>OY728165.1:2083018453-2084356953 GCA_963277665.1 Viscum album | reverse complement strand
GGAAAGATAATGAAAAATATAAAACCAAAACATGTACAAAACCAATTGGATGAGTTGATTTCGAACCCTTATCACCTTATCCACGAATTATATCAATGTGGGACCTTTTGAAACCGAAACACATTTTCAAATAAAGTAATATTTCTTTACTTTCCTAAAGTGCCCCTCCTCTCCTCTTATAAAAGGCCCCCACCTCTACCTCATTTCACACACTCCTCAAGCCTTTGGCTCGGCAAACCCCTGACCATTTACTCTCTCCACATCCCTCTCCTCATCCTAGAGGATTCCATTTGGGCATAATCCTTTCAAAGGATGCCTTTAGGCTCAAATCAAAAGGGAGTTACACTTTTAAAGGTAATTCATTCTCTCTTGTTCATTTGTTTTATTTTGCTTCTCCAACCCTCTAAACTCTTTTTATTTAATTATTTTGTAACAACAATAGTATCTTCACTATACTAGGATGTTGTTATAATATTTATTTGAGCTACACTCTCACACAACTACATCAAATGGTTAAAGAACATACGGTTTCCGTGGATGGCGAAATTCTGCCTCCCGAAACGATGATTGTTCAATACTCGTTTAACACCTTCAAGGGTGACCATTATGATGTCACTATTTTTATATATGATATATAATATGTTTATGTTTTCTTTAAGCTTCTGTATTTTTCATTTTTGGCATACCATTATGGTTTCCATTATGGGTAAACACGATATCTTCATTTAAGGAAGTGCGGACTACTGCCCCCTAAAAGTGATGTGATTCGTTAATGCCATATGTGGGACGTGTAAAGGATGGATTTAAAGTTATTATATATTATTTTATACTGGAATTATAATATAGCTCTATACCATTATTATTTCTTTCCATTAAAGTATGAGATAGAAATGAAAGTAGCGTTCATGCGTACGTACGGCTTACCGTCTCCATGAACGGTGCATTTCATTTCTTATCCCCAAATGTAATGTATTATTAAAATTACATGTATATAATGTATATATATAATTAATGATATATCTAAATTATGAATATAATTCTGGAATTAAAATATACATACCTCTCATTTATTTTTAATTCCATTAATATGACAATGAAATGAAAGTAGCGTTCATGCGTACGTACGGCATACCGTCTCCATGAACGGTGCATTTCATTTCTTACCTCTAAATGATTATGTAATATTATAAATACATGTAAATGCTGGATATATATGATATATATGATATCCAAATCAGGAATTTCATTCTGGATATAAAGAACTTTTGACCACACGAACAACATGTAATTGTAAGAAGTCAACTTTCGACTTAAGAACCAAATATTGACAAAACAAACATTATTAACTTAAATGGTTACATAAAGTTTATAACATGGCAATAAGTGATATAAAAAGAATAATGAACTTTAAAAAGTTTCTTAATCAAGTATAAATTAACTCATGTTTATTATTCAGGACGTTAAAGAACGATCGAGTCAAGTCGGACCCAAGGTAAGGGACATCGTCTCAATCTCCTTTCATTGAGGCATATTTTATTTTATACACAACTTTCTTTTATACGGTGTATAAAATCCTTTGACTTTTAATTTTATACAAAAGGAATATTTTTCTACGAAGCGTTTTACTAAACGACAAAAAGGAATTTTTTTTAACGTACGCGGTGACAATGACTTTTTCCGCCGCCGCGAGTATTATTTGGTCTTTGGCTTCCTCAACAAGCCGTAATGTTTTTAAAATAAAATAAATACCATATAATCTTTTATGTATTTTGGTATTGAAAATGGTTTTGATAAAGGATTCTATTATGTCAATATATTTATGATATATTGTGATTGAAATGTGGAAATGTTATCTTTCCTTTATATTGGTTTTATGTTTTATGATTTTATATTGGTAATTGGACATTTTAACGGGTGGTTACGTTATAAACCATATGACGGGTGGTGCCGTGAAAACCAGGACGGGTGGTTACGTTATAACCTCCAATGCATTGGTTATGGAAGTCGGCCGTATGGCTATTCCATTAAGTATGTATGGAAATTGGCGGTATGGCTATTCCATTAAGTGATATGTGTGGAAGACAACTGTATGGTTATTCCACTTAAGTATGTTTATGTCCCAAGTTACCTTTATATATTCTATGTGTTCTTTATATGGGTTTTATGGTAATCCTTTGGTTACAAAAAGGTAAGTAATGATACTGTATTCAGTGAAGATTTTTTTACTACTTCATGAAGGTGAAGGTATTACTTTGATATAGTATACATGGTTTACATGATGTTTGAAAAACTAACAGTTTTCATTCTTTTCGTATCCCTTACTGATCTTTTTATGCTCACCCCAAGTTTTTTGAAATGTTTTTCACAGGACTTAATGTGGAATAAAGTCATGGATGGGATCAAGGGAATTTCATGCTATCTAAAACATGGAATCTAGACATCTTTCTTTTTAAGAGTTTTTATTTTATGGAGACTTAGTAGAAGTGTCTACTTTGTAATCTTTGAAGATGTAATAGTTATGTTCTAATTCTCTAAAAATCTAAACCTGAAAAGATCCTCAATGTGAATTATTCATTTAATTCAATATTAAGTAAGGTTTAAGGTTGGGGCCTTATTGTTGGTATCAAAGGTCGGTTTAGACAACTTTAGGAGTTAGAAAAGTGTTAAATTATAATATGATTGAAATGATATAGCATTTACGGATTACCATGTTGCTTCGCCTAAGATATTTCGGTGTTCAGAATGGTTTTCCGCAGAGGAAACAAAGAAGCTATGTTGGGACGACATCAGGAGGAAGAAAACCTTCCAAATCAGCAACCTGAGATGGTCGGAATCGGAACTAAATAGTTTGTTGCAGTGATGGCACAGTTGAATCAGGCTATAAACGGTGGTGGTATCCATGCACGAGATCAGCCAGATCAACCGCAGAGGAACATGTCAGTGGTGGAACATTTCATGAGGCAACATCCCCCATCATTTAGAGGATCATCTGACCCTGTGCAAGCTGAAGGGTGGACTAAAGCACTGGAGAAGATTTTTGATGTCATGGGGTGTTCAGAACATCAAAAGGTTAGTCTTGCTGTTTACCGTTTTGAAGGTGAAGCTGATCAGTGGTGGTCGATGGTGAAAAATATAAGGGATAGTTATGAGATTAAGGATCTTCAATGGGACGAATTCAATGGTATGTTTCTTGAGAAATATTTTCCTAATTTGGTTCATCTTAGGATGGAAAAACAGTTCCTATAATTGAGGCAGGAGGATGATTCAGTGGCTACTTATAAAGAAAAGTTCACTCGATTGGCAAGGTATGCTCCAAACTTCATACGAGATCTTGATAGTAAAATAAACCGTTTTTACTCAAGGTTAAAGCCAAAGTATCGAAGGGCTTTAGCTTCTCGTGAGTTCAAAAGTTATGAAAAACTTGTTCGATGTGCCGAGAAGGTAGAAATGGAGTTTGCCGATGATCCGGTGTTCTATGACAAACAACGGAATAAGAGATCTAGTTGGCAGGAAAAGGGGAAGAATTCATCAAAGAAGCAAGGAGGTAAGAAAACCAAATATCCATCCTGTGAGAAGTGTGGTAAAATCCTGGAGAATGTTTATCCAAGTCTGGTAAGTGCTTTCGGTGTGGTAAGTCTGGTCATATTGCTCGTAACTGTAAGGAAGATGATCAAGAAGGAAATGAAAATCCAACGGTAAGATGTTTTAAGTGTAATTAAATGGGTCACTATGCAAACGAGTGTCCAACGAAGAACTCAACTGGGGGAATGCAGCCAGACTACAAGCAGAAAGAGGTGGTGAAATCCTTTGCAACAACTTCAGCAGATGTTGGGCCATCGAATGAAGTGGTATCAGCTCCAGGGAGCTCAGTATTTTTCGAAGATTGACATGAGGTCGGGGTACCATCAGTTGAAAGTAAAAGAAGCAGACATTACGAAGACTGAGTTCTGTACTAGATATGGCCATTATGAATTTGTAGTTATGCCTTTTGGGTTAACCAATGCACCTGCTGTATTCATGGACCTTATGAATAAAATTTTCCATGAGTTCTTGGATAAGTTTGTGTTTGTGTTTTGAGATTTGTGAAGAGGTTATGTGTGCCTTGTGATTCACAGTTGAAGAATAAGTTGTTATGTGAGGCTCATAGTTCCCTGTTTTCAGTTCATCCTGGCAGTACTAAGATGTACAGAGATCTGCAGGAGTATTACTGGTGGGATGGAATGAAAAGAGATATTTCTGATTTTACTGTGAAGTGTTTGACATGTCAACAGGTTAAAGCAGAGCGGTAGTTACCGAAAGGGATGCTTCAGCCTTTACCAGTGCCAGAGTGGAAATGGGAAAACATATCCATGGACTTTTTTGTGGGATTACCGAGGAAATCTCGAGGTAATAATGCAATCTGGGTTATTGTTGATCGCTTGACCAAATCTGCTCATTTCCTTTCTATACGAGATACTTTCTCTCTTGATCAACTTTCCCGTTTGTATCTTAAAGAGATATTCAGGTTACATGGAGTTACTCTATCCATTATATCGGGTCGTGATCCCAGGTTTACTTCAAACTTTTGGAAAGGCCTTCAGAAGTCGTTGGGTACGGAATTAAATTTTAGTACAGCATTTCATCCTCAATCAGATGGGTAGTCAGAACGAACAATTTAGACCTTGGAGGATATTCTACGAGCTTGTTCGATGGATTATCAGGGATGTTGGGACCAACTTCTTTCTTTGGTTGAGTTTTCTTATAATAACAGTTTTCATTCCAGTATACAGATGGCACCATTTGAGGCATTATATGGGAAGCGGTGTCGAACTCCATCATTTTGGAATGAAGTGGGTGAAAGTAAGCTGATGGGACCAGAATTGGTAGAAGAGATGGCAGAAAAAGTTCAGTTGATTCAGAAGCACATGAGAACAGCTCAGAGCAGGCAGAAGAGTTATGCGGATAACCGAAGGAAGGATCTATCTTTCGAGGTAGGTGATCATGTTTTTCTCAAGGTTTCTCCTTGGAAAAGAGTGATGAGATTTGGTAAGAAAGGAAAGCTGAGTCCAAGGATTATTGGACCATATGAAATTCTTGAGATATTTGGATCAGTTGCATACCGGGTGGCTTTACCTCCGAGTTTATCTCAGGTACACAATGTTTTTCACGTTTCGATGTTGAGAAAGTATATGCTAGATCCATCTCATGTTTTGAGTCCAGAGGTAGTTTAGCTGGAAGAGAACCTATCTTATGAGGAACAACCGGTCCAGATTCTTGACCACAGGGAGCAAGTGTTACGGAATAAGGTGATTCATCAGGTAAAGGTTTTGTGGAAAAACCATATGATTGAAGAGGCAACGTGGGAATCTGAAAATGCTATGAGGGATAAATACCCCCACTTATTTTGATAAGTGAATAAAATTGCGAGGACGCAATTCCCAAAAGGGGGGAAGGATGTAACATCCCAGGTAAATAAAGAATGAAGAATTTTCATATTTATTAATATTTAGAAATTAAATATTAAATTTATTTTAAAGGGGTTGCTATGTTCGATAGCGTACCTGATACGCAACGATGAGTTTCTTTGAAACTTACGTAGCACACTAGTAATAAAATAATATTATTTTAAATGTTAGTTAACAAGTAGCCGTTGTACTGGCGAGAATGGATATAAATAACTAAAATATGATTAGATATGTTTTTAAATGTTTATACATTTACCCAATAAAAGATAAAAGATTAAAATACGGAAAGAGTTCAATTTTAGGGCATATATACTCTAATTTTCACTAAAGGTTCACTTATCACCTTTTAATGGTGAACCGTCATTAAATATAGTTTTGATCACTCTTATACTTTATTTTGGACCAAATATAACTCTTCTTTAGAATCGGGACATCAAAATTTACTTTGTGTAAATTTTTGGTACCTTTCAGATAAAGTTCATTTTTTTATGAATAGTGTAAAATGTTGTATTTTAATTCAAAACCTCTATTTAATCTAATTTATTTATATGAATAGATTATTATTTTAATTGGTTTTAAAGTGAAATTAGAAAATATTTTTACGAGTTAATCCAATGTTGGTCATTGGAATCAATTTCACTTTGAAATTTGACTTAAACTGGTGTCAATCTTTTGATACTTATTGTTTCAAAAAAACACGCTATTTGTCATGACAGCGGGAATTAATTATTAAATTAATTAATTTGACTTATATGTTTTGAATTTTGTAAAATGGACTTCATTTTTGAATTCGGAATATCAAATATAGCTTAGGGTGAATTTTTGGTAATTTTCTGAAAAACTTCAATTTTTGATGAATAGTGAAACCACTAAGTGGTAATCAAGCAAACTGATTTTTCAGTTAAATGAAAGTTTACCACTAATGTGTATTGAATTTTGAAAATCCGACATACATGGTTGTCATTAAGAAGTAAAATGTGGTTCAATGAGATTAAAATAATTTTTTGGTGAATAGTAACTTTTTTTCATTAATCACGATTAGAGGTAATTAGTGTAGTTTAAGGTAAAAATGGTATTATAAGAATGTGAAAACACCATGAAACTTGTCCTACACCTATTGGGAGAGTCATGGCCGACCAATACAAGCCATGGGCCAACTTGGGGACCCCATGGAGCCACTTTAGTTGGAAAATGACATTAATATATTTTTATTTAATGTTAAAGTGAAAATGAAACTAACATAAATTGTTTTACTAAAATAATTTTTGAATGGGGTTATAAAAGTCCAAAATTTGATTATAAATATTCATTGGTAATATAAAAAGATTTACTACATCATAGTATTTTTTTATAATTTTTAGACATTAAATAAATTAAATTATATATGACATAATAATGATGCAGCGATGACATCATTATTTGACGATTTAAATAAAATAGAAAGATAATGAAAAATCTAAAACCTACACATGTCCAAAACCAATTGGATGAGTGGATTTAGAACCCTTATCACCTTTTCCACGAATTTTAACAATGTGGGACCTTTTGAAACCGAAACACATTTTCAAATAAAGTAATATTTCTTTACTTTCCAAAAGTGCCCCTCCTCTCCTCTTATAAAAGGCCCCCACCTCTACCTCATTTCAGACACTCCTAAAGCCTTTGGCTCGGCCAACCCTTCCCATTTACTCTCTCCACATCCCTCTCCTCATCCTAGATGATTCCCTTTGGGCACAATCCTTTCAAAGGAATCCTTTAGGCTCAAATCAAAAGGGAGTTACACTTTTAAAGGTAATTCATTCTCTCTTGTTCATTTGTTTTATTTTGCTTCTCCAACCCTCTAAACACTTTTTATTTACTTCTTTTGTAACAACACCAGTATATTAAATATAATAGGATGTTGATATAATATTTATTTGAGCTACACTCTCACACAACTACATAAAATGGTTAAAGAACATACGGTTTCCGTGGATGGCGAAATTCTGCCTCCCGAAACGATGATTGTTCAATACTCGTTTAATGCCTTCAAGGGTGGCCATTATGATGTCACTATTTTTATATATGATATATAATGTGTTTATGTTTTCTTTAAACTTCTGTATTTTTCATTTTTGGCATACCATTATGGTTTCCATTATGGGTAAACACGATATCTTAATTTAAGGAAGTGTGGACTACCGCCCCCTAAAAGTGATGTGATTCGTTAATGCCATATGTGGGACGTGTAAAGGATGGATTTAAAGTTATTATATATGATGTTATACTGGAATTATAATATACCTCTATATCATTATTATTTCTTTCCATTAAAGTATGAGATAGAAATGAAAGTAGCGTTCATGCGTACGTACGGCTTACCGTCTCCATGAACGGTGCATTTCATTTCGTATCCCCAAATGTAATGTACTATTAAAATTACATGTATATAATGTATATATATAATTAATGATATATCTAAATGATGAATATAATTCTGGAATTAAAATATACATACCTCTCATTTAGTTTTAATTCCATTAATATGACAAAGAAATGAAAGTAGCGTTCATGCGTACGTACGGCTTACCGTCTCCATGAACGGTGCATTTCATTTCTTACCTCTAAATGATTATGTAATATTATAAATATATGTACATGATGGATATATATGATATATATGATATCCAAATCAGGAATTTCATTCTGGATATAATGAACTTTTGACCACACGAACAACATGTAATTGTAAGAAGTCAACTTTCGACTTAAGAACCAAATATTGACAAAACAAACATTATTAACTTAAATGGTTACATAAAGTTAATAACATGGAAATAAGTGATATAAAAAGAATAATGAACTTTAAAAAGGTTATTAATCAAGTATAAATTAACTCAAGTTTATTATTCAGGATGTTAAAGAACGATCGAGTCAAGTCGGACCCAAGGTAAGGGACATCGTCTCAATCTCCTTTCATTGAGGCATATTTTATTTTATACACAACTTTCTTTTATACGGTGTATAAAATCTTTTGACTTTTACTTTTATACAAAAGGAATCTTTTTCTACGAAGCGTTTTACTAAACGACAAAAAGGAATGTTTTTTTAACGTACGCAGTGGCAATGACTTTTTCCGCCGCTGCGAGTATTATTTGGTATTTGGATTCCTCAACAAGCTGTAATGTTTTTAAAATAAAATAAATACCATATACTCTTTTATGTATTTTGTTATTGAAAATGGTTTTGATAAAGGATTCTATTATGTCAATATATTTATGATATATTGTGATTAAAATGTGGAAATTTTATCTTTCCTTTATATTGGTTTTATGTTTTATGATTTTATATTGGTACTTGGACATTTTAACGGGTGGTTACGTTATAAACCATATGACGGGTGGTGCCGTGAATACCAGGACGGGTGGTTACGTTATAACCTCCAATGCATTGGGTATGGAAGTCGGCCGTATGTCTATTCCATTAAGTATGTATGGAAATTGTCCGTATGGCTATTCCATTAAGTGTTATGTGTGGAAGACAACCGTATGGTTATTCCACTTAAGTATGTTTATGTCCCAAGTTACCTTTATATATTCTATGTGTTCTTTATATGGGTATTATGGTAATCCTTTGGTTACAAAAAGGTAAGTAATGATACTGTATTCAGTGAAGATTTTTTTTACTACTTCATGAAGGTGAAGGTATTACTTTGATATAGTATACATGGTTTACTTGATGTTTGAAAAACTAACAGTTTTCATTCTTTTCGTATCCTTACTGAGCTTTTTATGCTCACCCCATGTTTTTCGAAATGTTTTTCACATGACTTAAAGTGGAATAAGGTCAAGGATGGGATCAAGGGAATTTCATGCTATCTAAAACATGGAATCTAGACATCTTTCTTTTTAAGAGATTTTATTTTATGGAGACTTAGTATAAGTGTCTACTTTGTAATCTTTTAAGATGTAATAGTTATGTTCTAATTCTCTAAAACTCTAAACCTGAAAAGATCTTCAATGTGAATTATTCATTTAATTCAATATTAAGTAAGGTTTAAGGGTGGGGCCATATATCACTGATGGTGAAACATGACATGTCTAGTGATTTAGGGCTTATTAGAGATCCTCTAAATATAAGTGGAATATTTTTTGGATTCATTAAATGAAATATAAAGGGAAAAAATCTGATAGATGAAATGATATTGGAAGTACATTATAGAATAATTATTCCATATCATCTATTGAGAAATACAAAGAATGATTGAATTTTTTCTGATGTGGAATGATTGAGCACTCTATATATGATTTCATGGTGGAACCAAATATTTGAGTTTTATATAGATGATTATTACACTTGATGATGTTTTTCTATATTGTTACCACTATGTATAGTATAAAAGGATATTTAGTATAAATAAGAACAATTACCCAGTATGATTCTTCAAGAACTATTTTGTTCTAGAAATAGGATTCAATAATAATGAATCTTCACACAATGATTGAATTTACTATGGAGACTTATATGGGTCATTTTACAATTGAAGGTCATATTTATATTTATTAGACATTACTTAAAATTGTATTCAATATTAGTTTATCTTACTCTTTTGTATCAACCCAAAATGTGGACCTATTGAATTTTTATAATAGACATAAAGCTATATGGGATAAATATTTATATACCTCTCATATTGAAATAGGTGTAGGTTCTCCAATTAATTTGTTAAAAATTCTTTTTGTTAGATATCAAGATCATATGGGAATTTTTTTTTCTTGCAAAGAATCCCATTAATGTTATTCTCAAAATATATTGGTTAGTTTCACACAAATTTCAAATTAAATATTATCATTTGTGGTTTTCCACAACTTCCCTGGTATTGAAATAACCAATGTTTTTGGTTTATATTTTATCTTTAAGAACACTGTGTTTTTAGAGTGTAGTAGGCAGAAAATCAAGAATAATCACCATTTGAAATAATAATATTTAAATATGATTGTTATAACTTAGTTATTGAATTGGAAGATTTTGATAGAAATAAAGAATTAATGAAATATATATATATATATATATATAAATCCCACTAAATAATAATTTATAGATTAATTTAAAGTAAATTTGAAGCTAATTTTTAGTAAAGTATTTTTCTGTCTCAAAAAATTCATTTTCGCTAAAAATGATTTTCTTGATTTTTTTGAGAAACAATTATAATCAATTTTTTTTCTAAATTTAGAATTTTAATTATATATAACATATATAAATTTATAAATTATAATATAAATAATAACATAGGTTTAAATTTTGCGATTTTTTCTGAAAACATTTTATATTTTAGTTAGGAGTAAAATATAGCTTTTTAATTGTAAACTATTTTTACAATTAAATTAATTTAAAATTAAAATATTTGTATTAGTTTTTCATTCCCAATTTCATTTATTCAATTTTAATTAAAATAATTCTATTAATTTCATTGGCTTTGAAATGATTTTTTATATGAAATCAGTTTTATACTTAAAATAAATATTCTTAGAAATCTGTTTTTCATCACGTTTTCCTTGATATTTTTTAAATAATTTCATTAAACTTTTATGAATTGAATTTGAAAAATTGGTTTACATTTTTTTAACTTGTACATTTTAATTTCGTTAATATATTCATTTTATCTTTTATCATTATTAATATTAAACATAATAAATATTTATTACCATGGTAAAGGTAAAATGAGTTAATTGGAGTTAAAATATTATCTGTTAGGGATTCAATTTCATAAAAAAATTCCATTAATCATTGAATCAGTATTTTTCATCCATAATAAATGAAACAAGTAATTTATTAACTTTTTTTCATTAACCATTAATCATATCCTTAATGTTTGTTTAAGTAATGAATAAATACAATGTATCTCATTAATTATGTTAATATAAATGATATGTAGTAATCGAGAAAAGAAGAGTATATTTTCATTTATAAATTTATAATAGAATTAATAATTATTTATTTTTAAGGTGGTTATTTTTTTAAATTTTTAGTTATTAAATAGATTCCTTAAATACTAACACATCACCAACAATGTGATTGTGAAAAAAGTAGAAAAATATAGTAACTGGTTTAAAAAATGTAATATAATTTTGATTATTTATTTTGTTTCATTAAATTTTAATATCAATATAACAAATTAGTAATTTTTTAATAGATTATATTATAATTTAATTTCTACCATCATCTCTTTAAATTCAATTTTATTTTATACAAAATTCGCATAGAGGATATTTTATGAAAAATATATTTCATTAAATTATATTTAAAAAAATTAAATTATTAAAAATAAAATTTGTTGTGGGATTCTATATAAAACATCATCCCCTGATCATTTTTATCTAATTCAGAAAATTAAGGTAAATTTATGACCTTTTATCATTGAAAGGTTTGTTACTATGGTAAATGTTATAACTGGTTAACGGAAGCGTTAAACCAAAAGATATGTTCTAAAATCTATATAAAACTATTGAAATTTTAATTATTTATAATTTATATACCTTACCCATTGCAATATCAATTTTATCACCCCATGGTTCCAAATTCACAGGAAAAATATTTTATTATATATGAATATTTTATGTAATTTCATGTGTATACTTTCCTTCATTATAAAATAACACCACATATCTTATACTCTTCACACCACAATGAGTCAGGTGTATCACGAAAAACCTAAATAGAATCCCTACAACATAATTATACACATTATATAGGTTTTTAGTATCTCAAAATACCATCCATATGATCTATAAAATGGTATATAAAGGAACTTATTCTGTAAAGTAGTTTTCTTCCTAACCAAACACATACATTTTACTTTTAATTTGACCACCACTTATTTCTTCCTATCAAATAAAATAAAATAAATTTATTTTATAGTGATTAATTATATGTTATTATGTTGATGTACTATTATTTATCCATATCAGTCAATATCAAATGGGAATGAAATCTATTACTTGTGTGCATGGTGGTCTACTCCTCATAAATCAATTTAATTTTTTTCTATCACCTCCTCAAATAGATGGTTATAAATATAAAATAATGTATAAATATGAAATTTATAAAATTTATATTATTATATATATGATTAATATCTATCATATTGACATTTATTAGATCATAAATGATGAAACACGCATGAAGAAACTAAATAGTCAATGTCTAAAACAATGATGTTATTGAAATATTGTTAATGAATGGGTGATAAGATGTTATATGAGGTTAATTTTTTTATTTTATAATAATTAATATGTATTTTATATACACTAATAATAGGTTTCAATCCATTTTGTAGGATGTTAAATTATTTTCATCAAATTATTAGCATGAGGTAAGGAATCTCGTCTCAATTTCAACTCCATTGAGACATATTTGGTATTATGAACATATTTTAGTATATGTGGTGTATATATTACCCCATTTATTTATTTATCATTAATATATTTTTATTCATAGTGATTAAAGTATAAATTAAAATTTAATATTTTACGTGGTTGTAGTTTCAAAAGTACCAAATAGGTATGAATTTATTCTAAAATCTTATTTTTGGGGATTGGTTATATTTTCATTGAAATAATCATAAAATATACACTTTATAAAAAAATATTTTTTTATCTGAATGATTTTTAAGGAGTTTACATATTTATTCCAAATTTTTCTCTCTTTATCTACAAAATCAATTATAAACTGTTAAAAAAATATTTTATTATTTCTTTATGTGATCGAGAATATTTTTCTTCAACGTCCTTATTTTTTTTTTTTAAAACCAAACATTCTTATTTCTTTTATAAAATTATTTCTTATATAAATGTTATGCTACCCTTGAATTTTTATAATGTTTAAAAATAATATTGCTAATGTTTTTGGAAAATTTAATTATCAAATTTAATTTCAAACATTCAAGAGGAATGTTTATTTTTAATTTATTAAGTGTCAAAATAGTTTCCCACTACTATATCTATTTTATGATATTTAGACTCCTATTTGGGTTTTCAATGTATTTTAAATTAAAAATTGATAAATAAAATTTATTTTAATTTTTTATCTTCCATTTTATTTAATTCTTCAAAATACATGATTTTAATATAAAATATACATTTTTTGTGGTGATAGTCATCTCTAAAAAAATGATTAAGTTTTGGGTCAATAAAATTCTCTAGAAATATTCACTTTCTTGTGATAATTATTCACTGGTCATTATATTTCTCTCAAATATCCATATTCTTTGTATCATAGATATTATTATTTCCCAAACCATATATTATTAAAATATATATGTTTGTTTTCTATGAATTTTATTTAATTTACTAGGGAAATTATGATATTATATATCCTTTATTAATAAAAATATTTTTTGATAATGAATGTTACTTATTGTTAATATTTATCATTTAATATATGGGGAAGTCATTTGACACGAATTATTGGGTGATGCTATAAATTATATAACCCCAAGATGCGTCAATAGATCTCATGAGATAAAACAATTGGATAGCTATATTAAATGGTCTTTTGGTTTATACCTACATATATTTGAAACTATCATGTCATAATGACTTGAGCATGGAATGAAACATTATGATTTTTGTTCATTTATATTCTGTTATTATTTTCTTTGGTATTATTAAAATGATATTTTCAATTTATTCATTGTACAATCATGTTATTGATTAAATGTAATGTGTTTTTAGTTATTTACATTAGCATAATCTTTATACATTATTTACTCATCATAGGTTCAACTATAAAAAAACCATACTTAGAATATTAGATCATCATTTTTTCCATTGGATATAAAGAAGGATTCTTGGAATGAGTTTCAAGGATATTGATTAATTACATTTATTTTTTTTATTTTACTTCTATATATCATGGGATTCATGTATACTATAGTTATTCATGACAACTAAAATTTTTGATATATAGTGATGTGATGCTATTTATATTTTGGAAAATTAAAAAATTAGTCACCTTTTATGGGATACTAGAGTTCGGATTGTTATATATGGGTATTTCTGTATGTTTATAGGAGAATGGGACTCGATTTATATCTGAACCAGACATGCACTTCTAGATCCATTTAGGTTGATAACCGTTTATGAGGTTGAACTGGAGTTAGAATCCTTACATAGAAAACTTCATCCAGTAGCTATGGATGTTATTGAATTATTCCCTATTAGAATTGTCTGTTCTACCATATCTCTTGTTGTATCTATGAAGGTAATGATCATGAATTTACGATAGTGTCTAAACTATTTCATTATAATTTTTTGTATTATTGATTTATTCAAAATCTATTGAGGACAATGAACTTCCTTTGAGGGATGTTTCAGTCATTTTGATGAATCACCATTTTATTCTAAGCTCTCTAAGTGAAATTTAATGAATAAAGATGGTATTTTTTTGGGAATTTGGTCTTAAAAATTGGTTTCTCTACTGGACATGCAATGCTGAAACCTTTCATGTCATTATAGGAACCATGAAATGTCATTATTATTATTATATTCTTGGGTTTATCAACATATTTTCTTTGATTCATTAATTTTTCATTAATATGAATTATTTGTTGATTTTTATCACATAGAAGGGAGGGAGGTTCATTTGGGATTAGAAATGTTAGACTTCATTCAAAGAGTTGAAGTACTATTTGAGTTCACCTTTATCACTGAATCATCTAGAGTCTGGGTAGGGCTATGCAGTCTTTGGTAATGTTTTAGGTTCAGGGTTGGGTTTATTTCACATATAGGGTGATTATTTTGTTGATTACAATTCATGTAATCATTAATCACATGATAAAAACTATAGAACACAAGAATATAACTCAAATCTATGATTCATTCTCTTACGAATTGGTTACACTACATTTTTGGGGAAAGTATTACTATTTTCTCAAATGAAAATATCTTGAGTTATATATTTTAGAAGAAATATTTATGTCTTTGATAAAGGTACTTGGTTTATTTTTAGTAATATTTACAATTTGACATTTCATATACACCTATAAAGTGGATTTTGTTAAAGCCACTCTATGAATTTTATTCCATCCTAGGTCATGATAGAATCAATACAGGATTAAATATCATGGTACTATTTTGTTTCATGATATTTGATGATTAGGAAGATGGGGCCAGGTTTCTTCTCAAAAGAGTTTAGTTAATGAAATATCTTGTTATGAAGATCATCAAGGAGAATCAACTTGATTATGAATTTGGAGGTATCAATGATTTTTTATATGGTAGGATACCATCGGTGAATTTTCTCTATATTTATATGGAATTATTTGTGTCTAGGAATTTTATTTCATTCCATCACCTATGATAAGGGTTGCGATAATAGGTTGTTATCATTATCAATGGGTAGATCAACCTGAATTGAATAAGATATTTTATGACTTGTGGAATCAGTTTTGGTTTCCTGGTATAAAAGGAATCATTGATTATTTTTCCCATAGTTATACATATTATCATATCAGGAATGGACAAATAAGATTTCTAGACTACATAAACTCCTCCCCATGATGACATGAAAATGGGATGTGACATAGATTGACATAATTATAGGGGTTCCACATACTACTATGGGAAAGAATATGATTTGGGTTGTGATTTCATGTTTGAGTAAATTGACTCCCATTATTCATATTCATGAAAATTGGGGATTTGGAAAATATATAAATTTAAGATATTGTAATGATTCACACTGTTTATTTGACTATCATTTCTTGTAGGGACCCATGATTTAAATATATATTTTGGAGTGCCCCCTGAGGAAAAGGGATCTCATGTCAAATTGAGAACTGTTTACCATTCGTAAAATGATTATAAAATATAATGGGATATATATATTCTCAAAGACAATATTCTTAATTATGTATTTGACATTAGAGTATTTTGAGATTACTATTTGGGGTAGATGGAATTATACTAAAACAAAAGATACCTTTCATCCACTAAAATAGAACACTTTTTGGATTTATATGGATAAAAATGTAAATATCCACTATGTTTCTCAGATATGGGTGAAGTGTCCCTAGTGGGACCTTTATTTTTCCACGATATGATGAACAAAAGAATGATGATTCATCAGATATTTTTAATGGCACCCATATGGTATAAATTATTTGAGTATCATCATTGATGTCCTTTGAAGTTTTTGATTGGTGATCGAGAATTGTTGACAGTCTCGCCTCAACTAGGTCATCGATATATTGGAATATAAGGAATGTTGGAAATGAGAAATGTGGAACTATTTCGATTCCATTAGAATATTTGAAATGTAGAGTGTTTTTTTACCTTTAGACACAAATTATTTAAACTTTATAAATTGTTTAATTTTTCATGGTTATGTAATCTCTTTCAGACCCATATAATGATTTGAATTTTTAAGACAATAGTGTGGAACATGATATGTTTTTGACTGATCTTCTATTTTAGATTATTGATTCTAAATTGAATGAAATATAGAATATGTCTTTTCCCATGTTTTGGGATATATAATAGTATTTTTTTGAATCTCACGATCCATGGGAGAATTAGACAGCGATGAGAGATTATTGGCCTTATTTATTTGGGGAAAAATCTTCTTGAGGAGACGTTTCAAAAGAATTAATGATTATGTTGGAGAGAATTGTAACATACCAAGACTTTTATTCATGAAAAGTCATTAATTTTAATTTCTATTTTTTATTTTATTTTTAATTATTTTATGTTACTAAATTTTTATCTTTTATAGGGTTGGGGGTGTGTTTTTGGATCATTAATGAGAGTCCTAGGGGTTTCCATGTTCTAGAATTCCATTTGAATATAGGCTTATAACTTAGAAAATCAATAATAATCCAACCAGATCACCAGTGAATGTCACTGGCAAGCCCGTAGCAAGATTGATGTTTACATTTTCTAAAAGAATTCCACTTTCAATGTAGATAAAGACACTAGAATACTAGTATAAGAAACCAACGATCCCGTGGAATACTCACTATCGAGGGATTCCTATATTAATCCCAATGGATCAACGATCGAAGCCCATCGACTAGAAGATGGTATTTCTAAATGTGAAGACATGCTTCTTAGTAAGAGTATTTATAAAGTGGAAGCTAGAGGCCAGATGGTGATGTCATCATGGGAGATGATGTGTTAGGTAGTATCATAATTTGATTATAAAAATCCATATTTTATTATAACCTCTTCTACCTCGACCACCATTCGACCACTACAACCTTGGAGACAGTTTTGATTCAATTGTGTCCCTTAAAAACATGAACTACAAAGATAAAAGTTATAAATGAATCATTGAATATATTTCAGTAAATAAAACATTAATCTGATTATGAATTCCCCTTTCCCAAAGTATCTCTTTATTTATGGGATGGTTACCCTTCTGTTCCTGATTATTTCAGATCATGATTTAGGGATTTTGATTATAGGATTCCCTCTTGATTATTTATAAACCTTATTTTATTTTATAATAAATCACTTCTTGGGTGATTGATAATACCATGAATTGAGGTAGGTGGTTTTTAATATAGTCCATATCATTTGAAACTATAGTATCTTGATTTTTTTGAAATTAATTTTAATTTATTTCCAACGAATTAATTTTGATCAATATCAAATATAATTTAAATGGAATGCTGTTTTTGATGAAACATCTTTTGAAATGTCCTTTCAATATTTTTCCAATTTTTTTAAAAATATATTTCTTTAAAATTAATGATTTAATGATTTATTTTTTTAATAATTTCTATGAAATGATGAATTGAAATAATTTATATATTTTCAATGATGAATAATTTTTTTGAAAGGAATGAATTTTAATGAAAAATATTTGATGTTGGTTTTTTAAATGCAATGACATGTTGAAAATATGATTTGGGTATTCTTGAAAAATTATTAATGTAAATAATTTGAGATGTATTATATTCTAATTGATTAATTTATTCGATGCATATGGTATCCTGGGTAGTTTTTTGGGATGTATAGGACAAACATGTAACGAAATTATTTACTCAATAAATAAGGGATTGTTGATGAAAATAGAAACTAAACACTGATTTGATTTGGGAGTTCATTTATTATAATAGACTTATATTCTTCCTACATCTCAGATTAGGGGAAGTATACACACCATGATACATATTTTATTGAGAAGTGTGAGGATCCTTAATCCATGATCTAACTAACCCCAAGTCTTATGATAACTGTTCTGTGATGAAAAATTATTGTTCTAATAAAATGATTAATTATGGAATTTATTTATTGAGATGATTATTCATTCCTAGTTATATTAAAATTAGTATTTCTAATTATTTTATATTTTTCATTAAAATGATTTAAAAATAAATTTCTTTATAAATTATTAAAATGATTATTGTAGAGACCCAAAGGTTGACGTACATGGACATTACATTACTTTTTTGGAATACTTAATACATAACAAATACAAACACCGAAGGACCATACTAGTTTAGTGTCTTTGGAAACTCGGAACATAATATTCTAATCGTGGTGAATGAACTTCAACATCTCGGATAATGATCTTCCCATTTTGTTTTCTTACCTAAAACATTTCTTTATATCCTGGGGAAAAGAAAACATATAAAGGGTGAGCTCACATTCTCAATAAGGGTAATCATGGAGAAAATAAAGCAACTCATATACATTTTAACATAAAAACATGAACATAATGTTTAAAGATAGAAATATTGAGCAATGACATAAAACATGTAAATACGTAAGGCATAGATCATAATGAATCTTTAATCATGATAATAAAGCATGGGAATAAAACATGTAATTGTGGAAACCATTAAGCACATGATATGATTTCCATAGTAGGCAAGGCATTGCTGCAAAGACAATCTTAGTGGACAATGTCCCTTTCTGAATCGAGTTCACTCCTCATTTCAGTCCTGTAACACTGAACCAGATTAACTTACCATTCCAGCCAAGTCTATCTAATGAGATATAAATCTTTAACCATTGCATTAGTGGGAGATATAGGTCCCACCGATCTCATAATGAAATCATTCTTACGTGTGCCACAACATAAACATAAATCATTAATCATAACCCAAAGAATAAAATGGGTTTCATAAACATCATCCCATCATAAAATAAAACATATAAAAAAATGGATATCATTTCATCATAAGAAAATTGAAACCAAGTAAATCATAGAGACATTATACTTGAAAAATACACATATGAAATAATGTCATCTTAGATAGAAAATGTTTTTGATAAAATACTTGAAATGAATTCTTGAGTAAATTATACTTTCTTCTTCAAAATCAATTTCTATTCACAAAATGCCATACAATTTTAAAAGAAAATGATTTTTTTGAAAATAGTCATGAATTCTTGTAGTGTAAGCTTCATGAAAATAATGCGTTATAAAAACAATAAAAATCAGTTCATGTTCTCCTCGTACTTTTGTCGGAATAGTCAAAAAGTTCATCATATGGTAAACAAAAGAAAGATGCATTCCATTCATCATACTAAAAGTAAAAAAGGGGTAAAAATGACATTAAACATATATGTAAGAATATTAAGCATTTTATAAAAACATTTTGAGAAAACATGGACATAGATGATAAATATAACCCCAGCAAATACTTACGACTAAACAATCTCGGATAAGAATGAGTTTGGAATAATTATCCCTTGCCTTAGGTACGATATGCTTCGTATGTATCCAAACATCCTATATATTGATTTATATAATGTCATTTATTTATTATATAATTTTATTCATTGTTGTTATATCATATATGGTTCACTTATTACTTTATATTACCCTTTCTTTTGTAAATTCCATGTTAATGTGGCGTTTTGGGTAAAATCGTTTTATTTATCATACTTGATTGGACTTGTTGTTCTTGAACTTATTATTACTTAAATAATTATGCTATTACTTACATAATTTAAATCATGATTTATATATCATATATATTCAGTATATATATATAATAGATAGATGAATTAAATGAAATACACCCTTCATGGAGACGGTAGGTCGTACGTACGCAGGAACGCGATTTTCCATTCCTTATTGACTTGAATGGAAGTAAGTAGATGACAAATATATATATATATATATACATAAATTAAGTAGATTAATTATGTCATATATTTCATTATTATTCATTATATATTCTTCATACTTTATATTCAATCTTTAATGGTTAACATGGAGAATGAATCCCATCACGTCGTGGAGACGGTAATCCATACGTACGCACGAGTGATGATATCGTTCCATAATTATTGATTGGAATTAGAGTGGATGATATAATACCTCAGAATCAGTAAGATTTTTTAATAACCATATATAGTTATTCTTTACACCATTATACCCATCGAAGTAAGGTGGTGGTGGAAAAACTGATTATACCACGGCATGAAGACGATATTTTGTAGGTACGCACGGGCGGTGATTTCATTTTCTGTAGGATGGATAGAAGTTGAAAAAAAATCATATTAATAATAACATATAAGTATATAAGTAATACTGCTGTTATTACATTATAATTAAACAACTAAATAAGAGGAAGTATAATTAGAAAGAAACATGTAAGAGTCAGTAGAAGAGATTACCTCTTCCTCGACGTACCTCCTTTAAACATCTTCATTGGGCATTAGAGTTGGTCTTTTTAGAATACCAGAACCTCTATGATATAAATAGAGAGGTTGAGAAGTTTAATTTTCAGGTTTTGGCCGAGCTTCAATGCCCAAAAGGGTGTGAGGAGAAGAGGGAAGTGGTGACATTTTTATAAAAGAGGAGAGCGGCACCTCTGGAAAAACATAAAATATTATTTTATAATAAAGAAATATTAGGTTTATAATAGAACCACATTGATTTATTTCGATTATAAAGTGGGGATGGGTCAAAATAATCTCAGCCAATAGAATTTAGAAAGGTTTAGGTTACTCTTTTGACCTTATCATTTAGATTTAACTCTAAGTTAAATAATTTAACTTTTACTGTGTCTTTTTATTTTTCTTACACTATATGGTTAATAAACATAAAATAACAAGCCAAAGTAACCCCAAGTGGTTCGTTATTAACATATATAACATTATCTAAGTAATTTTTCTGAACCCTAGATTTATAGGAATAAAATTACAATTAATAATATAATATTTTTTTAAAAAACTAGTTTATGTCAATTTTGACACTATTTGGTAATTGATTTTTGTGAAAATCATAACAGCATTTTTAGTTCGAAAAGAGTTAATTAAATCAATTATAATATGTCATATTAACCTATAAAAATAGTGTAATTAATAAAAAGTCTCAAATTACATTTATTTGGGTATTTATAATATCAATTATGTTAATATTTCGTTAATATTGTAATTACTCCATCATCATTGTGTCATAAATATATTAAATTATTTATTGTCTAAAAATTAAAATAAAATACCATTATGTTGGAAATATATTTATCTTTCTAATTAATATTTATAGATTAATTTCTATTATGTATAACCCTATATTAAAAATGTTTTAATTATTAAACATTGATTTTAACTATTTTAACTCTTGTTTAAATAAAATAATAATAATAAATTTCCTAATCTTATCCAAGTGGACCTAAATGGTAATTTTTTTTCCTAAGGTTTTTTTTTGATCAAATTAAACTTATCCAATATAATTAAGACATGTTTTAGGGTAATAATAATATCAATTTTATCCTTAATTACCCTATTTACTTTTAACAGTGGTAAAAAAAAGTAAAAAGTAACTATTCACCAAAAAATATTTTAATCTCATTGAACCAAATTTTACTCCTTGATATTAACCATGTCTCTCGTATTTTCAAAATTCAACTCACAGAACCGGTAAAATTATGTTTTATGTAAATTTTCAAATTCTCCTATGAGATGGGAAAAATACAGTGAAAAGATCAATGAAATTTTTATATATCTAAAATTTTATAAATTGAATCCAATTAATTACATTGAACATATATAGGTATTATGTATCAATTTTGACCTAATATAAAAATATATAAAATGAATAATTATTTAAATAAAAAGTTAGTTTCTAAATAGTAACCTAGTGTTTTCACTATTCAACAAAAATTGATAGTTTTCAGGAAAATACAAAAAATTTACCCTATGCTAATTTTGATATTCCAAGTCTAAAAATGAAGTCCATTTTTTGAAATTAAATTTCAAAAAGTGGGTATTACTATTCATGATGGAAATTTCATAATAATATTATAATAATATCTCATTTAGTGAAACATGGCATTGCGTAATACACACGCTATCGAAGAAAGTCTTGATTGCGTGTAAAGCAAGCCAAGTCAGGGATGTTTGTACTAAAAGCTCCATTTGGTCTTGTGTATTACATAATCAAAACTTTTTTCATTTATACTCTAAACAAAATCTTAAATTATTGTTGTGTAGAATAATTCCCACAAAATGAACTTGAATTTGGGTGTAACACGAGCCAAGAATAGTGTTGCATATACTGCAAGAAAATAAAGTTTTAAGTATAGTACAATCCCATATTGGTGTAGAGTATAATAGAAAACATCAAAGAAATTAAAAATAATATATCTCATAAAATCTTGGGGTGTGACATTCTACCCACCCTTAAAATGAATTTTTCCCTCGAAATTTGTCGGGGTTATAAATGGTTTACTATTTAAAATTTTCTTTCATAGAAAACCACATAGTAAAAAGGAATAATAAAACATTATTTTAAAAAGGAATGTTAGAATCATAATAGTCACCCAACGTAACTCAGCACTGGGTTTCCACATAGAAAAACATATATGAAAATATGGATATGGAATAGAAACATAACCATGAACTTCTCATAATAGTGGTAGAGGGCATGGCTATGAAAAATCCAACAATCACAAAGCCATAAATTTGTTATTATCTAAAGTACCATCTAATTCATCATATATAAGGGCACTAAGACACCATATTTTGGTTTCCAAGATTATTTCCCTAATGTTTAAGAATTTTAATTAGAATAAATACTTACTTTATTTTGGTATAATCTCACCATTGTTCGTGAATTAAACTATTTCCACTTCATCTCTTATATAAATGAAGTTGATTTTTTCATTCGTGAAATGCTATCAGATCATGTGATAGAATGATTGGTCATTCCATATGTCTCAAAGAAAAGGTTATCAAAAGATATAAAATATACATAAGTCCATCTATGGTGAGGTTAATCGTATATGATTCCAAAAAAGGACTTATACATCATCTATCATACTGCTTAATAAAACTCGTTTCTACAAACTAGGGACTTCTTGTAGGCCAGTTGTAGGAAATAAAGGCCCGTATCACTTTGGTTATGGGTTAGATTCCCACAGCCTTGTCTGACATGATGGGTTGTCGCCCATCCTGCAGGTTTTCCCTTTTTCTAAAACTGCATTATAATAACATTCGTGCAATAAAATAGAAAACATTTCTATCCTTAAACAATATTATATTATTTATAACTTAATTCATTCCAATCTTTAGGCATATTCAAAATACTTCTGTCCAAGCTCATAGTATAAAGAAAACAATTACTAGAAATGTCATCTACCGAGCATGTGAATACCATCGTTTATCCCCCATATAACATACGATATATCTTGTTGGTCACATTCCAAACATGTGAATACCTTAATCATGTATTCTTATGAACCATTGTTAAAACATGAATGTTGTCACTTGGTAACACTTTCCATATCCCAAAAATTCTATATAATCAAACCATGACATCACTTTTTCCTTATATTAGTCATGAGCTCATTAATACTATCAAACATTTCATTATCTCCTAATCCCTTATTTATGCGCATATTAGGTGCTTTACAAAAATATCGGAATAACTTTTCATGGATACCGATACCCTTCAAAATATACTTTCAAAACTCAAGAAAAGGCAACAGTGTATCAATCCATATATTTTTCTTTATTCGATAGTACCATACTTTATTCTTAATAAACATACAATCATTAAACTTCATTATTAAACCACTGACTGAGCTTCATCATTTCTTCCACCTCATATATCATTTGTAGTCTCTTCATCATCATCCACATAATACTACCCATATGACCATGGTGATTCTCATTATGATATTTTCCCTTAGGGAATTGGTTTTCATAATGCCCTTACATTCCACATTTAAAACACTTAACCATTGTTGATGTGTTAGTAATAACATTATCATTGTCCATGGTGTTAACTGACCATTTTCCATTACAATTACTAGTTCTATTTCCTTATTTTCCACACTCAAAGCATATTTTAGTTCCTTTGAAACATTCTCCTGGATGCCTCTTCCCACATGATTTTCAAGAGGTAAATTGAACTTTCTTTCCTCTATAATCATCATGAAACTCCATCTTTCTCTTATTAGCTGAGTTGGGAAACATACCAAAGTTGAGATTATTGTTCATATTATGAGATTTATTATTAGGCATAATAACGAAATGTGGACTTCTAGATCCAATTTCATTTGGTTTATCATGAAGAATATCATTCCATTGTCCATCATATCCTCTATTATCGTGAATCTCCATGTTTCCAGCAATTTTCTAAAAACCAAAGAGAATAGTGTGAGAGCCCAAAATGATAATCAAGGGGGAGTAACATCAATATCTAACATCATAGGCTTAATTCTAATATCATTACCATAATTCTAGGACTACAAAATATACATACAATTAACCTTAGGGGAATCCCTAGACATACCATAGAAATATCTCTAGGGATCTAACTAACGTTCTCGCATCCTAGATTCCAATATTTGACTAAACCATTCATCTGATAAAAACTGTAGAGACCCAAATCTTGACGTACATTGAAATTACATTACTTTTTCGGAATACATAATACATAAAAAAACAAACACTAAAATATTGTAATAGTTTCGTGTCTGTGGAAACTCAAAACATAATATTCTAATCATGGTGAAATATCCTCAACATCGCCCATAAAGATCTTACCCTTTTGTATTCTTACCTAAAACCATTCATTGTATCATAGGGAAAATAAAACATATAAATGGTGAGCTCAAATGCTCAGTAAGGGTATGCATAGAGAAAATAAAACAACCCATATACATTTGAAAATAAAATCATGAACATAATGTTTAAACATCAAAATCATGAACAATGACATAAAACAAGGAAGTACGTAAGTCCTAGATCATAATAAAATATTAATCATGCTAAAATAGCATGGGAATAAAAAATGTAATTGTGGAAAACATTAATCACATGATATGATTTCCATAGAAGCCAAGGCATTGCTGCCAAACCATCTTAGTGGACAAAGTCCCATTCTGAATTGAGTTTACTCCTCGTTTCAGTCCTGTAACACTAAACCAGATTAACAAACCATTCCATCCATGTCTATCTCGTGAGATATAAATCTTCACCCAATGAATAGGAGGGAGATATAGGTCCCACTGATATCATAATGAAATCATTCATACACATACCACAACATAAACATAAATCATTAAACATAACCCAAAGAATAAAATGGGTTTCGTAAACGTCATCCCATCATAACATAATCCATATAAAACAAATGGATATCATTTCATCATATGAAAAGTGAAACCATTTAAATCATAGATACATTATACTTGAAACATACACATATGAAATAATTTCCTCTTAGATGGAAAATGGTTTTGATAAAATACATGAAATGAATTCTTGAGGAAAATATCCTTTCTTCTTCAAAATCATTTTCTTTTCACAAAATGCTATGAAATTTTAAAATAAAATTATTTTGTTGAAAATAACCATGAAATATTGTAGAGTAAGATTAATGAAAATAAGGATTTATGAAAACTGTAAAATCCGTTCATGTTTTCCTCGTACTTTTGTCGGAAAAGTCATAAAGTTCATCAAATGGTAATCAAAAGAAAGATTCCTTCCATTCATCATAGTAAAAGTAAAAAAGTGGTAAAAATGACATTAAAAAAATATGTAATAATAGTAAACATTTTATAAAAACATTTTGAGAAAACATGGACCTGGATCATAAATATAACCCTAGTAAATACTTAGGAATAAACAATCTCGTATAGGAATGAGATTGGAATAATTATCCCTTACCTTAGGTCCGATATGCTTCTTACATATCTGAAACTCCAATATAATGAATTAAATACTATCATTTACTTATTATAGAATCATATTTATTGTTATTATATCATATATGGTTAACTTATGACTTTATATTACCCGTTCTTTTATAAATTCCATGTTAAATCAGCAATTTGGGTAAAATCAATTTATTTATTGTACATGTTTGGAATTGTTGTTCTTGATATTATTATTAATTATATCATGATTTTCTTACTTATATAATGTAAATCCTGATTTATATATCATATATATTCAATATATATATATAATAGATAGATGAATGAAATGAAATACACCGTTCCTGGAGACGGTAGGCTGTATGTACGCATGAACATTGGTTTCCTTTCCTTATTGAATTGAATGGAAGTAATTAGATGACATATATTTATATATATATATTCATTAAATTAATTATGTCATATATTTCATTATTATTCATTATGTATACTTTATAATTTGTAATCATTCTTGAATGGTTAACATGGAAAATGAATCTCATCGCGTCGTGGAGACGGTAATCCTTTCGTACGCACGAGCGATGATATCGTTCCCATAATTATTGAATGGATTTGGAGTGGATGATGTAATACCTCAGAATCATTATGATGTTATAATAACCATATATATTTATTCTTTACACCATTATACCCATCCAAGTAAGGTGGTGCTGGGAAAAATGATTACACCATGGCGTGGAGTCGGTATTCCTTAGGTACCCACATGCGGTGATTTCATTTTCCGTAGGATGGATAGAAGGTGAAATATGGTGGTTTCATATTTATAATAACATATAATTATATAATTAGTACTTATGTTATTACTTTATAATGAAACAACTAAATAAGAGGAAGTAGATGAAGAAAGAAACTTGAAAGAGTCTGTATAAGAAGTTACATCTTCCTCAACGCACCTCCTTTAAACATCTTCTTGGGGCACTAGATATGGACTTTTTAAGAGACCAAAACCACTATGATATAAATATAGAGGTTTAGAAGAGTAATATTAAGTGGTTTTCCAAGCTTAAAGACTCAAAAGGGTGTGAATAGAAGAGGGACGAGGTTCCCTTTTTATAATGGAGGATAGGGGCACCTTTGGAAAAACATAAAATATTATTTTATAATAAAGTCCTATTCGGTATATAATAGCTCAAAATTGATTTATTTAAAATTAAAAGTTGGTATGGGTCTAAATAATCATATCCAATTGAATTTAGACAAGTTTAGGATACTATTTTTACCTTATCGTTTAGATTTAACTCTAAGTTAAATAATTTAACTTTTACCATGTCTTCTTGTTTTCTTACACTATATGTTTAATAAACTTAGTATAACAAGAAAAACTAACCCCAGGTGGTTTATTATTAATATATATAACTTTATATATGTCATTTGGTTGAACCATAAATTTTTAGGAATAAGATATCAATTAATAATATAATATTTTTTTAAAAAACTATTTTATGTCAATTTTGACACAATTTAGTAATTGATTTTTGTGAAAACCATAACAGCATGATTAGTTTGAAAAAAGTTAATTAAATAAATAATAACAAGTCATGTTAACCTATAAAATTATTTTAATTCATAGAAAGTCTCAAATTACATTTATTTGGGTATTTATAATATCAATTATGTTAATATTTCATTAATAATGTAATTACTGAATAATCATTGTGTCATAAATAAATTAAATTATTTAATGTCTAAAAATTATAAATAAAATTCCATTATGTAGAAATTATTTTTTTCTTTCTAATGAACATTTATATTCTAATTTATCTT
Organism: Viscum album; assembly: GCA_963277665.1. NCBI lineage: Eukaryota > Viridiplantae > Streptophyta > Magnoliopsida > Santalales > Viscaceae > Viscum > Viscum album. Next base: position 2,084,328,576 of record OY728165.1, on the reverse strand, counting down.
ATTTATATCCATAAATTAAAAATTATTTAGTTATTAAACATGGATTTTAACTATTTTAACTTTTCCTTAAATAAAATAATAATAATAAATGTCCTAATCTAATCCAAGTGGACCTAAATGGCCATATTTTAATTTTTAGGGTGTTTTAGGTCTAATTAAACTTATCCAATAGAATTAAGACACGTTTTAGGGTAATAATATTATCATTTTTACCCTTAATTACACTATTTACTTATAACTGTTGTAAAAAAAAGTAAAAAGTTACTATTCACCAAAAATTATTTTTATATTATTGAACCACATTTTAGTCATTGATATTAACTGTTTCTCTCGTATTTTAGATATTTCACTCACAGAAGTGGTAAAATTAAGTTTTATATAAAATTTTCAAATTCTCCTAGGAGGTGGGTAAAATACGGTGAAAAGTTCAATAAAATTTATATATATATAATTATTATAAAATGACTACAATGAATTAAATTGAACTTATATAGGTATTATGTATAAATTTTGACCGAAAATAAATTTTAATAAATTAAATGATTATTTAAATAAAATGAAGGTTTTTAAATAGCAACCTAGTGTTTTAACTATTCATCAAAAAATGAATGTTTTCAGAAAAATACCAAAAATTCACCCTAGGATAATTTCGATATTCCGAGTGCAAAAATGAAGTCCATTTTTAAAAATAACATTTCAAAAAGTGGGTATTACTATTCATAATGGATATTTCATAATAATATTATAATAATATCTCGTTTATTGAAACTTGGTATTGCGTAATACACACGCTATTGAAGATGGTCTTGATTGCATGTAACACAAGCCACATCAGGGATGTGTGTAGTGATAGCTCCAATTGGTGTTGCGTATAACATAATCAAAACTAATTTCATTTATACATTAAACCAAATCTATACTTATTTTTTCATAGAATAATTTCTATAAAACGAACTTGAATTTGTGTGTAACACAAGGCAAGAATTGTGTTCCATAAACTGCAAGCTAATACATTGTTGCATAAAGTACAAGCTAATCTTGGTGTAGTGTATAATAGAAGACATCCAAGAAATTAAAAATAATATATCTCATAAAATCTCTTGGTGTTACAATTACCATGCCATATCTTATTTGAAATTACACATGTTTGGTTTATTTGACATGGTCCACTTATGAATTATCTTGGTGGGATCCTATATGAATAGTGTTAGTCACACAAAAAATATGTCCTTGGGAATGCGTATAATTTCTTTTTCTAGGTCCAGGAGAAAGAAAATCATCTCATGGATGTGGTTGGTGTTCCTGGTAATACAACCATTGGAGTTGGTCGTGGCATGAATAGTATTTGAATCCCATGTTATGTGGAGAACATTATTGTTATTGAATCACTACATTATGTGATTTTTTGGATTGTTGTTCTCACTGATGTTATGTACATTCTTATTTGTATAACTTTTCTACTGTTGTCTATATATATATAATAACTATTTTCGAATTCTTTTCCATCAACTTTCAATTATTGGTTATTCTTGGGATAAATCATTCCTCGTAATCATTTTTCATTCCCAAGTACCGGTTTCTAATAAGTGGAGATCAGTATAACCCTTTAGGCCATTCCTGGGAAATCTAGGGTTTTATTTTTTTGGGTTATCTTCGATTTTTCCGAACATAACTTACAACATTGAGTAAAAAATACACAATAAGATTCTTAAACCCATAATGACTTTAATGATAGGTTATTTAGAATCCAAAAGAAAAGGAACATTATACCCATAAATTTCTCATGGATTGCGAAATTGGGAACCTAGGAAAACCTAAATCTATATAAAAGATCCCCATAAAAGTTATTATTCAGTGGGAACCCAAGATACTCATAAAATCATAATACCCAAAATATATAAACTCCCCAACTTCCAACATACCATTTCATATTTCCAACTATGGAGGAAATGTTTGAATTAAAAAATTTATTACCTTTTCATAGAATTAATCCTAAAATTAATCCCTCAAAACCTTAAAGTAAAAAAAGGATATACTTATCTACTCTAGCTATGTAAGTAAAGGGTAAAAAAAATCTCAACCATTAAAAAGAACCATAACATAAAATATATATATCTATCCTTAGGTTAATCAAAATAGAAGAAAAACCAGTGCATAAAATCTCACCCAACTTTTAAACCATGAAAATCTTACTAAAGAACCACTCACATGGAACAAGGGCCAGTGAGGTGGACACATCACCACATGACTGTTACCAAGACAACTCAATGAAACACTTCATTCTATAAAACCAGATTTAAATTAATTAATTAATTGGTGGTACAAACCATAAAAAATTTCATATATTAGTTGGGGAAACACCAACCCAATTGATGGAGGGACCCACACTCCATACCATGTGAATGTACCTTTGATCATTTGATTTATGGGAGATCAATTCATTATTGATTACAAAATTAATAAGGGAATTTTTACCCATAAATTTTATATTTCAGAGCCACACCTAACTCATTAGGATATTACCAACAATACCATCATATGAGGAACATAATAATTTTTAGTGATGTAATTATAAATGGTGTCCAAAACATATGAATATTCTATATAGATCTTCAAAATTATTAATTTTTGAGGAAATTATGGAAAGGATAAAAATAAGAGATGTCATAGGAGGATGGGCACTGTCGCGTACCCACAAAACTCACAATATCATGGAAAAACAAAAAATAAATGATTCGTTTTAATATCCTTAGAGGATAATTATTACTAAGGAACACAATAATCCAATGAATGATATATTACTTCTCATAGATGCATATATGTGTTCTTCTCAAGACTATTTTATGAGGAATAAAATTTTTTATGATCCTTATTATTTCATGAATCATCTCTTACATCTATATAACAATATGGTTATCCAAGAGAGTAATTACAGACCCCATTTAATATATTTTGACCCCTTTACCCATATATATAATTGATTTCCAAAATCTATAATATAGACGGGTGACCCCAACAACATCATTAGTAATACACCAGGGGACTGTGAAATGCTATATATGATCTAATTATTTATTTATAAACCCAATCAACATCTATATAATGTTAAATTATTCAATGTATATAAAATGATATGTAAAAGGCCTATAATAGAAATTAGAACCATTATATCATTTTTTATATATAAATTGATAATAATATACTACCCACTTATCTGATTCCAACACCTTGGTAAAAATTAAAAAAATTCATTAAATTGTCTGTATGAAGCCATGTGGTATCCCTATAGTTATGCCATATTGTGCCATAATTAGAGGTACAATGCTCCACAATGTTGTGTGTCTAAAAAATTTATAAGGGGATATAAGCATGTAGTTTCATGAAATCTATGCTTATTTGGAATAATATATTGATATCGACTTGACTAATGGAATCATTTCTAAGACATGAGGTTGGGACACTAATAGGGAGAGGATATCTAGTAATGAAATCTTATGATCCCTTTGGGAAACCTAGTATCTGGCTGATTGGTTAAAAATATTGGATTCACTAACGTTGGGATATCTTAGTGTGCCCCATATGACCACCTCACCTAACATGAATGACAGAGCAAGTTTCAATAGATGTATATCATACATAATCCATCCTAGATTAGGGATAAGGTAGTGTCTTATTAAATTATGATATCTACCCACTATGAAGTCACCCGTCTACCCAACACATTGAATGAAAAGTTGTATTTTATCGTAGTTGATTTGAGTATTCAATAAAAATAGTAATTCCATACCATTTGAAAAAACTCTATTTTTATGAGGTACATAATCCACCACCATTATTCCTCCATCTTCACCACCCTAATAATTATCATTTCCCATCATTAAAGACCCTTTTATGCACCTCTGAGATTCTACCTTACTCCCCCATATACCAGAATAGAATATTAAACCATCTTGAATCAATGATAAGTCATAATCTTTCTGATGATTCCCAATTCCATATTCGTCTTAAATGTGCAACCCCATTATTCTGTTGGAATTATTCCACAACTACTTCACCCTATCTATGTGACCCCATTCACCAAGATTTTGTTTTACTCAATGCAATATCTACTTCAACTATTGGACCCCATCCCCTCTATAATCCCATTCTCTTATGTCATAGAACACTGTGAGGGATTATATGTGTTTCATTATTTTTAGTACCCCAAGTAAATGACTATAAGGGGAGGGATATATACAGTAGATGGTTGAAAATTCCACCCATAGTCATCCAACATTAGGTTCATCCAAGGGTTCTATGATTCACCGAAATGTTCATGATATAAGAGGGATATTAGACTTACTGTTTTGTGATCCCTCTACCACCTGTTCTTGATCCATATTGTCTTTCTTCAATTAACATCTTGAAATTAAAATTTTGGAATATAAATATAATTGAAAATCAAATATGTTGATTGACATAGTAAGAATAATCCATGTTTGTGAAATTATAGTTTTTAATTCACAATGAATGGATCGATGATAAAATAATAAGTTCCTACCACATTGTTGATTTTCCATAACGTCAAAGTCATGCTCTATCTATGATTCCCATATTTTCATTCTTGGGGAATATAGAATCTAAAAACATTAATATTTAATCAATAAATGGTGTATAGCTAAAAAAATATGCTTTAAAGATGAATTAATAGATTTTCCATTAGGCCAACCTGTAGTTTAACCAAACACAAAAATTATATCAAATTATTGGATTATAAAACATTAAAAAATTTCACCACATACGGTGAAACCCAATACCAATCTAAAAATAATTGATAGATTTTATATTCAATCCTCTCTTTAGGGGAAATAAGTGGGTTATATAATAAATCCCTAGACACATTATCTAAAATCATGTTCTAAAAAAATATTATTTACATAATATTTTTGATTCCAATGTTGACACCCCTATCATAAAATACATATATTAAACATCATTTCCAAAACTGAAATAATTCATCTAAAAAATAAATATATAATATGAGAACCCAATGCTTTAGACTTTGGATATCAGATTCATAAATTTTATATGACACATTATTTCTTCAGCATCTCTAAAAAATGACCTTCACATATTTCATCATCCTTGACCCACCATACATAATATATTTTTTAATTATGAAGCTAATGAAAATATAAGAAAGAGTGCGATTAAATAACGTATAACAGAATAATATATGAATGATTTATAAAGGGTTGGATAATACGTATCTGAGAAAACCTATACATGGAATATGAAATTGTTTATAAATAACATAGATTCATTTTTTCAATAAACCATAATTGAATGACATATAATCTCAAAATAATAATCGATAAGAATAAGATATACAATATCCAAGGAATATAGAAATATGATAATATAATCATAATCTCTGGGTAATAACACAGTTATGTTGGATATATATCTTTTTATGAAAAAATTACATTGTCTATATAGATAACTGCAATCATGTCCATGCATTACCATATAACATAAAAATTCAAAATCATGTTCATGAATCAGCCTCCAAACATATATAATAACATTAATTTTCATGTATAAGGCCACAAACAAAGATAATCAATATAATTCCCACACAAAAACTTGGGATCGTAGCTAACCATAATCATGTTCATGAATAATGTTTTTAATAATCCTAATCCTGAACATTTCCAGGAATCATCTTGTGAACATAGCTTATCAAAATCATATCCGAGCATTATCTCCTAAGATATAAATCTTCACATAATTAATTTGAGGTCTGTGTCAAACACACCAATATTTTAATTAGAAATCATTATTATATGTACCCCATGAAAATAAAAACATTACTTTTCCATTAAACAATAAATAGAATTGATATTGGAATGGGTTTGGGATGATTAGTACTAAACAATACCATACGAGATATATATAATGAAAATGGATGGTATAATTAAAGCACATCACAAGGGAATTAAAAGATACAATAGAGGATGTTTTCAGAGATAATAACCATTCACTAGTTGAAATTTTATATTTCACTTAATGGATTTAGTGTCTGTTATTATTAACTGACATGAAAATCATAAAATTTTTGGGTGTTCAGGTCAGTTATTATAAAATATGATATGAAAACCCCATCGATGAAGTGTTTCATTCTAGTAATATTAATACCATATGTGAAACTCTTGAATGTTATAGTTTTTAGGTTTTTGATAACAAATGAGAAAAATTCATTGAGTTTTAGTTTTAACATCAATTTCTAGATGATTCAAAGTCAATAATCGTAAATCATTTAAAATATACTTTACATTAATTTCTTATAATATTATTTTCTAGAACCCTAACTTCAATGTGTCTCTAACACCCTCCTCAACTTACATATTGACAATTTCAACCCTTTATTATGTGAATTTTTTACTTAGTCTATTATCATATTATTAAATATTGATGTATTTCAATAAAATCATGTTATTCCTCATTTTTCCATTATATTTCTATATTTTTGTTTGTGATTTTGTTTTTCAACTGCTCTCCCATAAATTTGTTTTTCAATATAAGTATTATTTCTATTTTTTTCTCATTATCCCTTGATATACTAACTATCTCAACATTTTTTGCGAGTTAAATATTTATTATCATTTTTTATAAAACAAGTTATTTAACTGTGATTTTGATAACCCAAATCCATAATTTATTGTTGAATATTCAACTACTTCATTACACATAACATTATATTTGTTAACTACTAATTTTTAACTATTTTTTCAGATATACTTCCTCCACAAAAATATATTTATCACTTAAATTAATATTTATGTTCTTCAAAATAATAATTAAATAATTTTTGTTTTAAAATATTAGTTATTAATTTAATTTTTTATTATATTTAATTTAATGAAATATGATGTTTATTTTACACTTATTTATCTTTATTTATCAAAGATATTATATTGGCATCTTTATCTAATATTAGTTAATTATTTCCATTGTTTAAATGGATTTTTTTAAATGTTTTCTATTTTTAACTTGTATTCATTTATTTATTAATGTTATAACAAATTTACCTATTTTCAATATTTCTATATTTCCTATGATTAAATTATATTTATATTATATACTTTTTTTGATTAAATTTATATTGTAAAATTTTTAAATTTTTTTAGTATATTTAACAAAGTAAATGGTTAGTTCACTTATTATATTGTATTTATTTGTTTGAGATATTATAGTTTATTTTGTTTACTTTTCAATTTTTGTTAAAAAAACTATATAAATTTTGTAACTAATTGTTTTATTATTATATGTTATATATATATATATTTATAATTTGAATCTATATGTTTTAAATTTTAATATTATATATAGACATCTGCTTATATGTATTAAATTTATATATATATATATATATGATTAAATGATTATATGTTTTAATATATTCAACTATAATAAAGAAATTTAAGAAAATGGATTGTAATTGGATAAATTCATGAGTATCTAGATATTAATATGATATAGGTATTGGAAATTTCATGGATTTTTCTAAATAAAATCTTCAAAATAGAGATTTTATTTTATATCTATGTGTCTTGAAGTTGGATTTGAGAAAATCATGGATCATAGAAATCAAACACCGTTAGATTCAAAATTGTTAAAAAACATATAAACTAATTCAATATAGAATTTAAAAATATCATATAAGTCATGATCGAATGTTCATAAACTTTTTTTATTGAAATAGATGTTTGTCTTGGAGAATTAATTAAAAAATTTAACTTTAATACCATTGGAAAAACTGTAAGTGTTGAATGATTTTATATAGATGTTGAGAAAATTTTTTTTCATGTTTTAAAAAATATATATTGTCTTCAGAAATTCAAAGAATGTATATATTGAAATTAAATAATTATTATAGTGGTAAAAGTTTCACAGAATTGCTGGAATGTTTTAGTAAATTCTAAAAGTAAATGGGCTCCTAGATTCCAAATATGTTTCAAAAATGTGATGTCCAATGGGATTTGGGTATAAGAAAATATATGATTTCCATAATTACTTGGTGTTATATAATATATAATTTGAATGTTAATAAGAATATACTATATGTGTGACACCATTATATAAAGTAGATGAGAAAAATAACTATTATTCATTCCCAAGAACACCCAAGAAAACTTCCCATTAAAGAAATATGATATCTTAAATTAATCAATCATTTAAAGATTTTATTTAAAAACTAAAATAATGTAAAGAGTCTAATATGGTATACATATGACTTAATAATTTATGAAAACCTATTCAACCCAATTGATTCTCCACAACAAAAGGAATTTGATGATTTTCTTTCTTCTTGTGGACTCTATGTTAGAAATCTCAAAATGGGACTATGTATAGAAGTAATGAATCAATATCCAAGCCTCAGTAGAAATAATTTTAAATTGAATATTATATAGGCAGGGTAAAACTTGTCTTTATATTTTTGTATAAATAAGAAACATGTTATGTTGAACATGATTATTTGAAAACATAAAAATTGGAAAATATATTTATGTATATCTACCACCATTGATTGATTATTTGAAATTTATATGGGAAGTAGATCTTCTAATTTTTGATGGGTACAATAAAGAGTCATTTCTTTTACAAATTAAGGTAATGTTCCATATAAATAAATTTCCTAGATATGAAAAAATATCTTGATAAATTTTTAAGGTTTATAAATATTGTATAATTTGTGCTAAAAGGGACTTCATATAAAAAATTAAATAAAATATTTATGATAGTATATATGGGATGTCAATTTTTCTAAGGAATTATAATTATTGAAGATTTGAAATGGAATTAATTCATTTATAAGAGTGGTTTTTTTCTCAAACATTGGATGATAAAGAATATTATGAAACGGTAAAAAAATATCTATATTAAAATTATAAGGAATGGATGTTATGATCTTCAAACAAACACTTGGATTAAATGGTACATTTTATTTGAGAAAAACTATTAGATATTTTAAGAGGTGAAATATAACAAAGGACATACAGATTTTTTGAATAAAATATGCGAAATACTAATTAGATTTTTTTGATATAATATAATATAAAAAATATTGATTGAATTGAAGACAAGAAATAATATCAATAGGAATAATTTTGGAGTTATCTCTTATAATGAATGGAATGAAAAAATATTTACCATCAGATATTCAGACCTTATGTAAGAGTGTGGATATTATTATTTTTTTAATTTTTTTAATGTACGAAAGTATCCAATGAGTTTTCATTAAATGTTAAAAAAATTCATTGATGTATTTAAAGTAAATATGTTTTTAATTTTAGGACATTTATGTGTTTGTTCCATAGTTTCTTAATGTTTCATTATATGAAATAATTCTAATACCTATCATAAAATTTAGAATCATTTTGTGATGATTTTCCTACAATAACTTGAATATTTATAATTCAAATTAAATTTTCATAGAGTAAATGGATTATATTTATATATAAAAATGCAGTAATTTGATTATTTTTTACTGGTATTACATATTAGATATAAAATACCATTAATCATCCTATCCAATAATAATAAAACTATTGTATTGTATCAATTATAATTATTATATTTTAATAATTATGATAATTTATAATTCACATAAATTCTATAAGTGGTTGTCCAATTGTGAATTTTTCATATTTTAGGGATATAGTATATTTTTTATGGGAATGAAATATGGTATAAATATGTGGCATATAATATTAAATCATAATGGCATAAATATTTTCTAATAAATTCCATAAAACCATCCATGATAAAATATATATTTATAATTTAAAATAATTCATCATTGAATATATTTTTTTTAGTTTATAAACCATTATTGAATTTACAAAAATAATAAATTATAATTCAATGTTTTAAAATGAATTATTTATGATCATGATATAAATCAACATGAAAAATGGAATTACTTTAATTTTATTAGTTCTTGGGCTTTTCAAATATTGAAAAAACATGAATTTGTGAGATAAAATTGGAAAAATGTGATGTTTTGTGATTTTTATTATTTTATTTTATATAATTCAAAACTTATGTTTAGAAATTACGGAATAATTATAGTTTAATATGATAGAAATACTCAAAATAACACCTTATTATTTAAATAAAACACACATTTTATATGATATTTCTCACCTTATCCATCATTATATCCCTCGAAAGGTGTTCTGAAGATCTTAAGAAGATCCAGTCTGGTTTTTATAAGCTACCCCTACTGGTAATATATTCTCTTATACTCTTTATTAAATCAGTTTCATTGTATTATTTTTGTTCATTTAATATTTTTCATTTCGTAATGTTTTTTACACATCCATTTTGGTTTACTAAATATTTATATGTAATGATTTTCTACATTTCACTCTCATTAATCCCTTACATGAATCATTATGTGCCCATGTTATCAAACTAAAATTATCCTTTTATTTTTTAATGCCAAATATTTGTATAGTGAACACGAATCCTCGATTTAATTTAAGGTAATCTAATATGATATAACTATCGTTCATTGACTATGTAATTCCATTTATGTATCACACAATCCTTTATTATGGGATTAAAAATGATGAAGGGTCTTATAATGTTTTATGATCAATGTGGAAGACAAAAAAATGTACATGATATGAATGTGACAGCTGGGACTAGAATTATATATCCCACCAATTCATTGAGTATTGTTTTTATCTAATGATATTCATTGTATAATTTATTAGAGGTTATGATAATAAATCAATGTTATGATTCCTTGGTTGTTATCCATGACTTATACTTATGATGTCATGTTTTACATTGTTCCCACATTCCTATATTTACATGATGTTAAAATATTATAAAATGATTCAATATTCATGTAAAATATTCTCAAACCTTTTATATCACCTTGATTTGAATATTGAAAAAAAGGATTACATTCATCGTGTAATGATTTTATTATTCCCTTATAGATATTTATGTCTCCCCCTTTCTTATGTATGTCCCTATGTTATCATGTGTAAATTAAAAATATCAAAGGAATCTATGGTCATGTTATAAGATCTTTACAAAATGAGGATATGTCCATCATTAATAGAATTTTTTCTATACATAATTAACAAATGTGACTAATTTTACACCCATTGGGTAACTATTACATCTATTTTTTTCGATATCGTTTGGTTTTTTATTAGAGTTCCGAGGTGCAAGAGATCAGAAACATAGTTTTTTGGGAAGATAGAGTATGGTGCATGGTTAGTGCCAAATTGTCTAACAATGATACAAACCATGTGAGGGGAGTATAGAGTCTCGATGCAGGGATCATTCTAGTTTAATCATAGTTTTTAAAATTTTATCACACCTAGATGTAATCACATGATATATTTTTTGTGGGAGATAGTATCCCATCATGGTTGGCACATGGTTTGGATTACCAAGTGGCCAAACTGTGTGGCCTGTCTAGGTAACATAAAAAAGTGGTGTGTTTAAAATTTTTGCTGGATTATTTTATATCCATTTGACCTCATTTTTCTACTTCTATCATTCAAAACCATATTCCCTTGGAATGTTGGTTTCTACCCTTCCATTTTGGTGGTTTCACCTTGGATTCATGAATTTTTTTACTAGAGGTATTTCAATTTATTTTTGTTCCATTTTTCCTAACCACTCCCCAGGCTTTGTTCTTACATTGGGGAGGGATGTATAACAATTATTTTAGTTTCGGATGAACCTAGGTTATGTGATGTTTGAATTAAAAAATCTCCTGCCGTAGGTGTGTGAGGGGTAGATATTTATTTTATCGGTGGTTGTTATCAAAGGGGATAAGGATGTAACCATTTTGATGTCGGTGTATCTATATATGGGTATATTATATGAATATTATTTAAATTATGAATCACCTCTGGTTTTTGTAAATTAAATTTCCATTCATATTATTTATTACTATTGTGTACTCAATGTATGATTTGATTCATGGATTGGTTTGAAAATTTGTGTATTTAAGGGGGGTCCAATATGAGTGTTTTCACACAATCTGTTTAATGAAATGGTTCAAAGAATTATTGTGTCTTAAAATATATTTAAAATTTTTTTAGATCTATTTTTACCTTGTGAATGGAGTTTGAATAAAATTTGGATGTTTTGAAGGTAAATTTTTAAATGTATTTAATTTTAATAGAATAATATTGAGATAAAATTTCCATGGAGTATCAGATGGATTAACAAGGGTTTGAGTAAGGGTTTTGTTTGTGGGACCATGTGATCCTTTGGAGAAAGTATTGTGAGGGATCCTATATTTCTTTAAATGGGATCTTGATTGCCTTCTATCGGGAATTTCGATAAGGTTACTTGATTGTTTTTCGATGGTCTATGAGAGCTCACAGAGTTGGTGTTAGGAATTAAATTGAGAGATTATATTACTTCTTAGAAAGATAATATACTTGTATCAATAACACATTATAAGAATAATGATTAAATAGCTTGTTTCAAATTACTCATTAATGATTTGTTTTTATGCATTATTCATTTGATTAGTTCCATTTATAAGTATTGACATATGTTATTACTATTTAAATTTTCCATTTATATTGTTTTATGATGAGGATGTTATGATCACTCTTATTATTCTTTTTTGAATTTGTTGAGAATGTTTTTCCTTCAGCCTTTATTTTCTTATTTGGTCCATGTTGGATATTTTTTTAAAACTAGTTTTCAATGAATGGATACCCAAATGAATTTTAAATGTTTATTAGAGATTGGATTTTTTTATTTGGTTTAGTGTTGAAAGGTTTTCTTAAAACTAATTTTTTGGTTCTCATGGGTAAAATACGCTTATAGATTCATGGGGTTAACCTATTAGGCTTTCTTCCTCACATAATATAGATGAATTTTTGTAATTGTATATTTCATTTTCCATGATACAAGTAAAGATAAGGGAACCATGTACTAGGGTGCCTCATCTCGATTACCATTATCTATGTGTTTGGATGAGATGCAGTCTCCTGGATTTGAAGAGTGCAGATTTAGTTTTTTGTATTTGTATTCACTGGGATATATGTAATGATATTGATTGTAAATGTCCCATTTTTTCGGTTCAGGGTTTCGAACATGAGATTCCATGTATATATACTTCAGTTTCTTTCCTATATAAGATGATAAGTTATGTTTGTGGTACATTATTTTTATATTTAATTTCTTAGTATATCTTATACATGTTTACTCTAATGATATTTGGGTAGTCTCTTATTTTTATAGATGAGTCTTCATGGTTTAGAAATAGTGAAACCATTTACATGATATTGATGGTTATAACCAATTCTTGAATCTGACCCATGGAAATTGCAGAAGACCATCAAGCCTTTTGGAGGGCCGAATATGTGATGGGGTAGGATGATATAGGATGGTTTAATGAAAAATGCTACAAAACTGGGTTTCTATTTTGGAAGTAGTGGTACACATAATCTATGACTGTTGGGACATTGGACATTTGGACAAGGAAGAGCATGGTCATCTATTTATCATGCCAAACGTCGAGTTTCCATGGTTGTTTAAGATTATGATAATTTTCTAGACTGTTTATGGGTTTTCATGATAAATTTATGAATTTTTTATCTCTTATTTACAAGTATCTAGTGGAAACATAAGGTTATTTTTGAGCCAAAGATCATGTAGCATAGTGGTACATGCTTCTACTCCTCATCTAAAACACCCAGGATCAAATCTAGGAATTGGAGAATTTTTGGAGGTACGATTGCAGTACTGTAGCGGGGGCACTGTAGCATCACACTAGTAGTGGAGGGACTGTAGCATGTACTATTGCGGTGACTGTGCTATAGCAGGTACTATAGCAGTGCAAGTACTGTTATAGTACTATTCACTAAGGGGTCCTTTGGGAAAAAAAATGGGCTTTCAAACTTTGTTTTCAAGCCACTTGTCCTTCGGCCTTCGGGCCATGTAATGGGTATCCCTCTACCTAGTATAATGAGGTATTTTCTTTAAATAACAAATTAGGGCTTCGGCCCCAACCTTTGAAAGAAATAAGGGTATTTGTTTTAGTGATATAATAATGTCTATATGAGGCACACGATTAGTTCTTGATGGAGCTTCTATTTTAAGTGTATTATAGACAATGCCTCCCATAAGAATCTCAACGTGGGACAAATAGAGTGATAGGAAGAACCACACATATGTAAAATCTGTTCTCAGTGTGAAGTTTCTAGTGTTATTTATTTTTATGATCCAATCCTTGGGTCTGGTGGGTGGTCAACAGTAGATGCAAATTATGTAGAATGCTCAACATTTTACCAGGAAAAATCTACCAGTGTTTTATAGTGATAAGGGAACCAATGTGCCCGAGGAGTGTTCAAATTCTATTTAAAAAGTTTTTCAATTTCTAAAGTCCTGTGAGACCTATAAAGTGTTCTTTTCCACTAATTTACAATAATTACTGGGTATAATGACATTTGATTCAACAGTTATCTCAAGGAGCTACAAGGATCTCAAATTGACCACTTTTAAGGTGTCCAATTATAAGTTCTAACCATAGAACTTGAGGGTAGGGGAATCCCATGAGTTCCTAAAATTAGAGTAGGAAGATCTTCTAGTGATGGTGTTTATTGCCGAGTATAACTAATTGGTTCATGTATATATATATCACATCGATAATGACTACCTCAAGGGTTGCTATTTTGAGGTGGCTCTGAGGATAGAGATCAGATCTATGCTTGTAATCCTTTGTCAGCCAATATACTAAGAGTAGGTTGATAAGTCCCATGTTTCATAAGAATCATTTATTAGAAATAAAGGTATTATTTATTTTCCTTTAGTGGGAAGAATCCATATTTCATCATTAAGGAAGAAGTTCTAGCGAGATGAGATGTAAAAGGTCATTGGATAGAGTGTCCAATAGTCGTTAGATTCATTTATTTCCGATTATCCAGGGTGTCATAACATTATATATTATAAGTGTTGGTAGCCTTGGATGACTAGGCTTAATTTTCTTGATATTGAAGGTCATTCTACCTATGTGGATGTCTAGGTCATCTTCATTGTTTCTCTCAGCTTGATTAGTGGGGGAGCGGTGTGGGCATTCTATTTTTAGAGGGATCAAAGGGGAAGTTAAAATAATCAATTGGTATATGATCTCCAACGTTTGATAACAGAGATTCATATTAGGAAAAGAATAAATATGTTTGGATTGATCCCTAGGAAACTTTATGCATCATAGTTATTACAGAGGACACCCATTCTGAACTAGCCACTATGAGATGTTTTATGTTTATTTCATCCTCAATGGAATTAGATTCACATAATAATAGTTGATAAAATTCATTAAATTTTCTATTAATTAAAGATTATATTGGTATGGAATCAATGATAAGGAAATTTCATATGTATTTTAAATCCCCTTTTAGTTGGAAGAAGGAGAATGTCATCATTGGTTGTAAGTTCCATGTTTTGGTAGCTGGTGTTGAGCTTGTCTAGGACTTCCCAATTTTGGAACTGGATGGTTTTGAGATTATCATCATAATGGAATTCTTAACCTACTACAAAGAGATAGTCAACTGTTATAACCATAGGGTCCAGTTCCTTGCTCTTTAAGGGAGTACTCCCATATTTTATGTTGAATGAGATCCATGTTATGAGGAGATGGACCAGTTACATTAGAGTTTGGATTGATTTTATGGTAGTTTTCTAATTTTTCTTCTAAGGGATATTGATTGGAGTATAGTCGGTGATCTTATAATTTTTTTGGGTATGAACCATGACGTGTTTATAGAGTAATTTTCTGGATTTCTACCCAGGATAGGGTTCAATTAAACTATAAATATTCCCAATAGAATGATCTTGTTTTCCATTAAGTCATAACGTATGGTTTCAAATGAGTTAAAAGTGTTAAAGGTTCAGCTAGATAATATAAATACCAATAGATTTATCCATCCCAATGTATAACCATGTGCTTCACTAGTTATATTTTAAAACAAGTTTTATTATATTCTACATATTCTAATAGACTATTTTAAGATAAGTCTCGTGACTGTTAAGAGTAAATACTTGTTCCCTATAATTGAATGCATTTTTGGGCATCATATGGGAGTCCAATAGTTTTCAAATATTGATTACATATTGTGGTACCAATGAATCTGGGTATGGGAAGAGGACATTAAAATAACTTAATTTATAATATGGTAGATATTTTTTGATTATTTTGTTTTTCATTTGGTCCTACCAATGCTCTGGTAGTTTTTATAGAATTGATTTACATATTTGGATTTTAAATGGATCAAAATATATTTCAATTAGTAATATATTGGGAGGATCCCATGAATATGTTTGAGATTAGTATCTTTCTTATCATGGATGGGTATTATAAATTTTTTATTTGGGAACTCTCCAAGATACATTCCCCCTTAATGAATTCGATAAGGTTTTGGGTGACGTTTGACTGGGATGAGAAGTTCTACAGTTCTATTGTGTAGTTTTTGTCATATTTTACATCTATCCTCATTCGGATCTTCCATAACATGGGAGAGATTGTGCTATGTATTTTTATGGTTCTTGCATGGGATTGAGATGTGTAATAATTCTTGATGACCGTGTTGTGGCCTATGGATTATGGAATATTTAACCACATGAGTGGAATTATCTCAACCCTGACTTGGAATTCGATTTAATGGTACAAGAACTAAAAAAATGGAAATATTAACTCTTCAATTTGTTCTTTCTCAAATATTAGTATCATAGGAACCTAAAGTAAATTTTACCCTAGAGGCACCCAAACCATAGACAGAGAAAGTAGGTGGAAAATCATTAGACATTTGATTTCAATAATTTATATATTCTCAGGAAGGGTAATGATGTATCTAATGTGTTTTGTAGAAATATTCTATTATAGGATATTCATTATTCAACAGACAAGTGGTGCCTGATGATTTTTATACTAATATGTGGGGATAGAGCGTAAGTGTTCTTGTACAGTGTGTAGGTTACACCATCTTTTGTCGACTAGGTTATGAGTGACTGGGTATTTGACACTTAGTTTTATTATATTATAAGTGAGTAAAATTGTGGGGATACCTCGGGTGATTGGTCTCAGTCTCTGTGTGGTTGTATTTTCATTGGGAAGTGGTTGGTTGTTCTCTTGATAATGAGAAAGACATAATTTATGGCGTGCATCATTGAAGTATGTTCATTCAGCATATGTAGTGTAATATTTCTTAACCATGACAGTTTACTATTGTTGGAATGAGATGAGTCGTACAATGGAGGATTTTGTTTCCAGATGCCTAGCTTATCAATGGAATGAAGATGATTATAAAATACTTATAGTTTATTATAGACACATCTTGTTACAGTGTGAATTTGGTATGAGATATCTATGGATTTTATTTTCAAACAACCTCATACCCTAAGAGGAAAATATTCAATATGGATGATTATTTATCTTCTGACAAAATTAACTCATTTCATTTCCATTAGGAATTTGATAAAGGTAAAGAACCCCAAATTCTTTTATGTTTGAGAGGTTTTTTTGGATTCATAGAGTTCCCACTATGATTGATTCAGAATAAGAGTTTGTTTTACATATGAATTCTTAAAGGGACTCTGGGTGGTTATTGGAACCCAATCATGGCTACGAACCATGCATCACCTGCAGATACATGTTCAGTCTATGGGGACCATTCAGAATCTCAATGATAAGATGTGGGTGTATGTTCATGACATTGGGGGTTCTTTGGAAATGAACCTTCTTTTGTATTAGTTTTCAAATAATAAAATTTATTAGGGATAAATCAAGATGGACCTATTTGAGGTTTTTTATCGATGGATGTAATGATCCCCATTGTATTGGGTTGATCTGGGTGTACATTTCTGGGTTATATAGAGACCTATCCAATAGACAACTGTAACACCCCGACCCCAGTTACCCAGAGTTGGTGCATTATTTTAATACATTGGCATGATTACAAGGGATCATGTCCTGAAAGACTGATCAGTTTAGCAGTCTTGGAAAATAGATTACATACATGGACGTTACATTACACATTAGAAAATAAAACAGAAAATAAATCATCCTTTGAGAACTCCATTAATCCACTATATTAACTCTGCATATCAATCATAATACACTTCTGGGAATCCTGAGAAAATTAAAACATATAATGGGGTGAGCTCAGATGCTCAGTAAGGATAACAATACAACAAAAAACTTTCATAAAAATTCATAAACATTAAAGGAAATGTATAAAACAAAGCCAAAAGAATTTTAAACATAAACATAATCAAAATATGGAAAATATAAATCAATATAATTCCATTTAGTTACTTACATGGATACTCTACTAGTCGAATAATCACATGAAATATCAATACAAACTTTCATACTGATGGAATGCATAATGCCAGACTATCATAGCCACATAGTAAAAGCCTTGTGCCACGACTACAAATAATATTTTGTCAAGGCCTTGTTCCAAGACACTGGTTTTTCTCATGAGACCTACCGATGCATCGAGGAGATATAGAGGGCTCCACCCGTCACTTACTAAGTCCAATTCATTCCTCATATGAAAAGGTTTAAACATAACATAAACATTCATATTAAAACTAGCATATGAAATTTCAATACTTTGTCCATAAACCATGAATGGTGTAAATATAACTCATCCACATTCAAACATATCACAAAAACCATCAATACAATATGGATGATTTGTATCATAATAAATAAACATAAAAAATTTTAAAATCCATAAAAGGATGTTGACATGTATGAAAATGATTTGTAAATATCTTTGAGAGATATATCCCTTTTTCATGAAAACGTTTAAAAAGTCACAAAATTTAGAAGGAAAGAAATTTAAAGACATTTTTATATCAATGTGTCCAATACCACTTAGAAAATTTTGAAAGTAATTAACATTTTAATAACATTCATGTACATATTAATAAATCCTAAAAACAATTTTGAAGACATGGACATTAATGAGGAATATTTAGAAGAATATATTTTTGAAACATTTTAAATTATGTTTTAGTATAAAATCCCCTTAAAATAATCCCTTTGGGAACTCTTTCATGAAACATGGACATATTTCAACAAATATGTCCCAGTAGATACTTATGTAAACACATCCTCGAATAATAAAGGGATTGCGAAATTAACCCTTACCTTGTACTTTTATTTGGTTGAGGGTAGTTTAACCTCTTTTATAATCGTGAAATAATTGTTATTAAATTATAAATGAATCATATAGATTAATATTATATTATATATGATCTTTTAACAATGCATTGTTAATAATATCTTAGTATTAACGTCGTTTCAGGTGTTAACTTACTCATTTTCTTTTATATATTTTCTAACATTAGTTTTGTTTATTATGGATAGGTTGTATATTATTAATATATAGAATGATATCAAGTCCCTAAAAATTATTTTTAATCATCGAATGAGAATTAGACTTGAATGGATACGATGGGAAATGAATCTCATCACGTTTGTGGAGACGGTAGTCCGTACGTACGCACGAGTGACAATATCATTCTTTTGATAATATATAATATATAATTTGATGGTATATAATATATAAAGAATAATTAGAATGTTGTATTTATTATTTACATCAATTAAACATCATTATCAAACCCATCCAAATATTATAGTTTTTAATAACAATTACATGATGACGTAGAGACGGTATGTCATACGTATGCACATATGGTGACATGTAACTCAAAGGATGGATAGAATACTGAAAATGGTTGTAACATATTTATAATAACATCACCGTATATAGAATATACTGGAGTTATTATTTTATAATGTAAATAACAAAGAAAGTAGAAGTTGATGAAGAAATGAACTTGAATGAGGGTGTTGAAAATATTACCTCTTCTTCCGGTTCTTCCTTTTGATCTGATCAAAAGGGATCCATATGTTGGATTTCTGATAAAACTAAGGCCTCTAGGTTTAATTTAGGGAATATTAGAGAATATTTGGGTAGGTTTTGGCCAAGCCAAAATGATTTTAAGGTGTGAATTAGAGGGAAGGGGGAGTTCCACTTTTATAAGAGGGGTGAGGGGCACCTTAGGAAAAGCTATAAATAGTATTTTATAATAAATTCATATTCTATTTATAATAGATACAAAGTGGATTATATAAAGGATAAGGTGGTGATAGGTGTAAAGCCACTCAACCAATAGGTTTTAGATAGGTTTGTGTCACTTTATTAACCATATCTTTTTGTTTTAATTCATAGTTAATTAGTTTGACATTTACCATGTCTATTTGTATTTCTATATTATATAGTTAATAAACAGACTATATACATCCCAGAGAACCCCAAGTGGTCCATTAATTATAAACCTATCATGATATAAGTCCTTTGGCCGAACCTTAGGTTGTTAGGAATAGAATATCAATTAATAATATAATATTTGTTTTAAAAACTCATTTTTGTAAATTTTTACAATATTTAATTGTTGATTTTTTTTAAAGTCTTAACTACATTATTAATTCTAACCAACTTCATTTAAGAAGTCATAACGTGTTATATTAACGAATAAAATTATTGGATGGCATCAAAACATTAAAATAATTTTTATTTTAACATTTATAATACTAATTATTTGATTCATTCATTAATAAGGAATATGTTGCATCATTATTGTGTCATAAATAAATTTAATTATTAAATGTATAAAAATTATAAATAAAATACAATTATGTAAGAAATATTTTTATCTTTCTAAAAAATATTCATAGTCAAAAATATAACATATATAACCCTACTTTAAAAAAATTCTTAAAAGATATATGGTTAAGTCATTTTTGTATTTACTTTAACTTAATTAATATAAAGTGTCATTATCACATACAAGTGGATTATTGGGGTCCCAAAATCGACCCAAAGTTTACCATGGTTGGAAATGTATCAAATAATAGGGTTAGTACACATTTTAGGGTAATATATTATTATTATAATATTATTATTTACCCTTATTTACCGGATTTACCCTTTAACCATGGTAAATGGAATATTTACCGAAGTAATTACTCAATATGTCTAAAAATAAGAGTTACCTATTTACACAATTTGAACCTCCTGATTATAAATATGAAATAAATTTTTCTAAATTCAAGACATAGAAGTTCCAGAAATCAATTTAAAATTTATTCTAGCTATCAAAACAAAAACAGTGTTTTTAAGAAATAATAACTATCAAAAGATTTACACTTGTTTATGTCCGGTATAAATGTAAAATTACATCCAATTACCAAAAATTTAATTAAATCGTAAAAATATATTCTAAATATACTTTAAAATCACCCAAATTCATAATTTATCACTATTAATTATTTCGATTAAAAAAGTTGTTTTTAATTATAATTTAGTAATTTTCACTATTCATCAATATATGAAATTTATTAGAAAAGTACAAAAAATTAACCCTAATATAATTTCAATATTCTGAATCCAAAAATGAAGTCCATTTTGAATGTTAAAATGAATAAAATTTCAAAATGTGGGTATTACTATTCATAACGGCTAGTTTAATTGGTTGTGGTGTGTATTAGAACTCGAAGCTGTGTACAACACACGCTAATGTATTATTCAATGAGAAGCGTAACATGGAAGTTTGGGGTTTTACATTCTCCACTCCTTAAAAAAATTGAGTCCTCGCAATTTGAAATTGTTCTTTGAAAATAAAAGGTTGAAAATAGAAAATACCTTTGTTGGAAAACCCACATTGGAAATTGTCTTAATAAAATTTAGTCTTAATAAGAGGAAATGATCTATGAAAGGGTCATCAACAAATTATGATATTGATTAGGAGAACATTGATAAAAATTAAATAAATATAAATTTTGGAAAAACGTCAATATTTATAGGTAGTGATTGAGGTCATCAATCACAAACAAGTGTAACATTGAGGGCCTTAAATTCATCAATCTATGATGATTTAAAATACTATCGGTTCAACAAAACATAAGGTATTAGGATAACTCATTTTTGGTTTTAATATCCCTTCAATAATGTTTAAGAATTAATATCTTCATAGAATAAGATAAGAATAATAATATATACTTGACAATTAAAGTTCCATCCTTTAACTAATTTCTACCACAAACTCTTCTTTCACTCTAAAATATAATAGAACTTGAAAAAAATATCTATTTTTCATATTCGTATGGGGTTAAAAAAATTAAGTTAAAATCATAAACTAGACCTTTAAAAAAATAAATTATTCAATCCAGGATATAACATGGGCCAGTGGAAGGTGATACACCCTTTTCACCCTTCTGTTGCGGGTTCAAGTCTCGCGTCCTTTCCATACGCAACGGGATGACGCCCGACCTCTAGGTTTTCCTTTTATAGAAATAAAAAAATAATATCAATCTAGAATTATCCAAAATACTTATATCTAAACTCACAGTAGAAAATTTATAAAGAAGGTAAACACAATGAAGAATCATTTTTCCACTTAATAACATGTGAACACCTTCATCATGTATTCTTTTAAAACACTGCAACATCCTGAATTACCATAAATCATTTTTGATTACTTTTAAGATCCATTATTGATTATAAAATACTAGATATACTCCTTCTATCAAAAAATGATGTAAAATCTATCAATGATGGAATATACAAATCATTAATCAGTTTCAAGGTAGTCAAGAATATCTGATATAATTTATCCAAACCAATCATATGTTATTCCAAAATCACTACCTTAGTATCAGAACCATATTATGGTTTATATTTCTATCAGACATATATTTTCCCAAAATTTAACCAACTATTGAGTCACTTTTCTTGGTTCCACACAATCTCATGTCTTTAATGAAATAGTACTGCAGTAAAATCCTTATATACTCCATAATTATTATAACTAGTACATTGTTGATACATAACTCAAATGACATAATTCTCTAATAAAAACATAATAAATCTAATCATTCCCCATAATCTGTGGTAGTATCGTAATTTGATTATTAAGAAATAGCATAATTTGGGGAATACTCTGATGATTTGGATATTGGATCATATAGTGTCCCAACTCCTTGCAGACGAAGCATTGTACCATTGAAATTTTTTTCTTAACCTTGTAGTCACGTACATGGTGTCCTTTTTATCCACACATATAACAAACTAACATTCCCTTCAAGAATTTACCAAGGTGATTCATTCCACATTTATCACATATTGTAAAATCCTTCTTTTCCCTCTTCCCTGTATCCATCTTTCTCACTTCCATCTTTTTCATCTCTCACTTCCCCTAAAGCCGCAGGAAAAAGAAAATCCGTTACATATCTTATTAACATAAGATACTATTTCTTAATATTGTTTACTATTTCCATTCTAAATGTTGGCTTAATACTATGAATGATATTATCCTTCTTACTCTTTGGATCATACATATTTTTGGACACCACATTCCTTCCCAATGGGTTCCATTTCTATACAATAGCATACACTAGCTTAGTTTATGAATTGCAATGAATAATTCCAAACATGAAAAATACCTAACATAATTTGAACAGTTTATGGATATAATCCATAAAAATATTTTCATTGAGGAAATATATACTCGTAAATCCTTCATAATGACTTGTAAAGAAAATGAAAATTATCCAATGAATATCCACCTGCAGTTTCGTAACCTAGAGCGCAGTAAGGCCCACTGTCGTGCACCAGTCCCCATTCGAGTCTAGCTCAATGTTGTGTTTTCAGGTATTACCCATAGGTACATCTATGCCAGATTCGTCTCTACCTGCTCGTATCCATACATGGAAGTATTTTATTGGAAAACGCACAAAATTTCTACATGACCAAAATTATTCGAAGTTCTTCTATACTCATCCTCAATGTTTATCTTAGGGTAATGTTCACTAATCAGATTTTATCTAAATCTAGTTTCGAAGGTTATTGCTAATATTCCTATGATTCCAACTATAATGCCCCGACCATAGTTACCTTGAGTCGGTGCAGTATTGTAATACATTCGCATGATTACAAGGGATCATGTCCCAAAAGATGGATCAGATTAGCAGTCTTGGAAAATAGATTATATACATGGACGTTACATTACACTTTAGAAAATAAAACACAACATAATTGCTCCATTGAGAACTCCATTAATTCCCTAGCATAACCCTTCTTATCAATCATAATAAACTTCTTGGAATCCTGAAAAAATTAAAGCATATAAAGGAGTGAGCTCAGATGCCCAGTAAGGATAAAAATATAGTGTAAAATATCATAAATAAGTATAAACATTTAAGGCAATGTATAAATTAAAAAAAGGACTTTTCAACATAAACTACATCATAATATGGAAAATATTAATCAAAATAATTTCATTTACTTACTCACAAGGATAGTCTACTAGTCGAATAATCACATGCAATATGAATATCCACTTTCATAATGATGGAATTCATAATTCTGGAATATCATAACCACATAGTCAAGGCCTTGTGCCAAGAATACAAATAAGATTTTGTCAAGTCCTTGTACCTAAACACTAGTTTGTATCATTAGACCTATCGATGCATCGAGGAGCTATAGCGGGCTCCACCCATCACATACTAAGTCCAATGCATTCTTCATATGAACAGGTTTATACATAACATAAACATTAATATTAAAACTAGCATAAAAATGTCAATACTTTATCCATAAACCATGAATGGTGTAAAGGTAACACATCCACATTCATGCATATCAAATAAACCTTCAATACAATATGGATGATTTGTATTATAATAAATCAACGTCAATCAATTTTAAAATCGATCAAAGGATGTTGACAATGATGAAAATGATTTGTAAAACTCTTTGAGTGATATATCGCTTTTTCATGAAAACATTTAAAAAGTCATAGAGTTTAGAAAATAATACATTTAATGTCATTTTGGATCAATTTTTCCCATACCACATTGAATCTTTTAAAGGAATTAACATTTTAAAAACATTTTTTGGACTCACCTATTTTGATAATCCCAAATCAGGCTTAAATATTGATCATGATATATAAAGACATTTGATAAATATTTTTAATCTGTATTTATATTGTTTATTATTAACATTTTATATTCCTAGTCTCATAATTTAGTTGCATCAGCTTATAGTTTACCTTTATCTAAATATAAGTTCATTGTTAAAGGATACTGGTAAGAGCCTTCTATTCAAGGTCACTGTTATAGCTCACTGTTACTCTAGTTCACTGATCCTAGAAGGTTAATATTGAAGATCTACTATCACTGATATACTGGTAAAATGTTACTGTCAAAATTCTACCATTGATCTACTTATCAAATCTCACAGACAAAGAGTCACCATCACAAGGTCACTATTGTGGCAAGGCTTCTGTTAGAAGTTCAATGTCAGACTCTTTATCAAGTCTTCTATTGAGAGAATCACTATTCAAGTCAACAGTTGGACATATCTACCGTTATTAGAGGGCTACTGCTAGACAAATCCTACTCTCGAGATAGTCGATTGTTGTCCACAATCTACTAATGGACATATTCCATTGTTAATGAAATTAACTGTTTAGATAAGTCTACCGGTGGAAATGTCACTGTTGTAATAGTCTAATGTTACAGACCTACAGATGAAGTCCACTAATGAGGAGCTACTGTTACATAGAGGAAAAAATACCATTAAAAGACATCCACTGACTCAAAGTCCACTGTTACAAGCCTATATAAAAAGAGCCTACCGATGAAGCTCACAGTTGAATAGTCTACAGATGGAGTCCACAGTTGAAGAGACTACCGTTGAAGTGTACCATCTGACATGCACCTGCTACCAATCTAATGATATTCTATTCATTTACTTACCAATTTTATTTATACTATCATAACGGTCATGTTTGGACAAATTAATGCACGTGAAATTATTTAATGATATTTGCAGGAACATCAGGAAACAGTACGATGTACGAGGAAAACTACACGTGGTTGAAGCATTTCTCTTTTCAGCCCCTGCTGAACCAAATGAAAATCTGTATATATGTATGAGTAGAGAAAGACATAAAATATAGGTGTGGACATATTGAATATAAAAACATAAGAGAGAAACATACAACATCTAAAGAAGAACACTCAAGCACTCATTCAGAGGAACACAGAGCTTCATAATGATCTATTGAAAGAACATTTTTCAAGATATTTTGTTGTGCTACAAAGACCTTTAAACCCAAGAAGCTGATCATCTCTACATATGGAAGTCAGAACCTTGAAGTTGCAACACTCTATTTTGGGTTCAACTTGCAGAGAAGGACCAAAATATCATTTCCTTTATTCCAACAAGTCCAGAGCTGATCTACCAACACAACAGAGAATTCTAAACGTATCCCTACTATCTTTAGCTCTACTGTGTTTAAGTATTTTACATTTGTGAACAATGTTTCTATGTTACACACACATACTCTTATGCGTGAAATGAGGGATACTGAAAATCCCTATACCAAACTCTCTTTACAGTTGTTTCCCATGCATAACTGTGGAAGAATCCTAGTGTGTCTTGGTAGTTTATTTTTCCCACGTATAACTGTGGTAGAGGTTGCAAAACCTGGAATATTTGTGAAAACTGTAATAAAGCCCAATACAGGCTTTGTGTCACATTTTAATATAATTTATTGGTGTTATGTGATCACCAAGTGGAGAGGACGAGTTCTTGACTTAAGACTGAACCTCTTGTTTAAATTTTTGTGTTCATATTTCCATTACTCTATTTTACATTTATCCATTGTGCTTATATTAGCAAAGACAAAAATCTATTTTTACATTCAATCTGATAGATAGTTCTGGTTAGTTAGTATATGTGATTCATTTAGTAAACATGTTTCAAAATTGGAATTAGTTCTCATAATGATTCTACTGAGGAGTAATAAACCTTTGAGAAACCTGTTGAACAATAAGTCACTTATACCTCTACTGCCTTAATTGACTGGGCTGTTTTAATTTGGGGGATTTTGACCGTAAAAGTTTTTAACAGAAATTTAAATTTGAACTCAATTCACCCCCCTCTTAAGTATCCAATCTGACCAACATTTCGTATTATAGGTAACATTCTTATTCATAAAAAGTTTTTAAACCCTCTGTTTTTCAAACTGTGCTTTTAGTTTTATCTTAAAGATCTTAAATTTTTGTTAGTTCTAAATTTTATCGCTTTAATATATTTTTTAAAATCTAGTTATGGACAATAGAATTGAATGTGCTGCTACTAACATGACACCTTTCTTTAATGGTGTGAATTATGATCAATTGAAAATTAAAATGAAAATTCATTTGGAAAGTTCTAGTTTTGATATTTGATCTACTATAGAATCAGAATATGAGATCCCCAAAACTGTTAGATCTACCTGGGATAATGCTACAAAGTCAGACTATAACAATAATTGTATTGCTATGAAATCCCTTTACTATTCTTTAGGAGATGAGGAATTTAACCGAATTTCTGCATGTAAAACGGCTCGTGAAATCTTGGAATCCTTGGCTGTTTCTCATGAATGAAAAACCAACGTGAATGAATTGAGATTAAATACTAATAATCTTAAATATCATAATTTTAAAATTATCCATGATGAACCCATTTCGGACATGTACCTCAGGTTTAATGAGATTTTCAACACCATGAGTTTACTGGGAAAATTTGTTCCAGAGAAGAGCATATCATAAGAATATTGAGATGATTTCCAGACAGATGGAGAGGCACTTCTGTGTCTATCAGAGAGTCATGTGACCTCAGCAATCTACCTATTAAGGAGTTGATTGGTAAAATAATGATGTATGAAAAAGAACTGAAGGTAAATAATGAATAAGATGATTAACCAAAGGGAAAATCTGTGGCATTCAAGTCTACAACTTCAAAGAGAAAAAGACATAGAGAAAATACTTGTACCTACTGAAATTTCAACTAGTGAAGATTCAGATTCAGAAACTGATGAATAAATGGCTCAAATAGAAATGATATTTAAGATGTTCTATATGAAGAATATGTTTTTCATAAAACCAAACTACAAGGGTAAGTATGATCTACAAGGTAAGTGGAAGAAGGATTTGAAGAAATATGATAAGCAAGGTGATATAGTCTGCTATGAATGCAATCGGAAATGACACATCAAGGCTGACTGCCTGAAGTTAAAATTCAAAATGAAATGTGATTATAAGAGAAAAATTTATAAAAAATCTATGAAAGAAACCTGTAGTGCTTCGGAAGATAGTTCGAGTGAATCTGATGCTTCACACTTAGAACAAAACAATCATGCCAATCTAAGTTTTATGACAGAGACATCTGAGGTAACAATTAATTCCGCTGTGCATAATAATTATTATTCTGGGAATGAAAGTGACTCTCATAATAATGAAGATATGAATAAGGAAGAATTATTTGAATATTTAAAAATTCTTGAGGACACTTTTAATGAACTCACTGAAAAATATAATTCATAAAAAATATATCATTCTTTAAATGCGAATTAAAAGTCAAATTTGGACATAGAAAAAGAGAAATTTTCTACACTGTTAAAGGAAAATAAAGAGTTAAAATTATCTAATGAACAATTAATAAAGGATATTGAGAAGTTCACTGCAGGTAATGATACCATGACACCGTTTCTAGGAAAACATATTGCTCCAAAATATACAACTGGTCTAGCATATCATCCTGGACAGAGAGAAATTAGCAAAACCAAATTTGTTCCAAAATCTGGACAGTTCACTACTAGTTCTGGACCATATTTTGAGAAACAATTTTCTAAAGGACCTAAAAAAGTATTTATTTCTCAAAATGTGCTTGTAGATCGTAGAAAACCTATAAAGAAAATATGGGTCCCCAATGTTTTACTAGCTATCCTCTCTGGACCCAAGAAGATATGGGTACCAAAATTACCTCATGTTTAATCTGTTTTGCAGGAACGTTGTTTAAAGAGTTCATGTAATACTCTATAGTACCTGAATAGTGGATGTTCAAGACATATGATAGGATACTATTCTTTCTTAAAGAGTCTAATTAATTTTTATGGTGAGTATTTCACCTTTGGTGATAATGAAAAATGAAAAAATCATCAACTTAGGCCAGATTGGCAACCCTGATACAATATTAATCATTAAAGTACTTTTTGTAGATAGATTAAAGTATAATTTACATAAAATATATCAGTTATGTGATGATGGATTTAATGTTATATTTGAAAATGATTCATGAAATGTTTTTAATTAAAAAATGATTTAGTTTTCATGTCATGTAGAAATGAGAATGTATATGCTGTTTATTTAAATTCCTTAGCCAAACAAAATGTTTCCTACTTAAATGCTTTTCATAAAGACTCTTGGTTGTGGCACAGAAGATTGGGAAACTATAATGTGCAGTCACTTAGGAATAAATATCAGAAATATTTAGTTAGAGACATACCTAAATTAGAATTACCAATTGATAAAGTATATAATCCATGTCATAAGGGAAAACAACACAAAGTTTCTTTAAAACCAAAGAAAGAAGTTTCAACTTCTCAACCACTTGAGTCAGTTCACGTGGATTTGTTTGGGGAATCAAGAGTTTCAAGTCTAAATGGGATGTACTATGTTTATGTTCTTGTAGACAACGTTTCTAGGTATACTTGGGTATAATTTCTATCTCACAAAAGTGAAGCTTGTTCCTAATTTATCAAATATTCAATGTCTGTAGAAAACTATAGTGGACTTAGAATTATGACCCTGAGAAGTGACCATGCCTGTGAGTTTAAGAATCCTCAGTTTGAATCTTACTTCTCACACAATGGCTATAGTCACAATTTCTCTGCCCCTAGGACACCTCAACAAAATAGAGTTGTAAAAAGAAGAAATTGGACCCTTTAAGAAATTTTTAAAACTATTCTTAATGAGTATGACTTACCTGTTTATTTTCAGGATGCAGTTGTAAATACAGCTTGTTGTGTTATCAATAGAGTTTTGATTATACTAGTTCTAAAAGGACCCCTTATGAAATTTTGAAAAATAGGAAGCCTATGGTTAACTACTTTAGAGTTTTTGGTTGAAAAGTCTTTATTCTTAATACCAAATATAATCTTGAAAAATTTTCTCCCTAAAGTTATGAAGGAATTTTCCTTGGTTACTCTATCTCAAGTAAATCCTATAGAGTGTTAATTATGAAAACCAAATGTGTGGAAGAATTAGTTAATGTCAAATTCTATGAGGCTAATCCACATGATCCTAAAACCTCTCTTGAAAATCTTGAGGATGATTTGTCAAATCTGAACTTCAATGATAAGGATAGTGAATCCCCTGTAAAAGTATCCAGTTCAGGAAATTTTCCAAAATCCACTCCTACCGATTACAAACCAACAGAAAACAATGAGGAATCTAGTTCAAACCTTCCTAGAGGTATTAAGACTCTCAATAATCATCCTCTATATGCCGTTGTAGGTGATTCAAATAGAGGATCGCAAACTAGATCATTTCTATGAAACCAGGTTGAAAATAATGCTTTTATTTCACAGCTTGAACCCAAAAATATTAAGGATGCTATCAATGATGAATTTTGTGTAATGGTTATGCAAGAAAAACTAAATCCATTCGAAAGAATCAATGTTTTCGTAATTTTTGGAAAGACCTAAGGACACTTTGACCATAGGCACTAAATGGGTGTTTAGGAACAAAGTTGATGAGTTTGGGAATATAGTTAGAAATAAAGCCAGGATAGTTTCACAAGTGTATAGTCCTGATGAAGGAATATACTATGAGGAATCCTTTGCACGTGTAGCTAGACTAGAAGCTATTAGGATACAACTTGTATATGCAGGTTATCGGAATTTCAAGAATTATCAAATGGATGTTAAAAGTGCTTTTTCTAAATGGATATATAGTTGAAGATGTGTTTTTTGAACAACCTCCTAGTTTTACAAATCCCCATTTTTTCCAATCATGTTTTTAAACTATCTAAAGTTTTATATGGATTAAAACACGCTCCAAGAGCATGGTATGATTGGATTAGCTCCTTTCTTATTTCAAAATTTTTTACCAAAGGGATAGTTGATCCGGCTCTTTTCTTTAAATGGATATCTAAAGATGTTTTGATAGTAAATATTTATGTGGATGGCATTATTTTTGGATCGTCTAAAAATTCATTATGTATTGATTTTTCAAAAATGATGGAAAATGAGTTTGAATTGAGTTTAATGGGACAACTGAAATTTTTTCATGGATTGCAAATCTTTCAAAACAAATATGGCATTGTTTTGAATCAATGTAAATATAATAAGGATATTTTAAAACGTTTTTCTTTGGATGGTAGTAAAGGTAGTGACACACCTATGAGTACCATCTGTACGTTGGATACTGATGAAGATGGAGAACCAGTGGATCAAACCAACAATAGAGGTATGATATGGAGTCTACTCTATTTTACAGCTAGTAGACCTGACATCATTTTTAGTGTATTCATGTGTGCTCACCTTCAATCCAATCCAAAAGAGTCTCATTTAACTGCTGTAAAAATGATTTTTAAATATCTCAAACAGACTCCCAACTTAGGATTATTTTATCCAAAAGAACAATCATTTGATCTGTTGAGTTATTCTGATGTTGATTTTTCTTGTTGCAAGTTAGATAGAAAAAAGCACCTCTAGGACATGTCACATTTTAGGAAAGTCACAAGTATCTTGGTGTAGTATGAAGCATAACTCTGTTGCATTATCTACTGATGAAGCTGAGTAAATAGCTGCTGGTAGTTGTTGTGCTCAAATTATGTGGATGAAACACTCATTACTGGACTATGGATAACAATTCAAACATGTCTCTATAATGTGTGACAATACAAGAGATATTAAAAATTCAAAAATACAGTATCTCATGCTCGGACAAAGCATATTGATGCGAGACATCACTTTTTGAGGGATCATTATCAAAAGGGTGATATCACACTTGAATTCCTTGGCACTGAACATCAATTGGCAGATATATTCACAAAGCCTTTGAATTCTAAGAGGTTAAATTAAATCAAACATGAGTTTAGAATGATTAATTTCAGCATAGGAAACCATGAAGTAAGACCTCACTGTTAGAACTCCCTGTTGGTCCTCACAGTCAGACCACACAGTTAGAACTCACTATTAGAACTCAATGCCGGACCACATAGTTAGACCTCACTGTTAGAACTCACTGTTGGACCTCACAGTTTGACGTCATTGTGAGACCTCACAGTTGGAACTCATTGACAAACCTAACTGTTACACCTCACCGTTGCACCTCACTGTTGTACATCACTAGTACATCTCAGTATTGGATACCTCGCAATTTGTATTTATTATTGCATGAATTTGAATAATTGTTTTTTCTATTTATTTTTTCTATTTTAATTTTTAATCCATAAATGATAAAACCAAAGGCGATGAACATATATCAATCCACCATCCTATCTCAAACTTCAACCTTGCTCTCAAAATATCTAAACCCTAACTCTTCATCTGAACCCTCGAACCTCCTTCAATATCCATGGCTAAAACCAAGTGACCCCCAACTGTCAATGAAGATGTGCCAAGGCCAAAGAGAACCCGAGCCAAATCCAGTGGCACCAGTAATAACCTGACGGGACCTGTCAACCCGCATCTAACCAAAGGAGACATCTTTTCTGAGAAGGAATTAAGTGAAGAATGGATTCTGTCAAGCAAGTCATTTGTGCTGAAAGCACTAGATGCCCAATAATGGACTGGATATTTTTCCCACAACAATGGACCATATTACCTAAAGCTTGTGAAATAATTCTATGAATATTTGAAGATAGAAGAGGAAGTTGATATGCATAAGCTAAAATCCAGAGTCAATGGTAATGAAGTCATCTTTTCATCTTGTGATTGGGATGCCTGTTTGAGAGTTCCCCATGAAAGAGTATATGATTACTACTCTGGAGAGGATCCTCCAGACAGTAATGTTTTTGAGTATGAAAAAGCTCTGGAAGAACTAAGAGGAAATGGAAAATCATGGAAGATCAATGCAGCTGAGATGAATGGAGAAGATATGATTTTATTCAAATTCATTCAGCATGTAATTAGTCCCATGAGAGGAGATTTTACAGTGCTGAATTACCAGGACATATTCCTAATGTACTTACTAAAGCATGGAAAGAATACTAACCTATTTAGGTTACTGATTGCACAATTGGAGGATAATACTAAGGCAAGCTCAAAATCCAATGCCCTATTCCATGCCAAACTAATTTCAGTAATGCTAAAGGTAAAGGGTGTGGCTGGAAATCAAGAAGATATTATAATGGCCAAGAACAGTGTTTATATCTCCAAGGTGATTTTCAAATTCATGAAAATTAGCTGTAATCCTTGAAAGAAGGCATGGGTGAATGATTAAGGAACAGTGTATGAATTGTTTGACCCTACTACACACACATCTAGTCCAAAAGACAAGAGAGATCCTGGTCAGAAGCCTAATGAGCTAGAACCTGATTATTATGATGATGAGGAGGAAGTTGAAGGTTCTATAGACCCTGAAAGTGAGAACACCCCCATTGATTATGGGAGTGATCCTGATTTTCCTAACAGTCTTGTAAGGATAGCATCTTTCGGAGAAGCTAGCCCTCCAAAAGAACAACCAAGAAGAGAGACTGTTCTGAAGGACAGTTGTAACACCTTGAGATTTTATGAAAAATATTCTTTTAATTTCATTGATTTCTTCTATTATACAGCACACTAAGTTTATCTTGTACTATATGAAACACCGTATTAGCTTGCAGTATACGGAACACTATTCTTGGATTGTGTTACTAACAGTTTCATGTTCGTTTTATAATAGTCATTCTACGCAACATTGAGTGTGTATATATATATATATATATTCACTGTATAAACAAAATATGGATGGATTATGTTATACAAAACAACTAAGGGTTCTTGCACAACACGCAACCCTGACTTGGCTTGCATTACACACAATCATGACCTTCCTCGATAGTGTGTGTTGTACGCAATACCGGGTTTTACTAAACAACGATATATTATTATAATATTATTATGAACTAGCCATTATGAATGGAATTAAGTAAAGTTTTAATTTTATAACATTATTATTCATCTTACACATTTTCTAGATCACGGTATGATAACAAAATAAATATTGCGGGTAAAATAAGTATTTTTAAAAAAATGCAGTTTTGCCGGCTGTTGATGGCGCACCAACATTGAATCTAGTTTTGAAATGTTTATAAGTTCAATTTGACAAAATAAAATTCTTCATTGGAATCATGATATAAAAATTTACTTTGGATAATATTTTCATATTATTCTGATAACATTCATATTTTAATGAATAGTAAAAATACGCTATATTTTAATTAAAAACAACTTTTTTCATCGTAATAATTTATATGGTTAAATTATAATATTGAATTGTTTTAAAGTATAAATAGAATATATTTTTACCATTTAATATAATGACTGTAATTATCATTTATTTTACATTGAATTTATAGGTTATATCAATTCAATCGTTGGCAATGTTTTAACTTTTAAAACCTATTCCCTTAACAACGGGATTAATTTTAAATTAATTACTGCAACTTCGGTGTTTTGAATTTTGAAAAATGGATTCCATATTTGGATTCAGTGGGTCCAAATAATGTTAATAGGTTACTTTTATTTTGTTTTATATTATGAATAGTAACTACAGTAAGTTTTATTTACTGCGGTTAATGGTAAATATGGTCAATCAAGGTTAAAAGAATATTATAATAATTCAAAATTACCTTGACACTTGTCCTAACCTTATTGTATGAGTAGTGGCCAACCATGGGCATCCTTGGCCTGATTTTGGGACCCCCATGAGCCACTTGGTAGTGAAAATGACAATTTGGATTAATTAATTTAATGTAAAGACAAAATTGACTTTAACAAAAAACTTTTAGTAATTAATTTTTATAAGGGGTTATATAAGTTATATTTTCGACTATAAATATTATTTGAAAATATAAACCGATTCCCTATGTCATGGTATTTTTTCATAATTTTTAGACATCATATGAATTAAATTATTTATGACACAATAATGATGTAGTGTTTACATCATTAATAAATGATTCAAATAAATTAAATTATAATGATTAAAATATCATCAAAAACCTGTAAAATTACAATTTAATGATCTTATTTCAAATATGAGTAATCTTAACTTCGACATTAATGTGTTTTGTACCTCTTGAAACTGAAGATGTGTTTATAAAAAAATAATGTTTTCACACATTCCTAAAAAGCCACTCATCTCCTTTATAAAAGGAGACCACTTCTATGCAATTAATAACACATATCAAGCCTTTTGGATTGTCCAAACACTACCCAAAAAATCTCCCTACATCCCTATCATCCCCCTTAAAGCCATATATAAGGAAGAAGACTCTCCAAGAAGTCCTTTTGGTTCAAACCAAAGGAAGTTACCAAAATTAAAGGTAACCGTTTCTCTTAAGTTGTTTTTATTTATTATACTTCTCCAGCCCCTAAACTCTTTTTAATACTTTATTTTGTAACAAAAACAATATCCTAAATATTCTAGGATGTTGTTATGTGAATTATTCTAACTACACTTACACACACCTCCATCTAATGGATGAAGAACATAATGTTTCTGTGATAGCAAACTAACGCCTCACGGAACGATGATTGTTCGATTTTCTCCTACCGCCTCTCATGGTGGCCATTATGATAGAACTGTATTTATATATAATATATATTATGTTTATTATTTATTTATGATTCTTTATATCCCAATTATATCAAGCGTTTATGGTTTCCATAGTTGTTAAATATGATAATCTCATTTGAGGAAGTGCGGACTACCGCCCCCTCAAAGTGATGTGATTCGTTAATACCTTATGTGGGATGAATAAAGGATGTGGTTAACGATATTATATATGATATTACACTATAATTATAATATACCTATGTTTCATTATGTTTTAATTCCATTAAAATAAGAAATAAAAATGAAAGTAGTGTTCATGCATATGTACGACTTACCGTCTCCATGAACGGTGTGTTTCATTTCATACCTCCATATGTTATGTACTATAATAAATGATTGTATATTCTGGATATATAATGAATTTATATGATATATAAATCATTATTTACATTTTTTAAGTAATTAAATCATGATATAAGAAATAATAAAATGAATAACAACAAGTCCAAACACGTATGATAAATAAGATTATTTTACCCAAAATGATACCTTAACATTAATTTACAAAAGAATGTGTATTATAAAGTCATAAGTGAACAATATATTATATCATAACAATGAATATGCTTCTCTAAGAATTCCATGAAATTATTTAAATCATTATATAGGAGTTTTGGATATGTACAAAGCATATCAGACCTAAGGTAAGGGATAATTTTTCAAATCTCATTGTTATCTGAGATTGCTTATTAATAAGTATTTACTGGGGTTATGTCTATCATCCATGTCCATGTTTTATAAATGTTTATTCATTTATGTAAAAAAATATTTTTTACCCATTCTGACTTTTACCCCATGGTATGGAAGAAATATTTCTTTTATTTACCCTACATGGTACTTTTTGACTTTTCCCACAAAAGTACGAGAAGAATGTTATTTTAACGTATACGGTATGAAAGGATTTTTACGGTTTTATAAAGACTTATATTCATGAAGCTTACTCCAAAATATTTCATGAATATTTTCAAAAAAAATATCTTTCTTTTAAAATTGCATGACGTTTTGTGAAAAGAATATGATTTTGAAGAAGAAAGGATATTTTCCTCAAGAATTCATTTCAAGTGTTTTATCAAAACTGTTTTTCCATATAAGATGACATTATTTTATATATGTATGATTCAAGTATAATGACTCTATGATTTACATGGTTTCAATTTTCTTATGTTGATATATACATTTGTTTTATATGGATTATGTGATGATGGGATGATGTTAATTAATCCCATTTTATTATTTGGGTTATGATAAATGTTTCAAGTTTATTTTTTGGCACAAGTAAGAATGATTTCATTATGAAATAGGTGGGACCTATATCTCCCTCTAATTCATTGGATAATGATTTATATCTCATGATATAGACAT
Source organism: Viscum album (assembly GCA_963277665.1). Lineage (NCBI taxonomy): Eukaryota > Viridiplantae > Streptophyta > Magnoliopsida > Santalales > Viscaceae > Viscum > Viscum album. The sequence goes on along the minus strand of OY728165.1, from coordinate 2,084,291,438 downwards.
GGATGGAATGGCAAGTTAAACCAGTTCAGTAATACAGGACTGGAACGAGGAGTGGACTCGATTAAGAAAGGGACTTTGTCCACTAAGATGGTCTTGGCAGCAATGCATTTTCTACTATAGAAATAATATCATGTTCTTAATTGTTACCACAATTAAAAGTTTTATTTCCATGCTATTTTATCAGGATTAATGTTTCTTTATGATCTATTCCATACGTATTTCCATGTTTTATTTCACTCCTCATGATCATGATATTTAAACATTGTGTTCATTTTTTTTATGTTCAAATGTATATGGTTTGTTTTATTTTATCCATGGTTACCCTTACTGAGAATTTGAGCTCACCCTTTATATGTTTTCTTTTCCCCAGGATATAATGAAAGGATTTAGGTAAGAAAACATAAGGGGAAGATCATCATGGGAGATGTTGAAAATCTTTCACCATGATTAGAAGATTATGTTCTGAGGTTCCAAAGACACTAAACTGTTATGGTCCTTGAGTTTTGAATTTTTTTATGTATTAAGTATTCTGCAAAAGTAATGGGTGGTCCATGTATGTCACGCTTCGGGTATCTACAGTTGGTATCAGAGGAAAGGTTTAGTTAACCTTTTGAAACTAGGATGTGAGAACTTTAGTGAGATCCCTAGATATATTTCTAAGGTATGTCTAGGGATGTCCCTAAGGTTAAGTATACGTATAGGTTATCGTACTAGAATTGCACTAATGATGTTAGAATTAAACCTAAGATGTTAGATATTGAACGTTCTCCCCCTTTATTATGTTGTTTTCCCTAGCATGATTTTTTCCACTCACAGAATTCTTTTTATGGTTTTGTCAATGGAGGGAACCAGAAGGAATTCGGTTAACATTGAATCCAATGGAAAAATTGGTGACTATGAGCAATGAAATTGTGTAATGCCTAGAGAGAATGATATTGTGATTATGCCGAATCAGCCATCACGATATATGATTAACAAGGTGAAATTTAGTGTCATTCTTAAGTCATCAAATAAGAGGAAGATGGAATTTTATGCATGTTCACATAGTGAGGTGCATAAAGAAAGGAAGATTGATATTTCTAAAGAATGGAAGTAGAACATTGAAGAATACCTCAAATGGAGAGACAAATGTTATCTATGTGGAGAAAAGGGTCATAGAGTGATAGACTGTTATGGAGTTCAATGTCTTATCTGTGGAGAACATGGGCACTAACCAACTCAATTCCCTGACCTATGAGGATACATCTAAATCAAAGAAGGACTTATTCCATGACTATCATTGAAGAGGATGGTTTTAAGTGTTTATGTATTTGTATTCAAAAATAATGTTGTTCATGTACTTTTATGGTATATTGGAATACCTATATATTGGTCCATTGTGGCTTTCCCTAAGAATATGGCATCGATAACCATGGCATGTGACTGAGATATTTCTGGAAGGAAGATGATATGCACATAATGAAGGGATAAAGATAAAATGAAATGGTTGGTAGTATTCATGAGCTCATGAAGGATATAAGGAAATAGTTATATCATTGTTTGAGTATATAGAATTTGGGGTTTTGGTATGAGGAAAGAGTTAACTTTTGACATCACTCATGTTTTTACTAAGAATGATAGGGTATTCATTTTTCAAGATAATACATCATTAAGGCCTTCGAACGTTTGGAATGTGACCAACAAGACATATCTTATGATATAAGGGGATCAACGATGGTATTAACATGCTTGTTATATGAAATCTCTGGTAATTGATTTCACTATAATTTGACAATGGACTGCAATATTATCGATATGCCTAAAGATTGGAATGGATTATGTTGGACATAAGTTAGTATTGTTTAAGGATAGAACCTTTTTCGATATTATTTATGGGATGATATAGTAATGTAGTTTTAGAAGAAGGACAACCTATAGGACGGGACATATCCCATCACGTCGGACAAGGCTGTAGAAATCGAACCCACAACCGAAGTACGACAAGCCTTTATCACCTACCACTGGTCAATAGGAAGTCCCTAGTTAGTGGAATGTAGTTTTATTTTATTAAGCGGTATGATAAATAAAGTATAAGTCCATTTTTGGAACCATATACGATTAACCTCACCATAAGATGGACTTCCAATTTTTTCTAACCTTTTGTTTGAAACAGATTGAATGACCCATCATTCTATCACATGATCTGTTAACACTTCACGAATAACAAATTAAACTTCATTTCTTTATGAGATGAAGTGGAAATTGTTCAAAGCATGAACAATAGTATGGTTGTACAAAAATGAAGCAAGTATTTCTTCTAATTCAAAATATTAACTTTAGGGAAATGATTTTGAAAACCAAAAATGTTGTCCTAGTGATCTTATATCCGATGAATCATATGGTACCTTAGATCATCACAAATTTATGTCTTTGTGATTGTTGGATTTTTCATAGCCATATTCTCTACCACTCTCCATCAGAACATGATGGTTAGATTTCTCCTCCATATCCATATTTTCACCTATGATCTCTTATGTGGAAAACTAGTGATGAGTTAATTTCGGTAACCGTTATGTTTCATACTTCAATTTTTAAAATTAAGTTTAGTATTCCTTTTTACGATATGGGTTTCTATGAAAGAAATTCCCAGGTAACAAACCATTTATAACCCCGATGAATTTCGAAGGCAAAATTACTTTTAAAGGTGGTATAATGTAACACCCCGAGATTTTTTGAAAAATATTCTTTTAATATCATTGATTTCTTCTATTATACAACACACGAAGTTTAGCTTGTACTATACGCAACACCGTATTAGCTTGCAGTATACACAACTCTATTCTTGGATCGTGTTACACACAATTTCATGTTCGTTTTATAATAGTCATTCTACGCAACATTGAGTGTGTTTATATATATATATATATATATATATTCAATGTATAAATGAAATATGGTTGGATTCTGTTATATGAAACATCGAAAGATTCTTGCACACCATGCAACCCTGACTTGGTTTGCATTACACGCAATCACGACCTTCCTCGACAACGTGTGTTGTACACAATACCGGGTTTTACTAAACAATGATATATTTTTATAATATAATTATGAACTAGCTATTATGAATAGTATTAACTAAATTTTTTATTTTATAACATTATTATTCATCTTATACATTTTCTAGAACATGGTTTGAGAACAAAATAAATTTTTCAAGTAAAATAAGTATTTTACAAAAAATGAAGTTTTTCCACCTTTTAATGGCACACCAACATTAAATCTAGTTTTTGACGTGTTTATAAGTTAAATTTTACAGAATAAAATTCTTCTTTGGAATCAGGATATAAAAATTTACTTTGGATAAAATTTTCTTATTATTCTGATAACTTTCATATTTTAATTAATAGTAATAACTCGCTATATTTTAATTAAAAACAACTTTTTTCTTCGTAATAATTTATATGGATAAATTATAATATTTAATGGTTTTAAAGTATATATAGATTATATTTTTACCATTTAATATAATGTATGTCATTATCATTGATTTTACATTTAATTTATAGGTTAAATCAATTCAATCTTTGGCAATGTTTTAACTTTTAAAACCTATCCACTTAACAACGTGATTAATTTTAAATTAATTAATGCAACTTCAGTGTTTTGAATTTTGTAAAATGGATTCTATAATTTGAATGAGTGGGTCCAAATTATGTTAATATGTTACTTTTATTTTTTTTATATTATGAATAGTAACTACGGTGGTTATTATTTACTGCGGTTAAAGGTAAATATGATAATTCAAGGTTAAAAGAATATTATAATAATTCAAACTTTCCTCAACACATGTCCTAACCTTATTGGATGAGTAGTGTCCAACCATGGATATCCTTGGGACGATTTTGGTACCCCAATGAGCCACTTTGTAGTGAAAAGGACAACTTGGATTAATTAATTTAATGTAAAGACAAAATTGAATTTAACAAAAATATTTTAGTAATTAATTTTTATACGGGGTTATATAAGTTATATTTTCAACTATAAATATTATTTTCAAATATAAAAATATTCCCTACATCATGGATTTTTTTTCATAATTTCTAGACATCACATGTATTAAATTATTTATGACACAATAATGATGTAGTGTTTAACTCATTAATAAATGATTTAAATAAATAAGGTTATAATGATTAAAATATCATCCAAAACCTATACAATTCCAATTGGATGATTTTATTTAGAATATTGAGTCATTGTATCTTCTACATTAATGTTTTTTGGACCTCTTTAAACTGAAGATTAGTTTATAATAAAATAATTTTTCACACTTTCCTAAAGAGCCCCACACCTCCCTTATAAAAGGACACCACTTCTATGTAATTCCTCACACCTCTCAAGATTTTTGGCTCGTCCAAACTCTTCCCAAATAATCTACCTACACACCTCTCCTCCCCCTTGAAGCCTCACATTAGGAAGAAGACTCTCCAAGAAGTCTTTTTGGTTTAAACCAAAGGAAGTTGCCAAATTTAAAGGTAACAGTTTCTCTTAAGTTGTTTTCATTTATTCTACTTCTCCAACCCCTAAACTCTTTTTAATCTATTATTTTTTAACAATAACAATATCAAAAATATACTAGGATGTTTTTATGATGAGTATTCTAACTACACTTACACACACCTCAATCTAATGGATAAGAACATTATGTTTCTGTGATGGCAAACTAACGCCTCACGAAACGATGATTGTTCGATTTTCTCATACAACCTCTCATGGTGGACATTATTATGGAACTGTATTTATATATAATATATATTATGTTTATGATTTCCTTATTCTTATTTAACTCCCAATTATATCACGCCTTTATGGTTTCCATTGTCGGTAAATACGATAATCTCATTTGAGGAAGTGCGGACTACCGCCCCCTCAAAGTGATGTGATTCGTTAATACCTTATGTGGGATGTATAAAGGATGTGGTAAATGATGTTATATATGATATTATACTTGAATTTTAATATACCTATTTATCATTATGTTTTAATTACATTAAAATAATAAATAGAAATGAAAGTTGCGTTTATGCGTACGTACAGCTTACAGTCTCAATGAACGGTGCACTTCATTTCTTACCTCCTTATGTTATGTACTTTTATAAATTCTTCTATATGCTAGATATATAATGAATTTATATGATATATAAATCAAGATTTACATTTTTTAAGTAATTAAATCTTGATATAATTAATAATAACATCAAGAACAACAAGTCCAAACAAGTATGATAAATAAGATGATTTACCCAAAACGCTACATTAACATTAGTTTACAAAAGAATGGGTAATATAAAGTCATAAGTGAACCATATATGATATCATAACAATTAACATGACTCTTTAATAATTCAATGACATTATTTAAATCATTATACATGAGGTTTGGATACGTACAAAGCATATCGGACCTAAGTTAAGGGATAATTTTTCAAATCTCATTTTGATCTGAGATTGCATATTCGTATGTATTTACTAGGGTTATTTCTATCATCCATGTCCATGATTTATAAAAGTGTATTAATTTATGTTTAAATTCCTTTTTACCAATTCTAACTTTTACCCCATGGTATGGAAGGAATCTTTCTTCTATTTACCCTACAAGGTACTTTTTGACTTTTCTCACAAAAGTACGAGACTAATGTTTTTTTAACGTATATGGCATTAAAGGATTTTTACGGTTTTATAAAGACTTATTTAAATGAATCATACTCCAAAATATTTCATGACTATTTTCAAAAAAATCCTTTTCTTTTAAAATTTCACGACGTTTTGTGAAAATAAATTGTTTTTGAAGAAGAAAGGATATTTTCCTCAAGAATTCATTTCAAGTGTTTTATGAAAACCATTTTTCCATCTAAGATGACATTATTTTATATGTGTATGTTTCAAGTATAATGTCCCTATGATTTACATGGTTTCAATTTTCTTATGTTGATACATCCATTTGTTTTATATGGATTATGTGATGATGGGATGATGTTTATGAATCACAATTTATTCTTTGGGTTATGACGAATGTTTCAAGATTATTTTGTGGAACAAGTAAGAATGATTTCATTATGAGATGGGTGGGACCTATATCTCCCTCCAATGCATTGGTTAAAGATTTATATCTCATGAGATAGACATGGCTGGAATGGAAATTTAAACCGGTTCAGTAATACAGGACTGGAACGAGGAGTGAACTCGATTATGAAAGGGACTTTGTCCACTAAGATAGTCTTGGAAGCAATGCCTTGGCTACTATGGAAATAATATCATGTGCTTAATGGTTGCCACAATTAAAAGTTTTATTCCCATGCTATTTTATTAGGATGAATGTTTCTTTATGATCTATGCCTTACGTATTGCCATGTTCTATTTCATTGCTCAAGATCTTGATGTTTAAACATTGTGTTCATGTTTTTAAGTTCAAATGTATGTGGTTTGTTTTATTTTATCCATGCATACCCTTAATGAGAATTTGAGCTCACCCTTAATGTGTTTTCCTTTCCCCAGGATATAAAGAGAGGTTTTAGGTAAGAAAACATAAGGGGACGATCTTTATGGGAGATGTTGAAGATCTTTCACCACGATTAGAAGATTACGTTCTGAGTTTACAAAGACACTAAACTATTACGGTCCTTGAGTTTTGAATTCTGTTATGTATTAAGTATTCCTCAAAAGTAATGTGTTGTCCATGTACATCAAGCTTCAGGTCTCTAAAATAGTGATACTAAGACCACTGAAGAAGAAGAGACATCTCAGAATATTATTAAGGACACCTCTAAAGAGGATGAGGATACAGAGTTAGATAATTTTTCTCATGAGACAGACGTGTCTTGGGACAATGATAAAGGTAAGGAGGTGGTTACTGATGCTGATGATGAGGACAATGAAGAAGAAGATCTCAGTTTGAGCCCTCTGATAGATAATACAGGCAAGATAGTGTTTTTTCAGGAAGTAGGAGTGGCATCTACTGCCATTGATATGGATGTCATTGATGACTCAGTGAAGGATGTGACTCACCCCATTGGCGAACCAAGAGAACAAACTATTGTTTAGTATACTAGAGTTGTAGAGGAGGCTGTGGTGTTACTTAGAGCAGAACAAGTAGAGGATAATACTCAAGAGAGAGCTCTAAGTGAATGGGAGCATCTTGGTTCAGTTTCTGTGCTGTATGACATAGAGGGTTGGTCATCAGATCCTGGATACATGATTGTTGGACTCAATTATGGATATTCTGATGAGGAAGACCAACCTCAAAGGGATTCTATTATCCTACCAGAAAGTATTCCAATAGTTGTGACTGACAATTAGGCAACCAAGGAGGACTTTGAGTCCTTAAAAGTATAAATGAAAAATGAATAGAGATAATTAGTGGTAGATTTGAATAATAGACATGTTGAAGAGCTGAGGAATTTGGAGAAATCCCAGGAACTATCTCTGGGATGTGTTGTGTCTAGTCCCGTTAAAGAAATGATGAATGTTATTAAATTGTTCTATACTCAAATTGAAAGATGGACAGGAGCTGTTGTTGATCTGAGACAATCGGTTGCTTCGTTGACTGCCATGAGCAGTTCTCAAAACGAAGTGAATGCTGAGATTAGATATATCAAAGAGGTAATAAATAAGTTCGTGGATGTTTTTGAGGATTTTAAGATATCAGTCAAAAAACACATGAACATGGAGGATGTAATTGTTCAGAAGGTGATTGTTAATTTGACTCAGTCTTTCAAAGATACCCTAGATTTCTCGGTCAAACCCCTTCCCTCATCTAGCTCCTCTTTGAAATTTGACCAGATCAGAAATGTGATCTAGGAAAAGCTTGCTACGGATAGTACCAGTGGAACCTCTGATTCTCAGGTACTTGCTACCACTATGGAAGTCAACAGTTATGTCCGTGAAGTCTTGTGAGCAGCTACTGCTACAAATGAATCCATTAAGAATAAGGTAGATTCTTACGTAGAGAATATCTATACCAAGCAAAAAATTACTAACCACATCATTATTTTGATAGAGAATATGAAGCTGCCTCTAGTGAATCAGGCATTCAAGGGGCTTGTTAGCAAATAGAGAGAATTGACCCCAGCTTTGGATAAATTTTTGGAGAATAAAGATGATTTTTTATCTGCTATCGAAAGAGGAGGAAACATTATTATGGATTTTAGAAACCTTCTTCTACCCTTTATCCATGTGGATTGTACCCCTATCATCATACATCCTGCCTTACCTGCGTCTCAAAATAGTGGTTCTTCCACGATGTCTCCTGCTGAGGCTATCATAAGACTTAGTCCACTAATCCCTTAGTGTGCTACCCACTACAGACCCATAAGAGCTTATGTTTCTTCCCCTCCAGTCATTCCTGCATATATTCCTAAACCTTCTAATCCACCAACTCATCCTCAATCTTCTTCTTCCAAAAGGAAAGACCACTTACCTACAGATGATGTGGATTGAGTTTGTTTATGTCTTTTGCTAGGGACTGTGTATTATTTTTAGTCATTTAATGTACATTCATTAATGAAATATTTATATGTTTTCTATATTTTTGTTTCTCTTTTCTAATCACAAAGTGGGAGAAATAATGTGCTAATTCTAGAATAATCATGTGATTGGGGAAAAATATGCTAATATTCTAGTTTGATTCTATGTTGAATCTTTTCTACCTTTCTCTCGGATACCATGTTCCAATATTTTTTGGTTTTTCACTCTTATTAATACTTGATTACTCGAGACACTTTTGATCTATGTTTAGTAAATGTATTGTATATGATATATATCTTTAATACATACTGGAAAATTTTTTGATTATCAAAAAGGGGGAGATTGATGGACTCACCAGTTTTGATAATCCCAAATCATGCTTAAATATTGATCATGGTATATTAATCCAATTGATAACTCTTTTTAATATGTATTTATATTGTTTATTCTGAACCATTTATATTCTTAGTCTCATAATTTAGTTGCATTAGCTTACAGTTTACATTTATCTAATTCAAAGTTCACTATTATAGGCTACTAGTAAGAGCCTTCTATTCAAGGTCACCGTTATAGCTCACTGTTACTCTATGTCACTGATCCTAGAAGGTTACTATTGACGATATACTCTCCCTGATATACCAGTACATGGTTACTGTCACAAGTCTACCGTTGATCTACTTATCAATGCTCACAAACAAAGAGTCACTGTCACAAGGTCACTGCTATGGAAAGGCTTCTGTTAGAAGCTCACTGTCAGACTCTTTCTCAAGACTTCTATTGAGATCATCACTATTCAAGTCTATAGTTGGACATGTCTACCATTAGTAGAAGGATACCACTAGACAAATCCTACTGTCGAGATAGTCAACTGTTCTTCGTAATCTACTGATGGACATATTCCACTATTAATGAAATTACCTATTGTGATAAGTCTACTAGTGGATAGGTTACTGTTGCAATAGTCTGATGTTATTGACCTACAGATGAAGTCCACTGATGAGGAGCTACTATTACATAGATTAACAGCAACCATTACAAGACATCCACTGACACAAACTCCAAACTTACAAGCTTATAGAAAATGAGCCTACCGTTGAAACTCACAGTTGAATAGTCTACCGATGTAGTCCACATTTGAAGAGACTACCGTTGAATTCTACCATGTGACATGCACCTGGTACCAATCTATTTATATTTTATTCTTTTCTTTACCAATTTTCTTTATACTATCATAACGGTCATGTCTGGAAAAATTATTGCACCTGACATTATTTAATTATATTTTCAGGCACATCAGGAAATAGTACGATGTACGAGGAAGACCACACGTGGTTGAAACATTTATCTTGTCAGCCCCAACCGAACCAAATGAAAAAGCTGTATATATGTGTGAGTACAGACATACATCAAGATATGTGTGGGCATATTGAATATACACACATAAGAGAGAAACATACCAAATCTGAAGAAGAAAACTCATGCACTCATTCATAGGAACAAATATCGTCACAAATATATATTGAAAGAACATTATTCAAGCTATAGTGGTGTGCTACAACGAGCTTTAAACCCAAGAAGTTGGTAATCTCTACATCTGGATGTGAGAACCTGGAAGTTGCGACACTCTATTTTGGAGTCAACTTGCAGAGAAGGACCAAAACTTCTTTTCCTTCATTCCAACGAGTCCAGAGCTAATCTTCCAACAAAACAGAGAAATATAAACTTATCCTTATTATGTTTAGCTCTTCTAACTATAAGTATTTTACATTTGTGAGCAGTGTGTCTGTGTTACACACAATGAATCATGTGCTTCAACTGAGGGATACTAAAAATCCCCATACCAATCTCTCTTTACATTTTTTCCCACGCATAACTGTGGAAGAAGCCTAGTGTAGTTTGGACAGTTTATGAAAACTATTGTAAATACAGATACATGCTTTGTGTCAATATTTAATATAATTGGTTGGTGGAAGGATATCACCAAGTGGAGAAGACTAGGTCTTGATATAAGATGGAACCTCTTGTTTAAATTGTTCTGTTCATCTTTCCATCACTCTAATTTACATTTATCCGCGGTGCTTATATTAGCAAAGAAAGAAATATATTTTTACATTCACTCTGATATTTAGTTCTGGTTAGTGAGTATATGTGATTCGTTTAGTAAACTTGTTTCAAAAGTGGAATTATTTCTCAAACTAATCCTACTGAGGAGTAATCAACCTCTGAGAAACCTATTGAATAATAACTCACTTATATCTCTACTGCCTTAATTGACTGGGCCATTTTAATTTTTGGGGATATTAATCATAAATGTTTTTAATAGAAATTTTAATTGGAACTCAATTCACCCCCCTCTGTAGTATCCACTCCGACCAACAACATTCGTGTCCATATAAATAAATCCTTAAACCCCATTTTGACGACATAAAATTAATGAGAATGATTTAGAAGAATAAATTTTTAAAACATTTAAAATGATGATTTAGTAAAACATTCCCTTAAAATAATTCCATTTAAAAAACTTTCATGAAACATGGAAATGGATAATAAGTAATTCCCAGTAGATACTTTTGTAAACAGAACCTCTGATAATAAAGAGACTGTGAAATTAACCCTTAACTTGTAATTATCCTTGGTTGAGGGTAGGTTAACCTCCTGAATAATGGTGAAATAATTTTTATTAAATTATAAAAGAATCATATACATTAATATGATATCATATATGATCTTTTAACATTGTTTTGTTAATAATATCATAGTATTATCGTCATTTCGGGTGTTAACTTACTCATTTACGTTTATATGTTTTGTTACATAAGTCATGTTTGTTATGGATAGGTGGTATATGATTCGTATACATAATGATATCAAGTCCTTAAATATTATTTTTATTCATCAAATAGGAATTATACTTGAATAAATACGATGAGAAATGAATCTTATCGCGTTTGTGGAGTCGGTAGTCCGTACGTACGCATGAGCGACAATATCATTCTTTTGATAATGTATAATATATAATTGGATGTTATATCATATATAAAGAATCATTATAATGTTATATTTATTATTTACATCAATTACAAAACATTATCAAACCCAACCAAATAATAATCTTTTGAATAACAATTACACCATGACATAGAGACGGTAATCCGTACGTACTCACGTATGGTGACATGACACTCAATGGATGGATTGAATACTGAATATGGTTATACCATATATATAATAACATCACATTATATAGATGATACAGAAGTAATTATTTACGATTGGAAAGAACAAAGAAAGAAAAATTTGAAGAAGAAAGGAACTTGAAAGAGGGTGGTGAAAATATTACCTCTTCTTTGGGTTCTTCATTTTGATTTGATCAAAATGGCTCCATAGGTTGGATTTATGATCAAAATAAGGCCTCTAAGATGAATTGAGGGATTTCGAGAGAATATTTGGGTAGAAGGTGGCCAAGCCAAAATTCTTTGATGGTGTTAATTAGAGGGAAGGTTGAGTGCCCTTTTATAAGAGGGGTAAGGGGCACCTTAGGAAAAGCTAGAAATATTATTTTATAATAAAATCATATTAAGTTAATAATGGATAAAAAGTTAATAATTTAAACTTTATGGTGTGGATAGGTCTAAAACTACTCAACCAATAGGTTTTAGACAGGTTTGGGTCACTTCATAAACCTTGTCTTTTAGTATTAACTCTTAGTTAATTAGTTTGACATTTACCATGTATCTTTGTATTTTTATATTATATAGTTAATAAACATACTATATACATTCAAGAGACCCCAAAGTGTTCCATTAATGATAAAAATATCCTAATAGAAGTATTTTTTCTGAAACTTATATTTTGAAGAATATAATATAAATTAATAATAATGTATTTGTTTTAAAAACTGATTTATGTCAATTTTGACAATATTTAATAATTTATTTTTGTTAAAATCTTAAAAACATTATAAATTCTAACCAAATTCATTTAATAAATACTAATATATTTTCTTAACCAATAAAATTTTTTTATGGAATCAAGACTTTCAAATTATATTTATTTTAACGTTTATAATACAAATTATTTTATTATTTCATTTGTAAGGAAAATACTGTAGCATTATTATGCATAAATAAATTTAATTATTCCAGGTCTAAAAATTATAAATAAAATACCATTATATAGGAAATCTTTTTTTCTTTCTAATTAATATTTATATTCGAAAATATATAATATATATCACTATGTAAAACTTTTTTTTCTAAAGGATATATTCTTAAGTCATTTTTGTATTTACATTAACATAATTAATATAAAGTGTCATTATCACTTATAAGTGGATCCATGGGGTCCCAAAATCGATTCACAGATCCCCAGGGTTGGACATGTATCAAAAAACAGGGTTAGGATACGTTTTAGGGTTATTTATTATTACTATAATATTCTTTTTTTACCTTTATTTACCGGATTTACCTTTTAACCATGGTAAATAAAATATTCACTGAAGTAATTACTCAAAATGTATAAAAATAAAAGTTAACTATTTAAAAAATTTCTAAATAATGATTATAAATATGGAATCCATTTTTATAAATTCAAAACACAGAATTGGTAGAAATTAATTTATAATTAATTACCCCTGTCAAAACAAAAAGCGTGTTTTTAAGAATTAATAACTATCAAAAAATTGACATTTGTTTATATCTGGTTTAAATGTGAAATTAAATCCAATGACCAAAATTGTATTAAATGGTAAAAATATATTCTAAATATACTTTAAAATAATTCAAATTAATAATTTATCACTATTAATTATTTAGATTAAAAAAGTTGTTTTTAATTAAAATTTAGAAATTTTCACTATTCATCAAAATATGAAAGTTATCAGAAAAGTACCAAAAAATCAACCTAAGATAATTTCAATATTCCAAATCCAAAAATGATGTCCAATTTGAAAGATAAAATATATAATATTTCAAAAATTTGGTATTAACATTCATAACGGGTAGTTTGATTGGTTGTGGTGTGTATTAGAACTCGATGTTGCATACAACACACGCTATTGTATTATTCAAAGAGAAGCGTACCGTGGAATCTTGGGGTGTTACAACAATTGAAATAGTTAGAATAATTTGTAAATGATTATATATATATCATATTTGATATAATTCATATGATTTCATTCATTGTCACTTGTTGGAATTTTATGATGGATATTTGTTGTTTATGCAGGAATCAGTTAGATTGGGACATCATCCCTTAGGAAATTAGTGGGAGATGATGTTTCATTACATCATAATTTTTAGTGTTATATAGAATATGATAAATGTATCTTTTAATATAGATTTTCCATGATGTATAACCTCATTCCATGATGTTTTCTATGTTTCATATTTTAATAGGAACTATCTAGACACCTATCTTGTATTAAAATTGGATGATTTGGATCTCAACCCTAATGCCACCATTGTGGAGCAGCTAGTTCATATACCCAAATATCTAAAAAAGGAGATATATGGTATTTTGATACCATTTTTCTACATATACTAGAAGTGATACATATATATCCATGAGTCATTGGAGTGGGAAGATTTGATCAAGGAGTAGTGGCCTCACTAGATTACTTATGAGGACACATGAGGACTTTCTGGGGGTATTAATTGGCATTGTGGGGAGTTTGTTAAATATTAGAGTTCACTAGTAAAAAAAATTTATTTTTCTATAAATTTGGGATTGTAGTTGGATTTACTAGGTCTAAAAATATGAAAACATGTTTTCATGGAGGATAGACGAAGGAGCATGATCCGCACATAGTTTTTTTAACCATGCAATCAGCTATACATGGTGGTGAAGAGGGTGTATGTGGGGGTTTACATGGTTTTAGAATAGATTTTAAAAATTAAAAAACTAATTAGTAACCACTTGTATATTTATTTTTGGGATACAGTATCCCCACATGATAATTTCATGTTTTTCAAAATCATACGACCAAGTCGTTCAGCCTGTCCAGGTTACATAAAAAGTTTGTTTCACTTTTTTTTTTACCATTGTTGTTTTCTACTCCCTTTAGCATCAGTTTTTTACTCCCATCATGTTCATCTCACCTAAATTTGTGTGGCATTTTCTTTCCATTCATTTCAGTAGTTTCTCTTTGGATTAATTGTGGTTTGGATTGAGGTAAGACAATTTCCTTGAGTTCCATATTTCTATCCCACTCCTCAATAATTATAAATCATTTTTTGGGTGTTTGTTACACTAATTTGCTTACATACAAATATTGGTAATTTGATTATGATTTTTTTTTTGTTTTTTATTAATTTTTTAGGCTTTCATACTAATTTTTTTTGTGTTTGTCGTTGAAGGTTATGAGTTTGGAACTATTTGTGATGTATGTTTCCCTATCTAAGTTTTTATTCCAGGGATTACCATTAAATTATAAGTAACCATTGGTTTTTGTGGATTAAATTTACTTGTAGATTATTTATTACTATTTTTCATTTCATTTTTTATTATAATCATTGAATAGTTTGGAATTTTTTTAAAGGGTGTTTGTCAAATGTGTATGGCTTTTTTTAACACCAACTGTTTGAGGAAATATATCCATGAATTTTTATATTTTAAAATGGATTTCTAAAATGGTTTTATAAATTTATTTACTATATTAAATGGCTTCAGATAAAATTGGAATGTTTTTCTGATGAAATTGGATTTGGAAATAAAATTGATCCATATAGAACATGTTTTTTAATTACATGAAAGAGATAAGTACATAGATTGAACAAGGTGTGGAGGGGGAGTTTGTTTGAGGGACATGATGATCTTTTAGAGAGAAGACCATATGAGATTCCATTATGGTTTCCCAGGGACTATCAGAGACTTTGGGAAGGAATTCCAAGAGATATTCCATGATTAGTTATCAATGGTCTATGATTGATCTTGTAGTTGTGACCAAGGAAGACCATGATTTATTATATTAATTTTTAGATATCTTGAAGGTTTTTTTTTCTCACACATTATAGAGCTCATGTTTAGAGACCTTGGAGAATATTAATCTTGAATGATCTCTTTATAATCATTGTAGATTTTATTTATTTAGTTTTCATTTGTTGAAATGTGTTATTCCCATTTATATTTTCCATTTATATGGTTCCATGATGATGAGTATTTTTCCCAATCATGTTATGCCATATTGAATGTGTATGGAATGTGGTTCATTGGGCCTTGAATTTATTTATTTGAAATATAAAATACTTTTTTGAAAAATAATTTTATTTCAATGGGGAAACAAATGGATTGAAAATTATTATTTTAAATTTGAATGTTTTCAAAGTAGTTTATTCTTGAAACGTATTTCAATCTAAATTATTGGTTTGTATGGAAAAAATCCATATATTTATTAATGGAAATATACTACTAGGATTTGAACCTCATGCCATACATATAAAATTTTGAGTTTGTAGATTTAATTTTATTAGATATAGGTGAAGGTATGAGAACCATGTACTATAGTGTCTCGTCTCGATTATAATCTTTCATGTGTTATAGAGGAGAGAAAGTCACATGGAGTGTTCTCATGTGGATAAATGTGTTCTGGTTTTATATCCACTATGATATATGTATTTATAATTTCTGGTCATGGGGCAGTTTTTCCGAGGGTTTGAGTTTTATAATTGAGATACCATGTATATGGCCTTCAGTGACATGCTTTTATATGATGACTACTTTTGTTTATTGTACATATTTTTTTATCGTATGATTCTACGTAGGTGTGATTATGCATGTTGAATATGATGATATGATGGTATATTTACCATTTTGTTGATGATTCATGATGGTCTTCCAAGGGTGAAGCCATTCATAAGTGATAGTTTTTTTATTTCTAATTCTTGTCACCAAACCGTGGAGATTGATAAATCACATTTTTTGTATGGTGGTCCATCTTAGGTGATGGGCAAGGTCAAGTTGTGTTAGTTTACTAAAAATAGACCCTTATATATTTTGGGATTTTATTATGTTTTTCTTGATGAAATTAATCATTAATTAATTTTTATAAATGCTAAGGGTTTTTGTAGTTGGTATCAGAGAAATGTCTAGTTATTTTATAGATTAGGATCAGAGAACATAAGTGAAAGAATTAGGGATATGAATAAAAATAGGAAAACAACCAAAATTATAGTAATATATATAGTATTTTTTCTCCATAAAAAACCTTATCATGAAACAACAAGTGGATGTGAATATAGTAAAATTGTTCTTAGGGGTAATAACCATGAAATGGGCACTTTGAACTTTGTATAAATCATCCCATATCCATGGAAAATAGTCCTTGATAAACACCTAGTTTTACAATATCGTGGGATATTATATAGTAAATTAATAATATCTTTATGAAACATCATATAGGGAATATAAATTCCTATAATATTTTATGTTAGTAAATTGAACATGTATAACATATATTAAAACATAGAAATTCATAGGGTATGGAATGTGTTTCATTTATGAGTTATCCCTTAAATATTCATTGTTTAAATTTTATATGATTAATATTTAGGAAAATAGTATCTCTAATTTTCATTCTATTTCAGTCAATTTATGGAAATATGATGAATCAAGTCAATAACCAATGTGATGGGAAATGTGAAGACAAACAAAATATGGATCCCATCCCAATGAGGCAAGGAGTCAATAACATCATGACCAAACATGATCAATTAAATCATGTTTTCAAAATAAACATAAATAAGGGAAAACCAAGATTACTATTTGAAATAGAATGATATAACTTCGATATTAATGTGAGAAAAAAAATCCAATATTTATTAGATGTTACAATATTTTAATCACATAACAATTGATCATATCCCTTAAAAAGAGATTCTCTATCCTTCAATGCTTCGATCAAAAGGAGGTCATGCTGGATGATTATCATATGGAGGTAGGAACTATTAAATAGTTGATGTTGACTAAAAATATGTATCCTAATGATTATATTGAAGTGATAGAGTGGATAGAATTTTGAAAAATGTTTTTTGATAAATAAATTCCTCTTACTATCTGACTTAAAAATGATAGTTATTTCATTGGCCTCAAGTAGAATTAAAAATAATTTAATAGGATATATGGGGACATCATCAGTGGACATGGATGATTCTCATATATATTTTAATATCAAACTATAAAGTCAATTTTAACACTTCAATGGTTCAACAAATCAGATTAAAAGAAAATATTTAGGGAATTGAGACTGCTATGACGAAATTTTCTGATGTTGTCTCAAAGTCAAAATTGATATCAGTGAATCTCATAGGTCTAATTGGATAGGATATAGGAACCAAAGAATGTATTTCAATTCTGTTTTTTAAATGGAGATACCTCATTGGCAAAATAAATTCCAACATCCCACTAATAAAATGTGTTAGAATAAGCATCCTAAAAATTAAATGAAGGATATAATAAAATGCCTTAGGTGTGGTAAAGAAGACCACATTTATGGAGATTGTCGAAGGCGGAACCCCACTAATGTGATGGGAGAAAAGGATTGTAAATTCAACAATCAACCTACTATCAAATATTTCAACTGCAAGGAACACAGATACTATCAAATTAAATTCACTAAACTACAATTTGTCAATAATAATGAATTCCAAAATCTTCTATGGACTAGATAGATAATGTGAGATTATTATATTAAAAATACTGAGGTGGATCCCGTAAATGATGCGGTTATAGGTGAATCATTTATCAATTAAATAATAATAGACATACTATTTGATTTTAGTTCTATGAATTATTTTATATCAGAAAATTTTGTAGAGCTATTCAAGCACAACATTAAAAATAAGAAGTGGAGTTATATGTGAAAACCAAAAAAGGGAGAAATTAATTCATCCCAAGTATATAACATTCCAATATAGATATATTTTGTATAAAAATTCCCTAAAACATTACGGTACTCCCTTTAGTGTGAATAAATGTTATTATAGACATGGGTTTCCCTTCATTAAATAGATAAAACATAAATTTCTAAGAGATGGAAATCACCCAATGTATCTCAAATCAACCACCAATTCTACATTAGTATTTGGAAGATGTTGAATCTTCTTTGGTATCATCATATCAAGCATGGATATTATTTCCTTATAAGTAAATCAATCTCAAATTATTTTGACTAAGTAATATATCATCCTTTATGAGATGTACATTGTAAGGCAATATGTTGATGTTTTTCCAAAAGAATTTCCTTTTCTTTCTTTTAAACGAGAGGTTGATATCTAAATCGATCTTATACATTGAGAACTAAGAATATACATGATTCGATATATAATGGCCATTTTTTAATTTTAATAGTAAATGAAGAAACTATAAAATAAAATAGATAAAGGGTTTATATAACTATGTTCTTTACAATGGGGTGCACTTGTCCCCTTCATCATGAAGAAGGATGGGTAAATGCACATCTACAATGGTTATCATGGTAAAAAAGATCATGACAATGAAAAATCATTCTCTACCATATATTGAAGAAATATTAAATTGGGAACATAGAGCTTAGTACTTCTCTTGGGTGGATCTTAGATTGAGATATTATCAAGTTAATTTTATGGAGGATATCCCCACGACCATGTTCTGTACAAGGTATGAGCACTAAGAGTCAAAATTGTTTCTAGTTAGACACCCTAATGTTCTATAATTCTTCAAATTCTAAATTTTTTTACATTATATATGTTGGGATAAGTGTGACATATATAATGGTAATAAAATCCTCATTAATATATTTAAATAGAAAGTTCTAAATATATAAAAATGATGGTTTTTAGTGATGAATAAGGATTAAGATTGTTCAATCCATTACCATCAAGGTAAGTTAAAACAATTTCATGATTCATCAAGAATAATAGATCAAAAAACTCTATTAATGATAGGGATTTAGTGCTATATAATAATATTGGAAATGAAAAGTACCAACAAGAAATTCATAAAATAAAATTTATTATACCTTTTTAAAATATCTTCTCCACCATCCATTCTTTAGAAGATAATAGAGGAATAAAAAGAATATATGAGTTTCCAAATATCCTCTTTTTTTTATAATTTCAAAATATATACTTCATGGTTGATCGTAAACCAAAACATCTACATGGAATAAAAGTTCAAAGATATAAAAATAAGTTTAGAATTCAAAAACAACCACCAAACTAGAGGAAACCTCGATCTATGATCACCCAAATAATCCCATGTTGCATCATGTTTCCTTCCAACATCATGAGACCCACTATAATCGTTTATTTCACTCTACCACATCATCATTTTCACCTAATCGCCGCATTAGTCACCAGAGAGACCAACCACTAGAGTCCATTATCACCAAAAAAGAACACCAAAACATATTACCAATTACTGACATAACCATTAAATAATGTTTCCCCGCAATGTTATCACATACCATCACCACTATAATAATTTTAATCTTTCTATAAATCAAAAATAATATAAGACAAAATAAATTTCAGTATTTTTAAAAACACTACATCAACATATGATGTTCTATAAACTGAAATCAAACCTTCTTCCATCTCACTGAAAAGTAAATTGAAGGTATGTTGTCCTAAAGAATTAACTCTACTCAAGGAACAAAAAAATGATATGATTCTAAAAAAATATAGAAAGGTTTTATTATTATATGATTTATAAATATGGAGAAATAATTTTTTCAACCATGATATGCGTCCCGTCAAAACAACAACTATTGTGGGAGTTTCCAGATGGTGTGCATATCCAATAATTCTCTATTTTCCAAATTAGAACTAAAATGTAATGAGATATTAAAAAACATTTATTGGGGTAAAATGGTAAGTATTTTTGAATAATTTGTATCATGATTATTTCTATATGAACAAATCAAAGCTGAATTACAAAAGTATGAGGGTATGATGCAAACATTTACCCTACATGTAGAAAAATGGGAAACCCTAATCATTGATTTCCTTATAGGGATATGAAGGATAGGTAATAATTCTATATTTTTTGTGATATGTCACCTTATAATGTTACCGCATTTTATTTTTATCAATTAATATTTCTCCCATGACCATATCACCTTGATATATTGAAGGTAAGTGGTAAGACTACATAGAGTACTATTATCTATTTTATCTGATCGAGATCGAAGGATTACCTTGAAGTACATAGAAGGAATTTGGTATGTGATGTCTATATAACTATGTCTAGTAATAAATATAACACTTATGAGGCTGTTCAATCTGATAGAACAATAATAAATCTAGAGTTTATGCTGATATTTTTTTCAATAGATTTCCAAGGATGTAGGGATCAACATATTCCTCTATCAGAGTTCCCATATAACAACAATTCCATTCTAGAATCTAAATTATTTCTTATAAATCTAGTAATATAGTGAGGTTTCTTACTCCAACATGCTAGGACGATGTTAGATAGTGGAATATTATTCGAATTTATCAGATCCAATATATCAAAAAGAATGTTAAATCCATTCAATGTCATATGAAATCATATCAAATTAAATATATAAGATATTAAAACAATCATTGATAATACCTATAATTTAAATTTGTAGATAAGGTGTTCATTTATATATCTTTATGGAATAAATTAATTAATCGGAAGAATGTAATTCTTAGTCTAGGATACATCATCCCATTTTTTATCCATCATCACATTAGATAGGTGGACTATTGACTAAATCTCCCACATAAACATTCCTAAGTAATTGATGTGTTCATTTTACTCTTCTTGACCAAGTACTTACCTAAACCCAAAAATGTACTCAGTATTGATGTGGTACCCCTAGTGAACGATCTTTTATATGAGTAGAAACCAGTGATGATATTAGATCAAAGAGAAATATTTAAACAAAAAAATACATCTATAGTGGTCAATGTGTTGTGAAAACCCACATGTTTGCTGATGAAATATGGGAAATGTAAGAGTTAATGAAATAGAAACTCCCTCATAAATTTTAGTTTAGAAAATTCATTTTTTATGGAGATATTTTTCAAATGGAGAGGAATAAAATGACGAACAATTTTATAAATTAAATATTATTTTAATTGGGTAAATTACTTATAGTTATATAAAATGCATGAACAAATGTGGATATTTTGGACTCATATAGCATTTTGGATTTAACATAACATTAATAATCCTTACAATTTATATTATATTATTTTTTAAATGACCAATAATATTTTTATATATTATTGGTTTTGATAAAGTCTAATTGACACAAATGGAAGAATAGTTGGCCTTTACCGGCAGTGTTGTACACAATGAATCTCATCTATCAGATCTTTTGAGGAAGAAGAAATCAATGGATTGTTTTTCATGAAAAATTTCAATCTATGACTGAATAACGAATTATAATGGGAAACCAATTATGAGAGAAGGTAAATCGTATTGATATTGCATCCCCATCCATGTTGGTTGAATCACTCCATCAATGTACCACAATCAAACACCTTACCCTTAGGGAGTATAGTGGAGTAATAAGGGGTTATATGTCTAGACCCTAGTAGTTTGAATTAATATAATTTCTTTTTAAAGGAATAATTTTTTTATTTTTCCCTATTTTATAATAATATCAGTGATTATATAATGTGTCTTATAAAAATGTGATTTTGATACAGATTAAAAATTCTGATTTTTGGAAATATATAGTTCCAATTAAGACACACTTTTTATAAATTAATGAATTTATGAAATAAAAAATCTTTTAAAAAAATATTATTACTAGATAGAAATTAATTATATATATATATATGATAATATAATTTAACTAAGTCCAACATAATATTTATGTGGTTATGAAAGTGGTTAATAATGTTAAAACTAATATTTTCATGTAAATAGAGATTTGAAATTAAAAGTTAAAATTTTAATTTATAGAATATTAGTTTTGTAAAAAAATTATTATTTTTGAAATCCGCACATCAAAGATAGTGAATAATAAATTATTCATTGTTTTCTAAAATTTCCAAATATTTGATTAAAAATTTAATACAATATATTTATATATATGGTTTGTATTGTCACCTCAAAATGGATTTATTTGATGTCATAAATTACATAAAAAGAATCCACGACCAAATAAATATCTCAAATTTAAAATTGTTTAACTTTTATGTAATTTGAATAAATTTACAAAACTATAAGGAATACTCTAGAACCATTATCATATTGTTGGGTTTTAAAACGAAAAATTCAGTAATTGAATCACTTCCACATTAGAAATGTTATTATTTTAATATGATTGGTTATTATAATTATAAAATATTTTATACCACTAATATTTCAAATAACCTTTAGAAAAACAAGGTATGGGTTGTGGCTTTTTTGTTTTATTATAGAGATAAAAAACCTATGATTATAATTCGGAGAATAATTCCCCTCTATTTCACTATAAATAAATACTGAACCACTAAATCCTCGTCACTCAAAACCCATTAATCATGAATTTCATCTCTACATATATCTCTAAAGTCCCTGAAAGGTGTTCCCAATTTCATTATAATAGCCTCTAAAAATTTTAAGAATTCATCTCTAAAGGTAAACGATTCTCCCATTAAAATATTTAATGAAGAACTTTTTTTTTATTATTGATAAACCCTTAGTTTTTATGATTTATTTTTTCAATTATATTATTTTTTTGACAAATTACATTACATGAAATAACATGTTTATCTTGAGTTAATCACTTCACCGAATTTAATAATCCATTATATATTATTTATAATATTATTTAAATACAACCATTATTACACAATTTTTAAATATAGTGATTTGAATAGTAATAATTAATTTTAAAATATCAATTATATTGTTTTTATAAAAATAAAAAATATTTGTTAAAACTTCCTATTTTTAGAAATGATTTTATATGTTTTGAATATTCTATTTTCTCAAAAAATGTTTCTTATTTATCTTTATCATTAATAATAATATAAAATTTTACACTTTTAGAAAATAAATTTGATAAAATAATCATCATTTTGTAAATAATCATTTGAAAATTATCTTAGTGTGAATTTTTTTAATTTTTCAAAAAATATTAATTCTTCAATGAAATGTTAAAAATATTTGTTTTTATTGATTACTATATTTAAATTTAAAGAGTTTTTATGTTTATTTATTAATGGGATTAAAAGTAAAATTAGCTTAATTATATTAATTAATTTATTTTTTTCATTTTAATAATTTTCATACTGAATTTTAAAATAAAATCTTTTAAAGCATTTGAACATTCTCTCAGTGGGAAACAAATTTCTCATCGCATCTATAGTTTTAATATTAATTATTTTTTGATTTATCTGAATGGAAATTGAAAAAATAGATTCTATTTTTTTAAAAACCATAATATATGTTATAAAATAAATTCAACATAATATTTTACTATAATGATTAGTAAAATAGTAAAAATTATTTACCATGTTTATGTAAATGGGTTTACCAAGGGTTGAACTTGAATAATAAGGGTTAAAAATGACCCAAAACTTATCCAATATCCATTTTTAGACCTATCTCTAACTTATATCTTATAGGATTTATAATGGTCCATTTTGGATCATTCCAACAAGTGAAAAACATGGGTATACATTTTTCTTTTTAAATAATTACTTGTGTGCCACTCAACTCACTTATAAATGGCTCCTTCTTCTCCACTCCTAGTCACACATACTATAAACATTTTAATTAACGAAGACCTACCCAAATCACTACCTTAATTATCTAATCCCATTCAATAATCCATTTTTCATAATGAAACCCTATAAATATTTTTTATAAAATAAATAAGTTGTTTGAAGAAAATATCACACTCATAACTGAGTGTTTTATATTATTTTTTTCACATTAATAAACTATTATTAAACCAGGATGATATAATATCCTCATTATATTTCATATATAGTTAATATTTTCTGTTATGGTAATAACCTACAATTATCTCCTCTTTCTTCAAATGGATTATGAAATCATCATTCGTCTGTATAGAAGACTACCACCTCATGAAGTGAAGTTATTTTTCTCCATCACCGCCTCAATATATTGGGAAAAATTATTGAAAAGTGGATAGATATGATATTTTTGATGTTATTATACTTATTTAATTATTATTTCACATAATCATTTTTGCATTGCATTCTGTATAAATATGATAACTTCGTTCAGGTGAATGGTGGACTACCCAGTCACGAAGCAATGTGATTAATTAATGTATTAAAAATAAGGAAATAAAGATGGATAGATGAAAATATGATATATATATGAGATAATTTTTTTTCTATAATGTTATCTTTTTTACCCTTTATTTATTTCAAATCATCATGAAATTTGAGACAACATTCATGTGTACGTACTGTCTACCCTATCCATGAATAGATTATTTCATTTTATATCTATTAATATTATTAATTACAATAAATATATATATAAATAATATATATTATATTTATATCAGGGTAAAATTATATATACAACGGAACCATGATCAAACTAATGTTAATAAAAATAGAAAATTCAATCATTCCCAAAAAACAAAACAATTATGTCTCAATACATGAGTCCATCCTAGAATTGTTAATAAATGGAAAACATAATGTTATAATATATACATATATGGTATGATATATAAAATTATGGTTATGTAATAGATATATGATAAACAAATATTTATTATATTAGAGGTTTTAAATTTTACAATGGAAGTTAAGACTTTCGATATATGATTTTAGTTTAAATTTTTTACTTCTATTGGACACATTCCATATTATCCTCATTTTTAGTTTATGTGTTCTATAACATACAGTGAATTAATTTTATAATAATTATAATGAAAATTATTTTTATTTACATATACATCGGAGGATCTCTCCTTCGAGGTGTTTATGGTTCCAAAATTACCAAAGTGGAAAGAGATTTTTTTTTCTCAAATATCCTTGAGAAATATGTTATGTTATGAACCTATCTTCTTCTATGATGAGTATATATATCTATTTTTATATTCATGAATTTATTTCTTATCATGATATTTTTTGTTTCATTCAATGTTACCAATGTGGTAAATATTTTATGTTACAATCTCACCATTTATAAAAATTGCTTATGATTATATTTCAGATGATAAAATATTTTGATCCATCCCTCAAGAAACTTAGTTAATTTATTATCCTTTATTTATCCCATGATATTAAATATATTCAATTAATATTTCTATATTTTTTATCAATAGAGTTAAAAATATTTTTTAATAAAAAAACATTATTTCTCACATTGGTCGAAAACACATTTTTCCAAAACCATGTTTTCTATAAGTTCATGAATAAATGAAATTAAAATTAGAAATATTATTTATGAAAAAATATTAACCATGACTTTTTATTTAAAGAATCATTTGATATAAATTTTTCTATAATTTTTTGAACAATTATCATTTGGATTTTACCAAATATTTGAATGAAAAAATCATTTAAATGTGTATGGAATGAATAGAATTCTACACTGTAATGACCAATAACTGATTTTAATATTAATTTATAATTATCCATGTTTATTTTCAAATAATTATATTTTGAATTTTTTTAAGTAATTTTTAAAGTGGAAATGATATTTTCCTCAACAAATGTTTTAAATGATTATTCAAATTCATTTTCCATCTAAGATGACATTTTTGATGTTATATTGGGATTACTAGGGATATGATCCCATGAAACAATTATTATTCTTTATTATAGTGGTTTACATTTATTATGGAATGATTTTTTTAATCCTATATATTTTTCATATTTTGTAATATGATGAAGTGGTTATGAAACACATTTAATTTCACAGGATATGACATGATAAATATTTTATGTTCTTGTGGTACACATAAGTATAATCCTCATTATTTGATAGTTAGGAACCAAATATCTCTCAAATTCATTGGTCAATGATTTATATCTCATGACATAGATAGGAATATAATATGGTGTGAACCCCATTTTGTATGTCACTCTTCTCGATATGATGATCTTGGGAGTGAAAATTGACTACTATGACGGGTTGGGGAGTGAACTCATCCCACCATAATAGCCTTGGAAGTGAGACTTTACTAATATAGAAATGATTTTATATAATTATGTATATTCGATAATTTTATTCCTTATTCAAATGTTAGTCTCTCAAGGTTCATGTTCTTTTATTTTCTTAAGATTAATGTCTTTTTAAATGATAATATTTATTCCATGACTCAATATTCAGATCATTGATATACAATATATGTTTTTGTATGTTATTTTCATGTTCTTATACCATTATGTTCATGTTATGATTATTAATCTCCCTTCTTTTCACTTACTGAGTATCATATATCCCCATTTCAATAGTTTCCATTCCTCATGATATGATTAAATATATTATGTATGATATATATAAGAAGGTTCATAGTTATGAATAACTTAGTGGGAGATGATATAGTTCCCATATGAACTATTTGTTTATGCTTATCATGTTTCTAAAAGGCATTATAAATTTATGATCTTTGAGATTTTTCTTAATGTAATACATGTTCATCTAAAAATATTTAATGTATTTTTATGAAAAGAGGGGTTCTAAATTTTGTATCAAATGTAATGTTTAATAAATTATTGGAAAAAAGGATAAAAAAATTGTGATCTATAAGGAAATTTCTAATCATAATTCCATGGATGAATCATGTTATAAGAAAATGTCTATGCGTTGTAGTAAATGATAGAGTTAGTGGAATCCTAGATATCACTTTCCTTTATAAACACTGAAAGAATATGAGGATCTATAACAGATTTACCTAGGGGTAATAAATCCAAAAGGGTTCATTGATATAAACACAATCATCACTTGGTGTATAACAATGAGCCTTGTTTCCCACTATGTTTGACACTCCCAAGGCATATGATTCAGAAATTCACAAACTCTTTCTGAAAATTCATGAAGGATTTAATTAGACGACTACTATAATTGACCCTATATATACTTTTAGAGTCATATATTTTTTATACATTTTCATGATTTTAACATCCTATAAGTAATCATTCATAGTAACATGGTTACTCCTCTAATTATTTTTGATTATACTGTTATTTTTTTGTTTTAGTCAATGGATAACACCTAAAGGGTCTGTGTTAATGTTGAGTGTGATGGATAATGAAATTATTCTCCTCCGGAGTGTCAAAAATTTTATAGGATTTGTAAAAAAACTTTTGTTGCTATGCTCATGAAAATTTATCAAA
This sequence comes from Viscum album, assembly GCA_963277665.1. Classification (NCBI taxonomy): domain Eukaryota; kingdom Viridiplantae; phylum Streptophyta; class Magnoliopsida; order Santalales; family Viscaceae; genus Viscum; species Viscum album. Next base: position 2,084,263,656 of record OY728165.1, on the reverse strand, counting down.
CCATGAATCGTGGTGAACATCAAAATGAGAAAATGAGGGAATAATTTTCTATTGAGTCCTTTATGAGTCAACATACACATTATATATGTTTATCTACTAATACACTAGTTATCGAGTATTGGATCAGTACCATTGAAAACATTTTTTCTACTATCCAATGTTTGAAACAAAAAGAATTCATTTTTTTCCACTAATATAGAAGATGATGTGGATTAATGGTGTAATATCATCAAGAATATAATGAAATGTGATGAAATTTAAATTATTGATTGAGATGAGATCTATAACGTATTTTTCAATTAGTTAATTTCTTTTATTATTCATATAAATATCGTATGGAGTCCCTTGAGCTACAACAGAAGGATTATGAATTCATTGGTACCTATGAGGAAACATTTACCTGACATGTGATGTACTCCTCTAGTATTATCATCCATCATGAAAATATGTATGATCAGTTCTTCTCTGTCATAAAACCAAATTAATTAATGGAATTATCCAAAAGAGACATAGATAACTATGAAGATATCCTTCAATGTTCTATTGAGGTGGAAATTGTGGTTGGATTTATGTTTCAATACCAATGTTTTTATAAGAAGATAAAAATAAAATTTAATGTAAAATAAATAATACATGGTGAAGAAGAGGATATTTCCTTTACGCTCAATGTGTTTTAATAAAATGGAGGAAATTTTCATAAGGGGACTAGTAATTGTTTTTTGTATGGAAGGAAAGTTCATCAAGAACTCAAATACTAATGTGATGTAGAGACGTTAGATAACGATTCAAATAGTTATAAAGCTCTATAGAATTTACCACCCCCACTTCAATGTTTCAAATGAACAAATTTTGGTAATTATGCTAAACACTTCCTAGATCTAATGTTTAATGATGATAGTCGATGTGATAAATCTTTTAAGGTAAGAGATAGAAGAAATATCATTTGATCAACGATTCTAAATACTGGTGCAATAACAACATGATGAAAGGTACAATTATCATCCACTATATAACTAATAATGTATTATTTTACTATGGGTCTACCCATTATTTTATATATGATGAATTTTCATCGGGTATCACGATGCTACTGTAATGATTAGATGTATAATATTTAGTGAAAACCCCTAATGGTATGTTGATCACATCTGAAGTATAAGAATCTTCTCAAGTTGATTTTTTTAAATTATTCCTATATATATTTTCTGTCTTCCTCATGTTTAATATGATATTACCATAAGCACGGATTGGATTTATAAAAATAAATACTAATGAAAATTTCAAGGAATAAATTTTATATTTGATATTATAAACCAAAAAATGATTGTATATCTATTTTATTATAAATATGAACTTATAAATTAAATAAAATCCATTGTATTAGTTTTTATTCCTAATTATTAAGGAATTTATAATTATTTTTTAGAGAAAATAAACATTTATGACATGAATATTGTGTGGGATCGTTTTGATGTATTTCTAGACGATTTCCACAGCCTTCCACTAAAAACAGATTTTGAGTTCTCAATAAAACTGACATCTTATGCCACACTAAATTTATAGACTCTCTTTAGAATGGCCCTAACAGTGTTTCGATTATTTAAAAATGAAACTCTTGGAGAAACTTGGAAAGTTATTCAATCATCCATATGTGTCACCATGGAATTCAACTATTCTTTTTGTTAGAAATAAATATGAATTTATGCGACTATGCATTAAGTATTGGGATTCTAAAAAGATCAAAATCCAGAACAAGTATCTTATACCTCGTATGGATGACCTATTTGATTAACTATACATAGTTCAATACTTATACAATATTGAACTTAATTATGGATATAATAAATCAAGGTAAAAGAATGAGGATATACCAAAGAAAATATTTCATACATGGTATGGATGTTGTGAAATTATTATGATTCCATTCGATCATCTAAATTCTCTCATTATGTTCAATTATTTAATACATTTAGTTTTTATATATTGCATTTTTATGTTTTTGGTAGTCCTAATAGATGATATTAATTTTTATAAAAAGAAAAATGAATTGCATGTTGACCCCTTGAGAATTGTACTAATGACCCTAGGGAAGGATAAACTATATGAAAAAATTTCAAAGTGTGATTTTTTGTAGCAAAATGATTAATTTTAGAATCAAGTAATATCAATAGAGGGTATATACATATATCCATCAACAAAAAGGATATTAAGTGTTTTCTAAGACCAACTATATTGGATGAGATCCATAGTTTGCTTGTTATAGTGGGATATTATTAGTGGTTTATTTAAAATGTTTCACAATTGTCTAATCCAATCGCCACTTCAACTGAGATGGGAGAAAAGTTACTCAAGATAGATGAGTTTAAGGAAAATATTTATGTAATGAATTGAACATTATTGAGAATGCTGATTCGTATAATACCATATATTGTAGAAGGGTTTGTAATATATAGTGATGCATCCAAGAAGGGATTAGGATGTCTTCATATATATAATGACATGGTTTTATCTTATAATTCATTAAAAATGAATATTAGTGATAAATAATATCCAACACATGATTTATACATAGAAATGGTAAATTTTTAATCAAATATATAGATGAATTATATTTTTGGAGGAATATTATATATATATAAATATATCTCTCAAAAAATATTAAAGTATATATTAACAAAGAAGGTGTTGGATATGAACTATGGAAGATGGTTAGAGATGATTAAATATTATGAATTTTCATTACATTACAACCACAGTAAAGTTAAAAAGGTGGATGATTACTTGAGTTGAAAGGATCATGTTTTCTTATCCATTATGAGGATAAAAAAATATAAAATATTTTTTTTCAAAGGATGTACATAAAAATCATGTATATTGGGGGAGAAATCTTATCTTGCTCAATTGAATGTTCAACCACCTATCCAAGTAAAAATTAAAGTGAAAAAAAATAATGATGTGGAGCCGAAAAAGTAGTTTTGAAATGTTATTGAGTTTTACCTTGATCAGGATATAAGGATTTAGTTCCAGAAGTGTGTAAGTGTTTCATCCGTACCATACATAGAGAATGTTGGCTTAGTGGTAGGTACCCTGTAATGGTACATGAAAAATGGGGGTTCAAAACCCATTGGTCACATGTACTATAGCAATACTATAGTGAAATGTAGCATCAATGGGAACTGTAGTAGTGTAAACGTACTGTAGAAGTGGAGGGCACTGTGTGAGACTGGAGGAGGTAGGTACTATAGCAATACTATTCATAGAATGGGCCTTGGGCCAAAATTTTGGGCCTACCGGCCATGTTAGGGGCTAAATTCCCACTAGGCCTTCGGGTTATATAACGGGTCAACCCTTACATAGTTGAAAGAGGTCTTTACATTTCATTAATAATAAAATTAGGATTCAACCATGGCCATTTAAATAAACCATATATAGATAATGATTTTTCATATGAAGTGCATAAATATTCATTAGCTTTTTATCCTAGATGTATAAATATGAATATATATTTGGAAGAGTATTTATTGTGGGATAATTTGAATTGAGATATCAAATATTCTTTCACGTGGTTTGTGCCATGACATAAATTTATGGCTATGAGAAAATAATCTAAGGGGATGTTACATCCATTTCATATATCAAACTGAAAATGGGAAAACACCACCGCAATTTTTTTAATTAGACTCCCCAAAATATTAAAGGGAATATATATATACATATATGTTATAGTCTATCACCTTAAAAAGTTACCAAACATAATCACTATTATATAATACATATCTCTGGATCATCTTCGTTGGAAAACATTAATAAAGTGGAACTTTTTCATGCAGTAAAATGATTAATTAAATCTCATTGTGATAATATGTTTACTTATATGTTTTTTTGATTTTATAAATTGGTTATGGATATGAAAATAATTTTCACCCCTTCATATCATACTCAGATAGTAGGTAAGTCTAATAGAATAATTAAACCATCAGGATATCCCAAGATCTGGTTCTATTGAAATCAAATCTGGAAGGGAAAAACACATCCTTCTAGTCATGTTTTTTTATAAAATTACAATTCGCTGAATAATTTAGATGGATACTTATTATGATCTCTATGAAAATAGGTGTTGAGCTCTAATGTGTTGGAAGGAAGTTGGAAAAATTATGTTATTAATAATTGTGATACCTACAGAAATACCAGATAAGTTTTTAGAAATCCAGTGACACATCAAACCAACTAAAAGTTAAAAGAAAATTAATGATGCAAATATCAAATGTAATATAGTAATTTAGGATGGTGAAAATATGTTTCTAAGAATTTCTCCATGGAATATATTAATGATACATGGAAGGAAGGGAATTATAAGGCATAGGGGTATATGTCACTTTTAATTTTTTGATCATATCAGGATAATATCAAATTAGTATGAACATCCACCAATCCTATCTAAAGTTCCTGATGTGTTCCATTTATCTCACGAATGTAAATACATACTTGATCCCTCATATATACTGACCTATAAGATCATATCGCTAGTGAAATATAATTATTCTAGGGAAAAACTAGAGGAAATAATGGATCACAATGTGCAAGTGATGCCAAACAAGACCTCTCCCTTGGTCATAGTCTTTTGGTGAAACCACCAGTTTTAAGAAGTTACATGGCAACCGGAGGCAATGATGAGGCAAAACTATAATAATTTTTTATATGAGGGTGATTTATTTCAATGGGAAAATTAATTTTAAGGGGGGTTAATGTGACACCTAGAGTTTTTATTATTTATTTTTTCTTAATAAATTATATTTATTTGATATCTTTCAGTACACACTTCACCAAATTTAGATTGTGTTACACCAAACACATAGTTTTAACAAACTCTGATATATTATTAATATTATTATTTAAAAGTGACTATTATAAGATAAACATTAATCCTTGTGATTTTAATAGTAAATACATTTCCTAAAAAATTTACATATAATGGTTTAAAATAATGACTAAATATTTATAAAAAATAAATTAATTTTTATAAATGTATTTATATTTTTCCAAGAATACTATTTTATAAAAAAAAAATTATTATTCTATTGATCAATAAAAAAATTAATTTATGACATTTTAGAAAATTAATTTGTTTGAATAAAATTCATTTTTTAAATCATCATGTCAAAATTATATTAGGGTGAATTTTATGTATTTTTCTAAAATGATTAATTTTTCATAGATTACTGAAAAATACTATATCTTATCGAAAAATGAATTGTCATTGATTGAATTTATAAGGTTATTTTTTAAAAAATGGATTAAAATTCGAAATTAAAAATATATATATTAATTAATCCAATTTATTTTATTGACATAAATTTCATATTTAATTTTTATTAAAATGCTTTTTCCTCATCTGAACATTTTCTCAATTAAAATCTACTTACTCATCAAGTCTATGAATTTAGTTTTATCCTAAATTTTTTGAATTCAGTAAATGTAATTTGAAAATTTAGATTCTATATTTGAAATCAGCATAATTTATATTATTAAAAAAGATAAAATTATTTTTTGACCGTAATGAATAGTAAAAATAGTAGAAATTATTTACCATGGTTAAGATACAAATATCTTTACTTGGGGTTAAACTAAAAATATAATGGATAAAAATGAACTAAATCATTTCCAAAAACAATTTTATGGCCATAAATAGAACATATTGATTCTAGGATCCAAATTGGTCAATTTTGGACCCTTTTTCATGAGATAATGGGGTTACAATATTTTATTTTAAAATTATTACATGTGTTTCACTCACATCACTAATAAATGGAGGCATGTTCTCCCCATTACATATAACATAAAAATCCCTTTGGTTTGGATATTACCTGACCAAATAACTACCTTAATTCACTCACAAAATTCTAGATGCATTATTTTTTTCATAAATACATCGTCTGAATTAGTTTGGTAAGAATAAAAAGATATTATTAGAAGAAAATGAAACACCCATATCCTAGTGTTTGATATTATTTATTTCTCTACTCATTAAATTATTATTAAACCATTATGATAAAATAAAAATTTTACCTTAGAAATATTCAAAAATTTTATTTTTGTTCATAAACTATAATCATATATTCTTCCATTATATGGGATAATAAATAATCATTTTTGTGTACGGTGAACTATTTCCTCAGGAACTGATGTATTCATTTTCCATCATCAACAATCATGGATGCATATTATGACAGATTAAATATTTATATATAATATTTATGATATTATTATACTTATTTATTTTTTATATCATATATACCTGTACACATTCAATTATGTGGGAATACAACAACATCCCTCATGTATATGGTGGGCTATTTCCTTGAGATGTGATGTGATTCACTCATTCATTAAATGGGAGGTAATAAGATTGTGTTTAATGAAAATATGTGATATATATTGAATGAAATTTTTTTAGAATAGTAATTCATTATTTAACTTTCTTTTTTTCAATATTTTGTGAAGGATAAATAACATTCTAGCAGATGTAAAACATATCATCTTATTGAATAGTGTATTTCATTTCTAATCCCTAAATATTATAGATTACTCTAAAACACATAAAATAAATATATTTTATATTTATATCATGATATAAATTTATTATATTATGTATCCATGATCAAAGTATGAGGGAAAAAAATCAAAACACACATGAAAAATAGCTATTATTACCCAAATATAGTTACATTAAATAGAATTGTTAATAAAAAATTAATACAAGGAAATAATAAAATCACATTTGGTATGATATATATATATATATATGAATTTCTATAATTGATTTATACTAAAATTTTATTTATAATATATATGTTATTAATTTGTACAGTGACATTTGAGACATTAATTAATGTATTTTAATCTCACATTTTACTTCTGTGAGACACATTCCATACTCACCACCTATTTTTTATTTTGATTATATACTTCCCATGTCTATATTTTATGATTATACTTCTTAAATTTTTTATTATTTACAAATATATTTTTCGATATCTCTTTCATATGGTTTATGGTTGAATTATTACTAAAATTGTAAGGTCTTTTTATCTCAATTTTCCTTCCTTGAGACATATTTTATGTTATTCACCTATAATCTTTTATGAGGTTTATATACTGAAAATTTCACATTTAGTATCTTGAATTTATCTAGTGTCATTATTTTTTAAGTATCATTTAATTTAATCGTTTCATAGGGATTATAATTTACCGTTAGGTTGGTGGTTAATATTTTATATTAAAATCTCATAATTTATCTAAATGATTTATGATTATGTTTCCAGTGTTAAAATATTATGATATATCCCTAAAAAACTAATTCATGTTCTTATATTGTTTTTATTTTATTATAATACATTTTTTACCTTCATTTTCCTTATTTTATGTACTGAAGAGTTAAAAATATTGTTTAAAAAACACTTCTTTAGTTCTCCCTTCCTTCAAAAACCCATTTAATTTTAAAAATATGTTTTCTAAAAATGTTTTAAAAATGTTTAATGAATGATAAAAAATATTTATTTTATAAACTATACCATTATTAACTTTTTATAAAAATATATATGAATATTTATTTTGTATTCTATCCAATCAACGGTTAGATTTTATGAATAATTTGAAAGGAATCTTCATTTTATTGTTTATGACCAGAATATAAATGTATACCATTATGAAAAATCCGTTATTTGAAGCTTCCTTTATATTTTTACAATTTTATTATTAGGTACAATTGTTTTGGATAAAATTTAGGTTTTAAAAAAATGTTTTTATTGAACAATTTATATTAAACTCCATAAATGATTTAAATGATATTTCAAAATAATTTTTTATCTATGATGAAATCTGTTGATATTTCCTTTTCGTTGTTGGGGATATGTTCCTCGGATTCCATTATTATTATTTATATTAATGGTTTATGATTATAATGGAATGCTTTTATGAAACATGTATATTTTCATATGTTGTGATTTGATGAAATGTTTATGAAGCCCATTTAATTTTATAGGGTATAAAATGATGAATGCTTTATAATCTTGTGGTACATATACATATGATAATAATATTTTGATAGGCAGAACCTATATCCCTATCCATTCATTGTTAAATATTTATATATGATGAGATAGATAATACTGGAATGGAGATTTAAGTTGATTTAGTAAGGTACATTATCCTCAATTTTTATTAAGGGAGGGACATTAATAGCTATGATGTTTTGTGGAGTGAAACCATTCCACTATGATAGACATGGATGTGAGCATTGAATACAATGGAAATGATTATCTATGCTTATGTATATGCCATAATTCAATGTCTTGTGTCAATGTAATTTTCTTATAGATAATGTTCTTATACTTTCTTATTATTCACATATTATAATAATCTGATTTTGTCCTATGACTTAGGATTTTGATATTAATTATTATGGGTATGGTTTTCATATGTTATTATCATGTTCTCATACACGTTTTTCATTTTTTTCTTAAATATCTCCCTTATTCATCATTTCTAAGTTGGTGATCTCACCATTTATTATGTTTTCTTTCCCAGGTTATGAATAATTTATTTTTTAAGATATGTCAAAGAAGGGTGATATGAAGGAACCTAGAACACCCTAAGATGGGAGGGGTTAATCTGGGTGATAACTGTTTCTTTTTAAAGTTGTGGACCTTATTCCCACATAGGTAGGATCTTGTTAAACCTATCAAACAAACGGATGTAGGAATATGACATAGCACTTTTACTTGGTTCACCACAAAGGGCTATGTCCAAGGAGCATATGCCGACAGGTTGTCGGTCGTATCTAATTCCACTAATCTTCACTAGCTACGGATTACATTGTTCAGATATAGTCACTCTATCCCAGGCACACTAACGTTAAAAAAGTTTGGGGATAGCTCACTATGTCCCTTAGGTCCCTCACGTTGACTCCACCTGGCTCACTTCCTTTAGTGAAGTCCCACTCAGTTTATAGTTGTGAAGGTCTCTTCATTGTCGCTAATGAATACTTCCTCTGTTGTACGTAGATGCTCTGTTAATGTCCAACTTCATCCCATAGATGAATCTCAATTTGCACCAAAGGTATCGGGAAATCTTCTAGCATTCACGCAGAACCAAAAAGAATGGTTTCCTTCAACCACACCTACTCTCTTCTCCAATCCGGTGTGTATTTTTTAAGATGGTGCGCAATTTCTCCTCTACCACTTGCACGACACTTGCATTTTCAACCTCAAACTTGCGCGACACAGACTCTTTTCCACCCAAACTGGTTTTTGCGCACAACTTTCAATTGTCGCGCTAATTCATATTTTTGCATGCAAGTGCAAAAACCACTTTGCGCGACACCTCCTTCGCCAACTCCAAACATTGGCGACCCACACCCTTTCTCGCCCAAACCAACTTGGACGTGCTGAAAACAACTGTTCTGCAACTTTTACGTGAACGACCACACAACCACTTGCACGAACACTACACCTGCGCAACTGGTGCTCTGAATTTATCTAATAATTTAACTTCTTCTTAAAATATGAGGCATGGTACTCTATTTATAGGAATTATGGACACCCTGTGTGATGACTCACATGTCTCCTCTCAGCGCGCAAGTCCATCCGCCCTAGTCTCTGCTGCGCTGGTCACTTGCACGACCAAACACAAAACATTTCCTCCCCTTCTTAATTTGGAATATTTTTATGTTCTAATCTTGAAAAACATATGTCACAAAAGTTTCCAAGCCTCCAAGAAATCAGCATGCAAATCCCTTTTCCAAAAATAGTTTTCTCCATTTGTCAATTTTGAGGTCAAGAAATTTGGAAAATACTGGAAATTTTTTCCCTCTTCAATACTGTTATCTGCATGAACTGAAAGATCACTTTTTTGGAACATATTCTGAACGTCCTTTGAGGATTGAAAAAAAACAAAACATACACCAATTAATGCAATGAAAACTGTGATTCCAATAATCTCCCACTTTGGGTTTGTTGGTGTTGGTCGGAGTGGATACTCAAGAGGGGGGTGAATTGAGTTCCAATTAAAATTTCTGTTTGAAAAACATTGACTTAAGATCCCCCAAATAAAACACAGAATTAAACTGTAGTGAATTTATTTCAAATTAAAGGTTCTGTTTGATTCTAAATGGATTTACTATTTCCTAGTTAATCAAAACATGAGCATTGATTAACTTTTGAAAATAACTTACTAATTAACAAATAATATAAACACTTGCGAGTTTAATTATCAAAGTGATTTAAAAAAAGTTTTGGTTTTAAAGTAATTAGTATAGGAATAAAAAATTTGAATGAAATAGCACAACAGATATAACCAAGAGGTTCACTTTCAAGCCGAGACTTAGTCCTCTCAAAAGATTATATAAAAGATGATCCACACCCTGGATTGGGGTTCAACAGTTTACAATTGTCCAGGTCCAAGACCTCTACCACTGTTATCTATGGGAAACAAAACAACAGCAACCAGCTGTCCAGGTCACACACGACCTCTACCACTATCCACAGTGGAAATAGAATATGAAAAGAGTTTTTCTGAGGATTTACAGATCCTCCAGTTAAAGTACAGGAGTCAGTGTGTCTGTTAAATGTAACAGATAACACACACTTCTCGAAAAGTAAAATAGTGAATCACAGAGAATAGATATAGAGTTTAGAAATGGATCTAGTGATTACAGTGAAGATTTGGACTCCTTGAGTTTGTTCTGAAGTGGTTCTGAGTTCTCTTCCGATTTTTTTTTGAGAAATAGAGTGTCGTATGCTTCAAGTTCATAGTCAGTGAAATGTAGTCGATGAAGATCTTCAGTGTCCTCATGGATGCACAGAACACTTCTTGAGTAAGCTTGAGTATGTATGAGCTTCTGTGTGGTATTCTTGATATGTCTCTTGAGCTATTCTGTATTTCCTTGTTTCACATCAATGTATCTTGTTTCCTTTTTGGCTTCACCCTTTTTACTTTGTTTTCTATCTTGTCTACATCACATTAGAACATCCTCCCTTTATTTAAAAGCACGAGCTCCAGCAAAAGATGATTTACTTTTTGCAGGTATGAGGTACAGTTCCCTGACATCCAACAACTTTTATTAAAATAAATGTCAGTGTATTAAAATAAACCTAATATGACCGTTGGTTAGATTAAATAAAGATAAAGATAAGGAAATTCAAACAGTTTTTTATGACTGTTGATGAGTCAAGTGATCGGTAGGTCATTAGCATCAGCATCGGTGGCTAGACATCGTTTTGTCATTTGATCAGCATCAGTGTGTCATTTGATCAGCATCAGTGAATCATTTGATCGGTGAGACATTTGATCAGCATTGGTGAGTCATTTGATCGGTGAGACATTTGATCAGCATCGGTGAGTCATTTGATCTGTGAGACATTTGTTCATCATTGGTGAGTCATGATTTGATCACCATCGGTGAGACCGTTCTTCCTTGATATTGATCGGTGCAACCGTTCTTCCTTGATATGGATCGGTGCGACCGTTCATCCTTGATATGGATCGGTGCAACCGTTCTTCCTTGATATGGATCGGTACGACCATTCTTCCTTGATATGGATCGGTGCGACCGTTCTTCCAAGGTGTCTGTTTGATCCAGAAGACTTCCAGAATACTTGTAAATTAATAAAATCATAGACAAACATGATCCAACAAATATAAACAGATCTACTACAAGATTGTGAATAAGTTTATGAGAAATCCAGCCGGATTAAGTAACAATGATTTGTGATTATTAAAACATCAATCAAAGGAAGAATTCCACAATCTTCCAGAGGGCTCAACAATCTCCCCCTTTTTCATAATCACAAATCATAGTTATCAAATAAAAATAATATATTATCAATAACAGTAAGAATAAACACAATGAGATATGAATCTCCCCCTGAATTTATGCCTTGATATATTGATGCAAACATTGCATCCCATGCCATAATATGTTCCTCCCCCTTAGATATAAAATCATAGAGATAAATGATAAGCTCCCCCTAAAATTAGTCCTTTGTATATTTATATAAACAGAGCATTTCATTCCATAATAGCCTCCACCATGGTATGTTTCTCCCCCTTAGATTTAAATCTCCCTCTTTGTGATAATCTAAAAGGAGGGAAAACATAGAAATAAGAGAGAAAAAGAAGTAAACACAATGAATAGATAGAGAGAAAAGAGTATATAAAGAACATAAAAAAATCAGTACAGTGTTCACCCTATCAAAAACAAAACACAACTATTTCTGGGGATACAAAGGGGCTTTGCCTTTTCCTTTAGGATCAACGGTTGGTAAGTTGGAAGGTTTGGAGGCAGGATCAACTGGGCGAAGATGAAGAGTTGGTAAGATGACTCTGTAAAGTGGAGGAGAGGGTTCCACAGAGATCTGTCATTGAGTAGCAGTAGTTGGTTGAGAAAATGTCTGAGGAACTGGCCGTAATTGAGATAGAGCTTGAGCAACAGAGAGCTGATTTGGAGCAACAGCAGAGGCATTGAGCGGGTCAGTAGTAGAAAGTACAATGGAAGTGGCTTGGGCATTCAGATAAGGATTAAGAAGAATGATTAAGTCCTGAATAACTTCTGCACCATAACACATAGCTTTCTAAAAATCACCCTTATTCTCCATGAATTGTGCCAAGGTTGGGGTAAAGTCTTTTAACTGACGAACTTGAGCCTTGAAGGCCTGAGTGACTGGAGGTAGTTTCAGATTCACTGCCAATACCATGAAATTCACAACCATCTCATGCTTTGTATAAATCTTTGGAAAGTAATGATCAACCTTTTCCTTGATCTCTTTCAGAGCCTTTTTGGAATCTACTGAATATACTGTTGCGATGTTATGACTGCGATCACATTGCTCCTTCATTTTCCTCAAAGATTCCAAATCAAGAACTTGTCTAACGGCTGTAAATCCATCATGCACAACCCCCCTTAGAGCCTCCATCTCATAAGTAGTGATTTTGGTTACTTTGGCAGTACTGGCTTGACTAACTATTTGAGTTATCTCACCTTTCAACCTTCTCAGATCTGACTTGTTTAGATGTTCAATTAGATTCCTCAACACTTCCATCATACCAGAGATGGTTGATCTAAATTAATTTGATAAAGAAACTAATCCAGTTTGTAGATCCTTCAGAGTCTGATTTAAATAGGCGATGTGCTTGCCAATAAACTCACCAGTATTTCCCAGGTCCGGTTTAAGAATATCTGATACTTGGGTTAAGAAGGCTTCCATATAATCTTCAGAAACTTGTAGAGATATGTGAGTAAGAGTAGTGGAATAAAATTTTTTGACTGTATCTCTCACAGCAACAAGCAATTCAGTCTTGAACATATCAAGATCAGACTGAGAGATAGCAGAACTAGGTAGATGAACATCTGCAGGATTAACAATAGGAGCAGACCTTGCCTCAAATGGTTGGCTTTGCTTCTCACCTGCAGCAGATTCTGATGTCTCCTTTTTTTCTTCAGAATAATCTAAACCCAGCACAACAAAACCAGGATAATCATCCCAGACAGCAGCACACAGGGTATATTTCGGTTTGTCATAACTTGTTGTTCCACTGAGTTATGGAAAAACTTTCTTTCCACTGGTATTTGTTTCTTTCACCGATTGATGTGATTCACATGGAGGTTCAACAAGACCATCCATTGGTTGGATATCACCATCACCAGTATTAACACTTTGATGTGGTCCTATTGAAGGATCAGAAAGACCATTTACAGGTTGGTTATCACCATCATCATTAGATTCATCACCATCACCATCATCATCACCATCATCTTGTCCATTTTCACTCTTCTCTGAAACTTCACTGTCAGATACTTCAGTGTCAGGATCTTCTTCATCACCAAGAATTGGTTCTGATTCAGGTAAGGCCAAAGGTGTAGGACCTAAATCTCTTATTTTCTTTGGGCTCACAGTATCAGGATCACTCCTATCATCAGGGGGTGACATACTTTCGTCATCAGTCTCAGCTTCTTCCAACCCTTGTCCTTTGATGGCCTCATTCCTTTCTTCCTCATCCTCATCCTCAAAGTAAACTATTTCCTCATCTGATTTCAGACCAGGGACTCTCAAACCCTTCGGCCTCTTTCCATGGTCAGTGGGATTGTAGGTTTCATACATCTTGTCTTCATCAGCAACCCAGCATTTTTTCCATGGATTCTAATTTATCATTATCCTTTTACAAATTTCCTTATTAAGACAAAAAACACCATCAGATTCAGTAACCTCATCAGCTTTATCAACACATTCCAGATTCATTAACATAACAGAGATCATCTTTGAATAAAATAGGGCAGTGGCTTTCATAGATGGTTTCACCATTCCAGCTATGTGCACCATCACATATCTACACAGATTGATCTTCTCATGGGTTTTTAGTAGAAACAATAGAAAAAAGTCTTGGAATTTTATAGCAGTGAAATCTCCTTTCCTAGGACAAATTTTGTGCTAAATAAACATAAAGAGAAGTCTACATTCTCCATCCAGCTCTGAAGCTGTGATTCTCCTTGACTCTCTGTTTCCAGTCAAAAGCTCTAAAGCTAGCTCATACGAGAAGTAATCAGTTGTTGGAGGAATATTTCCAGCATAATCCTCATACCGACCCTCATGGGGTACATTTAGACACTCAACCCATTGCTTAGATGAAAATGTGATTTTCCTTCCTTTTACTACATATGACTTTCTGTCTGCCTCCGTACCATCTAAAGTAATGTGCAAATTCATATAAAACTCACGTACCAACTCCGGGTAGCTTATACAAGTGTTATCTGAGAACCAGGCTAACCATTTATGTGATTATAAAACTTGCAACAACAGCGACTTACGTGTTAACAGCCAGGCAGAGCTGACTTCCTTCTCTACAACAACAATCCGAGTTTCCAAGTTTGGATTTAATGATGTTTGAGTAGCACTACTCGATTAGCCTCGAGCACGCTTCAGAGGTACAGGATTGTCTGATCCTTTTCTTGGTATCTTTTGTTTTGCCATTTTAAGAATTTGGGGATGTGTAGAAGTTCGAAGGTCCGAAGTAGAAGAAAAGAGAATGTAAAAAGGCTCAGTGGGAAATGGAAGGCTGATGGTTTGGGGAATAGAAATAGCCGCATATAATTTATTTTATCATTTATGGTTCCCATAAGGATAAAAGTAATTAATTAAATAAAGATGACATAACAAAAGGAGAGAAAAAAAATAGTTTGACTAATCGGTTTGACTGATCTGTTTCACTGATCGGTTTCACAGATCGATTTGACTGGTCAGTTTCACTGATCGGTTTGACTTATAGGTTTCACTGATCGGTTTCACTGATCGGTTTCACTGATCGGTTTGACCAATCAGTTTATCTGATCGGTTTGACTGATCGGTTTGACTGATCGGTTTCACTGATTGGTTTCACTGATCGGTTTCATGGATCGGTTTGACTGATCGGTTTGACAGATCAGTTTCACCAATCAGTTTCACAGATCGGTTTCACTGATCGGATTCACTGATCGGTATCACCGATCGGTTTCATTGGTCGGTTTCACTTATCGATCATACACAATTCTTGTTTAATAAAATTCATTCTTTCAGAGCATAAAGGTTTTGTAAAGATATCAGCTAATTGATGTTCATAAATAATAAATTCTGTAGAAATATCACCTTTCTAATAATGATCTCTTAGAAAGTGATGTCTGACCTGAATGTGCATAGTCTTAGAGTGAGACACACGGTTTCTAGATATATTTATTGCATTGGTGTTGTCACAGTTAATTGATACAAGATTAAAATCAAATCCATAGTGCAATAAAGTGTGTTTCAAACACAGAATCTGTGCACAACAACTACCAGCAGCTATATATTCTACTTCAGAAGTAGACAATACAACTATGTTCTGTTTCTTACTACACCGTGATACTAGGGGCATTCCAAGTAAATGACATGTTCCTGATGTGCTCTTTCTATCTAACTTACATCTAGCAAAGCCAGCATCTGAATAACTAGTTAGATCAAATGATTGTCCTTTTAGATAAAATAAACCTAAATTTACAGTATACTTATGATATTTAAAAATTCTTTTAATAGCCAGTAAGTGTGATTCTTTAGGATTAGCTTGAAATATTGCACACATACACACACTAAACATAATATCTAGTCGACTAGAAGTAAGATAAAGTAAGCTTTCAATCATACCTCTGTAATTGGTTTGATCAACTGGTTTCCCAGTTTCATCAACATACAATTTGCAGGTAGTACTCATGGGTATATCACTTTCCTTAATACTATTCAAACCAAAACGTATTAATAAATCCGTAGTATATTTACTTTGATTTAGAATAATACCATTTTTAGTTTGAAAGATTTAAAATCCATGAACGTACTTAAGCTCTCCCATTAACCTCATTTCAAACTCATTTTGCATAACCTTTGAAAAATCAGCACATAAAGAATTTTTAGAAGATCCAAAAATAATATCATCAACATTGATTTGAACTATTAAACATCTTTTGAAATCCGTTTTATAAATAGAGTGGGATCATCTGTTCCTTTTGTAAATCCTTTTGAAATAAGAAAGTTTGAAAGTCTTTCATACCAAGCTCTTGGAGCTTGTTTTAAACCATATACAGCTTTAGAATGTTTAAAAACATGATTTAGAAAATGATGATTTGAGAAACGAGGTGGTTTTACCACATAAACATCCTCAAAAATAAAACCATTTAAAAAAAGCACTTTTCACATCCATTTGATATAATGTGAAATCCAGATATGATGCATGGGAAAGTAAGATCACAATGGATTCAAATCTAGCTACAGGTGCAAAAGGTTTCCTCATAGTCAACTTCCTTCTTCTTGATTATAACCTTGTGCAACTAGCGTAGCTTTATTTCTAATGATGTTTCTAGATTCATGAACATTGTTTCTAAACACCCATTTTTTACCTATGGTCATAGTGTCCTTAGGTCTTTCTACTAATTTACAGACAATGTTTCTTTCAAATTGATTTAGTTCTTCTTTCATTCCCATTACCCAAAATTTATCATTGATAGCATCAATGATATTTTCAGGTTCTAACTGTGAAAGAAAAGCTTGATGTTCAACCTGATTTCTTAGAGAAGCTCTAGTCTGTGTTCAACTATTTAAATATCCTACAACAGCATCTAAAGGATGATTCTATAGAGTCACAGTTGGTCTTGAAAAGGTAGGACTAGATATTTCATATTCATCAATAGGTTGGGAATCAAAAGAAGCAGGTTCAGGAGAATTTCCAGAGCTAGATTTCTTAACAACTGGTCCACTGTCTTTATCATTAAGGGTCAAACCAGAGAGATCATCTTCAAGAGAGGTCTTCGGTTCATGTGGATCAGTTTCATCAAATTTGATGTGAACAGATTCTTCCACACATTTGGTTCGTTTATTGAAAACTCTATAGGCTTTACTAGAAATAAAGTAACCTATGAAAATTACTTCATCACTCTTGGATGCAAATTTTTCAAGATTGTCTTTGGTGTTGATAATAAAGACTTTGCAGCCAAAAACTCTGAAGTAGATAACCTTAGGTTTCCTATGGTTCTATAACTCATAAGGAGTTCTCTTAAGAACAGGTCTGATCAATACTCTGTTAATAACATAACATGCTGTATTTACAGCTTTAGCCCACAAATAGATAGGTAGGTCATACTAATTGAGCATAGTCCTAGAAATTTCTTTCAGGGATATATTCCTTCTTTATACGACACCATTCTATTGGGGTGTCCTAGGGGCAGAAAAATTGTGACTATAGACATTGTGTGAGCACTAAGATTCAAACTCATGATTTTCAAACTCACGGCCATGATCACTACTCAGGGTTTTAATCTTAAGTCCACTAAGGTTCTCTATAGACTTGGAATATTTTATAAAGCATGAACTGGCTTCAATTTTGTGAGCTATAAAATAAACCCAAATATATCTAGAAAAGTCATCTATAAGAACATAGAAATAGTGCTTCCCATTTAAACTAGAAACTCTAGAAGGTCCAACTAAATCCATGTGAACCAACTCGAGAGGTTGAGAAGTTGAAACTTCTTTATTTGATTTAAGAGAAAATTTATGTTGAATTCCCTTTTGACAGGGAGTACAAACATTGTCTACTGGAAATTAATGTTTGGGTAGGTCTCTAACTAAGTTCTTCCTAGAAATATTTCGTAGTGGACATACATTGTAGTGACCTAATCTCCGGTGCCACAGCCAAGACTCTTTATGAAAACATTTAGAAAATCAATATTCTACTTAGCTAAAGAATTTAAATCAACATCATAGTCATTCTCATTTCTTAAGGAAGAAAATACTAAAACATTTTTAGATTTATAAACATTGCAAGAATCATTTTCAAATTTAACATAAAAACCATCATCACATAACTGAGAAATAGTTAATAAATTATATTTAAGTCCATCAACAAGTAAAACATTAGAAATTAATACTGAGTCAGGGTTACCAATCTGGACTAACCCAATGATTTTTCCTTTTGTGTTATCACTAAAAGTGAAAAACCCTCCATCAACTCTGACTATGATTTTGAAGCATGAGAAGTCTCCTGAACAATGTCTTGAACATCCACTATCCATGTACCAGATCCTTCTACAGGAGCTCTTTAAACAGATTCCCTACAAAACAGATTTAGATGGGAAATGATTTTGGTACCCTGATTTTCTTGGGTCCAGATAGGTTATCCAATAACACTTTAGGTACCCATATTTTTCTAATGGGTCTCATAAGATATCTGGAGTCAAAAGATTTTGAAAGATAAACCTTATTAGATCCATTGCTATGAATATAACTAGTTGAGGAATATGAAGTTCCAAACCTAGCTATACTCTGTCCATATTTAGGAATGAATCATGTTTTGGTAATTTTCATTTGTCTAGGTTGATATCCTATACCAATACTGTATCTTGGTGCAATGTGCTTTCCTATCATTTGAGTAAGATTCTTTTTGCCATTGGTAAATTTATCTATGACTTTATTAAGTTGCTCATTTGATAATTTCAGTTCAGTGTTCTCTTTAAGAAACTAAGAATTCTTTTCCATTTCAACATCAAGATCGTATTTATGTTTAACAGTTAAAGCATACTGTTTCTTTAAACCATTGTACTTGTATTTCATCTCATTACAGGTTTCTTCTAACATATCACAATTTTTAAATAGTTCAGATTTTGACATGCTATCAGAATCAGTATCATTTTCAGAATAATAAGAATTTAAAGCAGGAGCTTCAGTAGTTACCTCAGAAGTGTTTGTCATAAAACACATGTTTTCCTTATTTCTGTGTTCAGTTTCAGAAATTTCAGATTCAGTGGAGCTATCCTCATAAGAACTCCAAGTATCCTTCATGGATTTCTTAAGATTATTTTCCTTGTATTCATACTTCGTCTTGTATTTCAACTTTGGATAGTCTGCCTTTATGTGTCCCTTTCTTTTGCACTCATAGCAGAAAACTTCATCTGATTTGTCAGATTTCTTCTAGTCCTTTTTCCAATGTCCTTTGAT
Organism: Viscum album; assembly: GCA_963277665.1. Taxonomy (NCBI): domain Eukaryota; kingdom Viridiplantae; phylum Streptophyta; class Magnoliopsida; order Santalales; family Viscaceae; genus Viscum; species Viscum album. The sequence goes on along the minus strand of OY728165.1, from coordinate 2,084,244,115 downwards.
GTCATACTTACCTTTGTAATATTATTTTCTGAAAAAATTCTTCTTCCTATAAAACTTCTTGAATCTTCTGGAAATGTGAGCCATCTCAACATCACTATCAGAAGCACCTTCACTATCTTCACAGCTTGAGCTTTTTTTTATAGCTCGAAGTTTCTCCTTATCTTTTTTCTTTGATGTTGATGATTTGAAAGCAACTGACTTTCTTCTAGGTTCATCTTCTTCTTCTTTATTCACCTTAAGTTTCTCTTCATACATCATCAACTTTCCAATTAGTTCCTTGACTGGAAGTTCACCAATGTCACATGATTCAATAATGGAGACCGAAGTTCCTCTCCATCGGTCTGGTAAACATCTCAAAATTCTCATAATTTGTTCCTTTGCTGGAACAGCTTTTCCATGTGAGTTCATTGTGTTGACAATTTCATTAATCCTGAGATACATGTCAGAAATGGGTTCATAAGGCTTCATCATAAAATTATCTCACATAATAGTATAAGTATTCAATCTCATTTATTTAACATTAGTTGTCCCTTCATGAGAGACAGCTAAGGTATCCCAAATTTCATATGTAGTTTTACAGGTAGATATTCTATTAAATTCCTCATCTCCTAAAGCACAGTACAAGGCATTCATGGCATTACAATTATTATAGTAGGCAGTCTTTGTAGGTTCATCCCAAGTAGATCTAGTAGTAATGGGAATTTTATATTCAGATTAAATAGTAGTCCAAATATCAAAACCTATGCTTTCTAGATAAATTTTCATTTTAGGTTTCCACTGAGAATAGTTAGTGCCATCGAAAAAAGGTGGTCTATTGGTAGCAACACCTTCCAGTCTGTTATCCATGATAACTTACTTAGAGCAATGATTTTAAAGAGATAAAAATTTAGAAATAACAGAAATTTTAAGAACATTAAAATACATCTAAAATCACAGTTGAAAAGAAGAGTACTTTAGAAATTATTTTTCCAAACCTTTGATACAAAGTGTTGGTCGGAGTGGATACTCAAGAGGGGTTGAATTGAGTTCCAATTAAAATTTATGTTTGAAAAACTTTGTCTTAAAATCCCCCAAATAAAACACATAATTTAACTGTAGTGAATTTATGTCAAAGTAAAGGTTCTGTTGGATTCTCAAGGGATTGATTATTTCATAGTTAATCAAAACAGGAGCGTTGGTTAACTTTTGAAACAAACTTACTGATTTACAAATAATATAAACAATTGCGAGTTTAATTATCAAAGTGACTTTAAATCAGCTTTGGATTTAATGTAATTAGCAGTGGAATAAAAACATTGAATGAAATAGCACAGCAGATATAACCAAGAGGTTCATTCTCAAGCCGAGACTTAGTCCTCTCAAAATTTTATATAAATGATGATCCACACCCTGGATCGGGGTTCAACAGTTTACAACTATCCAGGTCCAAGACCTCTACCACTGTTATCAATGGGAAACAAAACAACAGCAACCAGCTGTCCAGGTCACACACGACCTCTACAACAATCCACAGTGGGAAAAGAATATGAAAAGATTTTTGCTAAGGATTTACAGATCCTCCAGTTAATGTACAGGAGACAGTGTGTGTTAAATGTAGAAGATAACACACACTACTCGAAAAGTAAAATAGTGAATCACAAAGAAGAGATGTAGAGTTTAGAAATGGCTCTAGTGATTGCAGTGAAGCTTTGAACTCCTTGAGTTTGATCTGAAGTGGTTCTGAGTCCTCTTCTGATTTTTTATTGAGAAACAGAGTGTCATATGCTTCAAGTTCATAGTCAGTGAAATGTAGTCGATGAAGATCTTCAGGGTCCTCGTGGATGCACCGAACTCTTCTTGAGTAAGCTTGAGTGTGTATGAGATTCTGTGTGGTCTTCATGGTATGTATCTTAAGCTCATCTGTATTTCCTTGCTTCACTTCTATGTCGCTTGTTTCCTTTTTGGCTTCACCCTTTTTGCTTTTATTTCTATCTTGTCTGCGTCACAGTAGCACATCCTCCCTTTATTTAAAAGCACGAGCTCCAGCAGAAGATGATTTACTTTTTGCAGGTACGAGGTACGGTTCCCTGACATCCAACAACTTTTATTAAAATAAATGTCAATGTATTAAAATATACCTAATATGACCGTTGGTTAGATTAAATAAAGATAAAGATAATGATATTCAAACAGTTTTTTATGACTGTTGTTGACTCAAGTGATCAGTAGGTCATTAGCATCAACATCGGTGGCTAGACATCGGTGTGTCATTTGATCTTCATTAGTGTGAAATTTGATCAGCATTAGTGAGTCATTTGATTGGTGAGACATTTGATCAGCATCAGTGAGTCATTTTATCGGTGAGACATTTGATCAGCACCGGTGAGTCATTTGATCAGTGAGACATTTGATCAGCATCGGTGAGTCATGATTTGATCAGCATCAGTGAGACCGTTCTTCCTTGATATGGATCGGTGCGACCGTTCTTCCTTGATATGGATCAGTGCGACCATTCTTCCTTGATATGGATCGGGTCGACCGTTCTTCCTTGATATGGATTGGTGCGACCGTTCTTCCTTGATATAGATCAGAGAGACCATTCCTCCAAGGTGTCTGTTTGATCCAGAAGACTTCCAGAATACTTGTAAATCAAGAAAAGCATAGATAAACATGATCCAACAGATGTAAACAGATCTACTACAAGATTGTGAATAAGTTTATGAGAAATCAAACCAGATTAAGTAACAATGATTTGGGATTATTAAAACATCAAACATAGGAAGAATTCAACAATCTTCCCGAGGGCTCAACAGTTGGAATTCAATAGAGTAAGAGACACATGCAAAACATAAATTCTAGAATCAACTCAGTCAACACTCTATATCTAAATGAGCAATTCTTGGTGAAGAAAAAAAGAGGGCAAGCATGAATTGGGATCCCAGGTTTTGTAATTTCTTAATGACACCCAGGAAATTCTCTAAAATTTTCCCAAAACCATTACATGTACAAATAATTCCTTCTTATCCTATCACCTAATTCTCATTGTGATACCAAACATGACATGAATTAATTCCATCTCCCCCATTATCAATAATCCCAACAATCGGTATTTGATCATTGAACATCTCAAACCACCCCTGGATAGTATCTCCCCCATAAACCTGCATCATATCCACAAAAAGTTAAAAAATAGTTAACATAAGTGGGGAGAGGGGTTTTTTGTAACCTCTTTATACAATGGGAGGTGGATGAACACTGAGGTTCAACCGATGCTTCTCAAACACACCTGTTGATAGTGGGTTGGTCAGATATCATCCTCTTACACATCAGTTCCCAAATGATCCATTCCAATAACTCCTTGTTCAACTTTCTCTTTGATAAAGTGATACCTAATTTAAATATGTTTTGTACTAGAATGCTGAACCGAATTATTTGTAATATTACACTCTTGTTATCACAGTAAATCACCACTGGTTGCTTCACCTCATCACCAATATCGATTAAATATTTCTTCATCCATATCAGTTGAGTGCATGCATATGTGTCAGATATATACTCACCTTCAGCAGTACTAAGAGAAGTAATTTCTTGTTTCTTTCTCAACCAGCCAACACATTTATTCCCAATATTGAATTCTCTACCACTGGTGGACATTCTGTCCACTACATCTCTAGCCCAATCAGCATCAGAAAATGCTGATTAATCATTGTTCCTTCCTGGAGTAATGTATAATCCACAATTGTGAGTACCTTGAATTTACCTCATGATTCTTTTTACTGATGTCATATGTTCTTCCTTCGAATTACTCTGAAAGAGGGCCGCTAGACATGTTTCATAGACAATATCGGGTCATGTCACTGTCAGGTATAGTAGGCTCCCAATTATCCTCTCATACATGGTGGTGTCTACAGATGTCCCATCCTCAGGATTTCCATGTTTAGTTCCAACTGCAATTGGACTTGACATTGGTTTGGAGTCTTTCATGTTAAACTTCTTCAGCAGCTCTCTTGCATACTTTTCCTGAGAAATGAAAGTGTAATCCTTCCACTGAATCACCTGCAGCCCCATGAAATATGTGATCTCCCCAATCATAGACATTAAAAATTCTGATTTCATGTGACTAGAAAACTCATAAACTGATGTATTCCTGCTGCCACCAAATATAATATCATAAACATAGACCAGAACCTTGAACTGATCTTTTAGAGAATTCTTAATATATAGATTGTGATCTACTCCTCCTCTTTTGAATTCCATCTTCTTGAGGTAAGAATCTAGCTGGGAGTACCATGCCTGTGGTGCCTATTTCAAACCATAAAGAACTTTCTTTTGTTTTCAGACCATTATTTCATCAGTACCAAGAAGAAAACACACTGTTTGTTCAATATAGAATTCTTCTTCAAGTAAAACATCCATAAAATCTGCCTTTACAACCATTTGATATACATTATATCCTCTATGGAGAGACATGGAATGAAAAAAGCCTGATTGACTCCAGTCTAGCCACTAGAGAAAAGGTTTCTTCAACATCAGTACCTTAAATCTAGGAATTTCCTTTACATACCAGTTGTTCCTTGTTTCTAACAACACATCCATGATCATCAAACTTGTTCTTGAAGATCCATTTTGTACCAATCACATTGTGACCTTATGGTCTCTAGACAAGATCCCATGTCTAATTCTTGTTAATCTGATCTAACTCTTCATTCATGGATTTAACCCAGGATTCATCATATGTAGTTTCTTCAAATGAGGATGGGTCGACGGCTGACAGAAATATAGATTGTGTGTTATTCCTAATCCTCCTTGTTTGTGTGGGTGCAATCCTGTCCCCAATTATGTTAGACGGATCAATCTCAGCTCTTCGATTTCTCCTGTGAGGTTCAGTCGCATTCTCTCCACCCAATATTTCCTCATCAGATTCTACTTTTGAGTCAAAATCATGATGTGACCCCTGAGTGTTTTTTACACCTTCCTCTATTTATTTATTTGTATTTACTCCATGTTCATTTTCTTCATCACATTCAATCACATCATCAAATGAAATCCGTGAAGCATTTGTGGTTTTCTCTTCAATGATCTTCATGCCACTACTTTCCATGATCCTTCCTAATCACTTGTTAAAACACTTTTATCCTTTTATATTCATTAAGTATCCATGGAATGTTCGTTCATCTGCATTTTCACCATACATCCCTTGATTTCCTTCTTTGTTCCTGATGAGTAAATTACTTTTGAAAACACGAATGTATTTCAAAGAGGGATTCCTTCCATGCCCCAATTCATATGGTGTCTTCTTCTCACCCATATAATTTTCTGTTTGATTTTTAATATACACTGTATCTTGAACATCCTCTTTCCAGTAATGTTGTGTAATAAGACTCCCAATCAGTATATATCATTCCATTTTGTTCACCTGTCGATTCCTACAATCAATAACTCCATTTTATTTTGGATTCCTCATAGAAGCTACCATGTGTTGTATCCCATGATTCTCTAGGTAATTTTAAAATTCAATGGATGTGTATTCCCCTCCATTTTCAGATCGTAACACAATGATTGTTTGGCCAATATCATTCTCAGAAATCTACCGATATGTTTTCATGCAGTCAAGCACTTATCGTTTCCTGTGAATGACCATTACACATGCCATTATACTATAATCATCTATGAAAAGGAAAAATTACCTTTCTCCATGAGTTCCAGCAACATTTATCATCTCACATTACTCATTATTAATTACATCAAGAAGATTGTATAACCTTTTCTTCTTTGGTTAATATGAACTTAAAACCATGTTCCCATGAATTCAAGCATCACAAGACTTTTCACGCTCACGCTTCAGGTTGGGAATGTCCATGACAATCCTCAATGTCGATATTTTCTCCTTGTCTTGTTGATTGATGTGTCCTAGTATTGGATTCCACAAATTTTTTTCTTCTTCATTAGTCATGTAACAAAAATTTTCTTTACTATTAACTTGATAAAGGTTGCCTTCTGTTCTACATCCCTTCATAAGTGAATTGCATGTCTTTAACTTGACAGGGCAGCCTTTCTGATTAAATGTTACTATAATTCTTGAGTCACAGAGTCGACTCATGCTGAGAAGATTATGATAAAGGCCATCTACATAAAGGACTTCAGCCTTCTTTAGCTCTCCATTAGCTAATTCAGTACTTCCACTGCATTTGATTTTTATAGGTCCATCATTACCAAATCGAACTGTACTATCTACCTTCCTTTTGATATCCATTAACAGGATAGAATTACATTTCACGTGAGCTGAACAACCGCTATCTAGAATCCAGGTACTATTTATTTTTGTAGCTTTGAGGGACACCTCTGCAAAGATGGATTTCTCAATTTTTTTCTTTTCTTTCCATGATACATTGGATTGCATAGAGATCACTAAAGGAATTTCAATTATCTCATCCATGTACATTGGTTCTTCATATTCAAAGTCTTCTTAGAGAGAAAAAAACCTATTTGTAAGAGCAACACTATCTTCTTGATGAGATTTGACTTGTCTCGAACTCCGATATGAGGTGTCCATGTCACTACTCTTCCTGCAATTAACAGCCTTATGAGAAATGTTATAACAACAAAAACAATATACATAGAAATTGTTTCTTCCATGATTCATTTGAAATTGAATATTTTTCATGTTTACTCTTAATCGTAACAAATTCTCTCTCAATATTCTAAATAGTCTTGGACTTTGCCACTAGTCTAAAGGTGAGGTCATTGATGAACTTTTCCTAATCTTTAATTCTCAGCTTCAGATCCACTAAATCATCATTGATATCATGTATTTTAGACTATACCTTCACCAATTCTTCCAGTAGTTCAATTTTAGCTTCAAGTTGATCAATATATTCAGTTGATTCTTCTACAATTTATTTTCACTTATTAAAACTCTTACAATTAATCTTAATCTTATTAAGAGCATCCTTATATTGCAAGTCAGGATTGGCCCTAGTTGTCAACTGATTTTCTCCACCAGTATCATATGCTTTTTCAACAGTAACCATCATAGATGCATGGTTCCTAGTTTTAAATTCTGGTTCTTCTTCATTACAGAATTCATTATCATCTTCTTCTTCATCACAGACAAAACTCTTCTTTGGTACTTCATTTCTGAATTTGAAGTCTCCCTTTTTGAATAACATTTTCTGAGGATTCTCAATGTTTTCAGAATTTCCATTCTCATAATTGATCTTTCTAAATAACTGAGAGGTAATGTGACCAAATTTTCCACAATGAAAGGATGCAAGAGGTAACTTCCTTTTGAAATTTGTTTTTAACTTCTTGAACATCATTGTATTGAGAGAAAGAATTTATTTTTCCTTTTCATATTCAGCACTACTGTCTATTGAAATTTTCAGTTTATAAATGGATTTGAACACCATTTCCTTTCTCACTCAAGTCATAGCATCTTCTGGTTTGACTCTAATTTCATATGCCACAAAACTGCTCAGTAGGTCATCTGGTGAATGTTTAAAAAGATCACTTTCCTCAAGGGATGACACATTCTTATTTTATATTGGTGGAAGTCTTCTTAATATTTTCTCTAACATAAATATGCTTTTGTTTTCTTTGCCTAGACCCCGAATAGAACAAACCACTTCAGTAATTTGGTTGAATAATGAGTCTGTATTCTCTTCTGAATGCATTTTCACAACATCAAACCTATTGTGTAGGGAATTGTAGATTTTACTCCTTCATTTTGATATCTCCTTCATAAATATTTTCATGTTTATCCCACATGGATTTTGATGAGGTGAAACTCATCGCCTTTAGATAGATCTGGTCCGAACGGGCCGATGTGAGAGCATTTCGGGCTTTAGCATCTGCATCAAGAATTGTCGTGTCTACGTCAGTCATAGACAGGCCTGGTTGATTAGTGACTTGTATTCCTTGAACAGTATAAAAGATGACTTCCATTACATGAGATCTTAGATGAGATCCTATTTTTTTGTACCAGATTTGGAAATTAATTCAATCAAAGAGAGGGACTCCTCAGACTTTGGATGAGTTTTCCATAATGGTAAATGAAATATCCAACATCAGTAAACCTCTCTCAGATACAACATGAATGACCCAATAACACCCTGAGAGGGGAGGGGTGAATCAGGTGATGACTTTTTCTTTTTAATGTTTCAGATTTTAATCCCATGTTGGAAGGAACTTGTTAAACTAGTCAAACAAATGGAAGTACGAAGTTGAAACATCACATTTACTTGGTTCACCAAAAAGGGATACATCCAAGGAGCATAAAATGACAGGTTTTTAGTCATTTCTAATTCCACTAAACTTCACTAGATGTAGATTAAAATGTTTAGGTACAGTCACTATGTCCCTGGCACAATGCCTTTACAAAAGTTCAGGGATAGCTAACTACGTCCCTCAGGTCACTCACGTTGACTCCCCCTAGCTCACTTCCTTTTGTGAAGTCCCACTCAGTTTATAGATGTGAAGGTCCCTTCATCATCACTAATGAAACATCCTCTATTGTATTAACATTCTCTGTTGAAGTCCAACTTCCACCCATAGATTAATCTCACTGTTCAGCAATGGTATCGGAAAAACCTATAGCTTTCACGCATCCCCAAAAAGACTGGCATGCTTTAACCACACATGGTGCTCTTCTCCAAGTTTGTGTGCACGTTTTAAGATGGAACAAAAGTTCTCCTCTACCACATGAACGACACTTGATTTTTCAAACTCAAACTTTCACGACACACACTCTTTTCCGCAAAAACTGGTTTTGGTGCTCAACTGTCATCTGTCATGCTACTTCTAATTCTAGCATGCAAGAGTAACCAAACCACCTATGTGGAACCTTCTTCACCAACTCCAAAAATGGACGACCCAAACCCTTTCTCACCAAAACCACCTTAGACGCGCAATAAAAAACTGCTGAAAAACATATACTTGCGTGACCACACAACCACTTGTGCAACCACTACACCTACGCGACGGGAGCACTGAATTTTTCTATGTCTCACAATGTTTCTTCAAAGAAGAGGGATGGTCCTTTATTTATAGGGATTCTGGACACCCTGTATGACGGAGTGCACATCTACTCTCGGTATAAAAATCTAACCATGGTTCCAACATGTTGTTTGTAAATAACATAGTGAGAGATTTAGAAGATCATATATGAACTAGTTTTTTTTGTTTCTATGTTTCCAAAGACACTATACGTTTATAATCATGCACGAGTTTTTTTGTTTCTATGTTTCCAAAGCCACTATACGTTTACAAATACATTTTACTATCCTTATGATTACCAAATAATGATAGAACATATTTCACTCTCATTAAACCATTTCAGTAGTGGTTATGTACTAATTTTAGAATACTAAAATTAACCTTTCATTTTTCCATAAAAAAATTATTATAGTGAATAACCATCCCCATTACCACTAAAGGGTATTCACCAATAAGAACCTATTCATCATGGATTGAGTACATCAATGCACATAATCTAAAATCATAAATCATTAGATTAATATTTATGAAATTATTTCTTATGTTGTATAGTCTAGGAGGAAATTAATGCATGTCAATAATGTGAACGTGATTGGAGGGCCTAGAATTAAATAGCCCTAAAATTCATTTAGTAATGTTTTTATATAATGAGATATCATGCATGGTTTATGGGTGTTTATCCCAAGAAAAATATGTTATGATGTCTTTGTGGTTGGCCATAACTTTTTCTTATAAATTCATGTTGTATGTTGTTGACATATTCATATATTTTATTCATGTTATCATCTTATATCATACCTTGATATTCATGTTTATGATTCTCACCCGCTCATTTTTACATTTTTTTAATGGTTAGGGTGAATGGCTAAATTTATTATTCAAAGCACAGTCCTCTTTTTGATAGGTTAGAGGAAGACCCATTATATTGCCAGAAGGACCATGGCTATGTGGCCTGAATACAAGGCTTGAAAGCCCATATTTTCCCAAATAGCCCTTCAATGAACAATACAACTACAATACCTGGATTTCTACAGAACCTGCTGTTTTACTGCCACCACTATAGATCCTACTTCATTTCCTTCACCGCTACAGTGTCGCTGATTCTACAGTTCCACCGCTAATACAGTACTGATACATTACTCTACTATTGTACTGCTACAATAACCAAAAAATTGATGCCTGTCCAGATTTGATCATGGGTCTTTTGAATGCCACAAATGATCATGTACCACTAGGCTATAGGCTCATTAGAACCCCCTTATTTTTACCTTGATTTGACTCTTGATTAATATTTGTTAATTTTATTATATTATTCACTAATTATTCCATTACTAGGATTTATATATCACCCATTTAATATGTAAAACCCTGTGTTACAGAATTTATTTTTATGAGTTCCAAAGAATATAAGTGAATGTTATGAAATTTGTAAAAAACATATTTGTGTCCCTATTTGAAGATATAGTTTTCTGTATTTAATTACCCAAGTACACCAAGCCATTTAATATTTTTGGATAGTATTATGTGCATCTCCATGTGATACATTATAAGTAAATGTTTGTAAAATATATGGGTTTTTAAATTTTTCATTCCATTTAAAAAAATTCATAGATACCAATTTTTCAAGGTTACTGTAGAATCAATAAATACACATACTTTATTAACTAGAAATATACTTTCCACTACTTTTTATATATTGGTTCTTCTGATGATTCATTTGGTGTAGGATATATGAATATGTGTGCTTATTTGTTTTGTTAGATTTATTTATTTAAATGGTTCAAGATAGTTACGATTGGATATAATAAAAATATTCATTGATCATAGGCCTCTATTGTTCAAAAATATGAATCAAAACAAGTTATTGAGTTTCTTATAGAGTATTTGAGTGAATTTTACCACACTATTCTCCTAATATCATGGAAGTTAAATTTTTATTATGAATCTAACGGGATTCCTTTTAAAAAGTTGAAGTTAATTGCACATAATGATGTTATATCGGAACATTTATCCACTTCATAGAAAAGTGAGGTTTATACATATATATCATCCAATATTTTGGGATTAGAATTATGATATATGAAAATAAATTGAAAATGGATTATGGATGAACATAAATGTACATTTTTTCATGGTTAATGTAATATCATCATTTATTTTTCTACATCAAAATCATTGAAATGGTTAGCAGAGGTATATGATTTATTGTGATCACATGCTATTATTTTGACATTAATGGTTATGTATTTCATAAACAAATCTGGAAATTAAATGTACCGTTAAAAATTATTGAAGAATTATCAGTGCAAGAGAAATAAAATTTTCAATTGAAAAGATAAAAACCCTAATTTTTTCATCAACATCATATTATGGAGTTATTAAGGATATACGGGATATTTTTAATACTAAATTTTGAGTACTGATATACATATATATGACTCAGTTCATAAAAAAAATTTATGAAACATGATGTTAATGGATTTAATCTTTTTTATAAGAGAATATTTAGTTGTAAGATGAATCATTTATCGAGGTCATGAATGAAATCCAAGTATTTTATTTTACTAACTCACTGAGTGGTCAATGGTATTTTATTTTTTCAATTAAAAAAATATTGTTATGATTACAATATTTATGATGTTGAGTATTTATGTGATATTTCTTCAACTATTACACTATTTCACTATTATTTTTTCCAGTTTTTTTTGTAGATATAGTCCGTGAAATATGTAATTACCCTATAATGAGAATATTTTAAAACACTTCATCACACTGTTATTATTCCGGTAAATATCGATGTTCTATTTTCTATGAAAATCATACAATTAAAAACATTATCTTTGATATTTAAATTTATATATATTTACAATTTTATTTATTTTTTAATTTATTTTTATATTGAATAGTTTTATTTAATAATTTATTAAATTTAAAAACCATACACTATAATTTTGAATAAATATTTCACATTTTAAAACAAATTCTTTAAGAATTAATATTTTATTAAATTTATGTCAATACTTTGCTCCATTTTTGAATTAATTTTTTTTTCTAATCAGTCTCACATTAATAAATTTGGTTGAATAATCCATGTCTCATTAAATTCTTATAAAACGTATACTTGAATGTCTCTAATATTGTTAACATGGATATTAAAATTTATAAATGATTTTATTTTATATGTTTTATATATAAATTTTAATATTAATCAATTTATTTACACATTTGATGGTTGAAGAAGCCAAACATCATTATTTTTACATGAATTTTTCTTTGTATTTATCATTTTAAGATATTTATTTAACTTGAAATGAATTGTTTAAAATAATATATATAAATTTCAATATATTTTAAAAAATACAATTGGTTTCTTCTAAAAATTAAATTAATTCAAAGGTAATATAGGTACAAATTATTTTTTTCATCAATTAATCAATTTTAATGATAGAAACATATGCCTATGACTATTAACTATTGTATGTGGATAGATTTTCATATTAACATGTCTCTAATAAATAAATTATATAATAAAATTAATTGTGTTACCATATTAACAACATTATTATAGATCATCCTATATGAAATCCCTTTTCCTCTCTTAAGAATATCTTACCTACAGTTGGTAAAAATGAGATTACATATTTACCAATACTCTCAATTTCTCTTGGAGAGGATTGGTTGAGAAATATATTTAATTAAAATATAATCTTATAGTCCCTTATAGGAAGAAATATAGGAATTAGATGTTTTTTAGTATCATTTTAGGATTAATATTTTATATCCCGATTAGATGATTGTTGATAAGAGTGTTAGAGATTAGTTTTGTTAGTCTATAACAACATAATTTGTATTCTACATGATCATTTTCATCTAATTTTTCAAATATAATTTATTGCATGCCTTGGAATTAATTTATTCAATTGAATATGACATTGTAATTTCATGATATGAACGATATTAAAAATTAGTGGTTGTATTTTTCATTGGATAGATAGAGAGATTTTAAAACAAAATTAACATCACATTGTGGGAGGAAGGATTTATATTATGATAATTATTTTTTATAAAATAAATTTATGATTATTTATTAATTTCCACAAATATTTTTATTTATTCTTATATAAAAACCCTCTAGGAAATCACACCAAGACATATAGTTGCATAATTAATTCTCTCATGTGTTATCACATTGAGTGTATCTTTGAATAGAAAAAAAATTACAAATAAATTTAAAATAATTAAGTTCAAAATCAATTAGCTTTTTAGTAGAGATTCAGTATGGAACTCTATATTTCTCTAAATTCCATGAAAATTTTAAAAGGGTGAGGATGAAAAAAGAGAAAATTTCATATGGATCAATCAACAGTAGTAGATTAAATAATTATAACTGATAATTATTAACTATCTTAAATATTATTGTTTTCTATAATTATTTCACTTGTATGAAATTTTAATATATTAACTTAGGATTTCCATGAGGTGTAATTGGCACAAGGGAGTGTTATCTTTGATGGAATGATTGACATTCTTTAAACTCGTATAGGAAATCAGGAGAACCCTTTCCACATAAAGGGATATGAGGTAGGTCAAGGAATAAGGATTGTTTTAGGCTATCAGAGTATGACATCGAGGGAGATGAAATATAGGGGGAAATGAATGCATATAAAACTAACTTGTTATATATAAATATATTCATAGTTGGATGAATTAAATTTTCAATTAATGAAATTTTTGTGGAAATGGTGAAATAGATGCATCCTTCCTAACATCCACATCCTACCTGTCTTACCTATCTATATCCTCCACATCCTCATTCAGAACCAATTGTGTACTATGAGTTTCATGTTGATGATCCCTATTAACATATTATAGAATATGGTATCATATATAATTTAAGGGCTTATTTACATCACCTGATTATTCATTCTGTTTAGATAAGATTACTATTGAATGATTTTATAGCCCAAACTACTTCAATGTTGTCTCCTACTAATGAGGTAGACACATATTGATAGAGGATGTTTCAATTTTAATCCTTCCATCTAGACATCAACATTAGTTGACGTATGAGTTTTGTGTTATTTCGTCCATTTTTCATTAATTTTAATTTAAATTACTTATTTTTTTTTTTACAATTATATTATATAATAGTATTTGAAATATAGGAATTCATATAAAAATATAAAAACGTTTTGATAACGCTCGCTATTATATAGCACTCAAATTTCTTAATGTTTATCATAATTAGCAATGAATTCAGTTATGTTAGAGAATTGTTAAGATTTTATATAACTAAAATGATATGTGGAAGATAATATGAATTAATTATATTTAAAAATATCAACATGGATATTATTATGGATCAGATTATCTCTATTCCTATGGTGTAGTTGTTTTCTATGCAGGTAAATATCAATATCAATTTTCTATTATTTAAATAAAACTAACTTATAATGATTTAGTTTATTAATTATATAATTATTTATCTTCAAAATCACTCCTCAATATATCTGGGAAGTTCCATTATTGAATTTATATATCCATAATTAATTTAAATAGAGTTTTTATAGACATTTATGAATGTTATGTTAGGATATATAACATAATGATTGGAAAACACATATATGAAGTATTGGTTCCTTATCCTCTGTGAAGGTTATGAAAATTTTTATAATTATGTTGTATTATTTAATATAATATCATATTCGAATAAATTTTCATTTTTATGTGTATATTGGATGTCTTTAATATTCATTCTATGTGAATAAACAATATATTTTTTATGAAATTTATTGGGTGAAGTTAGTGATAGTTCTAAATACCTATTGAATTATTAGTTTTATTCTATTTCACTAGTCATTAAATGTAATGCCCTAGAAATTCAGTCTATTTTTTTAATTATATGGAATAATTTAAAGACTACGTGCTCTATCTGTACCTGATTCCATGGCTCAGTGAGCCCAAAATAGAATTTTTCACTTTTTCTAGTTCATTTATGTAAACATGGTATCATGTTTTTTTGTTATTTTATACTGGTGCTCAGATAAAAAATTATGATACTGTTGACCTTCGAACATAGGGATTCTCCTAGAATGGAAAGAACTTCCACCGGCAAGGGTTGTGCAGAAAATCAATTTTTGGACTTTTTAGAAAAAAAAATTAAAATAACATAAAATGTAATTTTATTTTCTCCCCAAAAATTTGGTGGTGGCATGGTGGAACAATAGTGCGATGAAAAAAAGATGACGAGTTTCATTAAATGATGCTCATTAATGGTTCATAATCGTACTTTTTATCAATGCATTAAATAAATCATAACATAATATTGTTTCATAAATGAAACTACATAACAATGTGATGACACATTTTAAGAGAAATGTTGTGATGTGGTTTCTTTTAATGGGTTAACGGATTGGATAATTCAGGATCAAATGGTGGAATTTCTATGACAAACATATGGTGAGAATTCTCTCCAATGATGAATGAAGAACGTCGATAAATCACAAGAGACTTAGGCGCACCATGAAGAATGGAACCAGACACCGTCAAACACCAACAGAACATGAACCCCCACGGAAGGACCACTTTAATGATGAACACCATTGCCGTAGGGGTTTGGTTTGGTTTTAATATTTCCCGTTCATTATTCTAAAATGTAAAACATAGATCAACCCACAAACATGTTGATCTATGGATAACTTTTTCTTGAAGGGCTGTTTATTTTAATGGGTGTTTTCACTTGGATTATTTGATTAAATTGGGATATAACATCAATTATGTATCCCATGTTTCTAAACCTCTAACATGGATGGTGCAAGCTGATATGAACGAGGCCTGATCCCCTCTTCCTTATACATTTTGTGCATTCTTCATGGTCGCATATTCAATATAGTTGAATGGAGGATTCATGGACATCATAGAGAATATGGTATCCCCAGATGATGTAGGCACAATCGGCGTGGAGATAAAACCACTGGACTAGACCCAATAGACCAAAGAAGAACCCTTCGGCATGTGAAAAGAAGTGTTATGGCCGGATCGGGCTGCGACTGTGTGGTAGGAGGTGTCAGACTTCGTACTAGTGGCTGGCGGTAGGAGGACATGGCCAGCTAGCCGTGTCGGTGCAACGCACCACATTACATTCAGAAAAGATCATGGTCAATCAACTATGGTAGAGGAGGTATCCCTATGTATGACCTGCAAGGTAGGGGATGCCGATGTACCTTCCAGTCACATCCCGACCATATAAGAGCTACCCCTCCCTTGGCTAGTCGGGCTGGGTGAGGCCTTCCCTAGTGGGTCAGAACCAAGGCCCATTGGGCCAGACCAAGCCGGACCCAAGCCGGGTTGGATCCAGGTTGGGTCGGCGGACTCGGTTTGGGTCAGTTCGACCGGGTGGGGCTGGACCCAAACCTGACTGGCCCATTTTTTGAAAACTCCAATATCATTCAAATTGGGAGTCTGATTGACAATTTTTTTGTAGTGTTGGAACCCTCACGATGAGGTGGATATTTTGGTCTAGTCGATGGAAGATTTTATGGAAGTTGTAATACAATGAATGGATTGAGATGCGATTCCCCTGGAATCAAACGCACTTTGTGCAGAAACCCTGAGGTTGGTTGAGACCTGAAGACTACTAAAATATGACCTTATGTGGATTAGCTATGATAAACCATTGGGATGCAACTCTGGGTTACCCATTAGGCCCAGGGTTGGGAGAAATTCTGTGGGACCCAGCAGACCCACAATACTCAATAAGGAGTACCTCAGTATGGCCAATGTGGGATGAAACTTTGTGTGACCAGGTTGGCCCACAATGGGGACAAGTTCTATGTGATCTTTCTATCTGATGGTACTCATTAGGGATGAGTACCATATTATTCCATGGTTAGTGGGAAGCAGCTCTATTTGACCTGACATTCCTACTGTAGACATTGATGGGGATTTATCCAGTAGCCCAAGGTGTTCGATGATATGACTGATATTCTTAAATCCATACTCTATATTATACATGGTGTGAGATTTCTTACTTCATGGGATTAATTGTGGATTTATTTGGGGTATTTACATGTTGGTTAGGGTTCCCTACTGAGTATATTGTAACTTACCCATGCATGGGTTGCGCCTACACATTTTGTGTCTCATGAAGATGACATCTACCTTGAAAAAGGACTTAGGGTCCTAGGAACTATTGGTTCCTAGTGAGACCACATAGGTGGGTTTTACTTTTAAGGCTTCTAGTGGATAATTTACACCTTCCAAAAATGTTTCATTTTTAGTGGATGAATGTTACATTTTTCTTGTACTTTCTTATTTTTATTTCCTCTTTTATTGAGTTTGTATTCTGGCCCATTTGACCTGTAATTTGTATTTTTAATTTGTGGTTGTTTAGTGGAATGCATGTTTACATTTATAGATTTGGGATCTGGTTGTGTGTGTGTGCATATAGGTACTCAATAAAATACCTCCCACATATAGGTTGATTCATTCAGTGCTAGTTTCCAACCCTTGGTCTTCAAGAGGCAGTCTTGGAGGATGTCAAAGAACGGGCCAAGGGGGGCGGGTCCTGACAAAGTGGTTTTTGAGGAGGTCAGTTATACCTTAAATACTGGGTACCAGTTGTTTTTTTGGTAAACATTGTTAAATGTTTGGAATTCAAATTTCGTATTTGGGGAGTATAGTTTTTGTGCAGTAGTGGACGTATCCATAAAACATGAGCTTTAATTCTTTTTTTTTGACTCAATACAAAAAACACCAGTTGTTTGCATCATATAGGAATTTTGTGTTTTCTTGTGTTTTTCTTGAATAAGTGTTAGATCACGTGGTATAATCTATTGATCGTGGTCAATCATGATTCATATCAGGATTCCTTCATGTGGATGACTAGCCAAGATTCTGATATGTGGTCATGAGGACAACCCACCTAGTGAAGAGGCATTAGTTTAGGGACCAGTGCTAGAGATGGCCCCACTAGGTGGTGCACCAACATTACCACCCCCACATACTAGAAGTTACTACAAGGGTTATTGGTAGAGGAAACACATAGACTCATCTCCAATCATGAGTTCAAAATAAAGAGAACTCCTAGGTTCATGGGAGAGATAGATCCTAAGGTTTCGGAGGACGAGTGGGAGGTGGTGATGTGGGTCTTCCGCTTGGTGAGGATTCCACTCAACATGATAGAGATCATAGCTGTGAGCCTTCTTCAGGGCTCGGTGGGGAGGTGGTAGAGTTTTACTATTCAGACACATGATGAGGAGACCCTCTCTTGGGTATACAATGAGAAGATTTTCTAGAAGTAGTGCTTCCCCATGACTATGTACATAGTATGCATACATGAGCTGCTTCGCCTACAACAGTGCAATATGTCAGTGGATGAGTACTCATAATGGTTTATAGACCTCATTAAATACTCCGTAGACATGCTGTGAGACCTGTACATTAGGTCCCCAACCATTGAGAAGGGACTCATATCAAAGATCAGGGTGTCTATTATTTCCCTCTGCATCCCCACTCAAGCTGGAGTGCAAGATCGAACCCTTCTTATGGGGAGGTTCTTGGTAGTACATACACTAACAACTGGAGCCACCAGTAGACACCAGGAAGTAGAGTCTTTAGTGATGGGATACAGATATAAGACCTGACTACCCAATCAAGTTAGAGCATTCATGGGACGACCCCAGGACTCGTCATTGGTAGTGTGGGGCTCCTAGAGGAGAGGGAGTTAGCATGGAACCAGATTGGTCGATACGTGATGCAGACAGGGACATATGGATAATGACTTCCCGACCCACCCCACAGATGATCAGTAGTTGGCTAAGGGATTTCCAAGGAAGTGACAAAGGTATGAGTGAGGAGCTCTGTAGCGTGGAAGATGTGGCAGAGGAGCGTGCTGAGTAGTAGGTGTTGGGCAGCGGTTTGGGGTACCATCAACACCACCCACAGGTGGTCCACCATGGGCTCTAGGAGCAGATGGATAGTGGGGAGCTCCACTTTAGTCAGTGGTGTCCTATGAAATCGTTTCTTAGAAGACAATTAGAGGTATGATCGGTGTCTTATAAAACGTAGCAATTGTTCTTCTAGACGTAGGTGTCAATCAGTCTTTCCTTTCCATGGACCTTGTTATAGTCTTGGAGAATCTAGAAGAGCCATTGTCTTGATTCTTATAGTTACAGACTCCTATGGTACGGGATTTCACAATTACACACTGGTGATAGCAGTTTTTTCTTACTCTTGGATGTGAGAGCTTTAGTTGGGTTCTCCTTGTAGTGGTGTCTAGGCCTTACGATGTCTTATTGTGTATGGACTGGTTATTCATTGTTCATGCTTAGATCGATTGTATTAGGCATTGGGTGTGGTGTGTTTGTGACTATGGGACCTGGTTTTCCTTAACCAATGTAACACCCGAGATTTTTATGAGTAATATTTTGTTTTTATATATCATCAAAGGAATCTTTCACTACACACATTCTTGGCTTACTTTACACGCAATCACGACCTTCCTCGATAGCTTGCGTCGTACGCAATACTGAGTTTCACAAAACAACGATATGCTACTAAAATATTATTAAAACAAGCCGTTATGAATAGTAATAACCACTCTTGGAAATTTTATAAATTTAATTTTTCAAAATAGACTTCATTTTTGGATTCGGAATACCGAAATTAGCCTAGGGTGAAATTTTGGAATTTTTTTGAAAACATTCAATTATTGATGAATAGTGAAACCACTAAGTGGTAGGTTAAAAACTGAATTTTTGCATAAAACATAATTTTACCGCTTCTGTGAATGGAATTTCGAAAATCCTATAGACACGATTGATATCAGTAAGTAAAATGTGATTCAATAAGATAAAAATAATTTTTTGGTGAATAGTAACTTTTTACTTTTTTTACCGCGGTTAATAGTAAATAGGGTAACTAAGGGTAAATATGATATTACTATTACCCTAACACATGTACTAATTCTATTGGATAAGTTTAATTCGACCAAAAACAAACTTAGGAATAAAATATGACCATTTAGGCCCACTTGGGTTAGATTAGGACATTTATTATTAATTTATTTAAAGAAGGGTTAAAATAGTTAAAATCAAAGTTTAATAAGTAAATCATTTTTAATATGGGGTTATACATAAGATAAATTCGACTATAAATAGAAAGCTAAAAATATTTCCTACATAATGGTATTTTATTTGTAATTTTTATACATTAAATAATTTAATTTATTTATGACACAATGACGATGCAGTAATTATCTTATTAATGAAATATTGACATAATTGATGTTATAAAAACCAAAATAAATGTAATTTGAGACTTTTTATGAATTACAATAATTTTCTAGGTTACTATGATATATTAGTGTTGATTTAATCAACTTGTTTCGAAAATATAATTCTGTTATGACTTTCACAAAAATCATATATCAAATAGTGTCAAAATTGACACAAAATAGTTTTTAAATAAAATATTATATTATTAATTTTTATTTTATTCCTCAAAATATAAGGTTCGGCCAAATGACTTAGATAAGGATATATATATTAATAATAAACAATTTGGGGTTCGTTTGGCATGTTATAGTAAGTGTATTAACCATATAGTGAAAGAAAACAAAAAGACACGGTAAAAGTTAAGTTATTTAACTTAGAATAAAATCTAATTGATAAGGTTAAAATAATACCCTAAACTTGTCTAAATCCTATTGGTTGATAGTATTTCGACCCATCCCCACTTTAGCTTCGAAATAAGACCCTTTGGAACCATTATAAACCGATTTTGACTTTAATATAAAATAATAGTTTGAGATATTCCTAAGGTGCCCCTCTCCTCCCTTATAAAAGGGCACCTCCTCCCCCTCCTCCTCACACCAATTTGAGGACTCAAGCTCGGCCAAACCCTGCCATTTTCTCCTCTCCACTTCCCTAGAATAATCCTAGAGGTCCTGTCCTTCTTCAAAGACCAATCATAGTTCCCTAAGTGGAGGATTCAAAGAGGCGTTCCAAAGAAGATGTAATATCCATTACCGATCTTTTCAATTTCATTCTTCTTAAACTTCTTCTTCTTTAGTTGTTTCATGATAAAGTAATAACATTAGTATTACTTACATACTGATATGTTATTATAAATATGAAACAACCCTAATTCACCTTCTATCCATCCTACGAAAAAATGAAATCACCGTGCGTGCGTACGTACGGAATACCGTCTCCACGCCGTGGTGTAATCTATTTTCCACCATCACCTTACAAGGATGGGTATAATGGTGTAATAAGTGATTATTTTTGATTATTATAAAGTAATATTGATACTGAAATAATCTATATATACTCCAATAGAGTTCCACGATCATAGGAACGATATAATCACTCGTGCGTACGTACGGAATACCGTCTCCACGATGTGATGCGACTCGTTCTACATGATCATCATTACATAGTAATTATATAAATGAATTGAATGAATAAATATGATATATGTTACACTAATACCATTCTGGATATAAGTTATCTATAACCTTAAAAGAAGAATAAGAATTTATTCGGCAAAACACGCATAAGAACAAAAGGCAATAAGGACCCGAGTAACAGGTAACAATGAAATATTACTAACAAGAAGTTAATAATATGACCATATATGATATCATATCAATATTTATGATTCTGGAATAAGTCAATAACATTATTTAAACCATTATACAAGAGCTTCGGACACGTACAAAGAAAATCGGACCTAAGTTAAGGGAAATATCACAATCTCATTTTTATCCGAGATTGTTTATACTTTGGTATTTACTGGGGTGTATTTTATCATCCAAATCTATGTTTACTCAATATGTAATATTATTTCCATCCACCTACAATTGATTAAATCCAATTTTACCCTTCGGTGAGTTTTTAGTAAAGGATATGAAAGGAATCTTTTGTCGTTTTTCATACGAGGTACTTTTTGACTTTTCCGACAAAAGTACGAAGAATGTTTTTTTAACTTATACTGCAAGAATGGATTTTTAAAACATTATTTCCAAGAATATTCCTTTATAAGTTTTCAAGTTTATTTTTAATCAACTTCTTTTAGTCTATAATTGTATGACATGTTAAGAAAAGAAAAGTGTTTTCGAAGTAGAAAGGATATTTTCCGCAAGAATGGAGTTCAAATGTTTTATCAAAATTATTTTCCATCTAAGATAATATAGGGTTCTGATTTTCTCCCTATTATTACATTGATTTGATTATGTTTTGAGGGAATTATTTTTATGAAGTCATTTACCTTATATGATTTGTTTTATGATGTCATGATGTTTCAAGAATCCCATTTTTTGTTACATGTGTTATGCGATGATGTATGATTTATGATTATGTGGCACACATAAGAAAGGATTCATTATAAGATGGGTGGGACCTATATATCCCTCCAATGCATTGGGTAAAGATTTCATGAGATATACATGGCTGGAACGGTAGGTTATACCGGTTCAGTGAAACAGGACTGGAACGAGGGTGACTCGATTCAGAAAGGGACTCTGTCCACTAAGATAGTCTTGGCAATGAGTCATGACTAACAAAAAATGATTTTCCATGATTATGTGTGCATGCCACAGTGTTTCAAGTTTCATGTTATGATTATGGGGATCTCATTTTCACGTCTATGATTTATTCCATGTTATGATATTATGATCTCTTTTGTAGGTTATGATTTTCAAAAAGATATGATATGATTTTTATTTCCATTATTTTCCCTTGTTGAGCATTTGAGCTCACCCATTTATGTTTTCTTTTCCCCAGGTCAGGAAGATGGATATTAAGTAGAATATGCTAAAAGGGACCCTAGATATGAGGAAATAAATGGGAGACACTGTAGAAGATTTATGAACCAGTTGTTTATGTTTCCCAGTATCTAAAGACACTATACCTATACGGTCCTTTGTGGTTTTGTCATAAGTTGTAATAAGTGTGATTCAATTTTGAAGTATTAACAATGTATGTAAAGTATGGGTCGTTATAGTTGGTATCAGATGAAAGGTATAGTCAACCTTTGGAAACTATGATGTGAAAGCCTTAGTAAGAACCCTAAGGATAAGTCTAAGCATAGAACACAATCTTAGTGTTTTAGAAATGGCCATGAATACCCTAGGATAAGACCTTAAGTGTGAAATTTTATCCTTGATTATGTGGTTTTCCTATTATAATTAGTGTTTCTCACACTGTTCTTCTTGGTTTTAGTCAATGGCTGGAACCCGAAAGAACCGTGTTAATGCGGAATGCGATGGGCAATGCAATGATTTTCCCCCTGAGCAACCAAACGTTATGGGAGATGGAATGGAAAATCTTGTAGCCATGCTCACACAACTTTCTCAATCTTTGAATCATGCAGGACTTCCAAACGAGCAAAGGAAGGAGAAAAATTCTATTGAATCCTTCATGAGGCAGCGTCCACCTTCTTTCAGCGGGTCTACTGATCCATTAGTTGCTGAACAATGGATTAGTACTACTGAAATGATATTTTCAGTTCTTCAATGTTCTGAACATGATAAAGTCATCCTAGCAGTGTATCGTTTGGATGGAGATGCTGATCAATGGTGGAATCTTATTAAGAATACGAGGCAAAGGGATGAAATTTAGTCTATGGAATGGGACGAGTTCAAGAACTTATTTTTCAATAAGTACTTCCCTCGTATTCTCCGAACAAAGATGGATAATGAGTTTCTTGAACTGAAGAAAAGGGATGATGAATCTGTTGGTACCTATGAAGCAAATTTTACAATACTTGCAAGGTACACTTCTGGTATTATTATCCAACCTGAGAGTAAGATCGATAGATTCTTTAGTGGCTTAAAACCAATTCTTCGAAGGGAGTTAGCCATAAGGGACTTCAATAGCTACGAGGAAATCGTTCGATGCACACTAAAAGTCGAGATGAAGATTGGAGTAACCCATCAGTCACATGGGTTTGATAAGAAGAGGAATATGGAATTCAAAGAAAAATCTAAAGAGAACACTAAAAAGAAAATGATCTTTCCCTTATGCTCAAAGTTTGGAAAGAAACATGGAGGGAGTTGTCTTAAAGGGACATTTAAATGTTTTAAATGTGTAAAGGAAGGTCATCGTGCATTTGAATGCCGCGATAATAGGAAGAAAATGTCGAATGATGCAAAAAAAGGAAGGGATACACAGAATGAACCTACTACACTTCAATGTTTCAAGTGCAAGGAGATGTGGAATTATGACAATCGATGCCCAAATCCAAGGGTTGATGATGATGGTCGACGTTAACAAAACTTTAAGGCTAAAGTCAAAGGAATGTCACATGCAATTTCTATCAGCGATGTGGAGTACGATAACGATGTGGTGAAAGTTACACTTACCATCCACTCTAAAGTAGAAAATGTTTTATTTGATTCTGGATCCACCCACTCTTTTATTTCTAAAGAATTTTCTAAGGGTATCACTGTATTACCTCAACATTTAGATGTTGAGTTAGCTGTGACAACACCTAATGGCACAACAGTCGCATCAAAAGTTTATAATTCTTCTCCGATTGAAGTTTGTGGGAAAGTGCTTCCTGAAAATATTGTGATCCTTCCTTTAGTGGAATTTGATGCGATTCTTGGCATGGATTGGCTTTCTCTACATGGAGCTCATATCAATTTCCAAAGAAGGGAAGTCACATTTCATATTCCAGATCAATCTACGATCGTCTATCAATTCAAGGATTAACATAACCTTCCAGTGAAAATTTCTTCCATCTTATGGGTATTGATTCCACTAAACGAAGGTTATTTCTCTCAAATGGTTGGGGAGAAACTCATGATTAAGAATATGCCCATTGTACGAGAGTTTGATGATGTCTTTCCGGAGGAATTACCATGTCTTCCACCAAATCGTGAAGTTGAGTTTTCAATAGAACTCGTACCGGGTGCTTTGCCAATTTCAAAGACACCTTATAGAATGGACCCAATTGAGTTGCAGGAATTGAAGAAGAAACTCCAAGAGAATCTTGATAAGGGATTCATACGCCCTAGTGCGTCACCTTGGGGAGCACTTGTTCTATTTGTTAAGAAGAAAGATGGACCAATGCGACTCTGCATTGATTATCGAGAACTTAACAAGATCACTATCAAGAACAAATATCCTCTCCCACGCATTGATGACTTATTTGACCAACTACACAGAGCTCAATACTTTTCCATGATTGATCTTCGTTCAGGGTATCATAAATTTATGGTCAAAAGTGAGGATATACCAAAGACTGCTTTCCGTACAAGGTATGGACACTATGAATTTATAGTGATTCCATTTGGTCTTACTAATGCCCCTGCTATATTCATGGATCTAATGAATAGAGTCTTTAGAGACTATCTTGATCAATTTGTGGTAGTCTTTATGTACGATATTCTTGTCTATTCAAAGAGCAAGGAAGAGCATGAAGATCACTTGAGAATTATATTGAAGACCCTGAGAAAGGAGAAGCTTTATGCCAAATTTACCAAGTGTGAATTTTGGCTTCAAAAAGTTGCATTTTTGGGTCACATAATTTCAAAAGAGGGGATATCTGTGGATCCGGAAAAAACAGAGGTTATAGAAAGATGGTCAAGACCAACAATAGTAACTGAGATCCGATGTTTTCTTGGTTTGGATGGATATTATCGACGTTTTGTAAAATATTTTTCACGATTATCTAATCCACTCACCAAGTTGACTCGGAAAGGAGTTAAGTTAGTTTGGACAGAGGAATGTGAAGAGAATTTCAAGGAGTTGAAAAGAAGGTTATCCAGTGCACCTGTGCTCACACTGCCTTGTAGTGGAGAATGGTTTGTGATCTATAGTGATGCATCCAAGAAGGGATTGGGGTGTGTTCTTATGAAAAATGATATGGTGATAGCTTATGCCTCACGACAGTTGAAAATCCATGAGCAAAATTACTCAACACATGATTTGGAGTTGGCTGCGGTAATCTTTGCATTAATGATTTGGAGGAATTACCTTTATGGTGAAAGGTGTGATATTTATACTGATCATAAAAGTTTAAAGTATATATTTCACACAAAAGGAGTTGAATATGTGTCAAAGAAGATGGTTGGAGCTGATTAAGGATTACGACTGCTCAATCCATTACCACCCTGGGAAAGAAAACAAGGTGGAAGATGCATTAAGTATATAAGACCATGCTAGTTTATCCATGATGAGGATCACAAAAGATCCAATATTTATGGATTTACAATGGATGGATCTTGGAATTATAATGGAAGGGAAAAAATCTTATCTTTCTCAAATGAATGTTCAACCTTCTATACATGTGAAGATTAAAGAGTCACATAAAGAAGATGCCAAGTTACAAAAGAATGTGAGAAATACTCCTGAATTCAACCTTGATTGTGATGGGATAATAATGTTCAGGAATCGGGTTTGTGTTCCGCCCATCCCCGAATTAGAGAAGGAGCTTCTGGATGAGGTTCATAGTTCTTCATTTTCTATTCATCCTGGAAGCACGAAGATGTATAGGGACCTGAAAGAGTAATTCTGGTGGGATGGCATGAAAAGAGATGTTGCTGAATATGTCTCTCGATGCTTGGTTTGTCAACAAGTTAAATCTGAGAGACAGAAGTCTAAGGGGATGTTACAACCATTACCCATACCCGAATGGAAATGGGAAAACATCACTATGGACTTTGTCACAGGACTTCCTAAAACATCCAAAGGCAATAATGCTATCTGGGTCATAGTTGATCGTCTTACAAAGTCTACAAACTTCATTGCTATTAGAGAGGATTTCTATCTAGATCAGCTTGCCAGGATATATGTAAAGGAAGTGGTAAGATTTCATGGAGTACCACTTTCTATTATATCTGATCGGGATCTGGGATTTACCTCGAACTTCTGGAAAAGTCTTCAGCATACTCTGGATACAGAGTTGAGTTTCAGCACTGCTTATCATCCCCAGACAGACAGTCAGTCTGAAAGAACAATTCAAACCCTAGAAGATATGTTGAGAGCTTGCTCAATAGATTTCAAAGAAGGTTGGGATCAACACCTACCTTTGGTGGAATTTTCTTATAATAATAGCTTTCACTCCAGTATTCAGATGGCTCCTTGTGAAGATCTCTATGGAAAGAAATACAGGACTCCAACTTGCTGGGATGAAGTTGGGGAAAGAAAGCTATTAGGACCTGATCTCGTTGATGAAATGGAACAAAAGGTCAGATCTATTCAACAACACATAAGAGCAGCTCAGAGTCGACAGAAAAGGTATACTGACAACCGAAAAAAAGACCTAGAGTTTGAAGTGGGTGATAAAGTGTTCTTACGAATATCTCCCTGGAAGAGGGTTATGAGATTTGGAAAGAAGGGGAAGTTGTGCCCTAGATATATCGGTTCTTTCGAAATACTGGATCATGTTGGGAAGGTAGCTTACCAATTGGCGCTTCCACCGAATCTCTCTCAAGTTCACGATGTGTTCCATGTATCTCTCCTGAGAAAGTACATACCAGAACCTTCACAAGTACTCAGCTCAGAAGTTGTACCGCTGGAGCAAGATCTTTCTTATGAAGAACAGCCGATAGAGATTCTGGATCGTAGCGAAAAATTCCTACGAAACAAGACCACTCACATGGTGAAAGTTTTATGGAGGAACCACCAATTAGAAGAAGCTACTTGGGAGGTTGAGGATATGATGAGGGAGAGGTATCCTCATCTGTTTGTTACAAAGTGACGAATTTTGAGGGAGAAATTCTTTTTAAGGGGGGTAGAATGTAACACCCAAGATTTTTATGAGTAATATTTTGTTTTTATATATCATCAAAGGAATCATTCACTACACACTTGCTTGGCTTACTTTACATGCAATCACGACCTTCCTCGATAGCTTGCGTCGTACGCAATACTGTGTTTCACTAAACAACGATATGCTATTAAAATATATTTAAAACTAGCCGTTATGAATAGTAATAACCACTTTTGGAAATTTTATAAATTTTATTTTTCAAAATTGACTTCATTTTTGGATTCGGAATACCGAAATTAGCCTAGAGTGAAATTTTGGTATTTTTCTGAAAACTTTCAATTTTTGATGAATAGTGAAACCACTAAGTGGTAGGTTAAAAACTGAATTTTTGCATAAAACATAATTTTACCACTTCTGTGAATGGAATTTCGAAAATCCGACAGACACGGTTGATATCAGTAAGTAAAATGTGGTTCAATGAGATAAAAATAATTTTTTGGTGAATAATAACTTTTTACTTTTTTTACCGCGGTTAATAGTAAATAGGGTATCTAAGGGTAAATATGATATTACTATTACCCTAACACATGTCCTAATTCTATTGGATAAGTTTAATTCGACCAAAAACAAACTTAGGAATAAAATATGACCATTTAGGCCCACTTGGGTTAGATTAGGACATTTATTATTAATTTATTTAAAGAAGGGTTAAAATAGATAAAATCAAAGTTTAATAAGTAAATCATATTAATATGGGGTTATACATAAGATAAATTAGACTATAAATAGAAAGCTAAAAAGATTTCCTACATAATTGTATTTTATTTGTAATTTTTAGACATTAAATAATTTAATTTATTTATAACACAATGATGATGCAGTAATTATCTTATTAATGATATATTGACATAATTGATGTTATAAACACAAAAATAAATGTAATTTGAGACTTTTTATGAATTACACTAATTTTCTAGGTTACTATGATATATTAGTGTTGATTTAATCAACTTGGTTCGAACATATAATTCTGTTATGACTTTCACAAAAATCATATATCAAATAGTGTCAAAATTGACAAAAAATAGTTTTTAAATCAAATATTATATTATTAATTGCTATTTTATTCCTAAAAATCTTAGGTTCGGCCAAATGACTTATATAAGGATATATATATTAATAATAAACAATTTGGGGTTCGTTTGGCATGTTATAGTAAGTGTATTAACCATATAGTGAAAGAAAACAAAAAGACACGGTAAAAGTTAAATTATTTAACATAGAGTTAAATCTAATTGATAAGCTTAAAATAATACCCTAAACTTGTCTAAATCCTATTGGATGATAGTATTTCGACCCATCCCCACTTTATCTTCGAAATAAGACCCTTTGGAACCATTATAAACCGATTTTTACTTTAATATAAAATATTATTTTGAGATATTCCTAAGGTGCCCCTCTCCTCCCTTATAAAAGGGAACCTACTCCCCCTCCTCTTCACATCAATTTGAGCACTCAAGCTCGGCCAACCCCTGCCATTTTCTCCTCTCCACTTCCCTAGAATAATCCTAGAGGTCCTGGTCTTCTTCAAAGACCATTCATAGTTCCCTAAGTGGAGGATTCAAAGAGGCGTTCCAAAGAAGAGGTAATATCCATTACCGATCTTTTCAATTTCATTCTTCTTCAACTTCTTCTTCTTTAGTATTTTAATGATAAAGTAATAACATCAGTATTACATACATACAGATATGTTATTATAAATATGAAACAACCCTAATTCACCTTCTATCCATCCTACGGAAAAATGAAATCACCACGCGTGCGTACGTACGGAATACCGTCTCCACGCCGTGGTGTAATCTATTTTCCACCATCACCTTACAAGGATAGGTATAATGGTGTAATAGGTAACTATTTATGATTATTATAAAGTAATATTGATACTGAAATAATATATATATACTCCAATACAGTTCCTCGATCATAGGAATGATATCATCACTCGTGCGTACGTACGGAATACCGTCTCCACGATGTGATGCGACTCATTCTACATGATCATCATTACATAGTAATTATATAAATGAATTGAATGAATAAATATGATATATGTTACGCTAATAACATTCTGGATATAAGGTATCTATAACCTTAAAATAAGAATAAGAATTTATTCGGCAAAACACGCATAAGAACAAATGGCAATAAGGACCCGAGTAACAAGTAACAATGAAATATTACTAACAAGAAGTTATGAATATGACCATATATGATATCATATCAATATTTATGATTCTGGAATAAGTCAATAACATTATTTAAACCATTATACAGGAGCTTCGGACACGTACAAAGCAAATCGGACCTAAGGTAAGGGAAATATCACAATCTCATTTTTATCCGAGATTGTTTATACTTTGGTATTTACTGGGGTGTATTTTATCATCCAAATCCATGTTTACTCAATATGTAATATTATTTCCATCCACCTACAATTGTTTAAATCCAATTTTACCCTTTGGTGAGTTTTTAGTTAAGGATATGAAAGGAATCTTTTGTCAGTTTTCATACGAGGTACTTTTTGACTTTTCCGACAAAAGTACGAAGAATGTTTTTTTTAACTTATACGACAAGAATGGATTTTTAAAAAATTATTTCAAAGAATATTCCTTTATAAATATTCACGTTTATTTTTAATAAACTTATTTTAGTCTATAATTGTATGACATGTTAAGAAAAGAAAAGTATTTTTGAAGTAGAAAGGATATTTTCCTCAAGAATGGAGTTCAAATGTTTTATCAAAATTATTTTCCATCTAAGATAATATAGGGTTCTGATTTTATCCCTATTATAACATTGATTTGATTATGTTTTTAGGGAATTATTTTTTTGAAGTCATTTACATTATATGATTTGTTTTATGATGTCATGATGTTTCAAGAATCCCATTTTTGTTACATGTGTTATGCGATGATGTATGATTTATGATTATGTGGCACACATAAGAAAAGATTCATTATAAGATGGGTGGGACCTATATCTCCCTCCAATGCATTGGTTAAATATTTCAAGAGATAGACATGGCTGGAACGGTAGGTTATACCGGTTCCGTGAAACAGGACTGGAACAAGGGTGACTCGATTCAGAAAGGGACTCTGTCCACTAAGATAGTCTTGGCAATGAGTCATGACTAACAAGAAATTATTTTCCATGATTATGTGTGCATGCCACAAAGTTTCAAGTTTAATGTTATGATTATGGGGATCTCATTTTCACTTCTATGATTTATTCCATGTTAAGATATTATGATCTCTTTTGCAGGTTATGATTTTCAAAAAGATATGATATGATTTTTATTTCCTTTATTTGCCCTTGCTGAGCATTTCAGATCACCCTTTTATGTTTTCTTTTCCCCAGGTCAGGAAGATGGATATTACGTAGAATATGCTAAAAGGGACCCTAGATATGATGAAATAAATGGGAGACACTGTAGAAGATTTATGAACCGGTTGTTTATGTTTCCCAGTTTCTAAAGACACTATACCTATACGGTCCTTTGTGGTTTTGTCATATGTTGTAATAAGTGTGCTTCAATTTTGAAGTATTAACAATTTATGTAAAGTATGGGTCGTTATAACCAATTTGAAGGGAACTCTTGCAACACATGAAAGACATTCTTGGGATAGGCTGTAACCAATCACTCACCAGTTGGCCAGCCTCACCCTCATTCTATTGGAGGATAGGAGTCCAATCTTTCCTATAGTGGTGGATGATTATGAGGGTATCTTTCCTATGGATGTTCCGAGACTACCTCCTCACTGAAATACACACTGGAATTTCATATATCTTCTATGGATATTTTTGAATTGAGGGTACAGTTGGAGGACTTATAGGAGAAAGGCATCATGAGACCCAACATTTCACCATGGGAAGCCCCTATGTTGTTTTCTTAAAAGGCAGATGGGAGCCTAAGGATATTTTTATACATATGATGCATTAACGAGGCGACTATGATAAACAAATATCCACTGCTAATAATTTATGACCTCTTCGACCATCTGATGGGACCGAAGTGGTTCTCGATGATATATCTCATGCCAGGATATCACCACCTTCAGGTACGAGATGATGACATACCGAAGAAGGACTTTAGAAGTCTATATGGAAACTATGAGTTCTTAGTAAGTCCCTTTAGCGTAACAAATTCCCCATAAGTGTTCTTGGGAATCATGAACATGATCTTCCATCCTTACCTCGATCTTTTCATGGTGTAATCCATTGATGTCATCTTGGTGTACTCGGCACCATATGAGGAGCATGCCACACACCTACAGATAGTCTTGGATACACTCTAATAGCCCCATGAATCTGGTAAGATCTCGAAAGGTCAGTTATGGATTCATGAGGTCCACTTTATGGAAAACTTCATCATGGAAATTTGAGTTGGAATATTTCCATCAATGATAGAGGTAGTGTTGGATTGGGAGCTACCCAAGAGCATGACTATGGTGCAGTGTTTCTTGGGGTTGGATGGATTCAACCGGAGGATCGTGATGAAATTTTCTAGAGTAGAAACATGCTTATCATCATTAAAATATAAGGGGTAACCCTTCATATGGATTTTGAAGTGAAAACATATCTTTCATGAGATGAGGTGGACACTAATGAGTTCCCCCATCTTGAAACTGCCCAAAGAGGGAGTTGGGTATGTAGTATTCTGTGACACATAATCGACAGGACATGGTTGTATCCTTATAAAGAAGTGAGTAGTGATCTCCTACAACTCATGGAGGTTGAGGAAACATGATAAGAACTACCCAGCCCAGGATCTAGAGTTAGTAGAACTAGTATTTGCTTTGATGGTGTGGCATATATTCTTGATGGTTGAATGATTTACCATCTACTCTGACCCCAAGAGTCATAGGTATATCTTATAATATAAGGACATAAAATTGTGGAAGCATTGATGGATGGAGTTCCACTAGGACTACTAATTTGAGATAGTATGTACTCTGAGGAAGGGGAACATGGGTGCAATCAAACTCACCAAGAGTTCTGGTTTTTAGCTCCTGAGTAATGTGGTAGATGAGTTAGTTGTGATGAAAATATCTTTATAGATGATGAAGGAAAATCTTACCTTCAATCGATGACTGTCACTCCCTCACTATTACAGTGAGTTAGGGAGGTGAAAATTTTGGATGTTGATTGTGAGGCCCAACATGCTCAGTTATCATCGGGACATGCTCCTACTGATTTTTTTATAGGCAGGGAGCACATAATCCTTTTCAGAGGGCACACCAGAGTACCAGTGAATTTGTGAGAGGAGGTGATGGGGGAGTTCCAAACATTCCTTTTTGTTTTATATTCTTTGGTAGTGATGTAGTGGGACATTAGATATCAGTACTGGTGGCCAGTGATGAAGAAAGTGCTTGTAGAGTTTGTTTCATGATTCCTCTTTTGTTAGTAAGTGAAGACTGATCATTAGGTTCTAGTTGTTTTATTATAACAAATTGTGGTACCAAAGTTGAAGTGGTTGATATCTTTATGGATATGTTATTGGATTACCATTTACATCTAAGGGACAAAATTCAATCCGGTTGATCGATGATCGACTCACCAAGTCATCTCACTTCCTACCCATCCAAGAGTAGGTATCTGTAGAGGGTATGGGATGCCACTACATCCATGAGATAGTGAGGAAATAGGGGGTTACATTGACAAGCGTCTCATACCATAAATAGGGTTTACCTCCCAAATGTGGAAGGGATTACATGTGGTGTTTAGGACTCATCTGTGCTTGAGCACAACCTTTCACCCCCATATAGATGTTTAGATAGAGCAGACCATATAGCCCTCAGAGGACATGCTTCATTCTTGCATCCTTGATTTTTGTCATAGTTTGGAGGACCACCTTCCACTAGTGGAGTTTTCATATGAAAATAGATATCACTCACCATTGGAATGGCACCATTTGAGGCCTTTTATGGGGGGCCATGCAGATCACCTCTATGATTGAAAGAGCTAGGGGAGTCCACCCTAATGAGTCCAGAGATGGTATGGGAAACCACTAAGAAGGTATAGATCATACAAGAGTTAATGAGGACTCTATATAGAAGGCATAAATCTCATGATAAAAAGATATATAGACCCATGTAGTTCAAGTAGGTAGAAGATATGTTTCTACAGGTCTCACCGTGTTGTGGATTATGGTTGTTTTGCGGGGGAGGAAAGTTATCTCCATGGTTAATCTGACTATTCAATATTCATAGTAGATTTGGAAAGGTGTCATACCACCTAGGTCTCCCCACAAAGATGCACCAAGTGCATTATCCTTATCACATGTCATATCTGTGGAGGTACGTGCATGATCCATCACACATCATCGACTTGGTCAAGCTAGACATTGAAGGCTGGTTGAAGTTTGTGGAGTTCCTAGTAGAGATAGATGATCGATAGGAGCTGATCCTCTGTTGATGGTCCATTAATCTAGTGCACATTCAAATGTAACACGAGAATCTCTAGGATATCATTTAAAAGATTGAGGCTCATATTCGTGCTCAGTACCCCCATCTGTTTGTTTAGCCTGGTTTTGGATTATGAGGACATGATGCCCAAAAGGGGGAAGTAATGTAATGTCCTGAAAAATATGTGTATGTTTTTTAAAAAATTATATGGAACTATTTTTGAGACTAGATGATCTAAAGACACCAAATTATGAGGCCTGGTGAGCCCAAAATAGAATTTTGAATTTTATTTGTTCATTTAAGTAAACATGTGGGTAGATTTTTTCTAACTTTTAAATTAGTGCTCGAATCAAATATCTCAAGGCACCGTTGAACTGCGAACGTTGATATTCTCTTAGAATGGACATAAAATTGATGAAAGAGGGTTGACCGGAAATGTAAATTCCCAGAATTATTTGAAAAAATATTAAAATAAAATAAAATATTATTTTATTAGTTTTTTTTTCAACCATTGGGTAGTGGCACAACGACACTACGATGTGGTGACAATGTGATGATGAGTCTCAATAATAAATCTCATTAATGGATCATAAAAATTCTACATAACGACATGTTAAATGAATCATAATAGATATGACGTTTCATAAATGAGAGAACATAATGAAGTGATGACACGTCATAATAGAAATGTTGCAACTGGTTTCCTTTTAAGGGGTTAATATTTTGGGGAAATCAGAATCAAAGGGTAGAATTTCATTGATGAACCTATCACAAGAATAATTTCGAATGGTGAATGAGTAATTTCATTTAATCATCATACACATTGATGTTCCACAAAGAACAGAGCCATAAAGTGACAAACTCTAACAGAACTTCATCCTCTGTAGACGGACCACTTCAATGATGAACAACTTTTGAGGTAGCGGTTTGTTTTTGTTTTATGTTTCCCAGTCCTTTATTCTAAATCAACAAATACGGATAAAACCATGAAAACATTGATCAATGGATTGCTCGTTCTTATGGGAGGGTACTTTTATTTGTGGTGTTTTCTAGTATTATTTGAATAAATTGTGATAAAACTTAAAATCTATATCCAATTTTTCTAATCCTCTAATGAGGAGGGAATGAGCTGACATGAACATGGCTCCAACCCCTTGACCTTGTGCGTTTTGTTCTTTCTTCATGGAATCATATTCGGAATGGTGGAAAGTATGCTTTTTGGGGATCACAGAGAAGATGGAATCCCCTGTAGGCTATAGAAATAAGCAGCACGAAGAATAGAAAACAGGAGCGGACATGGTGGTCCGTAGAAGAACCTTACGTCACACTGGATGAAGTGTCATGGTCGGATCGGGCCACAGTGGTGTGGTCAGAGCCTCTAACCTCCATTGAGGTGGCTGGTGGAAGGAAGAGGTGGCCACCTAGACACATCAGTGCATCACTGATGTGGTAGCATGCCACATCGCATCCGACAAAGGCTGCAGTCAATCGACTGTGACAGAAGAGGCGGCCCCACGGACTAATCGTGTGGTAGGGGAAGCAAACGCAGCATCCGGCCAAATCTCATCCAAGTAAGAGCCAAACAAGAACAACCCTATTTGGTTGATTCATACCTGCATCCCAACTGGCCAGAACTAGGGTTGGCCGAATGCAAGTCATGTCCCCAAACTCAGATCGGACCCGACCCAGACATAACCTTCCCCTATTTGGAGAAACACCAATATCATTCAAACTGGGTGTCCAATTGATCGGATGTTTTCAGAGTTGGAAACCTAGCGATGAGACAGATCATTTGGCATACTCTATTGAAAATTTCATACAATTCTGAATTCGAAGAATTACTTGAGGAGCGGATCTTCAGGAATCAATTGCACTATGTGTGGAAACCTTGTGGTTGGATGAGACCATAAGATTTCCGAAAAGTAACCCTATGTGGATCAGCTACGACGGCCTAGTGGGAAGTGGGTCTGTGTGACCCAGCAGGCACATGGTACTCAATACGGAGGGGAACCTTAGTATAGCCAAGTTGGAAAGAGTCTATGTGTGACCTGATAGGCCCACGGTGGGGAGTGGATTTGTATGACCCATCATACCCATGGAAATCATTAGGGATGTGTACTATATCTGTCCAAGGTTAGTGGGAGTAGCTATTTGGGACCTATAAGAACAATTGTACTCATTGAGGAGGATTTCTCCAGCAACCCAAGGTGTTTGATGATATGAATAATTGTCTTACTTCCTACACTAGATTATACATGGCGAAAGCTATCTTGCTTCCTTGTTTTCTTTGTGGATTTCTTTGTTGTATTTCCCTGTTGGTTTGGGGTCTCAAATTATTATATTTTTACTCACCCCTACAGAGGCTCCACCCATACATGTTGTATCTGGGGTGGAAAACAGCTTCCTTGATGTATGACTTGGTGGCCAAGGACCCGGTGGTTCCCAATGAGAGTAGGAAGGTGAGGCATACTTCTACGACTTCTAACGGCTACTCGACACATACTCATCGGGTGGGGTTTTCAGCAGATGGATTTCAGAGTTTCCTTGTGATTTCTAGTTTTTAGTTTATCATTTTTTTGGTTTGTATTCTGGACCATTTGACCTACAGTTTGTAATTTTACTCAATGACTATTTATGGGCATTCATGTTTACCTATCTAGCATTGGGATGTGGTTTTGTGTGCGTGCGTATAGGAAATTATGAAAATACCTCCCACTTACAGGTTGGCTCCTTCTATACTAATCACCAACCCCTGACCATCAAGAGGTGGGCTGGGGGGGATGTCAATACACCGTTCACGAGAGAGATATAAGTATTATTTTAATATTTGAAGCATATATGTCTTTATGTATTATCAACATAAGTGATATGGATACAATCGTGGGTATATCAGTTTAACTTTTGTCATAAGATTAAAGACTTTGACACCACTTTTTAGAGTTTATGTTATTATATTTTATTAGGATTTATGATATTTTGGTATAAATTAATTGCAATACATCTATTTGGTTGTTGATATGTTTTTGTGAAAAATGATATTTGAGGAATAATGCCTTTACACTTCGGTACATAATAAAAAATATATTGGTACCCTTAAAGGTTAATTTTATCTTTGATGTTGAGGTAATTATAAGTTATACTAATTTATAAATGTAATAGTAACTATATTA
Source organism: Viscum album (assembly GCA_963277665.1). Lineage (NCBI taxonomy): Eukaryota > Viridiplantae > Streptophyta > Magnoliopsida > Santalales > Viscaceae > Viscum > Viscum album. The sequence continues at coordinate 2,084,206,785 of OY728165.1, read as the reverse complement.
ATATAGTTTTGAAAAATTATTTACCCCAAACTTGGGGAAACCCTTTCACTTTTGGAATGTCGGGGGACTTGAAACCATAATCGAAGGATGACAAGGTTATTATTCCTACCACTAGAAAACATGGAAGATTATTTTTGGTGGGAAAATTCAAAGAGAGATACTTTTTAATATGTACCTAAATACATGGTATGTCAACAATATATGTCTATGTGAAAAAAGTAAAAAGGTGATTCTAAAACCATTGTCTATACAAAATAGAAATGGGAAACCATCAACAATGAGCTTTTCATCAGACTCCGCAAAAAATCCAAACGGAACACTGGAATATAGGTTTTTTTATTCCCCAACAAATTCAACAAACATGATATATTTCAAAGAATATTTAACTTTAGATTAGTTTTCTATGATATACATTAAGTAAGTTGTAATGTTTCATGGGGTATTACATTCAATTTTATCTGATCTGGATAGAAGGATTACCTCAATGTTCAAGAGAAGTCATCAGAAATCCCTTGAAATAGATTTGAGTTTTATCTTTATATATAATTGAAAATATTAATTTCATTCTTAGATGACAATTAAAACCCAATATGATATGATAATATCATTTTATATATATTTCAAAACATGTTTTTGATCAATAACTTCCTATAGTGGAGTTTTCTTATGATAATAGATGGAAATGAATGATTAAAATAAATCCTTATGAAGCCCCATATATATGTATGTTTACAAATCCACCATATTGGAGTGAATTTAGGGATATAAATATATTGTTAATTGATATGACTAATGAAATGAATGTTAAGGGTAATTTGTTTAGAAACATATAAGGGTAGCACATAGTTGATATAAAATTCATGGATAAAAGTTATGACATGATATATAATTTAAAATTAGTGACATGGTGATTATAATAATATATCGATGGAAGATAGATGGTAAAAAATTAAGTATTTATGTCAACCTATTTTAAATTACTCATAAAATAATGATAGTATTTTACCTATTGGTGCTTCCACTGAACCACATTCCAGTTCACATTTTATTCAAATTTCTATCCTCATGAAGCACATAACATAAATTTTACTTCTACTAAACTCAGAGGTCATACCAGTAGAGAATGAATTTTCTTATTATGAATAACTCACTGAGATTTTTATTTTATGTATAATGTTCTATGAAACAATACTGATCACCTGTTTAATGTTTTTTAGAGAAACCACTAACATGGGGAAGAAATTTGGGAACTCTAGGATGTGATGATGTTGAAGAAACCTTATTATTTATATCAATATGAGATAATTTTAATGGATAAATTATATTTAGGGGGGTTATAATGTATCATCCTTGTATTTTATGATTTTTTTTCAAAACAAAATTTATTATTCAATGGCTTTTTTTATTTCTAAAACCATGATTCAACAATCTCTAATGTAATATTTGTATTTATAATTGTTCATTATATCCTATACATTAAATTTTATGGTATGAATACGAATAAATATTTAATATAAAAAACATATTAATAAAAAAACTTAATTTGTTTTAAATTCTATCTATATTTAAAAAGTCTATTTTCTAAAAAAATGGATTTTCTTGATTTTTATAGACACACAATAAAAGTAATATTTAAAATTTTTAGAATAAATAATTGAGAAAATAAAATTTTATTTTCAATATAAATTCAAGAACATACTTTGGGTGGGTTTTTGAATGAAATCTGGAAACAAATATTTTTCCTATCAATAGTGAAAATATTAATTTTTTATAAAAAATTCTTTTTCATTTGATGATTTTGAAAATTCAACTAGTATTATAAAATATTTGGAAATAATTAATAGTATAATTGTATTTAAATTAATCCAATATTAGAAATTTTAATCATTTTAATATTTAATTATTATATTAAAACTTTCAATACTTATAAAAATGATTAATTTGGAAAACAACTTCTCATCGTGTTTACGGGTATATTTTTTAATTAAACTTTTTCACTTATTTATATGTTATTTTTAAAAATTTATCCAATATTTTGAATAATAATAATTTATATTATTGAATAATTGCAACTTACATTATGTCCATAATATATACTTAAAATTATGAAAATCAAAAACGAGGGTTAAAGTTGTAACGATTTTATCGGGGGTTAAACTAAAAATAAATGGTACAAAATGACCAATAAACTTATTAAACACTAATTCGATGGATAGATATTGAAATTGTAAAAAATAAGGTTTTATAATTTCACATTTTTAATTCCTTTTCTCATTTGAAAAATTTGGGTACATTTTATTCTTTTCCAAAATTCCATGTGTGTCATCTCCCCAACTTATAAAAGGCCTCCTCTCTCCTCCCATTTTAACACTTCAATAATTATATTGGATTAGAAAATACAAAACAAATATCTTCCGACCATCCTTATATTCTATTTATAATCCATATTTTTATTAGGAAACCCTCATAATAAGTATTTATGTATACACTTAAAGAGGTTATCTTATGAAGAGGTTAAATTCATAAATTTTTTTTTCTATTTTATTTTCCTCCACCACCTCTAATTATTCTTAAAATATGATAATATAATAACACCAGTGTCTCTCGTATAATTATTCAAACAATTTTATATATCCTATATTATATTAGTTTCATGAATTCCATTATATAAATAGAAGCCTATAAAAATATAATGTATTATCCCAAATGATTAGATTTTCGAATTTGTAGTGAAAACCATTAATGTAATGATTACCACATTCTAGGTCTATGATTCTTACCAAATTTACATTTCATATGATTTGGTAGAAACGTAACAATAATGATATTCCTATCATTTGGATGTTTTTTTATGTATTTCTAAAATAATCTTCTAGTCTTCCACTGAAATATGAAGTTGTTTTTTCACTATAACTAATACAAGCTATTACACCTATTTTTAAGACACAATATGTAATTAATTATATTGATTTATAAGAATTTAAAAAGAAACTAGAAGAGAATCTTGATAATGGGTTTATATTCCCTAGTCCATATCCAAGTGGTGTACCTGTTATCCTTTTGAGGAAGAAATATTGGTTTATTTGTGTCCTCGGGATGATACATTTTTGTTATATAGTGATTTCATTTTGTATTACTAATTCCCAATATGTCTCCATGGATATAATGAATTGATTTTTTATAGATCACTTTTAAATGTTTTTTTAGTCTTTATAGAATATATTCATATATAATAAATATCTAAGGAAGAGCATAAAGATCTCTTATGAAATGTCTAATAGACCTTATGTAAGTAATAAATAGATGAAAATTTTACTAAATGTGAATTTTAGATATCAATGGGTTCAATTTAGGTCATATAATATTTTGTGAGGGTCCGTTGGTGTATCCATCAATGGAAGAGGCTATTAAACATTAGACCATAACAACCATTGTGGCTGAGATGACTAGTTTTATTGGTTTAGATGGATATTATGGATGGTTTGAAGATAATTTATCATGACTATATTATATAATCACTAAGTTAACTTATATGGGATCCAAGTTAAAATATATAGATGTATATAAAGAAAAATTTATGTAATTGAAGAGAATATTAATTACCATTACTACGCTAATATAATCATACAATGGATAAGGGTCTGTAATATATAATTATGAATTGAAGAAGTTATTTTTATTATTTATTATAAAGAATTATATGGTGATATCTTATTCTTCATTTCTATTGAAGGGTAATGTTAATAATTACCCAAATAATTATTTAGAGTTGTTTGAGGTAATTATATGATTAAATATATGGAGGAATTATCTTTAATGGGGAATGTGTGATATATATGGAAATAAATTATTTTTAATGTAAATATTGACCAAGAAGGATTTGAATATGTTCTAGAGAAGATTGTTAGATCTAAAAAATATTATAAATGTAAAATAAAATACCACCCAAATAAATAAAACAAAATTGTCAATGCCTTATGTAAAAAGGATCATATTAGAATATCCATGGTGAGGGTAACACAAATATAATATTTCATTATATTCAATGTATATTGAAATATTAAAGGAAGGGGATACATCTTATCTTTATCAAATAATCGTGCAACCATATATCCATGTAAGGATATATTAGGCATTGAATAATGAAATATAACTATAAAAAAGGAGATAAATGTTCATGAATTAAACCAAGATTGTGATGGGAAGATTTTTTTTATAAACCTTGTTTGTTTTTATATATAAAAAATTTGAGTAAGGATATATTTTATGAGGATAATAATTCATCATTATTTATTTTTCCATGATGTAAAAATATGTATTGATATTTCAAATAGAATTTTTAGTGAGATGGAATAGGGTTAAATATCCACAAAAATATGTATCTTGGTTATTGGTATGCTAGAATGTTATGATCGAGAGAAAATATTATATGGGGATGTTAAAACCATTTTATATACTATGATATAAATGGGAAAAACACTATGGATTTTGTCACTGAATACCAAAAAATGTGTAAAGGGAATAATTATATATGTTTTTAGTTGATATGTTTGGAATATATGTAAACTTGATATAGAACAATACTCATCTCTTGATCATATTTACAGAATATATATTATGATGATGTTATGGTTTTATGGGGTGCATTATTCTAAAAAATTTGTTCACGATCAGAAGTTTACCTCTAGGTTTTGTTAAAGTTTTCAGCAGACACTGAATACAATGTTTAGATTCAACACTATGTATCATCCTCATACATATTGTCTGATTGAGAGGAAAATTTAATCCCAATATGATATATTATGATCATTTTCAATTTATTTTATATGTGGCTATGCCTTCGCCTAGTATATATTTAATACAGTAACATCTTTCAATCGAGTATTCAGATGGATCCTTATGTAACCCCATATGGAATGAAGTGTACATATCAAATATACTAGATAGATGTTGGTAAAATAAATATATCGGTATCTATGATAGATGATTAATTGGTATACAAGGTTAGAGCCATTCAGAATCACATTTGGGTAGTTAAAATTTGATAGAAAATTTATAATGATAATCATCAACACGACTGGAAATTTAATGTTTGTGGCATGGTATTTCTATGAATTTATCCATGGAATAAGGTAGTGATATCAAGGATAAATTGAAATAAAGAACTTTTGTATATTTGTAATTTTGATATTCTTCATCGAGAAGGAACAATTTATTATTACTTGGTGCTTCCACTAAACCCCTCCCAAGTTCAAAATCTGTCCCATCTACCTCTCCTGAGGAAGTACATCCTTGACCCTTAACTTGTATTAAACTCCTTGTTTAGTACAATGAACTATTACATTTCTTATGAGGGTGATTTTTTTGGAGATTATAGATCGTAATGACAAATTTATATGAAATAAGATGAATCAAATTGTTAATATTTTTTGGATAAACCACAATCTTGAGGAAGCTACGTGGGAGCATGAAGATGTAAAGAAGAAGAAGTCTCCTCATTTTTTATATGAGAGTTATATAATTTCAATGTTAAAAATGATTTTTAAGGGGGGGGGGTAGAATGTATCATCCTAAGATTTTATGAAGTATCTTTTACAAATAAATTTAATTTCTTTGATAACATGTGTTTCACTCCCCAACAAGTTTAAATGACAAGCAATATTATATTAAAATTTTATTATTTAATATTATAGTCATCGCTTAGTACATGGAATGGAGGGTATGAAATGGATTAATTTAACTATAAAAATAGATTTCTTAATTATATATATAAATTTAATTATTCAGTTACAAATTAATAAAATATTAAAATAATGATCCGTGGAAAATAAATGAAATCTTTCTCTAAGAAACTATTATTTGGATTCTAAATGTGTTATATCTAAATAAATTAAATAAATAACATTATTTATTGATTTTAATGATATTTAAAATTATATTTTCAATAAAAATAATTTAAAATTAATATTATCTATTTATTAGTTATATTAAAATTATAAATGTAATTTACTATTAAAACAATATTTTTCTAATAATTACTTTTGTTAATTTTTTTCAGTTAAATTAAAATCAGTTTTTTAATATTTTAAGAAATTTATTTTATTAAATGAAGTTAATTTTGAAATAATAATATAAATATCGGGTGATTTTGGTAATTTTTTGAATTGATATATCTTTCAACGAATAGTGGAAAATATAAGTTTTTATTTATGGATTACATGTAATATAAAGCATTAAAAACATCCAAATTTATATAATATTATTTCAAAAAAATTATCTAAATTATATTATGAATAATAAAATTTATTTTATTTGATTAAATTTCAGGTTTACATTTTATATATATTTTTTAAACTTGTCAGAAATGATTCCTTGGAAACCCATTTTTTCATCATCTCTGTAGTTTAAGATTTAAATAATAATTTTATAATTCTCTGAATGGCTCATGAAAAATTTAATTCCACATTATGAATAAAATATATTAGAGTTATATAATTAGGAAAAATTACTTTTTTTCAAAAAATAGTAGTATAAAAGAAATAATTTTTGTGGTAAGGTTAAAACGGGATTACATTTATGTTAAACCAAAATATAAGGGTATGTTTTTCAGTAACATATGTATAAATCATCTTAGATGGACATATTAGAACCTTTTCCTATACCGAGATAAAATTAATTTTAATATTAATGAATTCTCCGTTTTAATTACTTCATCATTTTGGAATCATTTGGGAAATTTCATTATAGTTTCCATGTGGGATCATTTGTCCCATTAAAATATGATACTCTTTCTCCTCTCCAATTCAAATATAAAAATAAATTTGGTTTTGATAATACAAGAACAAATATCTTAATTAATTTCATCCACACAACATATATTCCTTAGTTTTATTAGTAAAGCCTCTAAATAAGGATTTAGGTATAAACCTAAAGACGCTCCTTGAAAAAGAGGTATTTCTATAGACCAAATGTAATCATTTTATTTATTATTACACTAATATAAAATATATTTCATTTATTCTAATATTAAACCATCATTATATTCCATATAAATATATTTTATTATGTTTCTAGAAGAACCTATATTTATATCCTGTTCCATAAAATGGGAAGTGAAATTGTCAATCGTGTGTACGGTGGATTGCTGTCCTCTGAACTAATATAATTCATTTTTCATCACCACCTATAACGGATGGATACAATAATTTATTTTACATATTTTTATGCTATTATTTAGTAATTATAATTTTGGAATTATAATATCACATATGGATTTTTGCATTCCATTTTCTGTGAATATGATAGCGTCAGTGGTCTATACCATGGACTACTGCCTAGTGAAGTGATATGATTTGTTTTATACTTAAAAATTACTTGTAAATTAATAAATAAAATTTTAACAAAAAATATGTGAAAATATAAAATAAAAATAATTCATTAAGGGTAATATATTATTTACTCTTCTTCTGTTTCATCCGTATAGATAATAGAAATAGTTTTTTTTCTTACGTACTACATACCATCTACATGAATGTTGGAATTGATTTTATATCAATAAGTTTCATTAATTATGATAAATTCATATTAAATTAATATATATGAAATTTATATCATTTATAAAATTACATGTATTATGGAACCATGAAAAAAATATACAAAATGGAAATATTGAACCAATACATATATGAAAAATAAAGGAGTTATGACTCAAAACATATTTCTAACACAAAACTATAAATTAATGGGAAATAAATGATAAAAAATATATAATATATGGTTCTTAAATTGATTAATAATAATATAAAAATTAATTATATAGGGGTTTCTAATGTGTATTATAGAATTTGGTACGTAATGTAAGGGAGTTTCATCTCAATTTATCACCTTTAGGACACTTTCTATGTTATGAACCTATCATATTTTATAAGGTATATACAAATCAAATTTAACCTGTTATTTTATGAATTTATTTATTAACATGATATTTATGGTTTAATTTATTTTTATAATTTCATTGGAGTTTTTATTCAAATGTTTCTAATGTGGTAAGGTATTTTCATCTCAGTTTTATTTCTATGGGACAAATCCCTTATACACCACTTGTTTCATTAATGTTGTGTATATATATACCATAAATGTTTTTTATGAATCTTATTAGGAAAATAATGGGATATAATTTTTCATCTAATATTTTTTCTTTCATGGGTCTTATTATTCAAAATATACAAAATTTGTAATGATTTCATGTTACAAATTTTTCTGTCATGATTGTTTTTTAGTTTTCTTCCAATTATGAGATATTATTATCCAAATCTCAAGAAACACATTAATCATCATATCCTTTATTAATTACATGAAAATTCATGTCTTAGTTTTTTCCCTCTCTTTATGTTCTCAAGAGTTAAAAATAATATTTTAAGAAAAATAGATTATATTTTTCTCTTTAGTCAGATAATTTGTTTCTTCCATGCCCTGGTTTAATAAGAATGTATTGAAGAAATATTTTTATTTTCTACAATTATTATTTAAAAGAATTTATACCAATGTATGATATTTTTATAGAATTTGTTTAGAGGAATCTATATATAATTTTTGAAAAGAGGTACTTTTTTGTTTTTCTAAAACTACGAATACAATACTCATTTAAACATGTATGGAGTGAATGGTATTTTATTCTTTAATGATAAATGATGGTTTTAATGTACAAATTTATGTTTCAATGAGAATTTTCAATGAAATGTATTTCCCAAATGAAATCTGAAATTCAAATTTTTTTATGAAATTTTTTAGTGTAAATGATATTATCATCTATAAATATTCCATCTAATATTACAATATAATTATCTATATAAGAAGACATATATTTATGTTATTGATGAATTTTTAGGGATATTATCAAATGATAAAATCTATGTTGTTTCTCTGGATGATTTATTTTTATGATAACAGTATTTTTATTAAACTTATTTCTTTTCTAAAGTATATGATATGATGAAATGTTTAGGAACCCATTTATTTTATAGTATATTGATATAATGAACGGTTTATGACCATTTGGCACATTTATGTGTGGTCTTAATTATTTGAGGGTGGTTAAACTATATCCAAATACATTGGTTACATTATTACCAAAGACATTGGAGACCTATGTCACATACAATTCACAGGGTAATGATTTTTATATCTTGAGATTACAAGGAAAATAAGTCAACAGCCTTGATACAGGTTCAAAAATCGGCCCATAGGCTTAATGGACAATGGAAAATAAGTTGTGATTACTGTTATACTATTGTTGATGGTCTTGATAGTTACCCTTGAAAAATTAAATGGTTTCTATACCTATCATGGTTCTACACTTTTTTGACATGATATAATGTTTCATGAATTATGTTGATTTTACATCCTTACAAATCACGTATGTTAGAATGATATTTCACTATAATATCACTCATAATTATGATCTATGATATGTTAGTTTGAAAATTTTAGGTTATGTTAATTATCTCATACCCATATTATATTATTATGCATTATTATGATCATATTAGGATACCTATCATGTTTTCCCTTACATAGCATCAGATCTCACCCTTTATTATGTTTCCATTTCCAAGGTTATGATGTAAGGTTTTAGGTAGTGTATGTTTATGGAGATTATAAAAATGTTAGGATTTTTTTTTATATTTGATGAAGTTCAATATTAAATATGAATATTATATTCATAATCTCTAAAGACTGTAAACTCTCGCGGTCCTTGGGCACGAATTTAAAAATTTATTGAATGTTTATCTAAAAATATGTTATATTTATGTATAAAACACATTGTTCATTATAGATAATCTAATTGTAACTAATTATTTAGTGGAATATTAGAATATTTCTAAATCTTTTTCATCTAAATATATAGTGTTGGTAGAAAACATCATTTATTATCTTGACGTCGTCCCTAATAGTGAAGATGTTTTTAAATTGTATTATAATAATAATTTAGGATCATATATCACAAAGTCATGATTTTCAAATCAATAGATGAAGAATAAATTCCTAAAATATAACATCTTGAGTGAATTTTTATCATAGGGGTGAGTTGGTAGTGATATGTGATTTAGTGGAGGAGAATGTGGTAGACCCCTTGAATAATTCTTATCTACATATAATCATGAAATTTTGGTGAGATATATTAGACTAAAATATTTTAGTATTTATATCCATTTAAATAGGTATTATATTATATTTTAGTTCCATATAATAATCTTTTATGAGAATTATTATTACATGTATTAACATATTTTTAATAATCAGTAATATTTAATCACAACATGTTTATTGTTCAATGTGAAATAGTATGTGATAATGGCATAAAATTATATATTTCAATAAAAAGTCATATAATTTATATATTATAATGATAACATAGAAGTTCCATGAAATTATTATGGAATTCATGAGTTTTATCAATATTATATAATTATACAAGGCAAAAATGATACAAGTTATAAGTCATAGGGGACCATTATCTTTGATACTTCTACATACGAAGTTATTCCCTACAAATATTAGGAAATGATATTATATTAACTAGTCGTACCAATAGAAAATCCCAATTTTCATGTTTCATTGTATGTTATTGTAAAGACCCGTAAAATTCAAGGGAAATTTTTTCTTAATTTTCTTCAGAATTTTACAAGAGTGCGGTTTCAGACGGCACCTGATTCCGAGGCCCGGAGTGCCCAGAATCTTTTTCCGAAGTTTGGCTCGGGTACGTTCAGTGAACGAACGAGCGGGAATTCCTAACTTTTGAACAGATGCTCGGAATTGAAATCTGAGGGCACCGATGAACTCGCAACGCCGATATTCGCTTAAAGAGACCTTTTCGGGAGTTGCGTTTCTTGCGGGAGGAAAGTTAGTTTTTGGGAGAATTATAAAAAGTTGAATAAAAAAAATTGTGGAATTCTTTTTATTTAACTTTTGTGGGTTAACTTCTCCCAAAGGAAGTTAGGGGTGGGACCCACACCCACTTAACCTCCTTTGAGAGGATTAAGTGTGGTGGGGCCCACACGAACCCTAAACTTTTCAAGTTCCCTAACTCCCCTCTCTCCCTCTTAAAGGCTTGTCAACTTAACTTCTATTTAATTACACAACTCATGTATATTAAATAAGTGAGTTTAATTTTTGGAGTTATCCATTTTGAATTTCAAAGCTTTGAAATTCTTTGTTAAGTTTGTGATTAAATTAAGCTCTTCTCTCCTTTTGTTGGGTTAGAACTCCTTAACCAACTTGAGATTTTTTGAGAGCTCCTCCTCCTTCTTCTTCAACTTGATGAAGAACGCTCAACTTGACGAAGAACGCTCAAGTTCCGACGAAGAACGCCGCTCCGCTCTTCTTCATCTTCCGTGTCAATGAGAGGGAACGCCGCTTCCTCCTCGTACTCCCTTCGTCGACATAAGAAGTTTCACCAACGACGTATCTCTTCGGGCATATCACTTCGTCATCGGATTTGACGAACGACGACCGCGACGCCCGACCTCCGCGACGTTGTCTTCCGCGGGACGTTGTCAAATCATCGAACTGATACCCGAGGTAGGGGTTGTTGATTTTTTGTTTAATTATTTTATTCTTGATCGAGGATCTAGCATGTCTAACGTGTGGCTTTTGAATATTTTAAGTTGTTTAGCGTGAGGGGGCCGGACCGCATGAACACGGCCGAACCCCTCCATCGTTCTTGGTGTTTAATTTGCAGATGAATCAAGGTGGCGTGGTGCCGTCACACCACGCGGATATTCACCCAATTCTTTTTACGCGACGCCGTCGTGCCGCGCCATGGAAGGATCATCAAGAACGTGATGCCGTCGCGCCACGTCAAGGAGAAACGAAGGCGCGTTGGAGGGGCGCGGTGACGTCGCACCGCGCCGGACGACGAACACCGCGGCTGATTCCGGGCCGCGGCGATTTGAAAAGACCGGCGGCCGGGCCGCCGGCGTCGGAAGCCGAAGAGGGGACCGGATTTTCCGGTCCCGTTGTAGAAAACCGGCCGGCCAGCTGGCCGGCCGGATGGTAATAAACCGGGGGAAATTAATCCCCCAGCCAGAGCACAAAACCCCCCTCTTTATGAGGGGGGCGGTTTCCTTGTGGGGGGCAGGAGGCCCCCCGTTTCCTTCCAATCAAGCCCCCCATGTTGGGGGGGGGGGGGGCGGTTTGCAAACAGGCGCGGCTAAAAAGCCGCGCCGCCTCTTCAATCCGCGGGGGATTGATTCCCCCCGTGCTACCTCCGTGTGATGCCAGGCCGCCGTGGCCGCCGCGCCGCCGGCCGGCCGGCCGGGCCGGGTCGGACCCGGGTCGGGTCGACCTGGTTCGGGCCGACCCAGGGGGGGATCGGGCCGGGTCGGCCCGGACCCGGACCCCCCGTTTCGGATCAGATTCGGTCTTTTAGCCATAACTTGAGCCACGGACCTCCGATCGACGAACTGTCTGTGGCAACGCGATCCTTGGATCGAGACGGTCGTTTCGCTATATCGCACTCAAGGTTTCGGATTACTTTGAGTTCGGCCGGGTTGGTTCGTTCACGAAACCAACCGGGCCTTCGGAGCGGAAACGCTCATATCTTGAGCTACGAACGTCCGATTGACGTGCCGTCAGCCGTGTTGTGTTCCTCTTAGTGAGACGGATCTTTTGGCATACTCCGCCCGAGGTTTGGACGTAGGTGGAGTACGGTCGGGTTGGTTTTGCCTTAAAAACCAACCGGGCCCCGGGGACGAAAATGCCAATAACTCTCAGACCGGGCGTCTGATCGACGCGCCGTCTGTTGCGTTGAGTTCCTGTTGTCGATACCGAACATTTGGATACATCAACTCTGGACTTTGTGTCAGTTGATGTATCAGCCTATCGGCTTGTGGAGCGGATCCTCCGAACGAGCATGCTGTGTGCGGGAACCCTAGTGCTGGTTGCGACTGTTACTGCGACTGTGACTGCTACTACTGCTACAGTGACTGCGACGACGATAGTACAGAGATCCTGTGTGGATTCGACGACGACGACTTCAGCACTCAGCGATCCTACGTGGATCAGTGCTACAGGTCCTGTGTGGGCCCGATCCTGTGTGGGTCCGATCCTGTGTGGGTCCTTGCGCTCAGCGGTCCTGTGTGAACCAGCGCCTACAGGTCCTGTGTGGGCCCGATCCTGTGTGGGTCTTTTGCGGGGGTTAGTTACCTATCGATCCTTCGTGGGTCCGACGACTTAGATGGATCAGAGATCATCTTTATCGTCCTTTGAAGATGTATACCTGTGTGAGCTGATTCTGTTGCTTTCCTATGTGGATTGTGTTGTGCAATCCTGTGTGGATTACGTTTCTCTTTCCTGTGTGGAATACGTTTACTTTCCTGTGTGGACTGAGTTGTACTTGGGCTCGGAGGTTGGAGCGTATTTGAATTTGATGACTTAGGTATATGTATGGGCATATACCTAAGCAGTGTCAGTTGTTACTTCGTGATTGTACCTTTCTTCGTGGTTTATCCTTTGTGGATTTGAGAGACCTTCAGGGGTCTCGGGGTCCCTACTGAGTAGCTTATACTCAGCCCTGCATGGGCTTTGCCCGCACTACGTTGTGTCGGTTGCAGATGACGGACAGCGTTGACCTTGGTTGAGGCTTGCAGAGCGGGACGGTACCCGGAGGTGGACCACTGGGTGGGACGTGCTCGGAGCGGACGGCGGGACCCGTGGAGCAGTGGAGCTATCTGTACCCACCCTTCAGGTGGGATTTCCGGTGGACAGCTCGGCGTAGCGGCTTTTACTTTTCAGTTGTTGTTTTCCCTTTCGAGTTGTACTTTACTTTCAGTTTGGGTTTGTATACTGGCCCATTTACTTTTCCGCACTTTCAGTTGTACTCTACTTTTGCTTAGTGTTTAATTTCTGCTTGCTTACTCTGTGGTGTTTGTATACTTTACAAAGGCAATGCCTTCCCTTTTTACGGGGATTTACGCCTTGGTGCTAGTCGCCAGCCCCTGGCCTATGGAAGGCGGGCTTGGGGTAGTCACGGCACGGACCCCGAGGGCGGGTCGTGACAAATTGGTATCATAGGAGTTCGGTTCTACCGCGAACTCTGATCTTTTCTATGTGAAGCAATAATGTTTAGCGTATTGAGTGTGGTTATCAGTCCAGGGAGTACAGTGTTGGTGCGGTGGCCGACGTATCCGTACACCAGGACCCTGACTTCTAATTTCCGACTTAATGCACGAAAACATTGATTGCATGTGTGTTTCAAAGTTTTCTTTGTGATTACTTATATCAGCTCACCAGGTATACTGTTCTGACCGTGGCGCACCTGTTTCCTTTTCAGGATGGCCCCACGACGGCAGCCAGCTAGGGTTCCGAGAGTCGAGCGTGACGACAGCCCACCGAGCGACGAGGCCTCGGTGCAGGGCCCTTTGTCAGCAGTGGCACCGGCGGTAGCACTACCCGCCGAGCCCCCGATGCTTCCAACAGCAGCCGCTGACGATGCACGTCGCCTCAGCGCACTGCATGAGTTTCAGTGCCAGCGACCGCCCAGGTTTCGCGGGGAGACGGATCCCCAGGCAGCAGAGGACTGGCTGGAGGCAGTGGTACGAGTGTTTAGGCAAGTGAGAACACCAGCAGACCTCATGGTGATCCTCGCTGCGAGCCTACTACACGTAGCAGCAGGACGATAGTGGAGCTTGATGCTCCAGGTGCACGATGAGGCATCCCTACTTTGGAAGGACTTTGAGAGCCTCTTCCGCTCGGAGTTCGTCCCAGCCACCCTTCGTGCGGTGCGTATCCAGGAGCTTCTTCAGCTGCGGCAGGGCAGCATGACGGTCGCTCAGTACTCGGCGAGATTTACCGATCTCTCGCGCTACTCGACCGACATGGTACGAGACCCATTCTTCTGGGCCCGGAACATCGAGCAGGGTTTGAGACACGATATCAGGGCATCGCTGATCTCCCTCAGCATACCGGCTCAGACAGGAGTACTGGAGCGGGCCCTTCTGATCGAGAGCTTCCTTGGTGAGTCTACACCAGCACAGTGACCCACCGCAGGGCGGCACGTGGCAGATTCATCTGCAGCAGGTAGTCGACGGATGACTCAGGGGTCCAGACAGACTAGACCTTCGGGCAGACGACCTCAGGACACTGGCTCAGCAGTGCGGGGCACACAGCGCGGAGCCAGTCTTTCGAGAGGCAGACAGTGCTACTCGTGCGGCGGGCAGGGCCACATGGCTTGTGACTGCCCGACCCGCCGTGCCGAGGAGCAGAAGACAGTTGAGGGACCACCGAGGCAGAGGCAGAGGGTCAACCGTGGCGGTCCGCAGAGAGGAGGCGGATGAGGCAGAGGAGCTGGACGAGCAGCCGGTGGTGGGCGACGCTTTGAGGCTCTGCCACCACCACCACCAGGAGGTCCACCCCGACCACAGGGAGCTGGCGGGCAGAGATAGGCACAGCTCCAGGCAGCAGAGGCCTACGACCACGGCGCATCCGAGATGATTCGAGGTACTATCTGTGTCTACTCCACCCTTTATGCAAGTCTTATAGACACAGGAGCGAGTCACTCTTTCATAGCCGCTGCCCTTGTTCGGAGCTCGGAGATTCCGACAGAGCTGTTGGCTCGATCCTTACGGCTAGAGACTCCTACGGGAGCAGACTCGACGATTACGCACTGGTGCCGGCAGTGTGAGCTTACTCTAGGAGGCGAGAGCTTCGGCTGCGATCTTCTTGTAGCAGCGTCGAGGCCTTACGACGTCATCTTGGGCATGGATTGGCTATCTACGATCCATGCACAGATTGACTGTTTTAGGCGCAAGGTACGATGTGTACGCACCGACGGGAGCAGGTTCACCTTCACCGGCGAGAAGGGAGCCTTAGCAGAATAGGATGGACTTCCGCGGAGGAGTGGACAGCCCATTACTCATCAGTTCGCAAGCCTTATCCTTGGAGAAGTTGACGTGTGGAGTCCTGGTTTTCCTGCAGTGGTGGATCAGTTTGCGGACGTTTTTCCCGACGACGTTCCAGGGCTACCTCCTCGTAGAGAGGTAGACTTTTATATTGACTTGTACCCCGGGACAGCCCCGATATCCACTCCAGCATATCGGATGGCCCCCGCCGAGTTTCGAGAGCTACGAGTACAGTTGGAGGACTTGCAGGGAAAGGGGTTCATCCGACCCAGTGTTTCACCTTGGGCTTCCCCGATATTGTTCGCCAAGAAGGCGGATGGGAGCTTGCGACTTTGTGTTGACTATCATCGCCTGAACCAGGTGACAGTGAGGAACAAGTATCTGCTACCGAGGATTGACGACCTCTTCGATCAGCTCAAGGGAGCACGGTGGTTCTCGAAGATAGACCTCAGGTCAGGCTATCATCAGCTCAGAGTCAGAGACGAGGATGTGCAGAAGACGGCCTTCAGATGTCGGTATGGCCACTATGAGTTCTTGGTTATGCCTTTTGGTGTAACAAATGCTCCAGCAGTGTTCATGGCTCTCATGAACCGGATCTTTCAGCCATACCTCGATCGGTTTGTCGTGGTCTTCATCGACGACATTCTGATTTACTCTACGACAGAGGAGGAGCACGCCTATCACTTGCGAGTTGTACTAGACACACTCCAAGAGCACCAGCTTTATGGTAAGCTCTCGAAGTGCCAGTTCTGGATACGTGAGGTCCACTTCTTGGGACACGTTATCTCTGAGGCGGGAGTTGTAGTGGATCCCGCGAAGATTGAGGCTGTGTTATCTTGGGAGCCACCCAGGAGCGTGACTGAGGTTCGGAGTTTCTTGGAATTAGCTGGATACTATCAGAGATTCGTGCCAGAATTCTCTAGAGTTGCGGCATCACTCACAGCTTTGACGAAGAAGGGGAAACCCTTCGTGTGGTCAGACAGATTTCAGCAGAGCTTCCAGGAGCTGAGACAGAGATTGACTAGCGCACCTATCTTGAGGTTCCCTGAGGAGGGAGTAGGGTACGTAGTCTACTACGATGCATCAGGGACCGGACTCGGATGTGTTATGATGCAGGAGCGGGCAGTGATCGCCTATGGATCACGTCAGTTGAGGCCGCATGAGCAGAACTACGCCACCCATGACCTGGATTTAGCAGCAGTGGTCTTCGCTCTGAAGACATGGCGACACTATCTGATGGGCGAGCGCTTTACAATCTTTTCCGATCATCAGAGTCTCAGGTATATCTTCTCGCAGTTGAAGGCAGAGCATCAGGTACCAGCAGGCTTGGTACAGCCCTTAGAGGTTCCGGAGTGGAAGTGGGACGGCATATCTATGGACTTCGTGACTGGACTTCCACACACTTCTAGAGGTCACGACTCCATCTGGGTGATTGTTGACCGACTCACCAAGTCGGCACACTTCTTACCCATCAGAGAGCAGGGCTCAGTGGAGAGCTTGGGACGTCTCTAGGTTCAGGAGACTGTACGGCTCCACGGCGTGCCATCATCTATCGTCCCTGATCGAGATGCTCGCTTTACTTCCCGACTTTGGAAGGGGTTACAGGAGGCGTTCGGGACGCAGCTACGTTTGAGCACAGCCTTTCACCCTCAGACGGATGGTCAGACGGAGAGGACCATTCAGACTCTCAAGGACATGCTCCACGCATGTGTCCTCGACTTTGGTCGTAGCTGGGAGGACCACCTACCCTTAATGGAGTTCGCGTACAACAACAGCTACCACTACACTATCGGGATGGCACCGTACGAGGCGTTGTACGGCCGACCTTGTAGATCTCCTTTGTGCTGGACAGACCCTGGGGAGTCAGCACTAGTGGGACTGGAGATGGTCCAGGCCACGACAGAGAAGGTCCAGGTCATCCAGGAGCGGATGAGGACAAGTCAGAGCCGGCAGAAGTCATACGCTGACAGGAGGCGGAGGCCACTGGAGTTCGAGGATGGTGACCACGTCTTCTTGCGGGTCTCACCTCGACGTGGTATTCGGAGATTTGGCCGACGCGGCAAGTTATCTTCGTGCTTCATCGAACCCTTCCAGATTCTCAGCAGGATTGGCGAGGTGGCTTATCGCCTGGCTCTACCACCTCAGTTGCACCGGGTGCACGACGTCTTCCACGTGTCTCAGCTGAGGAGATACGTGCACGACCCGACGCACATCATTGACCATGGGGAGCTTGACGTTGACGATGGGGCGACTTTTACGGAGATCCCGGTGGAGATAGAGGATCGACATGAGTGGGTCCTACGTGGGCGATCGATTCCTCTTGTGCGCATCAAATGGTAGCACGAGAATCTCCAGGAGAGCACATGGGAGCGGGAGGCTCAGATGCGTGCTCAGTACCCTCATTTGTTTCCCTAGTTTTTGATATATCTTTACGGGGCGTAAAGCCCTGAGGTGGGAGTAATGTAAAGACCCGTAAAATTCAAGGGAAATTTTTTCTTAATTTTCTTTTGAATTTTACAAGAGCGCAGTTTCAGACGGTACCTGATTCCGAGGCCCGGAGTGCCCAGAATCTTTTTCCGAAGTTTGGCTCGGGTACGTTCAGTGAACGAACGAGCGGGAATTCCTAACTTTTGAACCGGTGCTCGGAATTGAAATCTGAGGGCACCGATGAACTCGCAGCGCCAATATTAGATTAAAGAGACCTTTTCGGGAGTTGCGTTTGTTGCGGGACGAAAGTTAGTTTTTGGGAGAATTATAAAAAGTTGAATAAAAAAAATTGTGGAATTCTTTTTATTTAACTTTTGTGGGTTAACATCTCCCAAAGGAAGTTAGGGGTGGGACCCACACCCACTTAACCTCCTTTGAGAGGATTAAGTGTGGTGGGGCCCACACGAACCCTAAACTTTTCAAGTTCCCTAACTCCCCTCTCTCCCTCTTAAAGGCTTGTCAACTTAACTTCTATTTAATTACACAACTCATGTATATTAAATAAGTGAGTTTAATTTTTGGAGTTATCCATTTTGAATTTCAAACCATTGAAATTCTTTGTTAAGTTTGTGATTAAATTAAGCTCTTATCTCTTTTTGTTGGGTTAGAACACTTTAACCAACTTGAGATTTTTTGAGAGATCCTCCTCCTTCTTCTTCAACTTGACGAAGAACGCTCAACTTGACGAAGAACGCTCAAGTTCCAACGAAGAACGCCGCTCCGCTCTTCTTCGTCTTCCGTGTCAACGAGAGGGAACGCCGCTTCCTCCTCGGACTCCCTTCGTCGACATAAGAAGTTTCGCCAACGACGTATCTCTTCGGGCGTATCTCTTCGTCATCGGATTTGACGAACGACGACCGTGACGCCCGACCTCCGCGACGTTGTCTTCCGCGGGACGTTGTCAAATCTTCGAACTGATACCCGAAGTAGGGGTTGTTGATTTTTTGTTTAATTATTTTATTCTTGATCGAGGATCTAGCATGTCTAACGTGTGGCTTTTGAATATTTTAAGTTTTTTAACGTGAGGGGGCCGGACCGCATGAACACGGCCGAACCCCTCCTTCGTTCTTGGTGTTTAATTTGCAGATGAATCAAGGTGGTGTGGTGTCGTCGCACCACGCGGATATTCGCCCAATTCTTTTTATGTGACGCCGTCGTGCCGCGCCATGGAAGGATCATCAAGAACGCGACGCCGTCGCGCCGCGTCAAGGAGAAACGAAGGTGTGTTGGAGGGGCGCGGTGCCGTCGCACCGCGCCGGACGATGAACACCGCGGCCGGTTCTGGGCCTCGGCGATTTGAGAAGACCGGCGGCCGGGCCGCCGGCGTCGGAAGCCGAAGAGGGGACAGGATTTCCGGTCCCGTTGTAGAAAACCGGCCGGCCAGCTGGCTGACCAGATGGTAATAAACCGGGGGAAATTAATCCCACGGCCAGCGCACAAAACCCCCCTCTTTATGAGGGGGGCGGTTTCCTTGTGGGGGGTAGGAGGCCCCCCGTTTCCTGCCAATCAAGCCCCCCATGTTGGCGGGGGGGGGGGGGGGGGGGGGCGGTTTGCAAACAGGCGCGGCTAAAAAGCCGCGCCGCCTCTTCAATCCGCGGGGGATTGATTCCCCCCGCGCTGCCTCCGTGCGGCGCCAGGCCGCCGCGCCGCCGCGCCGGCCGGGCCGGGTCGGACCCGGGTCGGGTCGCCCCGGTTCGGGCCGACCCAGGGGGGATCGGGCCGGGTCGGCCCGGACCCGGACCCCCCGTTTCGGATCAGATTCGGTCTTTTGGCCATAACCCGAGCCACGGACCTCCGATCGACGAACCGTCTACAGCAACGCGATCCTTGGATCGAGACGGTCGTTTCTCTATATCGCACTCAAGGTTTCGGATTTCTTTGAGTTCGGCCGGGTTGTTTCGTTCACGAAACCAACCGGGCCTTCGAAGCGGAAACACTCATATCTTGAGCTACGAACGTCCGATTGACGTGCCGTCAGCCGTGTTGTGTTCCTCTTAGTGAGACGGATCTTTTGGCATACTCCGCCCGAGGTTTGGACGCAGGTGGAGTACGGCCGGGTTGGTTTTTCCTTAAAAACCAACCGGGCCCCGGGGACAAAAATGCCAATAACTCTCAGACCAGGCGTC
The DNA here is from genome assembly GCA_963277665.1 of Viscum album. Lineage (NCBI taxonomy): Eukaryota > Viridiplantae > Streptophyta > Magnoliopsida > Santalales > Viscaceae > Viscum > Viscum album. The sequence goes on along the minus strand of OY728165.1, from coordinate 2,084,186,273 downwards.
CGATCGACGCGCCGTCTGTTGCGTTGAGTTCCTGTTGTCGATACGGATCTTTTGGATACATCAACTCTGGACTTTGTGTCAGTTGATGTATCAGCCTCTCGGCTCGTGGAGCGGATCCTCCGAACGAGCTTGCTGTGTGCGGGAACCCTAGTGCTGGCTGCGACTGTTACTGCGACTGTGACTGCTACTACTGCTACTGTGACTGCGACGACGACAGTACAGAGATCCTGTGTGGATTCGACGACGACGACTTCAGAACTCAGGGATCCTACGTGGATCAGTGCTACAGGTCCTGTGTAGGCCCGATCCTGTGTGGGTCCGATCCTGTGTGGGTCCTTGCGCTCCGCGGTCCTGTGTGAACCAGCGCCTACAGGTCCTGTGTGGGCCCGATCCTGTGTGGGTCTTTTGCGGGGGTTAGTTACCTATCGATCCTTCGTGGGTCCGACGACTTAGATGGATCAGAGATCATATTTATCGTCCTTTGAAGATGTATACTTGTGTGAGCTGATTCTGTTGCTTTCCTGTGTGGATTGTGTTGTGCAATCCTGTGTGGATTACGTTTCGCTTTCCTGTGTGGAATACGTTTACTTTCCTGTGTGGACTGAGTTGTACTTGGGCTCGGAGGTTGGAGCGTATTTGAATTTGATGACTTAGGTATATGTATTTGCATATACCTAAGCAGTGTCGGTTGTTACTTCGTGATTGTACCTTTCTTCGTGGTTTATCCTTTGTGGATTTGAGAGACCTTCAGGGGTCTCGGGGTCCCTAATAAGTAGCTTATACTCACCCATGCACGGGCTTTGCCCGCACTACGTTGTGTTGGTTGCAGACGACGGACAGCGCTGACCTTGGCTGAGGCTTGCAGAGCGGGACGGCACCCGGAGGTGGACCACTGGGCGGGACGTGCTCGGAGCGGATGGCGGGACCCGTGGAGCAGTGGAGCTATCTGTACCCACCCTTCAGGTGGGATTTCCGGTGGACAGCTCGGCGTAGCGGCTTTTACTTTTCAGTTGTTGTTTTCCCTTTCGAGTTGTACTTTAATTTCAGTTTGGGTTTGTATACTGGCCCATTTACTTTTCCTCACTTTCAGTTGTACTCTACTTTTTCTTAGTGTTTACTTTCTGTTTGCTTACTCTGTGGTGTTTGTATACTTTACAAAGGCAATGCCTTCCCTTTTTACGGGGATTTACGCCTTGGTGCTAGTCGCCAGCCCCTGGCCTATGGAAGGCGGGCTTGGGGTAGTCACGGCACGGACCCCGAGGGCGGTTCGTGACAGTTATTGTCTTTATACATATGTTATAATCTTTAAAATTTAATAATACTATTAATATATATGATATGTTACTTAATTTGATGTATTTCCAAAAATCAGAATGACATATTTTTATGGAGAAGTTGGGTATGATGGGTGCATCGCGATTGATATCATATTAATTCATAATTCTATAATGGATATATATATATATATATATTAGTAAATTAGAGATGATATTTTATAACCTTAGATTGGAATTAAACAACTAGAATATGTCCATATTCATGGAAGCATTATTATCATGTTATTTTCCAGAAAGTGAAACAAATAAACCTGAAGAACATAGGATGATGAAAATAGTATACAACCTCATTAGTTAGATATATCAAGTTAAAGTGATTAATTAGTTGTTTTACATTCATTTGTGGTTCTCTATTTTTGTTTAATTTTCTTCTTTTTCAAATGTACCTTGGTTTGTTTCAAAAAACTAACATTGGACTTTAGGTGATATACACTAATACCATTTAGAAAAGGGACTATAGGTCCATACACTAAGTAGATTTAAAACCATAGTTAGAATGAATATGAATTTGATATATTGAATAAATATAATACTCATTAGTGGTTTAGTAATTATTCATGTCTGGTTAATCACATATATACAATCACATGTTATTCCTTATAACATTTTTTTAAATAATTAATATGTATTCATTCATTGTGTTAATAAATATTATATTTATTTGTATAATAATGAAAATTGAATTTATGTATATTTAATTAAATAAATATACATTATTAAAGGTCTGATAAATATTGAGGATTTCTGAATGAAATAGTTTAATGTTCCAATAAAATCCATATCAATTATGATTTGAATAAATAGTTATATTTTATTTAAAAAATAATATTTATTTAACAATGAGTTTAGAACATTTAAATTAAATAATAATAATAATTTTTTATTTAGTAATTGGATTCACTAGATATTTATAGAATCAAAAGGAAATGTATTTAATTATTATTGAATAACCATATCCCTATATAATCATTGGTATGTCATTGTCTAACTCTAGATGATCCAATCTAATCATTGGGAAAAAACCATTTAAAGAATCCTATCATTACTAAGATATCTCCGCTTCTAAGGTTTTATCAAGAATATATTGATACCCCCTACAACACCCTCTAAATTATAGATAGAATCATGAAATTCCTAGAACCAATGTGATTCTCATTGTGACCAATGATGAATGACACAAAAATAGGTTCTTCTATGCTAACACCAATTGATTCATATGAAATAGATAAGAGGTTCATGGGGCATGTGTGTATCTCAAATGGAGGGATTAATCACTCGATTCGTATAATGTAATGGGGGTACAAAAAGTGTTACATATTGGATTTGATAATGAAGATTGAAATTCAACAATAGGTATTTCATTATTCAAATAATATAAATATAAATTATATGTGAAAAAGGATACTCCCTTTTAATTTACAAGTCTCTATATTTTAATATTTGATCTAATATAGTTGGTAATATATGTATTCATTATGTAAATCATCGAATTATCATTTATCACCAAAATAATTGAGTTGATAAATGTTGTATAGTTTCTTCTAATACACATGGAACCTTTAGTTTTGATGCATATTTTTATTATAATTGACATCAAAGATCCCTTTCGTCAATTGTTATAATAAAATGTAACATCATAATATAATTTCCAATAAATTTCATTCTTATAACCTATTTGGGAATATAATTTTGGGGGTCATTTTATTGATTCTTTCGACATGAGTTTTAATATTATTAAAAACTTTAAATGTTTCTTTCAACATTAGTTATAACTAAAATCAATGTCGTAATTCTAACTAATTTTTTATTAATTTTTTTTAATAGCTTTAGATTTAGAAAATAATAATTCTGAAATATTGTATCAATATTGGATATCTATAACTAAAAATGGAACTATAGGATTTTACACGAGCAAGAGTGATATTCTATTTTTATTTTTATTGTAGGTAAAAAAATATCCACCAATTAATGGTCATATTCCAAAGCACTAATAATTTAATATCCAATGTAAAATGAAATATCATTTACAATTTAATTTAATTTGATCTAAAAAGGAAATAATTTATTATAAAATGGGAATATGATTTACTTTTGAAAACATTGAAAACATTTATAGAAATATTTTTTAAATTAAATAATTGTGATGATGGGAAAATGAAACCACATGAAAATAATTTAAAATGATGATTATTTTCAAACTTTAGAAAATAAATCAATGTTAAATAGAAACCTATTTTTCAAACGAAATAATTTATCTAAAAATAAAAAAAAAAGTTATTATAAAACAATTAATATATATATAGGTATTTTTTTAGTTAAAATTTGAGATGAATAATATAACATTTCTCCAACTAAAAATCACAAAAATTAGGATTCATTTAGCACATTTTCAGTTAGAGTCAATTTTACTAGAAAATCATCGATGGGGAAAATGATAAATATAATTCTTTGAGAAAATTACTAAAAAATCAAATAAAATATTAAATTAATTTAAAAAGAAATTTATTCATGAATAATTAAATACATAAAAAATCTAATGATTATAGGCATAGAGGAAAATTATTTTCAACTAAAAACTATACATAATGGTTGTTCATCCTTCAAGAAACCATTAAAATGAGTTTCAACATAAGAGAGTTTAAATGTTAAAAACTCATGAAAAAATATAAATATAAAACAGGGAAGAATATAAATGTATAGAATGAACATTCAATTTCCATAGATGTTAATTTAGGCTTAAACTATCTCAAATTCAATGGTAGATTAGAAATGAAACCATTTCCTTTACTACCTCATTCTAAAAAAGTTATTTAACCTCTTATATAATAAAAAAAACATGTCAATCATTTATTCTATAACGTTATTCATTTATAATAAATTTTAAACTACAAAAATTATAATCATTAATCATGAGTGTCATAGTTGGTTTTCATTTTTCTTCTTCATCAATGTTTTTTTAAAATTAATTTTTTATACAAGTATCATAATAATGAATGTGATAATTTACTTTTCTACCAATTTCATTGTTATAATAAAAATAATGTTTCTATAATTGAAGTTCCATAATTATTTATTAAATTATAGGTCTATTCAATGGGTTTTTTTGGGAACACATCCCCCTGATGAAATGAGTCACTACAACAAAAACCGGGTTTAGCAGCGGTTTTGTGGCGACGGTTCACAAAACAGCCGCTAATAGTTCTCGCAGAAAGGATTCGCGGTGGTTTTTTATAAACCACCGCGAACCCCGAAATCCATTTTAACAATCCCAAACATTCTTCACCCACCCCGATCGTTCCCCCAAACCCACATGCCCTCTCGTCTTCCCCTAACCCCCTCGGCGACCCGCAACCCTCGACCCCCAACTGTCCGACGACCCCCAACCGTCTGGCGACCCGCGACTTCCGGCGACCCCGCGACCTCCATCTCTGGCGACCCCGCGACCTCCCTCTCCGGCGACCCCATGACCTCCATCTCTAGTGACCTACTTACTGGGAATTCCCATTACTATAAGAGGTCGAGATTCTCTTTCGATTTAGTTTGATTCGTTAATGAATATTTTAGTTTTCATTACAATTTCAGAAACTCAATAGGTTGATGAGTTAGGGAAAATAAACAATGGAGAGGTCGTGTAGTTCTATAATGTTCTTACGAAAATAATATTTGACCCTAATTATTATTCCACAATACATTTTTTTAATATTTTTTATGAATATATTGGTGACACATAATAAATTCACTACGTCATACCATTGGAAAAACCGATAGGCTATCACAGAGGAAGATCCAAATTTTAGAGGATATTATTTGGGCATGTGTCGATGATTTTGGTTGATAATAGTATGATTATATGGACATAATATATATTTTTTTAAAAAAATTTCCATATATCAATTTTCGTGGAACTGTTCACAACTCATCATAATCAATCATGTCTTTTACTATAATGTTACCCTAATGTAAGTGAGGCGGATATTTTCTGGAAATGTATTGTGTATGAGACCTTCGATTTGGTCCACAATATTATGAAGTTGTTACTGAAAAAAAAACTATGTTTTTACTTTTATTCTAACTCATTGTGATGACACTTGGAGTTAATTGTAAAAAATTTAGTTTTCTTGTGTGTTTCAACTTGTTTAACTAATTAATGTTTATAGAAACATGGGAAGGTAACATGGAAGCTTATGGTACCTTTTAATTTCATCATGAATATCTGAATAGTATCTTAATAATTATCCATCTCTATATAGTATCATATTATGAATAATAAAATCCATATTTCTTAACGTTGATGGAATGAATACGTTCTGGCTAATGTGATAGACAGAGACGACGTTTTGTTAGGACAAGATATATCATTTGAGGTGAGATTGGTAAAGATTTTAGACCACATTTATATTCTTTTTAGGGGAAAGTTATTACCACATGTTCTAGTTATGTGATATACTATATGAATTCAAGAGGTTACATGGAGTGATTTTTGAATGTCTTGGAATAATATTATAGTCGATTCAAGAATGGACTCAATTAACACATATTGAGTATGAGAAATTTTTATAGGGAGATTTATGACATACTATAATTTTATTCGTATGTCATAACTTTTTTTACACATTTTTGTGATTTTGTCCTAAATTTTAGTCATATTAGAGGCACCTAGAAATCATGAATTAAAATTAAAGGATTTGGTCACACCAATGAGTTACATAGAGCCCCTAGTGTCAACCATCTAACCAGTAGAGAGCCGGAAGCTCTATGGTGGAGGTTGTAAAATCATATGAAATATTATGGGTCCTAATATCTATTTAGTTCAACGATACCATCTATTTAGGGGGTATGGAAATAGCCTAAGAGTATTCCTTGATATCTTGATCATCTCTATAACAAAAACCGGGTTTAGTGGCGGTTTTGTGGCGGAGGTTCACAAAACCGCCACTAAACGTTTTCACCGAAAGGTTTCGCGACAGTTTTTAATAAACCTCCGCGAAACCCGGAAATCATTTTTACAATCCCGACCCTTCTTACCCCACCCCAATTATTCCCCCAAACCCCCACGCCCTCCCTTCTTCCCCTAACCCCCCGGCGACGCGCAACCCTCGACCCCCAACCGTCTTGTGACCCCCAACCATCCGGCGACCCGCGACCTCCAACGACCCCGCGACCTCCATCTCCAACGACCCCGCGACCTACCTCTCCGACGACCCCGCGACCTCCATCTCCGGCGACCTACTTACTAGGTTCTTACTAGTTATGTTGTTTGTTCAATTATGTGTTATTATACTCCTATAACTTTTTCATTGGAGGTATTGTGTATAATCATACTAAGGATACATATTATGATAAACCCCATATATAAAAAAATTCCATATTCCTAGGATATTTTTTGTGACTAAGTTGGGTCGTACTATCTTTGTTCTTGGTGTTTGTTGTGAAATCACTACCGTGGAGATTTATTTGGTATTTTTATATGGGGTTTTTATTTTTTTACGTATTCATTATTTAAAGTATTATTGTTGATTTAAATATATATATATATATATATATATATATATATTATGATGTTGTTCAATGTTATTCCTTTTTTTATTATTGGTACATATGATGGTAATTCCTCTCATCATTATTTTTTATACCCCTATTATAGTCATCAACCCGGGGCCTGTAGGAGGTTGGATATGGGGGTCACTCTCATCTTTAATTTAATTCTAGGAAGAGTTTCCATTAAGGTTGTGTATTTAATTGACCCAGGTAACCCTCAAACATGGTAACTGACCCATTCTGTTACATACTCGAAGGATATTCCCAATCCTCATGGGCTGGAGGCAAGAACCAATGCATCAAAAAACACAACAAAATGAAAAATTTATCCCAACATGATAAAACACATTGAATATATGTATACACAAAATGAAAATTAATGTGGAATACGAAAGTAATATATATACCATAATAGTCAAAAGACAGTAGAAAAGAACAATTAAAAAAGTAGTCAAGATTTCGAAAATAAGCCTAACTACATGGACTAAAACCAAAAACTACTCCATGAGATGGTGTGGAAGAACTCCCTCCATCTGACCACCAGCTACCAAAAACCAGCTAACACAAACCTGACCACCTCACTTCATCTCCTTTCCCTTCCCAGTATTGGATGACATACAAATGTCTACGTACCCCTAAAGAGGTGCATAAGGTGTGAGCTAACAGCCTCCATAGGATCCCACCCTGGTGTTCCATATCAAGCCTCTATATAACTATTCATGTATTCTTATTTTAAATATAACATGGAATGATAAGCAGTAATGAAATTTTATAGAAAACATGGGTAAACATTTCCCTTTTTCCTAGTTTTAAACAAAAGTAGGTACAAAATGTATATCAATTATAACTCATAAATCCAATCAGTACAAAATAAAATAAGAAGTAGAGGCATAAGGACCAAGGAACACAATAGTTTAGACTAGAAGAATAGTTATTCCATAATAAATCATGTGCACAATCCAATTCCTATAACACATGACTAGGATGAAGAGGAATACCCCATGAGTAAACCCCCCTGAAAATACTAATAGTTTTCCCCTAGAAAAATGGGACTAGAAAACCAAAGAAATACCCATTATAAAACCTCCTAATAATCACAAAACTTGGAAGATGGACTCAAGATAAACCTTCCACAGAAGTATCCAAGGTAACCTAAGTGCACATTTTCACAAATCAATTTCAATATTTTAAAAGTACCCATTTCATTTTCATTTAACAAAAATCATGGAAAAACATTTCTCTCAAAAACCCTTCTTAAACAAATGAAAATAGTCATTCCAATTTGATATATCAACGTATAAATTAAGAGAAATTAGGCTAATTATCATAGGATAGAGATAGAACCACCTACCTCAAAGATCAATTCACACATTCCCGTAATGGGATCCACTAACAATAAAAACCCAATGATGAAAAAGAAGGCCCTAGAATATAATAAAAAATTTAGTATTGATATTAATTAGAAAAGAAGGGGTTGGTGGAAAGGGAAAACACCAAATACCTCAATAAAAGGCATATGCCACACCACAACTAACCAAGTAATGGACTCCATAATGAGATCTCCTAAAGGATATAGAAGAATACACAATGATTCAAAATCGTAGGCCACCAGATCTGATAATGATACCCTAGGGTGCCACCATTATCAAGAGAAACGAAGAATCAGAAATATTTCTTACCCAGAGAGATGCGCCACAACTAAAATAAAAGATCCAATGTTGAATGGATCAATCTAGATGGAGCATATTCTCCCAAAATAACCCGAGAATATCTCTAGGTAGGGATCCAAGGGCCTGGAGAAAATAACTGAAACCAAAATAGCCACTCGCATATTTTAAAAACTACACGAGGGCCATTTGATGATGTGTAATACTATTACCTACTGTGAAATCCATGGTGTTCTAGTATGTTGAAAAATCCTTCACCTCTAATTAAAAATCCATTATTTTAAAATTTACGATGTTAAACCACTCTTCCCGAGGTGTAAACCTTCACACCATGAATACCCTTCATGAATTGTATCTATTAATAGTTACACGATGTGTAACCTAGTTACACAGTGTGAAAGACTTTTGAATCATGTAGAAAAAGCTGGTTAAAGATGAAAGTACAACAAATACCTGACTTCACCATTTTAGGTATCTTTCCAATTCCTTCCTAGTCCCTTACAGACAATGGAAAAATGGAAAACCATGAAGAGGATAAAACAATACCCGATAGATCAGTAATAGGATCTTACAAACTCCCCACTATAAATATTTTTTTTCCTCAATAAGTCATGTAAAAGATGTCATCCATGGAAAAATATGAGTTCACTTCTCCTTCATCAACGAATCGTGTTCCCAATTCATTGCAATTTACTTCTGTGAACTTATCTCGCTTGATGGATGTTGGTGATCATGAAATGCATGATCCATATATCTTAGCATCACAAGAAAGAATGGTATATTATGTGAATGATGTTTTCGATGAATGGTGGAGTGTAGTTACTCATGTAATACAAAGAGATTTGTATGATATGGGTGATGAAGTGGAAGATTTGACTTCTGAAATTGAATGTCATCAACAACAGGAAGTAGAATTATGTGTCCATCATGATATTGAAAAAATTATTATTGCAAGAATGAATGAAGTGGATGAAGCAATGGAGTAGGAAACTGACATGATTGAGTGGGAAAATGATTATATGAATTATTCATTCATGTTGAAACCACTTGTTTCATTTCTGCAGTCATTCATTATCATTGTTATATATATTTTGTTTGTTAGTACTGGGCATCTATTATCATTTTTAATTTTTTTTTCTACATAATTTTTTTGAAATATATATTCTGAAATTAATTTTATTTGATTACATGACAGGAATGCCAAGGAGGAAGCGGTATACTGTTTTTCTAGTTCAACAATGGATGTCGATCCATCTAGGTCACTCCCCATGACATCTGAGGCACCAGCTGCCAACACCCCAACACCATCTCCCCCTGCACCATCTCTCAAACCATCAGAGGGCCTCTCATTAGAGGCTGAGTCGTCGACTCCCCCTATAGGTGCCTCATCAGTTGGGCGGAGACAGACCCCTTCCAGTTCATCCCGGACACACTGGAGGGTCACAGTCATATGTATAAATTTAATTAAATAAATTTATGGCATTTTGTTTGTAATAATTGTTTTCTCATTGAAGATGACAAAAATAAAACCATGGAGAAACACTTAAAAAGCTCTTATGTTTGGAACTTGAATGGAGAAAAGATAGTCATGCCATTTGATTCTTATGGGGTCTCTACGGATGATTTCCCAGGGTTACTTGGCCAGATTATAGGTCAGTTGGCAGTGGAGCCCATTTCCTTTCTCATTTCATATGATGATTGAAGACATATGCCTCTAAACTGGAAAAATGAATTTTTCGATTCCCAAATAAAGGTAATTTTATTACATTATGGTTTAATTGAATGTCATGTTACTAACATGTTCAAAATCAATTTATGTATACAGATGTTCTTCCACTTCATAGTTGCTGATTTGATAGCATGAAAGTGGGCATTGAAAAATCGTGGTAAAAATGGAAATATTTCAAATGGAGATAGTGGTGTGATGTCAACGATACATCGTTGACCTTGGAAGAAATGTATGACAAGCTACCTATTGGGGTACCGAAAGAGCAGTGGAAAGTTTTTGTTGACAGGCCTCGTGATGAGATGCAGATGGTATTGAAATATATATTATTATATTATCCTCATTTTACATTAATACATGTATATAAAGAGAAGATGACATTGTATACATTACTGTAAAATTGAATTTTATTTATTTCATGATATCTCATGACAGAATCCATCAAACATGGCGAAGCAAGTCATCCCTCACATGGCGGGTTCAAAAAGCTTTTCTAGAAGCCGAATGTCATTGGTAATATTTTAAATAGTTTAAATATTTATAATACAATATTATCTATTTAATGTATTTAATTTTTTATTTATCTTTGCTTAATGTAGTCACAGAATTTAGGGCACGAAGCCTCACTAACTGAACTATGGTCGGATGTTCACAGAAAATCAGATTGATCTTTTGTTAATGAGCCTACCAAAGAAGTTGGGGGTATGAATTCAAATTTTTATTATAATAACATATTATCTGTTTTTTACTGTGTTAATGTGTATTTTTATTTGATTTATAAGTACAAATTAAAGAACTATGGGATGCCAATCCTGGGCAGTCCTACTTAGTCTCCCAGGATGACCCGGTTGCTAAAGTCCATGGGAAGGAGCATCCTGGTAGAGTGTGCTAGATTGGTTTGGGACCCGTACCATCTGAGGTCTTTAGCAGGCCATCAGGGATTTCAGCCGCATCTACTCCTGGATATAGTCAGCCCATACATGAAGATTATCAGCGGGAGATTTCTTCTCTATGAGCCACAGTTGTAGACAAAGGGGCTCAAATATCCTCTATGCAGAAAGTGCTGACTAATTTATATCAATAGATGAGCAGATATGCCCCCAGTGGTAGTTCACCGAGTTGTGGTGAGCAGGTAAATAAAAAAAATCAAAATCATTTAGTTTGAAAACTTTTATTGGTTTTCAGTTTAATTATAAATATGCAACAATATTTAATTTTCAATATAATGTTCTTACAGGTGGCAGCAAGAGATGGAGGTGGAGAGGGTGACGATGCATCATCAAACCATTAGTAGTTTTGTTGATGTGTTGAAAAAATATGGGAAAGTTTGGTTTGTATATATAACATGTGTGCTGTATGGAACCTTTAAAAAACCATTGGTCTTGGAGGAGCTTCAGTGGATAACCTTGAATGATCACAATAACCTCAGGTGGTAAAGAGAATGATGTATTTTTTTCATTTGTTATATGATCTTTGGTAATAGGCTCTTTGATGTTTCTGTTGTAAATTCAGAATTGGGAATTGGACTCATTAGGGTGTTGCATGTCCAAACAGCCATGTTTAATGGATATCAGTAGATCAAGATGGTTTTCTGAGGTGATTTTAATTCTCATTAATAGTTTTTATGAGGCACGTAACCACATCACATGAAAACCAATGCAACTCCCTTCCCATGAAGCTTCCCTCTTTTATAACTTTTATTTTATGAACATATGGGGAGATTGTTAGATGACATGTCATATGATAAAAAAGAACAATCAAAGGGGTTTTACATGATTAATTGGGCTATTTTATGGGGATTCACATGATCAGGAACAGACCACATGAATTTCATAACCCCTTTGCATGATATTCTTAGGGTCATGTGATCATGAGCCTCATTGAAGTTCACATGGTCCTAGTGACCTAGGTGATTAATCTATATGTATACATGCAAGAATTTTCTTTCCTTTGGGTATATATTAATACCTATTCTTTAGGTATTTATTGTTTCCTAAAATATACAATGCTCATTCGTCTAGCGTCAAAAAATGCCACCCCCCACAAATGTGATGTTCGAAGGAACAAGGACTCAGTTATGAGGTAGGAAATGACTTCATGAGTCTCTTATGATTTCTTTGGTGGGAATTCAAAACAACTTTTGGTCTTCTATAATTCCATTCATATTACTTGAGGTTCCCTATAAATAGGGGGTGAGAGGCTGGTCATTTGACCAGTGACATGAAGCTCCATAGCTCTCAAAACCTGTTCTCTCGTGCGATTGTTTTGCAAGACAAATTTACATGAACTCATCACAAGAACCATACAAGAGACATAATCATGTTATCATGTCACTTGACCTCTTTGTGTGGTCACCTTGTCTAAATATCTCACTTAATCAATCCATGAACTAATCAATGGTAATTTATTTGAACTTTGATGCACACCCTTGGCCATTAGTCTATCTAGTGTGATTCGGTTGTCTCTTGAGGATTTTTCCATGATATACTAATCATTATGTGATTCACTTGACCTTCACATGGTAACATGATTATATGTATTAAGAAATATCATGTGATCAATAGATGTTTTATGGGTTATGTGATTTTCGTGACCTAGAATGGATCCTGTGGTCCAGGTAATGTTTTCCATGTTATGAACTTATTTTGTTTGATTAGCATAACTGATTCTCTCTTAATGGTTACATATCTTCTAAAATATTCTCTATTCTCTTTAAATATGACCTCTATTTCTCAAATGTATTCAAATGTGGTAGACTGGAGAGACCTTATTTCCTGGAACCATAATGTCAATCATCGATACAAAGTATTTTATAACAATGATGTTTTAATGGTTCTTATTCTAACTGAACATCAACCCATTTAGTCCTCGTTCCTCCTCCTTATAGAAAAATCAACTAGTAGTGATCCCTCCCCTATCCTATTTGGAACCTTTTGATCCATACACATTAATACTTTTTGGAATCAAATATTTTCAATTTTGATCATCTATAAACTATAAGTATAAATCCATGTGACCCCCAATATCTTGTTTCATTTGATGTTATCTTGTGTTTCATTCTAAATCCATAATTTAGGTATTTTTATGCTTTAGGTATTGTTATAGAATTGGATCGACTTTTTCATCAACATTAAATGAAAGGGTGTTTATGAATATTGCGTAGGTGGTGCATAAATTTTCTCCTTATTATATATATGTTGTATGTGTTGTTTGATGAAAAAGTGTAGAAGGAAAGGTAATAATGGATCAGGGTGGAACAAAATTAGATTTCCTCATAGATGAGATTCATGAAAGGTTTGTTAGGGCTATGTAAGGTCCTCTGGTTTAAAATTATTAATCATGTACATCCATGAATTAAATTGAAATTGGTGGTAAAACATGGAATGATAACTAAGAGGGGTATGTATTAATGAGAAATGATAATATCTTAAAAGTTATTTAATGAAATTCCTCAATGATGATGAATTATATACAACATAATTGATAGTGGAGATCTTATCCAAGTAAGAGTGACTTGAGTAAAATGATGTATATTTTTGGTTGAGTGTAATTAAATTCTTGTAGTTACTTGGTTCTTTAGATGGGTTTCATTCCAATGATGTTTCTATATTGTTAATTAGGTTTTGCATAATGTTAACCATTTCTTTGGCATGCTATATAGGTTGGATATTTTTTAACCATGATGAACACTTTATAATAAGTTGTATAAGATGCCAACTATCATTCTTATTGGTATATGGGTTGGGTGTGATTCCAACAAATTTTTGTGGTTATGTAGGTTATACATGATTCTGACAATTTATCATTGTTTTTTCATAGATTGGGCTTAATTCCAAATATTTGTATGACTTCATATATGGGTTGGGTGCAATTAAAAGTAGTGTTATTGTTAGTTACATGGGTTGAATGTAATTCCAACTATTGTTATTATTTATTATATGGGTTGGGTGTAATGTTAACCATTGTTATCTTAATGTATATATGTTGGGTGTAACACCAAAACTTCTCTTCTTTGATAGTTGTGTTGGGTGTGATTAAAACCATGAATGTTTTTAGTACATGTGTTGGTAGTGATGTTAACCATGTTGGGAGTAACACTAAACCTTATCTTCTTTGATAGTTGTTCATGCTATTCATCATAACGAGGAGACATATACTTTTTAGTTTATCATGTACCATAAACCATAATTCCATAGTGAGTTGATTAGTTGATGGTTTCTAGGAACCAAAACTATTTATCTACCCCAAGGTGAGGTAGAAATTGTCCTATGAATTTTTTTTATGCTTGGGGGAATACTTCTATTAGTGGAAACATATGATGAATTCCTTCCTGTTGAGAATGATTGGCATGATAAGTTGTTTCTTGTTTGGTTTGTTTTTCTGGGCAGTGGTGCAGTAAAAGCAGAAATGCTATTTTTTTTTGTGGTTCAGAATTTCGCGACGGTTTTAACCACCACTGATGTTTTAACACTTATACATATAGCGGCGGTTTAAACCGCCACTAAATGTAATCAGAAATATACTTAGCAGCGGTTAAAACCACCACGAAATCACATCGGAATTAGAGGCAGTTTTATCCTCCACTATGTAGGCGCATGGAATTCCTGAATTTCGCGAAGATTGTAGACGCCGCTAATTAAATATCCCTTAAAACTGCCACTAAATTTATCGCGCGAAATGAGGTACTACAACTCTTTTCTTTTACCGCTGCGAAATTCATAAAACCGCCGCTAATAGATTGTCGATGCCCAGTTTCGTGGCAGTTTCTGTAAACCGCCGCCAAACCATATAGCAGTGGTTTAAACCGCCGCTATATGAAAAATAACCGCCACTAATCAGCAGTTTTCCTGTAGTGAATAACTTTCTTATTTCTGTAATTTTAATGAACAAAAGGATAAATATTTATAATGAGTTAATTATTTTTATAATTTACTAAATAACATTATTTAATTATTATTATAATATTTTAATAGTATTAATGTCTTTATACTCATTAATTTTGGAGATTTTGATGATATTATAGCATCATTAATGTTGGTGGTTAAATGGACCCAAACAAAAAATTTCAATACTAATGAATGAGTTAGTTTGTAGAGTATTATAATATAAATACATATTTAAAATAAAATTAATGATATTAATATAACAAAATTAAATTATATAATGATATTTATTTTGATATTGGAGCAGATTTTAAAAGAATGTAATGATGAGGAGCTCTCTATATAGTATGGTAAAATCTCTTGTTCTCATTATGACATCCAAAAAAATAAAGTACATTTTCCTCCTTCTTCTAGAAAAAGACATCAAAACATTGTATTGGAATTTTTTTGTGGATACATTGAAATTATTAATGGGATATTCTGATCATATGAGTGGTTTAGATTAGATATAAGAGAAATCCATTTATATCTGAAAAAATGTAGGACATTTATTTTTATACTTATTTTATGTGAACTATAAAGATTGAATCACACAAATGTTATGTTACATAGGTAATGATATTTTTTGAGACATGTAGGTTCAATTATCATAACTAAAAAATTATTCCATAGTGTCTAAATATAATTTTATTTTAATAAAATTCAAGTGACGAAAATATATATATTTTTAACCATTTTAAATTTGTTTATTTATTTTCCATGGTAATTATTTTTTCTATAAATTATACTAGTTGAAAAATCATAGAACAATTTTACTTTTTTATTTAAATTTTGGATTAAATTTTATCTAATTAAATTTATAAATAAACAAACATCAAATTTTATATTAAAAATTAGCATATGTATAAATATTTTTATATAAAAATCTATTTTTAAACATTAATTATTATTAATATTATTTATTATCAATTACCTGTTAAAAAAGTATTGTTATATTTTATTATACTATGAAAAATTATTTTCAAATCAACCATTAAGTGATAAAATTAATTTACCATGTTAGAAATTTACAAAACATAACAAAATATTTAATTTATAAATATCCCCTTTTTGATAATATGTGATTTTAATCACATGATCATACAATTAATTTTTATCTACTAAAATTTATATTTCATGAATAAGTATGTATTAGAATATTTATAAATACATAAAATTATTAGTTATTAATCATTATAATATATATAATAAATTAATATATTTTTTTATAAAAATATTAATTATATATGATCTTTTATATTTGAAAAATATTTTATTATTTTCCAAATATATTATTTCATTTTTAATATTAACTACACTACATAAATATATATATTTGATATTTTCCAAACCAATGACCATATATCTCATAAAAACATTTCCCAGGGTCATATTTTCCAAGGCCATATTTCTAATGTCCATATATCCAACAACCATATTTTGAATGACTATAAATATAAGGGTTATATTGCATTCATATATATAACTTTAACTATATCAATAATGTCAATAATCTTATTCTTTTTCATCAATCTATCTACATGCACATTATATTAGTAATTGTTTCCTTCTATCCATAGTTATAATTAATCGTGTAATCATCATTGAAGAACATAAGGGTCAAGATTTTTTACTCATGTTATTTTTATTTACATGTTGTTTTATTTAAATTTTTCATTTATTAATGACGTTTCATAATGTGTTCTCTTTTTTATTTATTTATATATTATGTTATAATATTTTCCATAAATAAAATGTTTCATTGATTAATTTTCTCTAGATTTATGTTTGAAACAAGCTGTTAAGCATAGTATTTATTTAATGAAAAAATACATAGTAAAATACTCATGTGTAACATTATACCCCCATTAGATGAATTTAACCATTGAAATTTAATTAATTTGAGTGAGATAGATGAGGTTACTTATATCTCATTACAAGATCTGGATCATATTTTTCTTCCTCATACATTTTATTCCTCCATAGAACATTAGCCATTTTAGTGGAATTATTCTATATCACATTATCTATACAATCCATTATTTCTATTGGTTTTCCCTCTTAAGAGTGATCACATTTAAATTTTACATCCTCAGAGTTCAATACATGTGAAGGGTCATGTATGTACTTCTTAAAGATTAATATACGGAACACATCATGAACTTAATAGAGGTTTAATAGAAGTAAATGATGATAATATGTTGTCCAACCGTGATTGAGTGTTTCAGAAGAACCAATTTATTTACTTATAAATTTTTAATTTTCCATGGATCTCATAATAATCATATATTGAGAGTCCAAATAACCTCATCCCTAGATCTTGTGTTAGAACATATTATTTAGGTAGTTACTGTATTACCAATAGATATAGACCAATATTATGCATCCATAGTTGTAATTTTAAAATGAAATATTTCTCAAAATTATACAATAAAGAAAATTTGGGTTTATAGTTTTAGAGAATGATAAAAAACCTTTTATGTAAAAAAGAACTTATATTTCTATTCAAATAGTAAAATTTACACTATAACAAGAACTTATTATGTTATAAAATGAACAATAAAATTCCCCACAAAAATAACTAACATAATACCCTTGTAGACATGTCTTATGTAATAATTTTCTCTAAGAACTGGTTTAATGGAAACATGGGAAATAGTGATCTCAAACACTTAGTAATAGTAAACATATGGGTTAAAAAGGAGCATATGTGACCATATTTTGAGCATGTGGGTTTGGTAAATTTTTTAATTTATATGATCATAGCATAATAAAATCATCCCTAACTAAAAAAATGTGAAAAATATTTTAATTGTTTATAAACATTGAGAACATAAATATAACATGATCATATGTAAAATATATATTTTCAAAATGAAATTAATTAAAACTTGTACCATGAATAAAAAAAATAAAATCATTAAATGATGTTTATGGGGTTCGAGTTGTTTGATGTGTATCTTTAGCAGTGAATATGGTGTCTGATCAATTTTTTGAAGTGATGTTTGAGGTTTCTTTTGCAATGATGTTGATTTGAATCTTCTGCGATATCTTGGATAGCTTGAGAGATGCTGGAAAAGGGTTTGTGGGGTGCTGTTTGGTCTGAGGTTGCGCTACGGTTACCTGCGGAGTTGGGTGCAGCGTCATAATGGCCTGGTCTTCCTCACAGTGGTCATTTCATCACCCTTTGTGGATGTGCTATTTTTAGATCCCATCTCACTTCGCTGGAGGGTTGGGCAGAATCTGACTGGAGTCTGCCGGCGGGATTGTGGATTTGAGCTGGTGTCGACGGTCGCACACTTGGGGTTTCGCAACGACTGTTTCTAAGGTTTGGCCAGATCTCTTAACATTTGATTCCCCTAGCTCGTGGTACCCCGGCCATTCCTTGGTGACTTTGGCTCCAGCTGTGATGGTTTTTCAGTTTGAAGGCATGAATGGTTTTCAGTCATTTTGTTTTTCTATTTTTTCGTAGTGATGTGGTGATGTCATGTTAGTTTTCTCTCTATCTCATTAAAATTGTTTGCATAATAATAATAAAAAAATTCAGTCATAGAATAAACTTATTTTTAATATGAAATAAGAATATTTACAATAATAAATAATACTAAAGAATATAAAGACATGGAATAATCATATGTATTCATATTTATATATCTTTTTCAATAACCCTTACAATGGAAGAATATAAATAATTATTTCCAAAGACACATAATGGAATATCTTAACATGTTAACATCATTTTCCCTTGAGAATATGTGTTTAACTAATGAATTATAAGGATATATATTATACTCACACATAATTGTATAGAATTAAAAACTACAATAATTTTATTAGATCATTTAAAAATTTGAAATATTTATCGTAAAATGCGTAAAATATTATTTTTAACCCATGTGATAAATTCCTTTCACCAATAAAAATAAAAGATAGAAATATATTTTATTTTGATAAATTTTTTTACAAAATTTCATAGAATAATAAAATAGGATTTTTTATAAAAATCCATAGTATCACGAAAAATTATATTTTAAATCATGAAAAAAATATAGAATTTAGATTAAAATATTCGGATGAAAATGTTTGGAAAACATTATCTTCACACATTAATGAAGAGTGTTAAAAACCCCATGTATAAAATATCAAAAAAAAAATTATATTCTAAATGGTTTTTAAATGATTTTAATCATATTTTGAAAGGGAAAATAAATAAAAAAATATATAAGTACATTCTTGAAACACTAAAAACTATATAGACACAAAGGAAACCGTTTTAGGTAAAAGAATTAAAAATATCTTAGGTAGTGATATTAAATATACAAATTTTTTTTTGAAATGAAATTCCATGAATAATTGAAGTTTATTTGGAATATTAAATCCAAATAATTTTTAAGAACTATCTGATAAAACATATTCATTATTATTACATACACTACACAAAATAATTCATGTATATTATATAGAACGTATTTTAATGAATGTAAATTTTGAAAAGAATAACCCTTAAAACTTTTAATCCTTTTTAATCAAAAAAACATAAAAGGGAAAAATTAAAAAATAACATAAAAGTTAATAACAAAATAAAAATTTAAAATATAATATGCCAATTGTGTTATAACATCCTTATACATTCACAAAGTCAGGTGGGTTATAGCACCCTTGAATAATAAATTTAACTAAATTAATATAAATAAAAAGCTTATAAATTTTTATTTTACTTTATTTTATCAGTTTATAATATTTGATTATATATTTATTTATTTTTCATTCATTAAATTAATATTCAGTTGTTAGATGTTTTTCTCTCCATGCATTTTTTATTTCAGATATTGTGGTACCAAAATCTTGGTTAGGGTATTAGAAAATTAATAATATACATGATAATTAAATATATTATGTTGATTTTTTTATATAATCTACAATATTTTTCAGGGAGATTTTGGTGCCAGTTCGCAAGAAATTCCTAAATATATCATTTTTATATATTTTAATTTCTTAAAAGAAATTTAATTTACTACTAATAAAATGTTTGTTTAAATTCCTTAATGTCCCTTAAATTTTAAGGAAATTTTTTTCATAAATTCTATGGGATTTTACGAGTATAAAGTTTTTGACGGCACGTGATTCCAAGGCCCGGTGTTCTCGGAATCAATTTCTGAAGTTTACCTCGGGTACATTCAGTGAATGAACAAGCGGGATTTTCTATCTTTTAAACTGGAGCTGGGAATTGAAATCTGATGGCACCAATGGGACAGCATTTCCAGTAATTTCTTAAGAGGACTTTTACAGTATATGTGTTTACACGGGAGAAGGAGTTTAATTTTGTGGTTTAAATAAGAATTGAATAAAATTTGTAGAACAATTTTATATTCTTTATTCTAAGTGGTTATATCCTATTTGTGGGAGTTGTGATGGGACCCACTAGTTACTAACAACCCTTGAGAGGATAAAGGTGAGGTGGGGCCCAGACGATCCCCAACTCTTCACATTCCCTAACTCCTTCTTTATTTAAGTGACTTCTCCTCTTCCACTTTAATAATGCCATAACACATTAATTTAATTAATTGAACCTCTTCAATTATTTGAGTTATGTGTTTGAATTTTGAAATTTAAATGCTTGGCATGAATTAATAAAATAAGATGAGACTTATTTTATTTTGGGGAGTGGGCTTGTTGTGAGAGGATTTTGGGAGAGAGCTCTAAATCCTTTTTGGAAGAACTGCATCCTCCCGTGAAGAACGACACCCTTTAACGAAGAACGCAAAATATCCGACAAAGAACGTCGACTCAGCGGCTCGGTTTCTCCGTCATCTTCTTCCTCTATTACAAGGAAGGATAAACCGATGATGAAGGAATCGACACCATCATTCGCTACGCTTGACACCTGCAAACATCCTTCGAGGTAGGGGTTTGTTTGGATTGATAAATTATTGGTTTTCCTTCCATGTTTTTGTTCCTCTTAAACCTCTTGTTATCGGACTAATGCAGAAGGGACTGGACCAAATGAACATGGTCCGATTCCTCCATCATTCTTGTGAATATATGTGGAGTTCTTTGTCCATTCATGTGCGGCGAATCAAGATATGTTTTCAGAGCCAATCGGAGGCTCGAAAACATCGTAAATGGCCTTAGGGAATTTGGGAAATCTAGAAGGGGAAGTTTCGTAGAAATCGGGTCATCGGAACGATGAACGGACACCTCAGGAGGCGTGCTGGTCAGAGGTGATGTTTTTTGAAAATATTCCATAATACACTGACTGTACTCAAATTGCACAAGCCGTGTAGTACAAGCATACTGTGGCTTCTGTTTTGGACATTATAAAAGTAACACATGACATGTGACTCTAGAAACGTGGCGTGTACTCTTCACATTGTTTGACAATGGAGACATCGATGGACATGGTGTGTATTTAGGGAACATACACGGACCCAGATAGCTATACACAGCCAAGTAACACGGTGTGTATTCTTTTCATAGGAAGGCAGAAGCGTCTTCGTGAGGCTCGACGTGTAATATGGGAGATACACGGACACAGGAAGAGCCACACGGCCAAGAGGCATGACGTGTACTACCTTCACCATTGTAGAAGCAGCTTCGTGATGACTCAGTGTGTATTCCAGGAATAAATGGACACTGGTGGAGTACACAAGCATGTACTCCACCACACGTCCAGGCATGTCCAGCGTACACGGAGCCGACCCCAGATGTTTGGATATGGTGTGTAACCATACCACACGTCGTGTCCTTACTTTTTAGATGAACAGCCCTTTGACATGGGCTATGGTACATAGACAGTACATGTGGACTGAAGACATGGCCTATATCCATACCACACGATGTGTACTTACTTATGTACATGACCAGCCCAATGAAACGGGTCATTTCACATGGGCGGTACCCGGTTTCTGAGGACACAACATGTTTCTCTTACCAACACGCTGTGAACTTTAGGAAAATGGATTTGTTGTCTTGTTCCCTGTGACTTGGGCACATTTTTCTTGGATTTCCCCTATGTCGTTGGATGGAACTACGGGATACATTAACTCTTGTCTTTATGATGTTTGATGTATCCAACCCTTTTTACTTGAGTAGCGGACCCTCCTGGAATCAAGTATGCTATGTGCGGAAACCCTAGAGCTGGCTAAGATTGTGATGACTATTGTGCTGGGATACTCCGTGGGTTCGATGACGATGATGACTGTACTTGGATCCTACGTGAGTTTGGCAGTGAGGACGACTGTATTTTGATCCTACATGGGTTCGGAAGTGAGGACGACTGTACTTGGATCCTACGTGGGTTCGGTAGCGATGGTTAATGTACATGGATCCTACGTGGGTTCAGTAGTGATGTTATCTGTACTTGGATCCTATGTGGGTTAGGCATGGGAGATGATTCAGAGGCTACATCTATCATCTCCACCCCTCTTTGTGAGTAGTATACCTGTGTGAGTTGAGTCATGATATTCAGTCATAATCATTGATATTATTGACTTGCATTCCTGTCTGGATTGGGTTATGCTTTTCTGTGTGGACTGGGTTGTACTTGGGCTCGTGAGTTGGATCCAAACTGGAAATGATGACTTAGGTATATGTAGGGGCATATACCTAAGTATATTTGGTTGATAATTCATGTTTGTACCCTTCCTTTGTGGTTTATCCTTTTTGGATTCTGGGAGACATTCTGGGGTCTCAGGGTCCCTACTGAGTATCGTATACTCACCCCTGCATGGGCTATGCCCACACTATGTTGTGTTGGTTGCAGACGACGGACAACGCTAATCGTGGTTGAGGCTTGTGGAGTGGGACGGTACCTGGAGGTGGACTATCAGGGAGGACATACACGGTGTGGAAGGCCAGGCCCGAGGAGCTGAGGAGACCATCTGTAACCACCGTTTAGGTGGGATAGTCGGAGGAAGACTCAGTGGTTGTTGATTTACTACTACTGATGTACTTTATTTTTTGTTGTATTGTACTTTCAGTTGGGTTTGTATTCTGGCCCATTTTCTTTTCAGCACTTACATTTGTACTCAGTTTACTTTGTGTTTACTTTATCTTGTGTACTCTGTGGTGTTTTTTTCTTATATAAAAGAAATGCCTTTACTTTTATCGAGATTTACACTTTTAGTTCTAGTCGCCAGCCTCTGTCCTATAGAAGTCGGGGTTGGGGTAGTCACATCACGGGCCCTGAGGATGGGTCATGACAAATTGGTATCAGAGGAGTCGGTTGAACTGTAGAATGTAGGACTCTGATAATTTCTTCTGTGTGAAGAAATAGTGTTTAGGGAATTGACTGTGGTTATCAGTCCAGTGAGTCGAGTTTTGGTGTGGCGGGCGACATATCCATTCACCAGGACCCTATCTTTTGATTTCCAACTCATTGCATGAAAACATTGATTGTATATGTGTTTTAAAAGTTTTCTTTGTGATTAATTTGTGTCAGCTGACCAGGTATACCGTATTAACCATGGCACACTTGTTTTTTTCACGATGGCCCCACGATGGCAGCCTGCTTGGGTTTCGAGATTTGTTAGAGATGGCAGCCCACCGAGTGACGAGGCCTCGGTGCATGGGACTATTATAGTGGAGGCACCGGCATTACCTCTACCCGGCGAGACATCGATGCCACCTGCACCAGCAGCTGAGAGTGCACGTCGCCTGACTACACTGCACGAGTTTCAGCGTCAGAGGCCGCTCTGCTTCTATGGAGAGACGGACCCTCAGGCGGCCGAGGATTAGATGGAGGCTATTTTTAGAGTCTTTTTATTAGTAGGGACACCAGCTGACCTCATAGTTATCCTTGCGGCGAGTCTCCTTCATGCAGTAGTAGGTAGATGGCTGAACCTGATGCTCCAGGTACATGACGAGGCATTACTTCTTTGGATGGACTTTGAGAGCCTTTTCTGCTCAGAGTTCGTTCCAGCCACCATCTGTGCAGTGCACATTCAGGAGTTACTACAGATGCGGTAGAGCAGTATGACAGTAGCCCAGTACTCTGAGAGATTTATTCACCTCTCGCACTACTCCACAGACATGGTACAAGACCCATTTATCTGGGCCCGAACCTTCGAGTAGGAATTGAGGCATGATATCAGGGCTTCGATGATCTCTCTCAGCATTCTAACAAAAGCATGAGTTCTGGAGAGAGCCCTTCATGTTGAGATCTTTCTTTCTGAGCCTACACCGGCAGCGAGGCCTACCGCAAGGTGGCACGTAGCGGACTCTTCGGCAGCCGGCAGTAGACAAGTGACGTAGAGGTCAAAGTGGACCAGTACATCAGGAGGGAGACCTCAGGATACTATATTAGATGTGCGGGCCACACGCAGTAGAGCCAATCGTATGAGAGGCAGACAATGTTATGCATGTAGTGGGCAGGGCCACATGGCTCGTGTCTGCTCGACCCGCCATGCAGAGGAGCAGCAGACGGTTGAGGGACCACCCAGGCAGAGGAAGAGGATCGACAATGGCGGTCCACAGGGAGCAGGCGGATGAGGTGGAGGAGCAATCCAAGAATCTGGTGGTGGATGAGGTTTTGAGGCTCTACCACCACCACCACCAGGAGGTCCACCCCGACCATAGGGAACTAGAAGATAAGGGTAGGCTCAGCTTCAGGCAGTAGAGGCTTACTACCACAGAGCACCTGAGATGATTCGAGGTACTATATATTCTTACTCCACCCTTGCTGCAGTTCTTATAGACACAGGAGTGAGTCATAGTTTTATTTATGCTACCCTTGTTCGGAGCATGGAGATTCCGACAGAGTCGTTGGCCAGATCCTTATGGCTAGAGACTCCTATGGGAGCAGACTCTTCAATTACACACTGCTGTCAGCAGTGTGATATTACTCTAGGAGTAGAGAGCTTCGACTGTGATCTTCTTTTATTGGAATCGAGGCCTTACGATGTCATCTTGGGCATGGATTTGTTATCTACAGTCCATGATCAGATCGACTGTATTTTTCGAAAGGTTCGGTGTGTCTGCACCGATGGGAGCAGGTTCACCTTCACCGGAGAGAAGGTAGCCTTTGCAAAGCAAGGACAGACTCACGCAAAGGAGAGGGAAGCTAATCAAACATCAGTTGCCTAGTCTCATCCTCAGAGAAGTTGATGTGCGGAGTCCGGGATTCCTTGTTGTGGTGTATTAGTATGCGGACGTTTTCCAGTTGACATTCTAGGACTACCTCCTCACAATGTGGTAGACTTCTATATTGACCGGTACCCCGAGACAACCCCGATATCTACTCCATCATATCGGTTGGTTTCTTCTGAGCATTGTGAGCGACGGGTACAATTGGAGGACATACAGGGAAAGGGATTCATTCGACCCAGTGTTTCACCCTAGGCTTCCCTGATTTTGTTCGCTAGGAAGGCAGACGGGAGCATGCGACTGTGTGTCAACTACCGTCTCTTTAACCAAGTCACCCTGAAGAACAATTATCCACTTCCGAGGATTGAAGACCTCTTTGACTAGCTCATGGGAGCATGATGGTTCTTGAAGATAGACCTCAGGTCAGGCTATCATCAGCTCAGAGTTCGAGACGAGATGTGTAGAAGAGGAACTTCAGGTGTCGGTATGGCCATTATGTGTTCTTGGTTATGCCTTTCGGAGTAACCAACACTCCATAATTGTTCATGAGTCTCATGAACAGGATCTTCCTGCCTTACCTCGATAAGTTTTTCATAGTCTTCATCGACGATATTTAGATTTACTCGAATACCGAGGAGGAAAACGCTTACCACTTGCAGGTTGTACTAGATACACTCAGAGAGCACCAGCTTTATGGTAAGCTCTCAAAGATCCAATTCTGGATTTGGTAGGTCCTCTTATTGGGGAACTTCATCTCTGAGGCGAGAGTTGTGGTGGATCCTTCGAAGATCGAGGCAGTACTAGATTGGGATCCACCTAGGAGCGTGACTGAGTTGTAGAGTTTCCTAGGTCTGGCTGGATACTATCATAGAATTGTGCTAGACTTATCCAGAGTTTTAGCACTGATTTCAGCTTTGAAAAATAAGGGGAAACCCTTCGTATGGTCAGATAGATGTCAGCAGAGCTTCCAGGATATGAGACACAGATTGACCAGTGCACCCTTCTTGAGGCTACCGGAGGAGGGCGTAGAGTACGTAGTTTATTGCGATGCATCAAGGACTGGACTCGGGTGTGTCCTGATGCAGGAGCGGGTAGTGATCACTTATGGATCATGACAGTTGAGGCAGCTTGAGCATAACTACACTACCCATGTCCTGGAGTTAGCAGCAGTGGTCTTCTCCTTGATGATGTGGCGGCACTATCTTATGGGTGAACACTTTACAGTCTACTCTGACCACCAGATTCTTGGGTATATCTTCTCAAAGAAGGACCTGAAACTTAGATAACGGCGATGGCTCAAGTTCCACCAGGAATATAACATTGAGATAGTGTATACTCTTGGGAAGGTGAACGTAGTAGCTAATGAACTCAGAAAGAGATCAGGCATTCAGCTACTTTGAGAGGCGACAGAGCAACGAGACGCATTGCAGATATCCTTTCTGGATAGAGATGGAGCATAATTTCTACATTCGGTCACAGTCACTCCTCCACTACTTTAGTGGGTCATGGAGGCACAGTGTGGGGACGTTGAATTTGAGACGCGACAAGCACAGATTTCCCCAGGACAAGCACCTGATGGATATTCTGTAGGAGGAGATCACATAATCCACATCAGGGGACGTACCAGAGTACAATTTGCATTATAGTATGAGGTGATGAGGGATATTCACACTTCCCCTTTGGTGGTACATCATGGAGTAGCGAAGATGTACCAGGATCTTAGACGAAAGAACTGGTGGCCGGGTATGATAAAGGATGTGGTAGGGTTCTTTTCACGATGCCTCACCTGCCAGCAGGTGACGGCAGAGCACCAGGTACCGACAGGCTTGGTGCAACCCTTAGAGGACCTGGAGTGGATGTGGGACGGGATATCTATGGATTTTGTGACAGGGCTTCCATGTACTTCTAGAGGACATTACTCCATCTAGGATATCGTAGACCGACTCACCATGTCGTGCCACATCCTACCCAATAGAGAGTAGTGCTCAATGGATATCTTGGGACACATCTACGTTCAAAAGATCGTATGGCTTCATGGTGTTCCATCATCGATAATCTCCAATCGAGACGATCGCTTTACATCCCAGCATTGGAAGGGGTTGCAGGAGGAATTTGGGACGCAGCTATGCATGAGCACCACCTTTCACCCTCAGAAGGATGGCCATATGGAGAGGACCATTCAGACTCTTGAGGAGATAATCTGTGCATGTGTCCTTGACTTTGGTCGCAGTTGGGAGGATCACCTACCTTTGGTGGAGTTTGCGTACAACAACATCTACCACTACACCATCGGGATGGAACCTTACGAGGCATTGTACGACTGACCTTGCAGATTACCTCTGTGCTAGATAGACCATTGGGAGTTAACACTAATAGGACCAGAGATGGTCCAGGACACGACGGAGAAGGGTCAGATCATCCAGGAGCAGATGAGGACTTCTTAGAGCCGACAGAAGTCCTATGCTGATAGGAGGAGGAGACCGCTAGAGTTTGAGGATGGTGACCACATTTTCTTACGGGTCTCACCTCGACGTGGACTACGGAGAATTGGATAGGTTGGAAAGTTATCTCCGCGCTTCATCGGACCATTCCATGTTCTCAGCAGGATAGGCGAGGCGGCTTATCTCATGGCTCTTCCACCTCAGTTGCACTGAGTGCATGACGACTTCCACATATCTCAGTTGAGGAGATGCGTGCATGACCCAACACATATCATTGATCATGGGGATCTAAACATCAATGACGAGGTGAATTTTGCAGAGGTCCCGGTGGAGATCAAGGATCAACAAGAGCGAGTCCTACGTGGACGGTCTATTCCTCTACTGTGCATCAGGTGGCAGCACGTGAACCTCTAGGAGAGCACATGAGAGCGGGAGGCTCAGATGCATGTATAGTACCCTCATTTGTTTCCCTAATTTATGATGTATCTTTACGGGGACATAAAGTCCTGATGTGGGAGTAATGTAAAGACCCGTAAATTTATAGGAAATTTTTTTCTTAAATTCTATGGGATTTTACGAGTACGCAGTTTTTGACGGCACCTGATTCCAAAGCCCGGTGTGCCCAGAATCAATTTCTTAAGTTTATCTCGGGTACGTTCAGTGAACGAACGTGCTGGTTTTTCTAACATTTAAAATGGAGCATGGAATTGAAATCTGAGGGAACCAGGGGAACCACATCGCCGGTAATTGCTTAAGAGGACTTTTACCGTAGATGTGTTTGCACGGGAGAAGAAGTTTAATTTTTTGGATTATATAAGAATTGATTAAAAATTGGAGGACATTTTTTATTCTTTATTATAAGTGGTTATATCCTAAGTGTGGGTGTTGGGGTGGGACCCAATAGTCACTAACTACCCTTGAGAGGATAATGGTGAGGTGGGGCCCACAAGAGCCCAAACTCATCACATTCATTAACTCCTTATTTAATTAAGTGACTTCTCCTCTTCCACTTTAATAATTCCAACACACATTAATTTAATTAATTGAACCTCTTAAATTAATTTAGTTATGTGTTTGAATTTTGAAATTTACATACATGGCATGAATTAATAAAATAAGATGAGACATATTTTATTTTGGGGAGTGGGATTGTTGTGAGAGGATTTTGGGAGAGAGCTCTAAATCCTTTTTGGAAGAACATCATCCTCCCATGAAGAACGACTCCCTTCAATGAAGAAATCTGACACGCCAACGAAGATCATTGACTCAGTGGATCGGTTTCTCCATTCTCTTCTTCCTCCGTGACAAGGAAAGTGACACCGACGATGATGTAATCGACGCCATAATTCATGGAACTTGACACCCTCAAACTTCCTTCAAGGGAGGAGTGTGTTTGGATTGAGAAATAATTGGTTTTCCTTCCATATTGTTGTTCCTATTAAACCGCATGTTGTCGGACTAATGCGAAAGGGACCATACCAAACGAACATAGTCTGATTCCTCCTCTGTTCTTGTGAATATATGTGGGGTTCGTCGGCCGTTCATGTGTGGTGAATCAAGATATGTTTTCGGATCCAATCGGAGGCCTGAAAACATCTTAAATGGCCTCAGGGCATTGGGGAAACCTGGAAGCGGATGTTTTGTAGAAATCAGACCATTGGAACGACGAACGGACACCTTGGGAGGTGTGCTGTCCAGAGTCGACATTTTGTGGAAAAATTCAAGAATACACATCGTGTACTCTAGGAGCACACGTTGTGTAGTACACAGGTATTTTGTCTTCCATTTTAGACATTAGAAAAGTAACACACGACGTGGGACTCTATACACACGACATGTACTCTACACACTGTTGGATAATAGAGACTTCGATGGACATGGTGTGTATTTATGGAAAATACACAGACACGGACTGCTATACATGACCAAGTAACATGGAGTTTATTCTCATCATAGAAAGGCAGAAGTGGCTTCGCGAGGCTCGGCATGTAATCTGGGAGATACATGACCATATACAAAACCACACGGCCAAGAGGCCTGGCGTGTACTACCTTCACCATAGCAGAAGCGGCTTTGTGATGAATTGGCGTGTATTCCAAGAATACACGGACACTGGTGGAGTAAACAAGCATGTACTCCACCACACGACCAGGCATGACCAGCGTACATGGAGCTGACCCTATAAGTTTGGACACGGCGTGTAACCATACAACACATCGTGTACTTACTTTTTACAAGAACATCCCTTCAACATGGGCGGTGTTACACGAACAGTACCTGTGGACTGAAGACACGGCATGTTACAATACCACATGCCATTTGCTTAATTATTTACATGACCAGTCCCATTACATGAGCTGTTTCACATGGTCAGTACCCGGTGTCGGATGAAACAGCGTGTATCGCTTACCTATATGCCATGTACTTTAGGAAAATGGCTTGGATGACTTGTTCTTCATGACATGGCAACATTTTTCTTAATTTTCCCCTATGACGTGGGATAGAACTATGGGATACATTAACTCTAGTCTTCGTGATGTTTGATGTATCCAACCCTTTTTACTCGAGGAGAGGACCCTCCTAGAATCGAGTATGATGTGTGCGGAAACCCTAGAGGTGGCTGTGACTGCGACAAATACCAGGCTGGGATCCTATATGGGTTCGACGATGACGATGATAGTACTTGGATCCTACATGGGTTTGGCAGTGAGGATGACTGTACTTGGATCCTACGTCGGTTCAGCATCGACGACAACTGTACATTGATCTTACGTGGGTTTGACACTGATGGTTACTGTTCTAGGATCCTACGTGGGTTCGACAGCGATGAAATCTGTACATGGATCCTACGTGGGATCAGTAGGGCAGATAATTCAGAGGCAACATCTATCATATCCACCCCTCTTTGTGAGTAGTTGACCTGTGTAATCTGATTCTTGATTTTCAGTCATAAACATCGATATGATTGACTTGCCTTCCAGTGTGGATTGGGTTATGCTTTCCTGTGTGGACTGGGTTGTACTTGGGCTCGTGAGTTAGAGCCGAACAGGAAATTATGACTTAGGTATATGTATGGAAATATACCTATGTAGAGTTGGTGGATACTTCATGTTATTACCCTTCCTTTGCAGTTTATCCTTTGTGGATTCTGGGAGAACTTCGGGGGTCCTGGGGTCCCTACTGAGTATCGTATACTCAAATCTACATGGGCTATGCCCGCACTACTTTGTGTTGGTTGCAGACAACGGACATCACTGATCGTGGTTGAGGCTTGTGGAGCGGGACTATACCCAGAGGTGGACTATCATGTGGGACGTACACGGTGTGGATGTTCAGGTCCAAGGAGCTAAGGAGACCATCTGTACCCACCCTTCAGGTGGGATAGATAGAGGACGACTCGGTTGTTGCTGATTTACTACTGCTGTTGTACATTCTTTTAAATTGTATAGTACTTCCTGTTGGGTTTTTATTCTGGCCCATTTAATTTTCAGCACTCACTTTTTTACTCATCTTACTTTGTGTTTACATCATCATTCATACTCTATATTGTTTGTTTTCTTATATAGAGGCAATGCCTTCCCTTTTATCAGGATTTACGGCTTTGGTGCTAGTTGCCAGCCCCAGGCCAATGGATGGCGGACTTGGGGTAGTCATGACACGGGCCCTGTGGACGAGTCATGACAAATACTTTGTACAATAATTAAAATATTTTAAATTCAATTTTATTACATAATAATAAAATTGTATATAATTACATAATCATTCTTGACATAAGCATTATATCACTATCAATGTTAGAGTAAAACCAACCAAAATAAGAACATGTTACAAGGATTGAATGAGTAAGAACAGGGAATTGAATCTTTATAATATAACATTCAAAGAAGAATAATGATTTATATATAATGTTACTAAAGGGATAAATCATATTCATGAAGAGGTAAATGAATTATATAATTTAAATATAATGGTAAGAAGTTATTGTTTATAAAGTTTCCCATTATGCCTTCTTTTAAGGAGGTTAATATTATGATTATCATTTATTTTTAATAGTATTAATTTAATTACAGAATTATGTTTCTATGAACTTAATATGGTTAAAAATATAATATTTATACCCTAAATATTTTTTTATAATTATCCATCTATATTGATGTAGAGAAATTAAATACACCAATCATCGATGTAGTAGTCTGCACATAACATAGGTGATGTTTTCATTTTCCAATTTATATTTGAGTGGAATATAGTGGTTGTTTAATTATCATAATAACATTTAATTATAATAATGGTTTGATGTAATTATATCAAAATGGGTATAATAGATTTGTTGGAGGTTATAATTGAATGAAATAGGAAATAGCATGATTAAAACCATTACCTCCTCCTTAGATACCCTCCCTTACAATACTCCTTATGCCTTTGTAGATTTTTATTCCTGGCATAGAAAATATTTTTAAAATTGGAAATATTTATGGGATTATATTTTTGAAAATTTGGTTCAAATAATATTTTAAATGTTTTAGGATATCTGAATTTGGGGTGAAGGGATCATTTATAAATGAGAAGAGTGGAACACTTGAAGTTACTTTTTTCATAATTTAATTTGAATAAAATATTCAATAAAAGTTGACAAAAATTAGATATTTTTTGAATAAGTGACATGGAGTGTCAAGAATCATCTTATCCCATAAAAATAGATGAATTTCCTTTAAATTTTAAGACATTAGAAGATAGTTCAATGTAATTTTAAAACCATTTTTTCATTTAATCTAAGGACTAAATTTTACCTTTGAAATTTTTTTTATGAAAAAAATGAAATAGCAAACAATAAAAAAATAAAATAATCTAATTCTAACATTGAAACCCATTTAAAAATAAATAATTTTTCGTGTGAAAAAAAATTTAATGTATGTACACATAATGCAATAGAACCCATTTTTTAGAAAAAAGGTATTTTAAGCATAAAAATTAAATTACCATCATTATATTTATTGAAAAAAACATCAGAATGTTGTTAATTTGTTTTATTGAATATATTATTAACAAATATGATCATTAAAATTTATTAGTACTAATTAATTTAGTTTATTTTTTAGAAAAAATCATTACATATAATAAAATTATGTCCATGAAAGAAACCCAAGAGATGGCAGTGATGCTTTCCACAAGTGAACATGAACGAAACCCTAATACCGATGATAAAATGGGGGTCCTGAATGCAAGATCCTTTGCAGAAGTTGTTGCGGGTTGTGCCACTTGCACTGAATCAAAGATCTCTGATAGTATTACTATAAAAAAAATAGACATCGAGGTCTGTCGGCAATTTATTTCTCCAATGATGAGGTACACATACTCTTCTCAAATATTCAATTTGTTCTTTTTTGTTTGTTTCTCAGGCAATGAGCTTCCCTTGCATTTTTGCGCAAAACCATGGAGGGTATAGGCTTCGCTAAATTTCATATTTGACAACTGAATTTGTGTCATTTTTGTTTTCATTTTTCCTCAGAGAATGACTATTACTAATTCTGTACCTATGGTTCTTGGACTTTTTGGGGATACATTATGAATTTCATCAAGTGGAATCAGTATTTTGATATAGGTTCCTAACCCCCCATCATTTCAATCTATATTAGTTTCCCTGGATTCCATCTTCATCTCTTCAAAAGATCACTTTATTTCCCATTACTAAAAAATTAAGACACCCAATTAGGTTAGACAATAATACTTAGAAATTTTTTAGACCTTCAGTCGCTATGATTTGTACTGAAGTAGACATCTCCACTGAATTGTCATCGCGGTTTTGGATTCAAAATGGTGATAATGGGTTTATTCAAGTGGTTTCCTTTGAAAATGTTCTAGAGAAATGTAACATATGTTTCATAATTTGTCATATTATGAATGATTTTGAGGATAAAAGGGATAATCACACTACCCCTACATATCCAGTCAATTTGAGTGGAAAAGGATATTACAAAGAATACTACTGATAAGCCTATAGATAGAAGAAATGTTTTACTATCTGAAGTCGTTTCTAATACTAATCCTGATCCATCAACTCAGGATGATAATATTCTTAATATTGAGAGTAGTGAAGATATTGAGGAGGGTGAACCCTCTAATATTAAGCATGATCTTTATCAATCTATCCCAGAATCATGCCATGCGCAACCTCACTACACTCCCATTCTGGAGACAGAAGATAGAGCTACTCAAATTGAGAACGTCTTATTAAAATCCATCTCTAGAAGGGGGAAAACAAATTGTTGATGTTGATGTATTCATCACTCCCAATCCCAAAAAAAATAAGGAAAAGAAGGGAATACTCTCAAAATGAATGAATAATTTTTACAAGATCTCATGATGCTTCCAAAAAGGATAACACTATTATTAAAACAATAGAAAGTGTAGTTGATCTGACTGCTGTCACTTTTGATGCTTCCTAGAAATTTTATTAATATTTTCTTATATAGTTTAAGGTTGTTCCTATTGAACCTCCTGAGGGGAATATGAAAGATGTTTCAGACCAGATTGATGAAATATCTTATTAAAGGCTCATAAATGATGAAATTTGTATAGATACTTATCTTGATATCAAATGACGAATGTTTAATAAGATGTTGATGACGAAGTCTAAATAGACTACCGAATTTATTATCAGTGCTACATTGTTTTTTGACTACCATCAGCTTTTATTCAATGAAAATTCCTCTAATCGAGATGTGATGGACCAACTTTTTGATGGGTTATTGCTGATTTTTCGGCCTTAGAGATTTCTTGATGTTGATGCAATTTAGATGGACACATTTTCTTACATGGAGCTTCAGTGCATGTGCTCCCCATGGCTCGCTTACTTATAAACTGCTCATGTTTTTGGAAGTGGTGGAGTGGATTGGACAAGCTAGTTTGGGTGTGTCACTCCCTCGTAATGTTCCTATAATGGAATAATTCTTTTTATATATATTTTGAACACTAGAAATGGAGCTTTCTTGGAGTTTATGTCTTTCCTGCATGAGGTGATCTGTTACTTGAAGGCATGGTTTGTGCTTTTTTGATTATTTGTGAACTATTGTTTGATATTTATTGTTACATCATCATGTATATTTTTCAATTTTGTGTTTTTGTAAACTCATTACACCTCGAACATGAATTTTAACTCATTTTATTTAACAAATATCATTGGGTCATGAATTCGGTGACCAATTCATGTCAACGTTTGTCTCAAAAAAAGATATTGATTTTCAAAAAAACATATCATTTTAACATTAAATGAATTTTTATTATCATGAAATAGCTTGGGATGGCCCTCAAATGGTCACCCAAGTCATCCCATGGTAAGTGCCAAAGGGAATTCATGATCCATACAAACTTGAAAATATAGCATAGAATAAAAATAAAATAAGTGGGATTGATTTGGACTATAATTAAAAGACAAATAAATAAATATAATCTAAGCTGTAAAAAACTAAAACTAGTAGTGGAATGAAAATAAAACTTAACATAACTCTTTGTGACCTAATGGGTCACCACTAAACTCAAACCAACATCACACAATTCCTGCTGAATCCCTGAAATACACAGAACCTGAAGCTAAAAAATGATATATCTATAGTCCGGAGTATTAAAACTCAGTAGGTAGGCCCAAACAATCTATTCTCATTATTATTTCATTTGAATAAAAGAACCATCCACTTCATGTTTTAAAAACAATGTATTGAACTTTGTTTTCAAACATATTGTCCACTCTAAAATAAATCACAGTCCATTTACCTTTTCCCTTATAAAACTGGGTTTCTCTTCAAGAAAGAGACATTAATAATTTACAGAGAAAGAATGTTTTATTTCACTTAAAAGGAAGAATGAAAGTGAAAAACGTTTTAAAATTATTTTCCATAATATTTTTTGAACCATCCAGTCTCTTTATCAAAGAAGATACATCACATAAGGAAAAAGTAACAACAACCACACAAAAAGGGAAATGGAAAATAGATCACATTAATAACTAGGCCAGCAAGGCACCACAATCATCTACCATAGTCAACTAAGGGACAAAATTGATGATCTAACCTAGGAGCTCTTGAATAATCAACAACGTATAATACATATGACTTATCCCAATGGAAATAACTACCTGATGACTACATAATTCCCAAACACCTATTCTTCACCCTTCCTAGCCTGACTGAGGGGCCCAATCCCCTGGAAATGATAACACAATAACCCCCTCCTATGGGCCACTAGCTAGTGCTATAACCTATACTAGTATAGCAATCATTCACTGCGAATTTTCTCACTTTTCTATGTTCCCTTGTTCAGACTAAAACAAGGATGAGACAATAATTTCAATCATGTATCCAGTCACAATAACATTTATCACACATAATCAACACACATAACCAACACACACAATGAATTCACCCTCGAGTCACCCCAATGAACATGTCCCTCACCTTTAAACTATTTGATCTCAAAGGAGTCACACTCAGTGGACCTACCATAATATACAACATAGTCAAGGAATATAGACCATCCAATGATAGTTTTCAAGGTAACAAGTTTTGCAAAAAATCCAACTGGACCTCGCACAAACATCACATTATAAACTATTTCGTGAAGAACCACATGCATTCCTCATTGAAAGACAAAAACACTCTTGGAAACCCATTTAAGAAACCCATTCCGTCATTTTAAATATAAAACACATTTACAAAGGCCAACGGGTCATTTCATCAAGCACATGATGTGAAAAAACTCAATCAAGTCATTTATTTCAATACATTACAATATAAAAACTAGTCCAATTTAAAACAAAATATTTTAGTAATAATTATATATCAATTATTAATATAGAAACTTTATGTGAAATACAAGATATAAATGATTCTTAAATTTAATGGTTAATGTAGAGATATCATACCTCAGGGTTCAACCAAAACGAACATTCTATCCATGGAACTTTTTAAATGAGACTTGTTGCTCCCCTATTGAGAATATGAAGATTCACAAATATATAGGGCCACTAAACCCCTAAGTATACACCCACATGGCCATGAATGTGGTCAAGGGGATCCTTAAATATATGATTATATTAATATACCAATCTCCACTCACCTATGTATGCAGTTCCATTTATATGCATAGGTACACCTAGACCTGTACATGTATATTCACTACTACAGATGAATATGCAAAAAATGAGGGAGACTATATATATATATATATATATACCTATGCATATGCAGGTGAGTTTCCTTAGACCCAATTACTTGAAACCGCCAATAAGTGACCAACGAACAATAACTAATAAAACAATGAATCCATTATCATCAAAATACCATAAAATAAAATAAATCCAAAAAATGAACAAAGATAAGATACAAAAACCATTGAAAATTTTAAGAATTGATTGAAGTTAAAACACTCTTTTTAAAGTGAGTAGTTCCAAATAGGCCTTTATGTTTTTCACTAATATTCACCAAGACATGATTCGAGGAGAATAATGCCAAGCCTCCTAATATTTCATTTAAACCACTTTTGGGAATCACATTAGGGAACTAATGTTATTTAGAAATCCAAAACCATTTAATGATCCCAGGTTTGTGGATAAATACCATTAAAATTTCCATATTTTTTTGGGCACATCCATGTGTTCACATAGTTCACTCATGGATGTGCCAACATTGAATGAATCAATCTAAAATTCATATAAATGCTAAATCCAAATTTTCATAAAATTACAACTTTGTTTCAATTGAAATCCTATAACTCACACTATTTTAAGAACATAAAAAATCCCTCTAAAAATCATGAGAACCTTTCCAAAACATTTCAACACAATCCTCATGTTGTAAGACTACCAAATCACACATAAAAGGTAAAACTCATAGTTCATCCATTCTACCAAAATCCATTTAAGGCTAAAAAAATTCTTTAAATACTTAATTTCACTTTAATGAATACATGGAATTTTAATAAACACCATAGGTACACATGAACCTAGACATGTTTCAAAAACATCATTGAAAAATATTTCTAGAAAATCGAACCAATTACAAAATTCTATAACATGTTAAACAAGGGTCCCAAAGAGGTGAAAATCATGTTTTCAAAATTAACAAAATCTGGTTTGGCACATAATAAAAAAAAATTCAAATACACATATTATTATTAAGAAAAAAGTGTCTCAAAGACACATTTTTTACATGTTCTAAAAATATGAAAACACTAAAATAAACTCATTTAATGTATATTGAAGTTTTAAATGATACATTGAAATTCATTAATGTATTTATGAATCAATAATATTAATCATAATGGGTAAAAATGTGGAATCACATACCTATTTTATGTGTGCATTCATTGGAACTTCAAATGGAGGTAGAACGAATCATCATGGACCAACCACTCACCCTATATCCAAAGCAAATTGGGATATGAATCAATGCTAATATCTAGGGTTAAGGCAACTAAAAAATACCTCCTGGACACCTGAGAAATTGAGAGATTAAAGGAGAAGATGAGGAAGAAAAATCATTGGTGGAAACCACATTAGCCACTAGAGGGAGAAGGGGGTGGGCACTGAAGGGTCTCAGTTGGAAGGGAGGTTGTGTGAGAGGGAGTGAGTAGAGGGGATGGTGCACAAGTGGGAGAGAGCAGGGGGTTTCCATCACTGTAAGAGGGTGCACCGGAAGCGAGGTAAAACCATCGGAGGTCATTGGATTGGAGGATGCATAGGCGACGGAGAGGTGAGGGGGGAAAACCTTGGTTTTTAAAAAAAGAGTAAAATTAAAATTAAAATTAAATTAGAACATAAATTAAAAAAAAAGATTTAATATTAATAATAATTATATTAATAATAAAATGATAATAATAATAATAATATTATTATTATTAATGATAATAATGATAATATTAATAAAAATAATAATTATTATATTCATAATAAAAATATTTATAACAATATAAAAAACTATTTTAATAATAACAATAGTAATAACGAAATGATTAATCACAAGTATAATAGAAATAATAATAATATTAATCATAATAATCATCATTTAAATTTTTAATAATAATCTTATTATCATTATAATTATTTTTATTAAAACATTTATTAAATTATATTTTCAGAAAATTTTGTTTCTTTTAAAAATCTAGCAATCCTACTGTCACCTGGGCTGACTATAGGGTTGATGCTAAATGTGCGGTGTCCATGAACCACCTCAAAACCCACTAAAACTATCAAACATCAAAATTTTTTGAAACATCACTCAACACAAACATCTACAAGAAAATATGATGCCATGAAATAATAACATACAAGAATTTTAAAGGTAGGGGTGTGACAATTCTCCCCACCACAAAAACATTATTCCCCTAGAAAGTCACCAAGTGAAAAGTTAATAAATATTTAGTCCATGTCTGAACACAACTTGATGAAACAAAGAATTTCAGGTTGACTATTTATTGCCCAAGTCACACCTGACTGATCTAGATTAAACTAAAACAAAAAACAAGGAGATAACATGATAGTGTTCTCCCCACCATAATAACTCTTCTAGCATATAAATTAACACCCAAATATACCACCAACACATATACAATAAAACCCTATAAGGGAGGCTGGAAAATTAGGACATCAAGACAAGAGAACTAACAAAAAAGTTGACCATATAGACTAAAAAACACCATTAATGAGGTTGGAAACTCCTGATAGGTACTTCATCCAACTCCCCAAACATGAGAAGAACCACACCACTACCAGAATTAGACTCCCACCACTAAGGAAACCCCTCAAAATTGAATTTGAACAAAAAGATAGACCCAAATACACAATCAAAAATTGATCATCCTAACACTTACATCTCCAAATGATAACAACTAGAAGCAAAAGCAAAATAAACACATGCGAGGGTGAAACATCCCCGAATAAAGACAAAAAATTCTGAAACACACACTAAAATAGTAAGAACTACTTGCTTAACAAAATAATAAATCTTTAGTAACCTTGAAATGAAATAATAATCATATAATGGAATGAGAGAAATAATAAGAAAGCTTTAAATGCCTCAGTTACAAAATAAATAATAAAGTGTCGGGCCATGGTCTCACATAACCCTAACAACCTTTACTGTGACTGAGATTCAACTATACACCTATGTTAAGGGATCTAATGGATTAATAATTACTTTCCTTGTGGTAAGATATGAGCATCCATAGGTCATAATACATTATTTGAGAAAAGCTTTCTAAATAACTTCATCGGGTGGCCCAAATGTACAGAATGCCGACAGGTCTTTGGAGGAATGCGAAATGATGGATTTGAATGGTTGAACAAGCCAGACTGATGGAACATTCGAAAGTAGTTTGAAAAACTATAAGTCAGAACCAATGAGGATAAATCCAAAGAAACATGTTCCTCTTGCATCTCCTCTTTTCTAGATGGGGAAACTTCATGAACGATAAAAGGTACCAGATTTCCAACCACCACTGACTACACCCCTAGAACCATCTCATTAAAGTATTCAATATTAACATTTTCTTACTAAATACTATACCAAAAATCCCACAACTCTTCCACATTTCTCAAATTCATATTCGTAGGAATGAACCCTCAGGTGAAGGTGGACTCAAACAATTTCCATGTCACCCAAACTTCTGATGAAGATGGGACTACCAACTTCCACTAGTCAAAAAATAAACTCTGAAACAACTATAAAACATCACAAACTAGTATATCCTTGGTAATTCCAAACACCCTAAAGACATTCTCAACATTTTCAATCCATATAACCTCTAATGGATCTCTAACACCCTGAATGATAGGAAACATCAAAGAAGAATAAGTAAGTTGGCATGTCTCATTGAAATAATGAGGGACGTTTCTAAGCAAACAATTCCAAACAACACAAAAAACACAAAATAAAAAAAATATGAAACCAAAGCCTGAACAAAAGAAAATTTTCATGGAAAATGAACTGGCGTGGAGACCAAAAAAATTTAAACAAAACTAAAATTCATCTCTATTCAAAAATTAAATTTCCATTTTGATTTTTAAAACCGTCATTATTCAAGCCACTTCCCCAAAAAAATCCAACATTCTGAAAAAATACAACTTTTACAAAAAACATGACATTCAAAATTAAAAAACCAATTTCTAAATATGTTTTCCCCCATTAAAAAAATATCTTCAAAAAACAAGAGTATGGATTTAATCTCAAACACACACCGCTGACATCTTAAGAACAATCACATGTGTGTGAATACAAATACACTTACATCATCCATGAACAAGTTCCCCCACAAACGTTTCATACATACCATACACACAGGTTACTTCCCATAGATAGTACCGAGGGTCCCACCAAATCCATTTTTTAGGAAGTCCAATCATTTTGAAAACTCTCAATCCAAAAGAATTTAAATTTTAAAACCCATCTATAAAATTTAATTCCATTTAAAATAAATCACTTTAATTTGAATTTTTTTCATTTTAAAAAACACACTAAATAAAACTAGATCCAATGTGAACCAAAACATGTGAAAAACATTCAGAATAAAGATCTAGTAGTCATTCTTAACCTAGAATTATTTTAATGAGCCATTCCCCAAATAAGAAAACATAACTAGTTGGAGTTTAAAATGTGTATTCAGACACCCCATGGTTTACTACTCCATTAGAGATCACATTGTAACACAGTTTTTCCTCTATTGTCATCCCTCAATCTAAAATAATGAAAAAAGACTCAATTTCCAAACTACCCCTAGTAACTATGGTCTTTTCATGAGCGGTGGTGATCAAGCACCAATCCACACCTTACATACTAAATCCCAATGGTCCTAATCACAATCTACCAGATACCAAATAAAATGGGTCTGCTCTGATGCCAATTTGTTTTAATCTATCCTGGGTCGACCCGGAACCAATCTCCTAAGTCGGCCCATGGTAAGCCCGAAGGGAATTTTTGATCACCAATGTCTTGCAACTAATTTAAGGAATCAAAATTAAACCTTTGTAGAAAATTCGGACAGTAAATAAAATCAAAAATAAAAAATATAAATTAAACTATAAAAATGAAAACTAGAAGCAGATAGAATGTAAAAACGTATATACCTCCATATGACCCCACAGGTTACCACCAGCTTCAAACCAATGTAACACAATGATGACCGAATCCAGGAAATATGCATCACCAGAATCTAAAAACAAATATAAAACCATTGTTATGAGTAATAAAACTCAGTCGATGTGCCCAAAAAATCTATTCTAATTATCATTTCCTAAAAATAACATATCCATGAATTTCATGTTTGAAATAGAATGTATAAAACAAAATTTTAAAACAAATTTCCATTTTTATAAAAATAAATATCAATTTCCCTTTTCCATTTGAAATATATTTCTTTTTTCAAGAAATAATCTGTAAATCATTATAGATAAATAATGTTTTTTTCACTTAAAAGGAAGAATGAAAGTGAAAAATATTTTTCAAATATTTTCCATAATAATTTTCAAACCAACTCGTAACTTTCTTAAAAAGGATGCACCCCAAAAGGATATAAGAACAAAAACCCGACAAAAAGGGAATATAGAAATAGATTACATGAATAACTACACAAACAAGTAACTACAATCACTATAATGTCCTGACCCAGCTCACTAGTACGACGGTGGCCTGACCGACCGCCACATGACCTCACGAATTCCTCCTCGTATGCCAGAGGCCGATGAATAGTATCGAGGGTGTAAGGATAGTCAGTGGGGATACTATACTCTTTTATTGGAGATGTGAAGTGGTAAAAAAGAGTAAATAAAAATCCACAACGAAAGCAGTAATACATAATTGACAGTGTAATGGGAGACATATTTCAAATAAATGATCAAAAGTGTCCAACGATAGTTTATAAAATAAATTAATGAATGAGATGGTATTGATACATAAAAGAATGTAGAAAATAGAATAACATGATTTCCAATACAATGAAATGTGGGAATAAAGTAAAGAAAAAACAAAAAGATCAAAGGAAATCTCTATGAGCATCCTGAGCTCCAACTCTCTCCTTTTCTCATACTCAAGGTACAAGAAAACAACAAAAAACAAGGTCCAAGGCACAAGGAACAATAAAGTTATACTCGGGTACGCCAATGCAATGGAAGCCTGAGTACGGTGTGAGAAATAAAACATAGTAGGATGAAACAACCGGTGTCTAGCTCAATACCGATAGTTTAATTTAAATTAAATAGGGTAAAAGAATGAATAAATATAGTAAGAAGTATTATGTAACTAAACACCCAAATACCTACTTCATCCCTCGGCTGGTGTCTGAATATGTAACCAGTTCGTTAGTTGATTTTTACGATTTTATTTATAAGTCACATGTGAGTAAGTAACCTACCATGTTCAAAGAGTTTCCTCCATGATAAAACGAGACTATGTAATGACCTGGCCCGATGGGATTTAACCATGGCACCAACTTGTAAATGATGGGCCCAAGGAGTGTATCCAAGGCATAATGTGATAGTATAAGTAGTGAAGGTTCCAATAAGATATCTAGTGGGGGAGTTCCTATTTGAAAACAACGGTAATGTAAACTCATGGAATGCTAACTCAATAGTATCTGAGTCTAGCTAAGGGTTAAGAGTGTTATCCAAAGAGATTATTCCATGTCATTCCACAGTAAATCGCCAACTGAGTCCAAGGTGATCGACCAAGGTAATATTGGGCATAGAAAAGATAGGGCCTGGTCCGATTTATCCATGGAACATACTATTAAATGCTGGATTCAAGGAGGGTATCTGAGGTATACTGTTAGAACAAGGTACCCAATGGAAGTATTCCAGGTATCCATGTAGTAGACAAGATCTAGTGTCTAAGTAGGTATCAACCTAAGAAAATAGTATCCTTGAATTGGAAAGGGGTTCTCGATACCCAAGGTATTCTCCACTCAGAATCCCAGGGGAGCTCGATTCAGTCCACTCCTTTTTGATAAAGAAGTCATTTAATGATTCATCTGGTTCATGCCTTTCTTTCAATTAGTGTGGATAGGTCTAGTAGAGTTGAAAAGATTATTTATTAGTTCAAGAATTTCCTTCCATTAGTGTGTAATGTTCAAGTATCTTTGAAACCATTTATTGATTGGTTCAAGCCTTTCCTTATATTAGTCTGGAATGGTCGCGTAGCATTGCAACCATTTTGTAAAAACCATTAAGTCATTTTAATAGGGTAAGGTTCACACTGCTACCTTCCCTTAGCATGGTAAGGATTTACATGGATGTGGATCCAATCCTTTTCTCATGAACCCTGGTTCGTACATGGAATTCCTACATGGGAATCCATGTGTCACCCAAGGTATGAGCATGAAAAAACATTGAGTCCATAATGACATTCCTACATGGGAACCCCCATGTATTCCAAGGTTTTATTAGTATTCAAAACATTTGAAAATAATTATGTAATTTTTTTGGAAGGTCAATCATTAATCATTAACCATTTATTTAAATCAACTCCTCCCATTTACAAAAACATATTAATTACATTTACTAGAATAATATCCATAGAAGAAGGTAATTTCTTATATGGGTAATTCCAATGTTAAAAATAGACGGAACACTTAGACGGTGCCTTGGTCTCTTAATCATTTTGAATAGGGAAACACTGTGTTTTTAATTCCAATAGTTCCTTGTCTTAACTTGTAATATTCTAACATAACACCAAGGAATAATAATAATAAAAATGACAAGTGAAAAAAGGAAGTTATGACCACTTATTTTTAGCATGAAGGCAGTGCACCTCCATTGGAGGGTTTTTTTTATAAAACCTGATATTGTTTATCAACAAATGATTTTTTATCATTAGAATTTAAAACATGAAACATTCTA
Organism: Viscum album; assembly: GCA_963277665.1. Taxonomy (NCBI): domain Eukaryota; kingdom Viridiplantae; phylum Streptophyta; class Magnoliopsida; order Santalales; family Viscaceae; genus Viscum; species Viscum album. The sequence continues at coordinate 2,084,141,680 of OY728165.1, read as the reverse complement.
AATTCACATTTATGAGGAATTGAGATTAATATTTAATTATATGAATTAATTTATAAAAAAAGTGCAGTATGTAACTTTATTACTTAATTTTTAATGATTGATGACATGAAAAGGGACCCTACCACAAGGTGGAATCAAGGCATCTACTCCGGCGATGAACCAAAAATATTGAAACCACACGGAGAACCTCAACGCACTACAAGAAACATGCAAGGGACTCATAAACATCAAAAATCCCACAAATTTACTAGGAATCAAAGAGAACATTTACCTTGAAGAAAAACCAGTGAACCAAAATGATCAGAACCGCCTCCCCTTTGGCGGCAATTGTTGGAACACACACCCTCGGGTCCAAAGAAACCTTCTACACCATTCTAAACAAATATAAAACCTATAATTACGACACCCCAAACCCATTTTTGTTTTTACATACAAAAAATATGTAAAAGGGAGGCCAAAAATCACTTAAGGAATGTTGGAGAGGAGAGGAGGGAGCTTACCGTGATGATTCGAATGAGATACAAGAAGAAGAATAGCCGGAATTGACAGAGTAAGAGGAGGCTGAAGAGGGGAGTCATGCTCACAACTCAAAGGGGAGACCCCTTGGTGTGTCACATTTGAGAGAGTGTTATTTTGATTGTTATGTTTTACTTTTTATATTTGTATTTAATTTATATAAATTAAAACAAGTCACATTAAAATAATTGGGAATGGCGCACGATTTGACCTAAACGGTTTTCCAAACCATGCGCAAACAGTGCAGAGTATACTACCTTCAAATTGAAAAATGAAATGGATAGGGCCACGGTTTAGGAAACAATGTGCACCCTATGTGCTATGAAACTTCCACTATGTAAATATGTATTCATAGTAAACTTTTGTGGGCCATACGGTTTGGCAGACCATGAAGAAACTGTTCACCCTCTATAGTCTTTAAAACCATTTTTTTCTTGTTTGGAACCCCCGAAACTTCTCGAGCCAGTTGAGAGTCTTCCCTGGCTGTCAGGCATGCTCAAAAACATCACATAGGAGTGATCTAACTATAGTAATTAATTTCCAAACCACGGTTTTAAAAAATACCCATCCAGTAAATGAAAATGTTCAAAAAACTTCATTCATTAGTCTGGTTAAAAAACACAGGATTCTATAATCTACCGACCAAAAAAACATCTCATCCCTGAGAAGCCTTCAAGAAAAATGTAAACACCACATGACATACCAGGGTCATGATGTTTCGTTCAAAGAGTTGCATTGCATTACCAATGTCCAATGCACCTTAATGATCTCCAAGGAATTCTACACATCGACCCTCACAACCCAACCCAATGATCAAACTTCAACTTAAATTTAGAAGCGATCTTACAATAGAATGTTTATATAGAGACATGATAACATCAATATATCGATAACACTCAACCTATGGTGCTTCCCAACATAGTTCATAAGATAAGAAGGGGAAAATTCCAAGACACGGTACCTCCACAATTGGAATTGTTGTACAAAGCACGACTCTGGGTGTTATTACGAAACCCCTGGAGTGATTTCTTTAAAAAAAATTCGAATAATGATAAACATAAGAGAAGTATCCGAGAAAGCATTCTCAGAAGACACTACCGAGCATGAGACCACACATTCCTTCCCCTGGCAACATGATTTAAAACAACAACAAAAAACCATAAGTATCATCTAAGAATAAGAGAATGAGTCGAGCCATTTCTCCATCTTATCTCAATGTTGTTCGGCTTAGATGACCAGAGAAATTCAAAAGAAATGGTTGGGGTCTATGAGTCCGACAAGGAATTCCTACAAGGGAACCCAGAAATCACTCAGGACATACCATGTCTTGATAAGCACCACACTTTAATGTGTAACACAAACAAAGATCATCCCACAAGCTCAAAAACATTTAATGATTTAGTGTTGCGTAAGACAGACACTCTCTTAGTGCATCGAGGAATATGTCAAGATAAGGGACATTCTTGTTTTCCTTCTACATATAAGGACACATTTTTCAGGTTCAGCACAACACTACCATCCTTAATAGTTTCCTAGCTGAAAAGCAAGGAAATCTTACAGGTCCTATGTGTGAAAAATTATATAAACGAGTTCGATGTGTCAAAAAACTTGAGTATTTCAAAATCTAGTCCACGTATTGGAATGAAACTTATTCTTTAACGCACAATCCACTGTACTTGGAGATGACCTGAGACTGTACTCAACATTATATGATGATTTTCTTCAAAGTCATTTTGCCTCATAGGACCATTTTTCTGGACAACGCCATTACCAGACATCCATTACTAAGAAGACGAATGGGTCAAATGACCTAAAAATTGGTCGACCAAGCCCGAGGCACATATAACCATCTTAAAAAGAGAATTGTTCAATGCTTAGTCCCATATAAAGGACTAGAAATACCTGACCACCCATCTGAACATGTGTTTCAATTAAAAATTGAGAGTCCTAATAGGTACAACGACACCCGAACTACACCAAGAGTGAGAAAATTCACTACACTATCAAGGAATTTAAAATATTTAGGCATTACATACCACGGGTTATCCCCTTATGAAGAACAAGTTTCAACCCCGACACTGGGTCACATCAAAAAAAAGTTCACTAGGCTCAAAATTCTATCATAACACCATTGATAAGGAGAATAACACCTATAGAATGTACACACACTTCCGTTCCAAGGAAAATCAAGTAGAATTACAAACCACACTTATACGAGGGTTTTAAATAGTGGAAAAGACTATTGGATCCATTTAAAATCCTATTATACTTAATCACATTTAATCATTAATCGACAAGGATTTAATCAAAATGTCAAAGTACCATTTTCAAAAAAACGCGGCACTTGAATTTAACCAACTCCCAAAGGGAGAAACGAATGTTTTATAAAACTCAAATTTAAATCATTTTACATTAGATGGAATTATGTCATTTTTGAGAAACATATCAAAGTAAATTCTTCTTTTGGAGATAAGGAGACCTACAAGAGTCCAATTTTTTCCAACCTGGGTTCTGTAGAAATAAACCCTATAGCAAGGGCACAATTATTGAAATTTTAAACACCAAAATGGGTAATCTTCTAAAAAAATCCCTCAGATGGTCTAATTAGGTCTAATTGCGTTTTGAAAGATGGCCATTTGATTTATGATCAACAATAAAATTCTCTAACACTTATAAGAAATTAAAAAGCATCGTGCCATTTCATTTAATAAGGGTTTCCATTTCCCAATTAATGAAGCATTTATACACACCATGGACTGAAAATTGGGTCCCATTAATCAAATATAACATTAAATATCAATTAAATTTAGAAACCTTTTTAGAATGGTTAAATTACACGAGTCACTTTTTCCCAGCTATAGCAGGTCCATACACCTTATAACTGAAAACTGGCTCCCGTCATAACCGAAACCAACATCGTATACCGTGATACCATTATATATATCAAGGTAATCTGGAATTTCACTAGAAGAAGCTAACATAGATAAAAAATCATAATATAATATAAGCTTGGGAATTTAATCACAGGATCATGATATAAAGACCAGTAAGCATTGAATGAATGATAATTTATTACCTAAATAGGTATAAATCTATGAAAGGGCGATAAAATATTGGCCAAATCATACTTAGCAGGAAATATGCTAATACAATTACATGGCATGGCATATATGTACGGAATGTAAATATATATGTGCCTAATATGGAACATGTAATTCATATTTCATTCCATTACTGGACAAGAAAAGTTTCCAAAAATCTAAATATCATATGCAGCGGAATGAACACCACTCACTCTAGGTGAAATCATATCAATGGTAACAACAAACTACATAAATAAAAATCCTAGTCCTAGACACTTATTCAATCCCCGTACGTGGGGTGATTAGTCCCAAGAATGACTATTATCCAAGCACTAACACTATCCTAGTCTCCTATCTATCAACCCAAAATAGAACTACAAAAGAAAAAACCACCTCTGATACAACTTTGTAATGTCCTAACCTAGCTCACCACTAAGACAGTGACTAGACTGGTCGTCACATGACCTCAAGTGTGCCTCCCCGTATACAAGAGGCTGCTGACTAGCTACGCGGGTGTAAGGATAGTCAGTGGTGAGACTATACCCTCTTATCAAAGTTACAAAGTGGTACAACATAGTAAATAAGAATCAACAACGAAAGCAGTAATATCTAATTGACCAACATGCAGAAGATAGATTTCATATAAATGATAAAAAGTGGCCAACACTAGTTTATTCAATAAATGAATTCAGGACATGGTGTTGAAACATTACATAAATTATTAATCAATAAAAATGATTTTTAATACAATGAAATGTTGGGCTCAAGTAAAAAAATAACAAAAGCCCAAAAATGATCACCACGAGCATCCTAAAACTCGATCTCAGTCCTTTGATCCTACTCTAGGTACAAAAAAACAAACACAAACAATGTCCAGGGACATACAAACATGAATGGTCTACCCATGTACTGTAGTGCAATGGAGGCTTGAGTATGGTGTGAGATATAAATCTCAGTAGGTTGGAACCAAAAATGCCTAACCCAATCCCAAAAGTATAATATAAATTAAATAGGGTGCAAGCATGCCTATATAAAGTAAGCAGTAAAATGTTACAAAATACCAAATACATGTTTCATCCCTCGAGTAGTGTCTGAACTTCTAACTAGTTCATTAATTGAGTCTTACCATTTTATTTATAAGTAAAATAAGAGTATGTCACCTTTCAATTCTAAGGAGTACCATCCATGATAAAACGGGTAGATGCAATGACTGGGAATGATGGGATTAACCATGACACCTACATGTCAATTCTGGACCCAACAAGTGTCTCCAAGGCTTCCTGTTATTCTGTATGTAGTGAAGGTTCCAAGACGTAATAGGGTAACCTGGAAACGATATCTTGTGAGGGTGTTCCAGGGTAAAAAAAGTGGTAACATAAACTCATGGAAAGATAACTCAGTAGTATCTGAGTGTTGCTAATGGGTAAGAGTGTAATCCAAGGAGCATAATCCATGGAATTCCATAATAAATTTCCTACCGAGTCCAAGGTGATCTACCAAGGTAAAACAAGGCTATGCAATGATAAGGTGTGATGGGATTTAACCATGGAACCTAATATTCAATGCTAGATCCAATGAGTGTATATGAGGTATCATGTAAGAAGAAGGGACCCAACTGTAGTATACCGGGAACCAAAGAAATAGACAAGAACTAGAGTCTTGGTGGGTATCAACCTAAACAAAATATATCCTTGAATAAAAATGGGGTTCCCAAGACCCAAGGTATTCTCCTCTCAGAATCCATGGTGATCTTGATTCAATCCATTCTTATTGGATAAAGACATCATGTAATGATTATTCTTTCTCAAGACATTCCTTCCATTAGTGTGGACATGTCATGTAGAGTTGAAACCATTATATATTAGTTCAACCCTTTCCTTCCATTAGTGTGGAAAGGTCACGTAGCATTAAAACCATTTATATATTGGTTCAATCCTTGCCTTCCATTAGTTTGTAATGGTCATGTAGCATTGAAACCATCTAGTAAAAACCATTAAGTCATTTTCAAATGGAAGGGTGTACACCGCTACCTTCCCTTAGCATGGTATGTGTTTCTATGGATGTGGAACCAATACTTGTCTCATGAACTCGGGTACGTCTATGGAATTCTTAAATGGGAATCCTTGTATCATCCAAGGTCTTAGAATAAAAACACATTTAGTCTATTATGGAATTCTTACATGGGAACCCACATGTCCCCCATGGTTTTATTAGTATTCAAAACATTTGAAAACAATTTGGTAATTTTTGTTGAAGGTCAATCATTAAGAATTAACCATTTATTTAACTAAAATCATTCCATTTTCCAAAACATGTCAATTGAATTTATAATACTAGTATCCATGGAAGATGGAAATTGCCTACATGGGAAATTCCAATCTAAAAACCAGACCAAACACTTAAATGGTGCCCTGGTTCTTATATCATTTGGAAAAGGTAAGCTCAATGTTTCAATTCCATTATGGCCATGTCGTAAACATGCTATAATCCAACATAACAACAATGAATATTAAATATAAACATGAAAAATCAATAATGTGAGGCCAAACCACTACTTTTTACCTTGCCGGAAGCACACCTCCATTACAAGGTTTTTATTATAAAAACATTATATTGTTTATCACAAAATCTTTTATCATCTTTAGTATTTCAAACATGAAGCATGATGAATTCACATTTAAGAGGCAATGAGAATTATACTTGATTGTACAAATTTATTTATAAAAAACAGTATTAAGTAACATTATCAATGAATTTATAAAGATCGATGACTTGGAAAGGGACCCTACCTCATGTTGGAACCAAGATGTCTACTACGGTGATGAACCAAAACAAAGTGAAACCACACTGAGAAACTAAACGCACTATAAAAAACATGTTGGGGACTCATAAACATCCAAATACCCAATTATTAACATAGAAACAATTCAAAAACATACCTGAAAAAAATGGGGAACTAAAATGATCTGAACCGCCTCGCCTTCAGTAGAGGTTGTCAAAAGACACACCCTTGAGTCTCAAGAGACATTCTGCACCAATATAGACCAAAAGAGAACTGAAAATTTGGACACCCCAAACCCCAGGGTGTTCAAAAAAACCAAAAATAGGGAAAAGGGAGGCTGAAAATCCATTAAGGAAGACATAATAGTATAGGAGGGAGGTTACCATGATGATTCAAACAATATTCCCGAAGAAGAACAGCCGGAATTGATAGAGGGAGAAGAGGCTATGGAGCGAGGGTCTTATGAAAGGATCAAAGGGGAGCCCCCCTAGTGAACTGTGTCAGAGAGAGTGTGAGGATGATCGTATAGATTTATTTTCATATTTTTTAATCTAATTAAATTCAATTAAAACAAATAAAATTTTAAAAATTGTGAATCGCCCATGGTTTGACATGGAGAGTTTGCCAAACCATGTTCAAACCATGCACAGTCTACTAACTCCAAGACGGACCCTGCACGGTCCAGGAATACGGTTTTGAAAAACATGTGCAACACCTGTGCTAGGCCATTTGAGCTACATAAATAGTGTCACAAGGTTAGCTATTTTGGGCCGCACGGTTTGGAAGACCATGTGAAAACCATGCGCCCCCTATTGCCTAAAAGAATATGATGTTTTTTGGGTCTAGAACACCCCGAAACATCTTGAGAAACTTGAGATCCTTCTCCGGACTTTTTTCATGCTCAAAAATATCACTTAGGAGTGATCCATCACTTGTAATTAATTTCAGAAGCTCAGTTTTAAAAAAGACACATCCAGTAAATGAAAAAGTTCATAAACCTTTGTTTTTTTGTCATGTTAAAAAACACAAGATTCAATATTCTCCACCAAAGACAACTAGGTGTAAAAATAAATGGGAGAACCTAAGATCTGGTGAATAATATAGAATTTAAGATACATGGGACCCACCCCGAAGGAATTCCCTAGTAGATGATGTCATAACACCCAAATGCATGATCGTCACCCCAACTGGCCTGATTGAGGGGACAAATCTTATAGCAATGATAATAAAATAAACTGCTTATATGTCCCACTATCTAGTCAAATTACATAGTCTAGTTCTATTAGATTTCGATGATAATTTTCTAACCTTGCTAGGTTTCCATATTTAGATTAAAAAAGGGGTGATCTAATAATGTAAAACAAGTATCTAGTCACCATCACATTCATCACACACAATAAACACAAACAACAAACACACCCAACCAACACACACAATTAATACCCACTATCACCCCAAGGAATATGAACCTCACCTTTCAACTATTTGATCTCAAAGGATTCCTATGTGGCAGACCTCCCTTAACATACAACATAATCAAGGAAAGTGGACCATCCAATGAGAGTTTTTAGGTTAACCAGTTTTACAAATATTCCAATCGGACCTCATATAACCATCACATGTGAAACCATTTCTTAATGAATCACATACACACCACATTGAAAACCATAAAAACACTTGGAAACCCATTTACGAAACCAAAACCACCAATTTTAATCTAAAATAAATTTATAAAGGCCAAGGGGTGATTTCATCAAGAACATGTTGTGAAATAAAAAATAATGTCATTTATTTAAAAACATTAGAAGAGAAAACCCATTAAAATATAAGATAGAAAATTTTACTAACAATTAAATTACAACATTTAATATAAAAACTAGAGTTGAAATGAAAGAAAGAAATGATTTGAAAACGTAAAGGTTAATTCATAGAGATACAACCTCCAGGTTGAACCAAACGGAACAATAGGTAATTGTCTCTTTCTAACAAAGAGCTACTTCTCCAACACTGAGCATATACATCTTCACATACATGTAAGGACAGATAGCCCCAATATACACAACCTCATAGCCATGAACTTATGAATAGGGGACCTTAAAAATATTCTTTTATTCATATACCCATCTCAACTTACCCACATATTCATTTCCATATATATACATTGGCACACCTAACCCCATACATGTATATAATCTACCATGGATGAATATACACATAATAAGGGAACCTACATATATATTTATTCACACACCTATGCATGCACAAGAAGTACCCTTAGACCCAATGACTCGAAATCACTATATAGTGACCACCACAACTAAATTAAAAAATCAGGAATCCGTAAACATAACAATACCCTAAAATAAAATTAACCCAAACCAAGGAACAAAGATTCAATTCAAAACCCAATAAAACATTTTAGAAAAAAAATGTGAAATAAAAACAATATTTTTAATATGATAATTGTGAAACATGACTTTATATTTTTCACCAACATTCCACAAGACATTCTTTGTGGCCAACCATGTCAAACCACTTAATATCTAATTTAAAACCACTATTGGAAGTCATATAAGTGGGTGAAATTTATTTAGATGTAAAAACCCATTTAATGAACCCAGGTTTGTAGATTAACAATCTTCATTATGCCATATTCATTTGAGGTAACATCCATGTATGCACCTAGTAAACTCATGTATATGCGAACATCCAATGACATACTCTAAAATTCAACAAAACATCAAAAACACATTTTCATAGAAATCCCTATTTTCTTTCAAACCAAATCCAATAACTCACACTATTGGAATATAAAACAATTATTATGAAATCTGTGAGAAGATCTCTAAAACATTTCACTACAACCTTCAAGCCTTAAGACTACCAAATCACACATACAAGGAAAACCACAATGTTTAACCATGCTACCAATACACATTTATGGCTAAACATTTCATGAAATACCAAATTTGACTTTAAAGAATACATAAAATTTTAATAATAACCATTTGTACATATGAACCAAGACATATTTCAAAAAATTACTTTGAAACCATATTTTTAAAAAATTTAAAAACATCAAATATTCTATAATAAGTTAAACATGGGTTCTATAGAAGTGAAAATATTATTTTCAAAATTATTAAAACGTGATTTGTATCATAATAAAAAAATATTTTAACAAGTTATAATCATTTAAAACAACTATAATAAACTAATATAGTGTAGTGTGAAGCTACAAATCATATTTAAAAATTCATTAAAGTATTTATGCATCAATAATTTTCTTTGGTTTGGAGAAAATCATGGAATTTCCTCCCTTGATGGAGTGAAAATGCAACAGAACATCAAAGGTTGGTGGAAAAATATCTCATGGATCAAGTGTACACCCAATATCCAAAAAAAAATTTATTCACATAAACACTAATATCTAGGTTTCTTAGAAACAAAAAATTATACCTTAAAACACAAGAAATTGAGTGGTGAAAGAAGAAGATGTGGAAGAGAACACACTGGAGGAAACCACAATGTCCACTAGAGGGAGAAGGGGACATGCACTGGAGGTCCACGACAAGAGGGGAGGTCTCACAAGTGGGAAATAAAGGGGTCTTCTTCTTGAAAGGGAGAGAGTAGGGTTCCACCATCGCTAGAAGTGGGCATGCCTGAACGTAGGAGTGGCTATAGGAGGTCAAAGTAGAGGAGGAGGCATAGGGCAGCTTGAAGTGGCGTGTGAGGGAGGAGGGGAGTGTGTCATGAAGTAAGGGGGAGTAGGTGAGTTCCATGTGAGGGGTTGGGGAAGAAAACCTTCAGATGGAAAAAAAGAATAAAAAAAATTAAATAAAATAGCAATTTATATAAACAAAAATAGAAATTAAACTGTTAATAATTATAATCATAAAAACATGATAATAATAATAAATCTAATAAAAATTATAAAAATTATAATTATAATTATAATCATATATATAATATTTATATTTATAAGAATATTAATAAATATTTTAGAAATATTTGTAGTAATAAAAAATATTGAATCATAAAAATAATAATAATATTCATTATCATCATCATAATTTCTCATTTTAATAATAATAATATTATCAAAAATACTATTATTATTAATAAAAATATTTAAATTCAATTTTCATAAAATTTTATTTATTTTAAAAATTGGTCATCTACATGGTCACTAGGGCAGACTGCATGGTTACCAATAACCGTGTGGAGCCCGTTCACCAACCCAAAACCAACCAAAATAATGAAAATTCAATAAAAATTAAACTAACAGTCAACCCAAACCTCAAAGAGAAAATATAAAGACAATATATAATAAAATAAAATAATTTTAATGGTCGTGGTGTAAAAATTATCCCCACCACAAAACATTTCTTCCCCTAGAAATTCTCCAACTCAGAAGATAACCAAAAAATTGAGTCCATTCCTTATAAACAACCAGAATAAAATAGAATTCTAAAATGACTATTTATTCCCCAAGTCACACCTTGTCAATTGATAAGAACCCACAATCCAAAAAAGGGGAGAGACTGAGATAGTTCTCCCCACCACAATGATTCATCTAGCACATAAATTAAAACCAAAACATACCACCACGACTTAAACAAGAAACCAACTATTAGGGAGCCTAAAAAAATGGGACCCTGAGATAAGAGAACTTACAAAACCATTTTCCACATTAATCAAAAAACACCCCCAATGAGGCATTAATGTACTGACATTTTATACCATCCAACCCCCCTATAATGAAAGGAACCATGCCACCACTAGAATTATATTCCTAGTAATAGGTAAAATCCACAAAAATATGTTTGATCCAAATAAGAGAAATGAAAACACCATCAAACATCAATCTTTCAACATAATTAAATCATCAAATGAACACAATTGAAACCAAAAGGGAAAAACCCCATATGAGGGCCAAACATCCCTAAATAATGGGGAATGACTCCAATAGCCACATTCAAACAATTAAAACTTATTTTATAAAAATAGAAAAAATCCATAATAACCATAAAATGAAACAATTAACACAGAATGGAAGGTAAGGAAACTTTCAGTGTCTAAGTTCCAAAACAAAAAAATAAAGAATCGGGCCACGGTCTCACATAACCCTAGAAAACCTAAATGTGCACGATCTTCACCCTGAGACACGTGTTAGAGGATCTCATGGTATAATCATATCCTACTGCATAGTCATTTAAGTGATTCTATTGGTCATAATCTCTTATTTGAGAAATGATTCTTACAGAACTTCCCAATGTGGAACTAACAACAACAATGATGGTTGGTCTTCAGAGGAATGCGACAAGATGGATTGGAATGCCCGGACTGACCACAATGATGGAACATTAGAAAGTGGTCTGAATAAAAACATGTCAATTCCATTGAAGGTAACTCCTTAGGAATATTTTCCTCCGGAATTATATCCATTCCAAATGGGGAACCATAATGAACAAGAATAGGTGTCAGATTTATAACCACCACTGACGAAACCCCCATAACCAACTCTTTAAAGTGCTATACAAAAACTTATACAAAAAGATGACCCTACCAAACATAATTCATCTCTACCACCTTCATCAACTTCACTTCCTCATGTATGAACCTCAAATGAATGTTTCCTCAGAAATTTCCCATTTCGCTCAAATTTCCAATGAATATTTGACAACCAACACATAGTGGTCCAAAAAACGACTCCTTATCAACTCCAAAACAAAATGAACCCGGATATCCATAAGAGTACCCAACACCCTAATGACATGGTCTACCTCTTCAAGACATTTGCCAGCCTTTAATGGACCCCTAACACTATAAAATATAAGAAAAATGCAGGAGAACATTGATACTTGTCCAGAATCCTTAGAAATTTGAGGGGCCTGTCTGGGTGGAAAATTCCAAACAACATGAAAAAAAACCAAAACCAACATCAAGTCAAAGAATGACCAAAAGAAACACCTAAACCCAAAAAACTAACTTGTAGACCAAAAACAAGGAATCAAAACCAATATTCATCTCTTTTCAAAAAATTAAATTTCCATTTTTATTTTCAAAAACATACTATGTAAAGCCACTTGCCAAACACAAACCCACTATTAAAAAAATAAAAACCACATTCTAAAATAAAAAGCACATTTCAAAACCACTTCCCCATTAAAAAATCTCTTACAAAAACAAGAATAAACATTTTTATCAAACACACACCCCTGGAATCTTTGGAACCATCACATGTGTTTCTATCTAATTCCACATACATAATCTATGAAAACATACCCCATTCAATTTTCATACATACCCTACACAGATGTGACTTCTCATAGGGAGTAAAAATGGTCACACCAAATCGATTTCTTAGCAATTCCAATCATTCAACAACTTATCAAAAGAAATATTTTAAAACACATATTATAAATTTAAATGTATTAAAACGAAATATTTTTCATTTATAAAACATTTTTCATTATAAAAAACAAACTTACACAAAATATAATAAAAGATAACATAAAATTGTACCAAAAAATCAGAATGAGTAACTTTTTTCATGGTTAACCTGATGACATAGTAGTGATCTATTTCCCAATTAAGAATCAATAACTAGGTGGATATTAAACCATGAACTCGGAATCCACGTGGGTCACTAATCCATGAGAAATCATGATGTAACACTGCCTTGAATTTGTTTTCTTCCCTCATTCCAAAACAAATAGAAAATACATAGTTTCTAGAGTATCCCTGGTAACTCTGGTCTCATCATGAGCGGCGATGATCAGGAACCAACCCCTAACCTACCTCTAGAGTCATGATGTTCCTAATCTACATCTACTAGACACCCGAAATAACAAGGGCCTGCTTTAATACTAATTTTTTAACAAATAATCTCAGGCCGACCCTAAACTGGTCCCCTGAGTCCGCTGTCAGCAAGGCCTGATGGGAACTCATGATCCCCACAAGAAAGAAACCACTATCGGACATAATAATTAAATAGTTAGGAATGATTTATCCCATAAATAGAATAAAAATAAATAAATATAAACTGAATTATAACAATTAAAACTAGCAATGGAATAGAAGTAAAATTTCAAATACCTCCATGTGACCTTAAGGGTCACCACCGATCTCAAACCAATGTCTTACTACAATGACTGAACACATGAAATACAAAGCCCGAGAAGATAAACAATGATAAAACTATATGTGTGACTATTAAATCCTAGTAGGTGTTCCTAAAAAATTTACTAGCATTTTCATTTAATTTAAATAAAATATCAATCAATTTCATTTTTTAAATACAATCTATACAACTATGTTTTCACACTCACTTTCATCTTCCAAAAAAATCATTGTTCATGGAAATTTTTCAATTTAAAACCGAGTTCTTCTTCATGAAAGAGACATTAACTTTTTATAGAGATAGAATTTTTTCATTCACTTAAAAGGAAGAATGAAAGAATGTGAAACGTGTTTTTAAATAATTTTTCGTAAAAATTTTGAATCCAACCTGTCACTTTCTTAAATAGGTTACAACATTAATTGAAGGATGAAGAACAAATACATAAGAATGAAAATGGGAAATATAGTATATAAATAACTAGCCAAAAAAGGCACGACAATCATTCACAGCAGACAACGAAGTGCCAACATATAGGGGAGAACCTATGAGCTTGTGAATAATCTAGAACATACTATAAAATTGACTCATCCTGATGGAAATCCCTACCCAATGAAATAATAATGCCCAAATGCCCAATCGTATACCTACATGTCCAGACTGAGGGTGTCAATCCCATAGCAATGATAACAAAACCACCCCTAATATAGTCCACTATCTAGTGAAACAACCTATAATAGTGTAGTAATCATCCACCAAAATTTATCTATCTATGCTTGGTTACAATGTTCAGAAAAAAAGTTGGTGAGCCAACAATTTTAAGCAAGTATCCAGTCACCATCACATTCATCACACACTAACAACACACACAACCAACACACACTACAATGTCACCCCCAAGTCACCCCGAGGAACAAGTCTACCACCTTTCAAATTTTTATCTCAAACTAGTCCTACGTGGTGGACATCCCACAACAAAAAATATAATCAATGGAAGTAGACCATAAAAGGAGAGTTTTGAAGGTAACCAATTTGAAAAAAAATGTCAACTAGGCCTCCTACAAGCATCACATGTTAAACCATTTCATATATAACCACCCAAAAGCTATTTTGGAAACCATAAACACACTTGGAATCCAATTTATGAAACTTAAACATCCATTTTAAATTCAAAACACATTTATAATGGAGAAATGGGTTTTTAATGAAGCACTAGATTTGAAAAATGAAATAATGTCATTTATTGCAATAAATTACTAGAGAAAAACCAATCTAATTTATGATTGATAATTTTACTAGAAATTATATATCAATAATTAATATAAAATTCTGTATTCTAAATGGAATAAATAAATTATTCAAAAATATGAAGGCTAGTGCACAGAGATTCTACATCAAGGTGGATCCAATCTAAACATTTAGCCTTTGTTGCTTTCTAACTAAGAGCTCATGCTCCCCCAATGAGCATATGCATCCTAACATAAATAAAATGACACTAATCCCATTTCTCATACCTAAATGGCTAAGAATGTGTGATGTGGGATCCTTACATATATTCTTATGTGCATATATATGTCTCCACTCACCCAGCTCTAAATTTCCATATATATACATATGAACACCTATCCCCATACATGTACATTCACTACTATGGTTGAATATACACATAATAGGGTAACATTAATATATATATATATATATATACATACCTAGGCATAGGCAGTCGGGTCACCATAGACCCACTGACATGAAACGACCAGTCAGTGAATACCATATCATAATTAAAAAAAAGAATCAATAAAAATAATATTATAGTAAAATAAACATAATCTAAATAAAGAAACCAATATATGATTCAAAAACCATAAAAACTTTTATGAAAATAAATGTTAAAGGAAAACACTAAATTTATAGTGAGGAGTGCCAAAAGGGCCTTTAATATTTGCATGAACATTCACCAAGACATGCTTCAGCGGCAACTAGGCCAAACCTCTTAAAATCTCATTTAGACCCACTTTTGAAAATCAAATCAAGGAACCAATATTATTTATAAATCAAAAAAAATTAATGAACCTGGTTTTGTGGATAAATACCACTCAAATTGTCATCATAACTCAAGGGAATATCTAATGGAACACTCTATAATTCATAGAAACCACAACAAACCATTTTTATTAAAATTAATATTTTCTTTCAAAAAAATCCTATAACACACTCTATTCTAAAAAAATAAAAAATCCCTCTAAAAACTATGGGATCCTCTCTAAAATATTTCACTACAACCCTAATTATATAAGACAACCAAATGACATATATAACATAAAACTCAATGTTCAACCATTCTATCTAAACACATTTAAGGATAAACATTTTTTGAAATAAATAATTTCACATTAATTAATACACGTCTTTTTAATAAACAAAATAGGTACAAATGAACCTAGAAATGTTTCAAAATTACTTTGAAAACCTATTTTTATCAAATTGAACTACGTCCAAAATTATATAATAAGTTCAAAAAGGGTTTCATTGAGGTCAAAATAATATTTTAAAATTTTTAAAACTAATATTTGGATCCTAATAAAACACAATTTCTCATACACATATATGAATAAACCAAAAATTGAATCAAAAAATATTTTAAAAAAGTTTTAAAAATTGGAAAACACTATAATAAAATTATTTAGTACAGTGTGAAGCTGTGAATCATAATTAAAAAGTCAGTAATGTATTTAAGAATCTATATTTTTTTGGAAGGTAAAAAAATATGGAATCGCCTACATTGTTGGAATGTGAATGTAGGAGAAAATTGAAGGGAGTTAGAATGAAGCCTCCGGGACCAAACACACTACCAAGATCCAAAGAAAACGGGGATACCCATCGACCATAATATATGGAGTTCATATAAAAAATAAATACCACTTGGAAACCCTAGAAATTGACAGAGGAAGGAAGAACATTAGGAAAGGAACTCACCATAGGAAAGTCCAACGGTCGCTAGTGGGATAAGGGGGAGTGCATCAAGGGTACTGGGCAGAGGTGGGGTCATGTGAGAGGGAGAGAGAAGGGGTATCATGACACAATATGGAGAGAGTAAGGTACTTTAATTGCAAGAAAAGGACATTCTATAAGGGTCGTGTAACCACCGAAGGTTACCAGAGAGGAGGAAGTTCCTGGGAGTTTGATGTCGGTGATTAGGGAGGAGGCGAGTAGAACACGATGTTCGAGGGATTTAGGGGAGTACGACATGATGGGTGAGGGAAAAATCTAGATTAGAGAAAATGATTAAATAAAAATTTAAATAAAAAAGGAACACAAATAAACAAAAATAGAAATAATACTATTAATAATTCTAAAATTAATGACATGATAATAACAAGAAGTTTAATAATAACAATAATAACAATAATAATAACCATCATATTCATAATAATAATATTTATAATAATACGATCCACCATTTCAATAATAATAGTATTAATAACAAAATCAATAATCATAACAAAAAATGTAATAATAATAATAACAATAATCATTTCAAATTTTAAAAATAATAATAATAATATTATTATTATTAAAATATTATTTAAATTATATTTTGGAAAAATATTATTTATTTTAATAATTGTTAAACTAAAAAGTCACATGGGTTGAACTCATAGTTACTACTAAATATGGGGTGCCCGTGCACCTGTCCGAAACCCGCCAAAATTATCAAACTTCAATAAAATTTCAACCATCACTTTACACGGACCTCAATAAGAAAATCGGATGAAAATTAATAATAAAATAAAAAATGTTAAAGTTTAAGGTGTGACATATATTCATTTCTATCCATTTAGTTTTCAATATAAAGATTGTTATTTTATTATTTATATGCATAAAATATTTTTTTAGAAAAATTTAAGGCTCAAAATATTTTTTTTATTTAAAATAAAACTCTAAAAATTATAAATACAATTTTGGTAAAAAATTCAATTCCATTTGAAAAATAATTATTATATTACTATTCATTTACATTACATAATAATTTTATATAAGTTATAAATTTATCCTTGCATGAGGTTTATTCCATTAAATTTATTCATATAATTACTTGTAGTATTTATATTTACCAAAAATATATGATTTATCAAAATATTAAAAAATAGTTTCTCTAGAATCCGTGATATTTTCCTAAGTTAAATAGAATATTTTAAAATTTTAAAATAATTTTGATTATCAATTATGTTACAGTCAACTATCATGTATTTTATTTCATATTTTTAATAAAAGGATTATTTATATTAGTTTAGTATTGTGTGAATAATAAGTAATAACACATACTAGTTTTATTCAAAAAATAATGAATAATTAAATATTGGGGTGTAACATCCATGCGGATATTTAATACTGAATCTCCATTATCATATATTACTAGTATTTCATTTTGAAGATAAAATACAAAATATCTAGGCATTAAAGGATTAAATGGATTAGTATTTTGGGAAAATAGGTATCATACATCACTTATATATAATAAAACATAAACATTCACTTAAATATTTCTACTTTATCATGCTAAAATCATTCATTATCCTATGTAAATGTAGTCGTTGAATGATATAAATCATATAAAGGGGTGATCTAACAGCCTGGTAAGAGGATAAATAAGGGACATGAATCAATAAAACTAGGGTGATCATAATCATCGTCATTATAACATAATTATTGGATCATCATAATAATCCTGAGATAACCATATGATAATGAAATTGAATGTTTAATATTAATAAAAAATAAAACGTCATGTCATAATGGTCATATACCACACATCATTGTGAAAAAATCTAATAGCATGTTGATTCATAACATTTGTACATAAGTGATAACTTCATCATTATCAACAATTATAGAATAAATGTAATCCATTGTTCATATAATATCTTGAGATACATCACGTTACGTAATTCATTGTAAAGATATATAATTATGGTCTCACTCATCACATCATAAATTCTCATAATCAGGTATTCCACAAAAAACTTATGACTATCACAGTCATGAAATAACACATGTAATGGAAGAGGTTTTATAAGGATTTAATAAATCATAATTTTAGGAAATTTTTTTTCCCCAACTAATAATGGATTAATGTTTTTTAATAAAAACCATCTTACATGAGTGAATTAGAAACCACTCATTATGAGTAAAGGATTGTTTTTGAAAGAAAATTATTTTTTCAAAAATCATAGTATTTGGCATAAAAATAGCGGTGGAAACATGTATACAGCATAAAATAAAAGGGAAAATATTCAATGGATATTTAAGGAACACTGTAGTAATATCCATATAGAAAATTATATTAAATAGGGATTAACAAAATAAAGAGAGTTTAGTTCCAGAATCTCCATACATTAAATCCATTTTTATTTTGTCAATTTTCTGCCACCATGATAATAAAAATATGTTTATTAAAACATTTATCCATAATTAAATTATTTATATTTTAACATTATGTTTTAATTATAATAATTTGACGATATTTCTTGATATCATTGGTTTAATGGAAGATATTTTTATGTCAATTTTTCCTTTAAAATGTCTCGTTATTCAATTTTTTAATAATATTATTCAATATTATTAATACATTAGTATAATTAATTCCAAATGAATAAAAAATATATTTATCAATTTATTTATTAGGATTTACTTATTTTACCCATCCATATGCTTGGTGGTATGAAAACAATGGGTAAATTCCTTATTGGTTGTTAATTGGATATCAATGAGATATTGTTAATAGAGCAGGAATGAGAATCATGACAATTTAATATGTCCTAAATGTAATACTTTTAGTAGGTTAACATAATTAATATAATTTCAACATGTAAAATAATTTTCCTTATTTAATTTTATATTGATATGGATTTAGAAAAATAAAAATAGGAGAGTGGAATGAAAAGAGGACATAGTGGGAGCTTAATATCTCATTTGTGTTTCTCCTTTACTATGGCTCTAAAACCCTTTAATGTTTGGATTTCAATGGCCTAAGAACATCCATTTGTAATATAAGAGACTTAATTTGTATATTTTTGGTAGGTATTTATCTTTGTAATATGAGGGAGCAGTTTTTTTCCAAGCGGAGATGTAGGTGTTTTTTTATTTAGGAATAGGGGTATTTTTAGTATACAACATAAAATAAAATAATATATCAAAGCTAATTTTTTTAATATTATTTTTTTATAATATAAATCATTTATAAATAAAATATAATGGTTTTAGGATGATAAAAAAATTTATAATTATAATTAAATTATTTTATTATAAATTAATGTGTAAAAATGAATAATTATTTTTTAAAAGGAATACTTCTTACTTGATCCTTTGGGAAGTTATTTTTTGTTTGTAAGTCATGTTTATTTTATATTATTGTCTCATTTTGGAAATGAAATTATTTTTTGTTGGTCCAAAATTCTTATAAATTATTATTTCATTATTAAATCTTGATTCATTTAATTAAAGATGCATTGGTTATGGAAAAAAAACATTATCTTACTATTCATATGAAATTAACGTGTTTAAAAAAGTTATCAAAATATAAACATTAGAAAATATCTCCATTTTAATTTAGAAATTGTAAATTATAATATCAAAATATTTAAATAAAATTCTTCATTAAAATTTTTAATATATAAATAATTTTTAAAAAATTTCTATACAGAACAGTTCTATAACAAATTTCATATATTTTCATTAACTTTTTAATCATGATATTTATTTTTTGGTATTATAATATTTATATTTTAATAAATAGTACTTGAAAAATATTAATTATGTCATAATTTATTATTTTCAGTTTAATTAAAATTCCAATGGTTAGGTTACAATTCTCAATGGTCATGTTACTATTCCAAGAGTCATATTACTATTCCAATGATCACATTACCTCATATATAAAAACATTCAATTTCTTCATTAATTATTCACCTCAATTCCTCTCAAGGTTATATTTTTTTATTTTCAATAATTTCAATTTTCATAATAATAATCTCATTAAATTATATAGATTTGTTTGTGGAAGGTATGATTCTGACTGGGCTGGGTGATCCATATTTTATCATTAATGTTTTTTATTCACACCAATGGAATATTTGGAATTTTAATAGGTTTAATTACTATATAATTTAACGATTTTAATTAATGAAATATTGTGTTTTGGGATTATTTATGTGATTAATGAGTATTATATAATATAATATAATATAAGACACATTTATTTAAAGAAACAAATTTAATTTATAAACTTTGTCTAGTCAGATTCATCCATTTTAAAAATTTTAACATCAAAATTTTGAAAAATATCCTCAAATTAGAATAGGTGAGGGTACATCTGTTTTTTTCATTGGTTTCCATGTCACCTATTCAAAAATATGTTTCATCCATAACTATTTGATAAGGTTAGTTTTATTGTTTCATAGAGCCTTGTATCATCAGTAAATGATTTTAAATAGATTCTCCTTATATGAGTGGTCATTCTCTAGTTCAGACAACTCATGAATTTAGTACATTTGAGGGATCAGTAATGTACACTGTCCGTAGTGATACATGGAACACATGATGAAAATGGTCCATATTTTTTGTCACTGAAAGTCAATAATCCCCAACTCTTATGATATAATTGAGATAAAAGAAGATAATTTTTATAGGGCTAAGATTTCAATTATTTCCAAACCACATGACTTTCTTTCATGGTGATATTTGAAGGAAAGTATTTTTCCAACTTCAAACTCCATGTCTCTTTGCTAGTTGTAAGAATAGAAATTATTCTGACACTATGAAGATTTTATATGTTGTTTGATTTATTGAACTTTCACTTTGAAATCAAGCATAATATCTGGTCCAAGTATCATTATTTCAAAAAATTAATCCCAAAAGTAGGTGTTTTACATCACTTCCCATATAAAGAAACATATAGATCCCTTTGAATACCCGTGTGGAAGCAGTTTCTATATGAGTACTATACTATTGGGATACTTTGAACCCATCCTCCTTTTAATTCCATTGACTATGTTCTTAGAAATACCTAGAGTGTCTAAATAGTCCTTTCATATTTTCCATATATTTCGGGGAGATATGACAAACTAAAATTCCATTAAATATTCAAATCCTATAGTTTCCCTCTAAATAATTTAGAAGAAAACATTTGATCATGATTATATATTATTGATAGTGACCCCCCAAGAAGCATCAACAATTCCATTACATGTATCATAGGAAGCATTTCATGTGGTAAATCTTCTAAAATAGAGACTAAGTGAGTTGTATTGGTTAGTTGATCCACCACAACCAATATCAAATTATATTCTTTTAATGGATTTAGCAGACTAATGAAAAAGACTATTATAATGTTATCAATTTTCTATATGTGTATAAACAGTTTTTTCATCACCCCTTTCAATTAAATCATTTTTCTTAACTATCTTGAATACTAATCACCATGAGATATTATCAATAATCACTTTCTTCATTTAATTCTTCCAAGTTATTTCTTCAAGATCATGGTAAAACATTGTATTTTTGGGATGGATAGAGTAAAATGATATACAATGACCAATACTTATACATTATTTAATAATTATTCATAAGTTATTAATTAATTATATTAAATTTTAGGACCTTTTTAGGTTTAGTTTTCTATGAAATTAGGCTTTAAATTATATATAATATAACCATGAAATACCTTGGGAAAACATAAAACTAGAATCCATTTTTTAAATAAAAAAAATATTTTGAAATAAATAATTCTTTCATTTCATGTAAACACTCCCTAAATTTAATATTTACTTCTTCTTTTCCCTTACCCATCCTTAAAGCATATTAAAAACATATTAATAACTTCAGATGATGGTAATAGCTCAGTTTGGGATGTTAAAAAGATTGGAACCCATTATTCAATAAAATCATGAAATACCACGAAATATTTACCTTTACATAAATTTTCATTTGGAGAAATAAATAAAATATGTTTTTCAGAAAACACACACACGTTTTCCTCAATAAAATCCATTAATTAAAACCCATATCATGAAATAAAAAATACATCTTAGTGACTTAGAAAATAATATTCATAAAAAAATTTCAAAACAATTTATTTGGAGGAAAAATACATCTAACTTCAAATATAATAATTACCCATTGTATTAGAGATCTATAATGAGTCTCACCATTCATATAAGATATATTTTTCTAAACGATTCAAATGACCTATAATGGGTGTTAACTCGTCGTATATTTTATATCTGGCTAACCTGTGAGCTATAATGGGGATCAAACCTTCATATAAGTTCTATTTCACTCAACTGTTTCATATAATTATCAAGTAAAATTTCATTAAAAAAACACATTCAACATAATACCCTTTTATAAAAAATAATCTCATAGGAGAAACACTTTTAGATAAAAATACAATTTCATTTTAAAACCCCATTTGCAATACCAAAATATTATTTTTTTCTTAAAACCCATTTTCAATACAAAAATACCTAATAAATAAAAAGGGTTTCCTTTGATGAAATAAGTAAATACATTAAAGGTAGATAGAAATAAAATAATGGTAATGATGGAATAAAATTCTTCATCTTCATTTATGTTATTAATATAACATTCACTTTTTAGGTTTGTCAAATCATTCTATACAAAACAATTAAAAATATTCCTTTTGAAAACCATTTAAAGTAAACTAAAAATATACAAAATTTTAATTTATAAATTATTTTCTCACATAATTACTTTAATAAAATCATTAAAAAACATTTATATGTAATAGAAAGAGTTGAAAAAAGAAACTAAAATATTATTTTTTTAATGAAAATTCCCTTTTCACTTGGGAAACACATCAATAATCATCCCCTTGTGGGAATAACATTAAAAACGTTAAATATAATTGGAATATATATTCATGTTATACCATGTAAATTGTTTGTATATATGCCTTATAAAATAATAATGGTTAATAATATAAAAATAGGCCTCAATAAAATAAAATCGAGGCAATGTTCCTTACAATGAGTCTGATTCATCACATTTGTATTTATATTATTCTATAATAAAATTATAATAATTATTTATATTATTTAGAACCATTTTAAAGTTTAATATTAATTTAATTTCAGTTGTTTACATGTTATATAGAGTTAATTATCGAATTAATTGTAACTCAGTTGTTTTGACCATATTCAGATCATGTGTGAAAAATGACATACTTAGGTTGAATTGGGTAAAAGTGGTCATTATTCAAAAATATCAAAAATAACAACCATTAAATAATTATCATATTTATATATAAACTATAATTTTAATAACAATCATGAATTCTGTTTTTGAATAATGAATGAACATTGAAATCATGGAGATAGTAGGTCACACATACTTGTGAGTAATGTAATACTTTTCAATGATCACTATGGAAATAATGAAAGTAACATTATATTTTTCCTAAATTATTATTATAAAAAAATATTATTTATTTAAATATAGATTTAGTATCTTTATTTTTTGGTGACTAAAAATTGAATCGAATTACTTCGATGAGGTTGTAGTCCACACGTCTATAAACGACGTTATCACGTTTTCAGTGAGTGAGAAGGTAAGAATGTAAAAGCTATAATATATTAACAGAGAGATAAATATTTCATTATTATAATAACTATCTCATTTTTATCCTATATATGAATTATCATATACCTTATACCATTCTATGTAAATATTTTGTGAAAAACGAATCACAACGCTTCACGAGGCGGTAGTCCGTAGTACAGACGAGTGACAATATCGTATCCCCTACGCAATGGAATTTAAAATTTTCATATGTTATATAATGATTCAAAAAGAATATTTATATTATAAAATACTTATATAAACATCTAAAACAACACCATAACCATATATGTGAGTTGGTAATGGAAAAATTAATGAAATCATTTCACGAGGCGGTAGTCCGGCATACAAATGAATGATGATTTTGTACCTAATTTGATGGAAGAGGGAAATGATTTAGGTAATTAATTTAAAATAGAAACATATGTGTATGCTTAAGATATTTGGGTTATTATATAACCATATTTTAAGAATATGTTATGTCAGTGTATAATGAAATTAAACAAAAATGCTCGTTGAAGAACATTACCACCTCTTCGAGTGTCCTCACAAGGATTGAAATCAATCCTTCATATGTTGTATTTACTCATAATATAAGGAATATAATATGAGGTTAGTTAATTTTGGAAGTCAAATATGAAGTTATTGTCCATGAAAAATTGGATTATAGGTGTTAATAAGTTAGGGGAGTGACTTCTCTTTTTTATTTGAGGAGGATTGCCAATTTGTAAATACCCAAAATTATCCACTATTATTAGGATACTATTGTCTAATGTGGATCCAAGAAATATAATTAATGTTTTTAGTTATTTAATGGTCAATTAAAACCTCAAAAAAACAATAAAACATGTTTTATAATCTTTTTTCCCTTTACTCAAAGTTTCTTTATGATTTTCATTTTGGTTTTTCACTATGGAAACTAGTATTTTAACATAAGTAATTTTTTCCTTAAGACTAAATTTAAGTGAGAAAAAATAAAATATATGGACCGAATAATTATTATTAAAATTAAATTACCAAAAAAATGTTTTATGTTTGAAAATAATTTTTAAAGAAGAACATTTAATGGGTAAAAAATTTATTTTTAGCCTTAACTATGTTAATTGCGTTTTAATTATTTAGATGTCAATGTAGTCATTAAATAATAATAATGGGTTCATGAATAGAATATATTTGATATATATTAATACCTATAAATAACTTTTTAGAAAAAAAATTATGATTTTTTATCATTTAAAAGATTTGCATTATTATAAAATAACATTAATGTTAGGCATGAAATTATTCATTTAATTTGAATTTAAAAAGTTATAGGAAAATTATTAATTTAAATTTTTGTATAATCAAAACTATTAAAGATTATATATTCTTCTAAAAAATTAATTTACGATAATTATCATTTCAATATACTTTATATTTAATAGTTTTAGTATAATTTATGTTAGTTATTATTAACTAAATAATTACTATGATGGCATTTCATAAGTATTTAATGTAATAAATTCTTCTCTAATTTGTTTAATATAAATTATAATGATATAAACAACTAATTTATATTTCAAAATAATATTTATAGTGGAAAAATATTTTTTTTCCATATCTCTTATAGAAATATAAATGTAGAAAGGTGTTTTTCCTTCTTTTTTACGTAACTTATTATATTGGTCATTTTAGGGTAAGTTTCCCAAAAAACTCAAAAAAATCGATCATAAGTTTGTAATGGTAGAAATATGGACACCCAAATGGTTCTGAAAAAATTGGTAGGTCATTAATACTGTTATTTTATTATTTTAGTCCCCAAATAACTCATCTTTACTATAACCATTGTAAATAGTTTTTATTGTTTTCACATTTCATTTGGGTGAAAACAATTAAATTGAAATTTTTAGAAATTAATGTTTATTATTATTAAAAAATTCAATCTATTTTTTCAAATAAAATTCACATAATTTCATATATTTAATTTAAAATTTCTTCTACAAATGTGACGACAAACAAAGGGTTTTAATGTGAAAGTGTTCAACAATTTAAAATATTTTTATTTAAAAATTGAATATTAAAAACCTGATAATAATAATATATTAGATTAATTGACATATAGTTTCACTAAATATAATTTTAGATAAAATTTAATATATAATTAAATGTTATAGTTTATATAAATGAAAAGGTAGCTTTCACTTAAATTTTTTTATTTTTCAATATTAATCCAAAAAAGAAACTTTTCCATAAAATCTAAACATTCACCCGAAGATAATTTATAAATAATGATTTAAAAATTAATAATTTTTTTTTTAAAAAAATCATATAATTTTTAGAATTTATTTTTTAATTACCTGTGAATAGAACGACTAATATGTCATTTAGGAAAAAATAGTGTTTTTAATAAAACAATTATTTTTCTTCAAAATTATTATTATTTTAATACTAATTGATATATAATCATATATTTAATAATTTACTTATTACGACTCATCCTTGTATGTTTAATGAGAATATGATAACTATTATAGTAAATAATAATATTTCGCATTTAATTTAAACACAATGTTTTGTGTAATACAATTTGAACTAAGTATTGCGAGTAATTTAAGCTATAGAATGCAATTTTATTATTTCAAAATCATGGGGTGTTCCATCCTCCCACTCCCACACAGCCATAATTACTAAATTTCAACCCCATAGTTTAAAATTTATCTTAGTAATCAATGGATTGATATTTGAAAATACTTTTGTTACAAATCCATATTTTAAAAGTTTTAATAAAACATCATATTAGTAATAGATAATGGGAGTAAGAAGGTTCATATTCAATAACCCATAACTGGGTTTCCTAATAGGAGAATATTTGTGGGAATGAAAAAAAGCACAAATAATTATACAATGTCGTTGTTCTTATTGATCATTTGCAATTGAATGATCAGTGGAATATTGGGGGGCTCAAAACCCAAAATATATTATGATATAAAATACCATCAAACTTATTGGAAATGAATTTAATATGATGACATTTATACATCAAGATCATTTTTCCCAAATATGAGGAATTATTTTACTGTCTAACGAATTCTATATACCTTATATGTTTTTTTCTCATAATCACCATTTCATCCATTGGGTTTTCATAAATTAATATTCAATTAATTCCTTACTCTAATAAATAAAAATCCCAAAATGATTTTTTTATTATTCATGATGCACTAAAATTCAGTTTTAATTAATCAAAATATCCATAATTTTTCAAAAATTATTTCCCCCATTATCTAACCAATTTAAAAGATTATGATGCTTCGTACATGTTAACTAATATAAAAAATAAATCTATATACCAAAAATGTAACCCCATAGGTTCATCATTAATATTTATTTTTCAATAATTATAACTAAAGACCATTTCATATTAACCATGAAAATACATAGGATTTTTTTGTGTTTTATCCTTGTCGACCATCGGTTATGGCTTCAATCCCCGCAACCTTACTGCTTGTGATGGGATGAATCACATACTTCGAGCTCTCTTTTTTAATAAATTTTTATTATTATAAAATTACAATATATATTTTTAGCATCCTTAAAAATAAACATAATAATAAGAGATCATATAAACACTAAAGGTTATCAATAACTTTAAACTTTTTTAAAATGATTGTAAATGAATTATTCCACAAATATATTTTCCGGTAAAATATATAGATCATATATTAATGAAAAATCATATAATGTATTAACATATATTTTCATTACCAAAAAAATCAGTGGAGGGTGACTAAGACATTATTATTATGACCAACTGACAAAAAATACCAATCTCACTAGAGCTATCACCACTATTCGAGATGGACCAACATCATCTCTGAGAGTATAAAATGATTTTACACTCGTTTTTTATTCAGATCATGATGATTTATACATAGAGTAAGTATAATTGGACACATGCTAGTATTATTTACCTTCTAAAGTAGCTAAAACATCTCACTATTGAATGGTTATCTGTTATCTCATTCATGGACTGTTCATGATTCTTTTATTAATAGTCATAAACATTGTTACTGCAATTTATACCCTACTAACACTTTCTAGATCCCATCATACACTCCATATAGTGTATTTTACCTAAAATGGAACAATTTTAGAGATTAACTCTAGAATACATATTTGGTTTCTTCTCAATTTCCTTCCATGTTGACCATTTCATACTATTTTCATCTTATAGTCCCTAATTATCAAAAAACATCAAAATAAATTTCATATCACAATGAAAAATTTTCACATAATTTAAAAAATATTTTTCTGAGAATGCACATCATTATCCGGGTTTTATTCCTATGTAAAATCTATTAATTTTACTATCAATGACTTGAATAATGTTCAGTACATACTTATCAAATCTTCGGAAGTTTTCTTTATATATAGCAACACAATATTCATGTTTTTCCTCAATTATAGAAACTTTTTCCCCATCCAAATCATAAACAAATTATGTTAATATTTATAAAAGAATTTAAAAAAAATTCTAATTCTGTAACATCAATATCATTTCTTCCAGGTACTCTTAACCAAATACCACCATCGATCATGTCACGTTCAAAATGATTAATGTAAAGAGTTACCTTTTAAGAGTTTAAACATCACATTAAATCAAATATCTTCTATATGGCATTGATCTTTCATTTAGCTACCATTATGTCATAAAATCCTATTAATGGTGGGGAATTTTTTAAAATAAATTCTCAACTATTGATATGATCCATCATGGAAGTTTGGGATCCTCTCTATTTTGAATTCATACACAATTTATATATTATGTCAACTCATATATCCTTAAAAATCCTTTCTATTCCAAATTACAACCATATTGATATTTTTATTTGGAAGATATATTCCTATCAGTGCCTTCCCACTACAACATTTTTATTTCCTATGTGGGAAAAAATTTGAAAAAATATAGTTTATATGAATCAACATGGAAGTCATAAAATGTTATATCATATCATCTTAATCATAAAGTAAAATATTTTAAGGTAATGATTTTAACACTATCTGAACCTTTAAATATGATTAAAATAACATTTGATACAAACTATAATAACCCATCCATAAATAATAAATAATATTTAGTTTTATGTTAAGATTTAATTCTCTTATATTTTAGGATGTTTTCAGGTTTAGAGTTTTATATAATTATAACATATCCCTTTCATAAAAAACCATGAAACATAATGTGGACAGTTCCATTTAGTATCCATTATTACCATAATATAATATTTTAATATAAATAACGATTTAGTTTAATGCAAAATATCCATGAATTTCAACATCAGTTCTACCTTTCCCTTACCCATTTCTAAACATTGTGAAAAAAACATTATAAAAGATTCCTTTGAGGATATAATATCAGTAAGGGTTATAAAAGGAAAGATAACTATTAGTTCTATGATAATATGAAAGGACATAAAATATTTAGATTTATATTAATGTTGTTTGAGTGAAATAAATAAAATATTTTCACAATAAAACACAAAGATAAATTTTTCCCGACAAATCCTCTAAAATCCATAATAAGAAATTAAAACACTTTTTCAAGGACTTAGATTGTCATATTCATAAAAAATTTATAATCCATTTTTATTGAAATAACAATATATATGAATTCTAATATAAATATTACCAATTCATTGGAGACCTATTTTCAGGATCACCCTTTGTATAAGCTATATTGGGCTCAATAGTTTTCATGAGCTATAATGGGGCTTAAAACTTTATATAAGATATATCGGGCTCACTCATGAGCAATAATGGAGCTAATATCTTTGTAAAATTTGTATCAGGGTCAATGGTTTGATATAATTATAATGAATTATATCATCAAGAAAACACATATCATTATAATTGAAAATTAGATTTCAAAAATATAAAATAAAAAAAAACATCCAGATAGAAATACCAATTTCTTTTAAAAAACCCATTTTCAATACAAAAAAGAACATTTCTTTTAAAAACCAATTTTAAATTACAAAATAATTAAAAAATAATTTTGTTTTTCTTTTAAAAAATTATAAAATATTTAAATGGAAAATATAAATCAAATAATGGTCACAATAGTGGAAAATTCATTTTCGTTGTGTACATAAAAAATATAACATTTCGTTTACCATTTATCAAATTGTTCTTTATAAAACGCACAAATATACTCCTTTGGAAAAAATTAAAATAATATAAAAATTAACTCAAAATATAATTTATAAATTTATTTCCACATAAAAACATTCATAAATTTATTATAAAACATAAACATTAAGGCGAAAGAGTTGAATAAAACATTAAAAGATGATTTTTAGAAAAATAAAAGTCTCTTATCACTTGGAAAATTATAGAATCATAATCCCCATGAATTAATAACATAAAAAACCTTAATATAGTTATAATAAAGAAATGAAAGATATAACAAGTCAATTTGGTAGCATATACACATTATAAAAGAATAAATAACATAACATCATAATATTCCTAAACGAAAAGAAATTATGATGAAGTCACATACCTTGAGTCTGATTCATCATGTGTGTCATTAACAAACTGAACAGAATTCTTATTTTGATTATTTATTTATTTTAGAACCTTTTTCATGTTTATTATTAGTTTCGTTTCACTTAATAAAATGTTATATACAATTACATAATCAATTATGTTTAATTAGGATGTTTTGACTTTAGTCAACTTATGTGTGAAAAATTAATTTTGTGGGATGACTATGGTCAATGATTTCAACATTTATACTAATATAATATAATAATCATGGAATAATAATCACATTCATATATCAGTTATACTTTTAAAACTAATCAGTAATAATGGTTATGAAAACTAAATTACTATTACGATTATGGAGATGGTAGGTCGTGCGTACAAATGAGTAGCGTTTCCATTTTTAATGATCATTGTGGAAAGATTGAAAGAATATTATATATTTATATAATGATGATTATAGAAAAAAATTATAATATTTAATTATATATACATTTATATATAATTCATTTTATTTAGGGAATGGAAAACATTCACATCACTTCGAGAAGATTGTAGTCCACAAGTCCACGAATGATGAAATCACATTTTTAATGAGAGAATGGGTGAGAAAGAAAAAGATATATTATATTTAATAAATTATAAAAATCTCATTAATATCATGAATAATTGTTTTATATCAAAAATATTCCTTATCGTTACCCTTATTAGCTTCAATGTAACATGTTAGTGAAAAATGAATTGCATCGCTTCGTGAAGCGGTAGTCCACTATACACACGAACAACGTTGTCATATCCCGTACTCATTAGAAGGTAAAAAAATTATATTTGATATAACAAATATAGAGGTATAATGTTTTTATAATATAATATATAAGCTTTATATCCATCATTATACCCATCTATGAGAGGTGGTAATTGAATAACAAATGATATCTTTTTTTGAGGTGATTTTTCTTCGTCCACACGAATGATGATTTCAAAACCAATTTGAAATAGGAGTAGTTAGGTTATTCTATTAAATAAATTAACATAACAACATATCATTATATTAAGGATAGTGGATATATTATATAACAATGGTTTTTGTATAATATAATTAGCGTATAATGATATAAAATAAAAATGCTAATTAAAAATCAATAACCCTTCTTCGGGTATCCTCCTTATATTTTCAGTAAATCCATACTATAATGGATTTCATCCCAAAATAAAGCATCTAGAATGACGGGAGGGATTTTGGAATGTTTTTTTTCATGGAATGGTCAATAAAAATGGATCAATAGGTTTAAATAATTGATTGGAGTGAGTTCTCTTTTATTGTTGAGGAAGAGTGCCATTTTGTAAAAACCCAAATGTATTCACTATTGGGAGATCAATATTTTCCCATGTTAATATATGATTAATATCTAATTGGTTGGTGGAAATATATTTTTTATACACACCTTCACTATTTAGGGACCTAGAACACCATAAATGGAGAGGAGTCAATCAAGGTGACAATATTTTATTTTAAAACAATCGATCTTGTTCCCATGTTGGTAGGAACTTATAAAACATTTTTAATAGAATAATGTTGTTATGAAATAATATCATTCATGAAAAAAAATCAGTTTTACATTGTTCACCACTAAGGGATATTCTAAGGAGAATATGATGAAAATGTGTGGGTCATACCACAATCCACAAATCATCACTATTTTTGTGGAATACAAAAATTCATACATAGTCACTATAATATAGGAATACTAACATTACAATAATTTTAGGGATTGGAAACTATCTCCATTAGAACACATTCATTGACACTCATAGCACAATACCTCAGGTGAATTATTACTCAGTCTAATGAATTGATGTTGCACAATTGATTGACACTTTATGTCTTTGTCCCTCTTGAGACTTTTCATGCATCATAGACCTGAATTATTGCACTTAAAAGTATTTTTCATGGAAATATTATGGTCAAAATAAATATTCACAAAGCTCAAAGACATCAATAAATTATCATTAAGTATCAAATAAAAACCATTATTTTTAAACCCAAACTATTTCTCGAAGATACTAACCCTCATGAAGCTCACAACTATCATATTACAAACTACCTTCGTGAAGCTCACTACATTCTCAGAACACTACCGTCATGAAACACAGATACTTTGTGGAAAACAAAGTCGTATAAAAACTCCCAATATTCATGAAACTATTATTACCAAAAATCATTCAAATGAATTAAAAAAATATAAGTCATTTTTAGTAAATAAGATCACATAGAATTCCATATTCATGAAGATCCCAATGTTCCTAAAATCAAAGTGATTCAATATATTCACTAATACATTTCTGGTGTAATGATGTGTGGGAAGCCACATATTTATAGGCTAATCCATTTGATAATATTGAATTAAACTTGTGATAGTTTCATGAACCTGTTCAATCATGTTCGTGAAGAGCCTCTATTCGCAAAGTACCAATGAAATTTAACCCATTAACAAAGAATCCCATAGTCAAGAAGATTATCATCTTTACATAAAGTGTTGGAATAGATTGTTCATGATGATTCACATCATCATGAAGATAAAATCTCGCAAAACATAGTCTTTGTGAAACTCATTCCTTTTTCATATGTATGATGTTTCAAACCCAAAAAAAACATCTTTATTGAATCCTTTTTCCCTTCAACTATATTTTGATCCCAAAATTTATAAATACTCTCAAAAATGAATCCATCTTCAACATTATAGAAAAATTGTATTGTATGATCACATTCCTAGGAAACTCATCGATAATAGTAGTGTGGGATGATAAAAAACAAAAACTAGTCTCCATTTCTAGTTATTAATATCCTTGAATCCAATACACCACACAATAAAACACACTTTTAAACAATTTATTCCATAAATCCTCGGAATCCTTATTATTAATTTTGGGTTTTCATTATGATAACTATTTTTACAACCTATTTAATTTTCCATTAAATCTTAATTTAAGTGATAATTATATGACAATTAAAAACAGATTATTTTAATTGTTAAATATAATTTTCAAAATAAAAATATAATGTGGATTTGAAATTAAATTTAACACAAGTGCATGTGATTTAAAAAACACCATTTTAACAATAACCACACTAATAGTGTTTTTTACTATTTTATAGCCAATATATTCATTATAAAATAATAATTGGACAGTTAATTGAAAATATTAAATATTTATTAACACTTAAAAATCATTAGGTAGAAGTTAGTATTTTTAGTAATTATAATTAATTTAATTAAATATCATTTATTTAAAATAATATTAATGTCAATTTTGAAATTATTCATTTCATTTTATTTTAAAAAATATCAAGAAAAATATAGAATTAAAAAATATTATTCTCAAAACCTAGTAAAATGATATATTATAAAAAATTAAGTGAATATAATAATTCATTAAATTAACATAACATTAAATATATTTAGAACTATTTATTTTTTATTTTAGTTAATTGTTTACTAACAAATTATTGTGTTGGTGTTTCTTAAATGTTTATTGATATTGATTCATCTCTCAAAATTGAAAATTAATTATTATGATATAAAAGACTCGTTTATATTTTAAAATAATATTTATAAACAAACCTATACTAGTTTTTTTCATTATCCTAAAGAACTATTGAAATTAAAAGAAAAAATATCTATTTTGTTTATTTCATTACAAAATTGATTATATAGTTCACTTCAATGAAAAAGTATCCCAAAAACTCATAAAATAGATCACCAATTCATAAATAAATAAATATAGACATAAAATGGGTTTTGGTAAATTAATAGGTCATTTTAACACATATATTATTACTTTAATACAATTGTAATACCATTATTACAATATACAAAACAAATAGTTTTTATTTTTTTCACTACTCAATTTTTTCAAAAAAAAAATTAATTTGTCCTTATTTGAAGGTATTGATTATTCTAATTCAAAATATTAAATCCATTTTTCCAAATTCAATTCAAATAAGTGGAAAATTTTAATTGAAAAATAATCATGCATACATGAAGAGAAATCAAGGTTTTAAAGTGAAAATGATCAAATGTTTATAATATTTTAATATCAAAATGAAATTTACAAATGATCCCAAACACCTAAATTAGATTAATTAATATATAATTTAATTAATTTTACTTTAAAACCAATTCAATATATAATTTATGAATATTAATTAGCTAATCAAAATATAAGTTTCTAATTAAAATTTACAATTTTTCACTATTCATCAAGAAATTAAACTTTTCAAAAAAATTCCAAACAATTTACGCTAAGATGATTTTGCTTTTCTGATTTAAAATTTGAAGTATATTTTTTCAAATAAATTTTTAAAAATGTCATTAAAATTAGTTTTAAATTATTTGTGCAAAGTACAAATAATTATCCTTTTAGAATTTTTTTCATAAAACAAATCTTTTTCATCTAGATGATTATTTAATTGATAGTCAATAGATAACCATATTTTTCATAATTTAGTTACTAATATTCATAACCTATAATTTAATGTCTAGGTTATAACTATTATATTAAATATAAGTATTTTAAGAGTATATCATATTTCATTTTAACTTAGTGTTGCATTTAATGCAAGTTAAATGCAATGTTACATGTCATTCATGCAATCAAACACAGTTTTCTTCATTTAAAATATTTTGGTGTTACATGATATATGTTCATTATCCAATAGCTCATTAATTATAATTTTTGATGAAGGCATATAAATCGTAGTTCCAAAATTAATCACACTATCATCATCGATATAGAATTCATAAAGTTTCGTTTCTGTAACTTCTTCAAACATTCATTGAAGATCTATATCATTTGATAGTGCCCCCTTATAATTTTCTTGGATATATGGTTGGGTAATAATTTTAAAAGCTAATATTACTTACATTCTTTTATGATTTCCTTATTTACCCTTTTCATATCCCTGATGATGACTTCTTCCTCAATAAATTTTATGAATTTAGTAGCAAGTACTTTTCTACTAAGAGCATTAGACACCCTATTTTCATTTCCTATATCATAGTAATAATGAAATCATAGTCCATTATTATTTCTACCTATATTATATTTTTAATTTTGAGCACCATATGTGGGAATATATACTTTAGACTCTTGAAATTGACAAATACCTCAAAATTCTCTCCGTAGAGATAGTTCTTCCATATATTCTAGGAGAATATCTTTACTGCTTAATCTAGATCATGTATAAGGTATTTTAACTCATGGATCATTAGTTTTTGTGAGGCATTGACTATCACTTCATTATTCGCCCTATTTACATAACCAAAACATCCTTCTATGTGTCTCTATATATAATAAAACAATTTTACACATGATGGTTGAGTGAGTACATGAGAAATGATTAGCCTATTATGGATGCTCTGAAATATCTCAATACATTATTCTATCCAGAACTAAATTACCCATTTCCATGTTAACTAAGATTTTGGGATATAAAATTGTGAGAAATTACTCAAAAAACATTTCTGGAACCATGGTAATCTAATAAAACTATGTATTTCTAGGATATTTGAGGGTCTACGACATTCTACAATTAATACATTCCTTGATAGGACCATAAAAATTCCCTCACTAGTGATAACGTGCCTCGATAATGTGAATTGATATATTCAAATATTACACCTACAGAATATAGGATACATTTTTTCATTCCCTTATTTCCAACACAATCCTTTGATGCTATTTACTTTCCTCCTATATATTATAGTAAATGATAATATCATTGATAAAGAATAAAAATAAAATTTGAGTTAGTCTTCGAAGATTATTTTAATAAAATCCAAGACGATTCTAGGGGAATTAATAAGTATTATGGGATTCAATATGAATCCATTTTG
Source organism: Viscum album (assembly GCA_963277665.1). Taxonomy (NCBI): domain Eukaryota; kingdom Viridiplantae; phylum Streptophyta; class Magnoliopsida; order Santalales; family Viscaceae; genus Viscum; species Viscum album. Next base: position 2,084,105,116 of record OY728165.1, on the reverse strand, counting down.
TCTATAACATGTATGGAAGTTCAACTTATAAATACCCCCTTCTTCTCCATTATCTAATGATATCGAGAATAATGTTCCACCATTGATAAGTATGGAGATCCTAATAGAAAATCAAACATTCATTCAATCCTTGGAATATGATACTTTTTATTTATTCTGATCTTGTTAACCTTCCATTAATCAATACATATTCGTATTGATGTATACTTTTTTTCTTTGCAAATTTTACTCATACACCTCAAGGTGATGAACTAGGGAGGATGACCACTTTATAAAAATTCAATTACAACTCTACCTCTTACATTTTGATATGGGAAATCCTATAGGGGAATATGGATATTTTAGTGGTTATAGGTAAATTTCTATTAATAACTATACCTAATGATTTGAGGGAATTATGGGTAACTCTTTGGGAAATATATCAGTGTATCTCATAGCAATGGTAATTTTTGTAAGGTTTATGATTTCCATATATGTGACCATTTCAGCTAGGTATACTTCATTATAGGGTTTCATCACCCAGAACAACAAGGTATTTTCCAATATAGATTCATGATCATTCTTTTATTTTTAAAGGATCATTGAATGGTTCAAGAATATTGAATTTTATTTCCTTTTCCTAGTAGTTTCTGTTTTATTTTTATAAATATAGTCAATCCATTCTTGTTATAATATCAAATTTGACTAGGGGAAGGAATAAAAAAATTAGAAGAATATTCCCACATATTCTAAAAATATAAGAGTCTAATCCATGGGATTAAATGGAATCAAAAATAAGTTTTTTTACTGATATCCCTATTTCATGGTATTAGGTAATTGATTCAATAATTCTATCGAACTTCCATGATATAAAATATTTCATATAAACTGAATAAAAAATAATTCTTGATTGAATATGATGTGTAACATATATGAAATTAATTTCACACTCCACTTTAGTAGTAGAGATAAAAAATATTTTCCTTTCTCCTTTGGGTATAGTGGTTTTTAACACTGATTAACCACACAGACCAGTGGTTTCAATCATTTTCTTTCATAGTTTCTTTACTCCCTATAAATGAATAATTGAACCATTGTTGGGAATTAAGAGGTTTATTTATTTTCCCCATGATTTTAGTTAATTTTTAATTTAATTATAATATTATTTACATTATATTCCATCTCTACAATGTATGATGAATTCCCCCATACCTTTGAGTTAATTAACATGATGTATCTTCCTACATTCTTGACATGTGGGTGGTTGTATCCTTTTTCGTTCACTGAGATTTTTCCACTAGTGGGAAACTCAATTTGAATCTTCATATATTCAAAACCTCGGAAACATTCTCATAACTCCATATATATATTGGGAATACATATAACTACCCCTTCACAACTCCCTATTTCTTAGATAGCCATATCCTTTCAAAGTTCTGGTTTTAAACCAAAAAAAACTATCTATTTTTCTATCATAGTTGAAAACAAAACCTGATACATTTGATGCAAGACATGTGATAATTTCCTCATATGTTATGATAGATTCCTGTTCTGATTGAATAATTTCTATGAATTATCATTCCTTTATTTATTGACTAGATCCCTGGAAATACCTGTTAAGAAAAAAAATTCTCAATGTTTTCCCACTCCATCTATTATATTTCTTCCTTCGCCTTGGTGTTCATTATCAGTTCCCACTATTATAGTGATTCACCATCGAAATAATTCACAACTAGATTCACCTTCTCTTTCTCAGAATAGAGTATCATAGAAAATATATCTTTCATTGAGTTAACCCATTCATCAAGAATAAGTGGATAGTAAGAACCACATTATGATAGTGTTCATTGCCACAAAAATGACTCGATAACTAGTTGGTACATCTTGGGTAAAGGATTAAATTACACATGGTTTAGTTTATTATCCACATCCTGAGACAATTAGGTAGGAATTACCATAAAATTTTTAAGACCACATCCCATGTTATTTGGGATGTCTTTCATTAAATCATTACATTATACATTATATGGGTTTTTAACATAGTTTCTCCTGGTTCCCACCATTTTCTCCAATAAACAAGATTTTAACAAAACATAATAATACAATGAAAGGAAAAATAATTTATATATTTATGAAATTAATTATAAAGTAATATATTATAGGGTCCCTAAGATTATCATTTTTATAAATGATTATTCAAGGGTTTTTATTGATACATATACATATTAATTTGGTTGTCACTAAATTTCTCTAATCCTAATTTCAAATGTAATAAAAAAATACCTTTGATAACAACTATAGTAACCCATATTTTTCTTACATGACTACAATATCATTTTAAAAATAATCAAAGGATAATACATGACTTATAATTTATAAAATATAAACATTTATTTAAATCAGTTTTTTTTCGAATGTAATGTGTTACCTATATAATATATTGTCACGTGATGATATAAATCAATGAAATGGTTATGATAAAACCCTAGTAAGATGAGGAATAATGGTAATAAATCAAAATATCATGTGTGAACATAATAAGTATCGTTATATCATAATAAAAGTATCATCATCAAAATCCTTATGGAAACATTTGATAAAATTAATGGAATATGGCATGTACATTAAATGGAACCATCGTGTCTCGGTGTTCAAATACCACGTGTAGTTGTGAATAAATCTATCAAAATGTTCATGCATAACATAAGTGAATGAATATTAACATCATCATTGTAATCAAACCTATCATAAATTTCATTAATCATTCAAATAATGGCCTCTTATAAAACACATTATGTAATGAATTGAAGAGATATATAATTATTTTCTCACCTGTCACAACATAAATACTCAAAATATAACACTCCACATAGAATATAAATAAATTTTAATTAAGAAACGATGCATGGTATGGAAATGGTTTCATGGAGATTTCATAAGTCATACTTTTTTGAATTATATTTGGTGTCCCAAAACATGCATGGAAAAATATGTTTTTCAAAAAAAATCATCATTCATGAGAGAATAAGAATCAACTCAAGAAAATTCTAGTATGTTCTTTGGAAAGAAATGTGAGTTTGAAAAATATTTTTATTTGGATTAAAAATGTAGTTGAATTAATGTATATCCTAGAAATGAAAAATTAATAATAGTGAAATGATTCTTAAGTAACATTACAGGAATATACATCTCTGATATGATAAGAAATTTGGATAACCTAAATAAAGATAGATTGTTTTGATAATCCCCTTATATTAAATCTTGTTTTATTTCATCAATATTACTCCACTTGAATAATATAATTGGGTTTATTAAATGATTTCTCATAATGTTATTTACCATAATTTTGATCAATATTTTTCTAATGAAATCATTTGATTATATTTCTTAATTTCCTTTGTTAAATTGGAATCATTTTGACAATATGTTTTCCATTAAAATTTTCTTATTTTTCATAGATTTCACTATTTTTTTCAATGTAGATTACAAATTTGTATGATTAATTCAAAAATGATAATATAAATATTTTTATAAATACATATATCATATATTGTTTATTATAAATAAAAATAGGTTTGGTAATATTAAAATAATTTGAAACAACCACATTTGAGGTTAACCGGCTATTAATAAGATAATGTCATTAGAGCGGGAATGGTAATTATTGAATTTTAATATGTCGTAAATAAAATAATTTTTATTTTTTAGGATATTGAATATAATTTTAACATACTAAATAATTATCCTTATATTATGTTGGTTTTAAATTGTTTTAGATTATGTGAAATAATAGAGGATAATGAGAAGAATAATTGGTAGTAGTTTTCCCTATTCTTTGTGCTAATTCTACTCTACAGCACTAAAATCTTTTGATTCTTGGTGTTGAATGGTTGTAAGAACCCGATTATTAGTTTTGAGGTACAAGATACTTCTTTTCTATTTTCCTGAACTGTTTTTGAGAAAATAATGAAAATGGGGAAAATCCTAAATTTTGGCACTACATGACATGTACATATACACACGCTGTGTCCTTTGGACATGTGGGATGAGTACATAGGGTGTGTATCCCTTTAGGGGATGAAAGGTGTTAAAACTGACTGCACGCCATGTAGTTTGTAATTAAACTCTGTATAGTCAGACGATAGGCAAATAGTAAGGTGGTGGAGGCAGCTACCTGCTGAGCATTAGTACATGTCGTGTACTTAGGTATTACACATCGTGTACTCAAGTCGACTGACGAACAGGGCCACACTGGCAAGAAGCCTTCATAGGAACAGTTAAAAATGGAAACTACACGTCGTGAACACAATAGTACACGCTGTGTAGTCTGTTTTTTTCTTTAAAATGGGCAGTAGCCTCACCTATTCTCTGGGAAGGCTTTGAACCAGAGGATGAGTTGGGAGAGAGGGCCAAACCTTTGAGGAGATCCGGATCACATGCCAGGAATCCATTTCCGCCTCTGATGATCTCGTTGGAATCCTACGGGTAAGCCTCTCCTTCTCCTTAAGATGTTCTTACCAATTCTTTCTCGAGGGATTGTTATTTACGTTTAAATAGGTTTTTCTTTCACCTCAGATTTTAATTGTTCGTAGATGATTCGAGGTGCGTAATTCACGTATACCGATTAGGGGCGATCGAGGTAGGTGGTTTAGTGTTTAAATTCCAAATGTTGTGCGTTTTTGTGTATTGTTGAGCGACGAGCCCATATTGGGGTGTCCTGTGGCTGAGGTCTTGGCTGTTTTGAATACCTAGAATTGTATAGGTAATTAAATTTGATAATAAACAGCTATTTGGGATCACTTCTTGGATGCATGACCACCCCGGGGGTGCGGTCCTCTGTTTATCCATTTGGCCAGGATACCCGAGGGTATTCCATTGTAATAATGATTATTGAATTGCCTTGAGAGGAATTGTATATGAATTGATTGTTTATATGTTTGGAATGGACCAATTACCGGTTACGCCAAAGGGCAGTGTTTTACTTAGCCTAAGGGAAGTGGTTATTTTGGACTGAGGGCAATATTCATTATGCCTGAGGGGGATAGACATTATGCCTGAAGGTGACACTTCGTACGCATTAGGTAAATATATGTTATTCCTAAGGGAAATTACCTACGGTTTTTGATTCTATTACCCGAGGGTAAGTGTTTTCATGTCCGAGGACACTAACTATTTTCTTTGAATAATAACTGTGGTGATATCCTAAATTGAATGATCAAATGAATATTAAAAATTTAAATATAATAGGTAAAGTTAGTTTCTTTTGAGTACTTCTTATTTTATTACATTTACTACGACACACTGTTGTTTCCTATTTTCATAGAGTTGGGCACGAGACTTTGGTGGGTGCCTACTATGATTTATTTCTAACACCCTATTTGGGTCATGTCTTTGGCCCAAACAGATTACGTTTCTTCCAGTGTGGATAATGGAAAGGGTACCTATAGGGGTACTTGATTGTAGCTGAGGAGTAGGAGAGCATGGGACCAAGCTTAGGCTTACGATGCAGCTACATTCTGTGTACTTTTTTTTTTGTTTTATTGTAACTCAAATTTGAGCAGTAATGTTTTTTACTATTGTGTGACATGTTCTAGTTGGTTTTTAGAACTTGAGACATGTTGAATTTTTCTCTACATGACAGTTGGTTATCTTTTACTGTAGTTGTTTATTTTTAATTATTTATGATTTATTGCTTTTACTATTTTATGATTGTATATTTTATTCTTCTATGCTACACTTTGAAAAATGAGGGCATAGTTTCCCCACTATCAGATCTGGGCCCCCACTGCTAGTCTGCAGCCTCTGGCGTTTGGGGAAATGCACTTCAGGTCATGTGACCAACTGGTTTCGGGGCACCCGTGGAGTGGAACCCGGATCCGGGACGTTACAAAGTTGTATCAAAGAAAGTTCTTTTCATTGACATACTTTATGAATCCTTAGTTAGGGATATGATAGAAAAGGTAGTTGGTAATAAGATGTGCCCAGGAGTAGCTAGCCCGTGTACAGGGAAAAGCCAGTCTACCTCGATAATTGCAATTTTTTTGGATTTTTAAAATTTTATAGTTGATTTGATTTCACCGTTTGGTGACGCACTTGAGATTGTTTTGTTTATATTTTATCAATGGGTTCTATTTAGTTGCATCCCGATGAGATGAGGGTGTTAATTCTCATGCATCATTTAGGCACATGCTAGAAATCACATGCCATGCATAGTTCCATGCCATGTAGGTGCATTTGAAAGTGCATGTTTCAGTGATAATCGTTGTACAAGAAAATCATGCTATTGTGATAGCTTCTTTGATAAATATCTGCTATGTAATAGGGTATGTTTTTGAGAGGCCTTGATAGAATTAACACCAAAAATTGGTTACTAGTTAGTATGGTAACTCATTGAGTGGAATTTGGTGAGTCATTAACTTTTTTACCACATAAATAACACATATAATATTCCATGCTCTGATTCGTAGGGAGTATGGCCCCTCACGGATCAGAATTTGGCACTTAGGTGTTGTTTTTTAGTATTTTCTTGGATCCGAAGTAGTTTCAGAGGACTACTGTCCGGAAAACCAAGGATGCACGCTGTGTAGTTCCTTGGACACATGTTGTGCATTCTTCTATGTGGGACGAAAAGAAAACTTTTTAGGTAAAATATACGTACCCTCAGTACATGTCGTGTAGACTCTTCCCGTGTCATAGAGCATATGGCCCAGGACACAAGGAAGGGAAATGGTTGGGGAAAACATGCCATGTATGAGATGTACACACCGTGTAGTGTTGACCCGGAGTCCGCCAGTGTATATAACAACACGGAAGGATGATACCATAAGACATGCACACCTTTTCCACTATGTAACACGCCATGTGGTTTGACCTGGGGACCCGGCCATGTAACTTACAAAAATGGTTCAGTGATTACCTCTTCCTGAATACGCCATGTACCTAAGGGACACACCGTATAGTCTTGACTGGTGACAGACTATGTGGACCTAGCTGTGTAGCTGGGGAAATGGGGTGGTGTACAAGCCGTGTGAGGGTGTAACCCACCATGTGGTATCAAGCCGAGTAGTTGGCTATGTCGCAAATGACACGGGCAGTTGGAAAATTAAACCACACACACCGTTTATATTGTATACTCGTCATGTAGTCTTGTTCAAATGGGTGTCTGGTGGATTATCCATGTAGAAGGACTCGTGAAGGGGAAGAGAAGTTAGGTACACACCGTGTAATCATCATACACACCGTCTAATATTGTTGTGCAATCTTGAATGCCTTCTTCCTCCTGTTCCAATTTTGGTCCCTTCATTTTTAGACTGTGATAATCTTGATCTATGGTGTGTGTTTGACATTGTAGGTTCATGCCATCGAGACAACCACACGTTGTTCTCCGGGCGAGTGGCAACGATTACACCCTAGAGATGGTGGGCCATGGACTACCAGTGGATCCTCCAGTACAGCTGTATGTGGCGCCATCCGTTATACCGAACACCAGCGCGGATGCGCAGTTCCATGAAGGCATTATGTGGTTTATGCAGACCTTTTAGGGAGCACTGATGGATGCCACATCTATGGTTGAGCTGACTTATATCTTTCAGCAGCAGCAACTACCCACTTTTTCAGAGGATGGCTAACCACAGGCTACTGAGTCTTGGCTGGGGTCTATGAAGACTATTTTTGAGCATCCTGAGATGCTTACAGGGTAGAGGTTTAAGCTCACGGCTTATATGCTCTGTACTTCCTCCAAGATGTGTTGGGATGTTACCACTCAGTCGGATCATCGCAAAGACATGGAGTGGGATGATTTTCATATAGCCTTCTATGAATTCTTCTTCCCAGAGATGCTGAGGGAAGATAGAGATCGAGAGATCATGAATCTGCAGTAGGGAGCTATGTCAATGACGGGTTATTCTGCTTGTTTCACTGAGAATCATCATTTTTCACCTGTTGCGGTGGGTGATGAGATGTTGAGAGCTAGACGATTTGAGGATGGACTTTGATATGACATCTGAGCACTAGTGAATGTTTTCAGGTTGCCTATAGTACATGATATTGTGAACCAGGAACTGATTACAGAGAGGATCCTTCTGGAAGCTATTAGGGCAAGCCAGGGCGGTTCGGCACCAGATTCTGGTACTATTTCTACCGAGAAAAGGATGCGACAGATGAGCTTCTCTCACGGTGATAGTACTAGCCAGGCGATTACTTTAGGTGGCCTAGTTAGGTGCTACCATTGTGGTAGAGAGGGGCACAAGAGACCTCAGTTTCCATGAGACCCAGTGGAGTTCCAAGCTTGCTGCAAGATGGGTCATATGCAGCACTTTTGAGGTCATTTCCAATAGTGGCTAGTGAGAGGGTTTTCGAGCAGACTCCACATGCGAGAGCAGGACCTGCAGCTTCTTACCAATCGGGAAACTAGAACACGTCGGGCCGTACATGCAGAGATGGTGGTCATTCATGTGGAATCCATACACCAAGATCTCAGAGGCACCATAGTGGGACAACATAGGGTAGCATGGCTGTGTCGCCAGGACGCGACACTGGGCAAGCATATGCAGTGCAACAGACCCAGTAGGAGGAGGATCCCGGACCTTCTACGGTCATAGGTACTATTCTAGTAGCTCTTGATTTATCTTCAGTGATTTTTGATATGGCTGCTACACATATCTTTATATCTATACCCGTTGTGGAGAGCCTTGGGCTCTTGGTTTCTTCTTCTTCTATTGTTATGAATTTAGACACTCTATTGAGAACTAGAACGACTGGTGTGTGTCAGTGCAGGGAGTTCTGCCTAGGGGTTGGTGGGTGTCACTTCTTATGGGTCCTCTATGTCTTAGAGATGATGACTTATGATGTCATTCTTGGGATGGACTGGTTGGTACCCTCTCGAGACTTTTTTGACTACTATTATCTTAGGATGAGTTTCACATCACCAGATGGAGGGGAGTTTCTATAAAAAGGTGAATGGGATGTTCAGGCGAGTCGAGCTAGACCAAATCATCGTGTGCGAGGTGGTGTGATAGCACACATTTCAAGTTTATATCTGGATGATCAGGGGACTTGTAAGAAGGATTTCCCTCCAGTGGTTGATCATTTCAGAGATGTCTTTTTGGATCCCTTTTTAGGTCTACCTCTAGAGCGTAAGGTAGATTTCTCTATCCTCTTGTGCCAGGGGCAGTACCAGTGTCTGTTCCTCCTTATAGTATGGCTACACCGGAGTTATAGGAGCTCAAGAGGCAGTTAGAGGACTTAAAAAAACGGGTTTTATCCAACCCAATAATCCTTATTGGGGTTCACCTGTTCTGTGTTCTATGAAGGCGGATGGTACCCTCAGAATCTATGTGGATTATCGGAAGTTGAACCCGCTAACGGTCCCGAATTGATATACCTTTCCGAGTATTGACGCCCTTTTTTATCAGGTTCGTAGAGCATGTGTTTTCTCAAAGATTGACTTGAGATCCGGATATCATCAGTTGCACATTAGACCATTAGACATACCACCTACAACTTTCTGAAGTAAATATGATCTATACGAGTACATGGTTATGCCTTTTGGGCTCATGAACGCTCCATCAGTTTTCTTGGCTCTGATGAATCGTGTGTTCCATCCTTATCTGGATATTTTGTGGTATTATTCATGGATGATATCTTGATGTACTCTCACACTCAACATGACCATGCCACCCATCTTGAGATCGTATTGAGTACACTGACACAGCATGAGCTATATTCTAAGCTCTCAAAGTGCCTCTTTTGGATGGACCAGATTCACTTCCTAGGTAATATCATCTTAGAGGAAGGAGTTTTCGTGGACCCAGAGAAGGTGAGAGCAGTAGCATCCTCGGAGCAGCCTAAGAATGTGTTTGCGATACAGAGTTTCTTTAGGGATGGATGGTTACTACATATGCTTCATCCAGGACTTCTCACGCTTAGCAGCGCCGTTGATGGGTTTGACTAAGAAGGGAGTGAAGTTCGTTTGGTCAGAAGCTTGCGAGATAGCCTTTCTGGACCTAAAAGGAAGGTTGACATCAACAATAATCCTGATACACCCAAAGCAGGGAAAGAGCTATAATGTTTACTATGATGCCTCAGGTATTGGGATGTCAGTTGTGTTGATGCAGGGTGATTGAGTTGTTGCATACGAGTCTCACCAGTTGGGGCCACATGAAAGGAATTATCTGACACATGATCTCGAGTTAGCGGAAGTTGTTCATGTGTTACGCTGTTGGAGACCTTATCTCATGTGTGATAATTTTGTGGTTTTCACCGACCACAAAAGTATCACGTAAATCTTTACTCAGTGTGACTTGGATTTGAGGCAGTGAAGGTTGGTCGAATACCTTCAGTCCTTCGATTTTGAGCTTTCCAATATACTTGGTAAGTGTAATGTAGTTACTAATGCAATAAGAAGGAAGACTTCGATACAAGTAGTGCAGGAGGTTAGTGGGGGAGTGGGAGCTTATGGATTTGTTCTCTAAGATGTATTTGGTGGTTCACAACAGTAAGGGACAAACCTATCTTTCACCTTTTGTTATGACTTCTACCCTCCCGGATAGAGTTAGGATGAGACAGCTTTCTGATCTAGAAGGGCTAGTTCTTCGGGAGTCAGTGGCAACTGACGACCCTCCTCCTAGATGGACGATATGGAATTATGAGGTATTGTGTATCCATGGATGAGTATGGGTTCCAAGGGATATACATGAGGAGATTGTAACACCCCGAGATTTTATGAAAAATATTATTTTTATTTTCATTGATGTCTTGTGTTTTACTCTACACCAAAAGGAGCTTTCACTCCACGCATCCCTGACTTGGCTTCCATTACACACAACCACGAACTTCCATGATAGCATATGTTGTACGCAATACAGAGTTTCACAAAACAATGATATATTATTAAAATATTATATAAACTAGCCGCTATGAATAGTAATACCCACTTTTTGAAATTTTATTTTTCAAAATGGACTTCATTTTTGGATTCAGAATATCATAATTTTCCTAGGGTGACTTTTTGGTATTTTTCTAAAAACATTCAATTTTTGATGAACAGTGAAAACACTAGGTTACTATATAAAAATAGACTTTTTAGAGAAATTATTATTTTTTTATTTATATTTATTTTAGGTCAAAATTGATACATAATACCTATATAAGTTCAATGTAATTCAAAGGAGTCATTTTATAATAGTTTTCGACAGATAAAAATTTTATTGAACTTTTCCCCATCTTTTACCCACCTCCTAAGAGAGTTTGATAATTTACTTAAAATGTAATTTTACCTCTTCTGTGAGTGGAATTTCAAAAATCCAAGAGACATGGCTGATATGAAGGAGTAAAATGTGGTTCAATAGGATAAAATTAATTTTTTTGAATAGTAGCTTTATACTTTTATTTACCACGGTTAAAATTAAATAGGGTAATTAAGTGTTAAAATGATATTAGTATTACCCTAAAATCTGTCTTAATTCTATTGGATAAGTGTAAATCGACGAAAATAACCTTAGGATTAAAATATTACCCTTTATGTCCACTTGGATTAGATTTGGAAATTTATTATTATTTTATATAAAGAATAATTAAAATAGTTAAAATCAATGTTTAATAACTAAAAAAATTTTAATATAGGGTTATTAATAAGATAAATTCGATTATAAATATTCACTAGAAAGCTAAAATTATTTCCAACAAAATGGTATTTTATTTATAATTTTTAGACATTATATAATATTATTTATTAATGACACAGTGACGAAGCATGAATTACCATATTAATGAAATATTAACATAATTGATTTTATAAATACCCAAATAAATGTAATTTTAGTATTTTTTTGAATTATACTAATTTTATAGGTTAATATGACATGTTAGTATTGATTTAATTAACTTTTTTTTCAACAAATCACGCCGTTATGATTTTCACAAAAATAAAGTACCAAATAGTGTCAAAATTGACATAAAATAGTTTTTAAAACAAATATTATATTATTAATTGTAATTTTATGCCAAAAAATCTAAGGTTAATCAAAATGACTTATATAAGGATATATATATTAATAATGAACCACTGGGGGTTCGTTTGGCTTGTTATAGTATGTTTATTAACCATATAGTGTAAGAAAACAAAAAGACACGGTAAAAGTTAAATTATATAACATAGAGTTAAATCTAAATGCTAATGATAAAATAGGAAGATAAAATTGTCTAAAACATATTGGATGAGAATAATTATACCCATTTCCACCTTAGTTTCAAAATAAATCAATTTGGAGGTATTAAAAACTGAATATGACTATTATAAAATAATATTTTATGTTTTCCTAAGGTGCCCCTCTCCTCCTTTATAAAAAGGGCACCCCTTCCCTCTTCTCTTCACACCCTTTTGAGCCTTGATACTCGGCCAACCCCTGCCAATTACTCTTCTAAACTTCTCTAGTTATATCATAGAGGTTCTGGGATTCTCAAAATACCAACTCTAGTGCCCTATGAATAATTTTAAAGGAGGTGCGTCGAAGAAGAGGTAATCTCTTCTAACAGTTCTTTCAAGTTTCTTTCTTCTTCAACATCATCTTCATTAGTTGTTTCATTATAAAGTAATAACATCAGTATTAATTATATAATAATATTTTATTATAAATATGAAAAAACCCTATTTCACTATCTATCCATCCTATGGAAAATGAAATCACCGCGCGTACGTACGTACAAAATACCGTCTCCACGCCGTGGTGTAAACTGTGTTTCCACCACCACCTTACATGGATGGGTATAATGGTGTAAAAAATAACTCTATATGATTATAATAACATCATACTTATTCTATGATATTATATCATCCACTAGAATTCCATTCAATAAATATTGGAACGATATCATCACTTGTGCGTAGGTAAGGATTATCGTCTACATGACACGATGAGATTCATTTTCCATGTTAACAATTCAAGAATGATTATAAAGTATATATAATAAGTAATCATGAAATATATGACAAAATAATGCTTCTATATTTATATATATATATATGTATTTCATCTACTTAATTCCATTCAAGACAATATGGAAAGGAAAACAACGTTCATGCGTACGTACGGCCTACCGTCTCCATGAAGGGTGTATTTCATTTCAATCATATATATTATATATATATATAGTGAATATATATTTTATATAAAACATGGTTTAAATTTTTGAAGTAAGTAAATAATGATATAAGTAATAATAATATCAATAACAGCAAATCGAAACACGTACGATAAATGAAACCATTTTACCCAGAAGGCTGTTTTAACATGGAATTTATAAAAGAACTGGTATTATAATGTCATAATTGAACCATATGTGACATCATAACAATGATTATGATTATTTAATAAGTCAATAACTTTATTTAAATCATTATACTGGAGGTCTGGATACAAACAAACCATATCAGACATAAGGTATGGGATAACTATTCCAATCTCGCTCTTATCCAAGATTGATTATTCCTAAGTATTTACTGGGGGTTTGGTTATCATCCCGGTCCCTGTTTTATTAAAATTTTTTCATGTATGTTTAATGTCCTTTTACCCATTTTTTAATTTTACCACATGTTATGAAATGAATCTTACTTTTTTTACCACATGAGGATCTTTTTGACTTTTCCGACAAAAGTACGATGAGAATGTTATTTTTAACTTATATGGCATGAACGGATTTTTAATGTTTCATAACTCCTTATTTTCATGAATCTTACTATAAAATATTTCATTAATACTTTCAAATAAATAATATTCTTTTAAAATTTCATTGCATTTTGTAAAAAGAAAATGATTTTAAAGAAGAAAGGATATTTCCCTCAAGAATCCATTTCAAGTGTTTTATCAAAACCATTTTCCATCAAAGATGAAATTATTTCATATGTTTATGTTTCAAGTATAATGTCTATGTGATTTACATGGTTCCAATTTTATTATGATGAAATTATATACATTTTTTTGTATGTATTATGTTATGATTTGATGATGTTTATTAAACCCATTTTTATTCTTTGGGTTATGATGAATGGTTTATGTTTATGTTGTAGCACAAGAAATAATGATTTCTTTATGAGATGGGTGGGAACTATATCTCCCTCTAATGAATTGGTTAATGATTTATATCTCATGAGATAGACATGGTTGGAATGGTAATTTAATCTGGTTTAGTAATACAGGACTGGAATGAGGAGTGAACTCAATTCAGAAAGGGACTATGTCCACTAAGATGGTCTTGGAAGCAATGTTTTGGCTACTATGGAAATCATATCATGTGCTTAATGGATACCACAATTACATGTTTTATTCCCATTTAATTTTATCAAGGTTGATGTTCCTTTATGATATATGCCTTACATACATCCAAGAACTATGTATTTGCTCATGATTTTGATGTTTAGATTTTATGTTCATGTTTTTTCATTCAAATGTTTATGGATTGTTTTATGTTCTATATGATTTCTCTTACTGATCATTTGAGCTAACACATTTTAGGTTTTCTTTTCCACAGGATTTAAAGAAAGGTTATAGGTATGAAAATAAAAGGGTATGATCTTTATGGGAGATGTTGAAGATCTTTTACCAAGATTAGAAGATTATATTCCGAGTTTTTCAAAGACACTAAACTATTATGGTCCATTGGTGTCTGTTTTTGTTATGTATTAAGTATTCTGCAAAAGTAATGTAATGTCCATGTATTTCAAGATTTGGGTCTCTGTGGTTGGCATCATAGGAAAGGATTAGTTATACATTGAAAACTAGGATGCGATAACTTTAGTGAGATCTCTAGAGATATTTCTAATGTATGTCTAGAGATGTCCCTAAGGTTAAATATAAGTATAGGTTATAGTCCTAGAATTATGGTAATGATCTTAGAAATATACCCAAGATGTTAGATATTGAAGGTACTCACCATTTATTATGTTGTTTTCCCAAGGATGATGTTTTCCTCTCACACTATTCTTTTTGGGTTTTAGACGATGACTGGAACACGAAGGAACCGTGTTGATCAGTGTAATAGATGATGCAATGACTGTCCTCCTGAACAAACCAGTGTTATGGGAGATGAAGTGGAAAATCTTATTGTTATACATACACAAGCTATGAATCATTCTGTACTTCTAAATGAATAGAGAAGGGAACAATATTCTATTGATTCCTTCATGAGGAAACACCCACCTTCTTTTAGTGGGTATTCTGATCCACTTATTGCTGAACAATGGATCAGTACCATTGAAAAGATGTTCTCCATAATTCTTTTTTCAGTATTTACCATTCAGAAGGTGAAGCAGATCAATGGTGGACTCTAATTAAGAATATGAGGCCCTGAGATGAAATTGAATCCATTGAATGGGATGAGTTCAAGAACTTATTTTTCAATAAGTACTTCCCTCGTATTCTTAGAACAATGAATGGAATGGATTTCCTTGAGCTTTAGCAAAAGGATGATGAATCTGTTGGTATATACGAAGCGAATTTTACAAGGCTTCCAATGTATGCATCTGTCTTTATCATCCATCCTAAAAGTAATGTTGATCAATTCTTTTGTGGCTTAAAACCAACTCTTCGAAGGGAATTATCTATAACTGACTTTAGTAGCTATGAATAAATTGTGTGTTGTGCTATCATGGTAGAAATGGAAGTTGGTGTTACATATCCATCTCATGGTTTTGACAAGAAACGAAAGAGGGAGTTCCAGGAGAAATCTCAGAATAATGGTGAAAAGAAGATAAATGTTTCTTCATGGTCAATGAGTGGAAAGAAGCATGGTGGATATTGTCTTAAAGGGACTAGAAAATGATTTAAGTGCTGAAAAGAAGGTCATCGAGTAGCTGAGTGTCGAAGTAATGGAAAAAGGGTTGCTAATGATGTGAATAAAGAAAAGACTATAGATAACGCACCACCAACACTTCAATGCTTCAAGTGCAAGGAAATGGGGAATTATGCTAATCAATGCCCTAATCCAAGGGTTAATGATGATCAACGTGAGCAACCTCTTAAGGAAAAGGACAAAGGGAAGTCACATGCAATTACTATTTTAAATGTTGAGTATGACAATGATGTGGTGAAATTTTTATGTGTTTACGTAAAGGGATTCCAAAATAATGTTGTGGAATCTCATTTATAGTATTGTGGAACAATGGAATATCTATGTAATGGTTTATTGTGGTTTTCGATAATTATATGGTACCGGTAACCATAAAAAGTGATCCAAATATTTTGGAAAGAAGATGATATGCGCATAAATAATGGATAACGAGATAATGAAATGGTTGATAGTATTAATGAGATCATGACTAATATAAGGCAAAATTGATATCATGGTTTGAGTATATAGAATTTTTGGGATTTTGGTTTATGGAATGAGTTACCCTGTGAGATCATTCATGATTTCACTATGGTTCAAGAGAATAAATGATTAATGTATTCACATGTTTGGAATGTGACCAACAAGATATATCGTATGATATATGTGGGATAAATGATGGTATTCACATGCTCGGTAGATGACATTTCTAGTAATTGATTTCTTTATACTATGAGCTTATACAGAAGTATTTTATATAAGCCTAAATATTGGAATGAATTAAGTTAGAAATAAGATAGTATTTATTTTTTCCATTTTATTGCAGGAATGATATTATAATTTAGTTTTTGAAAAAGGGACAACCTACATGACGGGAGACAACCTGTTGCATCAGACAAGGTTGTGGGAATTGAACCCACAACTGAAGTGCGACATGCCTTTATCGTCTACCAATGGCCTACAAGAAGTCTCTGGTTAGTAGAAACTAGTTTTATTATATTCAGTAGAATGCTAGATGAAGTATAAGTCCATTTTTGGAATCATATATGATTAACCTCACCATAGATGGACTTATGTGTATTTGATAACTTTTGCTAACATTTTCATTGAGACATATGGAATGACCCATCATTCTATCACATGATATGCTAACAACTCATGAATGAAAAATTCTACTTCATTTCCTTATGATATGAAGTGGAAATTGATCAAGGCATGAACAACGATGAGATTATACAGAAATAAAGTATGTATTTCTTCTAATTCAAATTCTTCAACTTTAAGGAAATGATCATAAAAATGAAAAATGTTATCATATTGCCCTTATATCGGATGAATCAGATGGTACCTTAGATCATCACAAATTTATGGCTTTTTGATGGTTGGATTTTTCTTAGCCATGTTTTCTAACACTCACCATCAGAACATGATGGTTAGATTTCTCTTCCATAGCTATATTTTCACCTATGTTCTCCTATGTGGAAACCCAGTGATTAGTTAATTTGGGTAACCATTACGTTTCATACTTTATTTTTTAAAGATAAGTTTTTATATTCCTTTTTATGATGTGGGTTTCTGTTATAGAAACTTTCGAGTAGTAAACCATTTATAACCCCGATGAATTTCGAGGGCGAAATTAATTTTAAGGGGGGTAGAATGTAACACCCCGAGATTTTATGAAAAATATTCTTTTTAATTTCATTGATGTATTGTGTTTTACGCTACACCAAAAATAGATTTCACTACATGCATCCCTAACTTGGCTTATATTACATGCAATCACGACCTTTTACGATAGTGTGTGTTGTACGCAATACCGAGTTTCACTAAACAACGATATGTTTTTAAAATATTATATAAACTAGCCATTATGAATAGTAATACCCACTTTTTGGAATTTTATTTTTCAAAATGGACTTCATTTTTGGATTCAGAATATCGAAATTATCCTAGGGTGAATTTTTGGTATTTTTATAAAAACTTTCAATTTTTGATGAATAGTGAAAACACTGGGTTACTATTTAAAAACTGACTTTTTATAGAAATAATTATTTATTTTATTTAAATTTATTTTAGGTAAAAATTGATACATAATACCTATATATGTTCAATGTAATTAATTAGAGTCATTTTATAATAATTTTAGACATATAAAAATTGTGTTGAACTTTTCACTGTCTTTTACCCACCTCCTAAGAGAGTTTGAAATTTTACATAAAACATAATTTTACCGCTTCTGTGAGTGGAATTTCTAAAATCCAAGAGACACAGTTAATATCAAGGATTTAAATGTCGTTAAATAAGATAAAAATAATTTTTCATGAATAGTAACTTTATACTTTTATTTACCACGGTTAAAAGTAAATTGGGTAATTAAGGGTAAAAATGATATTATTTTTACCCTAAAAAATGTCCTAATTCTATTGGATAAGTGTAATTAAGCCAAAAATAACCTTATGATTAAAATATTACCATTTAGTTCCAATTGAATTAGATTAGGACAATTATTATTATTTTATATAAAGAGGAATTAAAATATTTAAAATCAAAGTTTAATAAATAAAAAAAATTTAATATATGATTATTAAAAAGACAAATTCAACTATAAATATTAATTTGAAAGATAATAATATTTCATACATAATCATATTTTATTTATAATTTTTAGACATTAAATTAATTAATTTATTTATGACACAATGAGGATGCACTAAATACCCTATTAATAAAATATTAACAAAATTGATGTTATAAATATCCAAATAAATGTAATTATAGACTTTTTATGAATTACACTAATTTTATAGGTTAATATGACATTTTAGTATTGATTTAATTAACATTGTTCGAACTACTCATGCTATTAGGATTTTCACAAAAATCACGTACAAAATAGGGTCAAAATTGACATAAAAAAGTTTTTTTTAAAAATATTATATTATTAAATGTTATTTTATTCCTAAAAATCTAAGGTTTGGAAAAATTACATAGATAAGTATATATATATATATATATATTAATAATGAACCACTTGGGGTTCCTTTTTCTTGTTATAGTATGTTTATTAACCATATAGTGTAAGAAAACAAAAAGACACGTTAAAAGTTAAATTATTTAACATAGAGTTAAATCTAAATAATAAGGATAACATAGTAATATAAACTTGTCTAAAACCTATTGGTTGAGAGGATGTCAACCCATCCCCACCTTAGCTTAGAAATAAATCAATTTGATGCTATTAAAAATTGAATATGACTTTATTATAAAATAATATTTTAAGTTTTCCTAAGGTGCCCCTCTCCTCCCTTATAAAAAGGGCACCCCTTCCCTCTTCTCTTCACACCGATTTGAGCCTTTAAGCATGGCCAAACCCTGACAATTCCTCTTCTAAACCTCTCTAGTTATTTCATAGAGGTTCTTGTCTTCTCATAATACGAACTCTAGTTCCCTAAAAATAAGTTAAAAGGATGTGCGTCGAAGTAGAGGTAATCTCTTCTAACGATTCATTCAAGTTTCTTTATTCTTCAACTTCTTCTTATTTAGTTGTTTCATTATAAAGTAATAACATAAATATTAATTATATACTGATATGTTATTATAAATTTGAAAAAACCCCATTTCACATTCTATCCATCCTACGGAAAATGAAATCACCGCACGTGTGTATGTATGGAATACCGTCTCCACATCATGGTGTAATCTGTTTTTCCATCACCACCTTAATTGGATGGGTATAATGGTGTAAAGAATAAATATATATGAATATTATAACATCATACTGATTCCATGATATTTTATCATCCACTCCAATTCCATTCAATAAATATGAGAATGATATCATCGCTCGTGCATACGTATGGATTATCGTCTCCACGACGCGATGCGATTCATTTTCCATGTTAACAATTCAAGAATGGTTATAAAGTATATATAATTAGTAATCATGAAATATATGACATAATAATTATACTAAATTTATGTATATATATATATATATGTATGTCATCTACTTAATTCCATTCAAGTCAATAAGGAAAGGAAAACAACGTTCATGTGTACGTACGGCCTACCATCTCCATTAACGGTGTATTTCATTTCATTACTCTATATATATATTCTGAATATATATGATATATAATTCATGTTTTACATTCTGGAATTATGTAAATCATGAGATAAGTAATAATAATATCAAGAACAACAAATCGAAACACGTACGATAAATGAAACGATTTAACCCAAAACACTGCTTTAACAAGGAATTTATAAAAGAACGGGTATTATAAAGTTATAATTGAACCATATATGATATCATAAAAATGAATATGATTCTGTAAGAAGTGAATAACGTTATTTAAATCATTATACATAAGTTCTGGATACATACGAAGCATATCAGATATATGGTAACAGATAACTATTCCAATCTCGCTCTTATCCAAGATTGTTTATTCCTAAGTATTTAATGGGGTTTTTTTATCATCCATGTCCCTATTTTCTAAAAAAAATTCATGTATGATTATTTTCCCTTTACCAATTTTTGAATTTTACCACAAGTTATGAAAGTAATCTTACTTTTTTTACCACACGAGAAACTTTTTGACTTTTCCGACAAAATTACGTGGAGAATGTTATTTTTTAACTTATACGGCATGAAAGAATTTTTACAGTTTCATAACTTCTTATTTTCAAAAAGATTACTATTCAATATTTCATTACTATTTTCAAAAAAATCCTTTTTTTTAAATTTCGTGGAATTTTGTAAAAAGAAAATGATTTTGAAAAATAAAGGATATTTTCCTCAAGAATCCATTTCAAGTGTTTTATCAAAACCATTTTCCATCCAAGATGAAATTATTTCATATGTTTATGTTTCAAGAATAATGTCTCTATGATTTAAATGGTTCCACTTTTCTTATGATTAAATGATATCCATTTGTTTTATATTTATTATGTTATTATTGGATGTTGTTTATGAAACCCATCTTTATTCTTTGGGTTATGATGAATGGTGTATGTTTATGTTGTGGCACAAGTAAGAATGATTTCATTATGTGATGGGTGGGACATATATCTATCTCCAATTCATTGGGTAACTATTTATATCTCATGATATAAACATGGATGTAATGGTATGTTAATCCCGTTTCTGTAATACAGGACTGGAACAAGGAGTGATTTCGATTCAGAAAGGGACTTTGTCAACTAAGATGGTCTTTGAAGAAATGCCTTGGCTACTTTGGAAATCATATGATGTGATAAATGTTTTCCACAATTACATGGTTTATTCCCATGTTATTTTATCATGATTGATGGTTCCTTATGATATATGCCTTACGTACTTCCAAGAATTATGTCTTTGCTAATGATTTTGATGTTTAGATTTTATGTTCATGTTTTTGCATTCAAATGTTTATAGATTGTTTTATGTTCTTTATGCTTTCCCTTACTGATCATTTGAGCTCACCCTTTTTATGTTTTCTTTTCCCAAGGATTTAAAAAATGGTTTTAGGTATGAAAATAAAACTTTAAGATATTTATGGGAGATTTTGTAGATCTTTCACCACAATTAGAAGATTATATTCTGAGCTTCCAAAGACACTAACTATTACGGTCCTTTGGTGTCTATTGTTGTTTTGTATTAAGTATTCTGCAAGAGTAATGTAATTTCCATGTACATCAAGATTTGGGTCTCTACAGAGCTTATATAGTAGTTTCATGCTTTAGCTTGGGTAGTTCATCATGGAGTTACCAAGATGTATCGGGACTTGATACGTCAGTAATGGTGCCCGGGTATGAAGAGAAAAGTAGCTAGTTTTGTTACGAGATGTTCCACCAGTCAGTAGGTGAAGCTGGAGCATCAGCGTCCAGCCGAACTGTTATAGAAGTTACCCATCCCGGAGTGTAAATGGGATGATTTTACAATGGTCTTCATGACTGGGTTTTCGAGGTCACCTCGAGGCTATGATATTGTGTGGGTTTTTGTGGATAGACTCATGAAGGTAGCTCATTTTTTTCCGATCAAGGAGACTTTCGGTGTTGACAAGCTCAAAAAGCTGTATATCCGAGAGGTTTTACATCTTCATGGGGTTCTTTGTTCTATCATTTCAGATAGGGATTCCTTCTTTACGTCTCATTTCTGGCAGAGTTTTCAGAGGGCACTGGGTACACAGGTGCTTCTGAGCACAGCTTACCACCGTCAGACCGATGGCTAGTCAGAGAGTACGATACAGGTACTTGAGGACATGCTGCGTGCATGCATCCTAGACTTTGGGGGATCTTAGGAGAACCATATACCGTTAATCGAATTTTCCTATAATAATAGTTTTCATGAAACTATTGAGATGGAACCTTATGAGGATTTATATGGTTGGTCATGTCGATCACCTTTATACTGGATAGAGGTTGGTGAGGCATCTTTACAGGGACCACGTCTCATTCAGGAGACTTCTAAGCAGGTCCAGTTGATTCAGAAGTGGATGGCTATAGCACAGTCTCGATAGAAATCTTATTCTAATCTTCGCAGATGACCTTTAGTGTTCGTGGTCTGGGATCAGGTTTTCTTGCGTGTTTCCCCGAGTTTGGGATATAGGAGGATTAAGAGACAGGGTAAACTTTCACCGAGGTATGTGGTCCCATTGGAGATTCTAGAGAGAGTCAGGTTGGTTGTCTATCGGTTGTAGTTACCACAGAGGTAACGGGCCATGCCCGACGTCTTCCATGTATCACAGTTGTTTCTCTATCATTCAAACCCATCTCACGTCTTCGAGCTAGAGGAGGTTGAGCTTCATATAGATTCTTCTTTTTAGGAGAATCTGTTTTGTATCGTGGTTAGGAGAACGAAGGTTATTCGAGGCTGGCCAGTTCCTCTCATACAGTTGCTATGGTAGCGTGGCAGAGTGCAGGACGAAACCTGGGAGCGGGAGACCGACGTATGTGCTCAGTGGCCAGATTTTTTCTTGTCATTATCTTCGCCACCCATGGGAGGGAAATTCGGGGATGAATTTCTTTAAGGGGGAAGTTTGTAAGAACCCGGTTCTTATTTTTAAGGTACGAGTTTTTTATTTTCTCTTTTCCTTAAGTGGTTTTGAGAAAATTAGGAAAATGGGGAAAGATCAT
Organism: Viscum album; assembly: GCA_963277665.1. Taxonomy (NCBI): domain Eukaryota; kingdom Viridiplantae; phylum Streptophyta; class Magnoliopsida; order Santalales; family Viscaceae; genus Viscum; species Viscum album. The sequence goes on along the minus strand of OY728165.1, from coordinate 2,084,082,196 downwards.
AAATTTTGTGACTACACGGCATGTACTTATCCACACACTATGTACTTTGGCCATGTGGGATGAGTACAAATGGTGTGTAGCCCTGTCGGGGATGAAAGGTGTAAAAACTGACTACACGCCATGTAGTTTGTATATACACGATGTGTTGTAAGTTGGCAGTAAAATAGTAAGGTGGTGGGGGCATCAACCAGCTGAGCGTCAGTACACGCCATGTACTCATGGATTACACGCTGTGTACACATGTCACCTGATGAATAGTTCCATGCTGGGGATAAGCCTCAGTGGAACTGTTAATAAATGGAAACTACACGCCGTGTAGCCTGTTTTATTCGCTTAAAATGGACAGTAGCCTCCCACTTTCACAGGGAAGGATTAGAACCAGAGGAGGAGTCTGGAGAACGGGTCGAACATTTGAGGTGCTCCAGATCGCCCGGCAGGAATCTGTTTTTACCTCTGATGATCTCGTTGGAATCGTATGGGTAAGACTATCATTCTCCTTAATCCTTTCTTACCAATTCATTCCTGATGTAATGTTAGTTACATTTAAATGGGGTCTTCTTTAAACTTATATCTTATTCTTTCTTGGAAGATTTGTGGAGTGTATTTCATGTATACAGATCAGGGGCAATTGAGTTAGGTGGCTTAGTGTTTAAATTCTAACTACTGTGCATTTTTGTGTATCGTTGAGCAATGAACCATTGTTGGGGTGTCATGTGGCAAAGGCCTTGGTGGTTTTGAATACCTATAATTTTATAGATAATTAAACATGATAATAAACTGCTGTTTTGGATCACCGCTTAGATCCAGGACCGCCCCAGGGGTGCATTCCTTTGTATATCCATTTGGCTAGAATACCCGAGGGTATGCCATTGTAATTATGATTATGAATTACCTTGAGAGTAATTTAATGTGAATTTCTATTTTATATGTTGGGCATGGACCGGTTAGCAATTATTCCTGAGGGTGGTGTTTTAATTAGACTAAGGGGAGTGGTTATTTTTTCCTGAGGGAAATATTTGTTATGCCTAAGGGCGATAGACTCTGTGCCTGAGGGCCAAAACTCGTACGCCTGGGGAAAATATCCGTTATGCCAGAGGGATATTACCTACAGGTTGTGATTCTATTACCTCAGGGTATGTTCTTTCATTTCTTAGGAGACTGACTATTTACTTAGTATAATCACTAAGGTGATATCCTAAATTGAATGATCAAATGAATTTTTAAATTGGAAATATAACTGGTAAAGATAGTCACATTTGAGTAATTCTTAGTTTATTGCATTTACTACTACACACTTTTGTTTCGTATTTTCACACAATTGGGCATGGTCCTTTGGTGAGTGCCTACTGGGATTTATTTCTCACGCCCTATTTGGGTCATGACTTCACCCCAAACAGATTATGTTTCTGCAGGTGTGGATAAGAGAACAGGTCCTTATATAAGTACTTGATTGTAGTAGAGGAGTAGGAGAGCATACGGCCGAGCATAGGCTTGCGATGCTGCTACGTTCTATCTACTATGTTTTGTTTTGTTTTACTATACATGGTATTTGAGCTTTATTTTTATTGTACTACTATGTAACATGTTCTGGATATTTTCTTAGAACTTGAGAGATGTTTCATCTTTCTCTACATGACTGCTGGTTATCTTTTACTGTAGTTTTTTATTATTAATTATGTATGAATTATTTCTTCCTTTGTTATATGATTGTATATTATATTCTGCTGCACTACACTTTGAAAAATTAGGCCATTCGTTCCCCACTATCATTCCCGGGCCCTCACTGTTGGTCAGCATCCTTTGGCATTTGGGGAAACGTGCTTGTGGTTATGTGACCAACCGGGTTCGGGGCACCCGTGGAGTGGCACCCGGATCTGGGATGTTAAAATGGTAATAGTACATCCCTAGGTATTTTAAAAGAATTAATAGAGAGTATTTGGGATGATATTTGGAATTGGAATGTTTGGGAGGGGTTTCCTGGAAATGGGAGGGAGAGTGGTTATTTATACATGATGGTGGAGTATTTTAAAAAAATGTTGAATAAATACTCTATCATAGGAAAAAAATATAATATGTATTTAACGAAATTATAAATCATATGTAAACATAACAAAATACATTCTGGATAGTATAATTATTTATAAATAAAATTCACATTGTTTAATAAAATGGATTTTTGAAAACATAAAAAACATTTTTTAGGAATAATTTTGACATTAATCTATGAAAATTAATTTCTAGGTTATGTAAATATGTGTATTGTATATAAATACCTAATTTATTAAATGAGATATGTTTTGGTGGAGTCAAAAAATTTATATTTGACTATTTAATTATTACATCATGAGTGATGTAATTTAAGACACACATGTTACTAAATATATATATTTTTACAATTCATATGAGAATTGAACTATTTCAAAATGAATAATGAAAAATAACCCTTTAAAACATTTTAGAAGATGAATTTAAAAATGTATTTATTTTATATAAATAATTTTAAAATAATTTTTATTTTATATTTTAACAACCAAATTTTTATATTATGAAATACTTTAAAATATAGTGTTTTAAAAGCATGACTTTTTTTGGATTTTTAATCCTGATATTTATTGTATTTTAATTATAAAATTTATAAGTACAATAATTAAACTTTACAAATATTATTTATATAAAATGTTATTATTTTGAGGTTAAATTTCAATTCTAATGGTTTCATTATTGTTCCCAATAGTATGGATACTTTTCTCAACAGTCAAGTTTGTTTTAAATAGCCACATTAGTATTCCTATGGTCACATTGACTCTTATAAATACCTCTTAGTTAATTAATTCATCAATCATCTGAATTAATTTATTCTTTATATATTTTTAATTTTCAATAATTCTTATTGGTTTATGAATATTTTGTTTCTTTTCTATAGTGTTGTTCTTGGGATTGTTAATTTTAGATGATCAGGGTGATCCAAATTTTCCAAATGTATTTTATCTATTTTATAATATTTTCCCACTTATTATATTTGGAATTTTATTGTGATTAATTTAATAGTAATATAATTATTTTCATTAGTGAAATATTGTCTTTTTGGTTTCCTTTTGCCTTATATGTGTATAACACTGTATATTAAAATAACATACACATTTAAATTAAGAACCAAATCATATTTATACACTATGGGTGGTTAAAAATTCTAGGGACTAACTTTTATTTAACATAAAACATGATATATCGATGATTATTATTAGTATATCTCATCATTTATATTTTTTTAATGTGGAAATGATTGGATTCAATATTCTCTATCATCTCTTCAGTAAAATTTGGTCTTAATATCTTATGATCTATAGCTTCATTCCACAATTTTTATTTCCTAATCCTTTTCCCATATCGATCCTCATATGGTTTCGTTTGAATTATACTGTGGAATTTGTTGATTTATGGGAACTATATTGGAATAAGGTTTCAATCCAAACCCCCTCTGAAGTCTATTAATAACTAAAAAAGTTAAAAAATTAGTGATTTAATTATTATGGATTTTCATCATAATATTTTAATTGTAACAGGAATCCATCATAAGTAACCCATCATGGAATATCACCTCTCAAATAATACTAATTATGATAGGTTGATATAATTATTCTTATGGTGATACTATTTATGGTTGATTTATTTTATCATCAAAAATAATTTTTGTTATATATCTATTTACTAATATAAAAAAATAAAAAAAAATTTCCTAGAAATTGGAATTACATAAAAAATAGTACTTGAGGAAAATTCGTATTTTTCTATGAATAAAATTATTTGCGTTAATATTGATATTTCTTTTGCAACTAATTTTATCTAGAGTGGAAATTTTAATTCATTCACAAATTATTATTTGTGATAAATATTTACATATATACGAAATAAATATTATTAATTTAAAAAAATTAAATTATGATAAAAACTGAAAAAATATAGAGATAAATTTATTATAAAAATAAAACATAGATAACCCAAAAATATATATATAAACACATTAATAGTCTCGCTGAGGGGTTTTGGAATCATTTGAATCATGTAGAGGATATTATATCGCCAAACCACATCTAATTTGATGCATATACTCTAACCTCTACTCATTATACTAACATTGTTGCTCTTACTATTGTCGATCCTCTTCCCTCTATTTTATTAGTCTCTATATAGTCTCATCCTGAGTTCACATCCTTACTTAACACTCTACAAATATTATGGGAAATAATCCAATATTTGATCCCTCCAATCTAAATAAGAACAATTCATTAGGACCATAAAAACATGATAGAGTTGATTAGTAACCAGTTCTGATCACCCAACATTTTGAATACATCATTCCACCACCCATATCCAAGATACCTCACTAAAACATTACTCACTTGAGGTATAATCCCCACCATCTATCTTAACTAGATTCTCTTTCATTTAAGAAATATTTATCTCATATTTCTCTTATAATCATACAAAAATAAATTAAAAATATTAAAAAATATTATTATGTTCATTTAGAAAACATAAAATTACTAAGTATGATTTGATATAATCAGTCAAAAATATTTTTACCAAAATTACAATAATTATATACCCTATTGTATATATCAAACTCTTAATAGTTTTATCAACCATAGTATACATAAATTATTCATATACATTTAATATATATATATATATATATATAATATTAAATAATATTACATACCAACTACACACAATGTATATTGAATGCACAACTCCTATCTTTATGTGTGATATTCTGTCTCAAAAAATTCCATAAAATATTATAGTATTACTTATTTAACGTCTCACAATCCCCCATGCCGATGTGGGGATGTAGTGAGGTTAATTCGCTAAAAATCATCAATTATATTATTATTTTTTCACTACATAGCTCTTCAGAAATGGTTATACTGAAACTGACTATAATTGTCATACATGTTATCCCTTCATGCCTCCAAAATATAGTGTCACATTCACTCATCAATAAGATACTATAGAATATATAAATATTTAAAATTATTGGAAACCATTATATTTGAAATAAAATATATTTTTTATTTATACGTACCAATCAGTTCTCAAACATGCACTGATGCATGTCTGTAGGAACATGGTCCCTTAACATTTATTTAAGATATTAATAGTTCCATTGAATATAACTAGAATAAAAAATGACTAAATTTGGAAGTATAATAAAAATAATAATTAGTAACACAATTAATAAATAATATAATATATTTGAAAAAAATATAATTCATATTTAGACATTATATTTCAAATGAGGGAAAAAGTCAAGAGATGAAAAATACACCAGAATAGGATCCAAAATCATAAATTATACAATCCTTAAAGGCCCTGTAATTATAATTTTAAATAATAATAGGTTATATAGCATGATAAACATGAAACACTAAAACTTAAGAGAATTTCTATGTACTATAGAAGTATTATATTTCAAATGATACTAATTTGAAATAGTCGGTGAATTGGATGGTATAAATATGAGGAAATATTGTATAAATATATTTATAATGATCCTACCCAAAATAAGTTTATTTATTAATTCTTGTAAAATACCCGATCATTTTTTTAATTCGTTTTATGTTTCATAAATACTTTTTCATCAAGAAATGGGTTTAATTTAATTTTTGAGTAACTATTTAATTATTTTTTATAAAATTTATATAATTTTTTAAATAATAAATACAATATTAGATGAATGATATTTTTGTGTAATTTTTTTAAAGAATAATTTTTCACTGAATAGTGAAAAATACAAATTTTATCAAAATAAATCTTTTCCTTTTAAGTATTTATAAATTTTCATATTCTTTTGATTTTGTTTCAAATTCAATTCTGTTATTTTTATTAAAAATTGAACCAAATATTTCATTATAATCTAAATTCTTCATAATTTTTTGGATAAAAACATTTTCATTATAAAAAATGGATTTTTCTAGAAAACCTGTTTACATCACTTTTTTCATTTTATTTAAAAATTACCTTCTTCCAATTATAGAAAATTAATATGATTAAATGGATTAAATATATTTAATAATAATGTCTAAATTTTATTAATACTGAAACCCTATTTTTACATTTCGAATTTTAACTGTGTTGAATTTTTGTCACCATATTATGGGCAAGCCGAGTAATTCATGTTCCATGTAATATGATTAGGGATTATATATATATATATATCTTTCATAATTAATATTGGTTGAGTTAATTTATCCCACTATCATCCAATATTTTATGATTTCGAAACGTTGTTCCATTAATTCTTCATAATGAATTTAATATTATTTTACATAAAGAATAATTCCAAAATGTTCATCACATGGTTTTCATGACAATAATATTTTTTTATTGTGGTAAAATGTGGTTATGTTCTATTATAAAAATTTATTTTGATGATAAATGAATTTTTTTAATATGGGAATTTATTTTTATTTTTTACTGATAGGATAATTAACATACATTCTTTCACAACACTCATATAGTTCCTGTTCAAGTTGTAGACAAAACCTTGAAGATGAATTTAAAAACGTACATAACATTTTTCAATAAATTATTTAGGATTAAATATTATACTAGATTAATGTAATAATTTTTTTCTATGTTAATATTTTATAAACAAACTAAATTGTTGTATTTATAATTTTTATATTCAATTATGTTAATAGTCATGAAAATGATATTAATGGTATTTCTGTTAAATATTTTATTATTAAATAGCGTAAAATTAATATAATTACTATATTTGGCCATGTAAATTATATATGGTCAATAATTTCATAAATATTACACATATTTTCTTGTTTTAATTTTACAATAACTTTCTTGACCCCTAAATAGTAAAATACATTGATATCACAATAATCATCAAAAGTTTTAACGAGGGTTATAACAAAGAGTTTGGGCTTAATACATCATATAATCTTTTATAAATTTTTTGTATGATATTATTTAGAAATATAGTCATCCTATTAGAACAATATATAAATTGGGATCTATATTAATATGAATATTAGTTTACATTAATTTATACTTTGGGTAATTCCATTGTCTCTCCTCGGTTCTCTTTTATAAGGATACCACCTATACTCTCTTCCAGAGACATCGTGAGCCACTTATCTCAACCAAATCATATCGAACCCATTTCAAAAATTACTTATCTACATTTTAGATATTCTATTAGTAATAAAATAATAATCCTCGGGTCTTTAATTAATGATATAAAGATTGTTCTTCAAAACAAAAGATAATAGTCCTAACTAAGAATTTTCATTTAACTTCTTCTTATACAACATAAAATTATATTCTAAAAATATAAATATAATAATATATTTATTTAAAATAAAATAATATGTTATTATTTTAATTTAATAACCATATTTATCTCTTTTTTCAATCAATATGTAAATCAATGTATCGCTCAAGCGTGTTTGTGGACTGCCACCTTCACAAAGAGATACAATAAATTTTCAATAACCTCCTAACTTGGATTTAGGTAATGGTGGATTTAACAAATCTATATTTGACTTATTATGTAATAATGATTATTTATTAATAAAAAAGTATTTATATTTCTTTACTTCTATTCATTAGGAAATGGAAGCAACGTTCATGCGTACATATGCACTACCATCTCCCTGGACGATGAAATTCATTTTTATATATATACCTTTTATGGATGGTTATAAATATGTATATAGTGAATATATATTAAATTTATATCATGGTAAAAATTTTTGATGTTATATATCTAGGATCCATATGAAATACCTAAAACCTTCAAACCAATAATTACATACAGAATGAAAAAATTAACTCCTGGAAAATACAATTTTAATACGGAATAATTGATAAATGGGTGTTAAAATGTAATAATTTATTCATATGGTTTACAATTATAACATTTTATTATTATACATTAATTTATAGAGATTATGAATTAATTCATATACTTGTTAAGGGTTCTTCATCATAAATTTTTTTTACGGTGAAATGTTTCATGTTATACACATATTTATGATTACAAGGTGTATGTGCTTTATAATTGACATGTTATGTAATTCATCATTATGAATTAGTAATATTTACTGTTAAAATTTATATTACTTCATCTAATGTGTTTTTAATTTAATGTTACCAATGTGGTAGGTTTTTATCATCTCAAAATATTTTCTTTCAAACATATGTAATTTGATACATATATCATCTTTTATGAGGTGCATTTACTGAAAATGTTTATATAGTAACCTAAATATACATATTTTTATTTTATATAATTATTCATTATATTTTATTTCAGCCATGGGTTTTATGACTCCATAGTTACTAAATTGGTGAAGTTTTTTGTTATAATATCATTTCATTTCAGGATTCTCTTTTCTAAATTAATTTTTAGGGAAATTATGTGGATATTATCCTATAAAAACCATATATTTTCATTTATCCTTGTTATTCGTGTAAATATTATGTATTAGTACCATTTTCCACTTTTTAGTATCTAAATTATTTAGAAAATTTTTTAAATAAAATTATACCACATTTACTTTTTGGTCAATAATGTTTCTCTTTCGCATCCATGATCATAAAAAATGTTTTATAAAAGTTATTAACTATAGTGATCTATATTAAAAAGTTAATTTTCATTACCATTGACATTATTTACAAACTTTTAAATGGATTTTTCTAAAAAAAATTTAAAACAAGACATTTTTTACTTTTTTCAATGCTTCTAAAATAATTTTTCATTTTAATATAATTTACAACAACAGATTTTACCACCACCATGACCGTTATTCCCCTTGATGCTTCCTTGGTGATTTTCAATGAAAATGATTTCCTCGTTATTATGGTTATTATTTATTTAAAATTTTATCAATGGAAAATGATATTTTCTAATTTTTTAATGAAATATATAAATTTTATTTAAATGGTATTTTTAATTTATGTCAATATGCTTTATGAATAGTTATTTTTTACTGGGTACATGATCTTATGATTCCATTCAAATTATTTTTTTGAAATCTTATGATGATGATGGTATATGATTTATTCTATGAAACCCATTTATTTATCATGTGATAATTATGTTATAAAGATATAATTTTGAAACCCAATACATCTCATGTGTTGTACAAGGATGAAATGATGTAATTTGTATGAATCCATTTATTTTCCATTTGTTATGCAGTGATGAAATGTTGGAATGTTTATGAAAACTATTTTGTATTCCTTGAGTTATTATACGATATAATGTAGAATGATTTCTTATTTTATAAAATACATATAAATATATTATGATTATCAGTTGAGTGGAAATAGAATTACATAAAGCTCTAATGCGTTATATAATGATGACATTGTAAATTGGGAGGAAGTTACTCCTATGAGAATGTTGTAGCCGACTGTGTAGAATCTTCCATAATGTATTTTGGTCTAGTAAAAATGATGGTTTTTTCATTATGACTTGACATATCTCTAATGGCCCGAAGGCCTTCATTTTTTATTTTATTGGGTATAATCCCTCTTTTTGGGTTGAAGGGTACCTCGTACTGGACCCATAGGCCCAACGACATACATGACGTGAAGGCCAATACCAAACCCAAAGGACCAGAGGCATACAATTCCCATTACCAGACCCGTAGACCAAACCCTCTAGAACTGACCCTTCCTATCTTCTACATCATTGATCTCCTAAATCCCCACATTTTATTTTTGATTAGCTAGCATTTCCCCATACAAAGCTTCACTTTTCTTCGTCCCGATGGTGATTGACATACCCTCTCATTTGTCCAATCTGGTTAGCACTAAATCTGGTGGCTGGTACTTTTTTTTTACTCTAATCCTCTTCTTGGGCCTACTCAATATTAATTGGGGTACTCCATGATCTATATGGTCCGAGGACCCTGAGGCCCAAAGGCCTTTGATCACTCGAAGGCCCTTGAGACTCGTAGGCCCAAACCGGTGGCCTGAAGGCCCAAATCAGGTGAATAGATCCAACTGCTACTATAACTTCTACAATACCTGATACAATACTTCTACAATTCTCATAAAACTATCCTCCTCCCAGTTTTGAACCTAGGTCTCTTGGATTCCAAGCATGAGCCCTTACCACTCGGGTACGAGATCGTTGGCGAAAATGTGGGTAGCTAACATCGACTCCTCGTTGCGGGCAAGACCAAGACCAAGTATGTGGCACATTCCCTAGTTAAGTAATGTATTTGAATCAAACTATGCATAAAAATCACAATGTCTGAGTCTGGTGGGACTCGATCCTGTGCCAGATCCCATAGAGAGGGAGGGTTACAACCAGCAGATACCACTCGGCTAACACCCCATGGGATGTTGTGCCTTGACACATGATTTCTATGATTATGATTATACCACACATTATTCCACTCTTTTATTACATGATAATATTCTTATGATATGTTCTCATGAATCATGAATTTTTAATCTCCTTTGATTCATATCTTATGAACCACTATTATTTAATATATAAATCATTATTATATTCTATGATTGGTTGGGTATCATTTTGTATTTTTTTTCACATGTTCTCATACCCTTTCTCTTATTGTACTTACAATTTCACAATTATTGTTATCTCACAAGTTAAACATTAATTATAATTTTCACTCAGCCTTTTCTATGTTTTCAGAAATCTTGTATATGAAGAAATGTTTTATGATTCTTAGGCCTGATATGGGAAAAAAATTTAATGAACTTATTGGGAGAAGATCTGGAATTTTTTATTAAACAATTTTTATGAATCCATGTTTATAGATACACTAAAACTATATGGATCTAATGTGGATTGGAATGAAATTTAATAAATATTAATATAATAACATGTAATATTTCAATATTAAATTTTTGGGTAACATAATTTGGTATTAGATAATGGTTTAATTATTTTTTGGAAATTGTTATAAGGAATAATTTTTTCAAAACCTTTAGGATAATCCAATATAAGGTAATTTACTATGTTTTTCTAACAAAAGGACTGTGGTTTTTCTATAAAGGACACCCCCATATGCATACTAGGAAGTGTATGTGGTTGTATAACTCATGCACCTAGAAGTTACAAATTTTAATTTGGTGGATTGGGTATTAACACTATCTTCCTCAGTGCAAGATGAGTGGGCCTAATACTATACACCCTTCTAGACACTCTAGGGAGATAATCATGGGTAGAATTGCATTTTATTTAATTAAAATTGCGATTTATTAAAATAGATCATGAAAAAGACTTACCTAGTTTAAACCAATGGATTTATAAATTGAAATAAGTGTATCATTAATTTTAGATCCTATAAATTATTTTCATGATTATATAGAATATCGGTATTATTATTATGGTTCAAACTAATATTCTGGATTGTATTTAATGGGAATAAATAAAATAAATTATTTCAAAATTAGATGTTATAGAAAATTAAATGATTTTAGTCACGAGATACCTAATGAAATGGGAGTTGGAATATGAAACCTTGTGATTGTCGATAACTAAGTATGTTGATATTTGATTAAAAGATTATCAGAAGTGATTTTTCTATTAAAATAATAATACAAAAAATATGGTTTGATTAAGATAATGGAAAAAAGAAGATTCAACTTCCTACATGTCTTAAATATGTTAAGAATCACTCAGGTAAATTTCACTAAGGAAAACAAATGATGATTTATGTGAAGAAGAAAATGTAATAAAAAAATTTAGGAAAAATTATATTAAAAAGTACCATTCTGTAACATCCCGGCTTTGGTTCCATACACCGATGTCCCAAACTTCTCGGTCACATTACCTCAAGCACACCACCTCATAATGCAGATGATGTCTAGTAGTTGTGAGGAAGTAATACTATTAATGGATGTATGATATCATATTTTTCATATTAGCATAACATGAGAAATAAATCATCAATATCCCATAATATAATCATAATCAAAATAATACAAGTATCATAGGGAGGCCAAAATAATAATATAAAATATCAAAACTGAACAGTAAATATGTGTCACACCCCAACCTCACAGCTTAATGTTGTGGTTATTAATAAGTATATTTTAGTATTTTGGTTTCTTAGTGTTAAAAAAAATAAATTAAAAAAATAATGAAATAAAATTAAAAAATTGGAAAATAATGCGAATAATAATACTATTATTATTATGGTTATTATTATTATTATGTATATTATAATTATTATTATGTTATTGTGAATATTAATATTATTATTATTTATGAAATTTTTTTATTTTATTTTAATTTATTTTATTCTTAAATTTCTTTTTCCCCTCCCTTTATTCTACCCCTCTTTTTCATCCTCCCTCTGTGTCACACAACACCACCCTCTCCCTATATCGTTCCCCTTTAAACCTCATGCACAACCCGTCGACGGTCCTCCCCCCTCTTTGGCACAGCTCCCCTCCTCGTGGGTTTTCTTGGAATGACCTCCCTTCCGATGACCTCCCTCATCGTGACCTAATCTCTGGGAGACACACCCCCACCCCCGCCCTTTCCAAGCTATTTATGCTCGTGCCTCCACCTTCCATGCTCCCTCTATAGCTCAGATTTCTACTGATTTCCCCCATGGATTCTTGGTTTGATTATTCAAGGTATGGTTTCTCCCCTATTATCCCTCCATTTCCAGTCGATTTGAGGTCACCCTATCACCCTACTAAAATTTGGTCGAACCCTAATGTGTTTGGGGTTTTTTTTTGATTGACTCGAGTTATTTTGGGTTTTCTATAGGTTTCTTACGGTGCAATTAGCATGTGAGCGATGTGTTGTATCTGAATTTGAATTTTTGACAGTAAAAGAATGTGTTTCCATATATAAGTATTGTTTGATGAATTAATTATCTTATTTAATTAATTTAGAATACTCATTGATTAGATTCCATGGTGTGAATATTATTTGAGATGAGGTTTAATGTAATTTTGATGTGTTTAGTAGCGGGTTTATTGGATATGAATGTTTTGATTTTGTGAAAAAATAGTGTTTATCCTTTCGTATTGTTTTATAAACATTGATGTTTTTTTATTATGTTGTGAAGGGGATTTGAATTCTAATTTTTACATGTTATTGGTGTGGGTTTAGCCTTAAAATATGTTTTTGAGTGGTCATTTGTGTTCAAAGTCTTACGATACCATTTCTTATTTTTTTTATAGAATTATTAAGTGTTTTATTAAATCTTATAAAGTGTGTGAAACACCATTGGATATTTTTTGGTGTTCCTATATCATAAAAAGTGGGATTGAGTATGCAACTAGGTTAGGAGTGGATTTCTTTAGTGATTAAAGGTGTCTCCGTGAAAAAATGGGTGTATTTGTTTTATAAAGTGGGAATGGGGTTTCCCATTGATTTTTGGGGTTATGCTTGGAAAAATTTATTCCTTCCTTTGGAGTTGTGTTGGAAATTTTTCATTTTTAAAAATGGATTATTAGATGTTTATGAAATGGGTGAAGGCCTGATTGGAACTTGTGATGTGATATTGATTGCCCTTGTTGAACCGTCCTGTTCTAGATGATGATTATGATTTATGTGATTAATTCTTGTGTCATGATAAATGAGTGTGTCTTTGTTTCAAACAATGTATGTGTTATATTGAAACATTTTTTATATTGTTTATGTGTTTAATTATTTTTATTAAATTATATATGTAGTGCATTGAACCTCGCAATGTTTTTTTTGGGTAGTAGTTGTCGAGGAATGTTAAATTTACATGCATAGGGTAAGGCATATATATATGTACCCACTTTGTACATATTACCTCATAGCATGGAAAATTAGTGAAATGAAACTAGGGGTGTGTATTTATTTATTTAAATTCATGTGAATGTATGCGCCATGTGTCGATTCGAGCGGTCGTTGAAAAATATCGACATGTTTCGTGTAGGTCCCATATGCTTATAACTTTAACTTGAATTTCATAATTGATTTCTTATTTTAAAAATATGTTTTACTTTCTTGCTATATTCAAATGCTAGGAAATTTGGTTGTGGTTTCTTGAAATTATTATGTATTTTATTGGAAATCGAAATGTATTTATAGGTCCATTGGTCTTAAGTGACAATTTTTTGAAAATTGGTTTCCTAAGTGGTTTTGAATTGGTAATGAGTATTTCCAAATGTGTTTGGCCTTTAGGCCAGTTAGTTGTAAAATGTGTTCTGTTTATGTAATTAATCCCATTTGGAACATTAAGAATGTTTTATGAAAAATAAAAACCTCTCTTGTGGCACGACCCCTTAATTTTAGAAAATGATTTCATTAATGTGTTATTATTTCCCTAATTTGATGCTTATGTATTTTGTGATGTGAATGCGGGTGAATGAACGTGAGGAGGGAGAATAGTGGTGACAGGTTGAATGTGTTTTTGATAAAGATAATGTTATGTACATGTATGTTTTCTTGATAATGAAAATTCACCACACCATAAAATATAGCACAATGGGAAACTTGGGTATTTATATGGGTGACCAGGACTAGTACACAAGATGACATGGCAAGGGTTCATCCCAGTTTCTTCTAGAATTATTAGTCCAACAACACTAACTAAACATATGTATTACTAAGGGACGTGGTTTCTAAGCCATGGTTACTATGGTTCGTGGTTTTTAAGCCACATTTTCTGAGGTTCATCGTTTCTAATCCATGTTTCACTAAGGTACAAGGTTTCTAGGGTCCCACTTTCTCTATCAACCTGTAGGGATTACCCATGGTTCCTAGTTGCGACAAGATTCTTGAGATGTAATATTTATTTTAGTTGTTTAATAATACATATCTTATTTTGGAATCCCATATTTTAATCAAATTTAGTTTCTTTTAAGTTTGAAACATTAATGAATTTTTTGAACATATTTTAAAAATTTAATGGGAGAGAAATGATTTAGATGAAAATGAAACTTGTAGCATGAAATTGAAAAGAATGAAAAACATTATTTTATCACATTTTATTTTCAAACTAACATGTTTAGGATTTCATATAAAAGGAAAGTGAATAAGGAGTTGTTGTATCTTGGTATTCCTAATAACCATCTCGGTGCTCACGCATACGTTAATTTTCAGTTTCAAGTTTTTCTAGATTTGGATAACTTTTGGAGAGAGAGTAGTTTATGTCCCATGGATACACACGAGGTCACTTGAGGTATGTTGAATTGCATCATTTATTTCATTTTCTACAACTAGTTTGATTAGTTTATTTTCATTTGATTATATGTTTGTTCAGATTATGATTATTTATCTGTCTTTTTTATGGTACAAATAATTCCTAACTGGGTTTCATGATGTTTGACACTAGTTTCTAGCCTATAGGGATTGAGAAAACTCTTTGGGCCTTTCCACAAACTGAATCGGTTGACCAGTTCTGGGTCGAACTGGGTTGGTTCATGACAAAATGGTATAAGAGGAGGCCCTTGTTATTTGGGTTGTTAGGTATATTATTGATTAGGTGTGTTGGGACGTGATATGTAGGTGCAAGAATGACGTCATGAACCCTTTCTCATCCCATGATTGGAGTTTCTAGGGGTAGTATGGTATTTCAATTTTTCTTTTTCTTGGTCTGTGTGGATGAGGGATGGAAAATAAAGTGATCTAGTGTTACGCAGCAGGCTCGCATGTATTAGAGGCCAATGTAAATCCCGATTTCAAGGTTCAATATGTTTCATGAGGTTGATTCTCACTTGGATAATGACCTGTGAGGCCATGTTATCAGGTTGGCCTGACCACTAGTTCCTTATTTTGGAAATTCTGATATGTGTTATGTTTGACCTTCGTTTTGGTTGGCGTGACTAGATCTCTGAAAGGAAAATGGATTTTTCTGAAAGGGGTTTTCAAAAGGTAATATGGTTGTTAGAGTAGAAAAAAGGTTTTTAAATGGAAAATATTTTGGAATTTGGAAATGGGTCGCATAAATGACAAGTGAATTTTTTAAATTGGTTGTGAATTTGTGCTTTAGGCTGAATGGCCTGTTTTAGAAATTATATGTTTCTTGATTTGACCATTGGTATTCCTATGAGTGATCACATATGTCGAGGTAAGTATGTGGCAAGAGGAAAAAATTTGTGACATGAGTGGATGGGTGCCTGAGCTAGAAAAAGGGTATATATTTATGTGAGACATCATAGGATGCCAATTTTAGATATTTTAGATGTTTTATTGTAGAAAAAAATGGTTTTCAAAATGGTAATTTAAATGTTTTTAAAATTGAGTGAGAAATTTTTTACTATTCTATTTTTGTGATTGGTATCCTATTTCATGGGTTCTTGGTTTTGACATTCTGAATTGGGTATGGGATGGTGATTTGAGTTTAAGATGTAGTTTGTGATTTAGGTGTGGAATTTTGATTTATGATGAGGTTTGATTCAGATTATTGGCTCTTGTTTTTGAGTATGATTCCTAGAAAAGTTCTAGTGGTTTCTAGTGAGTCTCTTCTAGTTGTTGGTTCAACCCAAACTCTTAGAGAAGTGGTGGAATTGAATTCATTTATATTGTCATCCATCATTCAGGGTGATCATGATCTATTGAATATAGTTGACTAGCTTGGGGAAACCGTCGAAGTTTTCAGGATGTTGGGAATTCCCAAAGTTATGAGAGCTTGTGCTGGTTTGAGTTCGTTTTATGGTTCATCATTGGATTGATGGAAGAAGATGATCCCAATGTCATTGCATGATGGGATGTCTTGTAAGCTGCTTATGACCAATCTTGTCTAGTGGTTTATATCTGAGTATGTGATGTTGAGGGAAGTGGCAGAGCTCGTGAGTGTGCAGCAAGGCCAATGGATAGTGACAGAATGAATTATGAATTTCGTGGGGTTTATTCCATTTTCATCGGGGGTAGTGTCGTGGAATCCATTAAATGTTCTCTTGTGTGGGGTCTTCATCTAGGGTTCATGGACCGATTCTATTTTGTGTTCAGGAAGGTTCCCTATCTGGTGAGTAGATTGAACCAGAGGAACCTGTCTCATAAAAGTATTCTTATCAATTCAATCTTCAATTAGTAGGGCCACCATATTGTTTTGTACGAGTGTCGCTGGTTTGGGTACATTAAGTTGCCTTGTCATCATCCTCCAACAGCTTCTCATTGGTGTGAACGTTTGGGGCTCATTGAGTGGTTCCTCTTGTTGAATTAGCAAATGTAGTCTCAATTGGAGGATTTTAGTTCTTGATTTCTGTATGGAAGATGCTTCAAGACATCAGAGCTCCAACCACTAGTCTCAGAGTGAAGCCTTTCTCACAGTCATAAATCATTGGGTGTGGGCAACATTGTATAGTTTTTTTCTCCAGTACTGAAATGGAGATGGTCTGAATTTCTCTATGGTAGCTCTATCCTCCTTGAAGGTTCTATTTCTCTATAAGAGGTGTAGTGTATTTGTTTCCTCATTGTGGTACTGTTTCATTGAATACCCCACCATGGTTGTAAGAAGAATTTTGATATCATTTTCTTCTAATTCCAGTATTTGTGCCTCCTCAAATGTGACCTATTTTTTAAGTACGTGCTCATTTTGGTGATGCTCATCTCTTTTGGAAATGATGATTCATGGTCATGTTCTCTATTTGGTAGAATTATTTTTTGGGTTTTCTCTTGTGTTAGTGGTTTATGTTTGTATTTTTCCCATATCGGTCGGTTCTAAATGGATTACGTTGGTTGGTTCATAGATGGTGGGATGAACCACCATGAATCTTATCATGCCATCTTCAAGAGATGGTTTGTGTAGGAGTCTTGGTCCTTGTTAGTTGTTCCCACTTTGGTTTAAGTTAGTAGTTATAGAGTTATATAATGGTAAGAGTCTCATTGATGGTTGTTCTAGTAGGGTTCTTATTGTGGGGAGAATGCTCATCATTTCATGATGGCTCTTCTTTTTGAAGATTCCCTTTTAGTCGGTCGGGAGTCACTAATAGAGAGAAAAGTCACACCGAGTTTGTGATTTTGTTGGCATCGTTCAGTTTCGAACATTAGTATGACTCCCCATTTGCCCGAGAGGCTTTCTGGTGGTAGAACGTTTTTTGTGGTGGGGAGAATTGTCACACCCCGACCCAAAATACTAAAGTTGTGGTTATTTTTATTTATATTTCAGTATTTTGGTTTATTAATGGTTATGAAATTATTAAATTAAAATAAAAAATAAAATAAAATAAAATAAACAGAAAACAATTTTATATTAATATTATTATTATTATGTTTAATAACATTACTATTATTAAGTTTATTATAATTATTATTAGTTTTTTATTAATATTAATAATATTAATATTTAATAAATTTTTATTTTATTTTATATTATTCTTTAATTTAAAATTTTCCCGCCCTTTTTCTCCCCCTCTTTTTCTTCCTCCCTCTATGGTGCACAACACGTCCCTCTCCATGCATCGTGCCACTTCCTCACTCTAGCACGACCCGCCAAAGATCCCCCCCTCTCCACTGCATCTCCCATCCTCGTGATTTTCCTCAAACTGAACTCCCCTCAGGTGGCCTCCCTCATCACGACCTCATTTACGTGTGACCCCCCCCCACCATGTCCGAGATATTTCTACTCGCGCCACCACCTCTCGAGCTCTATCTCCGGCTCAGATTTCTATCAGTTTCCCACTAGATTCTTGATCCACTCCTTAAAGGTATGGGTTTCTCCCATTTTATCCCTCTAATTCTAGTCGATTTGAGGACACACCATCACTCATCTGAAATTTTTCCAAACCCAACTATGTTTTTGGTTTTTCATTTGATTGACTATTGTCGTTTTTGGTTTCTATAGGTTTCTTAAAGTGCAATTAGAACACAATCAAAATTTTACATTAGAATTTGATATTTCGACACCAAAGGTAAGTGTTTCCACATATATGTATTGTTTGATGAATATATTTTCTTATTTAATTAATTTACCATAGTCATTGATTATTTTTCTTGGTGGGAGTATTGTTTTAATTGAGGTTTAATATAATTTTTATTTTTTTAGTAGCATATTTATTTGATATGAATGTTTTCGTTTTGTGAAAACCCATTCGGAGCATTTCGTAGTGTTTTATAAACATTGTTTTTTGGTTTATTATGTCGTGTATGAGATGATAATTTTATTTTGTCTTGTTATTGGTGTGCATTTTTCCTTTTAAGATGTTATTGTGTGGCCATTTGGGTTCGAAGTCTTATGATACCGCTTGGGGTTGTTTTATAATATTTTTAAGTGTTTTATTAAATCTTATAAAGAGTGTGAAATAAGTTTTGATATTTTTTTAGTGTTTGTATGTCTTCAATGGTGGGTTTTAGTATTCAAATGGGTTAAGAGTGTACTTATCTATTCTTTAAAGGGGGGGGTTCCTTATGAAAAATCGTGTTTTTTTATAAAGTTGTAATGGGGTTTTGCTTGATTTATGTGGTTATGATTGGAAATATTTATGCCTTCCACTGGATTAGTGTTTGAAATTTCAGATTGTTAGAAATGGATTTTCATATGTTTATGAACTGGTTGAAGGCTCGGTCGGCACTTATGATGTGATATATATTTCCCTTATTGAACCCTCCTCTTAGAGATGATGATTTTGGTTTAAAATATTGATTATTGTGTTATAATTAATGGGAGCATCATTGGTGAAAACCCTTTATGTGTTATTTTGATACATATTATTCATTTTTTAAGTGTTTAATTATTTTATTAAATTATATGTGTAGTGCATTGGACCTCACTACAAAGAATTTGAGCTACAGGTGTCGACGTATCCTACATGTTCAAGAAAAGGGTAAGGAATATATATATTTTCCCTAATTGTACATATTAAATTATAGTGTGGGGAATATGTGTAGTTATTCTAGGGTTGTATATATATATATAAATGTATGTCCATGTAAGTGCCTTGTGTCAGTTCGAGTGGTAGTCGATAAATAGCGACATGTTTGAGGTAGGTCCCCTATGCATATGCCATTAATTTGAATTTCATATTTTCTTACTTGTTTTAAATATATGTTTTAGTTTTATGCTATATACACATGCTATGAAATTTGGTTGCAGTTGCTTTAAAATATTGTTCCTTTAGTTTATAAATTGTAATTTATTTCTACCATCATTAGTCTTGATTGTGTTTTTTTATTGAAAATGGACTTTTTAAGTGCATTTGAATTGGTAATTATTATTTCCAATGGTGTTTTGTCTTTTGGATAGTTAGTTTTAAAAAGTGTCCCCTTCATGTAATTAGGCTCGTTTGACACATTAAGAATGTTTTATGAAGGATAAAACCCTCTCATGAGGAATTCCCCCCTTGGTTTTAGAAAATGATTTTTATGTTTAATGTGTTATTATGTGCCTAGTTTGATTCTTATGCATTGTTACATGAAAGAGGTGGAATGCGATTAAGGAGGGAGAAAGGTGGTGAGAGGTTTAATGGTTTTTAGATAAAGAATGTGTTATATACATGTCTATTTTCTAGTTAAAGAATACTCAGCATCACATGAAATAGAGCACAATGGGAAACATTAGTATCTAGGTGGGTGACCCGAACAAGTATGCTAGATGACACGGCAGGAGTTCATCCTGGTATCATCTAGAAGGATTGAAGCAACAACACTAACTAAACATACGATTTACTGAGGGATGAGATTTCAAAGACACAGTTACTAATAGTCAATGTTTCTAAGCCACGTTTTCTGATGGTTGTGGTTTATAAACCGCATTTCACTGAGGTACGAGGTCTCTAGTGTCCCACTTGTGGTGTCTACCAATAAGGATTACCCATGTTTCTCATTTGAGACAAGATGCTTTCGATGTCAATTTCATTTTAGATGTTTCATACCTGATGCCTTATTTGTGAAAATTGTATTTCAATCAAAATTAGTATCCATTCATTTTGAAATGTCAATGCATGCATGGAACTTATTTTGATAATGTAGTGGGAGATAAATGATTTACATGAAAATTACAAACTTTTTTCTTGAAATTGAAAATAATGAAAACAATATTCCATGAGGTCTTATTTTAAAACTATCATGTTTTGGATTTCATATTAATGGTAAGTGAATAGTGAGTTTTTGCATCTTGGAATTCCTATTGAGGATCTCGATGTTTAAGCCTAATTTAATTTGCAGTTTAATGTTCTCTATTTTTGGATTTCTCTCGAAGCGAGCGTAGATAATGTACCATGGTGACCCACGAGGTTACCTGAGGTATATCACATTCCTTCATTTATACCTTTTTCTGCTACCAGTTTGTTGATTTTATTATCTTTTGTTTATTCGTTTGTTTATTTTATGATTATTTATCTATCTTTTTGATGGGCCAAATTGTTATTAACTGGTTATCTTGATGTGTCGCACTAGTTTCCAGAACATGGGGATTAAGAATGCCCTTTCGGCCATGCCACAGAATGACTTGAGTGAAAAATTTAGGATCGAACAAGGTTGGTTCATTACTATATGTCTTTCCATTGTATATGTCAAATGTCAACATGAAAAAACAAAAATAAATAATTACAATGACAACTTCCAAGTGGGTCCCAATCCACGTCTAGTTCTCTGATCCATGCATCATCCCAAATCATCATTCTAATGTATGGCCTTTTCCCTTATCTTATCCTACAAGCATGATGTTTATTCTGGAACCGATCCAGCAGCCTGAGTAGGGTTAGAGTACAATTAACTAAGCCACCACCAACAGTGTCTATAACAATATCCTGTCAATAATATTGTATATAGTTTTATAAATAAATAATTACATTATGTCGGTAAATAGTTACTATATTACCAATTATTTTTAATTTGACTATATAAACCATCAGGTTCACAAGGACACTCTGCCCTCAATACCTTCTTTGGCCCATGAATGATTCTGTACTATTTCTTGTATTTAATTAAAAATTCATTAAAATGAAAGGCGATTTCATTATCCATACCATTCAAATCATTATCATAGAAAATTGTAACCATATCCCAATGCCAATATCATGTGAATAGAATGTCATGTCTATCACCCCCTAGGTTTTTGGAGAGTTAGTCTGTGTCCCACATCCTGTCGGTATTTGCAGCTTCAGCCCATGTCCCATAAAATTTTCATGCATGCCTTGGGTCCTTGAACATCTGGGCTAGGACCCCATGGTTATTTCTAGTGTTATTACATGTCCTGAACTCATATATCAAACAATAAAATATGTCACATGTGCTACAATGTCACATTAATGATTTCAATAATTAAATAATCTAACTATATAATTTCATAACCATATCATTCCATTAATTAATTTATCAATTAATATATCTCATAAAGGATTTTATAATAATGAAATCCTATATTAATTAAATCAATAACAAATTAATCACCTCAATTACATTAATTTATCCAACAATTAATTAATCACATCCATGATTTTTTAATAACAAAAACCTCCACAAATTAATAAAACAATTATTTAATCAAATTAATTCAATTTCTATATCGAAATAATTGACCAATTAATTAATTTAACAATTAATTCACCCACATAAATCAATTTCTTAATATCAACATTTACCATTATTTAATTAAAAAAATTATTTAATGTATTTCAATAATGTAAATATAACATATTAAATTAAACAATTATTTACTTCAATTCACAATTGCATAATCACATCAAATTACATTAACTAATTATAATATTAATTAATAATTTCTATAATCTCAATTTTTTAATAATTTAATAAATCATTAATTAGTCACCAAATAAAAAAAATAAATACTTTGGTAATAAATTCAATAATTAATTATCACCAAGACCACAATTCCAACAATTAATTAATCAGACAAATTAATTAATTAAATTATGATATTCCATTTCTAAAAATCAATAGAAATTCTAAAATTAAATACAAATAATCTAAATCATGAGTATTGGATTTAAATATAGTCCACCAACCTCAATTCATTGGTGAGTGGTTGGCCAACAAAAATTCCCAATTCAAATAGAATAAAATCACATAATGAGATCTAGATCTTAAGAATTTAATCAAGATTGAAGGACCAAGTTCTCACAATTATAGATCTTGTTCCACTATCATATATTTAGATTAAAAAGGATAAAGAATAAAATTAAATTAAAATATGAGTGAGATATGGGAGAGAAGAAATAAACCACACATGATTAGATTATATTGTTACGAGGGGTCTAGATATTTAATCATTGATTCAAATCCCGATGAACATATGTTTCAATTGCTTGGAATCTCCTTGAGAGGCTCCTAAATTATTAAAATATGTTATAGGTCTAGTTAGCGATAAATAGTGGTTTAAAAGAGTTCTTGATAAATTTTAAATCTAATTTTTTTGTGATTAAAATAATGTACGCATGGTTTTCATCTCTGGGAACACATTTACTCTAAAAATGAACCATAACCTAGGTCCTCTTCTATGGGGTAGGTGGGGGGTTTCATTTTATCCTAAGAGGGAGCGTGGTTTGAAAAACTATGTTCCATCCATGTGAACCCCCTCTATTTCAGTTTGCACAGTTTACTAGGTTTGGGTGAATGGTTTGGGGAAAATGTGCACCAACCATGAAAAATGCCACTTCCTTCTAAAAAATTAAAACATTCACCCAAATTCACTCAAAAGAAAAACAAAATCAATGAATTATCAAAAAAATAAAAGGAATGCCTAAAATCCCAAGAAAAATCCAAACATTTTGGATCTTACACTCTCCTCTATTTAAAAAAGGTTATCCTTGAGCTATACTCCCATTAGTCTCTATAATTCCAAGTTAAAATGATCAGTCCATTGAGACCTCATATCTTATTTTCTCTTCCATGTTTCATCGTGTATGTCATCATGTTTCCATAACACATGAACTATCTGTGAGTTCATTCCCGACAACACATTCTCACTTCAATCCTACACATATTTCGAATTATAATAATAGGGAATAGATATATCAAGCTCAATTTCTTCCCCATAAACACATGAGAAGGTTTAGGGTGTTACCTCCAAATCTTTAACATATGGAAAAAATAATTCATATCATTGTATCTCTTTCTTATTACCAATTGGTATTCCATTGGACGGATTCTCTATAAATCCTCAAATGTTCCAATAAACCTAGGTTCCATATTTCCATTTCTCCATATCCTATGGTACCCAAACCTAGGAGAAATACAATAGAATACATGATTTCCTTTTGTAAACTCTAGGGTTCATCGATTTCGATCTACATATGATTTCTATCTACTATAATTCATATTTATATGCTTTAGAATCAACTAAAAATGTTATGTTGACTAATGTATGATACTTGGTCCCAATAACCTTGAACCACTTGTCTCCATCCGGTAGGTGATGTATAAGACCTACTATAAAGTTCCTTCTAGGGTTCTATCAATATAGTTTTCTAATAACTATTATTTTAGGGAAACAGTAAAAAAGAATTGGGAATTTTCCAAAACCCACTGAAGTATAGAACAAATACTCGTAGCACATCCTCAAGTACATATACAATATACTATGAATTCCAATAAGTTTGTTGGTGGAAATCCATTTTATAAAAAATGTGTGTACCATTCGACTTTTTCAATCCATGGTAGAGGGGAAAACTGAGGCATGAGTAGCACTCTGAAACTATAGTCTACGACACCCCATGCAGATGAAATATCTTCCAAACATATAATTCTACCAATTACTTCACTGAGAATTACTCATATACGATCAAAAAAATTTATACATTTTTAAAAAATTCTACAACCGCCCAAAGAGCATTTTCCTTCAACAGTTTCCTTGGAAAACCCCCCATAAATTCCATTGTAAATCCATCCCACTTCCATTTTGTAATAGGTAATAGATTTATAAAACTATTAGGTTGTTGATGATCAACTTGCACTTTCTTATAGGTGTAGAATCATGTCATGAACCCTGATATCTCATTTTTCATTCTCATCCATACAAACTATCATTGTAGGTCACAATTTATTTTGGTCAGACTGGGATATATTGGCCATTTTGAGGAATAAAATTCACACAACATCTCATCTCAAATAATCATAGGCCAAACTAATGAATTCCATACATAGATGATCTAATCCTCATTTATGATCTATAAGGAAGGTGACTCCCCAATATCAATGATTTTCCTCAAGGTTATAAATTATGGATCCTCCTACTTTATGTCCCTGATCCACATTAAATGAGAATACTCCATTAAAACTGATACTTGATTTATCTTCTACTGACTCTCTAGAAACACAGAATGCATCTCATCTAATAAAGTCTTCATTTTCCACTAGTCACAAAACACTTGAACTGATTGAGTTTCAGTTTTCATACTTAATGTTTCATCCATATTAGTTCCCTTTCAAGGAATATACGCTAGATAAAAATCAAATGACTACTTATACTCAACCCATATCCACAACCAAAAATTAAAAAATCACTTCAAAAAGATATAATTCAAGATCTTGTGATCCATAAACACCATAAAAATCTCACCTGATATCTAATACTACCATCACATTAAATCATAATCCACTTCACCAAACTCAAGTTGATGTGTAGTGTAGTATTATTCATGTGGCCTCAACTACTAAGACTCATATGATACAATGTGATATCCTTGCATCAACATAACACCAATTCCAAACCCAAAAGTTTCACAAAACATAGTATATGACTCACCTAGAATAGGTATGATCAATATTTTGGTTGATGTCAACTGCATATTCGACTCATTGAATTCATTCTCTCATTCTTCTGACAAGTCAAAATTTATTGTCCTTTTAGTGAAGCTAAAAAGATGCACTAACAATATAGAATATGACTTGAATGAACTTTTAATAATATCATGTTGAGCCTTGAATGATATAAATATAAAAAAATACTTGGGAGTCTTCTATGACAGTACATCTCAAAACTACTCTGGGTCCACTAATACACCTTCCTACGAGATGATGTGACCTAAGAAGTGTACTTGATCAATCCAAAACTAACACTTAGATATCATTGCGTATAGATGATGTTATCTCATTGTATTGTGGATGATTTCAATATGTTGGGATCGGTAATCATGAGTCTTGGAGTAAACAAATTTTTCATCAACAAACACAACCAAAAACTAATCTAGATATAGTTGGAGGATTTTTTTCATCAAGGCCTGACCAATTATGGATCATTCGTTGAACCAAAATAATTTATAATGAAATCATATATGATAGAGATACATCTAGAAGTAGTCTGTTGTATATAATTTTTTTAACTCTCAACTAATGATAGCCTAATATAGATTTGAAAATCAAGAAGACATAATCCCCCCTCAAATGATAAAAAAATCATCATGAAATGGTAGAGGGAATCAGTTCATCATAGTGATATTTTTTAACAATTGAAAATCAACACTCAAATGTAATTTCCCATCATTCATATCAGAAAAAATTATTGTATAACACCAATGTGACATACTAAGTTGAATAGACCCCTTATCCTTCATCTCCTATAGCTAAGTCTTGATATCTTGAGGATCTATTTGTGTCATTTTCTATGTTGGAATTGAAACTGGATTATCCCTCGAAATTATCTCAATAGTATGTTCCACTTCCCTCTCAGGTGGAAAACACTGGAATTCCTCTAGAAAATAATCATGAATATTTTACACTACATGTGGAAGGACACCCTGATTTAAACCTCTATTATCAAATAATAGACAAGTAACATGGGTTGTAAGCACTTCCAGATTAAGATGAATTATCCCTACATAGACAATCAATATTTCCCAATCTTCATGATGGATGTAATTTTATAGCAGACATAAATGTCACTATTCCATGGAAACAAGTTACGTTGGCATAGTATGCTACTAACTAGACAATGAATATAATAAAGTCAATGATATACATGTGTAGGATGTAAATATCACATTGAAAATGTTACTCCTCAACCTCAAGAGAACAGCCCTTCAATAAGCATATGTCTCTAGATTGTACTCTCAAAGGTGAATCTATCATCATATCCTTGACCACAAACTCCACCACAAAGCTCCAACCATTAACACATTTTTATGATATAAATTAAACAGAGGAACCTGTATCAAATAAAGAACCAGCAAGCATTAAAACTAGATGAATAGTACCCATTACTATCAATAGTAAAACTTTTCTATACAATAGTGTAGACTGTACCACATTAAACTATCACACACAATTTTCTTATGATGCACTTTGAGTCCCCTGTGCTACACCACTCTGGTGATATAGGAAATCATTCCCAGAAGCACCACGTCTACTATCTATACCCTCTTGGCCAGTATAAATTATACACTATGAATGATATGGTCTATAAGATCTTATTCCAATACTCTAAATCTTCATAGCTGCTCCATAATTATCTATATATCCTTATATCCAACATAACCTCTATAGATGTCTCATCCTATAACAATATTATCTCTCCACAAGTATTAGGGGATAATGATTATGAATTTCCATCAACCCATGACCTTGGTGGAAAATTACCCATGTAAGGTACAATAAAAATAATCCATCCCCCCTATCCATTTTTTCCCACTTCAATAGTTATCACTATCATAGCTACACTTTTTACACTCAGAAGACATTCAACCTGATCTACAAGAGGAAACCACCTATTTTCCACTGGAATCTTACTTTTGGTTATCCGTAGATATGAGATCCCAATTCACCACTAATGAAAACTTATTCAACCTGAATGTATTCACATGGGACATAATTTCACACTTAATTCCATCCAAATATAATTTTTTGAGAAGCCTTGTCTATCAAAAAAGTTTTAGAAATGTGAATAAAATATATAAACTGACCATTATATTCCATCACAGATGAAATCCCTAAATACAATCTAATAAACTCTTATGTTATCCCCTTCCTGAACGTATTAAGATAAAAATGATCCAATAAATTCCAAAAGAATTTCTACCACACTATAGTCTCTAAATATCCCTCCTATGTCTGGAAGTCCCACCAATTATTCTCTTGACCACATAACATATTAAAAACCAACTCAACCATCAACTTATCATGCGTCTCCAAGTGGTCTACTGTAGTCTAGATAAAATCAATCAAGAAATAATTTTCCCTAGTTCCACCCTCTCAAGTGAATGTTTAAGGGTGCTTCAACTGGATCTCCTTCATTAGTTAAAACATTCCTTTCACAACCCACCATGGGGATCTTTCTACATTTTGCATGAACTAAGCATTGTTATCCTGAAATTGAACTCTGATATCATCCCTAAGAACTATAAATTCCTAAGGTTCTGCTATTTGAGAATTATCCATAGAAATGTCCTTTTTCCCCCTCTCAACAAGTTTCATCATGGATGAATAACTCTAAAATTATAAACACACTCTTTAGGTAACATTTATAAAATTTAACATGTTTATGGGGAATACAATATGCCACAACAATTCATTTCCCCCAAACCTACCACACGGTCAAAACTGAGGTTCTATCACTATTTGTAACCATACTACACGTATGTCCAGGTTAACAAGGTTAAACACATTATCATTTTTCACATTTCTCATTTGATAACCATTTATTCTAATCATGCATCATTTTAAAACATTTATGCTCATAATATGAACCATTTTCAGTTCAATTCCACAAGTAAGGGAAAACTTTTCATGTTTAACAGCTTTCCCAAGACCTATTTTCCTGTAATGAGTAAAATAAATCATTTCACAAAAAATGATTGAATTCCTAGAATGATAAATATATACTCAACTATTGTTTCTTACTAGGACAGGAGTAAAATCTCAACCAATGTATGAAACAATAATCACACCACACAACATGTGCATCACCCGAGGTGTAATACAATAAATTGTAACAACACATATCAGTAATGATAATCCCAAAACGGGTACTTCGATTTCCCCCATACATGGTTTGCAACTCACATGCATGATCACACTTCAATGTCATGTATTTTCGTAGTACACTGTATATCTTTCCCAAATAGTAATCGAAAATAAAATAAAATAAAACTAATCTTATACCATTTTGTAACATCTTGGCCTAGGTGTTATACATTGGTTCCCTAAGAAGGTTGGTCATATAACTTAATGAACACCTCTCCGTACACCATTGTCTACTGACTAGCAGCGAGGGTCTCATATCAACCATGGGGAGACTATGTCCACTTTATTAGAGTATCACAACAACAAAAATAAGTAGACAATAGAAAAAAAATGTAAACATATCCAAAAAAATACCAGTATCACATGATGATTGAAATAGGAAAATACAATATAAAAAATAAATAGTAAATATTTTAAGTCAATTTGTGTTTCAAGTGTTAATATGAAAAACCCAAATTTATTAAAGATTTTGAAACTCCCAAATAGGTCCTGAAACCATGTCTAGTTACCTCAACCTTGATCCATCCCAATTTCTTCCATCAAACATATGACCCATTACCCTATCTTTCCCTATATAAATGAAATCTATTCAGGAATCGATCAGGCAGCCTGAGTAGAGTGTGACTATAAACTAGTAGGCCTCCACCACCAACATCTAAAACAATATCCATTCAATAACATTGTATGTAGTAGTTTTAATAGTCATGTACTAAGAATATGTAAATAGTTACCAAATTATCAATTTTTGTATATTTCAAATCATAATCCATCATGTTCTTAAGGACACTTGAACCTTAATACATTCTTCATCCCGTGAACAATTCTATACAATTTCACACATTTAATTCAGAACTCATTATAATGAAATGGGATTTAATTATCCATTAATTTCAATTCATTATCATGTATAATTATAACCATATCCCAATTCCAATATCATGGGCATAGAATGTCATGTCTATCATCCCATGTGTATTTGGAGTTTCAGACTATATCCCAAACCCCATGGGTATTTGGAGCATCATTATTTTTCACATAAAATTTTCATTTTTTCCTTGGGTCCTATAACTACATTGCTAGGACCTCATGGCTATTTAGATCTTCAATCCATGTCCCATATTTTTATCACAAAAAATAAAATATATTATATGTACCCCAATATCAACTAAATTAATTCAATATCTAATCAATCCAAATAAAACAATTCATAACCATATCGTTCAATTAATTAATTAGACAATTAATTAATGACCTCAATTCCATTAATTAACAGATCAATTAATTAATCACATCAGTGAGTGTATAATCATGAAAACCTCTATTAATAAATTTAAAAATTAGTTAATCCAATTTAAACAATTTCCATATCAGATAAATTTCCAAATTAGTAAATTTAATAATTAAATAACCTGATTAAATCAATTTCATAATCTAAAAAATTACCATTAATTTATTAATCTATTAATTAATACAATTCAACAATTTCATTTTCCCACAATTCATTCAAAAATTAATTATTTCAATTGACAATTTCATAATCAAAAAAAAATATCATTCATTAATTCAAAAATTAATCTATATTTTTATATAATGTACTTATTCCAATAATAAACTCAACAATTAATTATTCCCCAAATCATAAAATTTCAATATTTTGAAATTTTATTTAACAATTAATTATCCCCAATTCTATAATTATTTTAATTAAGTATTTTATAAAATTAATTAATTTAATTATAAAATTTAATTTCTAATAAAACTCTATAAATTCTATAATTAAATACATGAATTTAAAATCATGAATATGGAATTTTAATAATAAAATACTTACATAAACTCATTGATAATTGTTCACCCAATAGAAATCAATACTTCTGAATAGAATAATGATGTAGAACGAGATATAAATCTTAAACCTTAAATCAGGATCAAACAATCATGATTCCACTATTATAGATCCAAAATCATAGATCTATATCCTATAATTAATAAGATAACTTCCCTTTATAATATGATGGAGATATAAGACAAATGTGGGGAAGAGCATTGGATTAAATCCTCTTACTGGTGGTTAAGATCATCAATCTAGGATTTAGATTGTGAATAATGGTGGTCATAATGGATTAAAATGTTTCTGGGAGGCTCTAAAAACATGAAAAGATGATAGGGGTTGAGTTATGTCTAAATAGGGGGGTAAATGGGGGATTGAAGAAATAAAATCAAAATTTTTGTGGATTAAAATCCCATATTGTTGGTTTGATGCTCGGGAAGCTTGTTTTCCCTTAATGATGGGCCTCTTCTAGGGGGTTCATTGTTTCTCTGAAGAGGTCACATAGTTTGAAAAACAATATTCTGGCCATGTGAATCCCTTCTATTTTTTATTTAATGATTCTATAGGATTGGGTTTATGTTTTATACAAACCATGCACCATCCGTGAACATTCACACATCCTACCAAATTTTCAAATATCACCCAATTACACCACAAAGAAAAAACCTAATCAAATAATTCTAAAAAAAAGAAAAATAATTCCTTATAACAAAACTGATTCATCTCCATAAAATTTATGGACCATTAAAATTTATATTATAGTGTCTTATGTGTGGGGAACATGGAAATTATCCTTGTAAATTACCAAATCCAGGTCTTAACTCCTTGACAATGGGAGGTTATATACTATTCCAATCATTAAATTGGAATAAATGATGTTTTTTGTACTAGAATTAAATAATTATATAGTAAAATGGTATTATTAGTTATATTAATGTTATAAGAATCATGGATCATCTATGAATTGTTCTGTAGTTTTCTTTCATTAAGGGTCATTTTGTATATGTCAAATGGTATTGATAAACTACAAATTGATTTTATGGAAAGGGGATATTTTATGAAAAACACATGATTAAGGTATAGATATCCCGTAATATATTTCAGATGTTTATAAAATAATGTTTAGTTACGATTAATTATTGATTAACATTGATAATGTAAATTTTATGTTATTGATTACCTCACTATTGATTGGTGATTTCATGAGAAATAGTTTTATGTTATCTTTGAGGAAGTTTGTTGCAATTTTTGATCTATGGAATATATTTGAAAGAATGTGATATTGTTTGAGGAATAATGATAAATTTATTTATTGGAATAATTTATTCCCAATAGGTTTTATGGTGGATTGGGTTATTTCTGTAATGGTTAGTCATGCATTAAGATTATATAAGATCAATATATCACATTTTCGATGTCTGCCACAATGATCTACTTTAAGTTGTCTAGGGATTAATGTTAAGTTGATTTTAGAGATTTAGTGAACTTATTTATTATTTTTCATGTTTTCAAATTTGGGAAAAAATATATTGGAGGAGCCTTTTGTTAAAAAATCCATTTAATAGTTTAAATTTATCTCTGGGTTATATTGTTAATATTTTATATAATAATGTATTATTTCATCATTTAAATACTCATTCACATTGGGTATCATGTGTTGACTATTTTTTTGGTCAAATATATTGAGATAACTGGAATTAATAATAATTATTTTGTGGATCTCATGATATGATAAAAGTTAATCTTAGTTATTTTATTATGAAAAATTCATCTTGAATAGTATATTCCTGGGGTCATAAATGATTTCAAAATTTATTAAAGTATAATCAAATGATGAAATAGTGCCTATAAAATGGAAATATATCATTTAAGTATATTTTATTTTATTAGATATCATGATAGTATAAACAACACATAACCTTAAGAAAGAGATATTGGAAAAAATGTTATAGTTTACCATCATTTCTAGTAAACATTTTTTCTTTTATCCCTTTACTGATTTATGGTTTTATGGTCATTAACTTTCTAGTGACCATACTCTATATTACACTATTTTAATCATTTTATATTAATTTTATTCTCTATATCCATATTTTAAATTCCTTAAATGTTATCACTCTATTAAAACCTGATTGAGTGTTATTTCAGGAAACATTATGTTTCCAACTCCCCATTTCCAAGGAAGATTTATTAGTCCTTTGCATGATTGGGATTTCAAAAAAGTATATTAAAAAATTGAATATTATATTTGTGAGATAATATTTTTAGGGTAAATTTAATTAAAAGTAGGATAATGCAACCCCTATATATTTTTTTAAAATCAATACTAATCATTATATTTTTTTTAAACAAGAAACACAAACCTTTATGGGAATTGTGATATAATATAAAAATATTATTATTTAAATGTGATAATTATAACCAAACTGTTGAATTGGAGAGTATTAATAAGATTAACTTCATTAGGAAATACTTTTTTAATTTTCAAACTAAATAAAAATACAAGTGTTACTTTTTTTAGAAAAAATACACTATTTTGTTGAAATCAATTTACTTTTCAAAAAAAAATTTCTTAGAAAATAGTTTTTCATTAGTTTATGTGATTAACTATTATAATAAATTTTTATAAAATTAGGAACATAAATTTTATTAAAATGATATGAATTTTTAAAATTGTATACTAATTTTATCTTAAAGTTATCTTTTTGGAATTTTTGGAAAATATTTATTTTTCAGTGAATAGTAAAAAAGATTAATTTTATAAAAATTTGACTCTTAAATTCAACTATTAATTAAGAACAATATTTTTTATAATTTATATTAAACATTCATTATATCCTTCTTATTTAAAATATTCATATTATAGACATTTGAATAAAAAATATGATTATCTTTTTTATAGATAAATTTTAAAACATAAAAAATTCATTTTTCTAAAAAAACATATTTTATCGTGTTTTTCATATTTATTTTAAATGTATTTTTAGCTAATTATACAATCTAAATATAATAAAATTTATTACATATTTAGAATCATTAAATACAAACTTATTAAATACTCTACCATTATTTTTGGTTATTATTAATAGTAGTCATCGTAAATGTATGTTATGTTGGTAATGGTAAATCAGATAATAGTGGTTAATAATAATGTTATATGGATTTAAAAATAATTAAAACACCTTCTTAATATTTATTGTATGAGTTTATTTTGTAAACCCTCATCCAATATTATAACATATGGAAATATGTTGTCATTTTTCATTGATAATTAATTTAATATAAATCTATGTTAAGAAAAAAAATATAGAATTTCACTATTTTATATTAATAATAATATTATTATTTCATAGTGATAACATTTGTTGATATTAATTAATAAATGGTTATTTTATATATTGAATATATTTTTTATCATGATAATATATTTTATATGTTTCATAATGGATTTATTAAATTAAATTCTGATGTAATGATGAAAATGATCTTGTTCATTCAATAGAAAAATTAGGTAAATAATTTCAATACCATATAATGTAATATTTTTTGGTGACTAATGGTGTTAATAGAAATATTGGGATAAATAAAATGCGTAATTTACATCTAAAAATTTTATTTTTGAACTAAATTAACATATTGATATTTTTTAAAACATGATTATATGAATAGAGTCAAAAAATACTACAAAGGTATTTTATGTGAAATAATATTCTATTATATGATACAAAATTTATAAAAAATTTATTAATTGTCATGTTAATGACATGTAGTCTATAATTTAATACAATATCAATTTGTTGGTCACTTTTCATTTTATAGTATCTTTCTTGACACATAAAGAGTAACCGCCTTTAATATCATAGAAATCTCCAAAAGTGCTTATGGTGGATTAGAACTAATAGATAAGGTTTACAAAATTAAAAAAATAGAATAAATTTTATCTTATTTTATTAATAAGAATTATATTCACCCTGTAATATAAATAAATAAATTTAGAGACACATAAATATTAAAATTAATTTATATTTATTTAAAACATCATGTAATTCTAAGGGTTCCCTTCACATATCTGATATAAGGACACCCCTCTACTCTATTACTCAATGAATGGGTTAGTTATATCAAAAATTACCTACCAAAAACTCTAATTGAATTCCTTATATATATTTCATATTTTATTGTCTTTTTAAAATACCATCACTTGCATCCTTAAGGAAATATCCAAAGGAGTTCTGTAAGCATTTCCATTTTACTTATTCTTCTACCTCTCTCGGTTGTGTCCTTACCATCAAAATAAATTAACATTAGTGTCTCTCATATAATAATATTTTGTTATTTTAAATAAATAACATTATTAATATCTTATTTTCAATTAAATTTAAATGAATGTATCACTCCTAAGTACATGTGGACTGCCAATTCCATGAAGTGATAGATTTAATTTTCCATAATTGCATTAGACAACAATATATAATGATGGATTTAAAAATTATATTTTATATTTATGATGTAATTAAAAATTATAAATGATAAAATATATTTTATAATTATTTATTTACATTCATTATAAAATGAAAAAAAACATTCATGCATATATACAGAATACCTTCACCATGAATTGTGGGAGTCCTTTGTCTATCAATACCTTTTTTGAATGATTATATATATATAAGGAATATGTCTATATATACATAATGAATACATATTATATCTACATCATTATTAATATGATGCAGATTATTGTTTCTGATGCTTTCTTCGGGGCGCGCACATCCTTCACATAGAGGACACGCTGCTGTTACACCGCATTCTCGCTTTTCCAAGGCGGGTAGCATTCACTCCTTATTTAGGGATGCCTTCTCCTTTATCAAAATGGGATGATGGGATGTCGATTCTTCCTTTCGTTGATTCATCCTTGGAGCTCGTCACCATGTCCGAGTCTCCTCATAGTTATATGACATAGTTTGTGAAGCTCTTCTCGGCGCCATATCTATATGGACCCTAGTTAATTACGCCGCATCTTTCAAAACCATCCAAGGATTCTGGTTAGGGAATCAACCTTTAGTTAGTAGATTAGTCATGTTGGGGCATCACTGGCGTGTCTTGACATTGGGGAATAGGCATGTTTGTCTTATATCCCTTATCATAGGGCCTCTCGAGGGCGCAGAAGCCCAAGGCATTCCATATCGAACGTGGGAAATTTTATGTCATTGGAATGTATCTGAGGTTTTCTTCGGCTTCCCATGTTTAACATAGGGTGTGTCGCAAGTTTAACGTCCAGCGGAGATGGATCAGACAGATCAGAACACTGATTAGAGTGGATCAGATTGAGGGACCCCCAAGAGGGAACATAGATATTAGGGTCGGCACTTGGGCAGCTTCTCAAATTCTATTAAATTGAATGGAGTATGAGGTGGAATGATGTCATCGGTATGTGGCGTCCCAGGAAAGGATTGGGATGGATGGCGTATTTGGGCTCCAACCTCGAATAGACATCCTATGTATCCTCATGGTAGGGAATCAAGGTCAGCATATTTCAATGGATCGATGAGACACCTAAGAAGGAGACCCATGAGAATGGACGTATAGATGGGGCCCAGAGGAAGTGGAACCTCTAGGTTAGGTCATGACCATCTCGAGATGCATGGGATCAAGGTGGTTATCAAAATGAGACATGGCTGTTGGTCTTGAAACACATGGAGGCTTCCTATTTACCATGCATGGACATGTATCAAAGTCATCATAGATCAATATGGAATGGGTATTACGCATTGAGGCGGCCCAAGGTGTTGGTGAGAATACGTGAAGATGGTCAGAACGACCTGGTGGTGGGCTTGAACCTCATGGAGGCTTCCTACGTACCATGCCTTAGCACGGATCAAATTCCTCGTAGTTCTTGATGGAATAGGGCTAATTCTCTGAGGCGGCCCAAGGTGGTGGGTCTTGAACCTCGTGGAGGCATCCTACATACCTTGCCTTAGCACGGGTCAAAGTCCTCGTAGTTCAGGATGGATTGGGGCTTAAACTTTGAGGCAGACCAAGGTGGTGGGGCATGAACCCCATGGAGGTTTCCTATGTACCATGCCATAGTACGCATCAAAGTCCTCATAGTTTGGGTTGGATTGGGGCTTACACTCTGAGGTGTCCCAAGTTGTTGGGGCTTGAACCTCGTGGAGGCTTCTTATGTACCATGCATTATCACAGATCAAAGTCCCCGTAGTTCGGGATAGATTGGGGCTCACACTCTGAAACGACCCATGGTGGTGGGGCATGAACCTCGTGGAGGCTTCCTACATACCATACCTTAGCACGGATCAAAGTCCCCATAGTTTGGGAATGAATGGGGCTTACACTCTGAGGCGGCCCAAGGTGTGGGGGCATGAACCACGTGGAGGCTTCTTATGTACCCTTCCATAGCATGGAACAACATCACCATCGTTTGGGATGGATTGGGGCTTACACTCTGAGGCGGCCCAAGGTGCTGGGGCTTGAACCTCGTGGAGGATTCCTACATACCATGCCATAGCACGGATCAAAGTCCTCATAGTTCGGGATGGATTGGGACTTACACTCTAACGTGACCCAAAGTGGTGGGACTTGATCTTCATGGAGGCTTCCTACGTACCATGCCATAGCACATATCAAAGTCCTTGTAGTTCAGAATGGAATGGGTCTTACACTCTAAGGTGGCCCAAGGTGTTGGGGATTGATCCTCTTGAAGGCTTCCTATGTACCATGCCTTTGCACGGATCAAATACCGCATAGTTAGGGATGGATTGGGGCTTACACTCTGAACCGGCCCAATGTTGTGGGGCATTAACCTCGTTGAGGCTTCATACATACCATTCCTTAGCACAGATCCATGTCCCTGTAGTTCGGGTCGGATTGGGGCTTACACTCTGAGTTGCCCTAATGTGTTGGAGCTTGAACCTCATGGAGGATTCCTACATACCAAACCTTAGCACGGATCAATGACCCCGTAGTTTGGGATGGATTCGGTCTTACACACTAAGGAGACCTAAAGTGGAGGGACTCGAACCTTGTGGAGGCTTCCTACGTACCATGCCTTAGCAATAATCAAAGACCCTATATATTGGGATTGATTGGTCCTTACACTCTGAGGTGGCCCAAGGTGGTGGGTCTTGATCATCGTAGAGGCTTCCTATGTACCGTTCCATAGCACAAATAAATGTCCCCATAGTTTGGGCATACAATTTAACGTTATGTGGGATGGGGGAATTTGGGTCTTACGCTCATTGGAGGCCCATAGTTTATCACATTTGCTGCTCACTCTAATATCATGGGAGTCATGATTGGTGTGAGAAACAAGAGACAGTAGAGACCTAATGATCATGTCGCACAGGGTGCGTCTGTGGTAAATGAGGAGGGGCTTACATGTTTAGTGTCACAAGGTGTCGGGGCTTACTCCATGATGGAGGAATGAGGGTGACAAAGTGCAACAGGAGAGGGATTTGGGACCGAATAAAGGAGGAACCACATTCCATATCGCGTCCTCCACTGGCCTGGGGGACCGATGATCAAAGGAGAGACCATTGTTCCCCTTCATTCCCATGGCTGGCTTTGGCGCCGAGGGAGTGGGGAAGAACAGGGGAGTTGCATCCAACAAGAAAGGTTAGGGGCTTACACCAATGTGGCTTCCCTTCCCCGTGGACAAATTACACTCCAATAAGGGGATATCATACCATGTGAGGGGTGATCTCATCCCTGTGGAGACGAATGGGTGTGGAGAATATCGAAGGCGTGGGACCCTGCATGCGTGGAATTGGGCCAGGTCACAGTTTAACGTCATGTGTTGAGGATGAGGTGCTTGGCAGTTTAATGTCTTGTAGCTCGGATGAGGTGTGTTTTCTCCACACCCCTAGTACATACGTAACTGGTACCCTTTGCCCCATGTGGGTGGGAAGGAATCGACAAGGCTGTTGTGAGGGGGTGTCGCAGAGCAAACTGTTGAGGGGTCCACGATAGCATAGCTCTGCGAAGAAGCAATAGCTGTTAGCATGCCTATGTGAATATTCATGAGCCAAAGCAACACAATGTGAAGATTCATCCAAGGGACATTGATGTTACTTCGTACAATCCAAGAATGTCATTCAGGAAAACCATGTATGATGTAGATGCCCTGGGTGCACAAGACACCTGTGAATGGCACCCGGAAGTAGGGTATCGGGTGCTCGTGCAAGGGGGGAACCCAGGGAACACTGAGGAGAAGGGCTCCAGGGAATTGCGCGCAGCCCTTGAGGACTGCGCGAAAAACGGGGACCATGCACAAAAAACCTCAGGTTGGCGCGATATAGGTGGTGTTGAGGTTTTTTGCACGACTAAGAGAATTACGCGCAAGGAGTATGAATTGCGCGCAAGTGGCAGAGGCTACGTTCAAGGACAGGGGTGTGTGCAATGGAATTAATTGTGCACAATTGGCCATCTTGCACGTAATGGAAGAGATTTATTGCACGGGGGACCCTGAAGGGATTGAAATTCAGTCTATGCCATGGGGATCTCACGAGTTGGAGGACCCCGGGGCGACTTGGATCCAAAATAACCATACATGTAGGCCATATTTCGCGTGTACGGAATGAAGATTGTGTGCATGATATTAGGTTCAGATTATTCATCCCCCAAAAGGAAGGGAGTCACCTTTTATTTATAGGTGATTGGGGGACCAAAATACAGGTCGGCGTGAAATAATTGTGCAATAGAGGCAACAACGCAAAATGTCAACCGCCCGGGGCACGGGCGAGAAATTGTTTTCTTTCTGCACAGTGGATGCTTGGAGAATCCTGACACTTTCTGCACGGGACACATTTTTTCAAAAACATCTCCAGTTTTATCACACAACACCTCCAAGCCCCCCGGACGGGGTCTCCAGGTCCAAATATGAACATGATTTGTCGTTTCGAAACATTCTTCAACACTTAAGCACCCTTTGGAATTTACAAATGCCCCCCCCCCTCAGAATTGGGTTGGTGAGGGGCCACAACAATCGGATTCCGAGGAAAACACCGAACTGCAGGGCTCCGTAGGTTACATGTGTGAAAAAATATATAGGTGTGCACAAAACATAGAGAGGCACAAAATTCCCTTTTCTTGCAGCCGCGGAAC
The DNA here is from genome assembly GCA_963277665.1 of Viscum album. Classification (NCBI taxonomy): domain Eukaryota; kingdom Viridiplantae; phylum Streptophyta; class Magnoliopsida; order Santalales; family Viscaceae; genus Viscum; species Viscum album. The sequence continues at coordinate 2,084,042,393 of OY728165.1, read as the reverse complement.
CCAAGATTATCCTATAAAAGACTCTACGGGTCCCATTCTCCATACGAAATTTCTCGCGAGACAAGATTCGAGCTCTCATGTGCATCAACCAACCATCGGGCATTCGAAATTAAAACCCAGATTTCTGATTAGATGAGGGAGGCCCGATCAAATGGAGAGGACCTCCGACCAATCAATGTATCGTCTTCTCAATGTGCTCTAGCACACGAGCGGTGCAATTCCATGGGGATTGGAATCAGTCCGAACATAGGGAAATGAAAAATGTGAATCATGTTACCCAAATTCAGAACACTATTGGAGGGGCGTGGCATTATAGGATGACTGTTGACTATGTTTGAAACACGTCATCCCTATTTCATTATCCTGAAATGGGGACAAAAATGTGGATCAACCGCTGACGATGTTCGCAACATGTGACCTAGCTCAAATATCATCCATCAGTCTTCCGGAACATTCAACCAGGATAGCAGGAAGACCATAGGTTGGGCATCCATACCATTAGGGGTACCTTCAAACATGATTAGTCTTCCAGAACGTTGTCCTAGGACAGTAGGCGAACCATAAGTCGAGAATCCATACAGTTAGGGGGTCCCTTCGAATGTGAGAGAGGATGAGGATCTGAATAAATGAGCATGAAAAATGTGGAAAGTGAAGCAGTGGTTTGTTCGAACAGAATCCAACAATCCCAAGATTACACCACCATGGTGGAAGCACATTAGGCGGGTGCATTGATCTGATCATGTATCATACCTACTTTTAGACAGGACCTCTCTGGAGAGGGAACTGTCTCTTCCCAATGTCATCATGGAGATTCCAAAACTTGTTCAAGGAAAAAACTGCAGTTATACAAATCCCCAGGGGGGTCAGGCTAAGAGGCCAACGGTGGGGAAAGGGATGGGATTTGTGATTACTGGGGCTATAACCGAGATGAAATGGCTGTGCCTTCCAACCTATCTCATAAGGATGAGATCAAACCAAAAAAAAAATTTAGAAGGGGTCTTATTTTATGGTCTTATAACTCGGACCGGGGGGAGCAGTATGAAATTTAGGAGTGCACGGTATGTTAATTATGAAACTTCACATGAATGAGGGCATAAGGCCTACTAACCATGTGTTTCCTAAGGATGTGTTCTGGTCAAGGGACCGAACCATAAAGTTATGTTGGACCTCCAGGGAAGTGTTCAGGCACTTCTACGTATCTCATGAGGATGAGAATCAAGATGTACATAGTTCATGGAGGGTGGAACGACACGGAAAGGTAAAAGTGCAAAGGATGAAAGGGATGTGCGGGTATAGCCCTCGTACCAAAAGAAGCAGCATTTGATTTATCTTGTTTGTCCTTTAAGGTGAATTGATTTTCTTTTGTGAAGCGACCAACCTAGGGTAGAAACTCCTGGAATCGAAAAAATAATCAAGTCGTATACAGGCATTGAAAAATGCTATGGTAAATGACTGATACCCATCGTGATGTCATCTATGATGAGTTCATCATAATGTAGTAAGTTTTTCATCGTTCGGAGGAGATGATATTATCACAGTTTAGGATCATGTGATTGGAACCACCAACACAGTTTAAGGTCATATGATTTGGACCTGAGGGAATGTACACGATGAGGTAAAACATACATGACATGAATGTGGACGAGGTCTAGATCATCACCACGTGCACCTCTTGGAAAAGTACCTCAGGCCAAGAGGCCAACGAGGGCCAGTGGATAAGGGGTAGGAGAAACTATCTCCCAGCTGAGCTGGACTCAAAATCATGACGTTTGGGTGATCCCACATATCCCATGGGGATGGAGATCACGCTTCAAAATCCCCTTAATGAAGATATTAATTTATAGTACTAGAGATTGGACCATGGGATCCCCGCAGGACGTCGTATTATGGATTTTTCCCCCTGACATGCAGAGGTGCACTGAGGGATAGTGCTAAGAGTTTCGAGATTCCACCTGGACATAATGGGGTGGAACATGATGTGAATTATGAAACCAATATTCAATTCCTGGAGGGGCTAGTGTGATGACATAGTATTACTACTAAACATGTTCAGAACACATCAACCTGTCACGTTATCCTTAAATGGGGACAAACAAATGAGCATCGGCCGATGACAATTTTTACAATGTGGTGTTTGTATCAATTTTTTGTCTGAAACCCTTGGGGGTGTTGTCCCATAATGGTAGCAGACGCATTAGGCATGGTATCCATGCCATTTTTGGGGGTCCCTCTAGGTGTGAAAGATAACAGGGGCCCAAATGAAGGGGAACATAAAGCATGGAAAGTAGAAGGAAATTGCCTAAGTAGAATCTGACACATTTGGTCCTAGACCAGAGTAATCTAAACACATTGGAGGACCACTGAAAGGGGTTGAGGGACTCAACATGCAGTTGGCCAAGAGATTGAGGATTCCTGGGAAAAGGAGGCATGGTGCCAAAAACCCAACATGAAGGAGGGAATAACCTTCTACCATGCCTATATATCCCCCTTGTGGAGAGGGACAGGCCAATGGGCCTAGGTGACTGGGAGATCGTGGGATCTCCATGAGATGGGGCTGGACCTGAAATCTAAATGTTCAGGTGGTCCAACGTATCCCATAAGAATGGGAATCAAGCCACAGGTAGTTCATGAAGATACATTTTAACATCATGCAGGATGACATATAGTTTAATTTCATGCGGGATGAGCAGTTTAAGGTTGTGCAAGACCACATACCATTTAACGTCATACGGGACAAGGAGTTTAAGCTCGTGCAGGACCACATACAGTTTAACGTCATGTAGGATGAGAATTTTAAGGACGTGCGGGACCACATACTGTTTAACATCATGTGGGATGATTATTTTAAGGCCGTGCGGGACCACATATAGTTTAACGTCATGCGGGACGAGCAGTTTAAGGTCGTGTGGGAACACAGTCTAGTTTAAGGTCCTGGAGGACCTCGTAGGGTTAGGAAATATATTTCTTAAGGATATTTCCATTGGAGGGAGGAGTTATATTCACACCATCCATGGTCACCAGGGAGTACACACCATTGGGATAAACATTATGAATAATGAATGGTCATTCCCAATTGGGATCCAACTTGGGTAATTTTTAGTTGGGGATCATTGGTGCCATGAGGGCTAATACCAAATCACCTTTCATGTAAGTGTGGAGGCGAACCTTCTTGTTTAATGTTCGTGACATCCTGCTCTGATGCCTTTCTTAGTTGTGTAGGGAACGAATCTTGTTCTTGTCGAGTGCTTCCAATTCAGCTACGCGGATCTCAGCCACTCTATCTGGTGCATGATGGTCATAGACTGTTGTGCACAATGAGGGAAAATTGACCTCAATGGGTAGGATGGCCTCAGATCGATACACTAGGGAATATGGGCTTACCTGGGTGGATTTGCGGGTTATCGTCCGATAATCCCAAAGGGTGTTGAGGATCTTATCCGGCCAACTATTCTTGTTATGACCAACCATTTTATGCAGAATTTTAGAGAGGGTTTTATTGAATGCTTCAATCTATCCATTCTCTTGTGCGTGGTAATGGGAGGTATGGTTGGATCGAAAGTTGTACTTGGAATACAATTTCTTCAGCTTGGCTGCTTGAAAGTTGGTGCCGTTATCGGTGAGGGTAGCATGAGGTACACCAAATCGATATATGATATTTGAACCCATAAAGTCAACAATAAAACAGGCCTTGATTTCCTTCAGCAAAATTGTCCCTCCCCACATGGAAAATAAATCCATAGTGGTTAGAATGAATCAGCATTTGAGAGTCGTTCTCGGTGGGTATGGTCCTACAACATCTAATCCCCAGACTACAAGGGGACAAAACTACAAGGTAATATCGAGAAGCTCTGGTGGGTGATGCAGGAAGATTGCTTCATCATGGAACCCATGGCACCTCTTGGTGAACTCGATGCTTTCATGGATTGTAACGACCCAATATTTCTGAGTAGTATATTAACTTACTCTTAATGATTTAATAAGATGTTAATGATCAATGTAGAAAGAGGAGTGGATGGCTTCATCCAGTAGACTCGACCCTTATGCAGCCCACTTATCAGAGCTTGGGAAGGAGGTAGCATCTGTGGGCTTCGCTTTGGACCAAGCCCAAGCCGACCTCCAGCGTGTCAAGCTTGAACGGAAACGCCTACGGGAGAAGTTCAAGTTAGTAGAGATTACTACTAGGGCAATGTTATCTGAGCCTCCCTCAGATTCTCTCACCATAGCACACCTTACACTTCGGTCGTATGTCGGTGTTATAAGGGGCTGTGTGATGAGACCCTAGCATCCTTGTGTAATCCTTCCGGGTGAATAAATTGAGATATCTTCCTTTAGTGATGTTTGTGGATTTTCTTTTGTCCGGATAATTTTAGGATATATTTTATTGATGAATTTTTGAAAAAGGGATATTTTAAAACATTTATGTAAACCCTAAATAACTAATGATGTGTAACGATTTTCAAAAAATGGTCTTCTACAAAAGTGTTCAGTAAGGAATTTGGAGTCTAATAAGATCAACTTAATTTTTGATGAATAGTAAATTATGAATAGTGATTTTACGCTTAGGATTAGTAACATGACCAAATGGATTAGTATTTTCACTCAAAGAGAGTTATAAAATAATTTAGACACCTAGATTAAGTAATGTGATTCAATAAAATGGGTAAATAACGGTTTCATAAATTATTAGTCAAGTATTAGTTTTTTCGGATGAATAGTGTTTTTTAATTAAAAATTTAATTAAAAATAATTAGAAAATTATTTTTATAAAAAGGACATTATTTTTGAACTCAGAGCATCGATATTATATGAAGGTAAATTTTGGGGATTTTTCTGAAAAAAAATGAATTTTCGATGAATAGTGTTTTTATTTAAAAATTAAATTAAAAATATTTAGAAAAATATTTTTATAAAATGGATTTCATTTTTTAAATCAGAGCATTGATATTTGGTTAAGGTGAAATTTTGGGATCATTCTGAGAAAGTTGAATTTTCAGTAAAAATACAGTTTTAGGGTTTCGGTATGTTTAATGACATCATAACTGTGTCATGATGATTTCATGAGATATTTCAAGGTTTGGCCGGCCAAGGGTGATGAATTATTGTTTTGGGGGGCCCCATGTGGCCTAACTCTATGAACAAATATCATGAGAGAGCACATGGGTTTGAGAAAAGCACTTGTGAGGTGTCCCTTAGCCATTAATGCCTTGTCCCCTCACTTTCCCTATAAATACCCACCCTTTCCTCCTTTAGTTTTCACTCCCAAATATCCCCCAACGAAGTTCTGGTCTCATTAACTTCCAAGGAGTCCTCCCAAGGTGCCCCCAAGCCCTCAAGGTCCAGACCTTTGAGTTTCAAGAGTCACGTTTTAAGGTAAGGGATCCGACCTCTCTATTTCTTTTCATGTAATCCTTTTTATATCATTCCTTATATGCTCCATGTTCTTATGTGAGAGGATGTTATTTTATATTACTCTTACTTCCCTTTTCAGGTTTATATGATGAGAGATCCCCTCTTACTCACATCATTTCGTTTTATGAATGATTAAGTGACGTCGTTAGGCTGCCGAATTTTTAAGGGATTCTTTCACCCTTCTCATTTTTCAAGTTCGATTTTCATTTCAAGTCTTTCAAGTTCCTTTTTATTATTTTGGGGTACGATATATATATCTATCATACTGATCTCTTATGATCATATGATGAGGGACCCTATTTGATCTTGTCAAATCATTTTTTTATTGAAGTTAAGTGACGCCGTTAGGCTGCCGAATTTTCATAAGAGAAATCTTATTTTTGTCTCACTTCCATGTTTTTCATTTCAAATTTTTTATCATTCAAATTTTATTACCATGTTCTTAAATCCCTCATATTCTGTCCCCCAAATGTTTTATGGATCATTTATGAGTGGGTGACCCATGTCCCCTCTCTTTTCAATGTTTTCTAAAACCCCAAAACATAGCCGTTATGCTGCAGAATTTTCGTCTCAAAATACCTCTCTCTTTTCTCAAAATTAATTTATGTTATAAAGTGAATACTCAATGATCTTATTTCTACAAGGGTATTCACATATATATCAAAATGTTCTATTTTAAATTCTGGTATTAACATACATGAGACCCACTTTCCCTTTTTTGGGTTTTAAAGTAACGTAAAGATCATGTCTTTAAAGCAGTTTTTAAAACGTTATGATTATGAAATGAAACCCATTTATTTTATGCTATATGGGTTATTTATGAAATGTTTGATGATGATATATGTGTATCACATGATGATAAATGAAAATTTAAGGGTGCGCCTTGATAGCGCTCCAATGCATTGGGTAATGATGTAACCAGTAGAGATTACAATTTTCACGATACCTTGGTGAATAACCTTGGTAATTTTCAAATGACACCTTGGGGATGGACCTTGGTGATATGTTCATGATTTTATATGTTAAATGATGTAGACACATCTTCAAGTTATGGAAAATGCTATTTTTATTATGAAATGCCTCATGATTTCTTTCTCATGCCTTAATGTTCTTTTCATGTCCTTATTGAAGTATCTCAAGTTCACATGTAAAATGTTCCTCTTGTTTCCCTTACTGGGCCTTCTGCTCACCCTTTCTTTTGATGTATGTCCCCAAGTTATGAGATGCAGTAATGAACCTAGAATGAACTTAAGGAGACGCATTTCAAGTGTTTAAGAAGAATGTTTTATGTTGTTTTCATGTATTATGTTCATGGTTTCCAAGACACTAGACCTTAATGATCCTCAGTTTTGTGTAATGTAATGAAAGTTTATGTTATAAAATGGCGGGATGCTATAGTTGGTATCAAAGGAGGGTTTAGTTATTTGTGGAAATTAGGATATAAAAACTTTAGGAAGAACCCTATAGAAAAGTTTAAATATAGGAATGCTTCCTGGTATTTTGGTAAGTATTGAGTAAGTGGTCTATCAAACAAATACATCCCTGTCTGGATACGAGCAGGTAGAGGCAGCTCTGGAACTGATGTACATAGGGGTAAAACCCGAAAACACCACTTTGAGCTAGACTCGAACGGGAACTGGAGCACGATAATGGGCCTTGCTGCACTCTTGGTTACGACACTCCCGGGGGATATGTTTGGTTAATCACAAGCTTTTTATGAATCATTATGAAGGAATTATAGAAATGTGTAATTTTATAAGCATGAAGTCTTAGTTAAAAGATCCATAAATGAAATAAGTTTCTCACTAAGGTTTTATTATTTTAGAAAATGGCGGGCAATAGGAGGAACCGTGCCGATGGTGACCGCAATGCACCATGTGCTGACGGCCCTCCGATGGAAGCTGGAATGGAAACATTCATGCGAATGATGAACCAACTGACTCAAGTTATGAGTAATAACTTGAATCAAGCTGAGAGACCGACCTCACCACGAAGTGAACAACTTTCTGTTGAGTCCTTCATGCGTCAACGACCACCAACATTCAGTGGATCTACTGACCCATTGGTTTCAGAACAATATATAAGCTCCATTGAAAAGATCTTTTCTGTACTTCATTGTTCGGAACAAGAAAAAGTCACCCTTGCTGTTTACCGCCTAGAGGGGGAAGCTGGTCAGTGGTGGTCACTAATCAAAAACACGAAGCCACGAGGAGAGATGGAATCTATGGAGTGGGAAGAGTTCCGAGGAATATTCTTTAATAAGTATTTCCCTCGTTCGATGAGAACGAGAATGGAGAAAGAATTTCTCAAGCTGAAGCAAAAGGAGAATGAATCAGTTGGAACCTATGAGATGAACTTCACAAGGATTTCCCATTATACCTCAAGCTTCGTCATGGACCCTAATGGGAAGGTTGATAGATTCTTTGGTGGACTACGACCTCATCTACAGAAGAATCTAGCCAACAGGGACTATGATAGCTATGAAGAAATTGTTCGAAGTGCTATGAAAGTTGAACTACAGTTTGGGGAGACACAGTGGTCTCACAAATCTAATGAGAAGAAGAGAACTCTAGAGCCAAGCCTGGGAAGAAGTTTTGATCAGGAAGGAGGTGGAAAGCATATGAAACATGCCACATGCAATAAATGTGGGAAGAAGCATTTGGGGAACTGCTTGATCGGAAGTGGTAAGTGCTATAGGTGTGGAAAAGAAGGCCATATTTCTCAGAATTGTCGTAGTGATGTGAAGCCTCAACTTCCCCACACTAACGATAGAGGAAAGATGGTTCTGGCCCTACCCGAAGTCACATGCTTCAAGTGTGGACAGCTTGGGCACTTTGCTAATCAATGCCCAAATCCGAGGGCGGTGGAGGGGAATCACCATCAACTTCAGCAGAGGCCAAGGGAGAAAGGTCGTGCTTTCGCTATCACAACAACTGAAGTTGAAGTTCCGAATGATGTGGTAGCAGGTACTCTTGTTGTCCTCTCAAAACTAGCAAGTACTTTATTTGATTCTGGTTCTACTCATTCCTCTATTTCCTCCAAGTTGGCAAGGAATATAGAATCAATCCCCGAACTGCTAGAGGTATAGTTGTCAGTCAAGACTCCAAGTGGGATTATCCTTGCATCAAAAGTATTTAGAGACTCTAGTTTTTACATTGGTGAGCACAATCTTATCACAAATCTAGTAGTCATTCCCATGATGGAATTCGACATTATACTAGGGATGGACTGGCTCTCAAAGTATAATGCTATGATCAAATGCAGAAGTAAGGAAATCTCAGTAGTCTTGAATGAACAACCTACAGTTATCTTCCAAGGAGATATATCCCGAACTGATCCCTATCTAGAAGCACCTCCCATAGCTTTCCTTATGGAGTTAATCAGTGATGATGAAGAAGGGAAAGGGAGCATACAAATTGAAGATGTTCCAATTGTTCAAGAGTACATGGATGTATTTCCTGAGGAGTTACCTGGACCTCCCCCAGAAAGAGAGGTAGAGTTCTCCATTGAACTCGTACCTGGGTCCCAGCCGATATCAAAGACTCCGTATAGAATGGAAAATGTAGAGCTAGAAGAGTTAAAGAAACAACTCCAAGACTTGTTGGAGAAGGGGTTTATCCGACCGAGTGTGTCTCCTTGGGGAGCACCAGTTCTCTCTGTGAAGAAGAAGGATGGATCAATGCGGCTATGCATTGATTATAGAGAACTGAACGAGATCACAGTGAAGAACAGATATCCTCTTCCAAGAATTGATGATTTATTTGACCAACTTCGCGGGGCTCAATTCTTCTCTAAGATTGACCTTCGATCTGGTTATCATCAACTGAGGGTGAAGAAGGAAGATATCCCGAAGACTGCCTTCCGATCAATATATGGGCATTATGAGTTTACTGTTATTCCTTTCGGCTTGACTAATGCTCCTGCTATTTTCATGGATTTGATGAATAGAGTCTTTAAGGACTACCTTGATAACTTTGTGGTAGTTTTTATTGATGATATTTTGATATATTCAATAAGTCGTGAGGAGCATGAAGATCATCTGAGGGTTATTTTGAAAACTCTACGGAAGGAGAGGCTCTTTGGGAAGTTCAGCAAGTGTGAGTTTTGGTTACAACAAGTGGCTTTCTTGGGGCACATCGTAACCAATGAAGGAATCTCGGTTGACCCTGAAAAGACAATGGTTGTGGAGGAGTGGCCTCAACCCACAATAGTAACTAAGATTAGTAGTTTCCTTGGGTTAGCGGGATATTATAGGAGGTTTGTGAAAAACTTTTCACGGCTTTCTAATCCACTAACCAAGTTGACTCGAAAAGGGGTTAAGTTCATCTGGACAAAGGAATGCGAGGAAAGTTTCCAAGAGCTGAAGAAGAGATTGGTTACTGCACCTGTGTTAACACTACCCTCTATCGGAGAAGGATTCTTTATTTTTAGCGATGCATCTCTGAAAGGGCTTGGGTGCGTCCTCATGCAAAATGACAAGGTAATTGCTTATGCATCTCGACAGTTGAAGATTCATGAGCAGAATTATCCTACGCATGATCTAGAGCCGGCGGCAGTTGTTCTTACTCTAAAGATATGGAGGCACTATCTTTATGGGGAGAAATGTGATATATACACTGACCACCAAAGTCTAAAGTATATTTTCACACAGAAAGAATTGAACATGAGATAAAGGAGATGGTTGGAGCTTATTAAAGACTATGATTGTTCAATTCATTATCACCCTGGAAGAGGAAACAAAGACGCGGATGCGTTAAGCAGGAAAGATCCTGTTGTTCTGGAAACAATGAGGATCCTAGGGGATACCTTGATTAAAGATCTAGTAAAACTGGACATGGGAATTATAAGGGAAGGGAAATCATCAACCCTATCCCAAATGATTTCTCAACCTTCATTACTAGAGAAGATCAAGAAGTCTCAAAAAGAATATCCCTTGCTGCAGGAGAAGTTTGACGCTGTAAAGGATGGTAAGTTCCCTGATTTTAATGTTGATCAAGAAGGTGTATTGAAATTTCGTACAAGACTATGTGTTCCATATATTCCGTAGATAATGAAATAACTGATGGATGAAGCTCATAGCTCTACATTCTCTATACATCCGGGAAGCACTAAGATGTATAGAGACCTTCGTGATCATTATTGGTGGGATAACATGAAGAGGGAGATTGCTGATTACACTACAAGGTGCCTGGTGTGTCAGCATGTAAAGGCAGAACGACAACTTCCTAAGGGGGTATTACAACCGCTACCCATAGCAGTATGGATGTGGGATAATATCACTATGGACTTTGTAACTGGTCTCCGGAAAACATCCAAAGGAAACAATGCGATATAGGTTATTGTGGACCGTCTCACCAAGATAGCCCATTTTATCTCTATTCGGGAAGATTTCTCTCTGGATCAGCTTGCCAAGATATACGTGAATGAAGTGGTAAGGCTGCATGGGGTACCACTATCCATCGTATCTGATCGTGACCCATGATTCACATCAAAATTCTGGAGAAGTCTTCAACATGCTCTGAATGCTGAATTGAATTTTAGTACGGCCTATCATCCTCAAACTGATGGCCAATCTGGAAGGACTATTCAGACACTCTAAGAAATGTTGAGATTATGCTCAATGGAATTTAAAGGTGGATGGGATCAACACCTCCCATTAGTTGAGTTCTCCTATAACAATAGCTACCATTCGAGTATTCAGATGGCACCCTATGAAGCTCTGTATGGAAAGTGATGTAGAACTTCTACTTGTTGGGATGAAACTGGTGAGAGGAAGCTTCTTGGGCCTGATCTCGTGCAAGAGATGACGGAACAGGTTCATGCCATCCAAAAACACATAAACGCTTCTCAAAGTCGGCAGAAGAGCTATGCTGACAATCGTCGAAGGGACTTGGAGTTTGGTGTTGGCGACAAAGTCTTCCTTCGAATTTCTCCATGGAAGAGAGTCATGCGGTTTGGAAAGAAAGGGAAGCTAATCCCTTGGTACATTGGCCCCTATGAAATCCTTGATAGCATAGGAGCAGTGGCCTATCGTCTAGCACTTCCACCGAACCTAGCTCAAGTTCATGATGTCTTCCATGTATCTCTCTTGAGGAAGTACATACCCGACCCTTCGCATGTACTGAACCCAGAGGTGGTACAACTGGAACATGACCTCTCTTTTGAGGAGCAGCCAGTGGAGATCTTGGACCGTAGAGACAAGGTCCTACGAAACAAGACTACCCACCTTGTGAAAGTGTTGTGGAGGAATCATAAATATGAAGAAGCGACTTGGGAGCCTGAGGAAACAATGAAGCAAAAGTACCCTCACCTTTTGGACTAGGCCTCAAGTGTAATTTTCATGGACGAAATTTCTTAAGGGGGGAAGAATGTAACGACCCAATCTTTTTGAGTAGTATATTAACTTACAATTAATGATTTAATAAGATGTTAATGATCAATGCAGAAAGAGGAGTGGATGGCTTCATCCAGTAGACTCGACCCTTATAAAGCCCACTTATCAGAGCTTGGGAAGGAGGTAGCATCTGTGGGCTTCGCTTTGGACCAAGCCCAAGCTGAACTCCAGCGTGTCAAGCTTGAACGGAAACGCCTATGGGAAAAGTTCAAGTTAGTAGAGATTACTACTAGGGCAATGTTATCTAAGCCACCCTCAGATTCTCTCACCACAGCACACCTTACACTTCGGTCGTATGCCGGTGTTATAAGGGGCTATGTGACGAGACCCTAGCTTCCTTGTGTAATCCTTCCGGGTGAATAAATTGAGATATCTTCCTTTAGTGATGTTTGTGGATTTTCTTTTGTCCGGATAATTTTAGGATATATTTTATTGATGAATTTTTGAAAAAGGGATATTTTAAAACATTTATGTAAACCCTAAATAACTAATGATGTGTAACGATTTTCAAAAAATGGTCTTCTACAAAAGTGTTCAGTAAGGAATTTGGAGTCTAATAAGATCAACTTAATTTTTGATGAATAGTAAATTATGATTAGTGATTTTACGCTTAGGATTAGTAATATGACCAAATGGATTAGTATTTTCACTCAAAGAGAGTTTTAAAATAATTTATACACCTAGAATAAGTAATGTGAATCAATAAAATGGGTAAATAACCGTTTCATAAATTATTATTCAAGTATTAGTTTTTTCAGATGAATAGTGTTTTTTAATTAAAAATTTAATTAAAAAAATAGAAAATTATTTTTATAAAAAGGACATTATTTTTGAACTCAGAGCATCGATATTATGTTAAGGTAAATTTTGGGAATTTTTCTGAAAAAAATGAATTTTCGATGAATAGTGTTTTTATTTAAAAATTAAATTAAAAATATTTAGAAAATTATTTTTATAAAATGGATTTCATTTTTGAAATCAGAGCATTGATATTTGGTTAAGGTGAAATTTTGGGATCATTCTGAGAAAGTTGAATTTTCAGTAAAAATACAGTTTTAGGGTTTCAGTATGTTTAATGACATCATAACTGTGTCATGATGATGTCATGAGATATTTCAAGGGTTGGCCGGACAAGGGTGATGAATTATTGTTTTGGGGGGGCCCCATGTGGCCTAAAGTTATGAAAAATATCATGAGAGAGCACATGGGTTTGAGAAAAGCACTTGTGAGGTGTCCCTTGGCCATTAATGCCTTGTCCCCTCACTTTCCCTATAAATACCCACCCTTTCCTATTTTAGATTTCACTCCCAACTATCCCCAAACGATGTTCTGGTCTCCTTACCTTCCAAGGAGTCCTCCCAAGGTGCCCCCAAGCCCTCAAGGTCCAAACCATTGAGTTTCAAGAGTCACGTTTTAAGGTAAGGGATCCGACCTCTCTATTTCTTTTCATGTAATACTTTTTATGTCATTCCTTTAATGCTCCATGTTCATATGTGAGAGGATGTTCTTTTATATTCCTTTTACTGCCCTTTTCATGTTTATATGATGATAGATCACCTCTTACTCTCATCATTTCGTTTTATGAATGTTTAAGTGACGCCGTTAGGCTGCCGAATTTTTAAGTGATTCTTTCACCCTTCTCATTTTTCAAGTTCGATTTTCATTTCAAGTCTTTCAAGTTCCTTTTTATTATGTTGGGGTATGATCTCTATATCTATCATACTGATCTCTTATGATCATATTATGAGGGACCCTATTTGATCTTGTCAAATCATTTTTTTATTGAAGTTAAGTGACGCCGTTAGGCTGCCGAATTTTCATAAGAGAAATCTTATTTTTGTCTCACTTCCATGTTTTTCATTTCATATGGTATATCTTTCAAATTTTATTACCATGTTCTTAAATCCCTCATATTCTGTCCCCCTACTGTTTTATGGATCATTTATGAGTGGGTGACCCATGTCCCCTCTCTTTTAAATGTTTTCTAAAACCCCGAAACATAGTCGTTATGCTGCAGAATTTTCGTCTCAAAATGCCTCTCTCTTTTCTCAAAATTATTTTATGTTATAAAGTGAATAATCAAAGCGCTTATTTATACAAGGGTATTCACATATATATCAAAATGTTCTATTTTAAATTCTGGGATTAACATACATGAGACCCACTTTCCCTTTTCGTGGGTTTTAAAGTAACGTAAAGATCATGTCTTTAAAGCAGTTTTTAAAACGTTATGATTATGAAATGAAGCCCATTTATTTTATGCTATATGGGTTATTTATGAAATGTTTTATGATGATATATGTGGCTCAAATGATGATAATGGAAAATTTAAGGGTTCTCCCTGATAGCGCTCCAATGCATTGGGTAATGATGTAACCACTAGAGATTACAATTTTCACGATACCTTGGTGAATAACCTTGGTAATTTTCAAATGACACCATGGGGATGGTCCTTGGTGATATGTTCATGATTGTCTATGTTAGATGATGTAGCCACATCTTCATGTTATGGAAAATGTTATTTTTATTATGAAATTCCTCATGATTTCTTTCTCATGCCTTAAAGTTCTTTTCATGTCCTTATTGAAGTATCTCAAGTTCACATGTAAAATGTTCATCTTGTTTCCCTTACTGGGCCTTCTGCTCAACCTTTCTTTTGATGTATGTCCCCAGGTTATGAGATTCAGTAATGAACCTATAATGAACTTAAGAAGACGCCTTTCAAGTGTTTAAGAAGAATGTTTTATGTTGTTTTCATGTATTATGTTCCTGGTTTCCAAGACACTAGACCTTAAAGATCCTCAGTTTTGTGTAATGTAATGAAAGTTTATGTTATAAAATGGGGGGATCCTATATGGATCATGGAGGGCCAATAATACCCTAATCTCCAAATCTGGTGAGATAGTTTCGTCCTAGCCTGGTGGGCACCATAGGAACCGGCATGAACCTATTGCATGACCTATAGAATCTCGACTCCTTGTATGCAACGGAAGAGAATACCATCAAATATTCATTTATAGTGGATCTTCTAAAGGCTAGGAACCCTCTAGAGTGTAAACCACAACGTGCATCATCAAATTCACTCACGCTCAGCCTGGTCAGCCGAGAGGCAACCATTTTGGAGATACTTAACAAAAGGGGCCCTCTAGTCATAAGTCTCTTCAATAACTACTTCTGAATAGCCTAGCGGTCCTGGCATGGAGGATCCGGTAGTAAGATGGCTTACTCATAGGTTGTCTTCATCCTCTGGGGTGACGAGGGAAACGACTCTCCAGTGCACCAAGTGGATAATAAGATCATCATGTTCGGGCTATACAAGGGATGTGGCCAGGCTAGCCAAAGCAGCAGCCTGGGTGTTCTGTGACCGAGGGAAATAGATAACCTCTGTCCGAGAAGGGAATTGGGCCATTATCATGATAGTGCGTTCTAAAAACAGTACTATTTATGGCTTTTTGACAACATAGTCTCCATTTAATTTCTTGATGATTAGCTTAGAATCCCCTTTCCCATGAAAATGGGGCACGTTGATCTCAAGGGATAGCTCGAGACCAGTTATAAGTGTCTAATACTCTTCCTCATTTTTATTACAACCTTCTGATAATAGGAATGAGTATGGAAGGACATATTTCATTGGAGTGATAAAATTGTTACCCAGACCTCCTCTGTTCAGCCTATGATCAATGAGCTTCCTACCAGTGGGGCTCCAGGAGGAACCATCGTAGGGAATTTTCCAACATGGGACGACCCGATCTATTGAGAGGATGGCCTCATCGGGAGAATCCAAGTCCAAGGACTGGTTCACAGAGGTTGGATGGGAAGCTAGGAAGTCAGCCAATGCATGCCCCTTGATAGCCTTCTAGGGGACGAACCTATTGTTGAACTGCTAGAGGATTACCGCCCACCATGACAGTCTGCTAGTCAACATGGGGCGATTCCTAATATACTTCAATGGGTCTACCCGAGAGACAAGCTATACCTCAAGGTGTTGCAAGTTGTGCCGCAATTTCTGCATAGAAAATACAATCATAGGGAAGATCTTCTATATATCGGAGTATTTGATTTCCGTATCGACGAGCATGTGGTTGAGATAGTAGAGGATTTTCTCTATCACCTCATTGTTCTTTTGGGAGAGAAGGGAATCGAGGGATCATTAAAGGGCGTTGACCTAGAGAATGAGTGTCTTCCCGGAGATGGGTGGCATCAAGACCGGAGGATGGAGCAGATATTGCTTGATTTTCTCAAAAGTCGATTGGGCACTCATCATCCCACTCATAAGTGGTGCCCTTATTCATGTTCTGAGAATAGTGATTACACTTTCATGATGGATTCACAATGATTCAGTGTAGGTAGGCAAAGTGGCCATGGAGACCTCTAAGATATCGAATATTGCACGAGGTAGGCATTTGGATGATTGCCTTTTTCTTCTCTGGGTCATTCTCTATGTGTCGGTATTGGACAAAAAATCCAAGAAACTTCCCGGAAGTGAACCCGAATGTACACTTCAGTGGGTTCATCTTCAGGTGGCAGGAGCGGGGGAAACTGAACATTTTCTCAAGGTCCTTGAGATGGTCTCGGTGCTGGCGATATTTGACCACCAGATCATAGACATAGAACTCCATCAATGTTACCATGATTGGCTTGAATATGAGATGCATGTCCCACTAATAGGTGGCACCGGCATTCGTCAGGCCGAAGGGCATAAACTGTTAACAGAAATTACCTTGTGGAACACTAAAAGTAGTAGACTCCTCATCCTTAGGGGCCTTCAAGATCTGATTAGATCCAGAGTAACAATCCATGAAGAAGATGGCTTGGAATCCAGCTATAGAGTCAATCAACAATTCTGTCACTAGAAGGGGAAAATCATCTTTCGGAACATGGAAGTTGAGATCTCGTAAGTCGATACAAACACTGATCTTCCCGTTATTCTTCCTGACTGGCATGATGTTGGACAACCACCAAGGTTTTTGGACCACCTTGATGAGGTTGGCCCTGATGATCTTGTCAACTTCAGCATGGAACATGGAATCGTGAGAAGAGTGCATCTTTATGGGAGGTTTCTTGATTCCGCAATGAGTTTTCGAGAGACTGAGGTGGTGGACGCTACCTTAGCATCTAGTCCTTGCATCTCATAGTAACTCTAGGAGAATACATGACGGTGCTATTTAAGGAATTCCACGTACTGCTGCTACTCCACGGGGTACATGGTGGCACTGATCAATGTGGGTATCGAGATTTCCTCGCTTCCGAGGTTCACCTTCACAAACTGATTGATTGTGGCATAGACTCCTTCCTCAAAGGTAGGGGATTCCTTTATATCTTCTTCTCCACTTATGGATGGATCCTATTCTTGGGAAACATCTTCCGCACCACCAAACCGTGATGGGAGGCTGGTAACAGCTTCTTTAGTAGTGGTTAATACATCAAGGAACACTGGAACAGCTGATACCATGGCTATGAAGGTAGTCGACCTGATACCATCTAGTCTCCGACCCAAGGGTCCACTCTTGATAATATCAAATCAATAGTGGCGTGTCGGCGGGAGCTGACTTATTCAAGCCCAATGAAACAAAAATGTATGACGTACAACCCCTATCATGAGCCGGACGTCCCGATACCTGATAGGAGTGGGAGGCTCTGGGATCACTGGGGCCTAGTTTTTATAAGAATATGAAGTGATCATCCGACACGGCCTGTATTTTGGAGCATGATTTCCTCTTTTCCTGGAAATGACAAATAATTGCCCCATATCGTGGGTTGTGGCCTCTAACAATGGATCTGGAAAACGTAGGTGTCATTCTAGCCGGCCGAAGTGTTGGTCATAGCGGCGATGGGCCCAACTTCTCTTTCCTAGACTTGTTTATCCTTACTTTTGTAATATTCATCATTAAGTAGCAGGCTTCACAAGAGGAAAAAGGGGATTCATCACCTTGTAGTATGCATACTCGCCCATTAAGGGAGTACTTGAGGCATTGATGAAACGATGAGGGGATCATCATGTGTAGGTGGAGCCATGACCTTCCCATCAATGCATTATACATAGTGTCCTGGTAGAAAACCATGAACTCAGTGCTGGAAATTAGGCTACCGCTTTGGGTCATCAGATAGATCTTTCCAACTGGGGTATACTCTATCCTGTCGTATTAATGGTTCCTGAAATCGGAGGGAGTCAGGTCATCTTCCGATAACCCTAGCTTCCGCAGTGTTCGAGTTGGGATAAAGTTAATCCCGGAGACTGTGTCAAAGAGACAGAGGCAAACCCCCATGCCATTGAATTGGCCAGTGATATACAGTGGGAGGAGGTGCCACTGTCTAGTGGAGACCTCATCCTCTCCATAGAATGAAATGATGTCCTAGAATTATAAATCCTCAACTGTTTCGACATGGAAAGATTCTACAGTTGCAACCTCTATCTCAAACTGGAGGGGGCTCTTTAAAGCCTCAGCGAGTGCTTCGCGCATATATAGCGACAGGCGAAGGGTGTCAAAAAGGGAAAGCCTTGATGGGAAGCAGGTGTGGTGCTTTAGAACAGCATACTTCCTTCCCAGGAACAAACTTCTATTTGCAGGGAGACGATATGTGATTGGAGGCATGGTGGGCCCTGCGGGTTTGACGGGCGACTGGCTGGTACCGAGGACATCTTGCTGCTCACTGGTTGAAGCCTGGATGGTAGCTACCAGGTGAGGACTGGATGACTGAGATTGGCCTGTAGCGGGGCGAAGATGGTTGTGGCACAACCATAGTCGTTCTACCTGATCCAGTAGCACAAAATGTGGTGGTGACGAGCCTGTCGACACAGGATGGATAGGTTGTGCAAGCTGAGCTCTGCGCTGGGCCTACTGTCTAGTCTCAGCAGCATGCACAGCCTGGCTGGACGTTCCAACTGACATGACTCGGTGACCAATATAACCATGGCATCGCCGACGTTGGTGTCAGATGGGGACATTGGAGAGGTTCACTTGGAACTCCCCATCGTTGGAAGTCATATAGGGATTTACGAACTCGACAATATTAACTGAAGCATACCCTTTCATATCACTTGATGAATCATCCACCACTAGTCGAATCCTGGGTGGAATCCTTATATCCAGGGGCATAAAGTCTCTGAGAGTGTGGGACAATGGAGGAAATGGTGGGGCGTGTTTCTTCTTCTTGTGCCACCGACGCTATAAATTTTGAGAATAGGCCGGTGCAGAAGTGGTTGCCACTAAATTTTCAGGCTCCAGCCAATTCAGGCATTCCCGGATGATTCCATGGGTGTAGGCAACCATCTTGCAAGCCATACAGTCATTATACTTCTAGGACCCATGGCCTAAAACCTACTTCCACTCAACTTCGCAGTCGTTATTGCTATATGATCTCATAAAGACAACTGCCACTTGTGCTAGGGTCATGCCCAAACTAACTATGTTATTGTCAATATGGTCTTGGAGACCATCCTTCAACACATATTAGTTCTTGATGGTGTTCCCCAGGATCCAGTGATAAGTGAATTAGTTTGGGGGATTAGTGAGATGCGCCTCTTCTGGCTTCCTGCACTCAGGCAGTCGTAAAATTATCTACTATAAGGCGATGTGGATATAACTATGTACTTGAGCCTCGTCGAACGAGTAGGTTCGATATATTCTGTCCGGAAAGGGGGCACTAGGGGCATGTCTCTGACAGGGGGCTGGTGGAGCCTACTGAGGATGCATAAATTGATTATCCCGCCTTGGAGGTGGTGATGGGTTATGCGGGGTTGCCTTCCGATTTTGAGGGTATTGGTGAGAAGGAAGATTCACTCATGGTGGCGGGCCTCTGTATGTATGTGGAGCTAGTTCCATTGGTATCAATTCAAGCTACCTAGGGGCCTTTACCTGGGCCACCTTGGTGGGCTCAGCTCTGGCATCCCTCCTTTCCCGGATTACAGGAGGCAGCAGACGTGCCTGACTGGCCTATTGCAGAGAGTTTTCGAGGTGCTAGGCCTTATCCGAGAAGTCTCGGAACCCTCTGGGATAGTGTTTAGTGATTAGGGAGGGAACTAGTTCCATCCTAACATTTCCTATGCACATCATCCATAACTTCTCCTGATTTAATGGAATGTCAAGGGAGTATGTGAGCCCCATCCATTGAGCGATGAGGTCGGCGACCCGCTCATCGGGTCGTTGTTTGCACCTAAAGAGGTCTGCGATATACGTCTTCTAGGTGGTAGATCTAAACTGGGAAAGGAATAGTATACAAAGGTCTACCTAGCTAGTCATGGATCTAACGGGGTTCTGGTTGTACAACATGAATGACGGCCCCTCTAGGGTCTAAACAAAGCAATAGAGCTTGGTAGCCTCATACTGTGCTGGGGTCCCTAACATAGGCCCACACATTATGTTAATGTGGGCCAAGTGCTTCGGCGGGTCACCCATCCCGTTAAAGGGGGAGAAAGTGGGACTCCCAAATCCCGGGAGTGCTGGCATGTCATCCACCCATGCCGAGTATGGCTTTCCATCAGGTGGGATAGCCACATTTCGCGTTTCCAAAGCCTCTAGGAAAGCGATGAGTGCTGCCATTAGATCGTATAGACATGGGTCCATGTCCAAACCGGTATCCCTGACCTCAACTACATTTATGGACTCTTCATTGTGGAAACCAAGCTCAACAGCTTGTGGAGTGGTTGGTAGAGCAACTCTTGGGGCAGTCGGAGGAGCCAAGGCATGGTCATTGGATTGTTGCACCGTTCGGGAGGGTATAGAGAGACATACCTCACCCTCTTTCCATGAGCTCCGGATTCCACCCAGTTAGCGAATATGGAATTATTATGGTTTCTTGAGAGAATATCGCTGAGGGGTAGTTGTTCTTGCCCCTGCTTTCCTGGCATAGGATCTCCCTAGACGAGTTGCTGTTTTGCAATGTGTTCAGCCAGATGTTCATCGAATAACTTCTTATTCTCATCATGTTTTTGGTGCAACGTGGTCTTCTCGGGGACCTCTTCCGTCTTTCACTAAGGCGGACGGGTCAGAAAGCATGACAGTGCTAACATGTTCTTTTCCCTTGCTGACATTTCGATTGAGTATCAATGCCTCAGTGAGAGGAGGGAGACCTAGAAGGTTCCTCTACTGGAGAGTAATCCACCCCGATGGGGCCAGTGGCGACATATACTTTGGGGGGGGCGTCCCCATCAAGAAGTCCAAGCTCATTATCCCCTCCTCTCAGATCGGTCATGTTGACCGCCACTCTTCTTGGTGGTTTTTCCCCACTATCGCCAAGCGAGTTAGGCAGCCAGAAAATTTCACTGAAGAGGAGGGTAGTGTACTTCCCCCAGCCATGTACTAGCGTGTGGGTGGTATTCTCTTCTATAACTTTGCAGAGTACTTGGAATATTTGAATGAATTTCTATTGGAGGGCCATGTGGTGGCCAGGTGACTCTGGGTCTTAGACCACGGGGATTATGTCTAGGTCAACCAGGCAGCATTGCTCGTTGATGTCTTCTAGGTTCTCTTAGATCCCAAGATAAGTCACTCACTGGTGGTGAAGACAGATGTGAGTCTCCCAGATGGTGTCGCAGAAACATCCATACTCCCCCAGGGTGAGCGATTCTGGTGTACCAAAATTCGATTCTACGACTGGCCAAAAATTCTCATAGAGTTGGGCCTCTACGATGTTGGTCCATAAGCTCCTCAACTGAGATTCATGGTACAGCCTTTGATTTCCCCACTTGTCAACTGAGGGTGGCTGAGAAACCGGTGGTGATAGTGAGGCCGACCACTGGGACAATGGGCTGGCTAGCGGAGAGTATGGCGAGCGGGCCGATTAGCCGCCGAATCTTGGGATATCCTCTAAAGATTTTAGTGACCTGGCCGCCATTTAATGATAGGATGGACCAGTGGCCAATTCTTTTGACATAGAATCAACGTCCGCCGAGGGCATTCTATGTCGCAGCTCCTCTTCCATTGAATCCAAGAATATCTCTATATCATCTCTAGCCTAGGCAGAAGGCACTTCTGGAGTTTATGGTGGGGACTATGTGTCCGGTCCCTAGGGACACGCCAGGTTCTACTTCTCTGGGATATACCTTTAGAGGGAGATAGGAATCCTATGGATATCACATTCTGGGAGTACGAGGCTGACGCGCCTCATTCTCTCCCCAGCCCTTGACTCAGAGGACTGAGGGGAGGGCTCCTGCGTCGAGTCGTACTCCGCCTTGGAGTCTAAGAAGTGAACTAGTCTGATTCTATTCCGGCGTTCCCCAGAATTCCTCTTGCGTCTGCAGTGACCCACCTTCCTTCCCATGGTTGGATACTCCGAACAAGGCTGATTTTCGACATGGGGTCCTCTGGCCGCACTGGTGCGGGAGCGGAGATGGTTTCCACCCGAGAAATCCAGGGTGTCTGGATCACTAAGACAGACATCGAAAGGGACATGGGGAGGAACTGCATACTGGACATTGGTGAAATGGGATTGTCTTTAACCTCTCTAATTTCTTGGGTGAGGGGGACCTTTGCCGATTGGTATGGGGACATGGGGAGTGACTCTATGTAGGCAAGCGACGTAACAAGAAATGTCTCCATAATCGTGGTGTGTGGTAGGGGGAGTGACCTCGTACCCAATAGAGTAGATGTGGGAGAGACACCCATACAGAGTATTGGTATCACGGTGAGGACCCTTACTTGGGCTGAAGGTGGCTCAGGGCAGACCTACCAGCCAATGTTTGGAACAGGGAAGTCCTGAACCTTCCATAATGGCGACACAAAACGAGCCTCTGTGTGGGGTGGCCCCAATTCTGATTGGTCCGCAGCGGCCATCTCTTTTGCTAACGACGGGGAGAGTCGACCAAATATGACCATGGGGTGTTTGGGTCCTTAATCCAGGTTGGGTGTATATCAGCCCCTGTTCAATGTGTACGAGGCGTTGGGGATATGAGTCAGTGGTGGCTCGGGCCATAGTAGTCGCTGACGTTGACGCCCCGAGGCGAGCATCCAATTCCACTAGTTCCTATCACTGGTGTTGGGTCAGATGGACTAGAGCCAGTGGTGTAGGGGCTTGGATTATTTATTCCTTGGGTCATTGAACCTTGTGCTGGTGCTGACGCGGCCTGGCAGGGGCCCTACCCATGAACCCTAGAAGCGAGACTCTGATTGGGCCAACATGGACATCTCCTAACTCGTCGGCGTAGGGGTGTGAGGTGTCAAGACCTTCCCAGGATAAGCTCCTGAAACGATTGAATGATGGGGCGGGGAGAAGTCCCTCCATGTGCGGCCCTCTAGGGAAGCGTTCATTGTGAGGTGCAACGACCCTGAGATCTAAGTGTTCCATATCCCTGGTGTGGATGACCCCCTCCTCCACGTACCTACATACATGGTCATTAATTACCCTTCACTGGATGATCTCTAATGGGGAGATGGGGTGTGTGTGCCCAGCAGTCATGGTGGTCGAATCTGTCATGGAAGAGGCAGAACAGCGCGGGGTAGCCGCATCGATATTGCCCCTGCCCCTGCACTAGTGGGCAGGGGAAGGAGCTCAGGATGCAACAAAATGATTCCAGAAATCACGGAGATGAAATCATTAATACACACTGAAGAATAAATTGAAAACCAGTTCCCCAATGACATTTTGTCTTCAGTGGTTGGAAATTGGGATCCACGCTAACAACATCGCAGAACAGAATGCTCAACATCCTGACTGCCCCATCATCTGGTGAGTTTCACTTCAGGCCTTTTTCGTGGGACCTGATACTGAGTGACGGGGTCAGATGGCATGCTTATCCACTGGTGCCCCAAATTCTACTAGCCTCCATTTTTAGAAGAAGCGATTCACATCGGGTTCACCATTTTCTGTTTCCAACGCTTTCACCAGGGCGCACACAACCATCACCTAGAGGATGCGATGTTGTTACCCAGCATTTAGGCTTTCTAAAGAGAGGCATAATTCGCTTCTTATTCAAGGATGACTTCTCCTTGATCAAAAAGGGATGATTGGATGTCGGTTCTTCCTTCCATGTATTCATCCTCGGAGCTCGGCACCTAGTCCAGGTCTACCTCATAGATTTAAGACGTAATTCATGAAGCTCTTCCTGATTCCATATCTTTATAGGAACCAGTTAATTACACTATTTTTGTCAGGACCATCCATGGGTTATGGCCAGGGAAGAAACCTTCTATTAGGAGAGTAGTCATGTTGGGGCATCACTGATGTGTCTTGACATTTGAAAATTTTCATGTATGTATTCTGTCCCTTATCACAGGGCTTCTCGAGGGAGTGGAAGCCCGAGGAATCCCACATAGAACATGGGGAATTTTATACCATTGGAAATAATATGAGGTTTTCCTCAGCTTCCCATGTTTAACACATGGTATTTTACAGGTTTAACGTCCAATAGAGATCGATCAGACTGATCAGAACACTAATTATGGTGCATCATATTTTGGAACACCCTAGATGGAACACTGATATTGGGGCCAGCACTTGTACGACTTCCCAAGTGATTTTAAATGCAATGGTGTATGAGGTGGAATGGTCACACTGGGATGTGACGGCCTGGGTAAGGGTCAGGATGGATGATGGGTTTGGGTTTGAGCCTGCAATAGACTTCCTACGTATCTCCATGTCAGGGTATCAATGTTTGCGTAGTTCGTTGGATCGATGGGAGACCAAAGAAGGCGACCCACGAGAATGGATGCATGGATGTGGCCCAGAAGTAGTGGAACCACTAGGTTAGGTCATGATCTAACCAAGACGCGTGGGCTCAAGGGAGATATCAGGAAGAGACATGGGTGTTGGGCATGATCGTCGTGGAGGCTTCCTGCGAACCATGCCTAGACATGGATAAATGTCGTCATAGTTCCAGAAGGAATGGGGATAACCTTCTAAGGCGGCCCAAGGGGTTGGTGAGCCGACGTGAAGATGGTCAGAATGACAGGGTGGTGGGCTTGAACCTTGCGGAGGATTCCTATGTACCATGCCATAGCACGGATCAAAGTCCCCATAGTTCGGGATGGAATGGGTCTTATGCTCTGAGGCGGCCTAAGGTGGTGGGGCTAGAACCTCGTAGAGGCTTCTTATATACCATGACATAGAACAAATCAAAGTACCCTATGTTCGAGATGGATTGGGGCTTACAATCTGAGGCGGCCCAAGATAGTGGGGCTTGATTCTCGTGGAGGCTTTCTATGTACCATGCCTTAGCGTAAATCAAAGTCCCCATAGTTCGGGTTGGATTGGGGATTACACTATGAGGAGGCCTAAGGTGTTGGGTCTTGAACCTCGTAGAGGCTTCCTATATACCATACCTTAGCACGGATCAATGTCCTCGTAGTTCGTGATAGATTGGGGCATACACTCTGAGGCGGCCCAAGGTGGTTGGGTTGAACCTTGTAAAGGCTTCCTATGTACCATGCCTTAGCATGGATCAAGTCCGCATTGTTCAGGATGGAATGGGGCCAACACTCTAAGGCGGTCCAAGGTGTTGGGGCTTGAACCTCGTGGAGGATTCCTACGTACCATGGCTTAGCATGGATCAAAGTCCCCATAGTTTGGGTTGGATTAGGGATTACACTCTGAGGCGGCCCAAGGTGTTGGGGTGTGAACCTTGTGGGGGCTTGAACCTCGTGGAGGCTTCCTATGTACCATGCCTTAGCAAGGATCAATGTCCACGTAGTTTGGGATAAAATGGATCTTACTCTCTAAGGTGGCCCAATGTGTTGGGGCTTTAACCTCGTTGATTCTTCCTACGTACCATGACAGTGCTCGGATCAATGTCCCCATAGTTCGGGATAGATTGGGGCTAACAATCTGAGGTGGCCCAAGTTGGTGGGGCTTAAACCTCATGGAGTCTTCCAATACACCATACCTTATCACAGATCAATGTCCATGTAGTTCGGGTTTGATTGGGGCTCACACTTTGAGGCAGCCAAAGGTGTTGGGGCTTGAACCTTGTGAGGATTCCTACGTACAATGCCTTAGCACATATCAAATTCATCATAGTTCGGGATGAATTTGGGCCTACAATCTGAGGCGGCCCAAGGTGGTGGGGCTTGAACCTCGTTAATACTTCCTACGTACCATTCCTTAGCATGGATCAATGTCCACGTAGTTTGGGGTGGATTGGGGATTAAACACTGAGGCATCCCAAGGTGGTGGGGCTTGAACCACATGGAGGATTCCAACGAACCGTGCCTTAGCAAAGATCAATGTCCCCATAGTTTTGGTATACATTTTAATGTGATGCAGGATGGGGCATTTGGGTCTTACGCTCTAAGGTGGCTCATAGTTTGTCATGGTATACACTCACCTTAAGCTCATGGGTTTCATGCTTGGTGTGAGAAACAAGAGACAACAGAGACATGACTATCACATCGTGAATGGTGAATCCATGGGAAATGAGGAGGGGCTTATGCATTGAGCGGCCCAGGGTGTTGAGAATTACTCCAGGATGGAGGCCCAAGGGAGACAAAGCGCAATGGGTGATGGATTTGGGACCAAATACAGGAGGATCCCCATTCACTATCACGACTTTTGCTGGTCTTGGGGACCAAAGATGAAATGAGGGAGCACCATTCCCCCACATGCCCTTAGCTTGCTTTGGCACCGAGGGAGTGAGGTGGAACATGGGTGATTCCTCCTACAAGATAGGTTATGGGATTACACCATGTTGGGTGCCCTTCCATGTGGAAAAACTCCATTCCAATAAATAGGTTACCATCCCCTATGAGGGTTGATCCCATACCCATGGATACGAGTGGGAGTGGAGAATGTCCAAGGTGCGGGACCCTACGTGCATGGCACGGGGGAAGGTCAAAGTTTAACGCCATGTACTGAGGACGAGGTGCTTGTTAGTGTAACGTTCTGTAGATCAGACAAGGTGGGTTATCTCTGCACCCCTAGGACATACTTAACCGGTACCCTCTACCCCTTGTGGGAGGGAAGGCATCAGAAAGGCCTTGGTCAAGGGGTGTCATAGAGCATACCATCGAGGGGTCCATGTTAGTGTGGCTATGCGAAGAAGCAATATTTTTTAGCTCGCCTATGTAAAGAAGCATGAGGCAAAGCAACGCAATGGGAAGAACTGTCCAAGGGACATTGAAATTACTTCATCCAAGACTAGATGTTCATACTGAAATCATGTATGATGGAATTACGGGGGGTGCACAAGACACCTACGAATGGCACCTGGAAGAAGGGAATCAGGAGCTCACGCAAGGGGGGGGGGTGCCTGGGGAGCATTGAGACGAAGGGCCCTGGGGAATTTCGCGCAGCCCTTGAGGATTGCGGGAAATAAAGGGACCCTGCACGAAAAACCTCGGGTTGGAACAAAATTGGTGATGACTACCCAAAATACGAGGGCAGTGGTTTTGCGCGTCACTAAGAAAATTGCGTGCAAGTAGTATGAATTGTGCGCAAGAAGTAGAGGTTGCGTGCAAGGATAGTGGTGCGCGCAGTTGAAGGAATTCCGCACAATTGGTCAGCTTGCGCGCAATGGAAGGGATTTTGCACAAGGGGGGACCTAGAAGGTAATGGAATTTAGTCTAAGCCATGGGGATCTCATGCAAAGATAGACCCCGAGGTGACTTGGTGTGAAAAGAACTGTACCTGAAGGCCATATTTCGTGCACGCGGAATGCCAGTTACGTGCACAAGAGCCTGCTCAGATTCATTAGCCCTGAAAAGGAAGTGGGTTA
This sequence comes from Viscum album, assembly GCA_963277665.1. Lineage (NCBI taxonomy): Eukaryota > Viridiplantae > Streptophyta > Magnoliopsida > Santalales > Viscaceae > Viscum > Viscum album. The sequence goes on along the minus strand of OY728165.1, from coordinate 2,084,014,947 downwards.
CCTTCTATTTATTGGAGACCAATAGTGGGAAATACAGGTCGACGTGAAATAATTTCATGAAAGGGGCGGCGATGAAAAATGTCAATCATGCGGGGTGTGGGCAAGAAATTGTTTCACGCGGGTGTCGGGGACACTTCGCGAATCCTGATACTTTCCGTGCGAGACACATTTTTTCATGCACTTCACCATTTTTTGTGTGAAAACACCTCTACCCCCCCCCGGACCGGGTCTTCTTGTCCAAGTATGTCCTCACTTTGTTGTTTCTAAAATTTCTTCAACACTTAATAACTTTTTGGCATCTACAATGATGTAACCATGATTAAGATTCAAGAACCAGATTTATAAAAATGATACATAAAAAATGAAAAAGTTCACACTAAAGAATGTAAATTTTAATAAAAAATTAATGATAAAAATGTATTTAAATGTATTCATTTTGTGACATATGATACTATAAATATTTATATGGCTCAGTTAAAAAATAATAACAAATTTAAATTTATTTTATAATATTTTATAGCACATACAAACCATCTTGGACATAAGGTTATGGTTTTTGTCCCAATATTTTTTCATTTACACATGTTTCATATTATATAAGTATTTATGATTATTATTTGTATATACCAACCAATTTAAATTTCATATCATTCACACTTTTGTATTTTTTTTAAGTTAAAATTAAAATAACTTCATTAAAGGGGTGTTTATTAAGATGTTAGGTGGTAAGGGTTTATCAACTCATATTATCTTTTTTGGGACATATGTTATACTGTACACCAGTTATGTTATACTGTACACCAGTATTTTTTTAGGAGGTTCTATTAATACCCCTTTAATATTTTGTATGATTAATATACCTATGTTTATTTTTTATTATTTTTAATTTGATGTTGTTTTTTCCACGGGGTTCATGATTCAAAAGTTTACAAAGTGGTATGGTTGTATATTACAATCTCATTTCTTTTCAAGATTTTCTATACTAAATTTACATTGAGGTAATTTATATAGATCTTATACATTCAAATCCAACAATTTTATTTACCTATGGAAATTTCTATAAATTTATTATATCAGTACCATATTCAAATCAATGTAACTTACAAAGACCAATATCATGTTTTTAAAGAAAATTTTTCCTTATTTCTTATTTTTCCAAGGAACTCTTTCTTACATGTCTAAAAATGTACGAAAATTTAATACAATTTTTACCTATATGTGAAACATTTTAAAAACATCATTTTAACTAACTATTAGTTTATTAACAATTTTTAAAAAGGAATCATTAAAAATCTTTTTTGAACATGATGTTTTTGTCTTTTAGAATTATTTTAAGAATAATATTTTAATTTAACATATACTACAATAATGTATTTTCCAACCATTATAAATATTATTTTACTTTATTCATTCATTAAATGTTATAAACGATAATTCAAAATATAAATTTTTACTCATCATTCAAAGAAATTTTAGTTAAAAGTTTTTCAAAGAAAAATGATATTTTCCCATGTTTTCAAATAAATGTATGAACGTTTTTATGGTATATTTATTTATCTCAATATCTATTGAGGATTTATATCAATAACTAGGGATATGATCTTATGATCCCACCCACTATCTTTTCCTAGATTCCTTTTTATGATGATGATTCATGGTTCAGTCAATGAATCCCATTTTAATACCATGGGATAAATATGTTATGAATAAATACTTATAAAACCCATTTATTTTTTTAGGTGTAATTGTGATGAAATAATGGAATTTCTCTTAAACCCATTTATTTTTCACTGACTATGTTATGATTAAATTATGGGATGTTTAAAATAGTTTTTTTTATTTCCATGTGTTTTGAAATGATGATATGTTGGATGTTATATGATCATGATCTAATCGTATTAATGGATTATTATTTTATAATCTGTGGGATCATAATTAAATTTACTTCTAATGAATTGGGTAATGATGATAAAGTAAAATAGTTGGAACTTACTCATAAAAGAAGATGGGAATTCACCTTGTAGAATTTTACATAATGAATTTATTTAAACTAATAAATTATTGTCTTGTCACTGAGACTTTATTAATTATATATATGATTATGAGTGTGCCACAAAATTATGCCTCATTTTTAAAAATTTATCATATGTTTATGATATGTTCTTATAGATCATGAATTTTTATTCTTTTAGGATATTTTCACGTGAAATACTATTATTTATTCCATTTCTTATGAATATTCTCTAAGAATTGTTGGGTATTATTTTCTATTGTTATTGTCATATTCTCCTTCCTTTTAGATCGTGTTATTATTATAAATGATCATTAACTAATATCTTCCTTGTTTTCGCTTACTTATTATTATAACTCACCTTTTATTTTGTTTTAAAATAACTAGTATATAAAGGATCTTTTAATAATTGTAAACCTAAGAAGGGATCATGTTGTGGAGAACATAGTTTGATATGATGTGGAATATTTTATGAACAAGTTTTTTATGTTTCGATGCTTCCAAGGACACTAAAACATGACTATTATTGAATTTATTGTATTGATATGTAATTAATATTAATAAAATAAGATTAAATATATATGTATAAAATTTGTATGATTTATAAAGTCCGCATAAACTGCTTAGTAGTTAGTATACCCTCAGTGGATGAGTCAGAATCCTCATCACCAGGTAAATCATCCTTTGTCAAGCAATCCATTAACTCATAACACTATTTGTTTGGACATCCTATATATACTTATGGAGAATAATGGTACATGAACATTATTATTAATTTAAATATTAAAAAAAGATATTTATTTATAAAAACTAAATCATATATATTTATTATGACTATAATTGTAAATCAGTACATTATTTTTATGATTTTCTTGTCCTTGTTCATAGGCATGTGACTGCTAATGTTTCCCAAAAGGCCTCAAGTGGATGTCCCCGTATTCTATAAGATTCAATTAGTAGTGAACCATTTTATATTTGGAATATGATACCTTGTTTATCATAGTGAAAGTAATCACCAAAAAAATGGAAACATAAAAAACACTAAAGAAACACATAATTTATCTAGATAACAAATAGAAAACTTAATGAAATAACATTTTCATATATATATATGATCTCATGATGACACAAAACATGAATAAGGAATAAAAATTTTACCAATATAGAAAAACATTATACAAAATACCCAAAAAAATATCTCAAAGAGAATGTCAATCATTTTCGCTGTCCTTTTCTCCCCACCTCCAAATGAATACGAGATTTAGGGTCTAGAGCTAGATGATTTTTTATCCTTATCTGCATCAATGTTATCTAGCCCAATACAAAATATAGGAAAAAACAAGGACTGATTAAAACCCATTAGGGAATCACCAATGGTTTCTAATTAAAATCATTTATATGAGTATAAGATGTAAGAGTGTGTCAGTATAATAAATTAAATCATTAAAACCCAATATAAACCCATGTTAGACTTGGGATCCACATGGGATAACTAGCTAAACCGAAATACATCTACCTAAGTTTGATATCTCTTATAATATGACCCTTTGTTTGGACACATACCATAGTCACAGATCCAGTACCTCGAAGAATAATAATCCTATATAATCAACAGAAAGCTAATGGAATTCATGACTTTTGTAATTCAATGCTTCTCATAATGATTATCCATGATCCAAGATATTTTTTATAGTGAAATTTAATGGAATAAACCTTTTAATTATAGTCATATTATATTCCAATCAAACTAAGGGAAACTATACTTTTGAGTTTGGTATCATTAAATTTGATTCCAATGGGATGAACTAATTCATTAATTGTCTAAAGACACTAGGAGAAATATACAATAGATCATCCCATGAATTTTAAATTTTCTAAAGTTGTGTATAAATCTACATTGTTAAGATAAAATATTCAATAAAGTAATACAAATACTTAATCAACAAATGGTTTATCACTTGGAATTCACAACAATGAGTTATGAGGAATATTATATGTTCAGTCACGGAATTATAGGTAAAAATTCCATGAATTTCTCAAGGAACAACACACCATAAAATAGTGTGATCAATGTCTAAAACATTATCCACATCAGAAAGTATGGAATGAATCATATTGAAACAATTTATAAATATCAATAATTTTATGAAAATTTATTAACCTAACTACCTAGGCCCTATGGAAGACAAATTTTTTAGTACTAGCCTTAGATTAGTGGTGGAATGAGTGATGTAAGAAACAAATACACAATCTATGAAAATTGGGTATAAACATTAAACAGTGAAGAATCTATTTGCACTATAATAAGAGTAATAAAGTAATTTCATGGATGTTACCCAATAGAGGGTGTCCCAAAATATCAATTGGAACTCAAATAAGATATATAATAGAGGGTACACACCAAATAGATACACAAATAAGAGGGAGATCCATGAAAATGATGTTGTTAAATTGAGAGAGGAGAATAAGATTTTTAGTTTTAAATTAAAATTTAGAAAAAGTATATTTATTTAACTTTTAACTGGGAACACACGTTGGTTGCATGGTTGGACAAACCTTGTCCCAACAGTGAATCATTACTATCTAGGACCACCACACCTTGTATGGATTAGGTGAATAGTTTGAAAAACCATGCACAAACCTTGTGAAATGAACTTATAATAAATTGATGCGTTCAAATGGTTGTTATTATCCATCAACATGGTTTATCAAAATATTCCACTCCCATTTCTAGAAATTACTAGTGAGGTGGATGGTTTTCCAAACCATTCCCTAACCTTCAACAGAATCATTCTTCTTTAAAAAAACTCGGGGCTCTAATAACTTCTTAAAACATCATATTATTCATTGGGAACATCAATTAAGTTAAAATAACAGGTTTTAGAATAATTTAATGAGGTAATGTAATTTAATGTTGAACTATGATCTTTTAACCTACTCTCATTAAGTCAAATCATCCAAAAGTTTCCCTTATAATGTTGGTTGATATGTATCTGAGAGAAACTCTTTCCACTAAGCACATACAATGGAATATGCTTCCCATGTCTCATCCTGGACACGATAAGGATCCCATAAAACCTAGAAAATAGGTATTATAATGACTTGGAGTGTATTTATGGTATGATATGTAATACTAATTGGATAACCCCCAAAAGAAAAATCAACCAATAAATCCAATTCCTCAGTACCAAAGATAAGAAATGGTTCAGAATTATAATTAAATGGATAATAAATGAAAGATAAATTATGACATCATTATTTACCAATAAGTAAGATCTATATAATATGCCACCAGAATTAATATATTTAATATAATAAATATATTAATTTATATATTTGTTAGTTGAACATATCCTTAAATCCACCAATGACCTAATCTCATTAGAAATCATAAAAATACATGATGAACCAACTCAAACTCTACTGATCTGTGATGATGATTGACCAATTAATTTTAACTATGCTATTCCATATCCATACATATGATAATAATTTATACCTATTTTTATGTTTAATGAATGTGAAATGGTCGCAATACCACTACTTACCCTACCGATAACTATCATAGAGGTAAACGACAGAACCTACCATACATTTCACCATAAGGATCTAATTAGAGAGTCTCTTGGAATATGTTGTTATAAGAAAACTCAGAAAGTGGAATTTTATTTACACTATATCCTATAAAATAAAGAATATGTGTAGTTATTTAGGCTTCTTGTACCCTCACACAGTGCTTGAAATGACTGTCTATTAGAAGGTGGGATGATGTACTCAAAATTACCCTTGAACTAAGTACCTTGTGGAATGCCTTCTAGAATTGAGTATCAAATCTAGAAACCCTATATAATACAATAGAATATAGAATCCCTAATTGTATAATGATATCTTGGAAATAATTTCTCCCATGTTCATCCATTGATAAGGTCTCTCTAATCTTCAAGAGGTGGAAAACCTATATATTCTTATCCATGGTCACCCATTCAACATCACCACCTTGAGGTGACTATGGAAAACCCAACACAAAGTCAATGGTGACATTCTACTAATTATTTTTCTGATAAATAGTTGTAGCAAACTTACCATGGGTCAATGGTGGTCCTATTTCACATACTAAAAGATTGAACACATGATTATAATACCTGCAATCACCATTTTCTTCCAAGGATACTAATACTGGAAGAATAAAACAAAATAAATATTTGTGTGTAAAAGATATTCAACCCATTTAGAAGTATGAGATTAATGTACGAAAACTTCATTAATGTCTATAGGAATCCAAATACACCCATGTATATGTAGTATCACATGCCCATTAATAACCCAACCTGTTGGTGGGTCATCACAGAACAACCCTCCCTGAAAATAAATAATTTAGGATTGGAAAATTTCCACCATTAAAATCAGTCATGAATTAATGAAGTCAATAATAGATCCATGAGGATATGATACCTATGACACTCTTAAAATTTCAGAATCATTTTAGAAAGAATATTATTCTACTACCATTCAATACTATATTATTTAACATTCAGAGTGTAAGTGTTTTTGATTAATGATTCAGAATCATTATTGACACTTCATGGTGTGTAAGAAATATCAATGTCAAACAAATAATATTTTTTTCTCATATATACTACAAGAGGATTAAATGATAGAGAGATAATGTGTATTTTTTTTATTTTGGAATGTGTATGCCACAAAACATTCACTCACAAGTAATATCTCCATCAATGAAATGAATGGATAATAGTTTCTAACTTGAGAACATGTGTTAAGAAATTACCCTCATTAAGACATAATTAATAACACCCATTTGCCAAAAATAATTCCCCTATCATAAAAATATATCCCAACAAAACACAAGGTGAATCACAATAAATTGTATAGACATTACCAGGCTCCATAAAAATTAGATTCAATATTGATGTTAACCATCCTTTCAACTCATGAAATAACATATCTTAATATTCAATGTCACGACCCGTCCTCGGGGCCCGTGCCGTGACTACCCCAAGCCCGCCTTCCATAGGCCATGGGCTGGTGACTAGCACCAAGACGTAAATCCCAGTAAAAAGGGAAGGCATTTCCTTTGAAAAGTAAACAAGCACCACAGAGTAAGCAAGCGGAATAGTAAACACTAAGTAATAACAGAATACAACTGAAAGTGCGGAAAAGTAAATGGGCCAGTATACAAAACCAAACTGAAAGTAATGTACAACTCGAAAGGGAAAACAACAACTTTATAGAAAAAGCGGCTACACCGAGCTGTCCACTGGAGATCCCACCTGAAGGGTGGGTACAGATAGCTCAACTGCTCCTCGGGTCCCGCCGTCTGCTCCGAGCACGTCCCGCCCAGTGGTCCACCACCAGGTACGGTCCTGCTCTGCAAACCTCAACCACGATCAACGATTTCCATCATCTGAAACCAACAGAACGTGGTGCGGGCATAGCCCGTGCAGGGGTGAGTATAACGTTACTCACTAGGGACCCCGAGACCCTCAAGGTCTCACTAAAACCAACAAGGATAACCACAAGAAGATCTTAACAGATAACCTCTACTTATATATATGCCCATACATATACCTAAGTTATCAATTAAACCATCTCAATCATGAGGAAACACAGGGATTGTGAAATCAACGGATAACCAGTACCCAGGTATATGCCCATACATATACCTAAGTTTTCAAGCGACCCATCTCAATCATGAGGAAACACAAAGGTCAAAAGTCTTAGCTCAAACTAGGATTTTCATAATCGAAACTATAACTGCTGAAAAGCTCTGTCTTTGGAGTGTACAGTGGTCCTGTCATGACTCCGAGGTACTGCTCACTAACCTAAGACTGCTGAGGTACTCCTCCGGTCGAGTACCGCGGGCCTGCCACCTCACACAGTAGTGCTTCCCGCCGGGGTCTGCCACCCAACATAGTAGTGCTCCCCCCCTCATAGCCTAAAGAGTTACTCCTCCCGTCAAGTACCACGGGTCTTCAACCTCACATAGTAGTGCTCCTCCGTTGTGGGTCTTCCACCTCATAATGTAGTGCTCCCCACTAGGCTACGTAAGTCACTCCAAATCGAATCGGACAAGCATTCTTCAGCTCTCTTCCGGCTACACGGTCTCCGTACTCCGTACGCTCATATCTGGGAGGGTCCGCTCCACGAGCTACAAGTCAATACTCCAAGTATCTCAATGGACTGTCTCGTCATAGGGATCTCAACGTAACAGACGGTGCGTCAATCGGACGCCCGATCTGTGAGTTATTAGCCTTTTTGTTCCAGGGGCTCGGTTAGTTTCGTGAGCGAACCAAACCCGGCTGTATCTCAACTATACCCCGAAATCTCATAGGGTATACTCATAGTGACCATTTCTCAACGAGATCACCAATGCCGCTAACGGTTCGTCAAATGGACGTCCTGTCTGGAAGAAATCAGCTTTTCAGTTCCAGGTGCCCGGTTGGATTTCGGTGCGATCCAACTCGGCCTCTATCCATCTGCATCCAAAACTCGGGAGGAGGATGCCAAAAGATCTGTATCGTCAACAGGAACTCAACGCAACAGACGGCGCGTCAATCAAACGTCCGGAACTCAAGTTACGAGCATTTCTGCTCCAAGGGCCCGGTTGGTTTCTTGTACGAACCAACCCGGCCGAACCCAAAGTATTCCGAAACCTTGAGTGTGATATACCGAAACGACCGGATCGATCCAAGGATCGTGTTTCCACTGACGGCGAGTCGTTTGGAGTCCCGTAGCTAAAGTTACGGTTGTTTGACTGAAAGTGGCATGAAAATGGGGGTCTGGGCCCGGGTCGACCCGACCGACCCCCCCTGTGTCGGCCGAACCGGGTCGACCCGGCCTGGGCGGCGGCCCGACCCGAAGACCCGGCCTGGCCCGGAAGCTCGGCCCGGCCCAGCGGCGCGGTCCGGTGCGGCGGCGCGGCCTGGGTGCCGCGTGAGCGCCGCGCGCGGGGGGCAAAGCCCCCGCCTTTCCTCAGCTGGCGGTGCAGAAACCTGCCGCGCCTTGAAAAGAAACGGCCCCCCCTCACGTGGGGGCCTGCCTTCGAGAAAACGGGGGGCCGCCTGCCCCCCCCCCCCCCCCCCATTGTGAAACCGCCCCCCCCCCCCCTCATAATGGGGGTCATTTATTTGCTGGCTGGGGGATTATTTCCCCCCAGTTTGCCACCCTTCCGGCCGGCCCAACCTGGCCGGCCGGTTATTCCTCAACGGGACCAGCAAAGCCGGTCCCCCTTCCGGCTTTCGACACCGGCGGTCCAGCTGGCCATCGGTCTTCTCATTCCACCGCGGCCCGGAACCGTCTGCGGCCTTCATTGCCCGATGCGGTGCGACGGCATCGCACCCCTCCGCCGCGGCCCCACTCCAGCCGCGGAGCCTTCAACTATCTTCGACGCGGCGCGACGGCTTCGCGTCCTTGCATTATTTTATGACGCGGCGTGACGGCGCCTCACGTTCCTTGCCGTATGATCCTGTGCGGTGCGACGACACCGCGCCACACCCATTTTAATCCACAACAGAAACAAAATGAATAATAGGAGGGTCGGTCGTGTTCGTGCGGTCCGGACCCCGCGCGTTATTTGCTAAAAATTGGACAAATTTCATGAAGAAATAAACACGGGTATTAATCATGAACAAAAGAATAAAATAAACCCCTACCTCGGTTTCAAGAACGGAGTTCTTCAAAGACCCGCAGAAGACAAGCATCGCGGAGGTCGGGCGTCGTTCCGTCTAGGTTGGTGGGAGAAGAGCTCGGTGAAGTCGAGCCGAGATGTCACCCTCCATATACTTCGTAGGCGGAGGTGCTTCCGTTCCTTACTCCGGTTGAAGATTGTCGGAGGTGTTTCTTCACGTTCTTCGGAAACGTGGAATGTTCTTCCTTGAGAGGTTGGTGATCTTCCAAGAGTTCTTCTCCTCTCCTTAGTTCTCCCCACAAAGATTATGCCAACCCAAAAAGAAGAATATAATCCATCTTTTTAATGTTGGAAAATGAATTCAAAAGAATTCAAACACTCAAATTAATTAATTATGTTGGTTCAATTAATTAAATGCAAGGACTTGGCAAGAAAATCATAGGTCACATTAAGATGGGAGTTGTGGGAGTTTTAAAGAGAGTTGAGGAGTTTAGGCTTCATGTGGGCCCCACCACACTTAATCCTCTCATGGGAGGTTAAGTGGATGTGGGTCCCACATCTAACTCCCTTTGGTACGAGTTAACCAACAAGTTATAAATAAAATTGTGTTCCACAATTTTATTTAACTTCTTCTAATTTCTTTCCCCAAAACTAACTTTCATTCCGCATAAAACGCAACCTCAGAAAAGGACTCCTTAAGCGAATAACAGCGCTGCGAGTTCATCAGTGCCATCAAAATTCGATTCCGGGAACCGTTTCAAAAGTTAGAAATTACCGCTCGTTCTTTCACTGAACGTACCCGAGCCAAACTTCGAAAATTGATTCCGGGCACTCCGGGCCTTAGAATCAGGTGCCGTCACAAACTGCATTCTTGTAAAATTCTAAATAAAATTAAGAAAAAATATCTCTTGAATTTTTACAGGTCTTTACATTACACCCACATCAGGGATTTACGTCCCCGTAAAGCGTCAACACAAACTAGGGATACAAAAACGATACAGAGCACGCATCTGAGCCTTCCGCTGCCATGTGATTACCTGGAGGTTCCCGTACTGCCAGAGAAAGTGCACCCGAGGAATCGATCGTCCTTGTAGGATCTGCTCCTGTAGATCCTCGATCCCCACTAGAACCTCCGTGAAAGGAACCCCATCACCATCGTCTAGCTCCTCATGGTCGATGATATGCAGAGGGTCGAGCACGTATCTCCTCAGTTGAGATACATGGAAAACGTCGTGAACCTAGTGCAACTGAAGTGGATGGGTCAACCGGTAAACCACCTCGCCTACCCAGCTGAGGACCTAGAAAGGTCCGTTGAACCTCGGAGATAACTTACCTCCCTGGCCACATCTTCGTAAACCTCGTCAAGGTGAGACTCGTATAAGGACTTGATGGTCATCCTCGAACTCTAGTGGCCTCCAAGTCCTGTCAGCATAAGGCTTCTGTTGGCCCCTTTTCCGTCCTCATCCGATCTTGGATGACCTGGACCTTATCTAGTCTCACAAGAGCTGCTACGATTTCTTCTTTGCCAAAAAATAGAAATCTGGTCTCATCCCCTGGATGAACCACATTCGTTTCCTAATACAGTCAATCCCAACATGAATGATGGATTCATGCCATGGATGACGTCGTAAGGCCTCGACGTAACTACCATAAAATCCAACTGTCACTCTAGTCTCCAAAGGTCGAGTCACACTTTCGGCATCAGTGTGTGGTCACTAGGTCTCCTACAGTAGAAAAATCGAAAGTGAGTGTCAAGTCAATAGTCTTAATTGGAACATCTTAGTAACAAACACAAAAGAGGACAGGACTGAAAACATCACAAAGGTAAGCAGCTTTTATTATTGCAGCTCATAATACAAAGATGTTACACAATAGCAACAAGAAACTAGAAGTACAAAGGATGTATCTACTAGTTTCGATCTTGTCCATCTGCTATAAGAGATCCATGATCGAAGGCCTCAACTGCCTGAAGATGAGCTCTCGCATGTCCACCAACTCACTGCGGTCGGGGAGGACCTCCTGGTGGTGGTGGTGGCAACACCTCGAAGTGTCGTCCACCTCCAGCTGCCCAGCTAGCTCCTCTGCCATGGCCGCCCTGATCGAACCTCTGCCTCTGCCTCGGAGGTTCTTCATTTAACTGCTGGTCATCTGCATGGCGGGTCGGACAGTCATGTGCTATGTGACCAATTCTTTCACAGGAGTAACACCTCATGGCAGGTCTGGCTCGTTCACTTCCCTTGGTGCCCCACACTACCGACCCTGAGTCACGCGGTCGACCACCTGTAGGTCTGATCCTCTTGGAGCTGTGCGTCATCTGTCTACTGCCCGCTACAGAAGACTTTGCCGCATGCCGGCTAGTGGTGGGTCCTACTGGTGGAGACTGTTCAGCAAGGAAACTCTCCACTAAGAGGAATCGCTCCAACACTCATGTCTGCGTCAAAATGTTGTGCGAGACAAATGAAGCTCTGATATCTCACATGAGCCCCTGCTCAATGGTTCGGGACCTGAAGAATGGGTCCCGTACCATATCTGCGGAGTAGCGCGAGAGGTCTGTGAATCTCGCTGAGTACTGCGCCACTAACATGCTTCCCTACCGCAGTTGAAGTAGCTCCTGTATACGCACCGCTCAATGGGTGGCTGGTACAAACTCTGCCCGGAACAGGATCTCGAAGTCTGCCCATAGATGTGTCGCCTCATCATGCATCTGGAGCATCAGGCTCCACCATCTGCCTGCTGCTTCCTGAAGAAGGCTGGCAGCAAGGATCACTATGAAATCTGTTGGCGTCCCCTCTAGCTTGAAGACTCTCACCACAGCCTCCAGCCAATCCTCAGCTTCCTACGGGTCCGTCCCTCCCTGAAACCTGGGTGGCCTCTGGCACTGGAACTCTTGCAGTGCGCTCAAGCGACGTGCATCCTCTACTGCTGGGGATGGTGGCATCGGTGGCTCAACGGGTAGTAGTACCGCTGGTGCCTCCGCTGGTCCCTCAACTGGAAAAGGGCCCTGTACTGAGGCCTCGTCGCTCGATGGGCTGTCAGTACGCACCACTCTCGGGGCTCTATCTGGTCGTCCATGGGGAGGCATCCGGAAAGAAACAACGTGACACAGTCAAATGATTTATACCTAGTGAGCTAACCTGGTTTGAGCTGATATTCAAATAAACTTCTGGAAAACACACACGCAATCAGTGTTTTCATGCACAAAGTCGTAAATCAGTTGTCAGGGTCCTGGTGTATAGATTCGTCGGCCGCCCGCACCAACACTGGACTCCCTAAACTGAAAACCACACTCTGTACTCTTAACACTGTTGCTTCACAGAAAGAAACATCAGAGTTATAAGTTCTACAGTAGAACTGAACTCCTCTAATACCAATTTGTCACGACCCGTCCTCGGGGCCCGTGCTGTGACTACCCCATGACCGCCTTCCATAGGCCAGGGGCTGGCGACTATCAACAAGGCGTAAATCCCAGTAAAAAGGGAAGGCATTGCCTTTCAAAAGTAAACAAGCACCACAGGGTAAGCAAGCAGAATAGTAAACACTAAGTAATAACAGAGTACAACTGAAAGTGCGGAAAAGTAAATGGGCCAGTATAAAAACCCAAACTAAAAATAAAGTACAACTCGAAAGGGAAAAAAACAACTGTAAAGAAAAAGCTGCAACACCGAGATGTCCACTGGAGATCCCACCTAAAGGGTGGGTACAGAAAGCTCCACTGCTCCTCGGGTCCCACCGTCCGCTCCGAACGCGTCCCACCCAGTGGTCCACTTCCAGGTATTGTCCTGCTCTGTAAGCCTCAACCACGATCAATGATGTACGTCGTCTGCAACCAACACAACGTGGTTCGGGAATAGCCCATGCAGGGGTGAGTATAACGTTACTCAGTAGGGACCCCGAGACCCTCAAGGTCTCACTAAAACCAACAAGGATAACCACTAGAATATCTTAACAGATAACCTCTACTTTGATATATGCCCATACATATACCTAAGTTATCAAGTAACCCATCTCAATCATGAGGAAACACAAGGATTGTGAAATCAACGGATAACCACTACCCAGGTATATGCCCATACATATACCTAAGTTATCAAGCGACCCATCTCAATCATGAGGAAACACAAAGGTCAAAAGTCTCAGCTCAAACCGGGATTTTCATTATCGAAACCGTAACTGCTGAAAAGCTCTGTCTCTGGAGTGTACAGTGGTCCTGCCACGACTCCGAGGTACTGCTCACTAACCTAAGACTGCTGAGGTACTCCTCCTGTCGAGTACCACGGGCCTGCCACCTCAAACAGTAGTGCTTCACGCCGGGGTCTACCACCCAACACAGTAGTGCTCCCCCCCTCATAGCCTACAGTGGTACTCCTCCTGTCGAGTACCGTGGGTCTTCCACCTCACATAGTAGTTCTCCTCCGCTGTGGGGCTGCCACCTCACAAATTAGTGCTCCCCACTGGGCTACGTAAGTCACTCCGAATCGAATTGGACAAGCAGTCTTCAGGTCTCTGCCGGCTACACGGTCTCTTTACTCTATACGCTCGGCTCTGGAAGGGTCTGCTCCACGAGCTACAAGTCGATACTCCAAGTATCTCAGAGGACCGCCTCATCATAGGGATCTCAACGCAACAGACGACACATCAATCGGACGCCCGGGCTGTGAGTTATTAGCCTTTTCGTTCCAGGGGACCGGTTGGTTTCTTGAGCGAACCAATCCCAGTCGTATCTCAACTGTACCCCGAACCCTCATAGGGTATACTCATAGGGACCATTTCTCAATGAGATCACCAATGCCGCTGATGGTTCGTCAAACGGATGTCCTGTCTGGAATATATCAGCTTTTCCGTTCAAGGGGTCCGCTTGGATTTCGGTGCGATCCAACCCGGACACTATCCATCTGCATCCAAAACTCGGGTGGAGGATGTCAAAAGATCCGTATCGTCAACAGGAACTCAAAGCAACAGACGGCGCGTCAATCGGACGTCCGGAACTCATGTTACGAGCATTTCTGCTCTGAGGTCCCTGTTGGTTTCGTGTACGAACCAACCCGGCCGAACCCAAAGTATTCCTAAACCTTGAGTTCAATATACAGAAACGACCGTCTCAATCCAAGGATCGTTTTGCCACTAACGGCGAGTCGTTTGGAGTCCCATAGCTAAAGTTACGGTCGTTTGACCGAAGTGGCCCGAAAACGGGGTCTGGGCCCGGGCCGAAGACCCGGCCCGACCCGAAGACCCGGCCCGGCCCTGAAGCTCGGCCCGGCCTGGCGGCATTGGCCGGCGCGGCGGTGCGGTCCGGCGTGGCGGCGCGGCCTGGGTGCCGCATGAGCGCCACGCGCGGGGGGCAAAGCCCCCGCCTTTACTCAGCTGGCGGCATGGCAACCTGCAGTGCCTTGAAAAGAAATGCCCCCCCCCTCACGTGGGAGCCTGCCTTCGAGAAAACGGGGGGCCGCCTGCCCCCCTTTGTGAAACCCCCCCCCCCCTCATAATAGGGGGTCGTTTATTTTCTGGCCGGGGGATTATTTCCCCTGGTTTTCCACCCTTCCAGCCGGCCTGACCTGGCCGGCCGGTTCATCCTCAACGGGACCGGCAAAGCCAGTCCCCCTTCCGGATTCCGACACCGGCGGCCCGGCTGGCCACCGGTCTTCTCGTTCCACCGCGGCCCGAACCGGCATCGACCTTCATTGCCCGGCACGGTGCGACGGCACCGCGCCCCTCCGCCGCGGCCCCGCTCCGGCCACGGTGCCTTCAACTATCGTTGATGCGGTGCGACGGCGTCGCGTCCTTGAATTATTTTACGACGTGGCGTGACGGCACCGCACATTCCTTACCGTATGATCATGCGCGGTGCGATGGCACCGCGCCACACCCATTTTAATCCACAACAGAAACAACATGAATATGAGGAGGGTCGGCCGTGTTTGTGCGGTCTGTCCCCCTCGCGTTATTTTCTAACAATTGGACAAATTTCACAAAGAAATAAACACGGGTATTAATCATGAACAAAAGAATAAAATAAACCCCTACCTCGGTTTCATGAACGGAGTTCTTCAAAGTCCCGCGGAAGACAAGCGTCGCGGAGGTCGGGTGTCGTTCCGTCTAGGATGGTGGGAGAAGAGCTCGGTGAAGTCGAGCCGAGTTGTCACCCTCCGTATACTTCATAGGCGGTGGTGCTTCCCTTCCTTACTCTGGTTGAAGATGGTCGGAGGTGCTTCTCCACGTTCTTCAGAAACGTGGAACGTTCTTCCTCGAGAGGTTGGTGATCTTCCAAGAGTTATTCTCCTCTCCTTATTTCCCCCCACAAAGATTATACCAACCCAAAAAGAAGAATATAATCCATCTTTTTAATGTTGGCAAAATGAATTCAAAAGAATACAAACACTCAAATTAATTAATTAAGTTGGTTCAATTAATTAAATGCAAGGAGTTGGCAAGAAACTCATAGGTCACATTAAGAGGGGTGTTGTGGGAGTTTTAAGGAGATTTGAGGAGTTTAGGCTTCGTGTGGGCCCCACCACACTTAATCCTCTCAAGGGAGGTTAAGTGGATGTGGGTCCCAACTCTAACTCCCTTTGGGAGGAGTTAACCAACAAGTTAAAAATAAAATTGTGTTCAACAATTGTATTTAACTTCTTCTAATTTTTTCCCCAAAACTAACTATCATTCCGCATAAAATGCAACCTCGGAAAAGGTCTCCTTAAGAGAATATCAGCGTTGCGAGTTCAACGGTGCCCTCGGAATTCGATTTCAGGCACCGGTTCAAACGTTAGAAATTCCCGCTCGTTCGTTCACTGAACGTACCCAAGGAAAACTTCGGAAATTGATTCCGGGCACTCCGGGCCTTAGAATCAGGTGCCGTCAGAAACTGCATTCTTGTAAAATTCCAAGCAAATTAAGAAAAAATTTCTCTTGAATTTTTACAGGTCTTTACATTCAAACCATTTGAATATTACAAAATTCTTGGTGAATCCTATGTGTGGTGCTCCAATGTGTTAAAATGAATGGATGGAGCATTGATAATAACTGATCAGTCACAAGAATAGTTTAATATCAAAAACATTCATGTGTTATTCCCAATAAATATTGTGTATAACTTTATCTAAATCCATATATACCGCTACCTGTTAAATAATGTGAACCTGGATATAATCTTTGATTGTCAAATATTTTCATTAATTTTTCTTCGAATGTTGTTAATTCTCATTTAGTGTACTCTATATAATATCAAGTTATTTTTAATTCTCATTTCTAGTCTAATAGTAAACTATGAAATCATCCAAAAAAATTACCAGAAAATAATATGGGTGTGGGTGGAAAACCTGATTCATTAAGACCATAAATATTGTAGGTAAATTTGTTATAATGATGAAAAAAATTATATTTTAAATGGATATGATTTATATAGAATATTTTTATTTTATATCTTATTGTCTAACTATCACAATATAATAGATCAACTTCATATAAATCTATGTTAATACTCAAGATCCTCAAAGCTGTTCAAAGAGATTTTCATTGTGAGGAATTGGGTACTAGTTCTTATTTATCAGTTGATTCAATTAGAGATAATCCACATATATCCTTAGGGTATTATTCTCTTTCATAGTGAAATGGACAATTGAACCCAAAATAAAACGATTGGGTTTTACAAACCATTTGGATTCTTGGTCCTCTAAGTACGTCTGGTGTTCTAGATGATTACTAAGAGTCATCCTATATAGAGGAACAAATACATATTTTACTCAACGAATATGATCTATATTTAATTATACATATCTCTCTAGAGTTATTCCAAAACAATCATCTTCATGTACATCTAAGATCCAATCCACCACTATATGATTTATGGCTTGTCATACTCCTTGATCATCTATAAAAGGGCTAGATAGCTTGACCAACACTCTTCCAACCCTATCATTCTGATGTCCATATAGAGATTCTTGGTCATCCCATTCTACCTTGTGAATATATCTACCACCAATGGGAGATAATAAATACATCCTATAGTAATAAAAATAAAAATAGTCAATTAGATACAGTAACCAGACCATCTATATAATTATGTCACATCCTATAATATCAAGGATGAAAAGGTTATATTTGAAATAATAGTATATTATCTCAAGAGGACACTCCTTATATTAGTGTACACTCTCTGACTGGGTTCCCAGTAGAGTTCCAAAAGACATCACCCCATTAAATTATTCAACCTTGAGACCCAGAATTTCCATTAAATCCTTTTATATAAAAGAGTGTGATTCCCATGAGTCAAATAATGAAGATATTAAAGCGCATCATACTGAAATTATTCCTCCTATGATAGATGTCCAAACACTTACTCCTCAGTTGTTGGATGCACTGCTAATAACTAGCTCAATCTATTTCCCAGAGCTACAACCGAACCTCCATGAGTATGTCTTCTACACTATGGATGAACAAACTATATATGGAGTCCTAGACCATAAACGCCTCCTCTCATTGAATGAATAGTATTAATCTAGCATCCTGGATACTATAGATTCTTATATCCCACTACAACACATGGAAGAGCTACATATCATCTCTCACTTGTAACTGGTGGAAGGGTCCTATAAAATATCTGGAGATATCCTATTATAACATAGTATAGAAACTATGTTGGTTATTTGATACACTAGTTCATTATGTTACATAACCATCCATGCATATGGAATATTAAATACTATAACTGCATTCACTTTGAATACCACATCCCTGTCTTGAAGTATCATGGAGATGCTTCTTTCCCTTAAACGAACGGCTTTCGTGCCCATTTTCTAAACCTCTAGTCTGGGTACCGTCATCTTCTATCAAGTTATAGTTGGATATAAGGTCCATGTTATCCATATCAGAGATGGTAGTATATAAAATGATGTTCAACTAAGATCAAATGTAAGACCTGATCTCATAACCAAAACATCTTTCCCTCAATAGAACATCAATGGTAAGAGTGGTGGAAACATTTAGATCTCAAGAAAATGATTTGAGTAAAGCATAACTGATATAGTACCCTACAAATGATGGATGAATTAAATAGCTTATTTAACTCTCAGATTCATGATGAAGAAGTAGTCCAAGAAACTAGGCTTATAGATCATCTAGACCATGGCTCATTGTTGATCATTCTATGTAAAAATATCCCATGATCACATGGAATCTCTAAAAATCATATATGTTTCAAGATTCTCCCTTATTTATAGACATGTCCCTGGATGGTAAATTAGTGTAAACATAGACTCTAACCATGAATCCATATCCTTGGGCCACCTTCCTAGGAATTAGTTAGTATCTTCTAGTACCATAATTCTCTAGTCAACTAGGACATAAATGGCACATACTGTAAGAACCCAGTTTCCTATTTAGGGAAATATCCTATAGTTTTTATCAATACATCTGTTTAAAATTTTATATATGTCCTATTATGAATTCCTTTTGTGGACATAAAGGTAACGGGGGTGTTTGAGGTCAGTTCGAAGCCTGGTATAATGACCTATACTCATCCTACATAGATATTACTTATAAATAGAAGAATATTCATTACACAACATAACAAAACAATGAGAGGACCATATAGTTTTCATTTAATTAAAAACTAGGTAACATAAAAAACTAGTTCGTAAATCATATACATTTTCTCCCACTTATTCCTTCATTTATTGAACCCTTTTTGACACATCTAACTTAATACCCTTCATCATATCCCAGGGAAAAGAAACATAAGAAAGGGTGAGCTTATATGATTAATAACGGTAAAAAAAGGAAGATATCAATCCAATAATAATTATAGTATATAAAAACATAAAAATAAATTTTGAAAAATAAATCTTTCATATCAGAGATCATGATATCGTGTCATTGAATAAATTATAGAATTTCATCGAAGAACATATACCCCAAGAGAATAACATATGACATGGAGTTTTTTGAAGACACATCATTATATAAAACAATTCCATATTAGTACAGGATAATTACCAGTACTATCATAGTGGGAAAAGTCCTTTACAAAACTGAGTTCACTCATTAATCCAACCATGTTTTACTGAACTGGGTTTACCTCCCATTCCAGCCATGTATTACTGAACCGATATCATTTTTAGTTCCAGTCATGTAAATATCGTGAGATATAAATCATTACCCATTTCATTTTAGGGAGATATAGGTCCCAAACATTACATAATGAAAACAAAAAATATTTATTCCAAAATAAAAAAAATGTATTCATCATTTATTAACCCACAGAATGAAATGGGTTTTACAAACATCTTTCATTCATGAATTAACCCGTGAAAAAAAACAGGTTTCATAAATTTCATTCCATGACAGAAATAAAAAAACATATAAATACTAGGGATACATTCCATGAAAATAATCCCATTAATGAATATTTAATATTTATTAATGTTATCATAGATGTAAAAATATTTGAGAGAACACCTAAAAATAAATCTTGGAGAAACATGACATTTTTTATCGAAAGGGTTTTCTTTGGTTAAAGTTTCAGGAAATATTAAAACAAAAAAATTCATTAATATTTAACTTAGAATCATATAAATGAATCTTTGTGTAATTAAATTTTCATTAAAGCTCAAACAAAATTCATTCCATAAAAATTAAAGAACACATTTTTCCCATAATTTTATCAGATAAGTCCAAATGTACTTCAATAGGAAACTGAAAAAAATATTCCATTCAGACCATTTAGTAAAAATTCAAAAATGGGTAAAAATGGATTAAAAAATTCAATAATAATAGTAACAATATTTATGAATTATATTTATGAAACATTGAAATAGAAGATAAATATTCCCCAGTAAATACTTATATATAAATAATTTCTTATAATAACGATATTGTTAAATTAACCATTACCTGAAAGCCAATTTCATTTTCATGTATCAAGAAAACATGTATAATCATTAAAATAATGTTACTAATTTATATGATAACCATATTTATATTTATTATATCTTGTAATATTATCTTATTACCCCTTTGTTATTAATATTTCAGGATTACCCTTTTTGGGGTGTTAACTACTTCATTTTCTATGTATGTTTTCTCATATAAGTACCAATTCTTGTATATAGGATATTGTTAAATAATAAATAGAATTAATTTAAGATAATATATATCATATTAATTCAATATATGCATTAATATAATTAATTTCAAATGGTGATCATTGAGAATGAATCACACCGTGTTGTGGAGATGGTAGGTCGTACGTACGCACGGTCGATGAAATCATTCCTCAAACAGTGATGTGATATGAAATTAGATGGTATATATTTTGTTCTATATTCAATATTATGTTATAATTATCATATATATTTACTATATCCATCATAGTAACAATCTATGTAATTTGGTGATGAAAAAATACTACACTACGCAGTTGAGATGGTAAGTCATACATACGCGAGCAAGGTATTTTTGTTTTTTATAAAATGAATGAAAGGTGGAATATGGTTATTAAAGTAACATAAACAATTATTGGAATAAATTATATACTTGATCTGTTTCATTAAAATGGGAAGTACACATTCATATGATGTGGAAGAAACAAATAATATAGAAATAGTTAGGGAAGGAGATTACCTATTCTTTCGAAACCTCCATCTAGATCTCCGCTTAGAGACATTAGACATGGTCTTTTGAGAAGTAAAGATACTATAGAATGTAACTAGGTAAGTTTAGAAGAGAAATTTTATGGTTATGGTGATTCATTAAGGATAAATTTAACATAAAGAATTGGTGGAGGAGGTTCCCTTTTATAACTGAAGTAAAGGGAACTTTTGGAAATTTAGAAAAAGATAATTCCTTATAATTTAATCATCAATTGAAATACTTAAAAATTGACATTCATTTGAATATAATATGTGGTTAAATTTTAATATAATCAACCAATATATTTTTGACATGTTTAGTTTTTGTTTTAAAATATTTCTTTTTGATTAGCCCATTGTTAACGTTTTTCAATTTGAACTATGATAAAAAAATTAATATTAAAATATTGTAACATTTAATTATTTCATATAAATTAGACCATAAATGAACCATTGATAAAATTTTATACAAAATTATAATTATTTTAAATTTTTAAATATGTTATATTATTTTCAAATAATATAACAAACCATTATTTTGATAAAATATCAACTGTGTAAATTTTGACCAAATTCATTTCTTGTCTTTTTAAAAAATATCAATAAATTATGTTATCTTTGAAAAAAATATTTTATTGTATCTTTTGGAGGTTTAAGTAATATATAAAAATAATAATCACAATAATTATCCCAAATTGTCTTTATTTTAATATTTCTAAAAAATTTTATTTGGTATTTCCATTAATAAAAAAAGTACTATATCAACACTTTAATTTTTTAATATATTTATTTATTTAGAAAAAATTAAAAATAAAATACCTTGATTAAGATAAATATTCTATATTTCATAATAATATTATTAGTCAAATTTATCTACTGTAGACCACATTAATAAAAATGATGTTGCTTTTAAAATCATTAATGTGACAAATTTAAATTCTTATTCAATAAAATATTATAAATTTTATAATTTCACACAGGTGGTCAAAAATGTAAAAAAAAAATTATATAAGGAAATTATTTTTACTTTTTTAATAATTTATATTGGTATTTGATTATATAATTCTTTTGTCCTTAGGTCGGAAAATAATTGTTATTTTTGTTAAATAAAATAACAGTTTGTGCCTTTCGTTGATTTAAATATTAAATAATTAATTTTTATGAAATGTTTCTAATTAATGAATTAATTTATATACATAAGTGTTAAATATTTAATTTTATAAATTAAATTATTTTTTCATTCTTTGTGTTCATTTTATTGTCTTTATATTTTTATTTTTAACCCAAATTACTAAATTTACCTTTTACATTAATAAAAATATTTCCGTGGTTTTTATTCTTATTGGAAAAACATAAAATGGAATTACTACCAAAATTAAGATCATATTAATATAAATATAAAGTAAATCTTTTAAAATTGATATCATTGATGTTTCAGAATTTAATTTTAAAAAAATTGCTAAAATATTATTAATAACTATTTTTTCACAAAATTCCCTTTTAAATCATAAAATATATTTAATGTAAATTCTTGCATAAAATTATATTCAAACACCATATTTGCGAAAATAATTAAACTAAATATAATTTATTTCCAATCCAAAGCATAATTGTACCTTGTAATGACATCTAAATAAGAAAATAGTTTTTAATAAAAATTAGTATTTTCACAATTCCTTAAATGATGTCATACAATTATAATAAATTAATTTTAATCTAATTTTTATATTTTTATATTTTGATTTTAAAAATTAAATTATTTTTGTCAAATATACATCATGTAATTTATAAAATGTAATATTCAGTCACAAAAATAAAATAAAATCATTTTTGAATAAATCATATTTTTAAAGAATAAAGTGACTTTACTAAAAATTGTGTGATTATTTTATATGTACAAATAAATTTATATTTATTTGAAAATGTATATTTTTTTTCATAAATTAGTTATATATATATTTTCTCTCCAATTTAACATAAAGGAAATAACCATGATTTTATACTAATAGTGTCTCACAAGTCACTTAAACTCATGATTGTTTGCAACGTAATGCTATTGATAAATTAAAACAATTTAATGTGAAATATTTAATAAAATTTCAAGGTAATGCATTCTACCCCATTTAAAATTAATTTTCACCTGAAATTTCAAAACATAGTTACAAAAATATGAGGATAACTTTACCTCTTTACATCCTTATGTTCCTACATTGCATCCTCAAATAGGTGGTTTCGTCAGAAAACATTACCCAAGAGTGTGGTCTTGTTTTGAAGTACATTTCCGTTGCAATCCAAAATCTGTATTGGTTTTTTTCATATAGAAGATCATGCTCCACCTTTATTACTTTTGAGTTTAGTACATGTGATGGATCATGTAGGTACTTTCTCTGGATATATACATAGAACACATCATGAACTTGAGAGAGATTCGACGGAAGTGCCAATTGATAAGTTACCTTCCACACACAACTCAGAATTTCTAATGGACTAATATACCTATGTATTATCATTCCATTCATTCCAAATATCATCACTCCCTTCTAGTTATATTTTTGTATAAGGACATTGTCACCACCTTCATACTCTAGGTATTTATGTTGATTTTCAGTTTAACGTTTTTGTCGACTTTGAGATAGTCTTATGTGTTATTGAATAGGCCTAACCTTCTCTACCGTCTCCTCAATAGAAAAGGAACCAATATCTTTCATTCCAAAATATCATCCCAGTATGTCTGAGTTCTAAACTTCTTACCATATAATGGTTCATAAAGAGCCATCTAAAGACTAGATTCAAATCTATTATTGTATAAAAATTCAACCAAATGTAGGTATTGATCCCAATAATGTTTGAAATAAATATTGTAATCTCTTAAAAATTATTCTATAGTTTTAATTGTCCTTTCAGATTGAACATCTATATAAAGATGATAATATGTACTTAAACATAACACTATATCTGGATCATGAAAAAAATTTCTCCCAAACATCGAGGTAAACCTACGATCTAGATCTGACATAATGTAAAGTTATACACCATATAATCTTACCACTTCGTATATATATATCATGGTGAGGTGATCAAGATAGAAATATTACCTAATAGTAATGAAGATTTCCAAACTTGTAAGGTGATTAATGATAACCCATATAGAACTATAGCCTTTAGATGTTTTGAGAAATCTGAAGATAAATTCAATGGAAATGTTTTCTCATTTCCATTATTTTATAGATAATGTTGTAACATCCCCTTATACATCAAATCTCTCATCCTTAACATCCTGACAAACCAAGAACCAAGAAATTTATTTTAAAATATATATATTCATTCCATCCCAAAAAATACCCTTTCATTTCAATAAATCTTTTTACCTCCATGATGAATGGAGAATGATGAACTGTGAGCCTCATCCAACATCTCCTTCTTCAAATCTGTTTTTGTGGGAAAACAAACACAGCACCTAAAACATATTATTTCATCATTATCAAAGTTTGAATCATAGACATTATTCACCTTCATTGGTAGTTCCACATCTTCCATAAGCGCCACCATAATAGTTACTTGTATATAAGGTTGATCATCAATTTGATAAAGATATTATTTCCCCCCTTGATTTATGATTTCAAGATCCATTGTTTGAAAACCCATAAATATTTGATATTTTGTGATTCGTGTCATATATAGGATAGCTTGTTCGTTTTTACTCAAATCACCTTCCACCTTGTTCACATTCTGAGGGTATTAATGTATCGAGCTATCAAAATATTTAATCAAAACCAACAATCTCCCTTGGTGCATATTATTCTCTTTTAGAGGGTAAATATTCCTTATACATTTATGATCAGTACATATGTCAAACATTTTCCATAAAGATAATTCCTCCAGATCATTAATTCAAATATTACCGCAACTAACTCAAAACCATGAGTTTAGTATTTTTCTCAGGGATTTTCAATCGTCATTAGGCATAAGAAATCACCATATCGTTTTTTATGAGAACACATACAATTAATTTATTGGATCAATCACATTAGATCAAAAACCTCCCTCTTGTACAATTTAGAGTGAGAATAGGTGCACTAAATAATCTTATTTTCATCTCCTAGAAATTATCTTCAAATATATCTGTCCATATGAACTCTACTCCTTTGTGAGTCAACATGGGTAGTGGATTATATAATCATGATAAATTAATCAATATATATTGATAATATTAATCACAGCCTAGAAAAAATTGGATCTCAATCACCACTGATGGTCATGTCTAACATTCAATAAAAATTTCTTTTTCGATCCACAAATATTCCCACTCTTGAGGTTATGTGATCAGAAAATGAAATATGCTAATGAAAAAATTATTACATTTAAATTTTTCATAAAGAATATCATTTATCAAGGTCTTTAGAATAATAATAAAGTTATCTTTATAGTTCTTACATTATCTTTGAATATACATGAATATCATCTATAAAGAATACCATAAACTAATAAACATAGTCTCTACAGACTCTCTTCATTATTTCCATGATGATAGATGGGGAATTAGTGTGACCAAAAGGAATCACTAAAAATTTGTTATGTGTATACCTTGTACATAATGTATTCATGGGTATATCCTCCTTCTCCACCCTCAATTGATTATATTTAGAATGAAGATAAATCTAATAAAAATTATTGAGATATGTGAATTTTTTTCAAATAAGTAATCATTTTGGAGAAGTGGATATTGGTTCATGATAATGATGTTGTTATATTCTAAATAATTAATGATGAGTTTCATTGATTCTTCTTTCTTCTTAACAAATAGAATTGGTTCACCCCAAGGGGGTTCACTAGGGAATACAAATCCAATGTGAAGATTTTATTTGTGATTCATCCTCAATTTCTCCAACTCAATTGGGGTTATTCAACAAGGAGTCTTTGAAACAGTCAAAGCACCTAGAATGAGTTTTATTGAAAACTCAACATCACAATTCAATAAACAACATAGAAATTAATCTATAAATACATTAGAAAACTCTCATATAATAGAATTATTCTTAGTGGTGTGTTTCTCCACAACCATATGAGATAGAAAACCATTATTTTTATGAATCAATACCCATAGGATGGAATAAATTTCCACAGGAAGTTCATATTCATCCTCGCATTGATAGATAAGCATAGATTGATTCATTATATGAAATGTTACATCCCTTAAAATGAATTTCATATTACATCCATATAGAGAGAGCCAATCCATGCCAATAATCACATCAAATTCAACTATTTGGAGAATCACGAGATTTACAAGAAGCACTTTCCCACAAACATCAATTAGAGAAGAATAATAAACATTTGATACGACCATTGTGTCATTAGAAGTTTTCATAGGTAACTCAACATATCATAATGGAGGTAATATGATGATTTGATTAGAAAATTCATTATAAATAACTGTGTTTGTGTGTCCTAAATCCAATAAAAAAATACTTATTTTAGAGTGAATGGTAAGTACAACATTCACCACCTCATTTTCATAATACATATTTCCAACAATGATCACGTGATATTTTTATTTGTCTATGTCCCTAATATATTTTTTATATCTATCAACATAGTTAACCCTTTGATTAGAGAATTGTTTAGCATAATTCACATTTTCGTTCCAGTTGTAACATTGAATTGTTAGGGGTCTATTTTGGGTAGCCTTTTATTTATTTTGTTCATTAGATATATTTTTCAAATCACATGGATAGTCAATTTTCTGATGAAATTATATCTCACAGTTAAAAACATTTAATAGTAAAAATAATATATTTTCATTCATGTTTCACTCCAAACAGTGATCGTAAATGAAATACCATCTTATTTTAACAAAGTTTTTTATTGATTTCCCCGTAAATTAAATTTTCCTCTTCTAATCTAACCCATGATATTTATGGGTAACTCCAATCTCCATCTTATCATCGAGATTACATAAAATTATTTTCTCATACTTTCTAATATCCCTGAAGGATAAAACCCTTAGAAGACTTGGTTTTAAGCCAATAAATAATAAATAAATCTTGCAATCATGTGGAATTATAATTCTAGAAGTGTACCTTACATGTATTTTAAAATTTTCTTCTTGGTTACCAACAAAATCAACATCATTTTTCATAGTTTCAATGAACTCCATCTACATCTTCATTCAAAGAATACAAGGAAATTATTTGAATAACATGTTCAAGAACTTGTCTCATTCCATATATTCAATTTCATCTTGTTGAATTGTACTCTTGATAAGGTTTCACAATTTATCTATGTCACCTTCTAAATGATAGACTTCCATGTTATCTTTCTTGGGATTTGAGTTTTTTTAATGTGAATATATAATTTTAGTTGTGTTAATCCATTATTCATCCACTAGTGGATCAGAATACCCACTCAAATAAGTTGGATTATGCCTCCTAAAAGAATCAATAGAATGATGTTCCCTCTTTTTCTTTTTTATATGTTCAGCATGATTCAGAGCTTTAAAAAGTTATGAGAGCATAAAAAGAATGTTTTTAATTTAAAATCCCATGAAATTTGGTTTTCCATGAGTATAATCATTTTATTACCCATCATATTCAGTGTTATCATAGTTCCTTAGAATTCTATTTAATGACTAAAAAGAGGAATAATATTGTGAGAAACACTAATCCTAATGGGAAAACCACAAAATCACGGGAAATTAAATATAAAATTTCAATTCATGAGATGTTATGTTTTATCGTAAGTTAAATGGGATAATCTATAAATCCTTAGGATTTCATCATGCACTTGGACATATCATTTGGGTTCATTATAAGGTTTTCTCATCCATGTTTTTATAGGATTAATAAACCTTTTCTCTGATACCAACTATAACCACCAAAAAATTTCATGCATAGATATTACTTATAAATAGAATAATGTTCATTACATGACATAACAAAATTACCCAAGGATCATATAGGTTTAGTGTCTTTATAAAATATTTAACAAAAATAAGTGGTTCATTAATCAACTACATCATCTCCTATATATTATATCATTTCTAGAACCCTTTTTGACTCATCATAGTTAATACCCTTCTTCATATACTATAGAAAATAAATATAATAAAGGGTGAAATCAGTTTCTCTATAAGGGTAAAAAAAGATGATATAAGTCATATCGTAATTATAAGACATATGGAAAAAAACATAACCATTGAAAATTAAATCCTTCATATAAATGATCATGATATCATATCATGGGATAAATCATATATGTTCATCAAGGAACATATTCCCATAGACTATAACTTAAGATGCGTAATTTGTGGCTTAAAAACAATCATATAATATCACATCCATATAAGTTAAGGCTAATTTACGAGACCATCATAGATGGAAAATTCTATTAAAAAACCATTTCAACTCCTCATTCCATCACTATGTCACTGAACTGAGTTTATTTCTCATTCTTGCCACGTATTACTAAAATGATATCATTTATCATTCGAGTCCAATTTATATTAATAAATATAAATCATTACCAATTGAATGAGAGGGAGATATTGATCACAACTATAACATAATTAAAACTATACAGATATGTTTTACAATAACATAAATCATTCAACATTTCATATCCAATAGAATAAAATGGGTTTGACAAACATCATTAAATAACCCATGGAAAAGAAATGGGTTTCATAAATATTATTTAATCATAAAAATAAAAAAACTATGATTAATTTGGATATTATACCAAAATATATCCCAATTAAATAATACGAAACATTAATTATTGTTATCATAGATGGAAATTAATTTTGATAGATCACATGAAAAGAATTCTGGATTAAAATATCATTTTTCTCTAAAAGGTGTTCTTTTATTAAAAGGTCATGAAATAGTTATTTAAAAATAACCTTGGTTGATTAAAAGGGAATCATAAAAGAATTAATATTTCATGATAGTGGAAAAATCCCTTCATTCCATATAAATTTAAAAGACACATTCGTCGCATTCTTCAGCCAGATATGACAAAATGTACCTCATAAGGAAAATGAAAAAATGATTATATTCAAAAAATTTAGAAAATATTACAAAATGGGTAAAAATAAATTTAAAAAAAATTATAATAGCAGTAAGAAAATTTTTGTATAAATTTTAATGAAACATGGACATGGAGGAAAAATATTTCCCAGTAAATAACTTACATATAACCAATCTCGGATAATAATGAGATTGTGAAATTAACACTTACCTTAGGCCTAATTTCCATTGATGGTATCAAAAACACATATGTGTTAGTTTGAATAATGTTAATATGTTTTACATGAAACAAAATTATATTTTTTATATAATACAAGATTATCTTAATACCCTTTTTGTTATTAATAATTTATTATTACTCTTTTTTTGGGTGGTAACTGCTTCATTTTCCTATGCATGTTTTTTCATATAACTATTGATTTATGTGAATAGGATATAATTAATTTATTTATATAATGATATAATGATAATAAATATAATATAAATTCATTTTATACATTCATTTAATAATTATAAAATTGTGATTTTGGAGAATGATTCACATCACATCATGGAGATGCTACATGTAGAGACCTGAAGCTTGATGTTCATGGACATTACATTACTTTTGAGGAATATCTAATACATAACAAAAACAGACACACATGGTCTGTAATAGTTTATTGTCTTTGGAATCTTGGAATATAAACTTCTAATCATGTTGAATGATCTTCAACATCTCCTATAACGATCCTCCCCTTTTTGTTTCCTTACCTAAAACCTTTATTTTAATATTGGGGGAAAAGAAAACATAAAAAGGGTGAGATCAAATGCCCAGTTAGGGTAAGCGTGGAGAAAATAAAACAAACCATATACATTTGAACTTAAAAACATGAACATAATATTTAAACATCAAAATCTTGAGCAATGACATAAAACATGGCAGTACGTAAGGCATAGATCATAATGTATAACAAATCATGATAAAATATCATAGGAATAAATCAAGTAATTGTGGCATCCATTAATCACATGTAATTATTTCCATAGTAGCCAAGGCAATACTGCCATGACTATCATAGTGGACAAGGTCCCTTTCTAAATAGAGTTCACTCCTCGTTTTAGTCCGGTAACATTGAACTGAATTAACTTACCTTTCCAGCCATGTCTATCTCATTAGATATAAATCTTTACCCAATGAATTGTATGGAGATATAGGTCCCACCCATATCATAATGAAATCATTCTTACTTGTGCTACAACATAAACTTAAAACATTCATCATAACCCAAAGAATAAAATGGGTTTCATAAAGATCATATCGTCATCACATAATCCATATAAAACAAATAGATATTCCATTATAAGAAAAGAGAAAGCATTTAAATCATAGATACATTATACTTGAAACATACACATATGAAATAATTTCTTCATAGATGGAAAATGGTTTTGATAAAACACTTGAAATGAATTCTTGAGGAAAATATCATTTCTTCTTCAAAATCATTTTCTTTTCACAAAATGCCATTCAATTATAAAAGGAAATGATTTTGTTGAAAATAATAATAAAATAATATAGAGAAAGCTTCATGAAAATTAGGTGTTATGAAACCGTAAAAATCCATTCTCGCTGTATAAGTAAAAAAATAACAATTTCCTCGTATTTTTGTCGGAAAAGTCAAAAAGTACCTTGTAGGGTAAATAAAAGTAAGATTCCTTCCATACCACGGGGTAAAATTTAAAGTGGGTAAAAATGACTTTAAAAATACATGAATAACCTTTTACAAATCATGGACATGGATGATAGCAATAACCCTAGTAAATAATTATGAATAAACAATCTCAGATAAGAATGAGATTGGAATAATTATCTCTTACCTTAGGTCTGATTTGCTTCGTATGGATCCAAACCTCCTATATAATGATTTAAATAATTCCATTTACTTATTAAAGAATCATATTCATTGTTATGATATCATATATGGTTCACTTATGACTTCACATTACCCATTCTTTTGTAAATTAATGTTAAAGTTGCGTTTTGGGTAAATTCGTTTCATTTGTCATTCGTGTTTTAACTTGTAATTATTCATATGATTACATAGATCATGGTTACATACATACAGAATGTAAAACATGATTTATATATAATATATATATTAATAATATACATATATATATATATATATAATAGATCGATAAATGGAAGGAAATACACTGTTCATGGAGACGGTAGGCCGTACGTACACATGAACGCTATTTTCATTTCTTTATTGAATTGAAGGGAATTAAGTAGATGACATACATATATATATACATAAATACAGTTTCATTATTATGTCATATATTTCACGATTAATTATTATATATACTTTATAATCATTAATGAATAGTTAATCATTGAGAATGAATCTCATCGCGTTGTGGAGACAGTAGTCCGTACGTACGAACGAGCGATGATATCATTTCCATGATCATGGAATTTTATTGAAGTGTATGTATAATATTTAAGAATCAATATATCTTTAAAATAATCATTTATAGTCATTACTTACACCATTATAACCATCCAAGCATGGTGGTTGTGAAAAATAGATTACACCACGGCGTGGAGACGGTATTCTGTACGTACGCACGCGCGGTGATTTTGTTTTCCGTAGGATGGATAAATGGTGAAATAGGTTTTTTCGACACATATAATAACATATCGGTATATGAGTGATACTGATGTTATTACTCCATAATGAGAAAACTAAAGAAGAAGAAATGGAAGAAGAAATAAAGTTGAAAAAATCGGTAACGAACATTACCTCTTCTTTGAAGCGCCTTTTGGATACCTCCACTTAAGGCACTGAAATTGGTCTTTACAAAAGACCGGGACCTATAGGATGTTTCTAGGGAAGTGGAGAAGATAATTTGGAAGGGTTTGGCCGAGCTTGAAGGATCAAATTGGGGTGAGGAAGAGAGGGAGGAGGTGCCCTTTTATAAGGGAGAGGAGGGGCACCTTTGGAAATCTTAAAAATATTAATTTATAATAAATCTAACCCCACTTAAAAACCTCCAAAAATGACTCATATTCGAATATTATATGATTTAGGGTTGTAATCTCATAAACCAATAAAATTCAGACATGTTAGGAAATTATTTTAATCATTATCAACTTGATTTATCTTTACTTAATCAATTTAATTTTATTTGTGGTAATAACATTCTTAATTTTAAATTATAACAAATAATTACTTATTTGTTGTGAATTTACCATAATTGGATACTTTATAACATTTTAGACCATATAAATTTAAATTTATAATTTTTTTATATTTTTGTGATTTTTAAACAATTTTGTAATATGTTATTTTTCTAAAATAACAATAGTGTCAATTTTGAAACTATTCATTTATTTGAATTTAAATAAAATATATACAGAATATATGTTCGAAATAAAATCTTTAATAGATTCATAAAAGGTCATATGTATCTATTAAATTAGCGGAGAACATTAAATAGTTCATATAATATTTATTTTATTATTTTTAAAACCATTTATTTTTTTTATCTCTTAATAAAATAATTACTACAACATTTTTGTATAATTATTTAATATAATTATATTTTGTATAAAAATTAAAAATAAAATTCTATGATGAAGATAAATATATTAAACTTCACAATAATACATTAAATATAATTTATCATCTTAAAATCACAAAATTTAAATTGTTATATTAAATTATGAAGGTGACAACTTTGGCATCATTTAAAATAAAATAATATAAGTGTCATAATCACTTATATAAGACTCTAAACGGTTATATATTAGGTTATTGGATGCATAAGGTGTAGATATACACTAACAATAAGTTTTGGTCAGGTTTTTGGGCCTTTTATTGGGTATTATTATTTCAATAAAAACAATATTACTGATTTTTCACTTAATAAATAATTTCTGCATCATTAATGTATCACCATTAATGACAATTATTTAATCCCTAAAAATTCTAAATAAATTATCATGTTGTAGATAGTTTTATCATATTTCTGTATACAATTCATGTTTGATGTTTTATGATGTTTATCACTGAATTAAAATTATTATACTTATAAGATTTAAGAGAGTGACATGTTGTCACTTTCTTTGGTTTAATAATAATTAAATTATTTTCATGGTCAAAAGTCCATAAAATAAATCTAATCCGTCCCTTAGGTGATATGGGTATACTTTTATCCATCTAATAGAATTTTGTCATGTGTTAGGGTAATTTTATAATATTATAATTACCCTTAATTACCGATTTACCTTTAACTATGGTAAATAAAATTTATCGTAGTTACTATTAATAATTCCCAAAAATAAAAAGTAGCTTACTAAAATAATTTGGACCCACTGATTCCAAATATGGAATCAATTATTTCAAATTCAATACACAGATGTTTCAGAAATTAAATTAAAATTAATACTGTTATCGAATGAAAACAGGTTTTTGATTAAAACATTGCAAAAGATTGAATTGATTTAACCTATGAATTCAATGTAAAATCAATGTTTATGACATACATTATATTAAATGGTAATAATATATTATATTTATACTTAAAACCATCAAATATTTTAATTTAACCACATATGTTATTAGGATGAAAATGTTTTTTTAATTAAAATATAGCGTGTTATTACTATTCATTAAAATATGAAAGTAATCAGAAAAATATCAAAACTTTATCGAATGTAAATTTTTATATCCTGATTCAAAAGAAGAATTTTATTTTGTCAAATTTTACTTTTAAACAAATAAAAACTAGATTTAAAGTGGGAGCGCCATCAAAAGGCGTTAAAACTGCATTTTTTAAAAAATACTTAATTTACCCGAAATATTTATTTTGGTTCTTATACCATTTTCTAGAAAATGTGTAAGATGAATAATAATGTTATAAAATTCAAACATTAGTTAATAATATTCATAACGGCTAGTTCATAATAATATTATAATAATATACCATTGTTTAGTAAAACCCGGTATTGCGTACAACACACGCTATCGAGAAAGGTCGCAATTACGTGTAATAAAAGCCAAGCTAGGGTTTTGTGTTGTGGAAGACTCCTTTGATGTTTCATTTAACAGAATCCAACCATATTTCATTTATACATTGAATATATATATATATATATACACACACTCAATGTTGTGTATAATGACTATTATCAAACGAACAAGAAATTGTGTGTAACACATTCTAAGAATAGTGTTGCATATACTGCAAGCTAATACGGTGTTGCGTATAGAACAAGATAATATTGTTGTTTCATAAAACACATGACATAAAATAAATTAAAAATAATAAATGTCATAAAATATTGGTTTGTTACATTCTACCCCCCATAAAATGAATTTCGGCCTCAAAATTCATCAGGGTTATGCATGGTTTTCTACATAAATGTTTCTTTTATTAAAACCCACATCATAAAATGAAATACCAAAACATAACATTCAAAACTAATGTATGAAACGTAATGGTTACCCAAATTAACTCATCATTGGGTTTCCACGTAGGAGAACATAGGTGAAAATATGGATTTGGAAGAGAAATCTAACCATCATGTTCTGATGGAGAGTGGTTGAGGACATGGCTATGAAAAAACCAACAATCACAAAGCCATAAATTTGAGATGATCTAAGGTACCATCGGATTCATCGGATATAAGAGCACTAGGACAAAATTTTGGGTTTTCATGATCATTTCCCTAAAGTTGAAAATTTTGAATTAGAAGAAATACTTTCTTGATTTTGGTACAATCTCACTTTTGTTCGTGCTTTGAACAATTTCCACTCCATCTCTTTAAGAAATTATATTGAATATGTTATTCGTGAAGTGTTAGCAGATCATGTGATAGAATGATGGGTCATTCCATCTATTTCAAAAAAATGGTTAGCAAAAATGTAAGTCCATCTTATGGTTAGATTATTCGTATATGGTTCCAAAAATGAACTTATACTTCATATATCATACCGCTTAATAAAATAAAACTAGTTTCTACTAACCAATGACTTCCTGTAGTCCATTGGTATGCGATAAAGGCCAGTCGCACTTCGGTTGTGGGTTCGATTCCCACAGCCTTGTCCAACACAATGGGTTGTCGCCCATCCTGCAGGTAGTCCTTTTTCTAAAATTACATTACTATAACATCCCATCAATAACATCGAAAAAGGTTCTATCCTTAAACAATACTAACTTATTTCCAACATAATCCATTCCAATCTTTAGGCTTATCTAAAATACTTCGGTCCAAGCTCATAGTATAAAGAAAATGTTTACAAGAAATGTCACATAACAATCACGTGAATGCCATCATTTATCCCCCATATAACATAAGATATATCTTGTTGTTCAAATTACAAACATGTGAATGCCTTAATCAAGTATTCTCTTGAAGAATGAATACCCATTGAACCTTAGTGAAAACATGAATGCAGTTAAAAGTTAACACTTTCCACATACCAAAATCCTCAAAATTCTATATACCCAAAGCACGATATCACTTAGTCTATATATCAATCACGAGCTCATGAATACAATAAAACATCTCATTATCTTCTTATCCCTTCATTATATGCATATCATCTGCTTTCCAAAATATTTGAATCACTTTTCATAGTTACCGGTACCATTAAATTATTGAAAACCAAAATAGACTAATACAAAAATATTCCAATACACCATAAAAGTACCTCAAAAACATTATTCTTGAATACCAATACATAAAAACTTCAATCCATCCACTTCAATTATTGTCCTGGAATAAGTACTTCCTTGATTTAAAAGTAAATTTTTAGGTTAGGGAATTGAGTTGGGTAATGCCCATATTCTCCACAAATAAGACATTGAACTCCATTACATTCTGTCACTCTATGACCCTTTTCTCCACACAGATAACATTTATCCCTCCACATGAGATATTCCTCAAGGTTCTTTTTCCCTTCTTTAGAAATCTCAATCTTCCCTTCTCTATGGTCCTCACTATACGAACATGCATAAAATTCCATCTTCCTCTTATTTGATGACATAGTAATACCACTAAATTTCACCTTGTTAATAATATATCGCGATGACTAATTCGGCATAATCATAATATCATTCTCTCTAGGCATTACACAATTTCGTTGATCATAGTCACCAATTTTTCCATTAGATTAAATTTTAACCGAATTCATTCTGGTTCCCTCCATTGACTAAAACATAAAAAGAATTCTGTAAGAGACAAAAATCATTCTTGGTAAAACAACAGAGTAATGGGGGAGTACCCTCAATATCTATCATCTTTGGTTAAATTGTAAGATCCTTACCATAGTTCTAGGACTATATCCTATACTTATAAATATCCTTAGGGACATCCCTAGACATACCTTAGAAATATCTCTAGGGATCTCACTAATGTTTTTGCATCCTAGTTTCCAAAGGATGACTAAACCTTTCCTCTGATACTGACTGTAGAGACCCAAAGATTGATGTTCATGGACAGTACAATACTTTTGCGGAATATCTAGTACATAACAAAAACAGACACACAAGGACCGTAATAGTATAGTGTCTTTGGAAACATGGAATATAAACTTCTAATCATGTTGAATGATCTTCAACATCTCCCAATACGATCCTACCCTTTTTCTTTCCTTACCTAAAACCATTATTTTAATCCTGGGGGAAAAGAAAACATAAAAAGGGTGAGCTAAAATGCTCAGTAAGGGTAATCATGGAGAAAATAAAACAAACCATATACATTTGAACTTAAAAACATGAACATAATATTTAAACATCAAAATCTTGAGCAATGACATAAAACATGGCAGTAGGTAAGGAATAGATCATAACAGATCATCAATCATGAAAAAATAGCATAGGAATAATGCATGTAATTGTGGAATCCATTGATCACATGTAATGATTTCCATAGTAGCCAAGGCATTACTGTTATGACCATCATAGTAGACAAGGTCCCTTTCTGAATCGAGTTCATTCATCGTTTCAGTCCTGTAAAACTGAACCAGATTAACTTACCATTCCAGCCATGTCTATCTCATGAGATATAAATCATTACCCAATGCATTGGAGGGAGATATAGGTCCCACCCATCTCATAATGTAATCATTATTACTTGTTCCACAACATAAACATAAAACATTCATCATATCCCAATGAATAAAATGGGTTTCATAAACATCATATCATCATCACATAATCCATAGAAAAAAAATTGATATTTCATCATAAGAAATGTGAAAGCATGTAAATCATAGATACATTATACTTGAAACATACACATATGAAATAATTTCATCATATATGGAGAATGGTTTTGATAAAACACGTGAAATGAATTCTTGAGGAAAATATCCTTTCTTCTTCAAAATCATTTTCTTTTCACAAAATGCCATTCAATTATAAAAGTAAATGATTTTATTGAAAATAATCATAAAATCTTGTAGAGGAATCTTCATGAAAATGAGGCATTATGAAACCGTAAAAATCAGTTCACGCCGTATAAGTAAAAAATAACAATTTCCTCGTACTTTTGTCGGAAAAGTCAAAAAGTACCATGTAGGGTAAATAAAAGAACGATTCCTTCCATACCATGGGGTAAAATTCAAATTGGGTATAATAGAATTTAATCATACATTACTACCCTTTTATAAAACATGGGCATGGATGATAGCAATAACCCTAGTAAATACTTACGAATAAACAATCTTGGATAAGAATGAAATTGGAATAATGATCCCATACATTAGGTCTGATATGATTCGTATGGATCTGAACCTCCTGTATAATGATTTAAATAATGTCATTGACTTAGTATAGAATCAAATTAATTGTTATGATATCATATATGGTTCTCTTATGACTTTATATTACCCATTCTTTTGTAATTTAATGTTAAAGTAGTGTTTTTGGTAAAATCGTTTCATTTGTCGTTCGTGTTTTAACTAGTAATTATTCATATGATTACATAGATCATGGTTACTTACATAAAGAATTTAAAACATGATTTATATATAATATATATTCAGAATATACATATATATAATAGATCGATAAATGGAATGAAATACACCGTTCATGGAGACGGTAGGTCGTACGTACGCATGAACGCTGTTTTCATTTCCGTATTGAATTTAATGAAATTAAGTAGATGACATACATATATATATACATAAATAAAGTATCGTTATTATTTCATATATTTCATGATTAATTATTATATATACTCTATAATCATTCATGAATGCTTAATCATTGAGAATGAATCTCATCGCGTCGTGGAGAGAGTAGTCTGTACGTACGCACGAGCGATGATATCATTCCCATGATCGTGGAATTGTATTGATGTGTATGTATAATATTTAAGAATCCATATAACTTTACAATAATTATATATGGTCATTATTTACACCATTATACCCATCCATGTAAGGTGGTGGTGGAAAATAGATTACACCACGGCCTGGAGACGGTATTCCATACATACGCACGCACGGTGATTTCATTTTCCGTAGGATGGATAAATGGTGAAATAGGGTTGTTTAATAATTATAATATCATATCATTATATGAGTGATACTGATGTAATTACTTCATAATTAAACAACTAAATAAGAATAAGTGGAAGAAGAAATAAAGGTGAAAGTATCGATAACGAACATTACCTCTTGTTTGAAGCGCCTCTTTGAGACCTCTTCTTAGGGTACTAAAATTGGTATTTGAAGAAAACCAGGACCTCTAGGATGTTTCTAGGGAAGTGGCGAAGATAATTTGTTAGGGTTCGGTCGAGCATGAAGGCTCAAATTGGTGTGAGGAAGAGAGGGAAGAGGTGCCCTTTTATAAGGGAGGGGAGGAGCACCTTTGGAAATCATAAAAATATTAATTTATAATAAATATAACCCCACATTAAAACCTCCACAAATGACTCATATTCGAATATTATATGATATAGGGTTTTAATATCATCAACAAATAAAATTTAGACATGCTGATAAATTATATTAAACATTATCAACTTGATTGATCCTTACTTAATCAATTTAATTTTATTTTTGGTAATAACATTCTAAATTTTAAATTATAACAAATAATTACTTATTTTTTTGTTAATAGTACATAATTTTATACTTTATAAAATTTTAGACCATATAAATTTAAATTTATAATTTTTATATATTTTTGTGATTTTTAAACAATTTTATAAGATGTTATTATTATAAAATAACAATAGTGCCAATTTTGACACTATTTATTTATTTGAATTTCAATAAAATATATACAGAAGATATGTTCAAAATAAAATCATTAATAGATTAATAAAAGTCATATGAATCTATAAAATTAGTGGAGAACATTAAATAGTTCATATAATATTTATTTTATAATTTTTAAAACCATTTATTTGGTTTATCTCTTAATAAAATAATTACTACAACATTTTTGTATAATTATTTAATATACTAATTTTTTGCATAAAAATTAAAATTAAAATCCTATGATGAAGATAAATCTATTAACTTTCACAATAATACTTTTACAAGAATTTATCATCTTAAAATCACAATATTGAAATTGTTATATTAAATTTTGAAGGTGACAACTTGGGCATCATTTAAAATAAAATAATATAGGTGTCATAATCACTTTAATAAGACTCCAAACGATTATATATTAGGTCATTGGATGATTAACGTGTATATATACACTACCAATATGTTTTGGGCAGGATTTTGGAACGTTTAATGGGTATTATTATTTTAATAAAAACTATATTACTGATTTGTCACTTAATAAATAATTTCTCCATCATTAATGTATCACCATTAATGACAATTATTTAATCCATAAAAATTATAAATAAATTATCATGATGTAGATAATTTTATTATATTTCAGGAGACTATTCATGTTCAAAGTTTTATGATGTTTATCACTAAATTAAAATTATTATACAAATAAGATTAAAGAGAGTGACATGTTGTCACTTTCTTTGGTTTTAATAATAATTAAATTATTTTCACCGTCAAAAGACTATAAAATGAATCTAATCCGACCCTTAGGTGATATGGGTATACCTTTATCAATCTAATAGTATTTTCTCATGTGTTAGTGTAATTTTATAATATTATATTTACACTTAATTACCCGATTTACCTTTAACTAAGGTAAAACAAATTTACCGTAGTTACTATTCATAATTCGCAAAAAATAAAAAGTAGTCTATTAACATAATTTGGACCCACTAATTCTAAATATGGAATCCATTTTTTCAAATTCAATACACATAATTTTCAGAAAATAAATTAAAAATAATCCCATTGTCGAATGAAAACGGGGTTTTGATTAAAACATTGCAAAAGATTGAATTGATTTAACCGATGAATTCAATGTAAAATCAATTCTAATGACATACATTATATTAAATGATAAGAATATATTATATTTATACTTTAAAACCATCCAATATTATAATTTAACCACATAAGTTATTACGATTAAAAAAGATGTTTTTAATTAAAATATAGCGTGTTTTTACTATTAATTTAAATATGAAAGTTATCAGAAAAATATCAAAACATTATCCAATGTAAATTTTTATATCCTGATTCAAAAGAAGATTTTAATTTTGTCAAATCGAACTTATAAACATGTCAGAAACAAGATTTAATGTGGGTTCTCTATCAAAAGGTGGCAAAACTGCATTTTTTGAAAAATACTTATTTTACCCAAAAAAATTATTATGTTCTTATACCATGTTCTAGAAAATGTGTAAGATAAATAATACTGTTATAAGATATCAAATTTAGTAAATACTATTCATAACATCTAGTTCATAATAATATTATAATAATATACCGTTGTTTAGTAAAACTTGGTATTGCGTACACCACACGCTATCGAGGAAGGTCGCGATTGCGTGTAATAAAAGCCAAGTTATGGTTTTGTGTTGTGCAAGACTCCTTTTTTGTTTCATATAACAGAATCCAACCATATTTCCTTTATACATTGAATATATATATATATATATATATACACTCAATGTTGCGTAGAATGACTATTATCAAACAAACATGAAATTGTGTGTAACACAATCTAAGAATAGTGTAGCGTATACTGTAAGATAATACGGTGTTGCGTATAGTACAAGATAATATTTTTGTAGCATAAAACACATGACATCAAATAAATTAAAAAGAATACTTATCATAAAATATCTGGTTGTTACATTCTACCCCCCTTAAAATGAATTTCGGCCTCGAAATTCGTCGGGGTTATGCATGGTTTTATACATGAAATATTCTTTAATTAAAACCCACATCATAAAATGAAATACCAAAACATAACATTAAAAACTATTGTATGAAACGTAATGGTTACCCAAATTAACTCATCACAGGGTTTCCACGTAGGAGAACATGGGTGAAAATATGGATATGGAAGAGAAATCTAACCATCATGTTCTGATGGAGAGTGGTAGAGAACACAGCTATGGAAAAGACAACAATCACAAAGCCATAAATTTGTGATGATCTAAGACACCATCTGATTCATCGAATATAAGAGCACTAGGACAACATTTTTGGTTTTCAAGATCATTTCCCTAAAGTTTATAATTTTGAATAAGAAGAAATACTTTCTTGATTTTGGTACAATCTCACTGTTGTTCGTGCTTTGAACAATTTCTACTTCATCTCTTAAAGAAACGAAGATGAATTTGTTATTTGCGAAGTGTTAGCCGATCATGTGATAGAATTATGGGTCATTCCATCTGTTTCAAACAAAAGGTTAGCAAAAGTTATAGGTCCATCTTATGGTTAGATTAATCATATATGGTTCCAAAAATGAACTTATACGTCATATATCAATCCACATAATAAAATAAAACTAGTTTCTACTAACCAGTGACTTCCTATAGGCCATTGGTATGTGATAAAGGCCAGTCGCACTTCGGTTGTGGGTTCGATTCCCACAACCTTGTCTGATGCGATCGGCTGTCGCCCATCCTACGAGTTGTCCTTTTTCTAAAATTACATTACTATAACATCCCATCAATAAAATCGAAAAAAGATCTATCCTTAAACAATACTAACTTATGTCCAACATAATCCATTCCAATCTTTAGGATTATCTAAAATACTTTGGTCCAAGCTCATACTATAAAGAAAATGATTACATGAAATGTCACATAACAATCATGTGAATTCCATCATTTATCCCCCATATATCATAAGATATATCTTTTTGGTCAAATTACAAACATGGGAATACCATAATCATGTATTATCTTGAAGAATGAATACCCATTGAACCCTAGTGAAAACATGAATGCAGTTAAAAGATAACACTTTCCACATACCAAAATCCTCAAAATTCTATATACTCAAACCATGGTATCAATTAGTCCATATATCAATAATGAGCTCATGAATACCATAAAACAACTCATTATCATCTTATCCCTTCATTATCTACATATCAACTGCCTTCCAAAATATTTGAATCACTTTTCATGGTTACCGGTACCATTAAATTATTGAAAACCACAATAGACTAATTCAAAAATATTCTAATACACCATAAAATTACCTCAACAACATTATTCTTGAATACCAATACCGAAACACTTCAATACATCCACTTCAGTGATTGTCCTAATATAAGTCCTTGCTTGATTTAAAAGTAACTTTTTAGGTTAGGGTATTGAGTTGGGTAATGCCCATGTTCTCCACAAAGAAGACATTTAACTCCATTGCAGTATGTCACTATATGACCATTTTCTCCACACAAATAACATATATCCCTCCATTTGAGGTATTCCTCACGGTTCTTTTTTCCTTCTTTAGAAATCTCTTCTCTATGCTCCTTACTATGCAAACATGCATAAAATTCCATCTTCCTCTTATTTGATGACATAGTAATACCACTAAATTTTACCTTATTAATCATATATCGTGATGAAAGATTCGACATAATCACAATATCTTTCCCTCTAGGCATTGCGCAATTTCGTTGGTCATAGTGACCAATTTTCCCATTGGATTCAATGTTAACTGAATTCCTTCCGGTTCCCTCAATTGACTAAAAAAAAGAATTCTGTAAGAGGCAAAAAATCATG
Source organism: Viscum album (assembly GCA_963277665.1). Classification (NCBI taxonomy): domain Eukaryota; kingdom Viridiplantae; phylum Streptophyta; class Magnoliopsida; order Santalales; family Viscaceae; genus Viscum; species Viscum album. The sequence continues at coordinate 2,083,971,512 of OY728165.1, read as the reverse complement.
CTAGGGAAAACAACATAGTAAAGGGGGAGTACCCTCAATATCTAACATCTTAGGTTAAATTCTAAGATCGTTACTGTAGTTCTTGGACTATATCCTACACGTATACTTATCCATAGGGACATCCCTAGACATATCTTAGAAATATCACTAGGGATCTCACAATTGTTTTCGCATCCTAGTTTCCAAAGGATGACTAAATATTTCCACTGATACCAACTGTAGAGGCCCAAAGATTAACGTTCATGGAAATTACATTACTTTTTTGGAATATCTAATTCCTAACAAAAATAGACACACAAGGACCGTAATAGTTTAGTGACTTTGGAAACTTGGAATATAAACTTCTAATCATGTTGAAAGTTATTCAACATATCCCATAACGATCATCCCCTTTTTGTTTCCTTACCTAAAACCTTTATTTTAATCCTGTGGGAAAATAAAACATAAAAAGGGTGATCACAAATGCTCAGTAAGGGTAAGCGTGGAGAAAATAAAACAAACCATATACATTGAAACTTAAAAAATGAACATAATATTTAAACATCAAAATCTTGAGCAATGACATAAAACATGGCAGTACATAAGGTATAGATCCTAATGGATCATAAATCATGATAAAATATAATAGAAATAATGCATGTAATTGTGGCATCCATTAATCACATGTAATGATTTTCCTAGTAGACAAGGAATTACTGCCATGACCATCTTAGTGGAAAAGGTTCCTTTCTTAATCAAGTTCACTCGTCATTTCAGTCTTGTAACACTGAACCGAATTAACTTACCATTCTATCCATGACTATCACATGAGATATAAATCTTTACCCAATGCATTGGAGGGAGATATAGGTCCCACCCATCTCATAATGAAATCATTTTTACTTGTGCCACAACATAAACTTAAAACACTCATCATAACCCAAAGAATAAAATAGGTTTCATAAACATCATATCATCATCACATAATCCATATAAAAAAATGGATATTTCATCATAAGAAAAGTAAAAGAATGTAAATCATAGAGACATTATTCTTGAAACATACACATGTAAAATAATTTCATCATAGATGGAAAATGGTTTTGATAAAATACATGAAATGAATTCTTGAGGAAAATATCCTTTCTTATTAAAAATCATTTTCTTTTCACAAAATTCCATTCAATTATGAAAGGAAAGTATTTTGTTGAAAATAATAATAAAATCTTGTAGAGGAAGCTTCATGAAAATGAGGCGTTATGAAACCGTAAAAATCTATTCACACCGTATAAGTAAAAAAAACAATTTCCTCGTACTTTTGTCGGAAAAGTCAAAAAGTACCTTGTAGGGTAAATAAAAGAACGATTCCTTCCATACCATGGGGTAAAAGTCAAAGTGGGTAGAAATGAATTTAGACATAAATGAATACCCTTTTATAAAACATGGACATGTATGATAGAAATAACCCCTGTAAATACTTACGAATAAACAATCTCGGATAAGAATGAGATTGGAATAATTATCCCTTACCTTAGGTCCGATATGCTTCGTATGGATCTGAACCTCCTGTATAATGATTTAAATAATGTCATTGACTTATTATAGAATCATATTCATTGTTATGATATCATATATGGTTCACTTATGACTTTATATTACCAATTCTTTTGTAAATTAATGTTAATGTATCGTTTTGGGTAAAACCGTTTCATTTTTCGTTCGTGTTTTAACTTGTAATTATTCATATGATTACTTAGATCATGGTTACTTACATCCAGAATGTAAAACATGATTTATATATAATATATATACAGAATATACATATATATAATAAATTGATAAGTGGAAAGAAATACACCGTTCATGGAGACGGTAGGTCGTACGTAATCGTGAATGCTGTTTTCAATTCTTTATTGAATTGAATGGAATTAAGTAGATGACATACATATATATATACATAAATCTAGTATCATTATTATTTCATATATTTCATGATTAATTATTATATATACTTTATAATCATTCATGAATAGTTAATCATTGAAAATGAATCTCATCACGTCGTGGAGACGGTAGTCCGTACGTACGAACGAGCGATGATATCATTACCAGGATTGTGGAATTGTATTGAAGTGTATGTATAATATTTAATAATCAATATAAATTTAAAATAATCATATATAGTTATTATTTACACCATTATACCCATCCATGTAAGGTGGTGGTGGAAAATCTATTTCACCACGACGTGGAGACGGTATTCCGTACGTACGCATGGGCGGTGATTTCATTTTCCGTAGGATGGATAAATGGTGAAATAGGGTTGTTTCGTACTTATAAAAACATATCAGTATATGAGTGATACTATTGTTATTAATTAAAAATGAAACAACTATAGTAGAAGAAGTGAAAGAAGAAATAATGTTGAAAGAATCGGTAACGAACATTACTTATTCTTTGAAACGGCTCTTTGAGACCTCCTCTTAGGGAACTAAAATTGGTCTTTGAAGAAGACCATTACCCCTAGGATGTTTCTTGGGAAGTGGAGAAGATAATTTGGTAGGTTTTTTCCGAGCCTTAGGGCTCAAATTGGTGTAAGGAAGAGAGGGAGGAGGTTCCCTTTTATATGGGAGGGGAGGGGCACGTTTGGAAATATTAAAAATATTAATTTATAATAAATATAACCCCACATAAAACATCCAAAAATTACTCATATTCGAATATTAGATGAGATAGGGTTGTAAGATCATAAACCAATAAAATTTATACATGTTAGGAAATTATTGTAAACATTGTCAACTTGATTTATCCTTATATAATCAATTTAATTTTTTTTGGGTAATGACATTCTAAATTTTCAATTATAAAAAGTAATTACTTATTTGTTGTGAATTTTCTATAATTGGATAAATAATAACATTTTATACCATATAAATATAAATTTATTATTTTTATATATTTTTCTGATTTTTAAACAATTTTACTATATGTTATTTTTATAAAATAACAATAGTGTCAATTTAGACACTATTCATTTATTTTAATTTTAATAAAATATATACAGAAGATATGTTTGATCTAAAAGATTTAATAGATTAATAAAAGATCATATGTATCTATAAAATTAGTCGATAACATTAAATATTTCATATAATATTTATTTTATTATTTTTAAAACCATTTATTTGGGTTATCTCTTAATAAAATAATTACTAAAACATTTTTGTATAATTATTTAATATACCTATTTGTTTCATATAAATTAAAAATAAAATCCTATGATGAATTTAAATCTATTAAAGTTCACAATAATACTTTTACTAGAATTTATCATCTTAAAATCACAATATTTAAATTGTTATATTAAATTATGAAGGTGACAACTTTGGCATCATTAAAAATAAAATAATATAAGTGTCATAATCACTTTTATAAGAATACAAACTGTTATATATTAGGTAATTGGATGATCGAGGTGTATATATACACTAATAATAAGTTTTGGTCAGGTTTGTGAGCCTTTTAATGGGTATTATTATTTCAATAAAAACTATATTACTTATTTTTCACTTAATAAATAATTTCTGTATCATTAATGTATCACCATTAATTACAATTATTTAATCCATAAAAATTATAAATAAATTATAATGATGTAGATAATATTATTAGATTTCTGGAGACTATTCATGTTCGATGTTTTATGATGTTTATCACTAAATTAAAATTATTATACTTATAAGATTTAAGAGAGTGACATGTTGTCCCTTTCTTTGGTTTTAATAATAATTAAAATATTATCATGGTCAAAAGTCCATAAAATGATTCTAATCCAACAATTAGGTGATTTGGGTATATGTTTAGCCATCCAATATAATTTTTTCATTTATTATCGTAATTTTATAATATTATATTTACCCTTAATTACCAGATTTACCGTTAAATACGGTAAATAAAATTTACCATAGTTACTATTCATAATTCCCAAAAATAAAAAGTAGCCTATTAACAAAATTTGGTCCCACTGATTCCAAATATGGAATCCATTTTTTCAAATTCAATACACAAAATTTGTAGGTATTAAATTAAAATTAATCCCATTGGTGATTGAAAATGGGTTTTTGATTAAAACATTACAAAAGATTGAATTGATTTAACCTAAGAATTCAATGTAAAATCAATGATAATGAAATAAATTATATTAAATGGTAAAAATATATTATATTTATACTTTAAAACCATCCAATATTGTAATTTAACCACATAAGTTATTATGATGAAAAAACTTGTTTTTAATTAAAATATTGCGTGTTTTTACTATTCATTAAAATATGAAAGTTATCAGAAAAATATAAAAGCTTTATCCAATGTAAATTTTAATATCTTGATTCAATAGAATATTTTTATTTTGTCAAATTGAACTTATAAACATTTCAAAAACTATATTTAAAGTGGGTTCTCCATCAAAAGGTGGCAAAACTGCATTTCTAGAAAAATACTTATTTTACCGAAAAAAATTATTTTGTTCTTATACCATGTTCTAGAAAATGTTTAATATGAATAATAATGTTAAAAAATTAAAAATTTAGTTAATACTATTCATAACTTCTAGTTCATAAAAATATTATAATGATATACCTTTGTTTAGTAAAACTAGGTATTGCGTACAACAGACGCTATCCAGGAAGGTCGTGATTGCGTGTAATGAAAGCCAAGATAGGGTTGTGTGTTCTGAAAGACTCCTTTGTTGTTTCATATAACAGAATACAACCATATTTTATTTATACTTTGAATATATATATATATATACACTCAAAGTTGTGTAGAATGACTATTATCAAACGAATTTGAAATTGTGTGTAACACAATCTAAGAATAATGTTGTGTATACTGTAAGCTAATACGATGTTACGTATAGCACAAGATAATATTGTTTTAGCATAAAACACATGACATAAAATAAATTAAAAAAAATACTTATCATTAAATATCAGGTTGTTATAGAACACATGAGTGATGATATCGTTCACTTAATGGTGAAATGATATGGAAGTAGATGGTATATATTTTGTTCTCAAATAAATATAATGATATAATATATATATATATATATTATTTCTGTAATAATACCCAACAATGTAATGTGGTGATGAAAATAATATTACCCTATTATGTAGAGATGGTATGTTGTATGTAGGTACGTGTGTTACATTCCTTTTTTGTAGGATGGATAGAAGGTGGAATTTGTTTTCCCATAATAATAATAAAATCTCAGAACATATGATATACTAGAGTTAATATTTTATAATGGGAACTACATATGAATAGTAAGTAGAAGAAGAAATAATAATGAAAGATTATGGGAAGGAGAATACCACTTCTTCGGCGAGCTCCAACTAGACATCCTCTTAAGAACACTAGAGTATGTCTTTTTAGAGGATAAACTCCAATATAATATATCTAAGAAGTATTAGAAGTTAAATTTAACAGTATGGTTGAGAAATAAGTCTCAAAGGGATATGAATAATTGAGGGACGAGGTGCACTTTTATAATTGAAGTGAGTGGCATTTTTGGAATTTCAGAAAATATTAATTTATTATAATTTCAAAATCAATAAAAATACATCCAAAATACCATATATTTTTATATAAGATGATATAATTTTAAAATATAATCATGAAATAGATTTTTTAAAAGTTTTATTATTTTTTCAAACCCTATAATTGTTTATTAACCCATAGATAACATACTTTATTTTTAATAAGGGTAACATCTTTTTCAATACTAAAAGATCTAAAATTTTACTTATTTGAAGTAAATAAGACATTTAATGAAAAATATAGAATATTATTAACCAAATTATTATTATTTGGGCTTTTAAAATATCTTTTAGTATTTCAAATAATTTAATAATATATTATTTATATAAAATACAAAGAGTGTCAATTTTGACATTATTAATTTCATGGATTTTTAAAAAATATCAATATAAAAATTTATCTTTGAAAAAAATGTTTTATTATATCTCTAGTATTTCAATCTAAAATAAAAATTTCATTTATCACATTAATTATTTAAAATTAATTTTATTTTAATATTTTTTGTACCATTTATTTTTCATTTCCATTAATAAAATAATTATTACATCAGTGTTGTGAAATTATTGGATATACATATTTATTAATTAAAAATAAAAATAATATACCTCGATGAAAATAAATGTAATATATTTTAAATTTTTATTTATAGTTGAATTTATCTACTATATCACCTAAAAATAAAAATGATAGAGTTATTATAAATTAAAAGTTACATCTCTAAATTCTTAATAAAGAAAATATTATAAATTTTATTATGTCACCCAGGTGGCCGAAAACATAAAAAATAAATTTATTTACTGAAAGTATCTTTATTAAGTCAATAATTTACCTTTTTGTTTGTTTATAACATAATTTTTTTCTATATGGACACATAAGAGATATTACTGATTAAGAAAATGACATTTTATGTCTTTCTTTTATTTAAATATTATATAAGTCATTTTCATAGAAATGTTTCTATTAAGTGACTTATTATTATACTTATGTTTTAAGGGTTTAATTTCACTAATCCAATAATTTTTTCTTTTTTAGGGTCATTGTATTTCCTCTATAATTTTAGTTTTAATCGATATTACTAAATTTAAATTTTACCATAACAGTTTTTTTACCAAGGTTATTATTCATATGTGCCGAAAGTGAAAGGGAACTATTAAATAAATTTCTACATTATGAATATAAATTTGGAATCCATTTTTAAAAATTCAAAATCTATAAGTTATAAAATTAAATTTCAAATTAAACAGGAAAAATTCCATGAAAAACATTTTTTTCAAAAAAAATACTCTATAAAAAACATAAAATGAATTTATACTAATTTAATGTATAAATTAATTTTAAAAAACAATAATTGAATAAAAATAAACTAGTTAAATTTTAATACCAATCCAAAAAACAATATTACTTTGTAAATACATTAAAAGAAAAATATTGTTTGCGATAAAAATCTGTAATTTCACTATTCCTTAAATGTTTTCATAAAATTGAAAAAAAATTATTTGAAGATAATATTAACATTATAAAATAAAAAATTTAATTTAATTTAAAATATATACTATATAGAACATATAACAATTAATATTCACTCATAAAAATAAAATATACTCATTTTTGATGAAAAAACGTTTTTGAAAAATAATGTGATTTACCTAAAAATTGTGTGATTATTTTCTATGTAATTATGGATTAATTTATATTGAGTTAAGAATTTATGTTTTTTTATAAATTAGTTATTCATATTTATTCCTGTCAATTTAACTTCTCATTTATAATTTTCATTTTATATTAATAGTGTCTAATGGTTTTCTTAATCTCACGATTGTGTGCAATGCAAGCGATTAAAGAATTAAAACAATTTAAAGAGAAATTATTATTATAATATCAAGGTGTTACACCCAGAAACTAGATTTAGAGGTAAAATTGGGATGGTTCATGGTTGGTACAATCCATTTGGGGTAGGCCACATGGTTAGATAAAACCGTGTGAGTATAGATAGTGGGAGGCTACATGTCTCACGGTTAGACAAATCATATTCCATGGGGTACATGGTTGTGTGAATATATCTACAAATTTAATAAAAACGTTTCTTAATTTTTACACATGGTTAGCCAAACATTGAAACAAACCATTTGATGTACCCTTTTACTACAAAAAAGTACATACGGTTTGGAAAACAATGTGGCCAAACCGTGCGACCTAGTAAATTGGGTGTATTTTCAAAATTACCCAAAATTAAATATATTTATAATAATATTTCCACATTTCATCACCCATTAGATTCTATGGATTTTTATATCTATTTTGATGTCCTAAATTATTAATAGTCGTTGACTCTTTGTCTGAGTTTGAAATTTAGAAATGCCTGTCTCATTGGATCCACACCGGTAAGATCTCAATTCTTTTTGTGTTCCTATTTTTTTTGGTATTGGTTATGTTATTCATGTGAAAGCTATTTTCCCTATTAATAGGTTCCTCATCCATTAATTGATTTTCTCCCAATCTGTGATAAATCAAGAGATGATACTAGACATGCTATCCACTATGGACATATGATAGGTGGTCTCATGCCTCTAGTTTAATGTCAATGTTTATATATATATATATATTGTGGTGTTAGAACAATGTTTATGATGATGGGGTTTTTTGTTGTCTTTTTTTGTCAAGGTATGTTTTGAGGGAAAGATATCACTTCACATTATTTATTGAAAAAAATTGGTATTGATAATAATTATACTCACAATGGGATTGATAAAAAATCGAGCTCACTATGGGACTGATAAAAATTAGACTCACTATGAGAATAATACAAATCATTATCACTTCAGGGTTGATAAAAAATCAGACTCATTTTTTATAATGAATAGAACTCCCTATGATAGCTCATCATATTGATAAAGAATCTATTTTGAAATATGTGTTTGTTTTTTAAGAGAATTGATGTCATAATGACTATGATATATTAAGTGTTATGATAGTTTTGTGATTTGTATTTCACATAAATAATGAGTTTAATAGATAACTGGTGATGAATGTTTGACAGATGAATGGTAGAGTGAAAGATATATTACCAATATAAAGAAGTTCATATCTAGATTTATCATATCGGGGTGGTAGATAGAAAGAAGTGATATCAATTTTTCTTTAAAATAAAAGTGTCCAGGTGAAATAAAATGAAAGTCAAGTCAAGGAAAGTGGTGTTGATAAAAGTGGTTCAAATAGAATGTGTATCCAATTGAAAAAGGTAATGTTGATTGAAACATTGATGTTAATTTACTATAGAATTCTTTCTCGCAACACGTTAATTAAATATCCACCTCAAGATAATCATACCCATATTGATCTAAAAGGTGGTATTGATCGAAAATGTGGTATTTATTGAAAAGGGTGGTACCAATTTACTATATCATCTAGTATTCCATCAGATGATATAAAAAAATTTCGTACCCAAGAAAATTGCACTTATAAATATTGTACTCTTCATATCTTAATCATGAAAAGCAGAATGGTTGTTTGAACTGTTGAAGGAAGATAAATGTCAACACTAATTTACTATAAAATTTCATTTTCAAGTGGGTAAAGAGATGAAGATAAGAAGATGATTTGTAATTGGAGTGTGTGCAGAGAAGAGGTGAAGAATGTGATCAACAATATAGTCAACCATTTCTAAAGTTTGAATATCTATTTTTGATGAGTTTCTGGAATAAATGAAACAGTTAAATGATTTTTACAGGAGGAGATTATCTTTCAAATAAATGATTTTCATTCAAATTGGTTCTACGATTTGTATTCCACAATTGGATTGAGACAATCCGACACAGATGATCAGACCCATGTATTACTCATCAGTTTAAATTGGATTGACAATTAAAATTGGAGTTTCGAGAAGAAGAGGTGAATATTGTGGAAGATTCGAGAAGAATTGAAAATAAATAAAAAATTTATAATTGCACTGATATTTTAGGAGAAATTAAAAAAAAATCTTGAATTTAAGTGATAAGGAATTTTTTGTGATTCCCACAAAAACCTATTTTGGGACACCTATAAATGGAATGAAGTACTTATTCATTGACTAAAGATGATGTATTGTTCATTACAGTAGAGAGAGATGCTCCGAGTTTTTAGTGAGATAAAGTGATACCATCTAGTTTTGTTGTGAATAAATTTGGATGTGGAAGAAGACAATGTTGAAATGATTGTATTCTTCTGATCATTGTACTCAAGATTCATTATAGTTAGAGAATTATCATATAGATCTTTCCAATTGTATTCAAATGATTTTGATATGAGGATAAATTAATTTGAATGGGGGTTTGGTACTAGGTTATACAGAATTGGGAATTTATGGACAAAGGAATAATTTTATTCTAGATTGAATTGGTGCCAATTCATTTCAATATTATTCTATTAGAGAATCAGACTGAGAGAATTGTTTTAGGGATAATTAGACTGTGATCAACCATATTGGGAAAATCATTCTCAAAAAATATTAGACTCATAGTTTCATAACAAAGTCCATGTGTTTCATACCTTTATTTTGGGTAAGCAATTGATAAATTGTATTTCAATTGAATACACGTGTTGAACTGAAAATAAGTAAATGTGTCATGAGTTGTTACAAAACAATTTTATTACCCTATTATGATATGAGTTTCCACATGAAAATGTGGGGTTATATAATAGAGGTACATGAGTGTAAGTCTATATCATACTAATTATAATCCAATGATTTTTTTCTAGTGTATTTCACGGTGATTCGATCATTTCCAAACCATAGAAAGTATATAGCTATTTTTTTGAATAGTGAACCTTGTAAATTTTTTATTTTCTTTTGGATTGAATCATATTCTATAGGGATTTGAATTATTCATAGGAGGTGAATGATGTTTCAATTTAAAAGAAACATAAAAGAAAAAGGTTATCGAAGATTCTCCCCCTCCCCCTCTTAGTGATACAATCATCCTCAATTCGCACTTACAAGTTTTATCTGAGGGAAGTTACCACTTCTCTTCAATGGTAATGGATAATATGAACTGTGTGAACATTTAAGGTATACTAATCTGTGATAGAACAAATTTTCATATCTGTAATGATATAATTCTTCCCAAGGTTTTTATATCAATTATGATGTTCTTGAAGCTATGACAGTTGGGTTTCGAAAATTTGATGATAATTCTCCACTTACACCTGATGATAATAAGCATCTCGAGAATTATGGGAGGGTGGAGAATGGAATAATTTCATCACTTTCTAAAAATTAATTCTTAATATAAAAATAATTTTCCCTAGATAAAGGTATATGGATAAAATTTAATAGAATATATGAAGGAAATATAAAATTCGGGAAGAAAAAAATTCAAATATGGTGATTAAAGTATAAAGCCTTGAGGATGGGTGAGCATGAACGTATTAAGGTTTTTTACTAGGGTGAATAATATAGTGAGTACTATTATATTTCTTGGAGAAAATCTGCATGAGTCTATCGTTTTTGAAAAGATACTATGAATCGTACCTTACAAATTTGATGTATAAGTTTCCTTATTGGAAGACAAGGATCCAGAAACATTACCTATTGATAATTTCCATAGCACTATTATTACTTATTAAATTATGAGAGATAATGTTATTAAGAGAAAAAAATGTTCATAGAAAATTTTCATTCAAGGCTCTAATGAATGGAAATTAAAAAAATATTCCTTCTTAAAAAGAATATATCGATTCATACTCTTAAAATGAGGTATCTAAAAATCTTAATGATATTATTTCCTTTTTTCTAAAAATGTGAATAGATATATGAGGAAGTTCAAAGGAAAACTTCCCATGAAATGTTTTGAATGTGGAGGCATTGTTCAATTTATGGATAATTTTCCTCAAATAAAAAATTTATTGTATAGTGATGGGGAAGAAAGAAATCCATGAAGATCATGGAAGTAACCGAGTGATAAAGAAAGGTAGGGAAAGAAAAGAAATTTTCTAAATCCCTAACAATATGTTTCATATCTAAATATGAATAAGAACATGGAAGTTATAATGGATAAAAAAAATTAATAGAGTATGGTATTTAAAATACTTTTATTGAAATAGTGGATGATGAAGAATACAGAAGCACCAGTTCTGTGGAAGAATGAGAAATTCTGCTTGAAATTAAATTCAGAGAATAATTGCAATAATGTATGAGAAATATTATGATACTTGAAAACAAAAACAAAATGTTATAATATGAATGCTCAATAATACAAGAATGTTTTTTAGGGGGAAATGAAAACATAATAAAAGATATTGATGACATGAATAAATTTTTGTTGTTAAAAAAATCAAAATAAGAATTTGGAAGTGAAGATGAAGGAAAAAACAAGAATATTTGGAACTTATCCAACAAAAATTATCATAATATTAATTGAGAAACAAAATTTTCAAAAATTCTATCACTGAGGTTGGTGAAATTTCTCAAAATAAGAAATTGTAGATGTTTGAAAAAAATATACCTTCTAAGTGTGATAAGAATAATATAATTGTTTCTGAAAATAAGAATGCTGGGAGGGTTGTGTATATGGAAAAAGTAAAAGATATAGATGTTAAAACACACCCTAGACCCATAAACATTTTAAATACTTCTTTTTTATATAAATGCTGAAAAGTTGATAGAGAATCAGATTGATGGTGAAAAGGTTGATGGCTCAAGAAAGAATAAAAAAAATTTGGATGAGGAATGAATTAACAATTTTGATCAGTGTGAAGGTTTCAGAAGTAAATAATCTTTCTATGGGTATTGGTGGTATTATGTATGATTCCGACACATACCAAGATTTTTTTTTTCAAATGACCTCATCATTATTATACCACAAGTGATGAACAAAATAGATCTTGGAGAGTCAATCTCCTCAAAGAAAGAAAAATGAGAATGTTACTAAAAATAAATATGAAAAGAGTGGAATAAAGATTGAAAATACGTTCCAACCCCAAGAAACTATTTGTGAAATATCTGAACAACCTAAGAACCATGAAAAATGATGTATTGTTTTTTTACCATCTCAGCAAAAGATTTTCAACTCTATGAATTTGAATATGAAGAGATTAAATAAATGAGAATCATCTCTTATTGTTGAAACTGTATTAATATCCATACAAGGATAAAGACCCTGGATTCTTGATACTAGTTGTTCCTCACACATGAAATCAGACATGAAATTGTAAAGGATGTACATGGTTTTAATGAATTTACAGTGACAATTGGAAATTATGAGTCAATTAAAAAAAATTTCTTGGGTTAGTCATCAATGGAAAAGAAAATAGGAAATCTAAGAAAAAATTGTATGTTAATTGGATGAAACACAATATGAAATGTGTTTCAAAATTTAATGATGATGGTAATGAAGTTACCATAAAGAATAGTATTTTTTTTTAAAAGTTATTATTATGGGAATATTGTTATATGATTCCAATGTATGAAAGGGAATTTGTTTTAGGATGGTGATTCAAAAAACACTTCTTACATGAGAATAGTGGAAGAGAATTAGTTGTGGAATAAAAGGCTTAAAAACATGTGTTAGAGTAACATTATAAATCTATATTAGAGATACATTATTTGAGAAATTCTCGATTCTCAAAAAAGAAGAGAGTTGTGTTGAACTATCTGGCAGAATGAAAAAATTACAAATGTAGTGCTTAAGAAAGTTGATATTTGGTCAAAACAAACCCTAGATCTGATACATTATGATATATGTGGTCTAATTAGAAACAAATAGACAAATTTATATAATTAATTCATTAATTTTATTGATTATTTTACTATAATTACAGTGTCATGTATATGAAACAAAAATCAGATAATTTGAAAATGTTAGAATGATTTAGAAGAAGAGCAGAAAAGGAATATGAATATTTTGTGATGAAGTTACAAACAAACTATTGTTCTGAATACATAAGTGAAGAGTTTGAATACTATAATGAGAAAAATAGAATTCATGATGAATATAGTTCCCCATAAACTCCCCAAAAATATGGGGTTTCTGAAATAATGAATATAATCTTGGTGGAAATGGGAAGAACCATGTTACATGAATATGGCCTTTCAAATTACATTTGAAGACAATCCATGAGGAATGATATTTATATTCATAAATACTGTTTCTATTGGCCTCAGTTAGGTATGAATCCCTAAAAATTAATTAACGGAAAAACTACATGCTTGAAACATTGTAGAGTTTTTGGGATTCCAACTGTTATAAAGATGAAAGGTAGAAACTATGGAAAAGTTGAGCACAAATATGATGATGTGATCTATCATGGTTATGCTTCAAAATGAATAGGTTATAGATTCTTCAACAAATAAATAAATAGAATTGTTTATTTATTTATGTAAAATTAATTAAAGAGGTGGAGGAAGGTAAATATTCTCAAGAAGAGAAATATTTTGGGCAAGGTGAAGAATTTTTTTTGATAAGGATATAGACATTGGTTTTCCATTTAAAGAATAAGTATCAGACACAGTTGTTTCTAGTGATAAAGATGTCTCTCGAAAAAATCATTCTAGCATAGAGATTTAAGTGTAATATGAAAATATAATTGGTGATAAACATACAAAGGTTCAAACCATAATAAAAAAATTTTTATCACACACACTTCATTATATTCAAAAGTGGAACAAAATGATGTGAAATAAGCATCTGAGAATATAGAATGGGTTGGATCCATGAATACAAAATTGAATCAGATTGAAAACAACAATACATTGGAACATGTACCCAATCCTGAAAACAAAATCATCATTGGAAAAAAAATTTATTTAGTAACAAGAATAATGAAGAAGTTGAGGTTATAAGAAACAATGAAATATTGGTTGGAAAAGAGTATCATAATAATGAAGGAATTGATTTCGATGAAACCATTTTTCATGTGGCCATATTCGAAATAACTATAATTTTTCATATTTCTACACAATTAATCCACAATATAATTAAAATTGATGTTAAATTCTCATTCTTAAATGGTGTTCTTGAAGAGGAGGTTTACACTGAACAGCCTTGTGGATTTTTTGTTGGGAAAGATGAATTTTATGTGTGCGGATTAAGTAAATACGTGTATGGGGAAAAAGGCTTTGTAGGAATTGTATTCCAAATTGGATACATGATTAAGGAAGATGGGTTTTAATTAACATATAATGGATATCAATCTATATATCATGTAAATTGTATTGAATTGCCTCATTATTTTTGTTTATGTTTATGATATTATCTTTTCTAAGAATGAAGAAAGAAGTTTGGGATGATTTTCCGAAGAGATGAAGATGGTATTTGAAATTTCCATAGTGGGGGAAATGAAATACTTCCTTTGGTTAAAAATTGTTCAAAACAAGGAATAAAATTTTCTATCTGAAGAAAATTATGCTAAGGATCCTTTCAAGATGTTTGTTAGGGAAAACAAAAAACCCATTTCCACTCCCATTTCAGTGGGAGACAATATGAGTAAATATAGAGTTAGAAAATAAATGGATTAGAAAGAGTATCAGAAGCTGATTAGAAGCATGTTTTATTTGACTGCCTCAAGACACAACATTTGGTATGCTATTACATTATGTGAAATATTTTAGAGTGCTCTAAAGAATCACATCTTATTCCTAGAAAATGAATTCTCAGATACATCAAAGGCACAATTGAATTCAAAATCAGGTATTGCAGCTCAGATAGTATTGATTTGTTTGGGTATTCAGATGCAGATTGGGAGGAAAATGTTACTGATATTAGATCTACATCTAGTGGAGTATTATTTATGGGAAATAATTATGTTAGATGGATTTTAATGAAATATATTCAGTAAGTCTCATTACGGTAGATGTTGATTATGTATCTACCACTCAAGATGATACTCAACTCATGTGGAAGAAAACACAATTAGAAGACATACTTGTTGAAGTGACTTTACCCTTGATATGCAGCTGTAATAATCAAACCACAATCAATATCACGAGGAATCTTGTTCAACAATCTTGTTCAAAACATATTTATATCAAATTTAATTTCATGGATTACCCAAATTTACTAAAGTTTTTAGGGATAAGTTTCCAAATGTAGAGTAACTTTGTTTGTCGATTCCTTAGATACCTAAGAAAAAACCTATATACACAAATATTATATTAAATAATTTTTCTTATTAAGTGGATAAATTTGTTTTTATTTTAAGTTGGTTTAATAAAACACTTTTAAATTTATGTTAATTTAAATTATGAGAAGGGTTGATCCTAGTTTATTATAAGGGGTGTATTGGAAGAAAATCTTCTTTAGCGATTTCAATTTCGTATATTTTAAATGAGTTGATTCAAAGATATCAAACAAATTCATCACATACTGGTTCATACCAACACACTCAAAAAAATATCACATATACACATAGAGGATCATGTTTATGAACACTGCAAGGTAATGTTTCATATTATCACTTGAAGTGTGTGGCCTTAAAATTCAATAGGTATGAAGAATTTTTAAAATCATAAAATAAAAATCACATTTAAAATAAGTGATTAGAGATTAATGGAGTGATAAATAAAATCCAATACATCCCCTTTATACTCCCTTAGATCAACCCATAAGTGGTTCATCCCTCCATTGACCCTATTATCTTATTGGAAGTGGGAAGTAGACTCATGATGGAGGAAATGGTGTAAAAAAACAAAGTAACAAACACTACATTGTTATGTGATAAATCTCACTAGAATTGGTGTGAATAAGTTCAAACCATGGAAAATGATATCAATGTGTTAATAATATGAACATAAAATTATAAGGAGAAGATGTTTTATAATAAAACTAAGTTGATTCTAATAAACTATAATTGAGGAAGAACATTACAAAGAAAAAGTGCCGCATAAATTTAAAATGAAAGAAACCGCCCAAAGATGCCTAAATCCTCCAACAAACCCTGCCATAAATAGGAATTTTGGGATCCTTGGTTTGATATTTCAATATTTAAATTCATACCACTTGTTTATGGTTGGATTATGGTGGTGTAAATCTTGTGGAACATAGACATTTCAATTATTGGCTAGAAGTGGAAGCCAACTAGCATCCACACAATAGAGGTGTCGAAATTACCTTCTCAATGGACAAATTAGAGATGGACATAGAAGAATAAAATTGAAAACATAATGTCTCATGACCAGCTATAAACTTTCTGCCCAAATATAATTTTGGTATTCGAGATATTATCGAAATGGTGGGTTGTTTTTCTAGGCCGCCGAATCTGCACCAGAATTTTATCTCCAACTTGGGCAGCCAGGAACTACCTTAAAACATACAAATTACCTCTTTTACTTATTGTATTAAATTTTCTTAATGAGTTCCTATATATTTTGAAAAAATTTAGATTCATGGGGATTTTATCCTAGTCGATAACATATGTTTATTGCACTGTTATGTAGTTTACTTTTCCCATAATTTGTTTCCATGAAAGCCCATTTTGGTGTTTTTATAATGTGAATCTTCTCGTACTCCCAAATTAAGAATTGATCCCAATTCAATGAGAAACCCAATAATTAAATATTAAAATAAAATGTAGACCATTGTGTGTTTTATATGATGTTCAATAATTTCCCATGTAATAGTTCATTATAAGGACTTACAATCATAACGTGAAATGATGTTCAAAGTGTAAAATCCAATAAAATGTTGTTTATTAAAAATAAATCACATGAATATTATATATATTTTCAGTGAATATTATCCTCATTTATTGGATAATAATTTCATCAGAGATCATGTGGAGAATAAGGAATTGAAGTTTGAATATATTTCAACATTGTAACAAGCGGTAGACATTTTCACAATACATTTGTTGAAATAATCATTATCAATATTGAGGTTGAGCGTGGGTGTCCAAGCTCTTTCTATATTAGGTTGAGGTATGTGTTTCTCTCCCTTATCTCATCGTACCTTTGGATTTTTTTGTCAAGGGGGATAATTTTATTGTATCATAAATCAATGCAAGTGATGAATGTAAAAAGGAAGTGTTTTGGGTAAGCTGTGAATTCAGTATTGTTTTGTGTGTATAATAATATAACAGTTTGAAGGAGTGGTTGTAAGAAATAAAATATTTTTATTCCAGGGAGGTGTAAGAGGATTTCAGGAAGACAGATGAATATTGTTTCATAATCAATACTTCTGGATAGCATGATATTGTTGTTAATGATTCTTGTTTTGTACATTGAGTTATCTCAAGTGGGCCTAAGATTGTTGACTTGTAATACATTCCATGAGGATACAATGTTCAGTGATTTATGAAATTTGGTTTAAAAAATATCTAAATCAATATATTTTTAGGACCAAACTGTTGATTAAGGTGTTTTGTGTGGTCTTATGTTGTCAAGGTATGTTTTGATGGAATGAAATCACATCTCTTTGTTTTTGGATACATCTATGGGACTGATAAAAATCTGACTCATAGTGGGATTAATAAAAATCAGAGTCACTATGGGGTTGATAAAAATCATAATAACTAAGGGATTGATAAAAATTGGACTCACTATGAGGCCAATAAAAAATATGACTCATTTTCTTTAAATAATTGGACTCTCTATAATATCCCATCATAATGGGAAGAATCTATTTTGAATGAAGTGCTTGTTTTGCTGGAGAATTAGGGTCAGCGTGACTAAAATGTTTTAAATGTGACGATGCATTAATGATTTGTATTTCAAAAAAATTTGAGTTAAATGGAGAAATTGTGATTCATTATTGATGGAATTATTGGAGAGTAAAAGGGATGTTACCAATACGATAAAGATCATACCATGATTTATCATATCTCGGTGGAGGAGATAAATTAGTGATATCGATTTTTATTCAAAAAATTGTATCCATGTGAATGAAAATGATTGCGGTGTAATGGAATGTGGGTCCCATGAATGTGGTGCTGATAGAATGTAGTGCTGATGGAAAAAGGTGATGTCGATTGAAATAGTGATTCTAATTTACTATATCATATTGTATTCCATCATCCCATTAATTAATGATCGACATTAGGATAATTGTATGAATATTGATTAGAAATGTGTTATTCATCAAAAATGTGGTGTTGATTGAAAAGGTTGTATAGATTGAAAGGGGTGGTACTAATTTACTGTGTCGTCCTATATTCCATCAGATGATATAAAAACTTTTCGTACCCATCCAAATCATACTAAAAAAATTATAATTTTCATATCTTAATCATGATGTGTACAATAGTTGTTTGAATTGATGAAGGAATATACATTTGAACAATGATTTACTATCAAATTTCTTTTTCATGTCGGTCAAGAGAAGATGAGAATAAGATGTTTGTATTTGATGTGGGTTAGGAGAAGAAGTGGTTAAGGTGATCAATAATGCAGTCAACCATTTAAAAAGGGTTACAATACTTTATTTGGATGATTTTGTGGAAGAAAATATATTGTTGTTTGATTTTTCAAGGGGGAGATTAACATTAAAATAATATATTGTGATTCAAATCAGTTCTTTGAATTGTATTCAGTAATTGTGTTGAGACAATTAGACTCTGATGACCAGACCTATGTATCACTCATCAATTTATATCTGACTACCAATTGAAATGGGAGTCTCGAGAATAAAGGGTGAAGATTGTAGATCATTAAATAATAATTGAGAGGCACTGAATAAATCATAATTGCTTCAATATTTTAGTATAAATTCATATTTCGGGGAATTTATTTGATCGGGAAAGTTTTTGGTATTCTCCTCCAATATTTTTGTGTGTCCCCTATAGAAGGAAAATTGAACAATGTACTTGACTAACATTGGGGTACTTTTCATCACAATAGAGATGGAAGCTCTGAGATTTCAATGAGATAAAGTGATACCATTTTTTTTATTAAATACATTTTGATGTGGAAGAATACAATGTTTCAATGATTGTATTCATCTGATCAACATACTTAGGATTCATCTTACATAGTAGATCATCGTATTCATATTGTTTACTGTGTTTTGATGATTTTGATACTGAGATGAATTATTAGGAACATTGTTTTCAAAAAGGAATTTACCATATTGAAAAAATACATACTAAGGAAGAATTTTATTTCCAATGGAAGTGGTGAAGATTCATTTCAATTGTATTTTATCATAAAATTGGACTGAGAGAATTGTTTTAGGAATAATCGGCCATTGATGAACCAGAATGGAAAACTTTAACTCAAAAAACACTATACTCAGTGTTTCATAACAAATTTTAGGTGGTTCTTACATTTCTTCTTGTTAAGGAATGGATGAATTATATTTCAATTGAATACACTTTTTTAATTGAAAAAAGAGAAGGTAACATGAGTGGTTAGAAAACAATTCTCTTACCATGTTTTTCTAAGAGGGTGCACACGCACAAGTGGGATTTTTTCAAATTGATATAAGAGTGTAAGGGTATATCCTATATGTTGAAATAAAAGTATTGTTTTCAAGTCTATTTTATGGTATTGTATCATTTACAAACTATACCAAGTATGTTGTTATTCATATTGAATAGTGAACCTTGTATGTCTTTGTGTTTCAGTGGATGTGTGGATTTAATTGTATTCATCACCGAATAGAACATTTAATAGGATGTGAAGGTTGTTTTAATTGAAAGTAAAATTTAATGAATAAGAGTATCACTGATTCACACACTCCCCCTATCAGTGATACAATCATACTCACTAGGAACTTACATATTTCTAAATCCAACCAATTCTCATACGGCTCCTTGAAATGACTTTAGATCCTTAAATTGAATTTATAGGCTTCACCTATGTAATTAAATAGATCATGAATGATTGATTATAGGTTGTGGACCATGAAATCAGAGCCACACCATTGGGAGTGTATTTTAATTAAATAGACCGTAATGATGGTCTCTAAGATGGGATGCCTTAGGGTGTTCCCTTTTACCCGTATCTTTAGGATGTCAAATGTTAATTGAAATTTAATTTTAACTGTAGTTTGAATTAGAATATAATTTATTAAAATGAAGGGATGTATGACCATTCCTTTTTTCTTGGATATGTAATAGATTTTTGAAGCTTTATTTTCCCATATAATGAATTTCTCACAAAATTATTTGAGAGGCATGCCTTCTATGATTATCAAATGACATGAGTCTCCTTCTACGGAGTGTTTTAAATGGAATGTTCAAGTTACTGACCTTGAAATGGATTAAATGAAATTAATTTAGTGATGTTTATTAAATTTAATTTAATGATTATGAATATAACCTCAGTGAAACAAGGATTCAATGATATATTTTGTAGATTAAATCATTTGGAATTTACCATGCTTCTACCGGAGTGACACAAGGACATCTAATATAGACTACCAAGGAAAAACTCATTGGTGTTGAATAATATATTCCTAGTGATAATTGGATTCCATATGGAATTATATGGATGAAATCAAATGGAATTTGATCATATATTTCATGGGTGATACTTGGTCTCCCTTAGTGGGCGGCCAAGGAAAAACTCAAATGGAAGGGATGATATACCACACCTTGAGTGATGACTATGTTCTTATGAGGATATCCATGGAAAGGCTTGTAGGGTGATGTTTTAAATTATTCGAAAAGCGATATCGGGATTCCAAATTAGTAATTCCATGGATAGGATCATGTTCATAAATGAATAATGAATGAAATGGTTTATATGACACATCATCCGAGAAAAAGCACGTGTTTGGGTTTGCTGTTTTTCGAACACATTAAGGATGGTATGTTTATGAATCTTTTGATCTTGTTATCAGGGGGAGGCATAGAATTATGCCAGGTCTCGAGACGTACATTAATGAGTTTGAATGATTAAATGATCCTGTTTATAAATGTGAACCTGTATATTATAGAACATTTATTTTTAGAACCCCTTTATGTATTATATTGTTGTAGAAAACTTTGATTGTTATATAATCACTGACTGGATGGAACTAGGCCTTGGGTTTTTTCCTACTTAGATTATGTCTCGCACCCTATTATAGCCTCCTTGGTTACCCGAACAGACCAAATAACTGCAGGTATGGATAAGATAAAGTTCCCCGATATGGGTTCTTGGCTACTGCTTTGGGGGAGGGGAGCATGTAATCAATCTAAGGCTTCTGATTCAATATGGATACTTTTTTCTTTAATTACTTTTGATGCATGAATTATATTGTACTTATGTGTACCTATTTTGGATGACTTATAGAGACATGTATCACCACCGTTGTGTATGATATTTCTATTGGAATTGTTATACATTACTTTTATTTATATATTTTAGTTTTATTTAATGCTTCTATTATTTGGATTTATTGATATTTTATCATTTTACCCTCTGGTAAGAGGGAATTGTCTCCCCAAAAACACACCCTAGGTCCTCACTACTAGTTAGCAGCATTTTCCATTTATTGAGATGCACATGAGGCCATGTGGCCAACCAATTTCATGATAGGACATCTAACATACCTTGTCCTTCCTTTCCTAGAATGTATAGTCTATATGAGTATTTTTTTATGTCATTCGGTCTCATGAACACAACAAAATCATCATGGAACTGATGATCTATGATTTCCATCCTTATCCAAATTCATTTATAATGGTATTTATAGATGATATCCTATGGTATTCTTACAATCTATATGACCATGCCAAAAATCATGAGATTGTATTGGATACACTAAGAGAGTAATAGTTGTATTCTATGTTCATATTGTAACACTTTCTAATGGATCAAATTCATTTCTTGGGACAAATTATCTCATAGATAGGAATATCAGTTAACCTAGAGATAGTTAAGGTGGTAGTTTCTCGGGGGCATCCCAATAACTTCCTCAAGGGATTGAGTTTCATGGGGCTAGGCGGTTAATATAATAATATCATTCAATTATTTTCAATATTAGCAACACCACTTAATATATTGAACCATATGGGTGTAATTATTGTATGGTTAGATTCCTATGAGATTCCGTTTTAAGAGCTGAAAGGGAGATTTTCTTCAGCGCAAATACTAAATTTTCAAGAGACATGAAGTTCATAAACTATTATCAATGTTGCATCAAGTAGTGGGCCATAAAAATTTCTTATATAGGGTGATAGAGTTATGGAACATGGTTCATTGAATTTTTTTCCACATCAGAGGATTTACCCGTTGCACAATCTCAAGTTATCTATAGTCGTTCACAAATTGCACTATTAGAGACATTACATACATGGAGAGAATAATTTTGTGTACATAGAATAAAAAAATTTCATGTACATATTAATAGAAAATAATTTTAATTTTATGAAAATAACGTTCATTGAATACCTATAATATTTTTATTTCGAGGTTGCATACATGCCTGGTAAAGGAAACATAGCCTCTGGTGGATTGAGGAGGACACAGATGTAGGTGGTTCAGAAGGTTAGTATAAAGTGAGAGATCATGGTCGTTTTATCTGAGATAAACTAGGACGTGTTATATAGTTGGGTAAAAACTCATATTTCATCCTTAGTTGTGAAGTCTAACCTACTATATAGATTAAGGATGATCCAAATATACTTTTATTAGAGGCTAGTCCTACGGGAGAGTGTGGAAGGTGTTGAACCTCTTCCTAGAAGGATTGTAGGAAAAAAATGAAATTCGACATATACATAGTCAGGTATGAGTTTCATTAGACATATGTGAGGGGGAGATGTGATATATTCATTGTTCTTATTGTTAAGTTCACCTTGATGTCACCAAGATGTATAAGTATTTTAATTGCCAATAGTTGTGGACGGGTTTGAAAAGAGATATATCTGATTTTTTCATGAGGTGTTCATCATTTCTACAAGAGAACGCAGAACACAAGCAACCAACATGAATTTTATAGCAGTTACCCATCCTTAAGTAAAAATGGGTTGAAATCGTGATGGATTTTGTAACAGGTTTACTGAAATTGACTCAAGGTATGGATGGTGTATTTGTTTTTGTTGAGAGCCTCGCAAAGGGCTCATAATTCCTAACAATCATGGAGTTATTTTTAGTGGATGAACATCAATGTTTGATAATATATGAGATAATATAGCTTCATAAGGTCCCATGAACTATTGAATCAAATAGAAACTCATGGTTTACAACTTTTTTCTTGAAAAGTTTTTTGAGGGAAATAGTTACATATGTGCTTCTAAGAACAACATACCACAAATAGATTGATGTGAAGTCAGACTGCATGATTTTGGTGCATGATGACATGATATGAGAATGCATCATTGATTTATGGGTCTCTTGGGAGAGGCATATAACCCTTTCTAAATTCTCCTATAACAATATATTTTAGAATACTATTTAGATGAAGCCTTATAGGGCTTCGTATGGTATGTCATGATATCTCCCTTGTATCGGTCAGTGGAAGGAGGGGTAGCTATGATTTCACGTCATATTCAATAGGATAACACAGGCTAGGTTGACCATGAAGTAGGTACAGTGGATTCTGAATCAAATGGATAATACAAAATCTTATAAAAAATCATATGTTGATGACTACAGATGCCCACTACATTTTGAGGTCAGGGATTTGGTTTTCATTCATGTTTCACTGATCCTATGTCATAAGAGGATTAGGAGGAATGGTAAGATTTCATACCATTTTGTCGAGCTATTTGAGATTTGGGAAGGATTCTGGATGGTAGCCTATCTGTTGCAGTTACCTCAGAGGTACACATCAATGCACAGTGTATGCTGTGTATTATAAATGTGATGTTACTACTCATAACAATCTCCTACTTTTTATCCTGACGAGGTTGTGTTACATGTAGATGCATCCTTTGAGGAGAATATGATATATATTATGGATCATAGCACAATGGTTATCTAAGGATGATTTTTCTCCATGTATACATGCTTTAGAAACATGACTGTGTACAATATGCTACGATGGAGTGAGAGGTTGATGTATGATTATAGTGACTGGAGTTATTCTCAAAAATTCATGCCTGCCCATGAGAAAAGGAATTCATGGATGAATTTCATTAAGGGGGGATGTTTGTAATAACACTATTATTTATTGAGGTGTAGATCTTTTACATTACATCAATGTATCAGTTTTAATGTTTAAATAAGGACTAGTTTGAGTTGCCTTCTAGGTCATAAAGGTGTCTTGGGTGTCGGAGGCTGGTTTGGAGCCCTGACCTATCATTTTGGGTAAAATTGTCATGAACCATGGTTTTTACATATCATGTGTGGTATGAAGCATAGTTATATGAAATCATGTGAGTATGGAATGTGGGATGTTATAGGCCACATGGCTAGAAAAATGGTGTGACCTCAGGCACACAATCATGTGAAAATATCTACAATTTTGATAGACATGTTTTGCATAGTTTTCATATGTCTAGTCAAATTGTTTGAAAAATTGCGTGTTTTTTCCCTTCCTAAATAAAAGGGTGCACCATTGATGCACGGTTTGTCCAACCGCGTAGCCAATCCACAAAACCTAGAAAACTCGGTGATTTGATGAAATTACATATGATTAAATCTATTTATAAACCAAATTAATTATTTCTTCAGCCATAGATAGCTTGAGATTTCATGTTATCCTTTGATACACTAAATAAGGAATTTCCATCGAAAATTCATTTGATCTCAGAATTATGAACAATCTATCTCAATTGGATTCATTATATTAAGATCATAATTCCATTTTTTGTTATTTTATTATTGGATTTGTATTGACAATAATATTTAGGTGATGTCTAATGTTCCCCATTAAAAGTTTCACTATCAGTTATTTTATTTTCTCATGATCTTAGTTAAATCGGGACTCTGTACTAAAAATGATATCCCCTATGGACCAATGGTAGGTGGTGTCATGAATTTCATTTAAATTTTAAGTGTTTATATATATTTCATTATGTTGCAGACACAATTCGTGGTAAGCACCATGAAATAAATTTAGATCAGTTAATTAAATTGATAGGGATGGCCTATGGAATTAAAAAGGCTGTCAATAAATGTCAATAGGTTTTTGACCTTGAAATCAAAGCCACCCCTTTTCGTGTGTTATTTAATTGACGAGACCATTATTATGGTTTATGAGATTGGATGACTTTGGGTATCCCTTTTACCCCTTTCCTTGGGATCTAAAATGTGAATTGAAATGTAATTTTAATTTTAGTTTGAATTGGAATTTATTTGATTAATATAAAGGGAAGGATGACCATGCCCTAAGAAGTCTTTATGTAATATATTTTTGAATCTTTATTTTCCCCTATAATGAATTTCCCACTTTAGTAATTGAGAAAGAATATTTCTAATCTTATCCCATGACTTGTGTCACATTATAAAGTGTGTTTTAAATGGAATGTTCATGGTATTGGAATTGAAATTGATTAAATGAAATTGATTAAATTATCTTGATTAAATTTTATTTAATTATTGTGAATACTCCTAGGTTTACAACTGGATTCAATGAAGAATTCCATGGATGGAATTAGTTGTACTTTACCTCAATTATTACCAAGTGACACTTTGAGTTTTTATATAGACTTACAAGAATAGAATCATAGGGGTTGAATATTATATAATGAGTGATAATTGTATTACATATGTATTCCCAAGGACATTATCAATGTAAATTTAATCATATATTACATGGGTGATACATGATATCCCTTAGTGGAATACCAAGGAGGAAATTTAATGGAAGTGATATTATACCACACATAGAGAGATACTAGGGTTCTTTCAAGCACAACCATGGATGAGTTGTATGTTTAAATTTATATTTTACCTAAAGTGGTATATAGATTCCCATGTTGGAATTATGTGGATTGGATTTGTTTCATAACTTAATAATGAATAAAATGGTTTATATGAAGCATCTTCCACGCCAAATCAAAATCATAGATTCTATTTTTTTTACACATTACCAATTTTTTGTTTAGGGATCCATTGATATTGTTATCATAGGGAATACTGGAAATTATTATTGGTCTTGAGGATTAATTAAATGGATTTGAATTATTAAATGAACTTGTTCATAAATGAGTACATGGAATGTATAGTATGTTTAATTTTAGTACATCCTTTATTTATTATATTATTGCTGTCATAAAGTGACTATTATATACTCACTGACAAGATGGAACTAGAACCTACATTGTTTCCTACTAAGATTATGTCTCACCCCCAGTTTGGGCTGCCTGGGATTCCCAAACAAACAATATTATTGGAGGTGTGGTTAAGAGAATGTGCCCTAGTACATGTTCATGGCTACTACATAAGATACAGGGAGAATGGAACTGAGCAAAATCTTGTGATGATAGATGGATTTGTTTAGAATTTTTATACTTTTGATATGTGTATTGTATTGTACTAATGTTTACAAATTTTGGTTTCTTTTTAGAGACATGTATAATCATGATTTTTTATAGGATTTCTTTGTTCATTCTTATTTGTTAATGATATTTTTATATTGTATGTATGATTTAATGATTCCTCTATTGATAGTTGATGATATTCCACTTTTTTCATGCTGGTAAGAGGGAATAATCTTCCTACACACACACACAATAAACCCTTAAAGTATGTCTGTATCCACAAGAATTCCGTGAGATGTGATTGAGGCCATATGTCCAACTAGGCTCAGTGCACTGTTTAGTGACATCCTAGTTTGGGAGGTTGCACATGATGTGCATGTACCTATATGGATAAAACTAGATATAGAAAACCATTTCTAAATTGAGAATACGTTTCAAATATTAGAACAAAATATGGTACTATAGGAGGATCCATAGGTGTAAATATAGGTATTTCTTGTTCTACCATATCTAGATCACGGTTAGTGTAACTTTCCGAGTGCATGAATCGAGGCCGTTATGGAAAC
The DNA here is from genome assembly GCA_963277665.1 of Viscum album. Taxonomy (NCBI): domain Eukaryota; kingdom Viridiplantae; phylum Streptophyta; class Magnoliopsida; order Santalales; family Viscaceae; genus Viscum; species Viscum album. The sequence continues at coordinate 2,083,944,108 of OY728165.1, read as the reverse complement.
ATATGTCTACAATTCCAAACACACAAATCAGAAAAGTAAAAATTCAAAAGATATTATAAATAAAAAATATGGATAGTCTCACATGCTCATTATAAGAGATACATATACCCATCTTTTCATTATAAGGACATATTATAAGGTAATTCTAATTTTTTAGTCAAAATTGTTACATTATATGCGGTTTAAATTTTTATTTATAGAGGAAAAAACAATTCAAGAAGAAATTATAATCTTATTTAACAATTAAATTTTTTAAATAGTTTAAATTTAGTAGTGTTATAATTAATGGTTCCATTATATGTGTTCTCATTTCCCATTTTAGAAAGACCTAAAATTTATAAGTTACAATTAGAACTCCATTTGATTATAACCATGTTTTCATAATCATGTATTGAAATGGTACAAGTCTATATAAATTGTTGGATTATATATATTTTCATTCTCAATTTATGGAGGCTTAAAAATATAAATTCGAATTGGAAATCTCTTTTATGTCCACCACCTAAAAGGTTTCAACTTAAAGAACTATGGTTTCACAGGCAAAACCATGGTGATTTTTTTGGATAAGGTTATATCATCATGTTTTTCAAGAAAACACTACTTATGTTGATTCATACAAATTATATATCTAAATATTTTATCTTATTCTTCTTGAAATAAATTTTAGGATTTATATTGATAACAATCAATAAACATACAATAAACATGAAGGAGAATATGTAATGAAATATGAATGTCATAGAATATTTATAACATATAAATCCCCATGTATGTATAAAAATGGAAGATTTAATTCTACATTTTCATACCAATATAAGGGTGAAATCCATAAAACATAACACTGAAGACATGGGTATAAACCAACCGTGAAAATAGTACAACTGTAATATGTGAAATCAAGAACAACAAGTCACATTCCTAGAAACATGGATTTTCTCATGATATGAGTTAGTTACTCCTAGTAAATAATTTTTACCATATCCTAAAAATTCCAAGTCACATGTATACTAACATCAAATCATATGAAAAAAGAAAAAGGGAAAACTATAAAACAACTTTGTGATATCTCAGGCCTAATTCATAGACAAGTGACTAGTCTCATTGTCCATAAGGCATCAAACACACCTCCTTATACCCAATAGGCTAATGATTAGTTGTGGGGGTGTATGATGGAATTATGGGGAGACTATAAAGTTTTTATTTGAGTAATATGTAGTGGTAAATACAAGGAAACCGCATAAAGTTAAGGGAATCACATAATCCATCTAGATAATAAAAAATAGAAACAAATAAATAAATGTTTTGTATATACATAATTTCATAATGATAAAAATTTGAGTAGGAAATACATGATAGTATGTATAAAAATAATAATATTAGATGAAATCCAAAAAATACAAAAAAAAACAATCTCCATGAGAATTCTGAGCACTAACATAGTCCTTTAGTCTAAACATCCCAACCCTAAAACAGATTGATCATCCATAATTTGGAACATCCCATTACCATTACAAACATTGATGAAAACTACTCAAGTATGAGATGATGGATCAAATAGGGTGTGAATAAGACATTTTATGGAACCACCAAAAATGATAAATCAAAGTCAAGTTTTTAAGTATAATATTTCACATTGTATAGATATAATAAATAAAAATAGAAAAAATTAGAAAACAATGGAAATAATTTGTTCCACATGGGATACCCAGATGAGCCTACCTATATAGGCATAAACTAGATGTCTCTATAAATAGTACCTTTTCATTTATCTAGGGAACCAATGTATATATTCAAGGAATAATAGAATAATAATAACATGGAATTAATGGAAATACCATTACATTATTGAATTTGGGAAGTTGATCCTACTCATGGTGATAAACCATGATTTTGTTTATTTGGTTTTGAGTGAAATCCATTAGATGAACACTTTTCATTCCTCTCTTAATAGTTTCCAACCAAACCAGGGAAAACTATTCTTGTGAGTCTATTAGGTCTTTATTAGAATCCATTGTGTAGACCTAATTTTTTTTTATAAATTCACTTTTTTGAACCAAGAGAGATCATACTAAATGTTCTTAAATCTTGATATAGGTGGAAGAATCAATGAAATCAAGAAATGTAATTCATTGATGTAAGAAAAATACTATATATAAAAAAATTGTACCACTTGGTATTCATATTAATGAATCACATGTCATCTAATGAGATTACACAAGTCATAAATTTTTGGGAATACACTACATTATCAATTTAGAAACCACCTTCAAAAGTGTGATCAATGACTATAATGGTATCCATATGGGAAATATTAATTAATCATTATTTTGTTTTCCTATATAATTTATTAATGCGATTTATTTAGTTGAAACATTTTATTTTTATTCGACAAGAAAATCATACCCTAAGGGGTAGTTTTGGTCTACCTCATCATCCACTAATGGTGGATAAGGGTCTCATAGATAGTCTATGAAATGTTTTGGGAAACAAATCTATGGAACATGGATTTTAGTGGAAATGTGTGGAAATTTCGACTTGAAGCCCAATTGAATAAGTTATAAACGTTCATATTTTCATGGAATTTTATTAGATCACCAACCTAGGCCCAATTGAATAATCATCATATTATATTGACCAAATATAAGAGTTGGAGTGGGGGATATCAAAAAACCAGACAATATCCTTCAAAAGAGAGTTTAAACATTAAACATGGTGGAAGTGATTTGGATGGAAAACTAAAGAGGTAAATGACGTTAATAGAGTCTTATCCATACAGATATATTTACTATGCTACAGATAAAATTGAAACATAAAAGGAAGGAGGAGATACAGTAAAAAATCACAGGAGAATTTGGAATTCCACGATAGTGCTACAATAAAAATGAGGGATATAGATAATTATTTTAATTTTTAAAGTGAAATATGGTCCAAAAGCTAATTTCTATTACATTTAATAGGGTGTGTAGTTTGGTCACATTTTTTTCCAAACTCTCTACTATCTTTGTGTACATACTATCAAGGAGCACCACACCTTTCATAGTTTAGGTGAATGGTTAGAAAAACCAGGAAAAAACATGCCTTTTGAGATTTAATAAATTAAATTGATTATAGGGTTTTTATGTCACAATATAATCGTTTATAAAACTTTTTTTCACCCTTGTATAGGCAATGTGGTTGAGGTTTATGATTTTCCAAACCAGGTGTTAAATGTGAGCCCCATTATTTTTCATTAAAAAATTAAACTAGAGGCTTAAAAATATCCTAAAATATCTCAAAACTTCCTCTAATCCCCTGGTAACTTCTATCAAGGTAGAGATGAGGTTTAAGAATAATTAAAAAAAGGTTCTATACCATATTGAATAATAATCATCTTATAATTCATCATATTAATCATTACATTCTTCTATGTCAATACCATCATCTTTCTCCACAACAACATTGACATAAATATGTTGTTTATTTTTATCTTTTCTCATTATTTCTAATTCATTGGTTAAATAATCAGTATTATAAACACAGTTGGACATTAACTATTAGGTCTGCATTTTGATATTTTTATCACTTTGATTAAGAGATATATTTACTGATGTTTCTTGAAGTATTTCAATATTTTTATTCTCTATCGAACCCCTTTCACTTTTTATAAATTGTTCATCTGAAGATTTTAGTTTTATTTCATTTCATGAATCATTTATATCTATTAAGTAATTATAATAATGTTTATAATAATCAAAATTTGATTAATGTTTCAGAATAAATGGTTCATTTTCTATAATAATTTTATATACTTATTTTTAATGACACCATTTTATTGATGAATGAACAAGCCTAAATTAGAACCAAATGAATCACTTTTAATCATTATTATATACTTATTCCCAAGAATAAACAACTCTATTTTTTAGTAAAAAATTTATAAAATAAAAAATCATTTTTTATATAGGATCATTACAAAACTATTGTTCATTGATTATTTAGTTTTAGCACATATGAATGTATGAAATTTAAATACATTAACCACATATGAATTATAATATTTAACCAATTTGGTTGGCGGCATACTACGTGCACATAATTAAATATAAATTTTGTTTGAATATCAACAAACCATGTGGTATAAACAATTAATTTGTAATATATATATTAAAAAATTTATTTCATATATTTGTATATAAAGACTTTAATATTTAATTCATTAAAAACAATAGGAAAAATTAGATTTTCAATGTCTTTTATAGTAGTTAGGGTAATCTATGTCAATTGTTTTTATATGATTATCGTATTTATATAAAAATATTAATGTAAATTTATATTGAAAAATTGAAAAATTAAGTAAAAATTAGTATTGAATAATAAAATCATTTAATTTATTCAAAATTTATCCAAATATATGTTTTAGCTCAATATTTTTGGTCATATGTTATCCAACATTAATGTATTAGAACCATATTATTTCTAAGTTGATTAAATACCAAAAATCTTATAGTCTATGATATCATTAAAATTTATCTCATTATGAACCATTTTATTATACTTGGATGGTTATACATATTGAAAATAATTATAGCTAAATTTTGAACATTCATCCTATAAGTAATATTATAAAATTGAACCTCTAGTTGATGATTTTCTAGGTTCCTTTTTCATTAGTTGTTTACTTGTCTCATATAGGTACATGAATTAGAACAGTATCATCCCACATTTTTTCTTCATATTAAATATTTAATTTTAAATTTCTGATTTAATCAATGACAACCAATATATATTTTTTAAATTTATATAAAATTGTATCAATATCTTTGAAATCATACATATTTTATCCTATTCAACTACTTAGACACAATTAATGTCAATTGCTGACATAGTACAATGAAAATGATATTTTACAATTAAAATTGACTTGATGAATCTATTCAAGAACCTTATATAATATTTTCCACATCAAAAGAATCAATAAAAAAATAGACCCCAATATCTCATTATATTTTCATCTATCGAGGTTTTAAATAATGATCTATTAAATAAAAAATGGATGTCACATGAACTACTTATTGGTCCCAGATGTGACATTCAAAATAGGTGAAGAGTGGGGGGAGTTGAATGAATCACTCTAAAATTTAATTTAATGAATTATTTATATAGAAAATTAAAATGAATGTCCATTTAGGTACATAGTTTAAAAAAATCATTTTAGCTTTTCAAATTAATGTTACCAAATATCTGCTATTCACATATTTCTATTAGCAGTGGAAATGGAACTCAATAAAATACAATCGTCACATTACCAAGGAAGTGATAAACCAATGAAGTCAATGCCTTAATCCAGAAATAGGGAAATACAACCAATCATGAATTCATATAAATAAACAAAAAACAAAAATCACATTCATTTTCTTTTCCTAAAGAAGGATAGAGAGGCGTCCTTTTGGAATATAGGATAAACCACACAACTCTTTCCTAGACCAAAGAACATCCTAAATATGTCTTACATTTATAATATTGAGTAACAACCATAAACAATAAACATTTAATTTTCATTCGCAACACAAAATTCATTATTTTTTATGTAAAAACATAAATTCACTTTAATACACAATAGAAATAAAATAAATTTCTATGTTGCACAAAACTTGAGGAAATAGTTTTTTATATTTGGATAAGTTCTGTAAAAAATAACATCTAGAGTAGTGTCTCTTATAAAAACTATGATCAATAAATATGTTGTCATAGATTTCTTCTACTGCTCTCAATGTAACTAAAATTTCAAAATGATTTTTTCTCACTAGAAAAATATCATAGAGTGTGTCTCCTTTTTTTCTTTGAGAATGTTCATGTATCAGTTATAAATTTTTCAATCTCTATTTAAATATATTCTTCATTGTACACATAAAAAACATTAATTAATTAATGTTCATGGACATGGTGGAATTATGTAACTTGATGAATGCAGTGTGAAAATGTTATATTTATAGTGAACAAAATTTGAGTTATCCAATTCTTCTCTTTTAAATTTATTCAAAATTTCCTATAAATAATTATATAAATTATTCACAATATATAATTTTCAATTAATAAACATTTTAACATTTAACATATGGATATATAATTACATTAAATAGTAAAACTAAATACATACAATATAATAACATTTCGGGATCATAATAAATGTATTTCTTAAATTATAAAAATATACCCCATAAATCATACATAATTATTTTTTGTTAAATTCCAATCCATATTGGAATTTGAATATTAATTATACATTTAATAAATACTCATAAAAATAAACAAATAATTAAAAAAATCCATAAATTATATATGTCAGGATTTTATAATGTTAATTTAAATATAGAAGGTTAACTCTTGAATGATTCACATCACACTATGAGTTTTGAAATTCTTATGGTTAACTCTAAAAAGAGTATTATTTTTAGAGGTTTTAGATCATTTAAGGTAAATATAAATAAAAATTTATATATACTAGAAGGTTCACTAGACTCATAAGGTTTAAAAACACATAATATTAATCAATTTAATGGATCATCGCTCAAATGGTTAATATTTGGCACCATATGAAATTTCATAAAAATATATTCAAACACTTAAAATTTTTAATATTACATTTCACAACATAAGATTAAATGTTCCCCTATATATGAATAAACAACACCAATATAAGATTAATCATAACATAAAAATAATGATTACATAATAATATTGAAATGGATAAACGAAAAGAGAACATTCTTTATCATAAGAGTCATTATAAGAATAAATGTTGACTCAGTAATGCAGAAAACATTTACCACGTCAGTGTTTTTTATGTCGGTTATATATAACCGACATGAAAAGCAGTAAAAATTGGTTAATCTTGTTGTTAATTTTTCAACCAATGTCATAAATGTTGAGAATCATTTTATAATGTAGGTTATTTTATAAATGATGTAAAAAATACAGAGATTTGATTTATTAAGTTGGTTATTTTATAACCATCGTAAAATATAAAATCTCAGTGTTTTATCACATTGGTTATAAAATAACCGATGTGACAAATCAAATCATGGTGATTTATCATGTCATTTATAAAATAAACGACATGATAAATAAAATATCAGTGATTTATCATGTCGGTTAAAAAATAACTGAAGTGATAAAGAAAATCTCAGCGATTTATTATTTCTGTTATAAAATAACCGATGTGGTAAATCAAATCTCCCTAATTTATCAAGTTTCTTATAAAATAACTGATGTGATAAACATAAAAAATATTTTACCACATCAATTATTACATAACCGATGTGATAAATCATTTAAATGATTTATCGGGACATGTATTCTATCATTCAATTTTCTTCGATCAGGAAACATGTGACTCATGTCTCTCGTATGGAAAACATAAAATTGATTCTTCAAAGAGGTTCCCTCCAACATGATTTCTCCAACATCATTCATCATATTTATTATCATCAGATAAATTTTGTTGACTCCAAAAAATGAAGTAAGGATCACATGCCTCGGTTTCATTCATTATTTTTCATGATTCCTTAAATTTATGTTTTGAGACGTTATTTTTATATCATTGTTCTTTCTATAAATGTAAGTATCATAGTGTTCTTTTATACCATGTTAATTTTTTTCTGTTAAAATAAACCATGGGAGTGATATCATGCATGTTCAACAATTTTGGTTTCTACCATGTGTCTTCTATCATGTGTGTGTGCGTGCAATTCCATGTGTGTGATACCATGAAATCATTATCATGCAAGTTTTTCCCTATAACAATAAAACCAAGGAAGTTATTCTATCCATTTTTTATCATCAACAATTGTATCATTCTTTAATTCTTAATTTTGTTAATATATTCAAATTAAAATTCATTTTATAATCTATATTTTATTTTTCCTTATAAGATAAAAATCCTTATTACGTATTTGAAGCTAAACTAACATACTCGACCATTCTCTTTAGAAATAAACTTTTTTTGACACAAGAGATATATATGTGAATATAGTCATCATATAGATCTTTGGAATCCTCGCTGGTTGTCTCTAATATTTATTTAAAAAAAATTGAAGGTGAATGATTGCAAATATTTCCTACGTGGGTAGTAATTCAATGATATGGGTAGGTATATTTTTCTATAATAATGATATGAAATTTTATCATAGACTGTTTTCATCTTCTATTTTTTAGTTGAATATATGTTTAGAGAAATTAAATTCTTCAATAATGTATTTTTTTTGTGAATGAGAGATCATAAAATCATCGAATTCATGAGTTAGGTGATTTTAAATTCCTCATTAAGGAGTATATCAAGATTTTCTGGTTATTGTCTTATTTTAAATATAAGGATTCATATTGGTGATGCTCTTCAAGAGCTCAGAAGAGATATTAACCCCTGAATACATATTTATTTGGATCAAGATGATGAATGCATACATATTTTAATATTTATACTTCATATTTCATGTTTATGGAATAGTGAATTTGGAATCTAGTTGCACCAGGATGTATTCTTAGAGTAACATTAGAAGAAAGGATCCCTGATGAATTTATACTATTATATCATGACCCATATGAGAGAGATAAGTATTACTAAAATTATTTTCATATTATCTCGCCATACATTGATCTATTCAAGAGAATATTCCAATTTAATAGTAAGGTTTATGGTTCCATCAACATAAATGATTTAAAAATTAATTTCATGATGGTTTTTATTTTGCTTATGATGTAGGAAATAAATTATTACCAGAAGACTGTATACTTTTCAAATTCTTCCGCATCAACTTATTTGTAGATAACATCATCTTGGGAAAGAATGTTCTTATTTATAATGGATTTATATTCTAAATTATACATTACATTCACAAAATTTGAAAAAATTTCATGGGATTGTTATCATCATCATATAATAATTTCATTAGAATATTTTATATTCGATGACTAAATTTTTTATATCGATATAAATTTGGTAGAATTTTTCCTTTTAATGTTTATAATTCCCAGATTACTAACACATCTATTAACAATTGTTTTTTCAAAATTGTTTTACTTTCAAATTATTTCATTTTTCATATAAATTTAAAACTATTTAATCTATCTATATTTTCTTTTCAAATTTATTCCCATACATACCGGTTTCAAAAACACATATATTTGGTATACATTTCATAATTATTTTAAATTAAAATTATGATATTTTTCATATAAATCTAAAATTTGATTATCTTAACCAGATGTGAAACTTTGATATTTATTATAGGTAATAATCATTAAAAGTTGGAATATGGCACATCAAATGAGTATTGAATATGAAGAAGGTGTTGATGACTTTTTTGAATTTTTTAAATGAAATATTCTATGCAACAACATTTTTTTCTGTCCATGCCTGAAAATTTTAAATATGAAGAAGTTGAAATGTAGAGAGATAAACGATCATCTGATTTTTCATGGTTTAAAGCTGAGTTATAGCACTTGGATTTGGCATGGTGAAACTGGAAAAAATTTTATATCTACGGATGATTGAAATTTTCATGATGGTAACTCCTATTGAATTCATGAAATGATTAGTGACATTGAAGTAGAAGAAATTTATATAGAACTGACAGTTGAGCATATATATGGTGATGCTGAAAACCCATTATTTCCTAGTTGTAAGGATTTTATGGTATTGTCGGTGGTGTTATGATTTATTAACCTGAAGTAAAAAAAAGTAGATAGGGTGACTGAATTTTATTAAGATACTAAAATTGATGAGTGAAATTCTTCCAAAAGAAAACTAACTTCTAGATTCCCATTATAATAACATGAAAATATTATGCCTGATGGGATTGGGATACAAGAAAATACATGCCTGTCCAAATGATTGTATGATATATATGAAGGAATATCAATTTTTATCAATGTGTCCTAAATGTGGGACATTGAAATTTTATTTGAAAGAAAAATTTCATGTTGATATAGAGATTACAGAGATCGCTTACAAGTTATTTTTGTATATTCCTATAATTTATCATTTGAAACATTAATTTTCTAATTCAGATGATACAAAAAAGGATTATATATCATGCTGATGAGTGGATATGTGATGAAAAAATATGTTATCCTACTGATTGTCCACAAAGTAAGACAATTGATGAGAAGTATCCAACATTCGGATATGAAATTAGAAATATAATACATGGGTTTACATAGATGGAATGAATCCATATCAAAGCCTCAGTAGCAAAAATAGTTCTGGGCTTGTTTTATTGGTAATTTACAATATCTCTCCCGAAGTTTGTAAAATCCAAAAATATGTCATGTTGAGTATAAAGATCTATGGTTCAAAGCAACCCAGATATTATATTCATGTTTTCTTGTCACAAGTGATTAATTATTTGACAATTTTATTGGAGGATGGTATTAGAGTGTATGATTCTTATGAAATTCTATATTTTCAACTGCATGCAGTGCTTATGTTCACTGTTAATGACTTCCTATTGTATGGAAATTTGTATGGATGTAGTGTTAAGGGGCATAAAGACTATCCAATTTGAAAAAAATAGACTTCATATTGTCAATTACATCATGGGAGGAAAATAGTATACATGGGTCATCGAAGGATTTTTTATAATGATCACTCTTACAAAAGACTAAAAAGTAATTCAATGGCTCAAAATAATTTTATATTGCTCCAAAAGTTTTATATCATGATGTGTATTTTGAGAGGGTGAAAAACTATGATGTGAAATTGGGAAATTCACATAAATCTGGTAATTATTGACAGATTTGGAAGAAAATATCAATATTTTTTGAGCTACAGTATTGGTGATATAATGAAGTGAAACATTATATTGATGTCAGGAATGTAGAGAGTAATATTTGTCCCAGTTTGATTGGATCATTTTAAGGTTATAAAGAAAATACTAATGATTGGTTGAATGCAAGATTGGACATAATTTTAATGGGAATATGTTTGGAGTTATCTCCCACTCTTAATGGAAGACGAACCTTTATTCCCCCAACTTTCCATACATTATCCATGAAGGGAAAAATAGCTTTTCTCAGTGTCTTCATGATATCAATGCTCCTCAAGGATTTTATTAAAATGTAAAAAAATATCCTCTTTCAAGGATTTAAAGTTGATAAGTATGAAATATCAGGATTTTGATGCCATAATGCAATAAATTCTACAAGTTGAATTGCGTGGAATATTTTCCATCTGTATTAGAAAGACTACAATGAAGGTGTGTTATTTTTCAATTCAATTTATTTTATAGTGGTTGATGTAAATGCATTTAAAATTTTATAAAAGGATGATATTTATATACATTGTCAATTGGAAATGTATTTTATTACATCTTTTATTGATAAAATGTTTCAATTAATTGTTCGTATGATTCGCGAAATAATTCTTTTTGGACCTATATATCTTCGTTGGATGTATTATTTTGAAAGGTATATGATAATATTTAATGGGTATGTTATGAATCCATATCAACCTAAATCCTCTATTATAGAAAATTATATTTCTGATGAGGTTGCAGAGTTTTTTATGAGCTAATTGGCTACAGAAGAGAACATAGGTTTTCCTCTATCTCGCCAGGAATGAGTTAATAATGAGGGAAAGGGGATTAATAGCTAGAAATTCAAATCATTTTCACATTAAAATGTGAATACAGTACATTTAAAAATCTGGAATAACATAGAATAGGATCAACAACATATCACATTGCATATTAACGAGTTGAAATATTGTCATCCAAAGAGGAAAGAAATGTGGAATCTGAATGATCATAACAAAAAAATCCATGTTTTAAAAAGACTTTTCCTGGTAGATCAGATTTATCAGAGACATTAAGATGGTTAGTGGGTGGTCCATGTTTAAATGTGATAACATGGTCTGGGTATGATGTTAATGGCTATAAATTACATACAAAATCTCAAGACAACAGAAGTAAAATTCAATATAGTGGTGTATTTATGTTTTCCAAAGAAATGCATTTTTATGTTCTAAAGGAAATAACCCAATTCCATCATGATGTTCATATTATGGGTTCATTGATGAAATATGAGAGGTTGATTAATTTAAAATTAAAGTTCATGTTTTTAACTAAAAATGGTTTTTGGTAACAAAAGTTTCAGACACGATGATTTTGGTATGATTGTTGTTAATTTGAATATATTGGAAGACTCGAAATATTCTTTTATAATGGAAACACTTGAAAAACAGATTTTCTATGTTTTTGATCAATTAGATATGTCATGGTTTATTGTTTTACAAGGAAAAAAATATGTTGTTGAGGATCAACTTGAGGATGATGTTGATTTATGTGTGATCCCTACAACCATGGAAATATTAGTAAGAAATAATGATGATCATGTTGAAGACTTAGATTGTTCCATAAGGAATGATCATGACGAAGGAATTTTGGAAAACAATCAATTTTAACATTCCTAATATTACATGTAATATATGTTTAATTTTTTTTACTTTTATTAATTTCATAAAATGTTTGATATTGTAATTTTTTCCTTATTAAAATGTGTAATAAATCAAATAAGTGGAAATATTTTTTTACTTTAATTTTTTTATTTAGTTTATCATGTTTACCATTAAATAACTTATATATCTATTGATTTTGTTCAATGGAAATTACTTTACCATGTTTACTATAGTTCACCTTTATGTAACATATATATTTATTGATTTTTTTGAAAGACAATTACACTACCATGTTTATAATTTTTACTATCCTTACCATTATTTAACATTCATTCCATATTTACCATGTTTAAAATTACGTAACAGAGTTCAGTTATTTATTTTTTCTTTAAATCATTATTGTAATATTTGAATTTTTAAATTTGTAATATTTTTTTATTTGATGGATAATGACATATCAATCAGTTGATCGACCACATTATTATGGAGATGAGAATTATGATCATACCTATGGGGAGGAACATTTCCATGCTCTTATTGATGATCCCCAATCTTCCTCATGTGCTCCCATAATGACAAAGAAGAGTTCAAGAGTTGGTAAACGTTTCAGCACACATTTACCAAAATTATGACTTGCCTAAAGCCAAGACCATAGGATACTCATTGATTTTGTGGGGAATGATATTCCTAGAGGTCCAAATGTAATAGAATTTAAGAGTTTTTTATCAACTATAGGTAACAGAAAAGTATGCATTTTTTATAATTATTAGAGAAGTGTGGGAAAAGCGATAATATCTCAGTTGTGGGAGACAATTTTGGTAATATATTTTTCTATTTTTTGACTAATAATTAAATTTTTTTAGTATATTATGTTTAACTTATTCTTTATCAGAAGACATTAGATATTATCAACACTAGATGATTCAGGAGGAAAGGTTTATCGGTGGATGCTTGGAGATGGAGGGATTTCAAATCAACCCTAACATATGTTTTCATTTTTTGTCATAGGCAAAATGAAAATCCATGTCAAATATATCCTTACATAGATAAAGACACATGGAAACAAAATATTGAAAGTAGAATAAAAGAATCATTTTGTGTAAGGGAAATGAAAACGTTTATAAGATTTATTATATAAATGGTCTTATTAATGTTTTTTTAATGATTTATTATTCTTAATTTATATAAAATAAGTACATATCACTCGGATATCCTATCTAAAAATGTATACCCCCATATTTTATCTCGAGGAGGGTATACTTTATTGGGAGAACAAATGATGGAAAATTTTTTACCAAAACATAGAGATGAGTCTTCAATACCTAAAGAGGTTTTCACTCCATCCCCTTCATCTAGACATGAAAAATGGAGGAGAGATTGAATGGTGAAAATATATTTTGGAATAATCAAGAAATGTAGCTAAGAGGATTTTATGATATATATTATATTTATTTACATTAATTATATAATTTATATATATTGAATTACTACATTAATGTTTAATTAATTAATAAAAAATTATCTTGAGGAGAACAACAAACAAAGGGTATTTACAGCTACTGGGAGGCAAGATATTTTATCTACAACATTAGGAAATCCCAAACACCCTTGTCGTGTACGAGGATACCTAAAGGGTGTATTAGTAAGAAAAGTGATTCCATGTTCTTAAAATTATTTCATTACGGGTGTTTATCAAAAAATAATAGAATACTTGGAGGCTGAAGTACATAATATTAAGGTGGCGATAGAGGAAAATAATTGATCATCGGTAAAGTCTACATTTGTGGACATGCGAAGAAAATTTCAGACTATAGCTCCCACTCCTCTACCTCCCCCTACAGAGCACATTATATATCATCCACCTCCACTAGTAGCTCCCACTCTGCCACCTTCAGACCCCATTATATACCCTCTCTCTCAGCTTTCATACCCCATTTTTTATCATACTCCTCCGCCACAGATTCCAACTTATTAAGAGTTGTATGCTGATGATCCTCACCATAATATAGTTGCATATGGTCTTGTATATTGTATAAGAGACACAATTCATCAACAATAGTTATATGTAGAGCATCATAGGGTCACTATACAAGATATTATAGATATATCAGCTTGAATACCATTACCTACAGGAGAGGTGATGATAGTTAGACATAGTATCGACCAATTTTATGTTTGTCTATCTAGACTTCTATGACTCATTACAATAGAGGTATGTTTGTTATATTTTTTTATTTTTTATTAATGTAATTTTTAACATTTGAAAACTAATATATTTTTCAATTTATTTATAGAAATAAGTCACATGTAAAGAAATACTGTATAGACAATAATAAAGACAAATGTCTATGAAATTAGATACAATTTCTAATTGTTTTGACAGATTATCAAGATATTCAAATTTTCTAGAGGATCATTATTTGTTTCTAATGGAATCTTATGTTAGTGGACATGAAATAATAGTGGGGATTGTGAAAAATTCTATCATGGAGCACGTTACTCGATATAAGATGGGAATCAATGTGGTGTATATTTTTTCCATTTATGTCTTAACACCTTTCCATACGTTATAATTATTAAAAATGTATACTTATGTCTATTTTGTATTAGGTGTATTTATAACATCTGTGAGAAGATTGAGCATATAGATGTTTATATATTCATGGTCCCACATATGATTTTCCCTAAAGCACATGCATTGGATGAGGAATAAAGAACACTTTAAATTGTTGAAAGATTTTAACATAATATAATCATGAAGTGTTTAATAGCACCTTTTTGGGAGAGGTAGGAAATATATATCTGTAAAAGTGTTCTACATGTTTTATCATAAAAACTACTAATCTTAAATGTTCTTTTATATCAATGATCATTGGATGTTATGTATTTTTTGTCCATGGGGGAAAATACTTTATTGGTTATGCTCTATCTATGGTGTTGTGCGGGGATGTTTTATGAATATGCTGGAAAATTATGTTTCAATTTCTTAATAGTTCTCAAAATTATATTGAATTTTAAATATCTCCCATTCCTATTATTTTTTAATATAGGATGGGCCAACTTTCAATTAAACACAAAGAGAAAGAGTTCCAAGATCAAGTTTGTAAAATTAACGGTAAATATCCAATTTTAATTTGTATTTTTCAATGTATTACATAAAAATGATATTTTTAATTTACACTTATTTATATATAATTTTCATAAACAACAAGGAGTCATTAAATTCAGATATTATTTATTAATATTTATGTATGAAAAAATTAGAACTCAAAAAATTTTGAAGTTTTACCGGGATATATTTCCTTATAAACATTACGATCAAATTTCATTTTATTTATTCATTATACATGTTAACTACATTCCTTTTAATTCATAGATATATGATGACCCACAACCCTATAGTGCTCAAGAGGTCAAACACTTACTAGTGGAATTGTCAAATTATATTACTGATTTGATAGGATTTTAGTTTGTTTGTAGTATAAAATGTAATTTGGAATATTGAAATTATAATTGAGTATTTGGTAGTTTTTTATTGGATTTAGGTGTTTTAGTTAACATTGTTTGTTTTTATTGTTACTAATATAAATTTTTAATTTTTCTCTTGAAATTATTATTTTGGTCTAGTTCTGATGTTTTTCTGGTGTTGATTCTTTTCTAGAATTGGCCTTGTTTTGGTCTATTTTCAGCTTGTTTAGGGTCTACTTTGGATGATCATTGTAATTGTTTCACAGTTTTATTAAAAAGAATTGTTTTTTATGTCGGTTATTTTATAACCAATATAATAAATGTCCGAGAAATGGTTTTTTATGTCGTTTATTTAATAATCAATGTAATAAATTCCTGGGGAATGGTTCATTAGATCGATTATTTAATAACTGAAGTCGTATATCTTTTTTCATGTTGGTTGTTGGATAACCTACATGAAAAAAGTTTCAATGATTATTTTTATATGTTGGTTATAAAATACCCAATGTTAAAAATTTCTAGTGGTTGGTTTTATACGTCGGTTATTTAATAACCGACTTCATATATCATTTTTCACGTCGATTATATAATAAACGACATTAAAACACTTCAGATTCATGATATATTACATTGTTTATTTCATAACTAACATAATAAAATATATACCACGTCGGTTATTAAATAACTGACCGAATAAATCGACCCTATGAAGCATTTTTCAGGTCAGCTATTTAAGAAACAATGTAAAAAGTGCATCTGATTTATGTGTTTTACATTAGTTTTAAAATAAGCGACGTAAACAAATATTTATAGCGTCACCTTTAATAACGTCGGCTAAAAACCGAAGTAAAAAAATAAATAATAAATGACATAAAAAAACTTTCTTCACTAGTGACTGTATTAGATTAAAATACACCATTGTTAGATTATAACTAATGACATAAATGTAAAATTACGACTATAAAATTGAAATGAATATGTGTGAGAATAAAACTAAAACATTATCAGATTAAATAAAATCCAAATAAGAGTAAAAGTGAACGTTTTAATGTTAAACATAATCTACATAAGATTAAAATTTCGATTACATTTTTAAAAAATTATTCATTAAGGTTAAAATAGTAAATTAGATTCAATAAAAGTAATTATTCTTCTTATAGTTAAAGATTAAAAAAAACAAAGAATAATTTTTTTATAGGTGATGCCTTGGTCAATGACCAGGATAGAAATTATTATAATGATCCAATTTAATATACATTTTTAGGATCTCCCCAAAACTTACTAAATACTATCAATTACATACCTCTATTCAATGGGAGTATCTTATCATTCTTATTGAGATATCGTAAATGAATATCCCATACAATTTGCTTTAAATATTAACATATTTACTATATAATAGATGTAATGTTCTACTCATTTTTTCACTAATTACCATAGACCCATTATTTACCGACATAAATTCATATTGAATTACATTTCATAATACCCTGATATAGATCATATAGAAATATCACAATCAGTTGAAATCATATTGAACAATAAATAAATGTTCATCATCTTAACATTTATGAGGACTACATCGCTTCACAACATTAATGTTTTGGCTACCCAAAACAATCAAGTTAATAGTTATAAATAGCATGAGAGTGAAAAAAATGAATATGCTATCAAGGAGTTTGGAGTGGCAATAGACACATTCAATGAACATCAGTGTATGTAAAATAATCTTTGTCTCCTGTTTGACTATAGAAGCATCATCCATGATCATAATATAATATTTTTATGAAGCCAATTATATAAATAAAGGGTTTAAAATAAAACTGAAATCTTATATCGAAACTGATATAAAAAATATCAAATTCAAGATAATCATGGAATAATATCATTAGGAAACAATTATACCAAAATATAGTGAAACATCTAATAAACAATATCCATTCAAGGCTATAATTCATTGATTGAGAATGTTCTCCAAAAATACCACTAAAAATATATCAGGATTAACTACGTAAATCTAAATAATAAACCTCTATGGATAAAATCCTTATTTATGTATTGAAATGATAATTTCATACTAAATAAACTCTCACTTATTACCGATTTATAATGATTGACCAAAACTTTGCAAAGGGATTTTGTAATCTTTTGAGGGAGTATATTACCCAATTAGTTGAGGACCCAATCCCTAATTATCAGCGGGGTACATGACTCTAATAGTAGAGTACCCAAACCACTATCATTATAGGAGAACCTATTATAGAAAATAGAGGGCCCTATCCATAGATTTCAAAAAATTACCTACTATAGCTGATGAAAGACCCTCTCCTTTATCATTAGGGGAGTACCTACTCTTATTTATGTAAAACACATACAAAAAAAATTAATGGACAACGTACCCCCAATTATTATTCATTGGAAACATTCCTAGTAGGTTATATAATGATTGTGTAATACTGGGACCCTATCAAATATATGGTTTTCAACACATCAATTTGGAAATATCAAAAAGGGAGTTCCTGAACCAATAAATATACTGGTAACTAATGGAATGTGAGACCAATATCCTAGTGTTGTATATAGATAAAATTTTCTGGATAATCTTCAACTACAATATCAGGTAATATATAACTACTAAAACTTATATAACCATTACTAGTCCAAACAAACCCATAATTCATAGAGGTTTTATATTTTTACCCAAATAAACATTTGTGTAAGGTGGTACACATTCACATCATGTCGTGATATCACTACTATTAGTATTCCATGTACTCTAAATAATAATTACATGGAAACTATATGATTTTTTCACCAATACAAAAATACCTTCGGTGAAATGATCTACATAATAAATTTAGTAAATATTTTATCAGATTCATAATTTAGGAAAGCGTTAGTTTCTACACCCTTTTACTAGTGTCTCATGTATAAAAATTAAACTAGAATACTTCAAATTTCCAATATAAAATATATTAATACTACTATATCCATTCTTTGAAACTATGAACACCATACATTCTCTAATACAACTCTTGCATGACTCGGCTAACTGGTACCCATACCAAAACAATAGATAAGTTGATTAATCCACCTAAATATCACCTCTGATATACCAGAGTTGAGGACAAGTTCCAATAGGTCATAATACACCAAAGGAGGTCTCAACATAACAATATGTAACAAAACTATACATATCCAATCTTTAATAATTCAAAAACCATAAATTAAATATTCCAAAAATACAGAAAAATGAACATAAATTCCACTTATATATAATAAAAAACAAGTATAATATATATATAAAAAGCAAAAATAATTGATGAAAACCATAGAAATGTAAAAATATCATGAAATAATTAAATGAGTCAATTTCAAATAAGAAATCCCTCTATAATCACTAAAAATTTCTATTTATACCCATAAATAATATTTAAACACTCAATGACCTCCATTATCTACAAAATAATCCACACATGGAATATTATATTCATAAAGAAAAACACATGTGTATGAAACAGTGATACAAGGATGATTATAAACATACAATGTAGAAATAAATTATAAAAATTTTATGAGCTTCAATATAAAAATTCCCCAGCATCCCAAATGCCTTTACATATCTACAAAGAAAATATAAAGAGACATTATAAACTACTTTAATCATTTTATAATGAATCCTACAACAAAACATTCATATCCTTTAAGGATAATTCATGACTCTTTAATCACTCTTATAATCAAATGAGTAAAAAACATATCAAACATATGATGAAACCACAACCAAAAACATCTACACAATTTATAGGGATAATCAATACATAAGGAATCATGTAACAAATATTACTAAAATTATAAGTGCGACAACCTCAATAAGAGAACCTCTCACCTTATATAGGCATCATTTAGCTTAATTTTTCAATGCGTTGTTAAAATTTGGGAAATTTTATAACACACATCACTTTTAGAATCATCCATTATATTAATATCTATAATGGAGAACTAGTACAACACTAAAGAGTCATATATAAATTAATAGAAAACTATCCCGTGGATAGGGGGCTCATGCTCCATCTATTGGTGAAGTTTATAACTCTATTATACATAAGTAAAAACATCAACGTATCAATAGTTTAAAAACCAAAGAGATTATACACTCTATAACAAATATTAAGGTCTTGTATATCGCAACTCATGACAGTTCCACCACTACCAATGTATTAGAGACCCCTCAACTTATGAGTGATGTAATGTCCAATGGAGTTCCTACCTCTATTTTTCTATCATCATTTACTCATTATTACTATATCATAGTTAAATTATAGACAGTGTATCACCAGTATAATCAATTGGAATTGTATCACACGCACCCTATCATAGTAATCCCTACAACATAAGAAATGTTAAAATTAATGATTTTTCTTCATGTTCAGATTCGATAATTATGACTATGGTATATAGGGATGGAAGAAATAATATTTTCCCATTAAAATTTTATCAATACAAGTCCCACCCAAGGATTTTATTAATGGAATAAAAATTGTATAATCTCATCTCCCATTTAATAATTCACCTCCACCATCCCTTGTACTTTAGACACACCATTGAGAAACATTACTGACCCATTTTTGAAATGGATTACCCAAGAGATTAGTTAGTATATGGATAAAAAACTCTATATTGTATGTTGGGTACCCTTAAACTATCATATGTTCATCCATATAAGAGTACTGAACCCTATGTATAATCTGATCAAATTACCCAAAACAATTATCAACCATATAGAGGTAAAGAAATATATCTACCAAAAACATCATATAAATTTTATCTGATACAAACTAGTTTTACACCATCAAATTTTACAATGAAATACTATTAATATGAGAATCTCACTTTTCTAATTAAAACTGTTATGTGAAAAAGTGAGTGAACTCCTAAAAATCATCATATCATGCAAAAATTATGAGTTTCCAAGGCCATTAATAGGGATAAAGTTATCATTTTATTCTCATAGGTATCAGATCTAGAAAAATAAATTCATTCTTGGTTCATCTGAAATAAAAATCCCTATGTCTTTGTGTATAAATTTAGGACCTATGGGAACAAACCACACCTAAATTCAATATGTGACTCAATTGGAAAGATAAAAAGTTAATTTCATCAATTAAATATATTATATTAGTTAAAAATATGTTTCATTATATTAATTTGTTAAAATGAGAATTGATTTTAAAAAAGTATCGGAGATGTATATTTGAATAGATTTTAACTAGTATGAACAATCAATATATCAGTGAAATATATGGTTTCATCAGAATATAAAAAAGCTTGTTTTATTAATTTAAAATTTCCACTAAAGTTAAAATCTTGTGTCATGATAAGAAGAATAATAAAATGAGTTCATATTATTTCAAATATTGAGGAAAATTACCATTAATTAAATTTTATCCAATACTAGGAAGAATAAAATAAATATAATTTCTAGTCTGATTTTAATAACGAAATGTGTATTTTTTATATTTAATTTTTTAATAATGTTGAAAGAAGGTATTAGAATCTCAAAACAATGAAATCATCCTTATATTGTTTTGAAACACGCGGATAATGATAGATAATTATTTTTCAATATATGTGAAAAAACATCAATCATTATGATACATATAGAGTTGGAAATACTAAAATTTCTTGTTCATAATTAAAACTCAATTATAAAACTAATTAAAATTATCAATTACATGGAAATACTCATCTTTCCTTCAAAATTTCGGAATTATTTTTATTTATTTTAGACTATTATGAATTAATAATGAATTAATATAATGTTTCATGATTTCAAAATTATCCAAAAGTGTCTCGCAGAATGTATTTATTTTTTCAATTTTTCAATTTTGTATCAAATGATTTATATCAAAAAATAATAAAAATTTTCTATAAAAATATACTGTAAAAATAGTTTTTTAAGATTATTATACATCTTAAGTTCATATATAATATTATAATATAAAATTTCATTTTTTCAATGTATAAATTATGAGACTGTTTATGATTATTGAGATTTTAAATTTTCTAAATCTTAATGCTGGCATTGTATAATTCCATTTTATAAATATATTTTGTAATTGGAACTTATGATTTTTTAGGATAAGAAATAGATTTTGAAACAATTGAACAAAGGTCAAGGAAAATAATAATAATATAATGTTCAAAGTTACATGTGTTTTATGGTCATATCATAATGAATTCCACGGTTCAAACATGATGAAAAACTATTTTCTTACTCCAATACCATGGCATTATAAACTACTTTAATCTTCATAAAAAAGGATAATTTGAATTACCATTTATAGTGAGGTGAGGTTTACGGTAATTAATATCCAATATAGAGAGAACATCATGTTTATATATACATAACATCATTATCTCTAAACGATAATATAATCCCTCATAGGCGATTTAATAATAAAAACCTTAGATAGATAAGAAAATATAATCAATTTAAAGGATTTATCCATTAAACCTTCATAAATTACCACTTTCCAATGTATCAATGAATTAACATGGAGAAATACCCCACATTAATTTAAATATAAATCTATCTTTGAGATACATGTTCTTACCCTACCATACTTCAATAGAAAATCACTTTACAAATGTCTAAATTACCTTAACATGATATTTAAGCTCCATAAAGAAAATCATGATTGATAAAGTTTGATCCTTTTTACAAGTGGACCCCTTGATCTTAATTATATGTCTCAGAAAAGCTCTCAACGTCAATATAATAGGTTTTCTGTGTTCTTTACATATGAAAATCCCTATTACATGGAGGAACACTATATATAATCCCACAAATTTTGTTACATTCCCTCTTTCAAAACCCATTTACCTGTTAAGATAATATTAAATGTCAATATAAACCCTTAAAAGTTATTATATGGTATTCAAATATATTTCAAACAATTTTCTATTCTTAGATGTTAAAAAACAATATCATATCTATTTTCACCTTCATAGATCAAACTATACTCCAGTGAATATTTTCACCAACCTAGATGACACTAAACTCGGGTCCACCCTCTTTGACATCCAGAAGGACTCTAAATGTTAATGTTACCATTTTACCTTATTGAAGACCCTATTTATATTGTTAAATTGTTCCTATAATGACCCTCATCTCACACACATATCATTACATCATTTTTAATGTAAATATCCATAAAAAAACACAAAAACCGAGAGGTCCTGGGTATTTTGAATGTCATATATATAATAAATTATGATAAAAATAAAAATATATTATTTTATATACATATTTATTTTATGAACCTATATATCCCCATAGTTCAATCACTAACTATGATATCTAGAGGACATAAAAAATAAAAAGTTAAGATATAAATCCTTGTAAGGAGATTATAAATATGGGACTCTGACATAAGAATAATGTGAGATTATAAAATTCCAGGATCATGAAACACATGTAATAAGATAAAATATGAATAATTAAATCATATGAACATATTAATACTGTGCATTGTATGAATTCTTCACATACACAAAGCAAGGTATCATATATATATATATATGTTAAGGATACTTTATATAACATAATGACATTTTCATATTGCATCACCAACTAGTATTTCAGCACTATTCGTGCCTGGTTTTTTTCATCCCTTTCAACATTTTCTTCACATTCGTTGAGGAGAAGAAACTCTTGTTCCATTTTGAGTTGATGACGTCCATGGATTCTTTTAAGGTGGTTTCTATTCATGAAATTCGTTTTTTTCTATTCAATCCATGGACACTCACCTTATTTGACCTCATGTTACTCTATTCATCTCCATGTCAGATATTGAATAGATGTAGCAAAGAGGTTTTTGGATTTTTGGTTTGGTGATCGAACAGTTTGAAGGTGATAACTAAGTCGGCATTCTATAAGTTTATTTCAACTGGTTTATTGGGACATCATTTATGTCTTCTTGTGGAATCCTAGGTTAGTATATTCATTGATCTAGGCTCATGTTCCACTGCTTCTCTACATGTCAGACCTGGAGAAGAGGTAATAATGAGGTTTTTGGGATGTTTGGTTAGGTCTTCTTTGTTCCTGACATGAGTGCATCAATAGAAGAGACCTTCAGTTTTGGCATTAGATTCACTCATGGAGATGTTTCTGGTATTCCATATTTGTTCAGTGTTTTGGAGGTTGATGATAGTTTTTTATTTTTCTGGCAGATGTTACCGATCTACAATGGTGACGATCTATTTTGGGTGGCTCTATGATGTTTTTTTGTTCAGGTGGTTTGGTTTACAGTGGTTATAGTGAACTCAGATGGATGGCTAACTCTGGTGATTTGGGGAAGTGTGAGGATTGCGAGGATGATGGTGGTATCAAAATGGTGATAACATCAATGGTTATCTTGACGAAGGCTAGCAATGTGATTGTGTAAGTGTTTTTAATTTTGAAATTTGTATTTTCATACTTTCATTTCGGTTCCCACTGGCGTTGTGGATTTTTAAAAAAATCAATAAAAATGGAATGTTCATGTTATTATATCACTAATCCCGAATCATACATCGTATATCATGAGATTTAAAAATTATGAAATCAATATGGAGGATGTATATTTTATGGATCACCCAATGAATCAAGATATTTCATGCATATGAGTTTCACATAAAAATAAATGTACATAAAACATGAAATAATTCAATTGAAGGAATTGGGTTTCAAAACGACGAAACAAAAACACAATTTGAATATCCAATACGTTTCCAATAATATAAGGTATTATGCCATTTTATATGTTTTTAAATTAATTCATAATCAAATATTATGGAATAAAGGATAAATGTAGAGGAAATATCATAAGTATAATAAGGTTGTGGTTCCAAAAATAAATTATCTACCTATATCATTTAATGTGGGTGGGGATTCATAAAAATATTGAAAATATATCAATATATTTGTAATAATTAATGTGAACATGAATAGAAATACATCAAAATTGAATATAATAAGAATTTATCAAAAAATAGGATAGATAAAGAGTGATATAAAATATAGAAAATAGAAAAAAGGAGAGTTTAAGAGTTCCCTTACCAGGACCCATGACTTTTTTGTCCGCTCTTCAAACCTAATTATTAGTAGTATTACATATGTGAATTAAGAAATTAAGAACCTTATTAATTATTTTTTCACATATTATAAACTATTTATAATTATATGTTATGTCATTATCTCATAAATAATTCTATTATAGATTGTTTGGGGATATTTAGTCAACTACACAAAAAATATTTTCTTCTTATAATGGTCAAAGGTGTTAAAAAATAGTTTAATTATTATTATAATTGGTATGGGTTATTTTTTATTGTAATATAACAATGTTCCATTTTATAAAATATATTCAGAATTGTTTCAAAATACAAAATACGCCTTATAAATAATATTTTGAGTGTTATAAATGATAAACATTTATTATTATTAATACTTTTTAAAAACAATTATATATTATATGAAAATAATTGTGAACAAAATTTTATTTTATTTTCAGTATAATAATTTCACAAAAATTATATATTTAAATCTATGTGTGAAATTTGATAATAAAAATGTCATCATTCATATTGGAGCCACAAACCCACCATAGGGAAAACTATAATGTTTTTTAAATTATTGAATAATATTGGATGAAGTATATATTTAAATTCCATGATTATATAGTGCTATAAATTTTGAAATTATTTAATTTTATTTGATATATATCCTATATATAAATAGGAGTTGGAGAAGGATGAAAATGAATGTGTCAAGGTTGGATGTTGTCACCATGTCTTTGGGATTTCCCCTTTATTATATTAAATATGGATCCTTTTGAAAGAAAATTAGATTGAAAAGGCCATTAAAAATATATAAAGGATGTTCTAGAGAGGAATTTTTTATAGTATTTGGTTAGGTAATTAATTCTGACATAGAGAGAAATGGGTGGTAGATGTGTGTATTTAAAGGTGAAGAAGGGGTTTTTTTAATATAATCTTGTATAATATGTTATTTTTTTGAAGAATATAAAAATTTTCTATTTTTTTAATAATAAAATTGTAAAAAAAAAATTTGAAATTTTTTATAATTAAATACATGAGTAACCAAATTTTATCATTTTATAATTTTATTCAATAAATAGATTCTGCTATTTAACAATAACAAAATATAATTTAAAAATTAGAAATTTATTTTTTGGATTAGAAATTAATTTAAATTTATTAAAATAAATTATTTTAATAATAAAATAAATTTTATGTCATTGATTTTGCTATGAAAATTATTGTCATTTGGATATCATAATGATTTTCGAAAACTTATGATATATGAAAAAATGTTATTTTTACCATTCCTAAAAAATTTAAATTTTTACTAATCCTATATAGGGATCCATAAGGAGGGCTATTAATACGTGAGTGGAATAGTTTAGTTATTGATAACATTAATAGATGAATATATTTGTCCCAACAACCTTTAAAGACCATAGTGTTGTATATTAGTTAGTCTGTAAACGATTGAATGGTCCTTTTAGTTTCACCATCATTTTGAGGGTGATATGTAATTTTGAAATTCAAATTTTTGTTTTAGAAATATAGAAAAATATAACAAAATTTGTCTAAAACCTTTAATTATAATCAAATATGAGTGAAATTGGGGTTATATACAACCATTCCACATTCATAATGAATTTATTAGTTTGTTAAATGATTGATAAGTCTTCATAAATGATGATTAAGTAAGAAGTATTTATACAAATATCCACAAAACCCATGAAAAATTGTTTTATTACGATTTATTTGTATAGGTGGTGTAAAATTAAATGGTTATGGTCTCCCATTTTCATTATATTACTAGTAATGGTTTCATTATCCATTTTACTTCTATTCATATTCCTTAACATACATAAACTTGAAGCACTTTGATATAAATTCAATTATATCCTTTTTTATATTCTCCCATTATAAGTGATATAAATGATTAATATAAATCATTTTTCATATTGGGTTGATAGATATGTAATTACCGGACCTTTAGGGGAATACCTGGTTGGATGAATACTTAGTTGTCACAACTCTTGGCATACCTTTAATATTCTAGGGGTTGGAATGAAGAACCAAGAAGGAATAAATGGAATGAGAGGAATTTTCCTAATGTACCTATATTAAGTCACCCAACCACATCCAAGAATTATTGTAGAGTAATAATATAAATACTCTAACATCTATAATAAAACCATAACATTAATAAACTATAGGGAATACATTAGACAAAAACAAAGGAATCCAAATCATAAATTTAAAAATAAACTTCTTGAAAAAACAGATATTCCAACCTAAAAATTAAATGAATAAAGGAAAATTGTTAGATAAAAGATAATGGTCTCTAAATATGACTGTCGTGTGTGGTAAATCCACTTAGGTATCACAATGTTCCGCTAAATTTACCTTTTAACTATCCATCATTTTTATAACACACAAAATGAGTGGGAAAAAATTCTACAATTGTGATAATATACATACCTAGTAGGATATCCTGAACACAAAAAAGGTTGTAATAATAAGATATAGGAAATTTCAACTCAACCGATAACTATAGATAAATGTGACCCATCCTAGATGTATATGATTAAAAATAAAACAAGATGAGACAAAAAGGAGATCATAATGTCCACATTCCATCCTTGAATGTCCGGAATTGCTACAACTCCAATGGTTTTCCACCCTTTCCAAACATCTTGCATTTATATATTATAAATCCAAGTGGAAGACATGAACTAAAACACATCCCCATAGCTTGAGGTAGAACAATCTATAATAGAGGACCGACACCATGGTAAAATAAGGGGGTGACACTCAGTCGATAAATGACCGACAACCTGGTTCAAAATAGGGAATAATTCACTTAAAAGAGGAAGAATTGCCTAGAATGGTAGCAGGACCACTCTGTAGATAGATAGGTAAATAGATGACCCTCAAACTAGTGTGTTATGTGGTTCCACTCAATGGATTAGGGTACCATAACCATGTATAATAGGGGTGACACTAAGTAGATAGATGACCTCCACCAATGTTCATCAGGGGAGTGACATTTATTAAATGGGGGACCAACTACCTAGTTTATAAGGGGGTACCACTCAAAAAATATAGAGTTATTTATGGGAATCATTCCATGGTATGATAGGTGTTTTTCAACTGTGACATATCTCAGATGATTTTCCCTGATCACTACCATTTTACGATTTATCCTAAAGAAGTATCATTATTGTAATACATCACAACATATATGATATTCCACACTAAATACCACCACCATAAAATACATATTAACTCACTTAGGATAGGATACTAGTGGGCCATAATCTATGTCCTAATGAATGAGATACAAGAGGAATATGTGTATATTTGAATACATGACATATATAAGGGTTACATGGAATGTAACCTCTCCTCACTTCCTAGTTGTGATCATCCCTAGACATGGATAGGCAGACCATGTCACACAATATGGTGATTAACAGTGGTACATGGCATGTATCAGACACCCAGGGTGTACCATTTTTCAACCAATCATGCCTATGTACATCACCTCTTGACCATGTACATGGCCATTTCTAGGTATCCTAGTCTTTTTTGAGTACACATTCATGCCCATGTACTCTATCCATTCACTTATTCTAATACATTTCCCTACTCATGTAATTCTAGAGTACACATCAAGACACCATCATTAGGTCATATAGAATGTGGTGGGTCCACACAACTTCTAATATTATTCTTCTCCAAAAACCATATCCCTTGAAGGTAGGGGACTATATGACATGCATTTTTTATAGTTAATGTGTGTAGTTTAGTCTTCCAAAGACAAATAATTTTCATAATGTTGATCTAAAATCACCTACATAGTCAAGAAATCAACCATTTTACAACCTGAAATACAAGGATATGGTCTCTAACCATCGTTTTTGGGCTTCTAATGGCCAGAAATTAGATTATATTTATTTTCAAATGATCCATCTCCCACACAGTGCACCTCCTTTCATTATTAGAGCCCAAAATTCCATATCCAAAAAATAGTACTCCCAAAATTCATCCCAATACATCCAAAAATTAACTTCATGGTTGGAATTATCCCATTAAACATGAATCTGGGGTTCAATCACACTCAAACACACTTAGAACTGTCAAATTGAAACCTTGTACACCATAGTTAAAGGCATCAAAGAACAAGGTTTGGGGAAGCACATAAATAGGGTTAAATAAATAGACATGTTTTCTTATAAAAATATACAAAATAATGGGATTCCAGGGTGTTATGGAAAGAACAAAAATATAAATATTCAAATAAATAATCCAAGGTGTAGAAGAGTTCATGAAAAAATTGGAAATCATTGGGAAAAGAATAAATATATGAATCCTTGTTTAATGTTTTAGTAAAATGGGTAAAACACAGAATGAATAGTCAGTACTCTTAAATTAAAATTTTTGGTTAGAAATTTCTTTACCAATGATGAATTTGATCCACTTCATTTTCTTCCAACGAATCCTCCTTGATACGATCACCCATAATTCATTGATTATATTTGGAAGTAAAGAACACCTATTTCACAACAATAAAATCCTACCTCGTTTCGGTGAATAAACCGTGAAATTTTTTATAAAGGCCGAGTAAAATATTGATTTAGTTCATGGGAATTTTAAATAACATAAATAATTTTTTTATTTTTAATTATACACAGTCGCTAGTGGGTTTGTTCTTCATATATCCTAACAATGACCATCATTAGGTCACACTATGAGTCAAATCCATGTTCCAAAAAACAGCCACGGTCTCTAGTATTCCATCTAAGATCTCGAACTATGGAAAAACTAGAAACTCAAAAAAGATGATCACCAATTCATTAAATTTTTTAAATATTTTCAATATAGTCCTTTCGGGTCCCATGAAACTGAAACACTATGATGACCCTGAGTATAAGTCTACATTAAAAAGAGTCATTACAAAGTCCCCACATTGAAATATATTTACCCTAAAATGGAAAAACTAAATAAAAATGTGGGGCTTCTGATCCAAAATCATGATCTCACGCAACAAAGGATCACTCATCCATGATCTCATGCTATCAATGAACACAAACTAATGGAATGGTTAATCCTCATATCATACTCTCTTATTGATCCTTGATCACAATCCATTATTCCATAAATATTGTTCCATAATTTATGTCCATCTCACTATAGTAAATAATATACCTTGGTTCATTCACATATCTCTTTATCAATGACAGATGGAATACATCATGCATGCACTCCAACTATGAGAGAAGGGCTAAGTGGTAATAAACCTCAATAACCCTTCATAGGATCTAAAATGAAAAAATCAACTACAGGGACAGGATGAATCTCTAGAAATAATGCTCAACAATCCTCATAATGGGGAGAATCTAAAGAAAACATGGTATGAAAAATCAAACTCTATGATCCTATGATTTTAATTTTTATATGTTTTCTGCCTACACTAGGATATCCTCATACATTCATGGATCTCCTTGACCTTAACTATCATCTTATGTACTATCTATCTCATGACTAACGAAGTATCACCGATTTCATCCCAGCATAAGGGTGGCCTACATGGTATCCCATAAAAATCCTCAAATGGTGCCTTGTATATAGTAAAATGATAGATATTATTATAAGAAAACGCTTACAATTTCATGTGATCATACCAACTCTAGCTAGAGTCTATCTTATATTCCCTTGACATATCCTCCAAAACATTGATAGTCCAATCAGTCATCCCATCTATCGAGGGGTGGACCACTATACTCATCCTCAACTGGGTCCTAAATTCCTTGTGTAAACCTCTCTAAAATCATTATTTGAAACGAAAATCAAGCCCAGAGAAAATAATTGAGGGTACACAATGATGTAATATGATATCCCACACATATAACTCCATCATGCTCCCAAAAAAACTCTACTACCTTGGGTAATTTAAGTGATTCAACATGGTATGTATGCCAATAATCACCGAGATAGAATCATGGAATATCACTATCCTTGGAATCCCCATCATGAATTCAATGGGTATGAAATTTTATTTCCACGTTTGAATCTCAATGGGTTGTGCCCACTATGATGGATCTTGGTGTTGAACCTTTATTTTTTATTTGTGAGACATCGAGAGATGAATTAGAATATACATTGCATCATTATATCCCATCAAAACTACAACTATTCACCCTTTTACATATTTTCAAGAAATATATTTACAACAAAATAGAATATATTAAACTATCTCTTCACCTTCTCAGACGCAATATCTAAACTTGAATGAAGATGACCTGATCCCCTACATTATAAAACCTAAATGAGAATTCTCTTTAGGATATATAGTCATGAAAAACCTCATAGTTTATGTCTACTAACTAAACCACTCCCACAAGTTGAATAATTCTAGGAGTCACCACTGTCAGCTAAATAAAGTACATACCCTATTATTTAGTAGGGTCAACTGTAATGAAGATGACTATTTAGAAACCTACCCCACTATGTGAGAATGAGACTTAATAATAAGGGAATATTCCACTATGTTTACCTTCTATGGAGTATAGTCTATCTCAAAGTCATCATCCTACAAGAACTCAGAACATTGTCTCTATCTCAATTTAAGATCACTCTACGTGATGATATACCTAATAATATTATTGTTTGACTATACAAAAAATCAGTCCCCTAAAATGTAGTGCCTCCACATATTTAGATCAAAGACTATCATTGTCATGTCTATTTCATTATTCATGCACTTTTCCTCCTGGGGCCTCAACTGTCTCAACAGATATATTATCACCACAATCCTCTACATCAATAAACATCCAATACTATATCCTGAGTCATTGTAAAACACAACATACTCCACAACCTCATTCGGAAGTATTGAAATAGGAGTGCTGGTCCTCCTTATCCACAAATCCTCAAAGGATATTTATCACTTCTAGGTTGAAGTTAAAGGACACCCTTTTAACATCATGGTTGTAAAATGGGATATAATCCTATATAATTCTACCAAAAACCTCTTATAGTACCCCACCTTTCCTTGGAAACTCCTCACCTATGATACGCACATCAGTGCCTCCTAAGAAATCACTGAATCAATATTTGTTGAGTCCATAGCTAAAATATTTTCATAAATGACATGGGTCATAAAGTGAAGCTCAAATATCCAGAAATTACACTTCAAGAGCTTACCATAATGTTTTTTCTCCTATGGTAAATCATGTACCAATCTCAAATTCTATGTGTGATCCTCCTCTGTTACAGAGTAAATGAGTATTTCATTAATGAAGATAACCACAAATCAGTCCAAGTATGGATAGGATATCAAATTTATCTGAGATATAAACAATTCAATAGAATCTATCACATTGAATGGATCCACCAATAACACATACTACATTTAGCGACATAAAAATTCCATCTTTAGAATATCATCCCCATTAAACATCAACTAGTGCTAGCCAGACCAAAGATCGATCTTTGAGAACACATCACACTTCCCACCTGATCATATAGGACATAATTCCTAAGGAATAGGTACATATTCATTATCATTATCTTTTTAGGTGATGATAATTAATAGAAATACACATGATCCAATCTACCTTGTTCATGAACAACACTAGATCTATCCATCGGGAAACACTATTTTGGATGAATCCCTTCTCTCGAAGTTCCTCTACTACACCCCAACACCTAGTGCGCGATAGGGGCCATATGATATACCATATAAGACATTGATTCAATCCCATTGGTAAATACCTAGAAACATTCCATCTACCACCTCGACGGTAGTCTCCAAAAATCTTCGGAAACATTTTCCTCGAAGACCTCTACTACTAAAAGAATCTCGATTCTGGAATATCCTAATGCACTAATGGATTAACTTGCCAACTGATTGGTGATATTTGGTATCTTATTTCTTGCAAAACCCACTTGATCTTCCAGGAATTCCCTCTCACCCCCAAAATAGAATCCCATCACATATTCCAAATGTCATCTAACTCGCTAGTAATGAAAATAAATCTACATCTAAACCATGGAATAATTTTCATCCAAAATATTACATAATATGTTTTTATCATGATGACTCAGAGGTCAAAAAATAATATCTCTCCATAATGTTCCATCTCGCACTACTATAATATAAGTGATATTGATGTTCTATTATCTATAGAAACATCTAGACAAATTTTTTGGGTTAAAAACTCATCTGAAATATCTATCTCTCACACCATGTATATAGAGATGAATAAATGAATATGAAATAAGTGAATATATACATTAGTAAGAGTACAATAAATTTAGATCATACCTCATATCACATAATATACTTCATGGTTATATTTATTCAAAGCTAGAAACTGCCCACATCCCTGACATCTAACTCTCTGATATTTTAATGGTCCACCTAGTTTTGGTTTCTAGAGTTGATCATTGATTCATCCATGACCAATAGCTCTAATTTATGGATTTACAATTATCCCCTTATAGTTCTGCCCTAGACACACCTTGGGGATCCCTAATCACCATGCTCCCTCTATTGGGGTTGTACATCTTCTCGAATCATTCCATCCTAAACTTAATATGTTGGTAGATCATGATCTTTGCAACCTAACCGATCTAAAAAATATAATTTCTCCTCATTGTTTGGTCTATAACCATTTCATGAACCCTATGAAACATGTACATGTGATTTAGTCTAGCCATAAGCAGGTATCATATTATTAGACCCTATTTACTAGCACATTTTTCTTATTATAGATGACTCAATCCCATGAATACCACATCCTATTCCAAGTACCATTCATCCCTCTAATTTGAAGAACCATTTCACCACATTCCACTCTAGTACTCCATCATAAGTGGGAATTCAAAAGTGGGATACCATGGCATGGTGGTCTCTATAGAGACCCTACTCAAACATTCATGTCTTGAGGTTACCATCCGACACCTTTTTTGAGGGAGTATTATGTATGTTAGTGGACATCACAACATATATAGAAACTCACATACTACCCTGTTGTAGCTCAAGAATCTCATGGATATGAACTAATCAAAATAATGAGATATAATACTCTTATGAACTAGATGATAGAAGTTAGACCATGAGAGGGTTGTCTCATCATGAATATGTGCGACTATACTCCACCCGTGACTTTCCACTCCATGGAAAATATTAGATACTAGTTAAACCATTTGATTAGTTGGTGTATGCATGTTCTTAAAGAGTTAGATAACCAATTCATGACAATCCTCTATTGTCAGGGGATCTAGATCTGTAACACCCCAACCTTCCACGGAGGTAAACCAACCCTCAACCAAGGAAAAGTTCAAGGTAAGGGTTAATCTACAATCTCTTGATTATATGAGGTTGTTTATATGTAAATATCTACCGGGACCTCTTTATCATCCACATCCATGTTTCTTAAAAATGTATTTCAAAACATTCTTACTATTTTATAGACTATGGTTTAATGTCATTTAAAACCTTGTTTAACTTTTTATAAGATCTTTATAAAAGAATCTTTCCTTCATTTTCTAAATAAGGTCATTTTTAACCTCTTCGACAAAATAAATGTATGTATTTATTTTTTACTTATACTACGGGTGCGTCTATTTTCCATCGTTATAAAATCATCGAAGCATCACTTACAAGCTTATAAGAATATTTACAAAGTAAATTTTTTCTTTTATAGTTATGTGACTTTTAAATGATTTAAAAAAATAAGTATTTCTCTCAAATATTTTTGATTTCATATATGTCAACATCCTTTGATAGATTTTAAGCTTATTTAAAGTAGATTTATTAGGATACAAAACTTCAATATTGTATTGAAGGATTTTTTGATATGATTGACCATGGATGTGTTAGTTTTATACAATTCACGGTTTATGGAGAAATTCTTGACATTTGATAAGCTATTTTTAATACGAATGTTTATTTTATGTTTAAACCTTTTCATATGAGGAATGCATTGGACTTAGTAAGTGACTGGTGGAGCCTGCTATAGCTCCTCGATGCATCGGAATGTCTCACGAGACAAACTAGTGTCTTGGCATAAGGCCTTGAATAAATCTTATTTGTAGTCTTGGCACAAGGCCTTTTATATGTGGTTATGATTGACTCACATTATTCATTCGATCATTATGTAAGTGGTTATTGATATTTCATGTGATTATTAGATTAGTAGAATATCCATGTGAATAAGTAAATGGAATTATTTAATTATATTTCTTCCATATTATGCTTAAGTTCAAGTTTAAAAGGCTTTTGTTTTAGTTATACATTGACTTTAATATTTATGCATATTTATGAATGTTTCTTCTGTATTGTTATCCTTACTAGGCATCTGAGCTCACCCCTAAATATGTTTTATTTTTTCCAGGATGTGAAGAAGTATTTTATGAATTACCTGAAGGGATAATATGAGGGGATATGAGTGTGGTATATGGAGACATGATGTTGTTGTAGTTTTTCACTTTATGATGTAATGTAAACTTTATGAATGTATCTAGTGATTCTAAGGCTGCTAAAATAATCATTCTTTCAAGGCTTGATCTTTCGTGATCATGACAATGTTATGTAATAATGCACTGACTCTGGGTAACTAGGTTCGGTGTGTTATAGTTGGTATCAGAGGAAGTTTCGTACAAACCATGGAAGCTAGATTTAGATAAACTCTTATTAGAGCACATAGCCCTAAGATAGACATTGAGGATTAGTATAGACGAACTTCCTAGAATTTTGGTATTGTATATATTTTGTGAGTTTTCCAATAACTACATCCATGTATGGATATGAGAAGGTAGAGGTGGATCTGGCACAGATGTACGTAGGGGTAAAACCCAAAAACACCACTTTGAGCTAGACTTAAACGGGAACTGGTGCACGACAATAGGCCTTACTGAACTCTTGGTTACGACACTCCTGGGGGATATGATTAGGCTAATTTTCATTTTCATTAAACACAATTATGAAGAGTTTATGAGTATATAATTCCTCATGGAGAACATTTTTGTATGATTATAGATTATATCCATAAACTGTTTAATTTATTTTATGTGTTTTACAAGTTTGAATTATGTATTGTGATTTATAAACTAATCTATTGTATGCCATTTTTTAGAAATTGTGCATAGTGGAAGAAATGGAAATGGTATCAATGTACGTACTCCATGTAGGGATTTCCCTACTACGCAAGATAATTATAGTGGATTTAGTGATGCAACTGGTGCTGATCAGCTAATCACTATACTGGGACAACTCACTCAGGTCTTGAATAATAACCATACCCATATAAAGAATCAAAATCCACTGTGTGGAGGATCAATGTTAGATCGCTTCATGAGGCAAAAAACACAAAAATTCAATGGGAGTACAAATCCATTAGTATCTAAGAAATGGATAAATTACTCAGAGAAAATATTCCATGCCTTGGGGAGTAGTGAAAGGGGAAAATTTATCATGGAAATTTACCTCCTCACTGGAGATGCTGACCAATGGCAGTCATTTATTCAAAACACAAATGAGGATGAGAAAGTATCAACTATGTAATGGAGGGATTTCAATGAGCTTTTTATAGAAAAATACTTTCCTTGTGACCATTGAGAAGATATGGAAAGGCATTTTTTGAGTCTGAGACAAAAGGAGGATGAGAATGTCGCAAAGTATGAGGCTAACTTCACAAGGTTAGTTGGGCATGAAGCCGATTATATACATAACCCAAGGAGTAATATTGAACATATCATTGATGTTTTAAAACCATTTCTTTAACAAGAATTAGTCTCACAATCCTTCTCGTCGTACGAAGATATTGTCTCATGTGCTATCAAGACAGTAAAGGAATTCTATAAGTCTTATGACATTAAAGCAAGGCAAGAGAAGAAGTTATATGTTGATCACTCTAGGAATAGAAATAAGGGGAAGAAGGGAAAATCTGAGTATCCATCCTGCATTAAATGTGGGAAGAATCACCCTGGTAATTGCTTGAAAGGAATGGATGTTTGTTACAAGTACGGTGAAAAAGGCCACCAAGCTTGTGATTTCAAGGGGAAGAAATATGCTATCGATGTTCAATGCTACAATTTTAGGGATAAGGGACATTATTCAAATGAATTTCCTAAGCGTCAGGGGAACATACCTTAGAAAAGGCCAAGGGATCAAGTCCAAGCTTATGTTATCACTATTGTTGAGGTAGAAGCTTCGAAAGACGTCGTGAAAGGTAATTTAATGGTTTCCTCAAGTTTAGAAAATGATTTATTTGATTCTGGATCATCGCATTGTTTCATATATTCCTAGTTTTCTATGAAAATTAGATATTCTGAGTTTGATTTAACAAGGGAGTTGTCAGTCAAAAAACCTAAGGGAAATATCCTTGCAACAATGTTTTGTGAATCAGTCCCCATTAGAGAACATAAATGTTCTTTATCTGCTGATCTCATCTTCATACACATGAATGAATTTTATATAATCCTCGGTATGGATTGGATTTAGGACCATGATGCAAATATTTATTTTAATAATATGGAAGATATATTTTTGGATGATTATGATGAATAACACCTTATCTTTAGATCAAAATCGTCACCACTTGATTCTTATATAGATCCACCCCTAGTAGCACAACTAAATTCAATTATCATGGAGAAAGATAATGAAATAATTTTGGGTGAGGAAAATAATGTTCAAATAGAGGATGTACCTATTTTGAAAAAATATGTTGATGTGTTTCCAGAATATTTAATTGGACATCCTCCAGAACGAGAAATTGAGTTTTCCATTGATTTAATTCCTAGTTCAAGGTCTATATCAATGACCCATTATTGAATGGTCAATGAGGTATTAGTTGAACTAAATAAACAATTAGAGGAATTGAGTAATAAGAGATTTATTCAACATAGTGTTTCTCTAGGGGGAGCCTCTGTCATTTTTGTTAAGAAGAAATATGGATCTATGTGTTTATGTGTCGACTACAGTGAAATCAATGCTATAACAATAAAGAACAAGTATCCCCTACCTCGCATTGATGATTTTTCTGACCAACTGTATGGATCTCAATACTTTTCAAAGATTGACCTTCGATCTGGATAACATCAGTTCAGTGTGAAGAAGGAAGACATTCTGACGACATCATTTCGAACCATGTATGGGAATTACGAGTTTCCGTAATGCCTTTTGGATTGACTAATGCACCCTCTGTATTCATGGATCTAATGAATAGAGTTTTCAAGGAATAGCTCAATTATTTTGTAGTGGTATTTATTGATGAAATCTTTGTATACTCCAAAAGCTAGGAAGATCATCAAAAAAAATTGTGCATTATTCTGAATACTCTTAGAATACATGAATTATATTGGATGTTTAGAATGTGTGAATTATGGTTTCAATAGATTTATTTTCTTGTCCATATTGTCTCTAAGGACGTAATATTTGTTGAACCTTCTATGACCAAGGAAATCCATGAATGGACTACACCAACAAGTATAACTGAGGTACGTAGTTTCATTGGTTTACAGGTTATTATCGGCATTTTGTCGAGAATTTTTCCCGATTGGATAAACCATTAAGTAAGCTCACATGTAAAGCGGTTGAATTTATTTGGAAAAAATAGTGTGAAGAATGTTTTGAATAACTGAAGATAATATTAGTCAGTGCTCCTATATTTACTCTACCATCAAGGAATGATGTGTTTTTTATTTATATTGATGCTTCATAAAAATAACTTGGTTGTGTCATTATGCAGAATGATAGGGTTATGGCCCATGCATCACAAGAACTAAAAATTCATGAGAAAAACTATCACACTCATGATCTTGAGTTTTCTGGTGTAATATTTGCTTTGATGATATGGATACATTATCTCTATGATGAAAAATTTTAGATATATACTAATCACAAGAGTTTGAAATATATTTTATCACAGAGAGAACTAATCATGAGGCAAAGGTGATGGCTTGAAGTATATAAAGATTATGATTTCACGATACATTACCACCCGGGGAAGGAAAATAAGGCGACAAAAGCTTTGAGTAGAAAGGATCATGGAATTTTGAACAAAATGATAGTTAAAAGGGATCCAATTTTAATGGATCTAGTAAAGTTGGATATGGGAATATCCATGGAAGTTAAAACATCAATACTTTTTTAAATGGTTTCCAAACTATCATTACTAAAAATGATTAATAGCTCCCGGATAGATGATGAATAATTTCAAAAGAAGATTAAAGCTGTGAATGATGGGTGATTGAGTGACATTTTGTATGAAGGAGGAATTTTAAAATTTGTGAAGAGACTTTGTGTTCCCAATATACGTGATCTAAAAAGGGAATTGTTGGATGATGCTCATAGTTCCAATTTCTCTATACACCTTGGTAACACAAAAATGTATAGATATTTGATGGTAGATTTTTGGTGGGAAAACATTAAGAGGGATATTGCTGATTTTGTGTCAAGATGAATGTTTTTTCAATAAGTGAAATATGGAAGGAAATAGCCTTGAGGAGTCATGCAACCTCTTCCTATACCTGATTGAAAATTGGATAAATCTATTATGGAATTTTTTATGGGGCTACCAATGACTCCTAGACGGAACGATTCAATATGGGTCATTGTTGATCATCTTACCATGTTAGCACATATTCTTGCTATAAGAGAAGATCTACCACTTTAATGTCTACCAAAACTATATATTAATTATGTTGTGAGACTTCATGGAGTGCCCCTATCAATTTTTTCTGATCGTGATCCCTATTTTACTTCATGATTTTTGAGAAGTCTTCAGAAAGCCCTGGATATTGAACGTCGTTTGAGCACTGCCTATCACCCGCAAACTGATGAAAAATCGGAACAGACTATTCAAACATTTGAAGACATGATGAGATATTGATCACTTTACATTCATGGTTTCTGGGATAAATATTTACCTCTGGTTGAATTTTCATATAACAATAGCTTCCATTCAAGTATTCGGATGGCACGATATGAAGCGTTATACAGAAAGAGATGTCACACACCAACCAGTTGGAATGTTGTTGGAGAAAGGAAACTCGTAGGCCCAGAACTAGAGGAGGAATGGATGGAAAAGGTGAAGGTAATCCAAAACCACATCAAAGCAGCTCAAAGTAGGAAGAAGTGCTATGCCGATAACTGAAAGAAGGATTTGGAATTTCAGGTTAGTGATCATGTTTTCTTGAATTTATCTCCATGGAAGGGAGTTATATGTTTCGAAAAGAAAGGTAAATTATGTCCCTGGTACATCATAACTTTTGAAATTCTATAACGAATTGGGGTTGTAGGTTACCATTTGGCAAAGCCGCAAAATCTCTCCAAAGATCACGATGTGTTCCAAAAATCATTGTTGATAAAATACATGCCTCACCCAACGCATGTACTCACCTATGAAAAATTAGAATTGAAACCCGATCTATATTATTTTTATGATCCTATCAAGGTTCTTAATACAAGAGAACACGTGTTGAGAAACCGTATGAATCTTGTGGTAAAAGTGTTATGGAGAAATGATAAGATGGAAGAGGCAACGTGGGAACCTGAGGAACTTATGATGACGAACCACCAAAGTCTTTTTATGTAGAAATATTCTAGAAATTTCAGGGACAAAATTATTTGAAGGATTGGAGAATGTAACACCCCAAGCTTCCATGGAAGTAATCCAACCCTCGACCAAGGAAATTTATAGGGAAATGGTTAATTCTACAATCTCTTCATTATCTGAGGTTTTTATATGTAATTATCTACTGGTACCTCTTTATGATCCACATCTATGTTTCAAAAAAATGTATTTCAAAACATTCTTACAATTTTATATACTATGGGTTAAAGTCATTTATACCCTTGTTTGACATTTTATAAGATGTTTATAAAGGAATCTTTCCATCATTTTCCAAACAAGGTCATTTTTATCATTTTCTACTTAATTAAGGTAATAATGCCTTTTTAACTTATACGGTCGGTGCGGCTATTTTCTGCCATTATAAAATCGTCGAAGCTTCACTTAAAAACATATAAGAATATTTTGAAAGTAAATTTTTTCTTTTATAATTATGTGTCTTTTAAATAATTTCAAATAATGGATATTTCTCTCAAATAGTTTTGATTTCATCTACGTCAACATCCTTCGATGGATTTTAAGATTATTTGAAGTTGATTAATTATGATACAAAACTCCCATATTGTATTAATGGTTATTTGATATTTTTGAATATAGATGTGTTGTTTTTATACCATTCATAGTTTATGTAGAATGTATTGACATTTCGAATGCAAATTTTAATATGAGTGTTTTTGTTATGTTTAAACCTGTTCATATGACGAATGCATTGGACTTAGTAAGTGATGGTTGGATCCCTCTATAGCTCCTCGATGAATTGGTAGGTCTCATGAGAAAAACTAGTGTCTTGGCACATGTCCTTGACAAAATCTTATTTGTAGTCTTGGAACATGTCCTTGACTATGTGGTTATGATAGTCTGACATTATACATTCCATTATTATGAAAGTGGTTATTGATATTGCATGTGATTATTTGATTAGTAGAATATCCATTTGAATATGTAAATGGCATTATTTAATTTTATTTATTCCATATTATTCTGAAGTTAAAGTTTAAAAGGCTTTTGTTTTAGTTATACATTGCCTTAAATGTTTATTCTTATTTATGAAAGTTTCCATTATATTTTTATACTTACAGGGCATCTGAGCTCACCCCTTTCTATGTTTTATTTTTCCTAGGATGTGAAGAAGTGTTTTATGAATGACCTTCAGGGATAGTATGAGGGGATATGAGTGTGGTCTATGGAGACAAGATGTTTTTGTTTTTCACTTAATAATGTAATGTAAATATTATGAATGTATCTATTTATTCTAAGGCTACTAAACATATCGGTCTTTCGAGAATTGATCTTTTGTGATCATGCCAATGTTATGTAATAATGCGCCGACTCTGGGTAACTGGGTTCAGGGTGTTACAAACTCCCCATGTAAATTTAGAATCATTTTATACTAGAACTTGTGTAGCATGCTAATCCTATATGAATCATCATTCTAAACAACCAGTAATATTATATATTCAATTGTTAGGGGAGATTCGATGTAACTGTCTGCTGGAAACACATTCAGAGATGGCCCATGGAATGAGGTATAATCACTCATCTTATTATCTTCACAATCACAAAATTGTATCTTATGTAGTTGTCTTCACAAAGGAATCATCAAAATAACCAAGTTTTACTATAGTTAAATGATAATATATAAATATATATTGGGAGCTGATACATGAAAAAAAATTGACTCAATCCTCTGTGTTGGATGGACCACAGATTCTACATCAATTTTCTTGGTCTGTAGAGTTGATAAGAAAGTAAAAAAAGTCATGGTTTTTAGATATGATGGATGCCACACCATCCCTACATTCCCTAGACTGAAATGAAAACTTTATAAAATTTTATGAAATTGACCAATGTCCCAAAAGATTTCTCATACTGTTAACACACTAAACACTATGCCATGGAATAAAAAAAATCAGATACCACTCGCTAATGGCCTCACCCACTAGGTCAAAAATGACTTGAGGAATGCTCATCCATCATAACCACAAGATCTCCTCTAACAGTCTTGGTGTTGCAGAAAATATCCATGAATTCATAAATATAACGGCACGTATTTTACTAATGTACTTACACACACACACACACACACTAAGTTGTCTCCATTCATAAGTGAAGAGGAATAATATAAAGAATCATATAAAATATGAAATTAATAAACTCTAGGGAATAAATTATAGTATTAAAAAATAACCCAAAACATCAAGGTAAAAAATAAACATCCGAACTGAAATAGAATCCCAAATTAACAAAAATTGGAATAAAGCAAAATTAAGAGAACCCATCTTCATATCTCTTTGTCTAGCCACCATACAAGGTCAATGAAATGATGAATCACTAGGATCCCTTGATTCCACCTTTGAAGGTTAATTATTATTCGAAATACGGGAGATGTGTGGGATAATCCCATACATGGTAGAGTATATACGTACCTAGAAGGATGGCCAAAAAACCCCAATGGGAGAAATAGATAGATAAAAAAGGTCATATCAACCAATAACAAGAGGGAACTGAATTCCATAATTGAGGTATATACTCAAAATATAATCTCAAAAAAGATATAAAGTGGATTTGAAACTCCATGATTGGCCTTAGAAAGTTCATCTACCTGTATCTCTTAATATATGCACTGATGGCTAGCATCACATGTGTCTGTCCGGGAAATCCTTGTTGACGACACTAACCCCAAAGCCTCTCCATATCATGTGGGGAAAAAATATACAATAGATTACCTATTACATAGCATGAATTCTTATTTCCACTAAATACAGAGATGAATCATTCCATATTGTGATATGGGTTACACTTATGGAATAGAGGACCCATACACAATCACGATATGGGGTACCAATCATTAGATACATAGATATATCACAAAACCCTTATTGAAATAGGGGTTTTACTTAATAAATAATGGAACCACACCGTATCACAATAGAGAGAGAACTTGGTAGGTACAAGTTTTGTAAAATTGTATTTTAGGGGGACTCCCCTAAATAAATTGAGGATGCCGACCCTAGTGTGTCTGAGGGTACCACATAGTAGATATATAGGGATAAGTCGGACATGTGGCCTAGGGTACCATGGGTTTTCAAACCCCTATATATCTCAAATTATGCTTTATGGGTCACTTCCATTACTAATTGTCATCTGAAGAAGCCTCATTCTTGAAACACCTCACATAGTATCTCTTAATCCAAAAATAAGGAAAACACTCTCTTCTATATGGGAAATCACATAGGATAGTATACTCATGGGAAAAATTATGATTCCATAACAATGATATACAAGAGGAAGATTTTTCCAATAAAATACATGGTGTGTATGATGGTCCATATGGAATGTGACCTGACATCACAACCTAGTCATGTTTCTTCCTATAAATGTCTTATAAATCCAAATCACACTACATGATGTGTATTGGTAGTACACGACATGACTCATCCACATGGTCTCTTCCCATGCTCTCCCAACCATTCACATATACATTTTCCCATGACTGTGTTTTAGCCATATTCGGGTATCCAAGCCTTATCTATGTACATGGTCATTCCCATGTACTCCATTTTTTACAGTGTTCAGGGACATGTCTATTCTGTGTAATCTCATAGCACATTCTTTTCTTCCAACACATGGATATATGAAATGTGGATGTTCCACATGACATGTGATATTTTTCACCACCCCAAACATTATCTGCTATATCCAGGGGACTACATAATATACGTTCTTCACAATACACATAATTTAGAATATTTCTAAATTTACTAATCAATTTTCACAAATATTTGTATCCACATTATCCACTTTGAAATATTTCTTTTAAATACGTGAAATTAATGGGTAATGTCTCCAACCATCAGTTTTCTTCTTCTAGTGGTCAAAATTAAGATTTTGTTTACTACAAATGTTCCACTGCATGTCATGTGAACCTACCATCACTATCTCCACTACAGATCCTGGATCCATGAAACATCATCGAAAAATAATCCCAATTCATCCACAAATACTCTTCTAGGTTATAATTTTTTAATCCACCAAAAATATTTTGGTTTTGATCACAATCATACCCTCTTGAAAACTTCAAAATGAACCCCCAATGGGACAATGAATAATAACATCAATAATGAAGGTGGAACGTAAACAAGTTGAATTTTTTTTTTCCAAGTCTTCTTGACCAATGATCCCCTAATCGAAAGTGTATAGGGAGTGATAGTAATAACAAAAAAAAAATTAATAAATGACCAAAAGTGTAGTAGGGATAGTGTGAAAATT
Source organism: Viscum album (assembly GCA_963277665.1). NCBI lineage: Eukaryota > Viridiplantae > Streptophyta > Magnoliopsida > Santalales > Viscaceae > Viscum > Viscum album. Next base: position 2,083,899,213 of record OY728165.1, on the reverse strand, counting down.
AGTAATCCTAGGTAAAAGAAGGTAAAAAATTATTCAATGCTCAATACTTTTATCAAAATGGATAAAACTGAAAATTATAATTCCAAACTAAAAAATGGATCGATCATTGGTGAAGAACGTGTTACCTGGTGATGATAAAGCCCAACTATGTCCATTTCCTCTCGATCCACCTTAATCTGATCACACATTATGATTAGATAAGATTCACTAATAAAGAACACATATTTACCTCCTCTAAAATCCTTACAGGGTTTAAAGTTAACCCAAGATATTTATTATATTCATTAATTTAAATTGGTATTTATTTTAAGGGAATTTAAAATAGATTTATTTATATTAGTTGAATGTACCAACCAACAACTCCTTTCCTCCAAAAACATGATGTCGAACAACAATAGGTCATTACATGGGTAAACCTCAAATTATAGAATCATCCATGGAATTAGATTTCCCATATGAGGTCCAAACCAATAGGAAAACAAAAAACACCTTATTGAAGTTTCAACATGAAATAAAATATATTAATTCTTTTAATTGATATACTATTGGGATCCAAGACACCCTAACATAATTCTGAATCCAATGATAAATCCAAAAAAAACTATAGTTGTTAAAAATGAATATTTGTATATGATAATAATAAAATTTCTCTATCATTACCTAAATCAATGATGGTGGATAAATTTATGTCTAAAAACTTAAAACTCCATAATTATAAGTGTTTAACTATAACATTGTTGAGTTATATATTTCATGATAATTATTTTTTATTACCAGCCAATCCCTTTGATATTAATTAATATTTTCTAGGATAGATGTTAGAGTATTCATTTGATCAAGTTAGGATTTTGTAACTTCCTCTATGATTCCCATATTAATTCACAATATGTCTTATAAAATTGTATCCCTTTGAATTATCACCATTTATTAGTTTATATGATCTTTTAATTTTAGATAATTCAACACATTATTCAGCATTATATTATTGTAATGTATTTATTAGTCATAATATGTGTTCATCATTATCCATCATATTTGATATATGCTGAAAAAACTATTTTTGAATACATACTCTATAATTTTGTTATGAATATATATTTCAAAAGATTATTTTTATATATAATTAATCTAAAAATTATATGTAAATATTAATGAAAAATCTATAAATCAACTATTGGATAATTTTTATCATGAACCTGGAAATTTTGTAAGGTACATTCATTCAAATTAGAATTATTTTCTATGATTACCATACCCATGACCATCACTAAATAATTTCTATATTTCAAAAAAAATTCACTACAATTGGGATGTGTTAGTATAGGTGAACTAATTATCATCTTCATCATATCCATGAAAATATATTCTGATTAATAAATCTAGGAAAACATTAAATCTTATAGTGTTTACATGGTAAGTAGGATTTACAGTAATGAAACATTACTCCAAAACCATTGATATTACCCAACTAATATATGGAGATATTATATATCTGTCACATAATTTTATCTCGGATTTTCCTATCTCACCCTTATATATAAAGACCAACATATATCCCATTTATTATGATACATTCCCAATGAATAAAACTCACATAATTAATAAATAATATTCACTATACTATTCAGATAACATCTCAATTAAAAATTTCATTAGAAAATTACTTAGATAATCCACATATTTTTTCATGCTTTGGGAGTAAAAGAGACTATCATATATAAATTCAAAAATAAAATTATCTAGTTAATATCAAAGGAAACTATTAGTAATTTATATTATGATTGATCTAGAATCAATGAGTCCTAATGTAATAGATATCATATATAAATGGAATTATGAAAAAAATCATCCTTCACCAAAAGTTGAAGATTTCCTTATCTAATATCCACCAATGACAATTACCAATACTCATATTGATGATGAAAAAGTCATAAATATAAGGTAATATATAATTTTTAATTATTTTTACCTTTTTCAGAATATAAAAAAAAAATTAGAGCTGCATTGACCTTTCAATATTCTTGAAATATTATATTGGGAAATCTCCTAAGGAATTCATAGGTTTTATAAAACCATTTTCCAAGTCATATTACACTTTTTTATTCAACACATCCAGTTCAATATGGTTTTTTATATTGATTCTCTTGGATACAAATTTTTATCCATTTTTTATTTCTATTGAGAGAAAAAACTATTGTAGAATTGGGAGACTACGAAATTATTTCATGGTATAGATTAATATATCCCCTCACAATCTACAAGCATTCAAGGATGATAAATTCCTTTTAACTATCATTTGTTATATATATTCATCCTCATTTGACAACAAGATTTATTCATTTGAAGGTTTTTCAAAATCATATTCCTAGTTCAACTAGAACTTATATAAAATTTGAGGTTGGTTTTGGATATGTAATGTTATTTACCACTACCTATAGTTTATATTCATTCTATATATGGGTATTAAATTCATGTCCAAATTATTATCAAATTCACGAAAAAGGTGTATAAGTATTTTTTATCATATATTTTTCACAAAAAATACAAGTTAGTGAAGATTTATATACATAATATTTTATTAATAATCAATTTTTGATTTCACTAATAACATAGCTTCCATTCCATGAGATTTTATTATGATACATGGGTTATTGAATAAGTTATATTCATTTTTTTTCATGAAATTTCTATAATAAAAATAAATATGGGGGTTCAGGGAGTTATTGAAATTTTCATCTTTTCAAAAACCACCCAATTTCGGATATGTCTACTTTGAATATTTAATTAAATAGAATAAGTAGTGAAAATAAAATAATAGAAAACAAAATAATCTTACACAGATATTTAAAGTTGTTTGGGGGATAAAAGTTCCCTAGACCACCCCACTAACCCAATTCCTTTCTATCTTGTTGATTTCTATTAGATCAATCCTTTTTTGGGACTTCTGGTCCTTTTTTCTAGGACTACAACACTAACTATAATAAATAGAGACATTATATAATAACACGGGTTATTTTAATTACACTCTAGAAATAATTAATAAAATAAAATAATATCATTTACCATTAACCTTTTCCAATGAATTATATGATAAACCTATATATTATAAATGTTTCTTATAGTTTTATGATTCCACTAAGAGAGGGATGAAATATCTAGGATAGATGATAAAAGGTGAATAAATCTCAAGGAGAGTCTTAAAAAATGATATAAAAGATGATATAAATCACAAATATGTTTCATCATCTTGAGTAAAATAAAGTGTTTTTGAAGATATTTAATAGAGAGAGATAGATAGTGATCAAGAGATAGAGAGATTGATGTTCTTAAAGGTGCATTTTGATGTTTTCCTTCTTCTCTATATATTTTTTATTCACAGAATATCTTTATATGAAATGGATTCACATACCTTATATTTAATATGGACAAAAAATATTAATAAAAACGAAATATTTCAATTTAAAAAATCCATATCCTTTTCGTAGAAATACCATAGAAATTATAAAGACTAAAAAATTGTCCGTGTACTTGTTTCCATTCTTGGTACATAATTCTTATTATAATTTTTTTATCTTATAGTGGAAATCCATTATTTTAATATTTTAGGTATGTATTAAAATCAAAATCAAATGTTTTAATAGTAATAAATATAGATAATAGATTATTTAAATACTTCATGAAAACATTAAAATCTCACCCATGTTCTTCAACAATAATAAATATAGATTTCAGATTTATATAGATAATTTCATATTTGAATTATCATGGTTAATTTATCTATAAATATAAATTCAAATATGCTATATTCACATTGTTAACTTGATTTATGTACCTAATTTTTTCACGTATCCAAATTAACATAGCCATTTTTTCTACAAATACAAATTCATGAATCCAAATTGATTCCGGAAAGATTTTTAATCATGTAGATAAATATAACATTGATGAATGAGACCACTTATCATCTTTCTTTATGTTTCTAATATATATTACCGATTAATCCAAAAAATGGATTGACATAACTAATTCATCTACATAGACAACTTATTGCATATTTATCAAAATAATGTAGAAAAAATTTCCATAGATGATTTCACGATGACTCTAATTTACAAACATGAATTCCATATTTAGCTATTTCTCCAAATATATAAATTCCCCACATATCTTATTTTTCAAAACATACTAAATGTTAAGACAAAACGTCTAGAATTTCATAATTATTTATTTTAATAGCTAAAACACTTAAAATAATATAAAACTCGATCAACAAACATAAAATCAAAATCATTGATGACCTATAAAAGGGAATTTGAGAGTATAAAAACCTAATTTGGATGGGATATGTTTGAAAAAAATTAGTATTCTAATAATATCACTATTTTTAATGATCTCAAAAGCCATTAAATATTAAACATGGAATTTTTAAAAAAAAAATTAACAATATTTTTGATAACTCTAAATATAATGGATATTTCATTGAAAATGACATGTTTTAAAATGAATTTTCCACATATTTATAAACATCTCTCATTTTTATTACTTATGGAATTATCACCCTTTTATTATCAATTAGGTATGAATATCTAACTTCTACCCCTTCAAATTCATTAAAAAAGAAGGGTATGATTAATTAAAAATAGCTAATGTATAACTTATTTTAATTAATGAATTTTTCATTTTACTAAAACTTAGTGTGGAGGAATTAGAAATAATTAAATTTATTTAACAATATAATGATTACAAAAACATCAAATAAAAAATATTTAGGAAAAATGAAGGAAATTATTGAAATCAAATGATACTAGTCACTAAAAAAACATTATAAATTAAAAAATATTCGATTCATTGATTAAATATCTTATAAAAACATAGATGAACCAATGATCCATAAAGAAAAAAATAAAATATATCTTTCAGAATACCCATCCATATAGATGGGTTTGAAAAATGAATGTGGTTATGGTCGAGGTATTTTGATGTTAGGTTTAGTTTTGGAGGTAGATGGAGTCTTCATTACTGAAGGTACAAAATTTTTCCTAGCATTGAAGTAGCTCAAATATTTGATCCCAAAGAATAATTTATTTATAGTAACTATTCATGATCATTGTGATTGTTTTCAATATGACCTTAAGCCATATCAAAATATTATTTTTTTATTTGCGAAAAATGATACATTATTAATTGTATTAGGGTATGAGGTTCCTCCTTTGTAATTTTTAGTATCTATGGTTGCATCACCTTTGTCTTTTTCATTCTTGTTGATCCTAAAGACATCAAAAGTAGTATCTATACTTTAATTTACACCTCTATAGGTATATAGTGAAGTAAGAAATAGATTCCTTATACATCATAGATTGTATAGTGCATTAGTGAACATTTAATTTTTTTATGATGATATAAGTTGGTCAGATTAGAGTTCTTAAGATGGGGGTGAATTGAGTATCTATAAAAATATATGTTTAAAATGTATTATTAAAATGGATCCCCAAAAAATTAAAATACATCCCAGTTTACCCATGTAATACGGTTATGAAAGTTTGACTGTTTAAATAACATCACAAAAGATAGATTAATTTTCAGAAATCTTAATATTAGTTATTAAAATTACTTTTGAAGAGAATCTAATAAGGAAAAACAATTATAACTCCATTCCAAGATTAACTATCAATATAAATTTAGTGATTACTAAATTTAAGGTCAAATAGAGAAAGCTAAATTATACAACACACTAGATATAAAACAAGTGGTTTAGTCACAAGATGAGACCTAATCCACTGCACTTGGTGATCACCTTCCACAAAGTAGTTTATATAAATTAACATGATCCACACCTTGAATTAGGGTTAAAAACAGTATACAAGACTTTCCAGGTCCCACAACCTCTTCCACAGTTCTTCATGGGTATGAACTACTAAGTCACACAGGGTCCTCTTCCACACTTATCTAGGTGAATACCCATGTGTAAAAAAATGTACGATAAGGGATATCTAATATTTGATAGTATAATGAAAGAGACAATATGTGTTTTAATACAGACACAGACACATTACTCGAAAGATAAAAATAATACACAATATAGAAAAAATGATGAGATATGTTTTGAAGTTCTCTATGCGAAGGTATATGCATGTTTGGACTTTTAGGATGAAGTAGATTCCTAAATAGAGTCCTCTTTGCCAAAAAAGAGAATCGCGTGTAAGCTAGATCTGCCTCGTGTTCTTCATGGATTTGATGGTGTGAAAATGTTCTCTACTCTTGCATTTGAGTTTGCTTCTTGAGTAATTCTTCATTTTCAGGTTTCATTTTTCGGTTCTTCTTTCAATAATTCTTGGGCTTCTACATTATCATGCAAACCTTTGTTTCATTTTTGTCACTATTGTCGCGCTTTTCATCTTTCCATGCCCTTTTTTTCATAGAATTCATTTGTTGGATCTAATAAGATGCATGTATTCTGCACCTCATAACCCATATTGTCAGGTAACATGTCTAAAAAGAAGCATTAATTATGTATGTGCATTTAAAATCTTCAAATATGACCATTAGTGATTAAATTGGAAAACGAAAATATAGGTTAAGAAGCAATGTCATAGTCTGTCTGGAAAATGTCTCTCCTTGAAAGGATGTCTCTTAGTTTTCCTTTGAGCGATGACACAGTCATGATGGCACAATTTTATAGGGACCAGGAACCTGTAGCACATATGCGGTGTTAGGATCCTGGTGTCTAGTCAAGGTATCAGATTCATGGTGTCTGGTCACGGTGTCTGATCAGGGAGTCTAGTCACACTGTTTGGGTCACGGTGTCTGGCCACGGTTTCTGGTCATGGTGTCTGGTCACAATGTCTGGGTCATAGTGTTTGGGTCATAGTGTCTCGTCACGGTGTCTAGGACACAATGTCTTGTCATAGTGTCTGGGTAACAGTGTCTGGTCATAGTGTCTGTGTCATAGTGTCTGGTCATGATGATCAGTCCTTCGCCAAAAAAACATAACTGGTGGCAAAACTCCCAGTTTTTGAGGCTTATCTAAATATCTGTACACAGAATTATAGAGTAATATTATAATAATGAGTAAAACATAATAATTCATAAGATAATTTCACCATAACAGAAATATTTTATAATAATTATTTAAGTCATATAGATACTAATCATATGTACACATGATTTTAGATATATTAAACAAGATTAAGTATATTTACAAAATGTATACGATTTTTGATCATTAAAACATGATTAAAACATGAGGAGTCCAAAAATATTCCCCTTTTGTTGATCAAAAATCATGTGAGAGAGGGATCTACTCTTAGGTAATGTGTCTATTCCTTAGTTTGAATATAAAATATATATTTCTTTCCCTTTTCGGATTATCAAAAATAGTAAATAATAAATATAAAACAAAAGATCAGAATTCATTATATGGATAAAAGTGTCATTAAAAATAGTATGTAACAACAATAAATAAATTACCCTCTCAAAAGATAGTATTCACTTTTCTTCAGCTCTGTCTTGTCTTCTCTTTTCACTTTAGAGATGCATCAGAAGAGGAATCCATAGGATAAGAGGTAGAAGTTGAAGAAGGGAGTGAAATAGTTGATAGAGAAGGTAAAGTGAGTCCTTCAAAAATAGAAGGGGCCAAGGTTGGTGAAGTGGAATACTGAGGAAACTATTTATGAAGGATAATCAGTCTGATATAACTCAGAGCCTAAGAGATAGGCATAGATTTAGAGGCAATGGCCGAGGATGACAATGTAGGAAAACCAGATCACAGGGGTGCAGCTACAAAAGCGAAAATGGATGTACCTTTTACATTAAGATAAGGCCTCAAAATACTGATGAAGTCAGCTGTGATCTCACCACCATACATCATGGCTTTATCAAAGTCATCCTTGTTCCCTATAAACATATCCAACAAAAGAGTAAAATCATTTAGCTTTTGGAATTTAGTTTTTAAATCTTGAGTGACATGAGGGATTCTCAAATTCATTCCAAGGTACTTCAAATGGTTGGCCATGTCATGATTTCAGACAATCCCATTGAATTATAATTCCTCCTTAGTAATCTCTTCTTGGGCATAATTTTCTATTTGGAATGAATTATCACAAAATCAAGAACTCTATCGCTGTTCATGATAACTTTAGACAGAAATTCTTTGTCAAGACTACTATGCACAACCTGAATTTATTCTTTGACATATATTCTAAGCAGACCATTGTGTAAGGATGGCTGAGTTTATTATCTAGAAGTATGAGAATCATTAATAGCTGAAGTAAGGGGCTTTCGTTGATTTAGAACATTCTGAAGACAACCCTTATACTCATTAATCAACTTTTTAAGACGAATAACAAGTTCATACATCTCTTGAACAATATTCATGTTTCTTTCAGCTACCGTGTCTTTCTAGGGGTAGATGTAAAGACCCGTAAAATTCAAGGAAATTGTTTTTTCTTAATTTTCTGGGGAATTTGACAAGAACGACGTTTCTGACGGCACCTTATTCCGAGGCCTGGTGTGCCCGGAATCATTTTCCAAAGTTTGGCTCGGGTACGTTCAGTGAATGAACGAGCGGGTTTTTCTATCTTTTGAACCTGTTCACGGAATCGAATATCGAGGGCACCGATTGAATCACAGCACCTGTATTTACTTAGAAATGGCTTTTCCAGAGTTGCGTTTGCTCGGGTGTGGTTTTTAATTTTTGGGGTTAAGTTAAGAAATAAAATAAAGGCGGTGCGGCACTTTATTTTATTTCACGTAAACCCACTTAAAGCTACTTAAGCCAGGTTAAGCGGATAAGGTGGGACCCACGATATCCTACCAACTTGGTAGGATATTTATGAGGTGGGGCCTGCACGAGCCCCACCGTTTCTTTCCCTCTAATTAACGCACCCGTGAAAACCTCGTTTAAATAAAGTTAACCGGTGCGTTTTCTTAAATTCTAACGCCCCTATTAAATAGGCAGTTAAGTTGTTACAATTAATTCAACGAATTAATTGTTCATTTCATAACATTGAAATTCTAATTGTTGGCATCGGGAATAAAATAAGACAAACACTTGTTTTACTTGAGGGTTGCTTGTTGAGAGGATTTGATGAAACTCTAAAACATGAAGATCTTCATCCTCCTTTGAGATGAACGTGAAGAACGTGAAGAATGTCGGACTCCGATGAAGGGCGACGAAGAATGCCGAACCCTCAGAGATCGATGACGCAACGCCGACGATTCTACTTCCGCGACTCTTCTTCTGCGATGTTCCTTTCCCGCGACAATCTTCGATCAACAACCGATTGAGGGAGGGGGTTGCGGTTCTTTTAATTCTTTCTGAATAATATCCTCAGCATGGGTTTTAATGGTACAATTATATCTGTGTGATTTTAAATCCTTGGAGTTTGACTGCGCAACGCCGTGTACCGCGGTGACATTGATGCTCCTTCCGCGACACGACGATCCTATTTTTGCGCGATGAACTCACGTTCGATGGCAACGTTGAGGCAGGGCGCGGTCCCACAACCGCGTGGTACCAGAGGGGGATGGGACGCTGCATCCGGCCGTGTCCGCTGGCAAGGGTGGCCCCACGCGGGGTCGTGGCTCCTTCACGCGGGGGTAGCACCCCCCATGCTTTGCTCGGCCGTAATGGCCGAGCCGATCTGCTGGCCACCCGGCTAGCGCCAGCCGGGTCAGGTCCAAACCGAGATGGGCCACGCCGGCCGGGCCGGGTCATGCCATCCGGGTTCGACCTAGACTTTGGTCGGGTTGACCCGGTTCGGTCCGACCCGGTGGGGGGGGGGGGGGTTGGGCCGTGTCGGTCCGGGCACAGACCCCCCGTTTTCGGACATGTTTGGTCTTTTGCCCATATCATGGGCTACAGACCTCCGATTGATGTACCGTCAGCGACGATGTGATCCTTGGATCGAGAAGGTAGTTTTGAAATATTACACTCAATTTTTCTGAATACATTGGGTTCGGCTGGGTTGGTTCGTGCACGAAACCAACCGGGCCCTCGGAGCGGAAACACTTATAAGTTGAGCTCCAGATGTCTGATTGACATGCCTTCGACTTTGTTGGATTCCTCTAAGAGAGATGGATCTTATGGATTACTCTGCCCGAGGATTGGACGTAGGTGGAGTATGGTCCGGTTGTCTTTTCCTTAAAAACCAACGAGGCCCCTGGAACGAAAAAGCCAATAACTCTCAGACCGGCCGTCCGATTGACGTGCCGTCTGCGACGTTGAGTTCTTGTTAATGAAACAGAACTTTTTGATACATCAACTCCTGACTATGTTTCAGTTGATGTATCCACCTCTCGGATCATGGAGCGGATCCTCCTGAATGAGCTTACTGTGTGCGGGAACCCTAGAGCTGGCTGCGAGGACGACGAAGACTGTACAGAGATCCTCAGTGGACTCGACGGTGATCACTACGGTACTCAATGATCTTACGTGGATCAGTGCCACAGATCCTATGTGGGTCCTATCCTGTGTGGTTCAGTGCTCAGCAGTCCTATGTGGGTCATCGCCTAGAGATCCTGTGTGGGTCTGATCCTATGTGGGTCATTACAGGGGTTAGTTACCTATCGATCCTTAGTGGGTCAGATCATTTGTGGGTCATTGTCGGGGTTAGTACCTATCGATCCATTGTGGTTCCGATAGCTTAGATGAATCAGTGGAAATATCTGATCATCTCTATCGTCATACAAAGAAGTATACCCGTGTGAGCTGAATCCTGTTTTTCTTTCCTATGTGGATTGTGTTGTGCTATCCTATGTGGATTTACGTTTTCCTTTCCAATGTGGACTGGGTTGTACTTGGGCTCCAATGTTGGAGCCGAATGAGAATTGATGACTCGAGTATATGTATGGGCATATACCTAAGCAGTGTCTAATATTACTTCATGATTGTATTTCTCCTTTATGGATTATCCTTCATGGATTCTGGGAGACCTTCGAGGGTCACGGGGTCCCTACTGAGTAGCTTATACTCACCCCTGCACGGGATATGCCTGCAGTACGTTGTGTTGGTTGAAGATGACGGACAACGCCAATCATGGTTGAGGATTGTGAATCATGACAGTACCTGGAGGTGGACCACGGGGTGGGACATTCTCAGAGAGGATGGCTGGAGCCGAGGAGCTGTGGAGGCTATCTGTACTCACCCATCAGGTGGGATTTCTTGTGGGCAGCTCGACATTGTGGCTTTACTTTTTAGTTTTTGTTTTCCCTTCCAGTTGTACTTTTCTTTCAGTTTGGGTTTGTATATTGGCCCACATACTTTTCCGCACTTACAATTGTACCCAGATTTTACTTAGTGTTTACTTCTACTGCTTGCTTCCTCTGTGGTGTTTTTTTACTTTACAAAGTAAATGCCTTCCTTTTTTATTGGGAATTACTCCTTGGTGCTAGTCGCTAGCCCCTATCCTATGGATGACGGGCTTGGGGTAGTCACGGCACGGGCCCCGAGGACGGGTCGTGACAAATTGGTATCAGAGGAGTTCGGTTATACCGAAGAACTTTGGACTCTGATATTTTTCTATGTGAAGAAATAATGTTAAGCGTATTGGGTGTGTTTATCAGTCTAGGGATTCCAGTGTTGGTGTTGCGGCCGATGTATCCGTACAACAGGACCCTGACTTCTAATTTCCAACTTAATGCATGAAAACATTTATTACATGTGTGTTTCAAGTTTTTTTTGTGATTACTTTATGTTAGCTCACCAGGTATACTGTATGACCATGGCGCACCTATTTCTTTTCAGGATGGCCCAATGACAGCAGCCAGCTAGGGTTCTAAGAGTTAAGCATGACGACAGCCCACCGAGCGACGAGGCCTCGGTACAGGGCCCTTTGATAGTAGATGCACCGGCGATACCTCTACCCACCGAGCCACCGATGCTTCTAGTGCCAGCGACCACCCTGGTTCTGTAGGGAGATGGACCCCAGGCAGCCGAGGACAGGCTAAAGTCAGTGGTGAGCGATTTCAGGTTAGTGAGGACACCAGAAGACACCATGGTGATCCTCACAGCGAGCCTATTGCACGCGGCAGCGGGCCGATGATGGAGCTTGATGCTCCAGGTGCATGATTAGACATCTCATCTCTGGAAGGACTTTGAGAGCCTCTTTCGATCAGAGTTTGTCCCAGTCACCCTCCATGCGGTGGGAATCCAGGAGCTTCTTCAGCTGTGGCAGGGCAGCTTGATGATCGCCCAGTACTTGACGAGATTTACCAATCTCTCGTGCTTCTCGACAAACATGGCATGGGACCCATTCTTCCGGGCCAGGAACATTGAGCGGGGATTGAGACATGAGATCAGGGGATCTGTGATCTCCCTAGCATTCCGACTCTAGTAGGAGTACTGGAGCAATCCATTTTGATAGAGAGATTCCTTGCTGAGGCTTCTTCAGCAGCAAGACCTACCGATGGGCGATATGTAGCAGAGTCTTCTGCAGCAGGTAGCCAACGGATGACTCATGGGTCCAAGCAGACTAGACTCTCAGGTAGACAACCTCAAGACACTGGCTCAGCAGTGTAGGGAACACAGCGTGGGGCCAGTCTTTCAAGAGGCATACAGTGCTACGCATGCGGCGGGTAGGGCCACATGGCTCGTGACTGCCCAACCCACTGTGCCGAGGAGCAGCAGATGGTTGAAGGGCCGCCTAGGCAGAGGAATAGGCTCGACTTTGGTGGTCCACAAGGAGCAGGAGGACGAGGCAGAGGAGCTGGCCGAGCAGCAGGTGGTGGGCGATGCTTTGAGGCTCTACCACCACCACCACCAGGAGGTCCACCCCGACCACAGGGAGCTGGCAGGCAAAGACAGGCGCAGCTCCAGGAAGCGGAGGCCTATGACCACGGCGCGCCCGAGATGATTTGAGGTACTATCTGTGTCTATTCCACCCTTGCTGAAGTTCTTATAGACACAAGAGCAAGTCATTCTTTCATAGCTGCTGCCCTTGTTCGTAGCTCGAAGATTCCGATAGAGTCGTTGGCTCGATCCTTACGGATAGAGACTTTTACGGGTGTAGACTCAACGATTATGCACTAGTGCCGGCAGTGTGAGCTTACTCTAGGAGAAGAGAGATTCGGCTGGGATCCTCTTGTAGCAACGTCGAGGCCTTACGACATCATCTTGTGCATGGATTGGTTATCTACATTCCATGCACAGATTGACTGTATTACGCGCAAGGTGCGATGTGTACGCACCGACGGGAGCGGGTTCACCTTCACCGGAAAGAAGGGAGCCTTCGCAGCACATGATGGACTTCCGCATAGGAGAGAACAGCCCATCACTCATCAGTTGGCTAGCCTCATCCTAGGAGCATTTGACGTGTGGAGTCCTAGTTCTCTTGCAGTGGTGGATCAGTATGTGGATGTTTTCCCCGACGACGTTCCAGGACTACCTCCTCGCAGAGAGGTAGACTTTTATATTGATCTGTACCCTGGGACAACCCCGATATCAACTCCAGCGTATCGGATGGTCCCTGCTGAGCTTCGAGAGCTACGGGTATAGTTGGAGGAATTACAGGGCAAGGGTTTCATCCGACCCAGCGTTTCACCATAGGCTTCCCTGAAATTTTTCTCCAAGAAGGCAGACGGGAGCTTGCGACATTATGTCGACTATCTTCACCTTAACCAGGTGACAGTGCGGAACAAGTATCCGCTACCAAGGATTGATGACCTATTCGATCATTTCAAGGGAGCACGGTGGTTCTCTAAGATAGACCTCAGGTCAGGCTATCATCAGCTCAGAGTTCGGGACGAGGACGTGGAGAAGGCGGCCTTCAGATATCGGTATGGCCACTATGAGATCTTGGATATGCCATTTGGCGTAACCAATGCTCCAGCGGTGTTCATGGGACTCATGAACAGGATCTTTCAGCCATACAATGATCGATTTGTCGTGGTCTTCATCGACGATATTTTGATTTACTCGACGACTGAGGGGGAGCACACCTACCACTTGCGGGCTGTACTAGACACACTCCGAGAGCACCAGCTTTATGGAAGGCTCTCGAAGTGTCAGGTCCAGATACGTGAGATCCACTTCATGGGACACGTCATCTCTGAGGTGAGATTTGTGGTGGATCCTACGATGATTGAGGCAGTGCTAGTATGGGAGCCACCTAGGAGCGTGATTGAGGTGCGGAGTTTCATTGGACTAGCTGGATACTATCAAGGATTTGTGCCAGACTTCTCCAGCATTTCGGTACCACTCTCAGCTATTACGAAAAATGGGAAATACTTTTTGTGGTCAGACAGATGTCAGAAAATCGTCCAGGAGCTATGAGAGTGATTGGCCAGTTCCCCTATCTTGAGGCTTCTGGAGGAGGGAGTAGGGTATGTAGTCTACTGCGATGCATCAGGGACTGGACTCGAATGTGTCCTGAATCAGGAGCGGGCGGTGATCACCTATTGATCATGTCAGTTGAGGCTGCATGAGCAGAACTATGCTACCCATGACTTGGATTTAGCGGCAGTGGTCTTCGCTCTGAAGACATGGTGGCACTACCTGATGGGCGAGCGATTTACAGTCTTTTCTGACCATAATAGTCTCAGATACGTATTCTCTCACAAATACATGAACCTGAGATAGTGGCGATGGCTCAAGTTCCTCCAGGACTATGACTTTGAGATAATCTATACTCCTAGAAAGGGGAATGTGGTAGTCGATGCTCTCAGAAGGAGGACGATCATTCAGCTACTTGAGGAGGTGACAGAGCAGCTATCTCCCTTGCATATATCCTTCGTGGATAGAGATGGAGCATCCTTCCTTCAGTCTCTCATAGTAACCCCTCCACTACTGCAGCGGGTCAGAGAGGCACTGTGTGGGGATGATGACTATGAGAAGTGGCCTGCGGAGATATCCTAGGACAAGAACCTGATGGTTTTTCCTTTGGAGCCGAGCACAACGTCCTTTTCAGGGGGCGTACCTTGGTACGAGTTTCTTTACGAGAGGAGGTGCTGAGAGAGATTGACACTTCCCCTTTGGCGGTACATCCTAGAGTGGCGACGATGTACCAGGATCTCAGAAAACAGCACTGGTGGCCGGGCATGAAGAGGGTTGTGGTAGAGTTCGTTTCTCAATGCCTCACCTGCCAACAGGTGAAGGTAGAGCACCAGGTACCAGAAGGCTAGGTACAACCCTTGGAGGTCCCGAATTGGAAGTGGGATGGGATATCTATGGACTTCGTGACTGTACATCCACTCACTTCCAGATGTCACGACTCCATTTGGGTGATTGTCGACCGACTCACCAAGTCGTCTCACTTCTTACCCATCAGAGAGCAGGGCTCAGTGGAGATACATGCACGAACCGACGCATATCATTGACCATGGAGAGCTGGACATTGATGATGGGGAGACATTTGAGGAGGTCCAGGTGGAGATCGAGGATTGACAGGAGCGGGTCCTATGTGGACGGTCGATTCCTCTAGTGCGCATCAGATGGTAGCACAGGAACCTCCAAGAGAGCACTTGGGAGCAGGTGGCTCAGATTCATGCTCAGTACCCACATTTGTTTCCCTAGTTTTTGATGTATCTTCATGGGGACGTAAAGCCCTGAGGTGGGAGTGATGTAAAGACCCGTAAAAATCAAGGAAATTTTTTTTTCTTAATTTTCTTGAAATTTTACAAGAATACCGTTTCGGACGGCACCTGATTCCGAGGCCCGGTGTGCCCGGAATCATTTTTTGAAGTTTGTCTTGGGTACGTTCAGTGAATGAACGAGCGGGTTTTTTTAACTTTTGAATCGGTGCTCGGAATCAAATCCTGAGGGCACCGATGGAATCACAGTGCCAGGATTTTCATAGAAACGCCTCTACCAGAGTTGCACTTTCTCGGGTGTGGTTTTTATTTTTTTGGGTTATGTTAAGAAATAAAATAAAGGTGGTGCGACACTTTATTTTATTTCACTTAAAACCACATAAAGACCCTTATGACAGGTTAAGAAGATAAGGTGGGACCCACGATATCCTACCCACATGGTAGGATATTTGTGAGGTGGGGCCCGCACGAGCCCCACCGTTTCATTCTCTCTAAGTAACGTACCCGTGAAAACCTCTTTCAAATAAATACAACCGGTGCATTTTCATAAATTCTAACGCCCCTATTAATTAGGCATTTAAGTCGTTACAATTAATTCATCGAATTAATTGTTCGTTTCTTAACATGGAAATTCTAATTGTTGGAATCGAGAATAAAATAAGACCAACACTTGTTTTACTTGAGGGTTTCTTGTTGAGAGGATATGGAGAAACACCTAAACTTGAAGATATTCATCCTCCTTCATGAAGAACACGAATAAGACGAAGAACGCCGGCCTCCGATGAACGACGACAAAGAACGCCGAACCCTAGGAGATCGACGACGCGACATCGACGATTCTCCATCCGCGACGCTTCTTCCGCGACGTTCCTTTCCCGCGACATTCTTCGATCAACAACCGATTGAGGTAGGGGGTTGGGTTTCTTTTAATTCTTTGTGAATTATATCATCATAATGGGTTTTAATGGATCAATTAAATCTGTGTGATTTTAAATCCTCGGATTTTGACTGTGCAACGCTGTGTACCGCGATGACAGCGATGCTCCTTCCGCGACACGACGATCCTCTTTTTCCGCGACGAACTCATGTTCGCCGAAAACATTGAGGAAGGGGTTTTGTTCATTTTAATCTATGTGATAATATCCGAGGTTGTTTAAAAATTTGTTGTGAGACATTTAAAACCACTAATGCAGTGGGTGCGGACTAACAATCATGTCTGAACCCATCGGTCATTCGTTCTTAGTGTGCGGATTGGCGGGCGATGACAAAGTAAGCTGAACGAGCAATGTGAGGTCCTTGTAGTAAAAGACGGACCCTAGGAGGACCTTTGGCGATGACGGCATGCAATTCTGACCACCGGATCTCATTTGGTGGACCGCGGAGCAGCCCGCCGGCGCGCCTCACCGGCACGGCGGCGCCGGCAGTAGGTGGCTGCGGCGCCTGGCGCGCTGCCGGAAGGAGCCGCAGCGGCTGAAGCCACGGTGGTAGGGCGTGGTCCCGCGACTGCGTGGTACCAGAGGGGGACGAGATGCGGGAGCCGGCCACGTCTGCTGGAAAGGGTATCCCCACTTGGGGCCGTGGATCCTTCACGCGGGGGCAGCGCGCCACCCGCTTCGCTCGGCCGTAACGGCCGAGCTTATCTGCTGGCCACCCGACCAGCGCCAGCCGAGTCGCGCCCATACCGGGTCAGGCCGCGCCGACCAAGCCGGCATGTGCCATCCGGGTCGGACCCGGACCCGGTTCGGGCTGACCCAGGGGAGTTGGGCAGGGTCGGTCCGGGCCCAGACCCCTCGTTTTCGGACCTCTTCGGTCTTTTCCCATATCATGGGCTACAGACCTCCGATCGACGCACCGTCAGCGGAGATGTGATCCTTGGATTTAGAAAGTAATTTTTACATATTACAATCAAGGTTTCGAAATACCTTGGGTTTGGCCAGGTTGGTTCGTGCACGAAACCAACTGGGCCCTCGGACCAGAAACGCTTATAACTTGAGCTCTGGACATCCGATTGATGTGCCATCGACTTTGTTGGATTCCTCTAAGTGAGACGAATCTTTTGGCTTACTACGCACGAGGTTTGGACACAGGTGGAGTACGGTCGGGTTGTTATTGTCTTAAAAACCAACCGGGCCCCTGGAACGAAAAAGCCAATAACATTCAGACCGGGCGTTCGATTGACACGCCGTCTGTGATGATGAGTTCCTGTTGACAAAACTGAAATTTTGGATACATCAACTCCGGACTATGTGTCAGTTGATTTATCAAAAACTCGGCTCATGGAGCAGACCCTCCTGAACGAGCTTGCTGTGTGAAGAAACCCTAGAGCTAGCTGCGACGACGAAGACGACTGTACAGAGATCCTCAGTGGACTCGACGACGATGACTACGGCCCTCAGCGATCCTACGTGGATTAGTGCCACAGATCCTGTGTGGGTCCGATCCTATGTGGGTCAACGCTCAGCGGTCATGTGTGGGGCAGCGCCAACAGATCCTGTGTGGGTCCGATCCTGTGTGGGTCTTTTCCGGGGTTAGTTACCTATCAGTTCTTTGTGGTGAGATCCTTTATGGGTCATTGATTGGGTTAGTACCTATCGATCCTTTGTGGGTCCGACGACTTAGATAAATCAGTGGCAATATCTGATCATCTCTATCATCATATAAAGAAGTATACCTGTGTGATCTGAATCTTGTTTTTCATTCCTATGTTGATTTTGATGTGCTATCTTGTGTGGATTTACGTTTTTCTTTCCTGTGTGGACTAGGTTGAACTTGGGCTCGAATGTTGGAGTCGAACGAGAATTGATGACTTAGGTATATGTATGGGAATATACCTAAGCAGTGTCGAATGTTACTTCGTGATTGTATCTTCCTTTTTGGATTATCCATTGTGGATTCTGGGAGACTTTCAGGGGTCTCGGGGTCCCTACTGAGTAGCTTATACTCACCCCTGCACGGGCTATGCCCACACTACATTGTGTTGGTTGCAGACGACGGACAACGCTGATTGTGGTTGACGTTTGCGGAGCAGGAATGTACCTGGATGTGGACCACTGGGCGGGATGTTCTTACAGCGGACCACTGGATCCGAGGAGCTATGGAGGCTATCTATACTCACCCTTCAGGTGGGATTTCTAGTGGACAGCTCGACGTTGCGGATTTACTTTTCAGTTGATGTTTTTCCTTCCAGTTGTACTTTACATTCAATTTGGGTTTATATACTGGCCCACTTACTTTTCCGGACTTACTGTTGTACCCAGTTTTTACTTAGTGTTTACTTCTACTGATTTCTTACTCTGTGGTGTTTTTTTATTTTACAAAGGCAATGCCTTCCCTTTTTAACAGGAATTACGCCTTGGTGCTAGTCGCCAGCTGCGGGCCAATGGAAGGCGGGCTTGGGGTAGTCACGGCACGGGCCCCAAGGACGGGTCGTGATAGTAGATTATGTTGTATCAGGGTGGCTAAATCCTATGGAACTTGACTAACAACATCCTCAACATAATGAGAAACTAATTATGGTCTTGAGTTCATCATTCTCTGCATTTCTTCAAATATGCCTCTGAGAGTATTTATTTCATCACTAAGTTTCCTTTTTCTCAACTCTGACTTCTTGAATATTAGGTAGCATCTTTGGTTGAATCCTCCATATAATCTTTTCCAACAATAAATAAGTATCTATCTCACTCAAATTGGTTATATGAGCTTTTTGGTTATTGATGAGTTTTTCAACCCCAGCCAATATAGTAGCTTCAAATTCTTTCAAATCATCCTCACACAAAAAATTTGAAGGTTCATGTGAAGGATCATAAATAGCAGCTAACACAGGATCAGGTTCCTTTTCACCTATAACATCAAGAGCAGATACTGGTTTCAATTGAAAGACATCAGACAGATCTATACCTTTTACCGAGGCTTCCTGGAAGTCATTTACTGAAAAATAACTAGGAAATTTATACCATTTATCCAATGATCGTGGATCATCATGATTATAGAATTAAAAATGTTCCAAAATCGAGTTTTTCTACCCCACAACAAGTTCATATTTCTCAAGAATGAATGATTTCGATCCTTGATCTATTTTCAAGATTTCTTCCCCCCATATCCTCACCCTTTTTTTAACCAGCAAAAAATCATTCTCCATTATCTCTTCAGAAGATGGTATAATTTAAGGAATAGCATGTTCCACTGGGTGTTCCTCTTGATCATCTTCTTGCGTAAAATTAATATCTTTATCTATATTCTATTCTACAACATCCTTTTCTCTTAAAACATCAATAAATTCTTCTTCAGCAGTAGGTAGTTCTTCCAAATCAGCATCTTCTTCAGGAATAGGTATTTCCTTCCCTGTTAAGTCTTGGAAAATAGGTTCACTATCTTTCCCATAAATAGATGTTTCTCAAGTATGTATAATAACCTCATCCTCTTCTTCCTTATCATAATACTCAAAAAAATTAATTGGGTTCCAAACCAGGATCAGAAATATCATTATGTCTTGATGAGTGTTCCACCAGATTGAACTTTTCATAAAACATGTCATTATCTTCCACCCATGCATTTCTCCTTGGATTCCAGATGATTTTCATTCCATTTACTATATCTATTGAAATAAAAAACTGTTAATCCTAAATAGCTTCTTCATCTAGTCCAACCAACCCTTTTTCATGAATCATTGTAGTGAAAATCCTTGAATCGAACAGGGATGTTTACATGGAGGTTGTTCTGATCAACTCACACATATGGAGTATTACATATTTTAATAGGTTGATATTATGTCGATTATTCATAATTTTTATCAAGAATACATCCTGATACATGAGTGTAGAAAATTCAACTTAACTAGGGATAATCAGATTCTAAACAATCTTAAATATATTTCTGGTTTCACCATCTAGCTCAGCAGCTACGACTCTTCTCTTTTTTTCATTTCTACTTATTCTCCCCAATGCTTCTTCCAAAACATAGAACTCACGTGGAGGTGGAGGACCTCTCTGGTAGTCCTCACAAATACCCTCATGAGGTATCCTTGGGCATGAAACCCATAACCTTGAATAAAAGGTACATCTCTGGCCATTGATACCCCTTCTCCCAACATATCCATCATTTGTATCAAAAGATAATTGAACATACTGATAAAAATGAGCAACTTATTTCAAGTAAATAATACTATCATCTTTTGTGACCCAATCCATCCATCCATTCTCACGATGTACATTCAATACAAAATACATAAAAGAAGAAAACAACATAGGGTATATCTCCTTTTGGGGTAACACTATTCTATATTCTATATTCAGATTCAGAGGACCTTCAGGTGCTAACATCAATGCTATTTTCAACATCATCTTTGAATTGTACTTCTCAAGAGTTGATGATGATGGGCGTTTCATCAGGGGAATTCAAAAAAGGTTCGAGAGAGAGAGAGATAGAAATAACATAAGGGTTGAGAGAGGGGTTATGGTTTGAGAGAAGAGAGATCGAGTGATGAAATGAGTTAAACTTCTTTTATTTTATCATTAAGGGATATCATGCGCCACTGGATAAAAAACACAGGAATGTAAAACGGTAAAATAATTGATTAATGCAATACAGTTATAATATATAATTAAATAGTAAAGTGTCTTTACGGTGAGACTGCATTCCACATTCACGGTGAGACAGCAACTAGATTTCACAGTGAGATCGTCACTGGATTTCACTGTGATACCATAACAGGCATTCACAGTGAGACCATAACTGTGTGATTAATAAACTATGAAACAATATACTTACTTATTAAGATTTATAATACCCAATTCATGTATGATGTAATAAATTCTTTGAGAATATAATGGTTGGTTTAATATTTCAGAAACTTGATACTCAGTTCCATTTAATTCAAAATTGACGTCACATATTGTATAATTATCTAAAAAAAAGTGATGTCTATCATCAATATTTTTTGTCCTAGTGTGTGAAACATGATTTCATGAGATGTAAATAGGACATGGATTGTCAAAATTAATAGGTTCATGAATGAATTGATATCCTTAATCTGGTAACGTGTGTTTCACCCACAAAATTTGTGCACATCAACTACCAATTGCTATGTATTCAACATTTGCAGTAGATAATGAAACATAATTTTGTATCCTAATACAACATGATACTGGTGAATTTCTTAAGATGTGACATGTTACAAAGTTTCTTTCTCAATATAACTTTCAACCACCGAATTCAGTATCAAAATAACTCACTAACTCAATTTATTGTCCTTTTGGAAATAACAATCCCAGATTGGGGGTATTCTTAAGGTATTTGAAAATCCTTTTAATAGCATTTAAATGAGATTCTTTTAGATTTTCTCCAAAATGGGCACACATGCACGCAGTAAACATAATTTCAGGTTGGATAGCAGTTAAGTAGAGAAAACATCCAATCATTCCTCTATAAGTTTTTTGATCAACAGATTTTCCATCTCCATAAAGATCCAACATACAAGTAGTACTCATTGGAGTGTCTGTACCTTTAGTGCTATCCAAACCAAAATGTTTTAGAAGATCTCTAATATATTTTCTTTGATTTAAAATAATACTATCATTATTTTTATAGATTTTAAATCCAATTAATAATTTTAGATCACCCATTAAACACAATTCAAATTCTTTTTGGATCATTTTAAAAAATTTAAAACATAAATTATTTTTTGAAGATCCAAAGATAATGTCATCTACATATATTTTAACTAATAAAACATCAATGGAAATTCATTTTATAATGAGGTTATGATCCACTATTCCTTTTTTAAAACGTTTGGAAATAAGAAAAGTAATTTTACCATCATATTATGCTCTTGGAGATTGTATCATACCATATAAAGACTTTGATAATTTTATGATATGATATGGATAATGAGGATTTGTAAAACTAAGGGTTTCTCAACAAATACATACTTATCTATATACCCATTTATGAGTTCAATTTTAGCATCCATTTAATATAGTTTGAAATTCATATGTGCAGCATAAGATAGTAGAATTCTGGTGGCTTCAAGTCTTGCTACTGGTGAAAAGTTCTATTCATAATAAATTCCTTCTTCTTGACTATAGCCTTGTGCAACCAATATAGCCTTGTTTCTTACTATATTACCATCTTCAACTACCTATGTTCCAAACACCCATTTAGTGCCTATGGTAAATGTGTATTTGGGTCAATCAACATGTTTCCAAACCGTGTTTCTTTCAATATGATTAAGCTCCACATGCATAGACATCACACAAAATTCATCATCGATAACATCATTAATGTTTTTAGGGTCATGTTGTTACAAGAAGACTTTATGTTCAACCTTATTCAAAATAAATCTCTAGTTTGAGTTCCTTTATCTAAGTCTACTACAACCACATCTAATGGATGTTTATTAAGAGTTTTAACAACTCTAGCAACAGAAGGACTAGTGATTTCAAGATTTTCAATAGGTTCAGTTTAATTGTGACTTGAATATAAAGAATTTCCAAAACTGGAAGTTTTCACATATTCCTTTACAAGATGCTTAGAGGTTTTTGAATATATGTCGAGATTTGATACATTATCCTCTAGTTTATATAGAGTGGTTTTATGATCATGTAGATCTATTTCACCCAATTTTACATGGATAGATTCATTCACATATTTATTTCCTTTATTATACACTCTATAGGTTTTACTAGAGATTGAATTATTTTGAAAATATTCCTCCATCTCTCTTGGATTCAAAATTTTCAATATTAATCTTAGTATTATGGGTATATACATTGCAACCAATATCATTGAAGTTGCAAACATTGGTTTTTCTATTGTTCGACAACCCTTATGGTGTTATTTTATGAATAGAAATTACCAACCCTATATTGATAATATAACAAGTTGTATTTACAGCTTCGGCCCAAAAATAAATATATAAGTCATTTTCACTCAGCATGGTTCTAGAAATCTCTTACAGGGTTCTATTTCTTCTTTCCACAACTCAATTCTACTAAGGTGTTCTAGGGGTAGAGAAATTATGACAATATCCATTTTTTGGGAAAAAGGGTTCAAACTCTTTATTTTCAAACTCACATCCATGAAAACTTTTTAAGGATTTAATTCTAATTACTCTAATATTTTCTATAGTTTTGTAATATTAGTTAAAATGAGAGTAGGCTACACTTTTTTTAGACAAAAATAATGTTCGAGTATATCTAGAAAATTCATCTACAAGAACATAAACACAATGCTTTCAATTTAATCTTGAATCTCTAGATGGTCCAAAACAATCCATGTGAACTAATTAGAGTGGTTGAGAATTTGACAATTCTTTATTTGGTTTGATGGAAATTTTGCAATGCTTTCCATTTTGACATGTATTTCACACTTTATCATTTGGAAACACATGTTTGGGTAGGACTTTGACTAACCTTTTTCTGGTTAACTATCTAAGGGATTGAGTATTACAATGTCTTGGTCTCCTATGTGAAATAAGTGATTCTTTATGAATTACACATAAACATGAATCATTTTAAGAGGAAAAATATTTTAAGTTAACAGAACATAAATTTTCATTTCTTAAATCAAAAAACAGTAGTTCACTTTTAGAATTGAAAACATTGAAGGAATCATTTTCAAATTTAACATAAAACCCATCATCACATAGTCATGAAATACTATGATGATTATATTTCAATCCATGAAAAATAAGTACTTTGGAAATAGAAACTGTGTCAGAGTTACCGATTTGGCCAAGTCCAATAATATTTCCTTTAGCATTGTCACCAAAGGTGACATATCCACCATCCATATTTTTTAAATTCTTGAAGCATGAATAGTTTCCTATAATGTGTCTTGAACACCCACATTCCATGTACCATAACCTTTTACATGACATTATTAAGCATCATTCCTCAGATGTTTTTGTCATAAAACACATATTGGCTTTGTTATCCTGTTCATCATGTGAAGATTATGAGTTACATGAACTATCCTTAGAAGCACTCCATGTAGCCATCATTGACTTTTTATATTTCATATCTTTGTCCCCATATTTCCTTTTTTACTACATCTTGGGACATACATACTTGATATGTCATTTTTTCTTACATTCATGGCAGACCATATCATCATACTTGTCATTTCTTTTCCAATATTTCTTCCAACATCATTTTGATCATATCTTCCCTTAAAGTTAGGCTTTCTGAAAAAGTTCTTCTTCTTGTAAAATCTATTAATCCTTGTTGCTAATTGATCCATCTCTTCATTACAATCAGGTGATGCTTGTTCACTGCTAGAATTTTCTATACAGTCTTCGACCTTCCCATTCTCTTCGTGTTTAGAGGTAGTGGTTTTGAACACAAATTTTTTTTTGGGTTCATCCTCCTTTTCCTTGTTGAATTTCATCTTCTCTTAATACACCATCTATTTCCCAACGTTTTATTTTATAGGTATCACTTTGATTTCACATTATTCTCTAATAGAGACAAAGGATCTTCACCATATTTCTAGTAGGCATCTGGGAATCATCTTGATATGTTCTTTTTCAATAACTTCTCTTCCAAGAGAAACCATTGTGTTGACAATTTCATTAAACCTGAGAAACCGGTCAAAAATTTACTCATCAGGATTCATTTTAAAGTTATCATAATTAACAGTAAAAGTATTAAGTCTCATTTAATTCTCACTAGAAGTTCCTTCATGTGAAATAGACAAAGTATCCAAAATTTCATAGGCAGTTTTACATGAAGAAATTCTTTTAAATTCCTCATCTCCTAAAAAGAAATATTAATCATTCAAGGATATATAATTGTTATTAAATTAACTCTTGTTAGGGTCATACCATGTGATTCTATCAGTAGAATGAATATTATATTAATCTATAATTGAAGACCAGATATCAAAACTCATACTTTCTAAATGAATTTTCATTTTAATTTTCCATTGGGAAAATGTTGTTCTATTAAAGAATTGTGATCTGTTTTTTTAGCACCTTATAATCTATTATCCATAATAATGAAATAATTTGAAATAGTTATAAATATAGAATTAAAATAAATTGACATATCTTTAAATTAAAACTAAAATCATAGTTGAATATGGTCAATAACAGAGTGTTAATCGGAATAAAAAACACCCTTTGTTATCAAATTTTAGTCGGAGTAGAGTAATCAAGAGGGGGTAAACTGAGTACCTATAACATTTTATGTTTAAAAAGTATTCCTAAAAGGGATCCCCAAAAAATTTAAATAAAGCCTAGTTAGAAAATGTAATGTATTTATGAATGTTAACTATTTAAATAAATTCTAAGAAGATTGATTAATTTTCAGTAATCCTAAAATCAGTTATTAACATTACTTTAGAAGCTATTATAACATGAAAAACTGTTATCACTTCTTTCCAAGATTGACTATGAACCTAAATTTAGCAAATTTAGAATTATATAGTAAATAGAGAAAACTAAATTAGACAACACTGAAAATATAAAACAAGAGGTTCATTCTCAATCTGAGACCTAATCCACTCCACACGATGATCACATGCCACCATACAGTTTATATAAATAAACGTGATCCACACCCTGGATCATGGTTAACTACATTACACAAGACTGACCCGGTCACACGACCTCTTCCATAGTTCTCCATGGGTATGTTAAACCAGGTCACAGAAGGACCTCTTCTACACTTATCTGTGGGAATACAAAAGTTCAAAAAGAAGTATGAGAAAGGATATCATGTATCCTTCAGTTTAATGTATTTGATGATGCATGTTTTTTACAGACGCACACACTCTGAATGAAAGATAAAAATAATAAACCACAGATCCAAAATGATGAGATAAGGTTAGAAGTGCTCTGAATGTTGTTCAATGAAGCTCTTGAATTCTAGGATAAAGAAGAAACAGAAATCGAGTCCTCTTGTGGAAAACATAGTATCATAAGTCATCTATATCTGGCTCATGTTCTTCATGGAGTTTTTAGTGTGGAAATGTTCCCAACATTAGGATTTGAGTAAGCTTTGTGTATTCTTCGGCAGTGTTGGGTTGCATGTGTCAGTGCTTCTTTAACTAAGGTTCATGATTCATTGTTATCGCGTGAACACTTGTTTATATCTTGTAACTATTGTCTCTCTTTTCTTTTGGCCAGGTTATTATTTTTATTCTTAGAATGAATGTGTTGGATTTTATGTGAATCATTTATTATGCACCTTGTACCTCAAACAGTTAGGTGACATGTCTATAAAAAACATTTATTAGGTCATTGCATTAAAAAGATTCAAATATGACTGTTAGAGATTAAATTATAAATGACAAAACATGATAATAAATGGTGGCATAGTATTTCTAGATATGGTGTATCCTTGTTTCCCATTGATCAATGATACATTCATTATGTCATAGTTTTATAGGAATCAAGAACCAGAAGAACATATGTGGTGTTAGGATCAATGTGTCAGGTCACGGTATCTGATTCAGGGTGTTTAGTCACAGTGTCTGGTAATAGTGTCTTGTCACGGTGTCTAGGTCCCTGTGTCTGGGTCATGGTGTTTGTTCACAGTGTCAGGTCACAGTGACTGGGTCACGTTGTCTGGTCATGGAGTCTGGGTCACAGTGTCTTGTCACGGGGTCTTGGTCATAGTGTCTGGTCACAGTGTCTGCATCACGGTGTATGGTCATAGTGTCTAGGTCATGGTCTCTGGTCATGGTGTCTGGCCCTTTTCCAGAAAAACACAACAGGTGGAAGGCACACGGTTTCTCAGACTTAGCCAAATATTTGTTCGTAGACATAAACCAATATATTTATAGAATGATATATTATTAATCATTCATAAGATAATTCCATTATAAACAAAAGAGTTTACAATAATTATTTAAGGAATAAAGAGTCTAATCATCTGTACACATGATTTTAGATAGATTAAATAATATTAACAAGATTTAAAAATGTATAAGATTTTTTATCATTAAAACATGATTAACACGTGAGGAGTCCAACAATATATGACTTATAAAACTCAACGATATCTGTGGATTCCTTTCTATGTAATTTCCAAATCTCTCCTAATCAATTTTTTAACAAACCACTAAAATAATAAAGATGACTATAATAAAACCCACTGAGGGTCCATAAAAATAAAATGATTGAGAAAATGATCAATAATGATAGCATATAAACCTAATAGAGTTTCCATAAACAATTATTCCAATTTTGGTACTTTAAAATCCATACACTAATAATTATAATATTCCTAAAATATACTTTCCTGTCCATGATTTCCACTTTATCTATCATAATTTTTACAACTAAATTAACAACACTAATATATGATTCAAGAATTTGAGTTCTAACAACATTATACTTAGGTTCAACTCGAATAGATATTGTAGGATCATAGTAAATAGGATTCATTGAATGAATAAATCATAGAGGTCTATAAAAAAACTATTTACAAATAGAATAAACTAAATCATTTAAAACATTAGAAGATTAAAAAATTGATTCCTCTTTCTTATTACTAGTTTCTATCCCTCAACACATCTATAAAAATTATAGAGTAATTTAAAAAAACTGGTGGATCCTAGACCCTAAAATGATAAACTTTAAAATAATACCTTTATAATAATATGGTAATTCCATAATCTCTTCAAATTTTACATAATAATCATCACAAAAACACAGAACAACAATTATAGATATTTTCATCTATATACTTAGAATCCTAATTACTTATTTTGTATCATGGAACTCTCTATAAATTACTTTCCTCAGTTCCTACATCACAAGTACGGTAATTTTATCACACTAATGAAATTGGAGTGGAGAAGACATAGAGTTCAATTATGATACCACTTGATCAAATACAATTTGAAAACCTGGAAAAAATAAAGGATCTGAGGATAAATATACAGAGAGTTGAAACTTTTTTATGATTTAAAAAAATACCAACACTTTCTAATGTATGAATGTTATTATTCATATATATCCAATAAGATCTATTCTCATAATGGAATTCTTGAGACGTGTCTGATTTCACCAATAGATTGTTATTGAGGGATTCAATTTGACATGAAAACATAACACCAAGATGAATAAGTTAATTCTTTGTAGGATATACATCCTTTAAAACTCACAAAACATCTTTCATCTCTTCATGCTAATGGGAAATTACACTAGAACTAGATTACTATATATTATGGATATATAGAATATTATAAAACATATATGTTCAGGTAGTTATTAAACCAACCAATTATTCAAAACTATATATATAAAAAGTGTTCTACATGAGTTCTCTGATCTAATACTTATAGGATTTGAGCTCGTGTTCCATGTTAACATAATCTTATTTCATATTTTCAAACTCACCTAATATAGTAGTAACCAAATATTGAATTTCTAAACTATATACTCATTTACTAAATAATGTTGTCTCCTCCTGCAGAAAAGGTGGTATTGATGGTGCGAGGAGTGTTTGAGAATGTTCGGTAATCTCCATAGCTATATCACAGACTCTGTCTCCATCAACTAGATATATATAATTGTTTGATCAGTTTTATGAGTCTTCAAGTCTACATTAATATAGGCTTCAACCCCAAAAACACTAGGCCCAATCTCAAATAGTCTCTCGTAAGGAATAAAAACCATTAACTCTATTACTAATTTATTTTTCTAAATTTCATTAGCAGAATCAACAACTCATCTTTGAGCTTTCTCATCCTTCTGATTATAAACATTCTCAACAACAATAGGACTTACCACTAGAAACTAAGGCTTTATTCATATGGAAATCATCCCATGATCCTCCAAAGAAGAAAATATCATATAAAGTGTTTCATCCCAAGGTGGTGATTCAATATATGGCTCCCCTAAATCCATACCTTCATAAGAATTGGGTTCCTTGTAATTTGAAAAATAGTCCAAGAAATAACATATTGTTTTCAAAAACACAAAAAAAACTTTTATTACCCTTGTGAAATTTAACTACATCTCCCCCATTATGATCCACATATTTTCTTTTTATAACTAAGTATATTATCCTTCAATAAGTTTAATTGATCATATGTCCTTTTCCGTGGCAACAATGATGTATAATGTTAATTTTGGAGCTTGGATAATTGAGCATTCAATTATTGATTAGAACATATTTAAAGTAAATTTCCTGAAATAAAACATTCTCTATATCAAATGATCTCTGATCTATCCTAGTTTACACCAGATTGCACTGTATAATACTCACCAATTGTAAATATTTTAGAATTTTATTCTCAAATTCTGATGATTTAAACAAGAACATTAATATATCTTTCAATACAACTATTCTTTTTTCCAACAGGTGTATGACTAAAATTTAAAAAAAATCGTCAAACACAGATTATAAAAATAGTACAAACTTACCATTGATATTTAACAAGGTAAAAAACATCATTTTATTAAACTAAAACATTAAGTTCCTCATAAATTAATTTACCACATTCAAAAAAAGTAAAACAAATTTCTTCACAACAAAGTAGAAATTCCAACATTAGAGCTAAATAACCTTCATCAAAAAAATGTCACTACTCTTTAGAAAATTCATATTAATGGACTTCCCAGAAATAAATATTTATGTTATGCTACATTTTAATATATTAAAATAAGTACAACATCTTTTGATATATTTTATTATCTTTACTAAGATTGAAAATGTTTTTTATGTTAGAGAGAGGATCAAATGTCTAGAGGTTATGGTTTTCATTCTGGGACAATATATGTATGTGAATGAAAAATGGTTATATGATGATTTAATTTTAGGTCATATAGTTCTTTCTTAGATAACTTATATACCGAAAAGGTTTTTGTGTTGATTATAACAAATAATAATTAATTAAATTAAATCTATAATAATGAAATTTAATTTTCCAAACATGGAACATTTAAATAGTGAAACTAATTATACTAATTTAATTTTAGAAAAAATTATTAAATTATTCTTAAATTAATTTTTTTAAATATAAATCCAATTAATCAAAGGTATGATGAATTAATTTTTTTATAAATTTAAATAAACACATTTATATTTTTATATAATCAAAATGTTCAAAAGAAATGTGATTAACAAAAAATATCCAAAATTTTATTATTAGAAGAGATACCCCAAAGGGTAATATCACTTTTTTTAGTTTGTTCTCTCAAGAATTGATGATTTAGGTCTATATGCTTTTTCCTTGAATGATCTATTATAATTTTTTTAATATTTATAGAACTAATATTATCAAGTTTTATTGATACTTGATGATAATTAAATTCATAATCCATTAAGTTGTGGTTGAAACACAAAACATTTACACCAACACTATAAGAATAAATATATTCTTATTCAGTATTAGATAATTCAAAAAATATTTGTTTGATAATACATGAGGATATTGCGGAATTACCGAGGAAATGAGAGGTTCTGGATGTACTATTCCTTATATAGTCTTTGTCACACAAATTTAGTATCTGAATAAAAATTCAATTAGAATAATAAGTTTTTTTGAAAATCTAATGAATGGGAAATTAACCCATTGGAATGTCCTAAAATTATTTTGGCATCATTTCTATGGAATTCCTTAGGGTTTTAAAGAAATCTAAAACAATGACATAATACAAAAATAGTTTCATTTCTACTATCATTCAAATACAATGAACAACTAATTATTCCTCTTTAAATCTTGTATTCAAATTTTTTTTCTAACTTTTTCCAAGCCAATCATTTCTTTATAATTTATATGAGTTGTATTTAATTTTCCTATTTGACGTCCAAACCATTTAAATAAGCCATTAATATATTTTGTTTTACTTTTCGCATTCCCAAATTATTCTATATAAATTTGAAATAATATAGAAAAATTTTACCCACCCATCATACTAATTTCAAATTCCTTCTGCATGTGTTTAGAAAATTAATTACAAATTTTTTTATTGAACCAAAAACCACATAAATAAATTTATATCTGAACATGAAAAATATTTATTGATGACTTTTTTTTAAATATAGTAGTATATTCTCTACTTACTAAATATCCATTTGATATATGAAAATGGAATAATCATCCATACCAATCTTGTGGTTCTTACTTATGGTCCCAGAGATATTTGGTAAGTTAAAAAACTAAATTCGGAAAATAATGATTTTCAAAAGTACAAGCTTGTTCAAAAAAACTTCTTTTCTAAAAAAACCATTTTGAAAATAATATTATACATCCATGTGAGATAAGTTGACAAAAATATATGATTTATACTATATGATAATCCATATAACATCTAATATAGATATATGGGAAAAATAATATTCATAATTTAAGATATCTTGTAAATTATAGACTTTAGAGACTAGTCTAGAATTATTCTATGTGATCACACCAAGATCATCAAATTTATTAATATAAACACATTTTGTTCCATTAATAGAATATTTATAGGTTCTATAAACTAATACTCAAATATTTCTCCTTGAAAATTGGATTTACTACTCTTTAATTACTACAACCCAACACTAATCTATAATGGAATCTTCTATAGTCTTATTATATAATATAGATTGAAAGGAAGAAAATATTGCTAGGTTTCCTATACTACTTATAGTATTAATCCTATAATCAACAATTCTGTTACTTGTTTCTAAAAAATATTTTTATAGTGCCCTAGGTTTTCTAGGCAATAAACATTCTGGTTGACTGTTTTCCATTATTTCAAGATTTTTTCAAGAAAATCACTTTCCAACTCTTCATCATTACTATCAATGAGAGGTTCAAATATCCAATTTTAATGTGAATAAATTACCCATCAATTTGATTCATTTTGTGATAAAAATGATCACCTTCATTAAATTTCACATTTGTTGATTCTTCACTAATATTTGACCATTTATTGAAAACTCCATATTTCATAGATGTAGTAAAATATATTTGGAATATTTCTTCATCATATTTTGGAAGAAAATAAAATAATTATCTTTCTTGTTTATAATATAAACATTCCTTCCAAACACTTTTAAGTAACCAACGATTGAATTTATATTATTTAATAAATCGTAATGTGTTTTCTTTAAATAACGTCTTTTTATAAATTGGTTTATGACATAACAAACATTATTTATAGCTTCATTCTAAATATTTATTTTCACGTTATATTCATATTACATTGTTCTATATATTCCCTTTATTTTTCTATTCATCCTCTCAATATAACCATTTTTTTATGTGTCTGTAGGGTAGAAAAATTATTTTTGATACCAAGTTTTGAAAAATAGGAAATAAACTCATTGGTTTTAAATTATTCTTCATAGTCACTTCGTAAAGTAATAATTTGGAATAATTATATTTTAAAATTTTTTAAATATATTATAAAAAAATTAATTATTTACTCTTAACACATAAAAATAAAAAAAAAAGTAAATCATGAAAAAGCATCAACGTATACATAAAAATGATTTCTATCTTAGGATTGAAACTCTAGAAGGCCTAAAAAATCCATATGAATCTGTTATTATGGTCACGAGGTAAAAATATATTTAATTAGATTAAAATATTACTTCTATATATTTCCCTTTGGGAGTGAATCACATTGATTCTTTTTATTCAATTTAAGTTGAGGAAAATCTAAAAATAAATTAGTTTCTTAAAATTTTCATAAATAAAATATATTTTAATTTCATAATAATATATAAAAATACATGATTCCTTTGTTTCATAATTTAAAGAGTTTAATTTGTATCTAATCAAGTTATTAAGATCTATATTATTATAATTATCTATTCTAGGTTCAATAAATATTTGAATTTTATCAACAAAACTGAACATCCATTTTTAAAATAATCATCAAAATAACCTTCATAAAAATGATGAGAAATACTCATTAAGTCATTATATAGAACATCCATATAACAAAATTTAATTATAAGGATTGATTCTGGATTTCTAATATATATTACTCCCATAATTGTACCTTTAACATTGTTTTAAAAAGTGCTATGAACTCTATTAGTTTTTTATTAAGAGTGGAAATTAGAGAAATATCTAATCATATTTTTTGAGAATACACATTTTATATATTCTTTTCATTATTCTCATGGAAATTTTAGCCTATAAATCTGAATCAAAAAATAATTTTTTTGGTACCCGTATTTTCATAGGTCTAATAACATTATCGGCTAAACATATGGGAACCTGGATCATTTTGTGATTTCTAGAAAATACATCACTGTATTTTGAAAAACATATTGAAAGAAAAGAATATTTTACTCCAAAAAAATTATATTTTTTAAATGCTTTCTATTTTCATAATTTCCTAATTCTATAAAATGCAGAAAAATTAATTAGAGGGAGGTCCCTATTAATGAACTATGAAAAATTAGTTTTTAATAAATTTTTGTATCTCACCGTAGATTTCTTTTAGAAATTTATATTTATTATATTTTTTTCCCGAGGGTTTGATTAAAATATTTTTAGAATTTTAAAAAAGAACTAACTACATATTTTAAATCCTGAAGTTATTTTTTTAATTTTTCAATATTTTTACCAGGTTCAATACTAGATACAGAATAAATTTCCATCATGGTTTTACGTTCTGAGTTTTGTTCAATTAAGTCATATTTTTCAACTACTATATCATTATTGGACGTTTAAATTTATTTTTTTTTCTTTTAAGGTGATTCGTACATATTCTAAAAAAATGTACAATATTCATTTAATTAGTAATATGAGAAATTTTCATTTTCAGATTCAAATTCATGCTCATAATAATAATAAAAATTTAACTCATTTGAATGTTCCATAAATCAAATGTAATCCTTTTGATTTTAATGTTCATATTACGATTCTTATTATGTGAAACCACTGGATTGTTATAAATAACTACATGTTTATTTCACATTTTTATGTGGTTTCTTATTGTCGCTAACTTTATTGAAATACTTTTTCCCTATCTTTTTATTTTTTAGTAGTTGTGGAAAATCTGGTTTGATGCCTGAATTATTTTTTCATTCATAAAATCTCACTATTTTTTAATACCCATAAAACTTGTTACATTTGTTTAATGGATTCTTAAAATCTATTTTCTTATTATAGAGTTAATTGATGTTCATAGGAATGTGGAAATATTACCATCTAATGTATAATTTTTTTAATATTTCCTTATCATATGATGTTGTTATATGAATTTCATTTCATTTCATGTAATCATTAGATGACAATACTATTAATGTAGAATTGTAATTCTTAACTATTCTATGTTCAAAATATTTAGCTTCCATATTTCAGTCATACATTATAACTGATCAAATAAGAAATTTTATTTTGAAATTCTAAAACTCAATAGATTTTATAACATCCTCTGAGATACCACTCCATCTTGGGGGTAGACTTTTGTAATGACCTAAACTTTTAAACATAAAATTACCCTTTTGATTTTAACTAAATATCATAATATATATAAAAGACATATAAAAAACTTGCACTTATTTGGATATCATATATCATATCAGATTTAATAGAACTTTAGAAATCATTACCATTGATAATACAATTTTATTAATAGAAATCATATGATTAGTATAAATATAAGAGTTTAACAAATCCAATTGATATAGAAAAATGAAGTGATGTACTCAAATAGTATGATTATACCCAGTAACACCCATTTATCTGATATTTCATGGGATATGGAATTAGTGTAATTTCCCCATGAGTAATCCCAAGATGATATCCAACAACCTAAGTATGGGTGAGACCCTTTCTCTGAGAATTTCAAGCTAATAGAGATCATGGCCCAAACCATATATTCCAAACCACCCCATAAATGTTTCACCATCACACAATATACTGTTAGGTATTTCTCTAGTGTATTAAATGGATGTGTATCATACACTAATTATAATACTAATAATGATATGTTGTATATAATAAATAGTAAATTTTTATTTTAATATTGTTACATTATAAATGATTCTGATTTTTGGTAAAATAAAGAAAATAGTACTTTTAATTCAATTTAAATTAATAAATTTATTATAAATAATTAAATGATTTTTTAAATAAATAATTTTTTTAAAATATTTCTAATAAATAATATTTTTATATATAAATGATCACATATTTTTTGTAATGTCAAATATAATTTTTATAAGGGTTTGAAAACTATTATTGTCAAAAAAACCAAAATTTATCAATAAATGATGATTCTTATTTTAAAAGTAAAAATTCCCATATTTATAAAATTATTTTTATAAAATAAATATTTCCTTTTTAATCATAATTTCTAAATTATCCAATGGTGAGGTTTTTTAATTTCTGAGATAGTCGAATTGTTGGGTAAAAATTAAATATGGTATAAATATATAGTGTGGTATGACATCATAATGACTGAAAAGTGAAGCAATAAATACTATAAGGGGAATACAAGACGAAAAATATGTTCTCCATTTTAAATATGGAGAATTTATTTTTATTTTATTAATTTAATAAAGTCATTATGTATCCTCCAAAACCATTAATATATTTTATGATTTTAAAATCATTTATTTAAGAGTATGACTCACCTCCACATCACCAAGGGTAAAATTGTAATTATTTCATCCCATGTAATCCTAAAATAATTAAACCCCCTCCCGTTTGGAAGAAACCATGGGAAAAAACCTTGGTTTGTTGTGTGGTTTTTGTAATTTTAGTATATAGGGGTCAAAACCTAGGTATGAGAAAAAATAATGAAATCCCTCTTCT
Source organism: Viscum album (assembly GCA_963277665.1). NCBI lineage: Eukaryota > Viridiplantae > Streptophyta > Magnoliopsida > Santalales > Viscaceae > Viscum > Viscum album. The sequence continues at coordinate 2,083,862,970 of OY728165.1, read as the reverse complement.
TTTCCTATATAAACATACCCAAGATCCCATTAGTATTTACAAAAAACAATTAAAATGTACTTTATCATCCATCCCATCTCTATAGTCATCTCATGGTTTCCCCAAGATCTTAATAAGCTCTTTCCATGAATTTTGATTCACACTCTCAAGGTATGGGATCGAATCATTCTTCACTTTTTTATAGTTTCATTATTATATAATGAAATCTATTTACAATTCCAAATATTCTGATATATATATATATATGTATTTACATTTCCTTGTTACTTGAAATTTTATTTCCATATGATTAAATATCCATTCTTCTATTACCGAATGATTTTATAAATGTTTATGAAATGTCATTAATCTACTAAAATTTCACTGTGATTTTCCATGAAAAGAAGGATGGATTGAATTTATACCCATTTCCTATAATGGATATTATACTTTATAAAGTTATTATTATTTTAATTAGGACTTACACATATTTATGAAAAAATCTTTGATCATGGAATAAAATATGGCAATGAATCAATCTGGGTTGTATGATCTATATGGCCCCTTTAAGCATTAGAATGAAATTAAAGTGATGGGTGCACCAAGAATTCTAGTTCACAAATTAATTGGGTAATTTTTAGTCTCATGAGATGTCATGTAGGAAAATGGAGTAATATTTATTCCTTTGTGGGACATTATTCCATCATGATGACCTGGAATTTAGCCATGAAATTTTTTTTTGATACAGTGTTTTATGTTGTTTCCACATTTCCCATGTTACCATTATGTTATCATGATATATAAAGTCTAATTATTCATGTTTATGATTCTATCCCCTTTTATGAACCATTGATATCCCTATTTTCTAACATCTATCACCTTATTTAGGTTATTCCATGTTTTTTTCCATTACTGGGCCATAAATCTCATCCCGTTATTATTTATGTTCCAATGTTAACCCATTCATTTTTATGTACGGGAATGTCAAGAAAGTTTTCAATAAATATGATATTTGTCCTATTTGTGTTGTTATTTAATATAACTATTTTCTATATACACTATAATTCTCTATCTTTTAGGTTATATTCTGTTTAAGGTGATGTATTTAATCATTAATTAATGTGTAATAAATATATTTGTTTTTATAGTTGATGTCAAAGTGAGGTTTATAAATGTTTTGGATTGTGATTATAAAACTCTAGTGAAAGATTTAAGGATAATAAAATGTATAAGAAAACATACTTAAATTTTTGTATGTATAGAGTAACTGGTTTATCAAGAAAATATATCACTCTATAGATACAAAAAGTTTGTGTATCTCTAGAGCAGACATACAAAATGGTAATACCCAAATAAACCTTGTTGAGCTTGACTCAACTAGGAACTGGTACAAAATAATAGGCCTTAATTCCCAATTGATCTAACACTCCTAGTGTATATTCTTTGGTGAATTCATAATCTCATTACGAAAATTTATTATGGGAATAAAAATACCCATAATAATGTATGTTAAGAAATTGATCATGGATAGTATAGACTAAAGCCGAGAAATTCATTTGTTAAGAAAATACATGTAAATTATAACTATCACATTATTGTTAATGTATTACTAGTTATGAGTTTAAAATATTAAAAATAATTATCCTCTCTTTTTCCTTTCTCTTATCCAATGGTTTCAAATAATAGAAATTAGGTAAACAATCAATGTGATGACTACAATAATGAGATGCACTACCCAATGGAAGTAGGATTAAAAAATATTATTATGATACATTCATATATAAATCATTTTATGAGTAGAAAACTATGTGAGGAGAAGATCTAATATTCCCATGAGAAAAAATGATACAATTTAGAGATTTATTTGATAAAGGCCCCCACCTTTCAATGGATTATATGATCCATTAATCATTAAACATTGTATCAATTCCATTGAGAAGATATTCTCAATCATTAAATGTTCTGTGTAAGAGAATTTTCTACATTATGATTATCTTAATTTTGGATAAGCTGATCAGAGGTGTACATTGAACATTAATATGAAGCCTAAAGAGGATATCAAAGCAATGGGGTTGAAGGAATTCTGGAAATTATTTTTTCAAAAAATACTTTCCTCACACTCTTTGACAAAAAATTTAATGTTATTTCCTTGACATCATGAAAAAGATATGAATAATATATTATGGATTATAAGTAAAACAAAAAATTAAATTCATGATAGACATTTGGGTTTTACATTTCCCCCAAATTCAAGGTTCAATTGTTCATTTGTGTGCTAAATCCTAGTATATAAATTCCCTAGAGATCTAGGACATTGATAGCTATGGGTAAATAGTCTGATGTTACCTAAAAGTGAAAAATATAGATTATATAATCTCAAGGTCATCACAAGGAGTAGAAGTGGAAATTGTATTTTAAATCTTGTAGTTCGATGGATAAATCTAATAGTGCAATGAAATTTCAAAATCACATTTGTAAAAAAATCAGAATGAAACACCCCAAAAATTTCATGTTGGGGAAGAATAAATGATTTTGTGCAGGAAGGAATAGAAACTAGCTAGCGATTATTGACTGTAGAAACCCACCAATGTGATAGTGTAGTGAAATTATCTAGTAACCCCCAACATATTTTTTATTTCTTCAAATTCATGAATCCAGGTCCATTTTACATCCAATTCAATAAGATAGTAGTTTTAGAGAAAAGAAAAAACCTCCAAGTCAAAGAGAGTGATATTTTTCCCTAACAACTTCTAAGGTGGATCTTGATAATGAAGTACCTATAGGTACACTAGTTATTATGAATAGAAAGTGTACTTTTCCATTCTGGTTCTATGAATTACTTCATGTCATGAGAGTTTTATTGAACTATTAACACACCAATACAATGTATGGAGGCATAGGTGTCTGTGAAAATGGAAAATGGGGAAATTATTTTATCCTATTTATATAAATCCCCCCATCAATATTTGTGGGTTTAAAAACTTACAATACCATATCATAATCCATTTGGATTAACATTATGAAATTATTGGAATCGATTAGCTATACCTATATAGAGCCAACATAAATTTCCAAAGTAAGGTAATCACTCTTCATACAGAGAAAAGTCCTTTGATTCTGTATAAGTGCATGAAAGATGATGAATCTCATTTGCACCAAAATATCAATGGTGGATATAATTTCCCTAAAAGAAATTGAATCCTTCTTAAATTATTGAGTCCATGGAATAAATTATCCTCAATGACATTCCAATTGTGAGGGGATATATTGACGTGTTTCCAATATAATTGCATAGTATTCCTTCTAACTATGATATTGATTTTTCAATTGATGTTTTACCAAGATAATTATTATTATCAAATAATATGTATAAAATGGATTTTTCAATCTTGATGATCTGAAGATGAAAATAAAATATAATCATGATTAAAGGTTCATACACCCATGTTCTTTACAATAGTGTGAATATTTCCTCTTCTTCAAGAAGAAGAATGGATCAATTCCCCATTACATTGAATGTTGTGAGATCATCAACAACACAATAATGAACAATTATCCTCTTCCTTGTATTGATGAAATATTTTGGCCAGATAAAAGAAGTAAAATACTTCTCCAAGGTGGATTTATAGTTAGGATATCTCCATGATAGGGTGGATAAGGGTGATATCCCCAAAGACTACTTTTCGTACAAAGTACCGGCAATATGAGTTTTAAGTAATTCTATTCAGACTCACTTATTCTATATAAATATTTACATAATTTATTGATATGTTCTTTATATATTAACTTGAAAAAATTTATTAGTATTTATAGATGATATTCTTATATACTTTAATCAACCAGGGCCATGAGGAGCATCTAAAAACTGTGTTAAAACATAAAAAATGGGAATATTTATTCATTTTACACCCAATATGAATTATGGTTGATGGAAGTCGCATTCATAGGGAATATCATCAAAATAAATGGGATACCTATGGACCATAAAAAATATAATTAATTGAAGGAAATATGAGGCCAACATATGTGTAGATATATATAGTTTTCTTGAATTAGCAAGGTATTATCATATATTTTTGACATATTTCTTGTGATTATCAAATGATATTCCCAAGATAAATCCGAAGGGATTTATGTTTTTTTTTTGAGTGATGAACGTGTAGGTAGATTCATGAATGTGAAAAATGAGTCCTTACACTACACATGTACTCACACAACCCATAAGGGGATAACCATTTGTGGTATTTAGCAATGGTTTGAAGAAGGGATTGGGTTGTGTGTTAATAAAAACTGACAATGCTATATCATATGCTTTAATGAAGTTGATAGTTAATAAATTGAATTTCCCAACATGTGATTTTTTTTTGTTGTAGTGATTTCCTCTTTAAAAATATTTTTGCATTATCTCATTTGGTAGAATTGTTAAATATATATGGATTACATAATCCTCAAGTATTTATATATAGAGAAAGAGATTAATATGAATCAATGATGATTGTTAGATACGATCAATGGAAACAAATACTAAATTCACTACAAATATGAGAAGGAGAATAGAGTGGAACATTATCAAAGTAAAAAAAGATCCCTAAAATCAATCATTTATGGGAATTTAAAGGGATCTGATCTTCATTTATATAGAAAGTATGCACATGAGAATCAAAAATGGAGGTACATCATCAATATTTTCACAAATGATTTCTCAACCATTCATTCTAGAGATTAAAAAATATCAAAGAGATTATGTGGGTATTCCTAAAAAATTGGAAGCTATAGGAAAAGGGATATCGTTAGTGTTTAAAGTAAACAATGAAGGATTTGTGTGATTTATGAAAAGACAATGTGTACCATAAAATCCTGAGTAAAAAAAGGATATGTTGTATGATGCACATTGATCAACCATATTTATCCACACAAGAAGCATAAAGATGTATCGAGATCTCTAAGTGCACTATTGTTGTTACAATATAATGAAGAATATCACAGAAGATACATCAAGACGTATTGTATGTTTGAAAGTCAATGTAGAATGGAAACAATCCAAGGGAATGATGAAATCATTACCCATAACTATAATAAAATGGGGAAACATCACCATGGACCTTTTCCTTTGTCTTCTAAAGAAAACAATAGGGAATATTGCTTTATAGGTTCTGGTGGAACATCTTACAAAGGCTGGACACTTAAATTTGATTTTGTAGGACTTCTCACTCGGTCAACCTATAAGGATATAGTGTGAGAACCGGGTCCCGGTGACAGCACAGCCACCCCGCCTTAACATGGTCGTCGGGTCCTGGCCCACCGGGTACCACCAGTTGCCCCGCAGACACGTGGGGCCCACTCCAGGGTCCACCCACGTGCCCGAATGGGTTATCTGACTAATGACAGTCCCCACAGGCCAACACATGTCCTTTCCAGTGTGCTTTCTCCTCACTCACACACACATTGGGAAACTTCCCAGGATGTCACCCATCCTGATCACTACTCCAGGCCAAGCATGCTTAACTATGGAGTTCTAATCAGGAAGGCTCCCGAAAAGGAAGTTGCACCTTGTCCTTTCTAGTGTGCTTTGTCCTCACTCACACACACCCTAGAGTAGTGATCAGGAGGTCACCCATCCTGATCACTACTCCAGGCCAAGCATTCTTAACTATGGAGTTCTAATCAGGCAGGCTCCTGAAAAGGAAGGTATACCTTGTCCTTTCCAGTGTGCTTTCTCCTCACTCACACACACCCTGGGAAACTTCCTAAGAGGTCACCCATCCTGATCACTACTCTAGGCCAAGCATGCTTAACTATGGAGTTCTAATCAGGCAGGCTCCCGAAAAGGAAGGTGCACCTTGTTGACATGAGTCATATCATTTAGTCATTTTAACCTTTATCATTTTGGGGATGTTACAATCACCCCCCCATTAGAGCACAACGCCCTCGTTGTGGGCCCTACATCTCAACCCAGGCAGTGCACTACACTTAAGGCTGGGTTCCTCCTCTGATACCAAATGTGACAACCGGGTCCCAGTGACAGCACAGCCACCCCGCCTTAACATGGCCGTCGGGTCCTGGCCCACCAGGTACCACCAGTTGCCCCGCAGACATGTGGGGCCCACCCTAGGGTCCACCCACGTGCCCGAACGGGTCATCTGACTAATTACAGTCCCCATATGCCAACACATGTCCTTTCCAGTGTGCTTTGTGCTCACTCACACGCACCCTGGGAAACTTCCAAGGAGGTCACCCATCCGGATCACTACTCCAGGCCAAGAATGCTTAACTATGGAGTTCTAATCAGGTAGGCTCCCGAAAAGGAAGGTGCACCTTGTTGACATGAGTCATATCATTTAGTCATTTAACCCTTTATCATTTTGGGGATGTTACATATAGATTACAGAAGTGGTGAGTGTTAATGGAACACCATTATCAACTGTAACCAATATAGATTCAAGAGATACCTCTATGTTATGAAAGATGATCAAGTATTATCTAAAAAAATTAACTTCATCATGGCTTATCACCCTCAATCAAATTTCTTATCTAAGAATACCATCTAGATAGTCAAGTACATGTTAAGATAATGATCAATTGAAATAAAATGAGGATGAGATCAACATATACCTCTACTCAAGTTCTCATACAATTATAGTTTTTAATCAAGAATCTAAATGGATCCATATAATTCCCATTATGGGATGAGATAAATAAAACCATCATGTTGGGATGGAGTTAGGAAACACAAACTCTTAGGTCCTGAAATTTTCAAAAAATGGTGGAAAAGGTTAAAACCATTTAAGAACACATCAATTCTGCTCAGAGTTGAAAAAAAATCTATGCTAAAAATCATTAATGATACCTAGAGTTTGATGTTATAGGTAGGGTAATAATATAGTTATATCCATGGAACAAGGTTATGATATATGGGAAGAAGTGAAAGTGTAGTCTCGTATTCATTAGTACCTTTGATATCCTAGTTTGCTTCACAGTGGTAGCCTATAAACTAGCACTTCCACATAACCTATCTCAAGTAATTGATGTATTCCACGTATCCTTATTGAAGAAGTACATAAGAGAACCCTCACACATAATAAATCTAGAGGTGGTACCATTAGAGAATGATATTTTCTATGAGTAGAATTTGGTGAAGATATTGGATAATATAGAAAAAGTTATATGAAATAACACAATGAACCTAGTAAAATTATTATGGAGAAACCACATGTTTGAATATGTCAGGTGGGAACCATGTGATGTGATGAAACGAAATTATGCTCATCTTTTTTAGTGTGGCAAATGAAAAATTTTAAATGTGAAATTTTTAAAAGGGGGAAGAGTGTAATGACTCTAACTTTTATATATAAAATCCCCCTTATGAATTTAAACAAATTTCATATTATATTTTAGATATAAAAAAATGATCTTTTTAGGTTTTATTTTAACTTATCATATTTTAATGGTTGTTAAGTATCATTACCATTGATAATATAGTAATTTAATAGTGATACCATTATCATTATAAATAAAATGTTTTAACAAATACAATTGAAATAGACCAACGAAGTGATGAACTCAACCAATATGATCATACCCTATAAAGTAGATTTTTAAGATATTCTGAGGGAATTGGATTCAATAGGATTTTCCCATGAAAAATATTAAGCTTAGATCCTAAAAATTAATCAAGATTGAAAATGTTTATGGGATAAGTTCAAACTCATCGAGATCACAACCCAAAACATGTACGCTGAACCACCCGATTAACGTATCATCATAACAGACCATAAATTAAGTGAATTTTCTAGTGTACTAAAGGGATATATATAAAGATTATAGAAAAAAATATATATTTTTTTTAAATAATAATGAATGTATTTTAATTCTTTTATATCTACTTTATAAATGATTTTGATTTCAAGATTAATAAAACAGAAATTTTATGTTTTATTTAATTTCAATTAATACATTTTATTTGATGAATTAATTGATTTCTAAAATAAAAAATATTTTTATAAAATATTAATATTAAATAATTTTTATTACATATAAATGATCATTTAATATTTATTAATTCCAATTTAATTATTAGGGGGATTTGAAAAATGTTATTGTAAAGAAAACCTATTATTTTTTACTAAATTTTGATTCTTATTTAAAAATGGAAAATTCAAATATTTATAAAATTATTCTGAATAAATTAATATTATTATTGCAATGATAATGTTGAAAATATCCAATGGTTAATTTTTCATAATTTTTTGAGATACGTGATTTTTGGGTAAAAAATAAATATAGTATAAATATATAATGTATATTATGACATCATAACGACCCAGAGGTTATGTTATAATTATTATAAAGGGTATCAATGAACGAATATTTTTTCCATTTAAAATTATGTAATTTTGAGTTTGTTTTTAAAATTTTAAAAAACCTTTATCAATCCTAGAATACCATTAATATATTTTATGTTCTTAAAAATCATTTGATTAAGAGTATGGCTCACCTCTACATCATAAAGGGTGATATTTTTATTATTTCATCCCATGACCTTATAAAATAGTGATATAAAATCCACATAAGTAGAAATCATGGGAAAAATGGATGTTTTGTGGGTTTGATAATTTTATTATATAGACTTGAAAACCTATGTTTGAGAGATAATAGTGAAATCCCCCTCTTTTATAATATAAATCCACCCAACCCCCCATTTATCTGCACTAAAAATACATAGAGAAAGAAATTAATTTACTTTTCCCTCTCTATATTCCTCCAAATATTTCCCTAATCCCTCAATGACATCCTCCATAGCATTTTAAGTCACACTCTCACTGTAAGGAATCCCTCAATCTCCTCTTCATTAAGTGTTCTTTACTACATTATGAGTTTTATTTCCAATTACTAATGTTGGGATATGTCTCTTTGTATTGCTATCACATCCCTTTATGTTTCTAAATTACTATAAATCCATTTTTTCCCTCATCAAACCAATTTGTGAATAGTTAAGTGATGTCATTACCCTACAAAAATTTCACTGTGATTTCTAGGCCAAAACAATTTTTTAGTAAATGCCATACACATTTCTAATTTAGGGTTTTGACCTCTATAAACATATATCTATTTGAATTTCTTTTTAAATTTATAGATTCTATATTCATTGATAATGGAATAAAATATGATGATGAATAAATCTATGGTGTATGATCTATGTGGAACACTTAAGCATGACAATGAAATAAAAGTGACGGGTGTGCCGATATTTCTATATAATTCCAAATCATTGGGTAATTTTTCATCTCATGATACATCATGTTTGGATGGGGAGTATCCCTAATTCATTTATGGGACTTTTTAAATCATGATTTCATATAATTTATCCATAACATATGATTATTATATAGTGTGTTTATTTTTTTCCACATTTCCCAGGTTGCCATTTTGTGACCTTGCTATATCATGTATTATTATTCATCATTATGATTCTCACCCCTTTTATGCACTATTTATATGACTATTTTATAAATTTAATTACAATCATCATTTTATTCCATGTTATTTCCCTTACAGGTGTTTATAGCTCACCCCTGTTATATTTATGTCACCAGTTTATCCCATTCAGTTTTAAGTATGATAATGTTAACGAAGATTTAAATAAATATGATGTGTTTACTCGTTTAATTTTTTATATAATGTACCTAATCCCCAAAAACATCAGACTTATTAATCTTATAGGTTTCATTATGTGTAGTTTTATGTAATAAATCATTTATTATTTTTTAATATATAGAGGTTTTCTAAATTCTCAAAATTATTTATCCTTGATCTAGCTATGAAATATGTACTCCTATGTAGATAAATTATTTACATCTTTAGTAATTATTATATTAAAATTTTTTTTTCTCTATAAATCTATCATTATAAAAATATCAAGAATAAATTTGTAGCTCTTATATATATTATCATTCAAATTGATTATACCTTTTTATTAAATGGATATAGTAGTCCATATTTTATTTATTGTTTGGAATTGGGATACTTAGTTGAAATAATATTGAGATAGTAAATATATAATAATAATAATTTCATTATTATTTAAATAAATGTTTTTTGGTGTCTTCAGGCCATGTTTTAGGTTTTGATAATAGAATTTAATAATCCTTCACAGCTTTAGGATAATCATCAGACCAATTTTCTTTTGATAGATGATCATCCATTACCTCCAGTAGTTGTAATTATCACTATCAAATGAGGGAGATCTTACCATTGACATAACATATATGTTAATAGTTATTGTATCCATTTTCCAAAATATCATCAAACATCAACCTTGGATCGGTTTGAAATCAAGAGTCATGATCTATAATACCAAATATTGTCTTGAAAGATCTATACTAAAACCAACGGGGATTTATTTATTTAAATTTTAATCCATTAAAAGACCACCTTCTTTTGTAAATATTGAACACATAATATTTTCATAAACACAGGTAGGAATATAAATTAAAAAATAAAATAAAATACTCTGACAAAAATTTTTATAATGGTTAGAGGAATATAAATCCCCTATTCTATTCCACCAACCCTCTTCTCTTTGAGTTTGGTGATTTTCAGGAGACCATTTGTTTTGATAAGGATCATTAGTCCTTTGTTCTGGGACATCAATACTAATATAAAGAAGATGATACATGTTAAAATAGCACCAGATATTTCCACCGGTATTTAGTAAGGCTTTACAGATAATAAATTTCAGTTTCTTTTACAAAGATCCTATTATAATGAAAAAGATAACAAAAAGTGTTTTTACATATGAATCCCATAGTTGTAAGATCAAACTAATATAAGGAATAAATATATAGAATAGATTATAGAATGGAAATACATCTCAATGAGGGTATTCATAAATGTTTGAAAAGATGATTGATATATCATATCTGAATATCACAATGCTTATTTATCTTTCTGAGTAAAAGAGAGCAGTATTGAAGGGATTCAAGAGAGAGAGAAGAATATAGATCTTATTCAAAAATAATTCAGGATATAATATTATTCTACATATTTTTTTACTCACTTTATATATATATATATAAATTCATGCACATAACTTCTCTTTTAATCACATAGATTTTATTTTTTAAAACCAATTCTTTCAATTTAAAAATTCACATCCTCTTCTTGGAGATACCACAACAATGATTATGTAAAAAAATTATCCTTGTACTTATTCTATTTTTTGGTACTTATTTATTATTATAATATTTTTAACCTTAAGACAGTAATCTATAATAGTTATGGAGCAACACTAATGGTTCCTATTATGAAATCCTTAGGATTACATTTTCGTATTCGATGCCTATAATTATGACCCAAATTTTCCATCTAAACCTTATAACATAAAAAGAAAACAATTGATCACATAAAACTTCTATAACCTTTTAGATTTATATTTTTATGGAATTTCAAAAAAATCTAAAATAAAAAACTCATATTAATATGGAATCATAAAAAACTTGTTCATAAATTTGAACATTCTCAACCATCTTTCCTAACATTTTTTATTTCACATTATTTCATCAAACTCATCCTTGTGAAATCTATTATATATATATATATGTCATTCAAACTCATTCATTATGAAATGGGAAAAGGAATCACATGATGTGTGATCTCAAATTATTAGTATTGGTAAACATAAGAGTTAAATATTGAATTTTATGAATCATAATATGATTTCATAAGGGTATTATTACCTAATCAACCTGTATTAGAGAATCATAAAGGAACTCATACACATCAATAATTGGATCATCAAATATAAAATCATAGTCAATTAGATATTTATTAGAATCAATAATCATGATCCATGTGATAAAAATTTCAATCAATAGAAACATTATGAACCCATAACAATAAATTAAAACACATTTTGGTAACATGGAGTATCACTTCCATAAAACCCTTTCAAAAACATTTTAATTTGAATAATCGTACATCTGACTTCCATCATTATAATTAACCAATGCATTGCAGATCTATAATGGGTTCACCCATTGTAAAAGCTATACCATACTCATTTTTTGTTCATGGGATTTTATGGGGCTCAAACCTTCTTATAATATTTATCAATCTGACTGGTAAGCTATAATGTGATCATCCCTTTATACAAGATGTATCAAGATCACCTATTTCATATAATGATCAAGTACCATACGATGAATAGAAAACAGTCATTATAAAACATATAGAAAAAATAATGATTAATTTATAATCTTTTAATACCATGTAAAATAAATGGGAATAATGTTAAACTCTTTTAAGGATGATTTACCCCTGTAAAATAAATGTTTTCCTTAACAATCTCTTCAAAACTTGGATATCCCGTGGAAAGGATATGGATTACATAATAATATATTTGGAATAGACTTAATACATCTATAGAAAAGAGAGTGGATAGTATAAATATGAAATATCCCCCATTAGATGATAAGTAACAACAATGATTGTTGATGTTAATGAATTTAAATAACATTAAAATATTATTAAAACATTCTTGATGAATATAATATTTAAACATTCCAAAGTGTCTCATACAATTTTTAAATATTCGAATCATATTAACTATAAAAAATAACATTTCAAATAAAAATAAATAACATGATAAAAATAATTTCATGATATGTTATTTCAATGTTTTTGTATAGAATCCTCAAAAATATGGTGGCTTTATAACATTAAAAATAATGCCTAGATGAAATGATATTGAGACGAAGTCCCTTACTATTGTGGTAACATTTGAATTTGAATCATAAAAAATTAATAATCATGATGAATAGAATTTATATATATTGAATATAAAATAATTCATGAAAAAATAAATTAAAATTGTTCTTATATACACTATAGAAAAAGAATTATGTTTTGAATATGAAATTTATCTCCCATATGTAATAATTGTGATAAAAATCCCTTTCCTTGAGTCTGATTTATCATGATTGTACTATATATTACTAAATAATAAAATTATGTTAATTATATTATTTCTTATAAACCTTTTAAAATTTTATTATTTCTTTTATATCAATTTTAATCATGTTATATACAATTACTTAATCAATAATTTTTAAGTTAGATATTTTGACAACATTTGTATTATTTGTCAAATATGACATTGATACGTTAACTAAGGCCATTGAGTTCATCATTTAAACATAACCAGAATAATAACCATTAAATATTTATCTTATTTAAAAATAAATTTTTCTTTTAAGATCAAAAATCGATGATGGTTATAAAAAATTATCCAACGTTACAGTCATGGAGATGGTAGGTGGTTCATACGCATGAGTAACGTTCCCATTTTTCAATGATTATTAAAGAAAGATGGTATGTAAAATTTAACATTATATAATGGAAATTATATCCTAAATAACAAAATATTTATTCATATATACTTATATATACAATTCTTGTGATGTTAAATGAATAAAATCGCTTCGAATTTGCAGTATCCCACATGCCCACGAACAATGTTATCACATTTTCAATGTCTAAAAAAGTAATAATGAAAATGAAATAATATATTTAAAAAATTTAATAATATAATTTACATAATATATATGTAATTTAAATAAATTATTTTTATTAAATCCACCCTTAATAAATTCCAATTAATCTGTGAATGTGTCAGATCTCTTTGGAGAGGCGGTAGTCCAAACATACACAATGGATGTTATCATATTCCCATAAAATAGAAAGAATTAACATATGTGTTTTATAAAAATTAAAAATTATGAATACATAATAAATATAATATATATCATATAAAAATTTTATTCTCCTCAAAATTACCATCCAATATGGTTGTAAAAGTAAAAAATGAATGACATCGGTTAGAGAGGTGGTAGTCTGCCATGCAAATGTATAGTTATTTTGTAACCCATTTTATGGAAATCATTTTAGGTGTAGGTGGAGTAATTTACATAATAAATAAATATATATTTATATGATAATAATTTTTTTATATAATCATGTAATAATAATAATTTAATGTGTGGATAAGGAATCTAGAGAGAGAATGTGCTCGTAAGGGGCGGCGCACCGCTAGGTTTTCCCCCATCGCCGCCCTTCTTACTCTACCACATTTCAGTTACAGCTTCTTCTCATGGTGCTGATTATTGGAATCCCCGTTCCTTCGATGTCCTAGGGCTCAGCCGTTTGATGCTTCTTATAGTTTTCTTGCCTGATTCACGTCCTTCCCCCTTCGATGGTTAGGTCTTTCTTCGGTGGTACGGTGATGCTATTGTGGTTAGGATCTATGGTCTGAGGGAGATACTTCATTCTTTATTGGCGAGGAGTGTGGGGGGTGGTCCACTGTGTTATTTGTGCGAGGTTATATGGTGGCGATGTGTTTGCGTTTCATATTCTGTGATGTTCGGTAGTCTTCACAGCTCAATGTGAGATTTTGAGTTTTTACTGTTTGTGGTTTGGAATTTGGGGAATCTCCATCACCAGGGTACCCTGTATCGAGTCTCATGGAGGCAGTGGGGGTCTCGGGTTTCTATCAACGATCAGTATGATGGAGAATTTTTTATCGATAGAGGATTTGCGGCTAGTCTTGTGGTGATGGGTTTTTCCCTTTGTTGTCTCATTTGCATGGATCTGCTTTTGTCTATGATTAGTCTTCTTACGGTTAATCTGCTGTGCGAATCTGGTTGGTTCTATTTCGGTGGTATGATATGTTTTGCAGTAAGAGGTCCTGGGTCTATGCATCCATTCCTGCTTCAACGGCTTCTCCAGATGAGGTTTAGAGTTGAGAGTTTTTATTTGATCATTGCTATTTGGAATCAGAAGATCAGGATGTTATGGATTTTACCATCGGTACCAGGCCCGTGCATCACTGCACGAGACATCTAGCCAAATAGATATGAGAATTTGGATGCTAGAGTGATTGTTTTATGCTAGGGAGGGGGTGCTCTTGTTTATTTACTTGGTTTTATGTATTTTGATCCTTTGGGGTGCAGTTTTGTGTCCTATGTCTTTGAAGTCATGTTGGGTTCCCCTTTAGCCCTTAAAAGGGGGTCTATGATATAATAGAAAAAATTAAGTTTCTATAAATGTGTGGATAAGGAAAGAAAATAAAAGTACTCAATGAAGAATGTTACCTCTTTTCACGTAAGTCCTTTTGGTTTTCACTAATAGACTCCTTTGGTTTTATTTCAACCCAAAGTAAGGATTCTAGGATGAGAAGATTGATGTTGGTATGTTATTTTAGAATGTTTTGGATGATACAAAATTCATTATTATTTTTGAATAAGTAGGGAAATTGAGTGCCCTTTTATAGTGGAGGGGGAGTGGCATTCTTGTTAATACAAAAAAGGTAAACAATATTTTGAGGTCTCACTTATATAATGTGCCTCCACTGATAATACAATGTTAATAAAAATTGGGATATAATTGATATATTTCTATACAATGGGTTTTCTACAATTTTATTTGTCATTTTTTCCGTTAAGATTAATATTAAACCATTAAGTAATCAAATTTTTACCATAATTTCTCTGATTATTTTTAATTACTTTCACTAATATATTTTAAAAAAAACTAGGATAAAATTAATAGAAATTAAAAATTATTCTTATTCAAAATAATAAATCTAGTTTTTTCAAAATACCAATCATATAAGTGAGATAATTTGATATCATATTAATCCTGTCTTTGGTATGAGAAATCGTTTTTTTGTAGTAATTTTTTTTAAAAACAAAAATATTTTTATATCCAATTTCAATGTTAAATTAATTCCAATGACATTAATTGGATAAAATTATATAAAATATATATAATTATACTTTAGAAATAATTCCAAAAATAATTTAACAAAAGTACTTATTTAGATGAAAATTTTATTTTAAATTAAAATTCAGTATTATTTACTATTTATCAAAATATGAAACATCGAAGAAAAATTCTACAAATTATGGAAAATTAAACATTTATATTCCTATTTAAAAAATTTAGGGTTATTTTTTCATATACAAATTATAAATGATAATAAATTTAATTTTAAATCATGTCTTCTATAAAAATGTGATAAACTGCCTTTTTAAAATATAAATATTTTTATGTTTAAAATAATATTTATTCTTATATTAATCATAACATAAAAATTAGATTAATTTCAGAAAAAATGAATAAATGTATAACATGTAATTTTAATTAATATATTTCTCTAATAGTAATTATTATAATTTATCATGACAAAATTCTATTTGGGTCATAAATATAGTATTTCATTAAAAAAATTCCTTTATATATAATTAATCCTTATATCCATTTCTAATTAATTTATAACCAATAAATCAATTGTATAAACATTTGTAAAACATATATTTATAATTTAGTTAATCCTTTTTATTCCCTCTAGTCTAACAGCTATTTGAGAATTATCATATTAAATAATAATGTTAATTGTATATTGTTGTTCGGTAAGACGTAGCCTTATTGGTAAGACAAGTTATCGAAGAAACAAAATATTATGTGAATTGATATATAAAATTGGGGTTTCATATAATGAAATAAAAATTATGAATTTTATTGAAAAAAAGTAATCAAATATTTTAAATTCATTTTAAAGTAGATATTTCCATAAATATTGGGATGTTATAGCCTACTCTCCTTGAAATGAATTTCTCCCTCTAAATTTGTCTTATTTATCAAAGGATTATGACTTTTATAATTAATTAATGGAAATCATGATCATATAAATTGATAGTATAGCATCCGACTAAACGGTTAAAGTGTAAAAAATAAAGTTCATAACATTTTTTTCATAAATAAGAATCCATATATGGATAATATAGGTGTGAATGGGTGAAAATAATAAATTATTATAGGAAGTGAATGATCTAATAACCTTAATAGAAGTACATGGTAATTAAATTTATTTTATGGGATAATTAATACATTAAACAAACATACACCTGAGGACCGTATTAATTTAGTGTCTTTAGAAAAAAATTTCACATTCTTCTATCATGGTGAATGATCTTCAACATCTCCCATAAATATCTTCCCTATTAGTTTACATAACTATAAAAATTATTAATTTCCAATGGAATGTAAAACATAAAAAGGGTGAGATCAAATTCTCATTAGGGGTAAACAAGGAGAACATCAATCAAAACATAATTATATGAAGGTAAAAATATGATCATAAATTTTGAATATCAAAATCATGGGTAATTAAATAAATCTTGGATGCACGTAAGGCATAAAACACATAATATGATGAACCATGATAAAATTTCATTATTATAAAACATGGAATTGTTTCAAACACATATTAATAGAAAATTATTTCAATATTAGTCAAGGACCATTTCCAAGGCCATCATAATAGATAAATTCAATTACTGAACTGAGATCACACCTCAGTCCAACCTTGTATTACTAAACTAGATTTACATTCTATTTAATCGCTATATTACTAAACCAGATTTACTTTCCATTATAGTCATGTCTTTATTATGATTTATAGATCTTTACCAAATGAATTAGATGCATATATAGGTCCCTCCCATCACCTAATTAAAACCATACATATGTGTGCGACAAAAAACATAAATAATTCATCATAGCATAACCTAAGGAAAAAAACTGGATTCATAAGAATAATTCCTTTATAACCCACATAAAAAATGTATTTCATATATATCAATCCATAATTGTAATAATGGGTATATAAACATAACTATATTTATAGAATTTTGTCTTATATGGAAAATATTTTTTGATAAAACAGGTGAAATTATTTCTTCAGGAAAATAGCCATTATTCATCAAAAACAATATCTTTTCATAAAATTCCATGAAATTTTAAAGAAATATTTTAATTGAAATTATACTTGAAATATTATACAGGATACCTCATTGAAATTAAGAATTATGAAAACATAAACAACATTCCATGCCGTATAAGTTAAAAAAACATTCTCCTCATACTTTTTCTAGAAAATTCAGAATGTACCTTGTATCAAATAACGACAAAAGATTCATTTAATAGAATTTAATAAAAATTAAACAAACTATATAATTTACTTTGAAATATTTGATAATAGTTGAAATAATATTACATACTTAGGAAATATGGATGTGGATGATAAATATACCCTACTAAATACTTATATATAAACAATCTCATTTAATAATGAGACAGCGAAATTATCCCTTTGAAATTGTATTCATTCAAATTGTTTTCTTCATAAAATAAATTAAATTATATTAATATCATAATAATTATAATATGAATCCCAAAAACATTTATGGGTGTCATAAACACCACTCAAGAAATTGGTGTTGTATAATGCTTATGCCCCATATAAATAAATCGAGTCAAAATAATCCCTTACATTTTAGGTCATCTTTTCTTTTTAGGAATTTGAACCTCTTGTATAATGATTTAAATAATTTCATTGACTAATTTATGAATCATGTATGTTTTTATATCATATATGCTCATTTTATTATCAATTTATTAGTAAAATTTCATTTTTACTCGTTATTCGGGAATTAACTTCTTTATTTTCTTGTGCATGTTTTTTTGAATATGTTCTGGTTTTCATTCTTAGGTCATATTTATATCCTTAAAAAATGATATAAGAATAATATATAACATATTTATTCATTATTTACTTTTATATAATATTTCATCAATGGATATCATGTAGAATGAATCACATCACATCAAGGTGAAGGTAGGTCGTATGTACGCACGCATGATGATATCATTCAAGAAATTATACAATTTTATTGATTTAGATGGTATATAAATTTTTCTAGAATAAATGAAATGTTTTAATAATAATATATAGTAATTATTTACATCATTATACCCATCCATGTCTATTGTTGGTGAAAAAAAGATTACACCATGGTGTGGAGATGGTAAGTCATATGTACACACATCTGGGGATTCCATTTTTCAAGGAAGAATAGAAGGTGGAATATGGTTGCTCTATTGTCTTAATAACATATCATTATAAAATTTATACTAGAGTAATTAATTTATAATGTAAAAACCCCCTGATGATAAAATAGATTAATAAAAAATTGGAAAGAATCAGTATAGGAGAATACATATTCTTGGATGAGCTCCCTAAAGATCTCCTCATAAAAAAACTAGAGTAGGTCTTTTGAGAATACCAGAACCTCTAGATTGGGAATAAAAAATTTTAGAGGGTAATTTTTTAGTGGATGTCCAAGATTTAATTCTAAAAGATAAATTAAATTTTGAGGGAGGATATTCAATTTCCTAATTGAGGTGAGGGGTGCATTTGGAATCATTAAAAATATTAATTTATAATTAAATAAAACAACATAAAACCTCCACAGTGTCATAGTTTTAAAGGTGATATGGTATGAGGTTTTAATAAAATTAACCATTATATTTTGGACAAATTTATATTTCAATTTTAATGTTATAATTTTAATTTAACACTTAGTTATTCTATTTCATTTTAATTAGGATAAAAATTATTTCAATTTTAAAAGTGTGAAAAATTTACATATTTGATGTAAATTAAATCGTAAGTTAATAATTTAAATACTTTTATACCATACCATAATTATTATATATTTTTAAATTGTTTTATTATTTTTAAATAATGTAATAAAATATTATTTTGATAAACAAACAATAATGTCAGTTTTTTCTATATATAATTCATTTATTTTTAAAAAAATTAAAAAAGAAGTCATGTTTTAACTAAATATTTTACTATATTCATAATAGGGTATGAAAATAAATAAAATTCGTTAAAAATAATAAATAGGAAAATTTTATATTTATATTAATATTTTTAATAAAATATATTTATCATATCCATTAAGAAAATAATTAATACATAATTTTTTTGTAATTATTTGATATAATTAATTTCTAAATAAAATTTAAAAATAAAATATTATATTGTAGATAAATATACTATATTTAGTAGTAATATATGTAGTCAAATTTATCATGTGTAAAATCCATTATTTAAAATGTTATACTTATAAAATTTTGAACGTGAAAACTTTCACATCACTTTAAATAAAATAATATAAGTGTCACAATATGTTATATAAGGCTCAAAATGTCCACTAACATGTCAATTGGATGATTATCTCCAAGATATACTTGAAAAATTATATTGGGGAATGTTTTTTAATATTTTATTATTTATTATCATTTTAATAAAATTAGTTTATTTATTTTTGATCAATTAAATAATATCTACATCATCAATTCATAAGCCTTTAAAGTTATTATCAATTTCCTTAAAATTTAAAATAAATTACATAGATAAATAAAACAAATTTACCATTAAAATTATTTTTTTAGTCATATATATATTATGTTTAATTTTTTTTTCAAAAATAGTAAATTATTTAAAACATGAATGTCACATCTTTAAATATTCATTAAATAAAATATTACAAATAGAATAATATATCCAAAATGGCCCCAAAAAAAGGAAAAATTAATATATATTAGGGAAAAATGTTTATTTATTTAAAAATAATAACTTATCTTCTTTTATACCACCCATTTATCCATATCTGGATATATAATAGATACTGAAGACAAAAAAATGCAACTTGTGTCTTTCCTTGATTTAAATTTTATTTACATAATTTTCATTGAAAACCCATCCATTAAATGACATAATTTAGATCCATAAGTGTTAAGCGTATAATTAAAATCATCGAATACTTTTTTTCCATTTGGGGTCATTTTATAGTCATTATAATTTTATCTTTAAGTAAAATTGCATAATTTAACAATTACCATGGTAAGAAAATTTAACATTATTACTATACATATTGGACAAAAATAAAACGAAACTACTTACATGTAAGAACACGAGTTTTTGGAAACGGGTCAAATTCCGACCCTGTTTATACTTTTGACTGTTTTTTAGAAGTCTAGAAAAATCTGGGTTGTTTCTGGAAATTTCCAAACTACACGCCCTGTATGAGTTACCCGAGTGACCGGTCGTGTGCTTGCTGAGTACATGCCGTGTGAAGACCGTGTAGAACATTCCTACTACACGGCGTGTATTTATAGACACGCATTGTATCCCTTACCCGTACGAGGCCAGGTACATGTCGTGTGGTTCCCAAGTGTAAATTTCCATCTACACGGCGTGTAGCCTTCCTTGACACGCCGTGTACCCATGCCCCGTGTAGCGGCCGAGACCCTGGCCGTGTGCTGACCGTGTACACGGTCCAGACCGTGTGCCGGACTCCGCTTAAGTCAGAGTACGGAAACACGTATACACGGCGTGTACTTGGGAAATACATGCCGTGTACTTTTTTTTAATTGATCGACCAAGGCGTCGTCGCGCCTCATTCCCGGAATTTTATTCTTCTCCCCCTTTGAACGAACAGTTTGTTCGAAAGACCTTCACAAACACAAATCCTTCTAGATCCGCCGTACGACCTCCGTTCTTCGATCCATCGGAGGCAGCGTGATCGCATCAGAGAGGCTAACCCTGCACACCCTTCGTCGTCCTTGATTCCTCACCTATTCCTCCGCATATTCCATCCAAACAAAAATGCTGGATTTGATGAAAACACAAATATACCACGATTCAGTCTGGTTCAGGGGCTAAAATCAAAGGAGTGTCATCATACGAGTACGAGGAAGGTGGTGCATACCGTCTTTCGTGTTTTTGTAGACAATTTGGGGTTGCGACCTTCGGGCGCGACATTGAGTGTTGAGCGAGACCCAGTTTATTTTGTTTCTTTAATTATCTGCAATATGGAATGCCTCTGGGTATTCCCTAACCCTGTTGCGATCGAGCGAGATAGGGTTAGAGGTCGTTGCTCGTTTGGGGCAATTCGGTTGGGGGTGATGGAATGCGTGTGAATAGGACCATTGTTTAAACTGTTGTGTTATACTACTTATTGAATGTCTCGAGTTGAACTGTTTAGTTGAGTTGTTAAATCATGAATGAGTTAGGTGATGGTATGGGATAACACAGGTTAGTGCAATTTGACTATTTAGTAATTTCCAATTTTAAAGTGATGCTTCCAAGTATGAATATGCAATGTGTGATATTTCCCTTGTTGAACTGCATGTTGTGTTGGGCGTGACCCCGATATATATTGTTGAGTGATGGGGATCACAGGTTGGAGCTTTGGCTCGGGATACTTTGGGTGGTTACTACCACGGGATTGGGTGTCATGGACGTCGGTTGAGGCAGTTGGACTGTCAGGTTGGGCTTTGGCCCGGGATACTTGGATGGCGAGGCTATCTGACTTGAGAAAAAGTTCACAGGGACAAGAGGTGTCAGAGGTGTTTTGGATTGGGACATACTAAGGTGATTACCGCTCACCGGGTACATTTGGGTAGTGTGCACATAGATAGACTCCGAGATGAGGTGGTACGACCACTCGCTGGCTAGAGGGCCTCGGTAGATGCAGTTAGGTATATTTGGTTTGGGGGTTCTTGCCAAAGGAATCCACGTAGAAGGTGAAGAACCTTCGGAAGATATCTTTGAGGTGGTTAGGTTGGGGGAAGAGGCACGCCGTGATTTGAGGGCAGACACCGCTGCCCCTCCTGTTATCTTTTGAGGACAGGAATTGTTGTTCCTCCGGATATTGTGCCTAGGAGAGATTGAGCTTCCGAGCTGGGTTATGACGGTTGGGCGTGACTTCGGGACATTGTAACTTGAGACACATGGTGTCAGGTGGCACGAGGTGTCGCGCTGTAGATCAGACATTCCGGCGTTGGTCGAAGAAGGTGACACTCCTGGTGGCTGCTGAGAACCAGTGGAGTCTTTTTTTAGTTTTGGGCATTTCATTGTTTACTGTTTTTCTTGTATAAGCATGTATTCCTAAACACTTATATTAGGTACGCACCTCTGGGTGGTATCCTATTAAGACTTGTCTCTCACCCTACACGGGCCCCTCAGGACGCGTGTAGACTTTATTTAATTGCATGCAGGTAGAGGGTCAGCCTCAGGAACTGGACTTTATTGATGTTAACATGGATACTGGCACAGACCCTGAGGTCATTCCGTACTGGAGTTATTTTTATAGTTTTCTGTCCTTGAATCAGCATTTTTACCTTATATTGTAGCTACTGTTGGTTAGCCATTGGCACCATTGTATATTTATTGATTTGTATGACTTAAATGGATGCATGCTTGGTTGTTTCAGTAGACATTGCAGTTGATTTCCTAGCATGATTTTCTATTTACTTTTCGATTCTTATGTTTTGTATTGCTTCCGCTATATATTGTTATCGAATGTGTTCCCGTTTTGTGGGTTAGGTTCGAGTGTACTGAGTTATTTATTTCCGTTGCATATTTTAGTTTATTTTTTGGACTAGTGCTTTTAATTCCTCAGGGAGGGTATAGCCTCCCCACTATACCTAACAGACCCTCGCTGCTAGTAGGCAGCCTTTGGAGTTCAGAGGAGGTGTGCCTAAGGTAGTGACACCCGACCCGTTCGACACTGTTCGGGTGGCTGGCCGAGTCTGGGTCGTTACAAAGTGGTATCAGAGGGGTTCGTGACAAGGATTTAGTAGCAGTGTTTTTATGGCTACTAATGAGATTGAGACTTCTCTTTTTATTTCTGCTTGTTTTACTATTTGGGATATGGTATACTGGAGATAGGATGTTTTTGGAACTTGATTTTTGAAATTGTTCTTCGGTGCATGCAGCCCCATGTACGAGGGATTGGTTAAGTTTCCGGGGGTGGGAATTGCTGTTTGCTTTTTCTCATATTACAGTTGATATGATTTCCACCTAGGTGGATCACTTGTTGTGTGATGTTATTGATTATGATATGTAAACCATTGTCGGTATGTAAACAGTTGCTTGTTTGGCTTTTGATAGGCAAATTATAGGGTATTTCAATTTCATAAATTCACGTATGCTTTGTGAAATGATAATACCATGTGAATAAAATCAATTTCCATGATATGTATTCTCTAAAATGTGAATAGGAAAAACTCCTAATAGAATTGCTTGTTTATTGTAATGTATATTCCATGCTTTGTATTTTTGTATAATTACATGTGCATGACATATGGGTCTGGCTCTTATGATATTAGGAAGGTACTGTGGTTGAGGTAGTGTATTGTCAGGATTGGGCGACTCGGTCGTCGGGATTGAGGCAACGTTGGTTTTTAGGATGGACATGACCTGAGGTACTAATGATACTTGGATCTGTTGATGGCGTGTAAGGAGGCCATGAGGTCGGGATGCCGTGGGTCATGGGTTGCTGTGAGGGGGGAGTAAGGCTAGTTGTTATGCACTGCCTTTTTATGATTTCCTTATCTGCATAGAAAATATTGATATATAGATTCATGTGGTATGTTTGACCATTATTGGTTTTCAGCGGGTTACTTCTTCAAGACACGATAGAGCGACAGGTAGGAGAGGATATGGTACAGCAAGATCAGGTTTAGAATCCAGTGCAACTAGAGCATCATCCACCGGTACAGGATCAGGGACAGGATCAGGTTTAGGATCCAGTGCAGGCAGGGCAGCAGCTGTGTTTGGAAGCGTACAGACCGTGGCTCAACGAGCAGCTCCGAGCTAGTCTAGTTCGCATCTTGCAGGGGATTAATAGAGGCGTGTTGGGTACAGAGCCTTCTATGGCGTATCTGACGTGGGTGTTTCAGTCGCAGCACACACCGCTTTTTCAGGGTGAGGGTGGTCCACAGGTGGAAGAAAACTGGATAGAGAGTATTCCCATGATCTTTGAGCAACTCTAGATGCCTCCAGGGCGGAGGGTCAAACTGGCGACGTACATGCTGAGAGGACCAGTGAAACATTGGTGGGATGTGCAGGTACATGCTTATAGGCACGAGGGACTGGCATGGAAGGACTTTGAGGACATGTTCTTCAAGCACTTTTATCCGGAGACGCTGAGGGAAGAAAGAGCTCGGGAGTTCTTGAGTCTTTAGCAGGGAGACATGTCCGTCATCGATTGCACAACTACATTCACAGAGTTTTCCCGTTTTTCACCTGGTATGGTGAGCGATGATGCAGCTAGGATGAGGCTCTTCGAGGAAACCTTATGACACGCCATTTGGGTTCCGGTAAACATCTTCATTCTTGGTTCCTTCTCCAATGCGGTAAATCAGGCTCTCATAGCTAAGGGAAATGATAGAGAAAAATCTTGTTTTGGAAGGGTGACAGATTTAGGTGAAGATTCGAACAACAGGAAGCAGGGGAGAGATGAGTTCCAGTAGGGCGGGAAGGCCAAGGACTCAGCTAGACCACCTCGTGGTAGTTCAGTTGTCGTTTTCTTTCAGTGTGGAAAGTCAGGTCATGTTCGGGCTCAGTGAGATAGGCCCTCGAAGGAGTTTCTGGCATGTGGACAGGTTGGACATCTGGAGAGGTTTTGCAGGCAGCCTTCTCAGACAGCCAGCAGACAGGGAACAAGACAGACTGTGGAATCAAGTGTTGGTTCATATTCAGTACTAGGTGAGGGTGGCTGTGGTTTGGCTGCATGCGGAGGACTTGAAAGGGATAGTAGGGCCCAGCTGAGGGGTCTGTGGCAGGAGACTGGGGCAGCACTGAAGGGAGGACAGGCTTCAGGGAGCTGTGTGTCAGGTCAGGTGCAAGCCGTGGAGATTCCGGGGTTTGAGCAGGCTGGAGAGCCGACGACGGTGGCAGGTACACCGCGGGTGTGGCCGTGAGTTTCTTTAATTTCTTTTGGCATGGCCTCTTGAGGCATGTCTGGGTGAGTGCAGAGGATGCACAGGATACTTGTGGATTGACTAGATGCTAGTTTGTGGTATTGGAATCATATTAGATTCGTTTTATGTTTCATTTATATATATTTGAGATGCATTGCATCAGGAGAATCAAGGATACAAGTGAGAATCAAGGATACATGTTACATGATGTGTCGTGGGAATCGGGGCATCATGGATGCGGGTTACATGAGGTGCATGGCCCCAGGTTTAATTGAGCATCTATTACATGCAGGACCTCAGGGTGACAGACGCCAATGCAGTGAGAGTTATGTTTGGTGTCGGAAGTGACACGTGAGCACCGAGGAGGTTCAGGGGTGACGATGCGTCACGGAAGGATCATGGGTCCGGGAAATAGGTCATTGGGCCTTGTTTGTTTAATTGTTTTCTTTGAACTTTGTTTGAGTAGAGACCGAGTAGGCGATTCCTAAGGTGGGGAGCCCTTTTTAGGAATTTATCCAGAACTTTGAGACCAGGATAGTCTGGGTTGTTTAACCGGGATGGGCGTGTTCGGTGCCATCTACTGGTTTCATTTGGTAGCTTCGGGATGAGCTGTGCTAACGTGGGGACTTTGAAAGAACCTGAGTTTTTGGAAACGGGTCAAATTTTGACCGTGTTTAAACTTTTGACTGTTTTTTAGAAGGGGCAGTTTCTAGAAATTTCTAGACTACATGCTGTGTACCTTAAGTACAAGCCGTGAATGAGTTACCTGAGTGACCGGCCGTGTACTCGCTGAGTAAATGCCATGGGAAGACCGTGTAGAACATTCCTACTTCATGGCGTGTATTTATAGACACGTCGTGTATCCCTTACACGTGCGAGTACAGGTACATGTTGTGCGGTGCTCAAGTGTAAATATCCATCTACACGGTATGTAGCCTTCCTTGAAACAGCGTGTACGCATGCCCCGTGTAGCGGTCGAGACACTGGTTGTGTGGTGACCGTGTACACGGTCCAGACCGTGTTCCGAACACCGCTTAAGTTTGAGTACGGAAACATGTATACACGGCGTGTACTTGGGAAATACACACCGTGTAATTGTTTTTATTTGATCGACCGAGGCGTCGTCGTGCCTCATTCCCAAAATTTTATTCTTCTCCCCCTTTGGATGAACAGTTCGTCCGAAAGACCTCCACGAACATAAATCCTTCTAGATCCGTCGTACGACCTCTATTCTTCGATCCGTCGGAGGCAGCGAGACCACATCAGAGAGGCTAACCCCGTGCACCCTTCTTCGTCCTTGATTCCTGACCTGTTCCCATGTATATTCCATCCGAATGGAATTTCCGGATTTGACAAAAACAAAAATATACCGCAATTCAGTCTGATTTAGAGGCTATAATCAATGGTGTGTCATCATACGAGCATGAGGTAGGTGGTACATACCTTCTTTCATGTCTTTTTAGACAATTTGGGGTTTCGACCTTCGGGTGCGATGTCGGGTGTTCAGCGAGACCCTGTTTATTTGTTTTTATTTAATTATCTGCAATATGGAATGCCTTTGGGTATTCCATAACACTGTTGTGATCGAGCGATACCGATTTAGAGGTCGTTGCTCATTTGGGGTAATTCGGTCGGGGGTATCGGAATGTGTGTGAATTAGACCATTGATAAAACTACTATGTTATACTACTTATTGAATGTCTCGAGTTGAACTACTTAGTTGTGTTGTTAAATCTTGAATGAGTTAGGTGTTGGTATGGGATAGCACAGGTTAGTGCAATTTAACTATTAATAATTTCCTATTTTAAAGTGATGCTTTCAAGTATGAATATGCAATGTGTGATATTGCCTGTGTTGAACTGCTTGTTTTGTTGGACGTGACCCAAATATATATTGTTGAGTGATGGGGATCATAGTTTGGTGCTTTGGCTCGGGATACATTGGGTGGTTACTACCACGGGATTGGGCATCATGGACATAGGTTGAGGCAGTTGGACTGTCAGGTTGGGCTTTGGCCCGAGTTACTTGGATGGCGAGGCTATCTGACTTGAGCGACAGGATCGCAAGGACATGAGGTTTTAGAGGTGTTGTGTCTTGGGACCTACTGAGGTGATTACCACTCACCAGGCAATTTTGGGTAGTTTGCACACAGATAGACTCTGAGATGAGGTGGTACGGCCACTCGCTGGGTAGAGGCCCTCAGTAGATGCGGTTAGGTATATTTGGTTTGGGGGTGATTTCCATAGGAATCCACCTTAAAGGTGAGACACCGTCAGAAGACAACTTTGAGGCGGTCAGGTTGGGGGTAGAGGCTCGCCGTGTTTTGAGGGCATACATCATTGTCCCTCCGGTTTTCTTTTGAGGGCAGGTATCGCTGTTCCTCAAGATGTTGTGCCTAGGGAAGGTTGAGATTCTGAGCTAGGTTACGACGATTAGGCGTGCCTTCGGGACGTCGGTACTTGAGACACATGGTGTCAGGAGGCACGAGGTCCGTGGTGCAGATCAGACTTTCCGGCGTTGGTCGAAGCAGGTGGCACTTACTGGTGGCTACTGAGCACCAGTGAAGTCTTTGTTTACTTTTGGGCATTGCACTGTTTACTGTTTTTCTTGTATAGCATGTCTGCCTAAACACATATATTAAGTACGCACCTCTGGGTGGTATCCTACTAAGACTTGTCTGACACCCTACACAGGCCCCTCGGGACGCGTGTAGACTTTATTAAATTGCGTTCAGGTAGAGGGTCAGCCACATGAGCTGGACTTTAGTGCTGTTGACATGGAGACTGGCACGGACCCTGAGGTCGTGCCATACTGGAGTTATTTTTTTAGTTTTATTTCCTTGAATCAGCATGATTACTTTATATTGTAGCTAATGTGGGATATTCAATGGCGCCATTGTATATATATTGATTTGCATGAATTTCTTGGATGCATGCTTGGTTGTTTTAGCAGTTATTGCAATTGATTTCCTGGCATGAGGTTCTGTTTACTTTCTGCTGCCGATGTTCTATATTGCTTCCACTGTATATTGTAATTGAATGTGTTTCTACTCTACGGGTCAGGTTCGAGTCTGCTGAGTCATTTATTTCCATTGAATATTTTAGTTTATTACTTGTACCAGTACTTTTAATTCCACGGGGAGGGTATAGCCTCCCCACTATACCTAACATACCCTCGCTACTAGTCGGCAGCCTTTGGCATTTAGGAGAGGTGCGCCTAAGTTAGTGACACCCGACCCGTTCGGCACTATTCGGGCGGCTGGACGGGTCCGGGTCATTACATTACCAAATTTGTAATTCCTAAATCCAAATTTTACATACATTTTTTAAAACTCATGACATATAAGTTTCAGAATTAATGTCAAAAAAAGCATGTAAAATGTCTAAAAAATAGTTTTTTAGAAAAATAACCATGTTTAAATAGAAGTTTTTTTCAATATAAATTCACATATATATTATTTTAAAAAACCATAATTGGATAATAATTAAATAATTAAAATTTAAAACCAAATCATAATTTTATTAATTAATTAATTTAAAATAAAATAATGTTTTTAGTAAAAATCATATTTTTTAATACTCATCAAAAAATGATACTTATCAGAAAAATACTAAAAAACTCAACTAAAGTAAATTTTTAAATTATTTATTAAAATAAAAATTTTATTTTTCAAATATAATATTAAATTTTTTCAAAACAAAATTTAAAATTGGTGCTTCATTAAAAGGCAGTAAAAATGTATTTTTTTTAAATACTTTTTATATCCAAAAAATGAATTTGGGCTTATATCATGTCTATAAAAAATATAAGATGAAATTAAAATATTTGATTGAAGATATTATATGTATTTTACCTTAATAAATTCCATAAATAGTGTTTTTATTATTTTATATACTCATTTAATTTCATTTAAATAATTTACATAAGAAAAATAATATTATTCATACCTTCCATTATAAACACTTGGTTATAATTATTAATTTTTCACATATACTCAGACTTACATGAAATTAATTATGTCAATATATCATGAAATTGTGTGTAATAAAAACAAAGAATTGTGTTGTGTTTACCGCATGCCATATCGGTGTTGCTTAGAAATCGAGCATAGTTTTCTGTGGCATACAACACAAGACAACAATGAAATACCAAAAAAACATTTATCTCATAAAAATATTGGGTGTTATATAGGGGTAATTGATAAAACCCAATTAAATTATCGATTGAATGTTTACGGCATAAAAACGTAAATCAATGATAACAAATTTTCCATCTGTTAGTCATTATTAATGGAACTAAGAAAATACTTCTGCTCCATGACCCTTCTCCTTTAGTTGAATAATTTTTGTACCATCTAGACCAAGAGAAAAAAAATGAAATATACATTCATGAAGAATACAATTTTATCCTTTATGAAATTTTAACAAAAATATCATCTTATTTTCCAAACGATGAGTATTCAAGAACAATTTTTAATTTTAAAAGCACTAAAATTAACTTTTAAAACCACATAACCATAAAAGTGTTAGTATGTATATTCCAATTTCCTTTATAGATTAACCAAAACCAAAATAGTTAGAACATGGTAAGATAACTCTTAAAATTAATGAACCTTAATATGATAAAATAATCTTCAAAATTCAATTCTAATACCCAAATATAAAACTAAATCATTTAATAACACTATATCCCCAATAACCTCAATATCATCAAAATTAAAGAGTGTTTTAACATTCAAGGTTAACTCATACCTTCAATATTTCAATCCCAAAAGATAGAAATCCTGTTTAGAAGTCACATTAATCACTTGGTCACCAAATCACTTTTCAATCATGTGCTTATATATATATATGGTAATTATTGTGTTACCATAATTACCTCAATATCCAATATCATTTAAACCCTAATGTTCATAAATTCCATAAACCTTATTTCCAAAAAATGTAATGGAATAATTTGGATTAAATGGATATTTTTAATCTACTTCAACCACAATAAAATGTCATCTATACTATCATTAATAACCTCCAAAACAATTACTACTTAAAACACTCAAATAAGGTGTTGAGGAACTTGAACTTATGATCATCCATAGTCTTATATACCTATTATGGAATACATAAATCTTACAATAACCCTGCATGAAAAATTATTAATCTCTAAAGTTATTTTAACAGACCTTTGATACCAACAATAATAGTCCAGGACCTGCACTACTGGATCCTATGCTAAAATTCATTACATTACATTTATGTCTTTGATGCTGATAATTTTGAAATAAAATTATCTATCCCAACCTTACATCCTCAAAAATAAATCTTGTATCACTTACAACCTTTAGGGACTTTTAGGATTATAGTTTTAGATACTTAGTAAAAACTATTAAATAAAAAATTCATATCAACTTAGACTCATAAAAACAATTAATAATTTTAACATCATATCCCATTATAACAATCATTTATTATCTAACATTGTGTCATTAACATTATCCTTTCAAAATCTGTTATTGAATAAAATAATTTGACATCATTATTTATAAAAATTATAAAATATAAGAAGGGTGAGATCAAATGATCAGTTAGGATAAGTATAATAATTAACAATTTAATGTATTCAATGAGAATAAGAGTGCATAAGGGTATGGCGATATAATTAATGTTCATGGTTTAATCATAAAGGAACTCATACCCATCAATAATTGAATCATTAAATATGAAAACATGGAAAAGGTGAGCGTCAGAAAAATAAATACTCATGAGAAATGTGATATAAATATTGATCATTAAAAATATTATAAAACCATAACAAGAAATTAATACACTTTTGGTGAAATTGAGATTCGCTTTAATAAAAACCTTTCAAATCACATTTAATTGGAATAACCATATGGACAACTTGCAATAATATCATTACCCAATGCATTGAAGAGATATAATGGGGATCAACCTTAACATAAGATATATTGGGTTGAGATATTCTTCATGATCTATAATGGGGATCAACACATTGTATAATCTATATCAAGTGCACTTGCGAGTAATAATGGGTATCAACACTTTGAAAAATATTTATCGGGATCACCCATTTCGTATAATGCTTATATATCATATCAAGAATAAAACATTTACATCGTAAAAATGATATAAATAATTATTATAACTTATAACTGGATAAAATCATGTGAATGAAATGGGTTTAAGGATAATCTCCCTGAAACATGATAAACATATATAAAAAATTGATTCCTTAACAATATCATAAAAACATGCTTGACATGATGAAATAAAACAGTTTATGTAACAATATCTTTGAAACAATATAAATCCACGCCGAGAAAGAATTAGGATGGTTTATATATGAAATATCCACAATGTAGGATAAGTTACAATAAGGATTCTTGATTTTTTTGAATGGGAATACCATTAAAACATCATTAATAACATTATTGATAATGATAATCTTTAAACATTCAAAAGTGTCTCATACCACATTGAACTGTTTGAATCATAATCCCTATGAACGGATAACATTGAATAGAACATCCAATAAACTAAAAATAAATAAATTCATGATATGATATATCCAGGGTGTTGTATATACACCTCGTAAAATAAGGTGGGTGTAAAAAATAAAAAACAATGCATCAATAAAAGGATATTAACATAATGTCCCTTACTAATGTGGGAACATCTAAATTATAAAACCCCAAATTAAAAACCATAAAATTAAACATTTTAATATCATGAAGATAAAATAATTCATGATATAATATATCAAAATTTTCATCATATACACCATATAAAATAATTAAGTGGTGAATATGACATTTAACACATACACATAAAAAGTGAGAAGATGATCTCTTACCTTGAATGTGATATTTCATACATGACTTATATCTTATTAAATAATAAAACTATATTATTTATTTATTTTCTTTAAAAACAATTCCAAATTTGATAGTACTTTTATTTAACTTATAATCAATATATATATAATTATTTTTCAATAATGTTTAAGTCGGATGATTTGACTATATTTGGCTAATGTGTCAAAACTAAATTTGATAGGTTGAGTAAGGTCAATAAGGAAATAATATAAACATTTCCTGAATAATAACCATAAAATAATTATCATATTTACACATAAATTATTATTTTAATAAAATAATGGAATATCGTTATGAAAAATGAACAAAGTTTACAATCATTGAGACGATAGGTCATGCGTACGCATTACTAATGTTCCCATTTTTCAAGGATCATTGAAGAAAAAAGGTAAAAACATTTAACATTCCAGAATTTATATTATATTATAAATATCATATTATTTAATAATATATAATTATATTTTTATAATTATTTATATTTAAATGAAATCACATCACTGTGAGAAGGTTGTTGTCCATATGTCCATGATCCACGTTATTACTTGTTCTGTGAGTGAATAGATAATAAAGTTAATAATATGATATATTTCTATAAAACTATTAATGTAATTAATATCTTATAGATTCAATTTATTTCACATATATTAACAAAATAAATCTTTAATACATTCCATGTAAAGTGTGAACCTATCACATCACTTTGAGGAGGTGGTGGTCCACACATCAATAAAAGATGTTATCATAATCCCACAAAATGTAAATCATAAAGGTATGTGTTAGATAAAAGATAAATATGTCTTAATATATAATAAGTAAATTATATATCATATAATTTTTTTTTTCTATCATAATTACCTACCAGGAGAGGTGGTAAAGGAAAATTAAACAACGTAATTTCGTGATGCAGTTGTCCGTCGTACACACGAATGGTGAATTAATTAGCCCTTTGATGTAATTGTGTGGAGGTATAGGTGTAACCAATAACATAAAAACATATAATTATAATTTTGGAAAATTATATTATTATATAATCATGCAATAAGAAAATTTTTATGGGTGAAAAAATATATAAAATAAATGTTCTCGTTGAAGAATATTACCTCTTCTTCGGGTAAATCCTTTTGGATTTTACCAAGCAATTACTTGGATAATTCACCTCCAAAATTGAGTAAAATAAGATTATAAAAGTGATTTTGGGAACCAATTTTGTTAGCTATTTTATTATTCTAATTTCATTATAGGTATGAAGATGTGGGGAGAGTGATTGTTTTTTATAGTGGAGGGGTAGTGGCATTCATGAAAATACAAACAAGTAGAAAATATTGGGATGTATCCTTAACATAATGTGCCTCCAATAATGATCCCAATTTTATAAAAGTTGATATATGGTCACAATATAGAAATAAAATATATTTTGGACAATTTTAAAGGTCATTTGGGACCTTAATATTAATGATCAACCACTAAATAATTTCATTTTTACCCTAATCATTGTAACTAATTTTTATTTAATTCACAATATTATTTATACATTAATAAGTTTACACAAATTGATTTTATAAACTCTTCGGATTACAAATAAAGAATCCATTCTTCCAGATTGTAATAGCAAAAGTGTAATTTTTTAATTTAACCTTAATCCTAAGACGGAATGAGGAATAACATTTTTAATGTAAAATGTTCTAATTATTGAAATTTTTTGTATCCAAATTCGATGTGAAGTTGATTCTAATTACCGAAATTAGATTAAATTATATAATATTTATGTAATTATATTTTAAAACAAATTAAAAATATTATTTAACACTTTAAATTATATACGCGATGAAACAGTTTTCAATTTAAATTCCGTATTATTTATTATTAATCGAAATATGAATGTTCTAATAAAAATACTAAACATTAACTCAAATGAAATTTTGTTATTAGAATTTAAAAATTTTAGTTTATTTTATCAAATAAAAATTTTTAATGTGCTAAAATTTAGTTTTAAAACAAGTCTACTCTAAAAGGCGGTAAGAATGCCATTAGAAAATTTACACTTTATTGTTTATAATCATATTTATTCTTATCTTAAGTATATAAAACATTTTGGATGAATTTAAAAACATTTTTTTAAATATATAACATATAAATTTCATTAGATATTTTCACTAATAGTGATTATTCTTATTTATCAAGATATAATTCCTTTATGTTAATAATAATTGTTTATTTATAATAACACTTCCTTTAAATTCAATTGGTATTTATTTTAATTTTTAATTATTTGGTAACAAATAAATATAATCTATAAAAATGTGTGAACCATAAAATAAAAATATAGTGGATCTAATTCATTCCCTCCATTCTAATTTTTTAATGATAACAACCATATTCAATAATATTATTATTAGTATATTATTGTCCATTAAGACTCAACCATGCATATAACACAAGATATCAAATAAAAATAATTTTACATACATATTAATATAAACATGGTTTTATTTATATAATAAGATAAACTATTAATTGTGTGTAACACAAGCTGTATAAAAATTTAAATAATTTTGAAAGATGATATTTCTTAAAATCATAGGATGTTAAATAATCGGCAGTTAAATATTTCATTAAAGAATTAAAATCTCACCCTAGTGTCTCATCAGTTATAAATACAGATTTCACAAAAAATTAGATGATTTTGGTTTTCAATTCATGTATTCAATTTATATGTGTAGCTGAATCCATTGATTCCTAGCTCATATTGGTGATTTCCTTCATTTTCCCATTTTTTCACGTAGAAAAATTCACTTAAACACTTTGATTCAGGTTGTATTTTTAATCATGTAGACAAATATGGTACATATTAATGTTACTACATAGTCGATTTTTCCATGTATCTGATTCCCATAAGAATATTAATCCATATAACATATCCACATAACTAATTGATTTGTGTAGTTGACTTCTTACATAGTTGTTTGAATGTTGGGGGAAAATTTAACATTTCTGATTTTGTGATATAGTTGATTTAAAAATATTAATTCATGACATATCAATTTATCCATGTAGCTAAATTCCAAACATAGTTGATTTTTCAAAAATTAAGAAAATTGCTTCTAAATTGTCCTTAATTGTAGATATAAGGATTTTAATAGTTGAAACACCTAAAATAAGATAAAACATGATAATGAAACTTAAAAACACAATCATCAGTAAAATATGAAAGGTTATTTGATATAATATAATCATAAATTAAAAGGTATATGTTTTAACACATTAGTTTTCCAATAATTTAGTGAAGTGATTTCATCAACAGTGAATTATGATCAATGAATTTATTCTCTTTGAGAACCCCATCCCTCTCCCTCTATCTCTATATGTTAGGGTTTCCTTAGATTCCTTCAATTGAGAAAGACATTTCCTTGTAATTATACAATTTTTTCTTCCCATATTTAACGATTCCATCCTTTCTATTATCTTCATAATTTAATTTTGATTTCATGTTATATATATTTGACTTATCATATTTGGTATATTTTTTTTTTCAAAGATAATTTCTACCTTATTTTATACTCTTTCTATTATTCTTATCATGATATACCACGTCATGATCTAAAAAATATTTTTCATTAGAGGATTGTATTTATAATAGAAGATATCTAATTCAGGGTCTTTAACCATTCCTATTTTGGGTTCTAGTATTTAGTTATTTTTTTTTATTATAATAGATAAAAATACTCATTTATCATATTATATTACTTCCCTATATATTTTTACATCTTGATATTTTGTGAAATATTTTATACAAATAAATTTAATATTTTCTATATTTTTCATTACAAGAAAAACCTAGTTTAGCTTGCGTTAGACAGAGGACCAATGTTAGCTTGCATTTCACGCAAAACAGAGATTATCTTGAATGAATCACAACATAGATTTTATATTTAATTACATGTAACAATGATTTTATCTTTCATTACATGTAACATTGTGTTTACCCATCACTATAAACAACATCGTTGTTAAACAAAATGTGAAAAACTACTAATGTATAAATATTTAGTATAGCAGTTATCATATTTCCATTGGAATTGAATGTAGAAACTTTTATTTACTATATTATGAAAATATATTTCAAACACATGTATAAAAAATTATTTCCTCGAATATTAATTACAAATGAAAATAAAATCAATTTTAACATAAAATAAATGTTTTTCTTATAATACATTAATGTGCATAAAAATGTTTTATCTAAATAAATTAAATAAATAACTTTTGGTGATTCATTATAATGAAATTTTTATATTATATGTTAAATAATTTTTTAAAAATTTATCTAATTTGTTTTATAGACAATATAAAAGGATAATTATAATTTTACGCTTAAAACATTATTTATCGAAAAAACAGTTTCCTCAATTTTTTTGTTTTTATAATAATATTATTTTTTCAAATTTTAACATATTTATTTTAAAAAATATATTATTTTTTAAAATAAACATTAAAAAATTATATGTGGGTGAATTTCAAAGACTTTTTTTAAGAAGGTAAATTTTTTGAAGATTGGTAAAAAATGCTTTTTTTAATTTAGAATTTTGATTTATTTTAAATAATTTAAAAAATAAAAAATTACTTAAATATTTTATTAACAGTATATTTAGTTCAATTATATTTCTATTAATCAAAAATAATTCTTTGGGATCAATTTTATATTTAATTATTATATAAATACTTTTTAAACTTTTTAATATTTTATCATTGGAAAAATGCTAACTCAAAGTGTATGTGGGATTATTCTTATATTAAAATTTTACCCTTCTATTAATTTAAATTTAAAATTCGGTAAAATATTTTAATATAGATTAATATATATTATCTGATATGTTAAACTTATTTTTTGACCATTATGAATACAAAAAATAATAAAAACCATTTTTAGTGGTTATGGTAAAAAGTGGTTTTCTGAGGGGTTCAACTAAAATGATAAGTATTAAAAATTTCCCAAAACATGTCTAACATCCATTTTATGAGAATATTTTGACATCATCACATATATGATCGATAATTTTAAATTTTGGGTCCTTTTTCATTCAAAAAATTTGGATACACCTAGTTCTTTTGAAAATTTTCAGTGTTTCACTCAAATCACTTATAAAAGGCCACCTCCTTTCTTCTCCTATTCACACTTCCAAAAACTATTTTTAAATAAAATAATTACCATAAAAAATTATATAATTCCATAGTATCATCCTATAAGTATTATTCGGGTCATAAACCCGTCTTAATAATCCTTTTGATAAAAACCAAAATAATTTGTCTGAAGAAGATGTAATGTCCCTAACAGAGAATTTTATTTTATATCTTCCCCAACCTCATTAAATTACTTTTAATGATTAATTATATAATATAATATTTATATTAAATATATTTTTATGTCATTATATTAATTTAGTAACAACAATCTTTTTTACTCTTCCAAAAAATTGGTTACAAAATCATCATTTATATTTATGACGGACAACCACCTGACAAACTGATGTTATTCATTTTCCATCACCACCTCTAAATGTTGGATATAATCATTGATTTTTTATTTATATATTTTATTATTTTATTATTATTCTTATATAATCATTATATCACATATTCCTTCTTATTTTCCATTCTGCGAGAAGACGGTAACGTTGTTCGTGTGTATGGCCGACTATATCCTCATGAGGCGATGAGGTTTATTTACACTTTACATGGAAGGTAATAAGGATATTTTGAATTGAAATATTTGTTATATAGTATATAAATTTTTTTTTAAGGGTAATATATATTTTATGTTTCTTTATTTCTTTGATTAAGGAAAATAGAAATAGTATTCATTTGTACATATAGCCCACTATATCAGAGAATAGTGTATTTCATTTATCACTAACATTTATATATCACTGTATATATATATATTATTAATATATATTATATTTATTTAATGTTTAAAATTATTTATATGATGGATTAATGATCAATGTAAGGAAACCAAAAAAAAAACATACATGATAAACAAAGAAGTTATTTCCTAAAAATGTGATTTTAACATTTAATTATTAATAAATAGGTAATAAAAGGACACATGTAAATCATATATTGTATGATATATATAAGTATAATCCCTTAATATATATATATAATAAACTTATATTTATTATATATGAGATTCAAAAATGTACCATGTAAGTCAATACATATGGTAAGGGATTCCAATCTCACTTTTTTACTTCTATGAGATGCATGCCATATTCACCTCTTATTTAATCTATTAAATTTATATTATTCTAATGAATATATTTTATCATTATTCAATGAAAATTTACTCCGATTTAATTATCCATTATTTTTTCTCTATTTTCAAGGTTTTTATGGTACCAAATTTAACAAATTAGTTACGGGTTTCTAATACAATTTCATCGTTTATCAAAATTATTTATTTTTATGATTTTCATGATAAAATCAGTTGATCCATATCTCAAGATACTCTTAAGAAAATTTCTCCACTATTTTATGTTTTTAGGATTCATTATTTACCTTTATTTTATTCACTTTATGAACCAAGGTGTTCAAAAAATGATTTTTTAAGGAAAATCATATTTATTTCTCTCTGCGGCTGAAAATCCTTTTTCTTCCCAACTATAGTTTTATAAAAATGTTTTGAAAGTTGATTTAAAATCCTAAAAATGATTTATTTAGGAAATTTTGACCCATGTTTGACATTTTTAGAAAAATTTCTAATAATATTCATTTCCTTTTTCCAAACAATGAATGTTTGGATTTTACCAAAACAAATTATGGAATATTTGTTTTAACATGCTTCACAGGAATGGTATCATCTGTTTTCCTGACTAAATCATTTTTTTAAAGATTCATTTATGGTTATCAATGATTCTTTTCAAGTAAAATTATTTATAAAATATATAATTACTTTTAGTTTTAAAATTTCATTTTTAAAACAGAAAGTAAATTTTCCGTGAGAAATGTTTTAAATTATTTTTGAAGAATCCTTTGTATGTTTCACATGTTATTTTTAATGACAAATATTTTGATTTTTTTTGTTTTTAAATGTTTTATTCAATTTTGAATGGATAAATTACCCATCAAATGTTCTATTCCTTCATTCAAAATCATTTTCTATCAATGATTCCATCCTTCGATGTTACTTATTCTTTACTAGTGATAATATTTAATGATCTCATCCAAATTATTTATATATATGGTTAATGTTTTTGTAAAGTAAATGTTGATTAACCCCATTTATTCTTCTTGTGATTCACTATAATGAATTGATGAAATGTCTATAAAACCTATTTTCCTTTCATGGGTTATGATGTGATGATATGATTAATGTTTTATGATATTTTTGTATATATAATTATGGATTTCATTTTGCGGTGGTTGGGACCTATATCTCAGTCCAATTCTTTGGCTAAATAATTATATCTCATGATATATCAATAGGAACAAAATAGATGGGCTTAATTCACTATGGAAAACAAGTGAGTCTTGGTCTATTATGTGAATTGAGGCATCCTAATACACAATGGAAAATATGTGATAATTCCATATAAACTATATTGATGGTCTTGGTAGTTAACCTTGACACATAAAATTGTATTCTATATTTATAATGGGGACACAATTTTATAAAATGTGGTTTTTGTTAATGATTTATTTATAATGATTTCCCACTCCTATGGACCATGTCTTCTAAAATGATAAAGTTTTATACCAAGACTCATATTTATGATTTATTAATGATGGGGTGTGATATTTATACATTATATTCAGGATCACTATTCCTTATTATTATCTACTGATTTTACATGTTCATATTTTGATTTCTCCAATTTTTACCTGATAGAGCATCTGATCTCACCCTTTCATATGATTTCTTCCACATGTTATAAATAAAGGTTTAGGTAGGGTATTTGTATGATGTTTATTATGTGAGTTAATATTTGTGGGAGATGTTGAATATCATTCATGAAATACGAACATTGTGTTTCTAGTATTCAAATACACTATACTATTATGGTCCTCTATCGTGTGTTTAAGAAATGAATTGAATATTAATATTAAATTATGTGATAATTATGTTTAAAATCATAGGTCACTATCAACGGTATCATAGGAAATTTTTTGTCAATATTGGGATATTTTGATTATAAAATATTTTGTTAGATCCCAAGAGATATGCCTATGTATATATCTACAGATATATCTAAATATATATTTAATTATTTTTATAATGGTAATTCTATGTATACTAAGATATCATAAAATTTTAGTGAGGGATTGAGAAAGGGATTTTTATGACATTAAATCCCTATATAAATACTACAAGTGGATGTGGATATGGAATAAATTTACATAGAGGTTACAACACTAAAAATGGAGCATTGATCTGGAATCAATCATCACCTAGTACCTGAAAACAAACCTTTTTGAACACCAAGTATAACAATCATAAGTGATATTCTTTTTAAATTAACAAAACCTTTATGAACCATCATTAATGTTTTAAATAATTATCATGAATGATCTAGTTTAAGCCTAAGGTTTCATATATTAATAGGAATGTGTCATGATTTAGGCATCATATAAATGTTATTTTTATTATATATATTTCCATTACAATTATTGTTTCTCACACTTTGAATTTACGTTCATGTAAATAAATGGAACATGAAGGAACCGTGACAATTATGAGTTTTATGGAAAATGTAATGATTTTCCTCCAAAAGAACCAGATATTATGGGATCTGGATTTGAAAATCATGTTTCTGTACTGACAAAAAAATTCAATATATGAATAATGATAAACTAGGATGAATCTAATAGAGGGACCAATCCTCTCTTTAGTAATTTATAATGAAACATCCACCGTATTTTATTGTTTCTAATTATCCACTAGTTTCTGAGAAATGGATCAATACCAACTAAAATATATTTTCCATTCTTTAGAGTTTGGAGAATGAAAAATAAATTTGGTTTTTAATCATTTGAAATGTGGATAATATCATTGGTGGAAATTTATTAAGACCTTTAGGGAATAATATGTAAAAGAATCAATGTAATGGGAAGAGTTTAAAGGGATTTTTCTTAGTATGTACATCCCTCATATCTTTTGAATAATAATGGGGAAAATTGCTTAATATTAAGAAAAAGTATGTTGAATCTATTGTTACCTATGAAGCTAATTATACAATAATTTCTAGGTAAGATTCTTATTTAATAACCCTCCTTGAAATAATAATTTATATATTATTTAGTTTCCCAATACCATGTCATCATAATTCCTTATCAATAAGCGAAATTATTAGTTATGAATAATTTTTTCTATGTACACTATAGGTAGAAATGGAAATTAGATGCACCCACCACTACTATCATTTTTATAAGAAATGTAAGGAAGTGTCTCATGAAAAATCAAACGGTAGGAATAAATTACATCCATATAAACATAAATAATTTAGTTAGAAGCGTCAATGAATATTCTTTAATGGAACTGGGAGATTCCTTAATAGTGTAATCGAAGGATAAAATGCTCTTGAGTATCTAAATGTGATTAATGTACCTATTAAACCAATAGAGGATAATATGATTCCAACTAATGAACCATCCACACTCTATTGTTTCTTGTGAAAGGTGTTTGGGAATTATTTGAATCTATTCCACAATCTAAGGGTGAATGTAGATGATAATACAAAACAATCTATGAATAAAAACTAAAATGGGAAATTTATAAATTTTTATTGAATTATATAAATTATGATATTTAGGTAGAAATACTCCACCGCTACTTAGTTGGAAATTTCAAGATTGATTTTATAATAACGTTCCGTATTAAAATCTTATTGTTAATCCTTTAATGAAATCTCAAGTGATTGTATCCTTCTACATGGATTATAGAATAATAAAATCACATTTTTTATTCTATCTGTACAAGGATGAACCAAATAATCCAATAAATTTTTTATCTTGGATGTTTTTGTGTATCCATCTAAAGATAACTTATTATTTACAGATAAAATCATGGGTTTTTGAGTTTAGGGATGATCATAATTTTAAAATCATTGAAATCCATTTTTAATGATATTATATGATGAGATTTTAAAAATATTATTGATATTTTAAGAGAAATTTATAGAAATACAACCCTATGGTTTTTTATATGTTTTAGTGTCAATTTTATTTAAGGAGGAATACCTGTAAACTTTTTTGGAAATATTATTTAGTATACTGGTAACGTTTAAGGTTTATCTTATATTTAGTGATTAGGTGATTTTGGTTTGTTGTTGATTGACTTAGGAATTCAGTAGACCATTCAGTTATCATAGAAGATTTATCTCTAGATCCCCTTTCCTGAATATGTATGAATTTAGTGGTATGGATACATGGAGTACCACATTAAATTTTATCACATAGATATCCAAAGATTACCTCAATCATTTATAAAATT
The DNA here is from genome assembly GCA_963277665.1 of Viscum album. Lineage (NCBI taxonomy): Eukaryota > Viridiplantae > Streptophyta > Magnoliopsida > Santalales > Viscaceae > Viscum > Viscum album. Next base: position 2,083,819,930 of record OY728165.1, on the reverse strand, counting down.
CTTCATAAATCACTTGATACAATGTCTATTATTTCCACTTCGTATCACCGTTATATAAATATTTATAATGATAGAATAATTTATTCCCAAGAGGATATGATAATATATCTTTCTATTGATTTCCATGCTATTTGGGATCACCCCAATCCCCTAGTTTAGTATTACTATATAAAATATTTCACTAGGGAATTTATATATATCTTTAGGAATTATTTTATGAATGGAATAGTAAAACTTTAATGTAATGGAATGAAGCATCAAAAATAAAGCTATTGGTACCCACGAAACCATATAAGATGATAGTGAACGTTTTAGACAGTCAATAACAAATAAAGAAAAAACAAAAGTTGAAAGAAATGTTATAAATATAATAATTGATGCAACTTAGAATTTGAAGTTGATAATAAGGTGTTTCTACAAATTTTTATGGGGAAGAAAAATGTAAAACTAATTATATGTTATATTAGTACCCTTAAAATATGTGATCTTCTTATGATTGTATCTTAACATTTTTTTACTCAAATTAACCTCCCTTAGGTTCACGATTTTTTCCATGTATCTCTCTAGGGAAGTACACGACCAATATTTTACATATACTGAACCTAGAGGTCATACCCTTGGAGCATTATATTTCTTATATAGAATATTTTTTTTGGATTTTGGATCATACAGATAATGTTCTATGCGACAAGACCACTCACATAGTTGATGTTTTGTGACAAAACCACCATCTTGAGGAAGTTTCGTGTGAACATGATGATGTATTGAAGTATAATTATCCTTTGTTGTTGGTAAAAATGTGAATAATTAAGAGGTAAAAATTAATTTTAATGGGGTATAATTTAATTCCATGATATTTTAAGAAATATTTTTTCAAATAAATTTATTCATTCTAAAAATTTTGGTTACACGCAACATCGAGGTTATCATAAGTTACACAGAAAACAAAGTTTATATTTCTTCCATCAATATAATGTTTATTATTAATTACTCAAAATTGTGATATTTTCCTTCATTATGTATAAAATTTAGTTTCGCTTTAATTAAACAAAATACTAGCTATAGCCTATGTTACAAATGTCACCCAGTTTAAAAGAATTGTGACATACTTTTAAAATAATATTATTTAATATGATTGTTATAAACTAGGAATTGTAATGGTGGGTTTGAATAATATTACCTAAATTATTAAAATATATGGTTTACACATTATATATAATTAATTCTTGGTGTACAAATTAATTAATAATGAAAATATAAACAATTATAAAATAAAGTTAATCTCTTTTAGAAAAAACTATTTTTATGCACAGAATTTTTTTTTATCTACATATATTAAATGAATAAAATTTGGTGAATGATTTTAATTAAATTTATATATTTTTGATAAATACTTTTTTTAATTTCTCTTTTTAGTTTTATATTGAAAATATAAAAATAAATCTAATTTTATTCTAAAAACAGTATTTTTTTCTAAATAATAGTTTTTGGCCTTTTACACACATATTGAAATATTAAATTTTGAGACTTATAGAAACATTAATTGAATTTTTTAATTAATTTTTGAAATCATTATTTCAAAAATTATCTTAGGATGGATTTTTGAAATTTAAAAAGAACATACATTTTCTGATGGATAGTGGAAGATAGTAGTTTTTATTTAGAATTTTAATTTATTTTAATGAATTTAAATATAAAAAAAATTATATGGATTAAAAGAACAAATTTCTAAAATTATAAATTTTTTAAACCAATTTATTCAATTTTATTAAATATCTTATAGAATTTTATTATAAAAACCATTCAATCATTTGAACATTTTATCTTCGGAAAATGAATTCCTTATCATGTCAATGGGATTAATTTTAAATAATGTTTTTTCCAGTTATATATATGGAATTTTTAAAAAAGGATTATATATTTTTAATAATAATAATATATATTATATAATAATCTTAACTTTAGTTTTTCCAAAAAAAATTAGAAATAGTAAAAATTGTTTATCATTGTTATGGTTAAAATAGTGTTTACTGGGGGACATATAAAAAAGATAAGTGTTAAAAATGTCCCAAAACATGTAAAAACCCAATTTTATTGAAATATATATACCCTATATCTATATTTATTAAAAATGGTCCATGTTTTAACCTTTTTCATCAGAAATGTTTTTGTACACCTTTTTATTTTCAAAAATTACTTGTGTATAACTCACTTCAGTTATAAAAGGATACCCAATCTCCTCACCACTTCACACATCCAAGAACATTTAGTTAAGACAAGAAATATAAAAATAATGTCATTATTTCCATCATATCATCCTATAAACCTTATTTTATTCATATATTCAACCTATGAAGCCTTTTTGTGCACTCCAAAAAAAGTTTTCTGAAGAAGAGGTATGTCCCTGATCGTTTGATTTATTTTTTTCTTCCTTTACCTATTTCAATTATTAATATAGAATGATGATATAATAAACATAGTATATTAAATATACCTATATTTTATTATGTTAATTTAATACCCAAAATTCATTTTCTATTAAATAAACTGGTTTAAAAAATCATCATTCTTGTGTACGGTAGACTACCATTTCACAAACCAATGTTATTCATTTTCCATCAGCACCTCTCACGAGTAGATATAATGAAAGTTTTATTATATATATATATATATTATATTTATGATATGATTTTCATTCTAGAATAATAATATCCCATGTTCCATCGTACATTTAATTGTGTTGGAATACCATAACGACGTTCATGTCTACGGTGGACTACCGCCTCAGAAAACGATGTGGTCTATTCATGATTTATATGGAAGGTAATAAGGATGGGTTTGATGGAAATATTTGAAATATATAAAATAAAAATTATTCATTAATTGTGTTATGTTATTCAAATATATTTCTTTAATTTATTTTAGTAATATGGAAACAAAATTTATGCATACATACAACCCACTGTCTCCATGAACGATGAATTGCATTTTCTATATCTAACTTTCATGGATCACTATAAATACATTTCTGTGGAATAAATATGATATTTATTTAATTTTTAACATCATTTATTATGTGGAACCATTATCAAACATAATGGAACCTAAAATATAAAATCAAAACATACATGATAAACAAAGCAGTTGTTACCCAAAACCTGAAATTAACATTGAATTTTTAATAAATGGGTTATAAAAGGATAATAGTAAATAATATTTGTTTTGATAAATATAATTAAGGTCATTTAATATTTTTATAATAAAATTTCATTTTTTATATATTAGTTTTGAACATGTACGAATGATTTCAAGGTTATGGTAATGGATTCATGTCTCACTTTTCACTTCTATGAGACATGTGCCATATTTACCACATATTTTATTTATGTGTTGTATATAATTCCCATGAATATATTTTATAATGATTAAAATAATAAATATTGGTATTTACATATCCATTTTAGTATTTATCATTCATGGGATTGAATATAAAATATTTAACAATATGGTAAGGGCTTTTTGATAGAGTCTCATCATTTATTGGGATAATTTATATTTTGTATTATTATAATAAATTATTATATCAAATCTATAATAAAACACATAAAATTTATTATCCAATATTTATGTCATGATAATAAGTGTTTTACCTTAATTTTCATCTCTTTATGTACTCAATAATTTAAAATAACGTTTATAAATGAAACGGACTTTGTTTTTCTCTTTAGCCAAAAATGATTTTTCTTCTAAAATAGTGTTTACCAAAAATGTTTTAATACGTGTTTTCGAATATTAACAATGATTTATTAATGTAATTTTATACCAAGTTTGAATTTTTTTATTATTTTTAAAATAATTTTTTTTAAACAAGGCATGTTTCGATTTTATCAAATATTTTGAAAGAATTATTCATTTTATCATGTACAGTATGAATATTATTTTCCACCTTCATGGAAAAATAATTATTTTAAATATTCCTTTATATGTTTAAATTTTAATTTTCAAATAAATGGTTTTCAATTTTTTTTTTAATTTCTTACTTTTAAAAGTTTATTTTCAAAAATAGAAAGGATAATTTCCTTAAGAATTGATTTAAATTATTTTAAATATTCCTTTATAACAAACCAAGGTTATTTGTAATGAAAACTATTTTGAAATTTTTTTATTTTTTAAAAATTGTATTCCAAAGGGAAAATATTATATTCCCCAATAAATATTCCATGTGATAAAAAAACATTTTCAATTTAAAAATTACATCATTTATTGTTATATATGATTTATTAGGGATAATATTGAATGGAACCATCTATATTATTTATCCAGATGGTTAATATTTATTTTTATGAAATGTTTCCTAAACACATTTATTTTCCACGGGCTATGTTGTGGTTAATTTATGAAATTTTTATTAAAAATATTTTCATTGCAAGGGTTATTATGTAATTATACGGTGAATGTTTTCTAATATTTTTCCACATATACATATTGTTTTTAGTAGAATATGGTTGGTACCTACATCTTACACAAATAAATTATTTAAAGATTTATATAACATGAGATGACAATGGGAATCAAGTTTATGGGCTCGATCCACTATTGGAAATATGTTATTTCTCTTCTAATATGGGATATAGCTATATCTTGATTTATAATGTGAAATGGTTGAAATGTTCGGATCCACTATGTTGATGTTCAATGTAGTTAACCTTGATATATAAAATGGATTTCCTATAATTATAATGGTGCACCAATTTTAGTTCAATGTTTTATGGTTAATAATTGATTTGTGATTATTTCTAACTCTTATAGTCCTTTTTTAAAAAATGATAATTTTTTATTAAATTAATAATTTTTATGGTTTATAAAAGTTTGGGAATGAACTTTCTACATTTTATTCAACATAACAAACCCTATTGATTATATTATGATTTCTTATGATCATAGATTGACATCTAATATGTTTACCCTTATGGACCATATGATCTCAACCTTTCTTATGTTTCATTCCTTGGGATATGAAAAATTATTTAGTTAGGTTATTTATAATATTAGAACTATTTGAGACGATATTAGTGGGATATATTAATAATAATTTTTTAAAAAATAAAATTGTGATTTTAGTCTCCAAAGGAACTAAACTATTATGGAAATTAGTCATAAATTTATTAAATGTATTCAAATTTCATATATAATGATTTATTATTTATGTATAAAAGCATAGGTAACTATATCTATCATGTTATACCCCAATCAAATTTGGTAGTATAGTTCTCATAGTGGATTTTGTCTTTTATAGTTGGATCATTTAATATTGGTTCTTATGAGCATGTTATTATTCATTTCATGTTTTCATTATATTCTATTAATATTAAATTTATTATTTTAGCTCTGTTTTTAAAAAAAATTATTATCCTAATATCATTTAGTGGTTTATTTAATCCCTCTATAGTGCTCCGTTCTAGTGTCCCACTCCTTATATTTCGTTCAGGGGATTTCTTCTTGATCTTTATTAAAGGAAGCATAAATTTATGGATTCTAAAATTGTTTTCATTGTTAAAATTATAAAGTATGATCATTATGGAACCATATTTATGTGTTGACACTTTTCTATGTAGGTTTTTGGTAGTTTTTCATTGACGAAATTCAACTAGAAAAAATTTGGATTAGTGTAGTTCATTTTTTACATTGGTTATTCTAGTGTTTCCTTTTTATACTATTGATGAGTCTTAAAATTATTTTTTTCCATGGTGGTGTAGGTTTTATAATGGTTTTTGTTTCCTCTGTTGTAATAAGGATTAAAATTATAATGAAAATAAATTAGATTACCTTTCTTATAGATAGAGGTAGTGTTTTTTTTAAATTCGTCTTTATTCAGTTGTGCGGTTCCTATTGTTGAAGGTGGCAATGACATATTTTATCATAATCGAAGATTGGTGGAAAATTATGAACATTAGATACTTCAATTGACATATAAATATTAAAATCAAGGGTGTACTAGGTATCGTCAATTAAAAAGGTTTTTTAACCTCAATATCCCCACATATTATTCTATTTTTATTTGAAATTTGAGATTTTGTAGATTATTTTTCATTATTTATATGGAATATGTAATGTGGTGTTTTAATGAATTTATCATAAAGGATTTGGTCCTGGTAAATCATTTTATGGTTCATAATAAACCTTAAAAATTTATTTTATTCAAAATTCAAAAAACTTATTTAGAGGACTCATGATATGAAGTCATGTTTGAAAACTTCTACTAAACATATATGATCTATAATATTGTGTAGAACACGAATAAATGAGTTATTTAATTATAAGAAATAAATAAAAAGTATTCCTTTAAGCAATCCATTTTCACATCCCCCCATATAATTGGTAATATAATAATATCAATTTGTTTATTAGATTTGATGTCATTTCCATCAGTTATCCTCAATAACCATTAGCTCTATCTATTTAAATGCATTGCATCTATGTATCATATAGTTTAAATAATAGACTATAGGTTTAGTATTTATTGTAAAATTTCATTAAAATATCATATTCATCAGTTTCTTTATCTCCATATAGAATTTCAAATGTTGATTATATTTTTGACACACTTGAAAATTTACATATTATATTGAGGTAGTTGTTAGGTTGAATGACCACATACATTTGACATGTGGTCAATTGAATATTCCCCCCATCATTAGTTTTATCAATTGAACCTATAAAATCAAGAATTATTCCACTATTCTGATCTCATTCTCTATTATTTAATTGAGATTCAACAAATTCCATTTTCACTTTAGGGGTATATCAAACAATATTTTCATAGCTTCTAAAGTCTCAAATCACTAATTTTTTTAAGAAATTGATTTTCCAACAATATACGTCTTAAAAATTATTTATATGTCAATTAAAAAATCTAAAGGAATACATTATGGTCTATGGGTAATTTTCCTCACATGACCCTATAAATTTATCAACCCTTTACATCATCCCAAGAAATTACTTCTCCTTATTAAAATATGGAATGTGAGGAAAATATGTCATATAAAACATTTTGTTATATTATTCCCGTTCTATTATTAGATTGCATATTTAGGATAGTTATTCATAATATGTTTCCACCACTTATTGATTGTAACCTCTATGATGTATATAAAAATCCCCTTCTATTTATCTTATAATTGGAGGAATAGAAATATATTTAAAATATAATTAATCTATTACATAATTTTAGGGCATTGGAATATCCAATTAAAAAGAGTGGTAACATTAATAGAAATGTATCCTCCACAACATATTATCTATTAGGGTATATAGGGTACTCCATGTGGTTTGATTTATTATTCACAACTTAATTCAGTATATCTAGAACTTCTATGAAATTATGAATTCTCGTGAAATTCATATTAAGAATATCATTTAGAAAGACATTAAATTGTGTATCAAAGTGGTTATTGATTAAATTTATCTTATTTCCATCCATTTACTAAAAAAATTAATTTTAGGAACTAGAATACTCAAATTTCAACATCATAAAAAGAAAATAATGAACTATGAAGAATTAGATCATAGATAAATTATACATCCTAAATTATTACATTAAATGTTTCAATATAGGTCATATATAGTTTTTTTAAAATATTTTTCTCGAACAAGAATATAACATCACTATATTATGACGTAAATAATAAAACCCTACATTTTATATGTAGATTATAACACCATTTTTATTATACATTCCATTAAAAATTCATAAATCTAGAGGTAAAATGTATTCGGGTGATTATCTATATAATTCCAGATATTCAGAATAAACTAAATCCTATTTTAGATTGATATTTATTATAGGATCTTAGATCTTATTGAATGTATATTATTACTTATGATATTATGGGGACATATATAAAAGAAAATGGTAATCAATAAATCTTAATAAGGGGTTAATAAATATTATGTTAATATATAAGCATGAAAACATAACATAATAATGGAGGATGACAAAAAAACAAATAATTACATGTAATATGAAAAATTACATCATTTCAATTTATATGAAATTTTAATCATTTGAATCATACACAAATATAAGACACGTTATTGTAAACAATTATTTAGGATCATTTCTGAAACATCCCAACATATTGTTCTAGGGACACTTACCATGTACCAAAAATATTATATCATGAGATATAAGAAATAAACAATATATTTGATTCCTTAAAATTATTATCCTACACTTAAAATCAAAATATTTCATGAAAATGAGTGATAAATATAAACTAAACACACATAAATCAATAAATACCCATTATAAAGAACTGGGTTACACAATGTTGTAACAAAACATAAACCATTATTGTATCATGTATGTTTCCAGTAAATAATGTATTATATCATATTAAATTTATAAAAATAAATAAATAATTTTTTGTCATTGAAATAAGAAATTTTTTTAACTAAGCATCATAAACAGAATTAAGTTGTGGCTTTAACAGAATATGTTTTCTGAAATGTTCTGAAGTGGGTAAGGCTTTAGAAAAAAGGAGATAAATATATACATGAAACCAGAATAAATAAATAGTAATTATAGAAATGATTTAATAAGGGATGAAAATATAAATTATACTAATCATAGGATATATAGAGAGATAAAAATTGTAATAAATAGAATAAAAATAGAATGGAATGAGAGTCGTGTTTCCTTGAGTTGTGAATTTCATAGAGGGTCCTATAAACATCTTAATTTCACAATAAAATATTTTATTTGAATAATATATAAAGATATTAAATATTATTTCATATATTATAATTTATTTATTATTTAACTTTATTCATTTATCATATAGATATTTCTCTTGTCATTCATTTGGGGTTGTTCAATTAGCTACTCTAAACCTGAATTTTTTGTTATTGAAATAACCTGTTTTCATATTGATTTATTCTTTATAAATTTATAAGGGTAAATATTATTTTTCATTATATTTTTTCCAATGTTTCAAATTTTAATAGATAATTAAAATTTTTTCAAAACTAGAAATGTTTCTCATTACTCTTGTTTTGAGTTGTTTAAATACCCATAATTATTTAAATTTAATATTTTTATGCACATGATATATTATGAGCCAAGAAAATTTAATGTTACTTATATCTATCAGTAATATTTTAAATATATATTAATTAGATTTTAAAAACCATTTATTGAAGTACTAATAAAAATATCTTTGTTCACATAGGTAGTATGAACCCATCATTGGGTGAATGCTTTATTATTAAATTTAATAAATTAGAAGAAAATTATCATATATTTGTATTTAATAATTAAATAAGCTGATGAATACTATATTGATTTAATTTCATTATATTTATAACACCTAAATATATATATACACATATTGTGGTTGTATGAGGTTGAAAATAAAAGTGTAAGGAAGTGATGTTGTCATTATGTAATTGAGATGCTACTTTAGAACACCCCTTAAGGCTTATTGGAATGGAATTTTCATTTAACAAGATCATTATAAGTGTAGTAAAGAGAGTTTTGAGATGTATTTTGGTAGATATTTGGTCATGTAAGATATTTTTTGTGAATAGAAATGGGTGGAAGAGTGGTTTATCTATAATCGAAAGAGAGGGGTGTTTTGAATAAAATATTAAATAATTTATTAATATATATCAAAACTATTAATAGATTTGACTCTTGTGAATAATAATATAATTTGGTTGGAAAATATTTATTCTATTATCATGAAAATACTCTAAAAATATAATTGTATAATTTTAAAATTTATTTCATTTAGATGAACAAAAAATAGATTTTTTATTAGAATAAAATATAATATGGACTTCAGAAATTCATTTATAGGTTTGGAATTAAACTTTTTTATTCTTTTTCTAAAAAATAAATTAATCAAAAAAATTATTTTATGTGATAATTTTTTTATAATTTATTTATTCATTTTGGTCTCATTATAATGTTAAAAAATATGATATACGACAATAAAATATATTTTTACTATTCACAAAAATTCAAATATTTTAAAAAAAGTAAAAAAATAAATCTAAGATAATTTAATAAGTATGATTTCAAGGGGAAATGATAGATCAAATACCCTCCACCTTCAAGTGATAACCCATATCATATTTATGGTAAAAGTTGTGTACCCTCCCCCATCTAAAGAGAGGGGTTGAGGCTCTCTGATTTGGGATGATGAAACTTAATTTTTTTCCCGCTTATTAGATATTAGATCCAATCCCATTAACCATGATATTCCTCTTCAGCCATGTGTTTCTAGGTTACATTAATAGACAACTATGTTTTATATCTATGTTTATTAAATTTAAAATTCCCTTAGCGTCTTCTATTTTGATCTTGTAAAAAAATATTTTTCGCAACAACCATTATTGGATAACTTAGAAATCCATCTAAATTAAGAGTGGGTTTTATAAAATATAATTGTCACTAGTCTCCTAGGTTCTTATATTTTTTCCATTAAATTTTTTTATACTGATGAATTCTCTCTATTGTGCTCTCAGACCTTCTATGTTTTCAATTATTTTTTATTTTTCTTGATTTGTTTGGCGCCAGGCTTTCATTTACTGTGTGATTTCCCTTGGGTGGTGTTTAGGATGAAATTTACAATGCTTTAACATTTCATATATAATCATTAAATTAATAAACTCTTGGGTAATATTATTGGGTTATTTTTTTCTTTAATAAAGTAGATCACAAGGAATCATCTATTTCGGTATCAGTTGTCTGTTAAGATGGACCTCTATTTCCCTATTCATAACATCAATTTTTTGTCTAAATTATTGGTGAAGGATGAAGAAAGAGGAAGATTTTTTATTTAAGTAAAAAGAACTATTCTAGTATTTTCCAGTAAATTTCATGTCTGAATTTTGACTAAATTGGGCGATTTATGATAATCAAGAATGGGATTCCCCCCTTACAGGTGCTAGTTTTTCTTCACCTGGATCATCACATCTACTTGGGGTAGGACTGGTTATGGTCGGTGATAATGAAACATTGAATTTTATTTAGGTTAACAGGTTCATTCTCCATTGTGACACTATAATTGCTGTTGTTGAGAAATATAAGGCAAGCGTTGCAGGTAGACCATATTCTTGATCCTACTGACCAAATATCATCCTCTACTACAGTTGATGTTGGTGTACATCATGGTGGTTTTTACACTATTAAAGATCATCCAATGTTCTTGTAGTGTGTGGGAAAGTAATAATGATTTGATGATGATGCTGGGATTTTTTTTTTGAAAAAGTGATCGGTGAAACATAATTAGTTGACATATATGCCTTAATTTGATATTAGGAAAATCAATATTTCCATTCAATTACGTAATAATAAAACATTGTTTGAAAAATTTTCACTCATTCATATTTTAATACTAGTGGTGAATTTTTTTCCCTAGTGAGTATTAACCATTATAGGATGACCAAAATGGTGGAATATATAATTGTTATACTGAGAATGTAGAGGCTTAGCTGGTTGGTGATCCTGATGGAGGGTAAATATAGTAGCTTGAGGAGGATTCATATTTTTTGGATGAGTTTGATTATTTCCATGAGCAGTTTATGTTCTTTCTTATCCATATAGGAATACCTAAAATGGAACTTGAGATATAGTTGTTTTATCATACTAGTATTAATGATGGAATGGACCTTCGAATAGAAAATTTAGCCCATACGAAAAAGATCACTATGTTGAATGATGTTTTATTATATTTCTATAAATATTGAAAAGCAGCTAATAATTATTATATGAAGTATCTTAGGATATTTAACTCTTATTCCTTTATATTTACCTAAATTTCCCCCAGATTATTCAAATAATCCAGACTCGTCTTAAATGTGTTTGGTTTTTTGTGACATGTTCTCAGTTTTTTTATTTTTAGCATTATTTAGAATTTTTAGAGTTGTTTTATGTAGATCATGTTGACTGAGTCCTTTTAATGACCATATTATTTCAAATATTTCTAAAATTGCATCACAATTAATTATTTTTGTGGTAGATTAGTGAAGTAGTGCTATGGATAATAACTTTTTTTATATATTTTCCCCTTTTTATTTAAGTGTTTCTAGTTTTTTTCTAATATGGAATAAATCAATCATTTTTTCCAAAAAAAATATTAATCTCAAAAATTAGGACTATTTTTGAAAAATAAATATCTATGTTATGTGATTTTAATATTTATTTTTTAGTGTAAAATTAATGTTTTAACTAACTAAAATAAAATATACCTTTTTGAAATTTACACCAATATATATTTTAAGTAATATAATTCGAGAAATTTTTTTACCATATAATATATATAGATATTGACTTATTTTATTTATGTAAAATATTTAATAATTGATATGTTATTATAACCATTGACAAATACCAGTTTAAATGATCATATACTATAGATAGTTACAATTCCAATGGTTATAGAATACTTATTCAGATTATAAATACTTTTTATTTCATGAAAATATCATTCACTTATTTTTCTATCATGGTACCCTATACATAATTTATAATATTCAAATAAAATTTCTAAACATCATTATATTTTTAATATATTGATCACAAGTGTGATATTTATAAGATACTACAAAAAAATTATACACAAATTTTATTCTTGTAGATTGTTATTTTTATTTTCCCTTTTAACTATTTCTCATTTTTTGAGTGTGTCTGCCCATCATATTTAATTTGAAATATTAATGAAATAAAATAATGATTATTTTATGTTATGGTGTGATTTCCTTCTATACAATAGTGTATATATTAATAGGTCACAAATGAATATCGAGGATGTGAGATTCATATTGAAATGTATTGGTCAGTAAACTAATAAACTACAACATATTCTTGTATACTTTCAATACAAGACTAACACCTAGTAAAATATTTTCTCCATTATAGATTCATATATACCCTATCATTAACTCTATTCAACTTATTAGATACCACTGAAAATTAAATATAATCCAACAAACATTCCTACATGAAACAAAACAATATTATACGCTTTTCATCTTCTTAGAATGCACTAAAATTCATCATAACACATTCTTACTATTAGATTCCAATAAAAGATATTATAATCCCTTTTACATTTATTAATTTCAAATAACATGAACATTACTATTTTTCCATCAAAGATAAAACTAAGTTCCAATATAACTTTTTTACCTTCATGGATGGGATCAAACACTAGTAAAAATATTTTATCCTTTTTGGGTGACCCTAAAAACAAAATACAATTTAACATTCTAGGGATACACTAATATCTAAAGTAACAATTTTTTCCTTCCTAGATGAAACTAAAATTATCAATCCTAACATAGATGGTAAAAATTAAAGCGTCCTTTTTAAAATCATGTAAGACCCTAACCTCAGTTGTAAACCCTACTCATATTTATTAATTTCATTAAACTAAAGTCTGAACCATCTCCTTATTAAATTGTGTTAATCTAAGAGTTTTGAAATACATGATTGTAAAAAATATTATAAAAAACACAACTCATTTAACAAATATAAATTTATTGTTTCTTATATATGGGATGATTCAATTTTTTTAGTTTCCCCAAATGCATGAGTATTATCCAATCCCTTTCATCATAGGTCTTTATAGTATTATGGTATAAAAAGATCTATGTATTAGATCAATACAAGGATAACTTCTCGAAGATTATCCAAAATAAATAATGAATCTATAAGAAGGACTCAATATTGAAAAAAAAACTCATTATTTAATGAGTTAACCACTCAACATCATATTTTTGACATGTATACCCTGATATGCCACATAAATAATCCCTTGAGAAAGTATGATGGTAGGGAAAAAGAGTAATAGAAAATTATAATAGTGATAATAAATTATTTAGAAAATTTAAAATAATAATTGATAATTAATATTTATTTTTGATATATTATATATTCCATTTTTTTGTTAATCAATGGAATACAAATAAACAGTTCCTCTATTTGGTGATGATGTATATTGATACATTGTTATCTATGGGTAATTAAATGATTTCCAATTATATCACAAATTAGAGTAAATATTCGTAAATCTTACACATATAGAGTAATTCTGGAAACATAACATGAAAATTAGGCAATTGAATAATTCTTTATTAAATAAATTTATTTGATCCTACACATTTTCAAAACTCTAATATGAGATTTTACTTCTCAAGTTCATTTATTGATGATAGATTTGATGCATCTATGTCTCTTGACTGATATTTTCATGTTTTGTGTGGAGTTTTTGTAGTACCATCCCCCAAGAAGACTTCCAGTCAGGCTCAAGGAGGGAGATGCTAATGAACCATAGCAAGTGAACCTTCAAGTGTACTAAAATATCAAAGATGAAGTTATGTGAATAGATTGAGATCTAGACTAGGTAGATGTACCTAAATTGTTCTATATAGATAGTTGTATTTTCAAAGGAACAATATTAATGATTGACCAAAAATATTCTTTGTGAAAAACCCCTAGAATATGGGGATTTAATGATAAAAATGAGGTTGGGGATTGGTTTAAGAAAACAAAAATACTCTTCATATTCATAGAAATGTTAGATTCCTTTAATTTGAAGTGTGTTATCTTGGATCCTCAGGGTCTTAGAAGATGACAATGGGATTTTATATTAATAGGTAAATAGAGAGGGGACCTAGTGTATAATGTCATCAAGTCACTTTTTATAGATTAATTATATCTTGAGTTAATGTTACTGGATACGTCTGAAGAGTTTTTTAATATTTACCAATGTGATTGGGAAGTTACTCTATAGGACAATAATTTTCTAGTAATTTATCAATGTTAACCTAATTAGGTTTTTAATGAGAGTCTGATGTCCCAATAGTTTCATATGGTTCAAAGAAGATATATATGGTCTAATATCATTATACGAAAGCATACCACACATATTGATTTTTATAAATAGAAATTTGATGGTGGAGTTTGACCTGGAGGGTATGTGAGAGTTTATCAGTGTTCTTCTTTCTCTTAGTGGCCAATATAGATGTTCTGTTAATATAAAGATAAATAATCAAAACATAGTGGAAACAATATTAGTGTTTTTCAATATAAAACAACCTATAGATTATTATTATTTTATAATAAAGGCCCACTGAATTGATTCAAATTTGGCATGATTGTGAACTAAAATCATGCTTTCATGGAGGAACCATATTTTCTAGTTCATTTTCATTTCACTCTCATATGTTTTCTTAATTTTTACCACCATATATAGTGGCATGATATCATTAGTGCCGAGAAGAACAATGATGTAGTCAAGTTCAACAAGAATAATGTCCAGCATCCAAATGAATATGGAAAAAAGAAGCATCACACAATGGATGAATCTATAGAGATAAAAGATTTTGTTATCATGAAAATGAGGGTTACCAATTATATTTCATTTTCATTTCTGATTTCTTTATTCTATACAGGTTTCTCTAACAGTTTTGTATGGACCTGTAATGTAGATATATAGAATTTTCAATGATTTTTTTACCTTATGTGATGAATATTGAAATATCACTAGGGATGAATATGCCTTGGGATTTCTAGTAAACTAATTTTCTTTTATCAGTGTTAGAGAGAATGATCATTTGGGGTGTTTTTCATTTCAAATAATCCCCTGTACAATATTCTCAAAATAGACTGGTGGGTTGATCACAATGTTCAAATTGACTTTTTTCATCAATGGGGGTCCTTTACTGTCCTTGATCAAGAAATACCCTAATATTTTAGTTAATAATTTATCTTAAAAATAACACTACATTTAAAAGTGTATAACATGTGAAACGGTGAACATAATCAACCCATGAAATAATATTTTTTAAATATAACTTGTATGACCTAGTCGTAGAATTTTCTTGTATGGGTGGGAGTAAAAACCTTATGAAACATATATAAAATGGTCAACCTCAAAAATTGTTATTGATTAATTCTTTAAAGAAAAGTACCTTTTTATCAAAAATCTATTTTATGCTTCAAAATAAGAATATTTTCTATAAAAATTTATTTTTTTAGAAAATGTTATAATTAAAATTTTTCCAATTTTATAAATTTTATTTTTATAAAGGATATAATTTTTTAAAACACCATATAAAAAATATCTGAGGGTGCAATTTTGAGATTTCTATAAAAATATTGGTTTTTTAGTGAATAGCAGAAAAAAAGGATTTTATTGAAAACATTCATTAATTTTTAATAATATAAAACATTCCATTTACTTTTTAATTTGTTTTTTAAAACTTCATTATTTCCAATTGAATAATAAAAATCCTATTAAATTCATTTCTACATAAATTATAGTTTATTTTGAAATATATGAATTTTTATATATTAATATATATTTATCTGAAAATCTTTTTCCCCAAAATTTTGTGGGTTTATTTTAAAATTAAAATCTAAAAATTATTTGAATTTAATTCAATAAATTATATTTCATATTTTTTTATTTTTAGGTTCATATATGGTTACTATGATATTTTTTTTAACTTTTTTAATTGTAATAATAGTAAATATTTGTTTCCATTGTAAAGTTAAATTTGGTTAATTTTGGTTACAACTAATGTCATAAGGATTAAATTTCATTCAAAAACTTTCTATTATTTCATTTTGTAAATATATTTCATCTCTGGGCATTAAAATATAGAAATTATGACCATTAAAATCAATTTATCATAGATTATTACCTTTATTTTGTTTTAAGTAACGAATAGAAAGAGTTTATATTATGATTTAAATTCTTATTTCAAGTATTAATTAATTTTTCTATTTTAATTCTTTATTTTTATTTGAAATTTAATGAACTAATAAATAAAATACTTATGCATCACCGAAAAAGTGACAGGAAAAATAATATAAAAAATCAAATAAATGCCTTTAGAAACATTAAATGTAATATAATTTTATGGGATTATTGGGTAACATGATTTTTTAGAAAATTATAATATATTATAGATATGTTAATAGTTTATATTATAATTTCATTACTGTATTCATGTCTTCAAACTCAAATTAAATTAATAGTGTCAATAATGTCATTGTTGATATTTTATGAAAAATAATATTTTACTAAATTATTTAAAATTAAAATAGGGTAATTATAATGTCAATTTGTCTAAAAATTCATCCCCTAGTCGTTTTTTAGTAATTATTAACATATATGTAAAGTTATAACCCATTAACATTGAAAAGGTTGATATTGTGGTCAATTTGAAAATTTGTTAATGAAAGGGTCAAGCCAAAATATATGGTCTAAACTGTTGTATAAACCTATAAAAAGTTTATTGGTTGAATATATTTAAACCTTACCATGTCTATGATCTATAATTTTTTTCATCATGGTTCAACATTCACATGTGAAATTATTTATTATATTTACATCATCAAGTAATTTCTGGAGGGTCATTTGATTCAATAAAAAATGAAAACCCCAATATTCTACATTTCAGACCACCTTGATCCACTAAAATCAATAAAAACCGGAAAACAATCATATAAACATATTTTTCCACGCAATATAGGTGTTTTTATTCCCAAATAACAATCATTTTAATCCTTAATAGGTGAACTAAATGAGAAATTTTTAAGAGAAGGTAATCATCTTAACCAAACTCTTTCTGATATCTTTTTCTTTTATAACTATAAATTGCGTGCTAAATATTATAATTTAATAAAACTATCATATTTAATATAGTGGGAAATTATTTTATTTTGATAGTAATATTTATCCATCTCATAATTTAAAAAATGGGAAATAAACCCATTGTCGGTGTGTATGGAAGATAACCACATAGAGAACTGATGTAATTTTTTATCCATAACCCCCTCACATAGATGGTTATCAATATATAAATAATTAATCAATTTTATATTTGTAACTGGAATATAATTCTGCATATTTTTAAAATATATAATATAAATATTAACCAAAAATTCGATGATCAAACATGCATGTGAAAAAAAAATAGATAAAATTGTAAATGAAAATAAATAATTATTGATTGTTTATAAACAGTTCATAAGTTGATATAAGAGGATCCTATATGGTCATATAAAAATTAATTTGGTTATTTTTTGAATTAATAAAAATTTTATAACACTTATACATGAGTTTAAATAATTTTCAACTAAGTGGAAGAGTGAGATAAGGGATTTCATCTCAATTTCCACTCCATTAACATATATTTGTTATTATGGACATATTTTCTTCAATGTGGTTTATATTCTGATGCATTGAGGTATTTAAAATTAATAAATATTTATTCATGTTTTTTAATCAATCATTTAATTTATAATCTTTAAAGGGGTTTGAATTTAAAAGGTACAAAAGAGGTATGAATTTTTTATAAAGTCTCATTTTATTTAGGATTGAATAAATTTTTCTTCAAAGAATAATATAGTATATCATTCATAAACTCCATATACTTTCTTATAATTTTATATTTCTAATGTTTAAACAATTTATTCAAAATCTTCCTCTATTTATCACTTCAAATAAGAAAAAAACTATTTAAACTAAAATTTGAACATATTTCCCTATTTTATTTGGTGATATTTGTCTTCCCCCTCTATATTATTAACATTTTTTTCCTAAAAATTAATTTATATTTTATCAATTTATTTATTATAGGAAATTTATTGACCATTTAATATATATAAGGTTTGGAGGGAATATTTTTAATGCTTTCTAAAAGGGTAATTTTTTAACATTGTTTTAAAAAATAAAAATGGATTTTTACTTTTTAACTTATAGGATGCTAATAGATTTTTCCTACATCAATAAATGTTTTATTCTTTTTATATTTTTATATAATAGTGAAATATGTTTAAAAATATAATTCAATAGTTAGAATTTATTTATAATTGTTTTCATCCATTTTCACCTGTTTTATAAATGACATCAGTTTATAATAAAATATTTTTTTTAATGCATTGATAGTTATCTCTCTAATATTGAATAATTTTTTATTCTTTGAAATTATCTTGGAAAATTCATATTTTTCATCATCTTTCAACAAACATTGCAATTATTTTAAATATCCATATTCTTCATATCATAGATATTCTTATTTCATAAACCACATACTATTTCTAAAAATGGATCATTAATATAAAAGTTATTTGATTTGCTAGGGATATCTTTATATTCTATGGCTTTTATAAAAAAATATATTTTTATAAGGAATATTGTTTATTAATTTATTTATCCTTAAATATATATGTAATTCATTTGATATGCAGTGAGGGGTGGGTACTAGAATTTTGGAGCCCCTCGATGCATCAACATATCTCATGAGACAAACCAGTTAGATAGCATAACTTAGTTAATAAGGTCAATTTACTTTTACATCATAATAAATATTAAAAAAAGTTAACATATTTTTCCATGATTAATGTTAAGACAGGTTTACTGAGGGTTAAACTAAAGAGATAAGGTTTATAATGACCTAAATACTACTATAGATTCTATTAGCTAGAAATATGTCCCCCCTTTAACTTCCTTTTTTTGAATTTTCTAATTTTTCTTATATGGCCTTGATTGTGACATTTATAATACATTTCATAATGAAGGGAAAAAATGTCACTTTATTGATGTTAATAACTATAAGATTTTGTGATATGCATAAAAATATCAAATTATCAGTTATAAATAGTAATTTTAAATTTTTATGTCTTTATTATATGACATTTATTTGGGTTTAATTATTAGAAATTATTTAATTAATTTAAATTTCTACACAAGGTTAATATTTTAATTATTCACTTAATAGGAAAGTATAATAAATGATTTAAAAATATAAAAGAGATATAATATGACTTAATTAATCTGTTCCAAAAATAATTAGATAAGTACAACATATTTGAGTTGTGTGAAAGTAATATATTCCAATTCCAAATTTTTCTTGGTTTATTGAAAGTCAAATTAAATGAATAACTCTAAAATTGACATTAATGAAATTTTTTAATAAATAAAATTTTTAAAACATTTTAAATGAATAAAATTTTTATCTTTGGACAAGTGAATAGAATATGATTTTCGATATCAATAATTTTCCATTTATAAGTCATTTATTCATTTATTATAACATTTGCAACCATATAATATTGAATTAGATGTTACCATGGTTAAAGTACGAAATGAAGGTTTTCAAATTACATGTGCTTATGTTAAAATTAGTTTTCTGAAAATATATTATTTTAATTTCATAAATTTGATTTTAAATTTATATTTAGTGCGTCCAAATTATATTTAAAGATCATTTTTATGCTTAAAGGATATATTGCCTGGGTAAAAAAACCAGTTGTCTTGTTGTAAACTACAATGGTAAAAGTAAGTTAACATAGATGTTAAATGGTTAACAACCCCCTGATTAAATTTTTACAGGTTTCACCTAGAATAGTGACAAACACAAAAAAAATTAAGATATTATTCATAGGGATTATATTGTGCGCTGACGTCAAGATTTAATTCAAGCATGAGGGCCTGATCCATGAATTAATAAACCACTTGATCCAATAATATTCATGATTGGAATCTTCTAAATTGAACTAGTGTTATAAAGAGATATTATGAATACCATTCTTGGAGTTTCCCCAAATCTTCACATTCACATTCAAATTAATGGTATATCCACTGAGTATTTTTTGACTTCAATCTATAGATGTGGGTGAGGTACAATAAAAAAGTATTCCATGGTGATCTATGAATCGAATGAATTATCCAGTGGATGATAATCTCAAATAAATGGTGATCCAATCAAATTATTATTCTTAAATTTGAGAGAGTATTAATTTTTATGATTTATTTTTAGATGGTGATTATGTTAGAGTAAGAGTTCATAAATGCTGGACAAAGTAAGAGAATGTGTAAAAAAAATCCTTAATTTAATATTTCTATAAATATAGCTTTGAGGGAGTGTGGTGCTATTGAATTATAGTTATTATGGTTCAAAGTGAACTGATATTGAAGATCCAAATAAAAATATTTGAAATTTTATAAAATTCATGCCTCCACTATTGAGGGGTTTACAACATTTTATCCAAAGGAAAGTGACCATCATACATTCTAGGATTCTGCAACTATAAAAAATGTATACTATCATTGAAATTTTTGATCTTCTTAGTGGTCAATTTATAGATCACGAGGAGTGAACCTCTTTGGAAGTAATTGTGGACATGACATGGAATATGTTTTCAACTATTAAGAGAGACTTGCATTTACAAGATTGGATATTTCTTTTAATCTAATTAGAAATAATTTTTAAGTAGACACTTTTTGGACTCTCCAAGAATAGTGGGACACTATGGAAATTAAAGGTTATCATTCCCTCTATAATTCTCATTTCCATCATGATGTTATTTTTTTATACAAAGGGGAGCCCCTTACAAAAACAGAAAAAGTACTTATCCCAAATGATGGTTTTTTTCAAGACGCTTTCTTAATGTTTTAGAGTGTATTTGAGGTAACATGTATTAATTATTTATTACCATATAATAAGGAAATAATATCACAATTATAAATAAGATTAGTTATAACACTGATTCCCCTAGATTCATTTATATTTTTTAGAATTACTTATTCAACAATTTAAATGAGGAATATACTAATGTATTATTCATCAATGATGAATAATATATTTGAAAGATGTTAACTTTATATTAACCCTAGATTGAATATAAAGATTATTTTAGCAGAGAAAATAATGAGAATAAATATTTGGGATAAACCAAGAATACATTTCACCTATATAATTAATGTCTTATTGAAGACAAAATCCAACAGGATATTATTGATGAAACTCTAATACATCATATTAAATGCTTATTTAATAACTATATTAAGGGATCTAATACCTTCTATAATAGATTTTTATATGTTTAACACACAATGAGGTAGTTTCAATATAATCCAGATTGCATTTTCATTTAATAAATCAAAACAATTTCCTAGAGATGATTTTATTATAAATAAGAGAATGACAGTTTGGAAGAATCTTACTAATAACCTTATAGATAGTGTTTCAAAGAGAAATGGGTCTGAAAATATATATTTCATAAGATTAATAATGATATAATTTATTTAGTAAGTAGTTATATTTTTATTTTGGTTTTCTCATGATAAAGGTATTAAAATATTTTTCTAATTGAATTAAGAGTTACTTTATAATATATGTGATATTAATTATGTCGATTATTGAAATTTAGTGTTAATATTTATATTTTTTAATTTTTTATATTTCTAGACATATTTTTGAAGGGTTTGAAGTATAAAAATTTATGAAATTGGTTATGATGAAATTTTTATGTTATTATAAAGGTTTTAATGATTCAGGTATTATGTTGAATAACATATGCTAACCATTTTGTTTTTGGAAAATATTAATGTTAAAATGAAAAGACTAGTCACTTTTTTATTGATCATATGATATGTCATAATTTAATTCTAGTGCTCTGAAATAAATAATTTCATCTAATATATTCATTTCTATGAGAAATAAATGGTGTTAAATTGATATAAACATAACCAAAGTGTAAAAATATTCTTATGATATTGAAATAAATCAAGTATGTATAATTTTCACGTTCACTATATTGGTAGTAAAAAAAATATTTATCATTAGGTAAATTATCTTGAAATTAAATTTTTATTATTTTACATTAATTTATGATGAATCATTGGTCTTTACACCCATTTTATTTTAATGGATTTATGGACGTTTACATTATCCTAACCATGTTCTATATCAATCTATATTTGTCATTTGGTGATAGTTTTCTTCTATTTGTCCATATCTTTACTTTGAATTCATGTTTTCCAATTTTCAACCCTTGTTATGTGTTATTCAGGATTACATTAATTCTTACAGTTTTCCCTTTAATCAAGAGAATGTTCTGTTAATACTTTTCATGAACTGGGTTTTAAAAAAAATTAAAATACCACTCCCTTCATTGATGGGATCAAGTTCTAATTTTAAGGATTTAATTTATTAAATGGGGGATAATATAACACCATAAGATTTTAAAATAAGAACATTATGTTCAATATTTTATATGACAAAGAACACTGAGATTAAATGTCCCAAAATATATATTAGTTAAATATTCCCATTATAACATATTCATTGAATAATTGGGTTTAAATTGGAATATCTACATTATAATACATATATATATATAGCTATTACGCGATATAATTTTTTGATGAATTATAGTTAATAAGTTCAAAATTTTTATTAAATTAATTTTATTCTTTAAAAACACATTTCAAGTTATTGGTTTCATTGAAGCACATGGAATTCTAGGTTGATAGATGGTAAGTCTGGGACAATCATTCTTGGGAATTATTTTATCTACATAGATTTTACTGAAGATAAAAATATATGTAATATTTTATGAAGACAGGAATTTAATTCATTATAGTTGTGAAATTTTCTAACTAGGCTTGAGATCTAGGGATGTATGCACACCTGGAGAAATATTTCACCAAGAATATTGGGGATCGTTAATCCTTAATATAACTAACCTAAAGTCTTATTTAAATGGTGTTATGATAATAAATGAATGATATAAGTGAGTGTTTATAAAATGATTAATTAATGCATGTTTTGATAGAGCTACTTAATTATTCATATTTTGATAAATATTATTATCTGCAACTTTTTTAATTTTTACATTAAATGATTTGAAATGTTTTTTTATTAAAAATTTTGAATGATATTACTATGAAATGTTTTGTTAAAAATAATTCACATTGGTTTATTTGATATATACTATTTATGAACTCTCTTGGTGGTCTCATAATTAGAGTGTGTTTCTCACACACTACATATTCACTTAGGTATATATACTTGTTCTGTTTTTTAGGTCGAGGAAAAGGTAAAGAACCTCTTGGAGGTGGTGTGTGTTCTTGATAAAGTTTTGGAGTTGTTGATGACATATAGTGTATGTGATCCACAAGTTACACATAAATAATGGTGGTGATGTCATGGTTGGTTTGTGTGATGTCCTGGATTGTAATTCCATCTGTAGTTATATTATTCCCTTTTGTGACACTTTTCTCGTATTGATTATATTTGAATATTGATTGTTTATGGATTCTTATCAACTATATTGTTTTTATTTTTATAGATAAATCATTTTGATTGATGTTTTTGTTACCCAAGAACTAGTTGAAAGACTTTATAGATTAGGAACAACCTTCAGGCCATGTAAGGGATAGTTTAGGTTCATGTTTGAGGGATTATCTATGAGGTTTCATGACAACCCACACAGTTGTGAGTAAAAATATAACCAATATGATAATTAAAAAATAAAGTATTGAGTGAAAGATTAGTTTGAATCCAAAGGAAAAGTAAATGTAACCCCAAAAATTTCCTAAGGATAAAAAGACATGGGCCTATTGAATCCCCAATCAATATGGACTGTACCGAAAAAACATTGTATTAATGGGGAAGCCAAGATACTCAAAAAATCAAAAAATCAAAAAAATTCAAACTTACTAGATTCCCATATACTATTTCATATTTACTAGGAGGAAAGGGGTAAATTAATTAATTTATTACCTCAACATATAAATAATATTATAATTAAATCCACTATATCTTAATAGAATAAATATACTTCTATACTCTCCTGAGATAAGTAACAGGTGAAAAACAACTCATTTATTTAAAATAATCATGACATCAAATCTCTAAATTATTCCATGGAGTAATCAATAGTCAAGAATAACCCATTAATAAAATATAGATAAAATTTTAAACCATGAAAACCTCACCAAAACAACCACTCACATGACATGAGGGATAATGAGGAGACTATATCAATACAAAACTATTACCAATGCAGGCCAATCAGACACTTGAACTGTTGAAAAAATAATAAAATTGATTAATTAATTATAGGAAAATATTTTCATGTATTATTAATTTTTGAATCACCTAAACTATTTAAATAATAAGATTGTATTCGATAGTATATGTGACACCTAACAATGATCTTTAACAACACATGTAATATATTTTTAAATTTTTAATTTATTCGATAGCATACGAAATATGCATCCTCGAACCAAAATGAACTATAAAGAAATTTACCATTATTAAGTAGAGATTAAATTAGAGTGTATGAATATGAAAAACTAAATTATAAAAATTATGGTTATCATTTTAGTAGATATAAAATAAAAATTATTTAAAGTAATAAATAAATGTTTTTGAACCTTTATTTTTCCACAAAAAAATGGTTTAGTCACACTTTCTGCACATAATATATATATATAATATTTTCTTATATTATAAATATTAATTAATAAAATGATCTTAATTTATTAAATCATCTTATAAAATTTTTCTGAGGGTGAATTGTTTAGATTTTTCTAAAAAGTTTCATTTTTTGATGAATAGTTACAAATACTACATTTAATAGAATGTTTATTATTTTGTAAATTAAGTTAAATCAATAAATATTATTTCAAGTAATATTAGTTAAATTTTATTATATTTTAAAAAACATAGATTTTTTAATCAGTAATATATTTAATTTTGATATTAAAACCTTCTACATTTATGCGAAATTTCTCTTTGAAAATCCACTTTTTCATTGCGTCTGAGGGTATAATATTAATTCATATTATTCAACTTATATGGATTATATAAATCAAAATGGATACTATATTTTAAAATAGAAAAATTTATATTATATAATATTTTTAATTTAAATATTTACCATTAATAAAAGTAATGGTTGTATAAATTATTTATTATGGTTATGGTAAAAATATCCTTAGATGGGGTTAAACTAAAAAGATAAAGGTTAAAATGTCCTACCAACTTGTAAAAACCACATTTTATGGACATATTTGGGACATATCACCTATAATTATCAATAATTACCAATTATGGATGATTTTGGAAATATTAAAATATGTTGGTTATTGAATCATTTAAGCACATCCATGTGTCTCAAATCCCCCACTTATGAAAGCTCATCCCCTCTCAAACATTATTAACACATAAAAACCATTTGGTTCCACAAATACCTAAAAAATCATCAATGACCCCCTACCAGAATATAAGATCCATTGGTTTTATCAAAAATCATACCATGAATGTATTAGGGAGAAAATATAAAGTTATCTGAAGAATTGGTTACGTTCTTAAATGGGCAATTTTATTTTTTTCATATTTCTATTATTTAAAATACTATTAGAAACTGATTATTTAATAAGAAAATAATCTTAAATATACAAAAATATTATAATTTTAATGTAATTAAATATATCAATCTCCTCTTCAATCAAATGGGAAATGAACCCATTGATACTATGTATATGTAACTACCGCCTCACAAATAGATTTAATTTATTTTCCATCACCACCCTCAAAGGATAGATATAATGATGGGTTTAATAAAAGTTTATGATATTTATGATATTATTATACTTATTTTATTATAATATTAGATATAACTTTTTATATTCAATTCCATTTAAAATATTATAAGCTTTCTTATGTGTGTGGTGGACTACCACCTTGCGAAGTGATGTGAATCCTTGTTCACATATTCATCACATCAAAGGTAATAAGGATATATTTAGTTAACATATCATATATAAATGAAATTATACTGATTCTGGAAAATTAATATATCACTAAATTAGTTTCATTTTCATTAATTAATGAGATGATATCATCGTTTATGTGTATGTATGGCCTACTATCTCCACAAAGCAACCTGATCCATTCTCCATGATCAAATTTCAATAATGATTATAAAAATGTATATCATAAAATAAATTTATATTTAAAACATTAATATCATTCTGAATATTATGTATCTATATAATACACATAATAAATAAAACTTTTAGGGAAAAACATGCATGTGAAAACATAGAAATGAACACCAAAGCAACTAAAATATAGAAATATTATTAAATAACTCTTGATAAAACCATGTAAGTATAATGAAATTGGCCTCTTAAAAATATTATTACCGGATTTCAATTAGAAATAGACTTAAAATAAAAACCACGAATTAAAAATACTACATTCTTTGTAGGATTAGCTACATAAAACTGAAATCATGAAACTCAAATAAAAAAATCTCTTATTTAAGATCAATAATGGGCTCCTAAATTACATTGAGCTCTTAGATCTTAACAGGGTAACATGGGAACTAAAATAAAAAAGGGACGATCTAAGAAAACCATGTAAGGATTTAATCATATAAATAATGTTTATCACAGGGGTTAGAAATCATAACCGGATGACATAAAATTGCATGGATCAAAAATAAACATAACGAAATGTAGCATGTGTAAAATGGGATAAGTTAATGACAGAATCATAAGATTGTGAAAACAACATAAAACATGAAATAAACATGAGTCAAGTCTTATTTCCAAGACTATTTAACATGGTGGTGTGTGAGTCAAGGATACCTTCCAAGGCCATTGTAAATGGTGTGCTAAGTCTCATAAAGGAGTTAGGTTTACACCCTATCCCAACATGAAATCTCATGAGACTAATAATTTCCCATTTAATTTTATTGCTATCTTGTTTAACCCTACATAACATTTTCATGAATATGTTTTCCAGTTGAATAATAAAACATTAAATAAGTTTTTCCCATAGAAATAAATTGGTATCGTAATAATGTCATATAGTATAAAAAATGGGTGTAACATAAGAGTGTCTAGGAAATAATGGATTTAAATAATAGACAGTCATTTTGAATATTTAATAGTAAAATATCATGTTAAATTATGTTAATATTAGATGAATTATAACATCCCATGTAAATAAAGAATGTGAAGATTTTCATATTTATTTATATTTATGAATTAAACATTAATTCTACTTTAAGTGGGATGCTATGTTCGATGGTGTACCTGATAGAAACAACATATTTCTATGAAATTGTATGTTTCACACTAATAATATGATAATATTATTTTAAATGGTAGTTAAAACCTAGTAGTTGCATTGGAGGGAATGAATAGAACTAACGACAATATGGTTATACATGTTTTTTGAATATTTTAACATTTTTCTAATAAAAGTTAGAGGATTAAAATGTGAATGAATCTAAGCATAAATACTCTAATA
Organism: Viscum album; assembly: GCA_963277665.1. NCBI lineage: Eukaryota > Viridiplantae > Streptophyta > Magnoliopsida > Santalales > Viscaceae > Viscum > Viscum album. The sequence goes on along the minus strand of OY728165.1, from coordinate 2,083,791,790 downwards.
TTCTTTAAAAGTTTGATTTACCACATTTTGATGGACACCCTATTTAAATCAATTTTTGGTAATTTTTTTATTTTATATTTGAAAAAATTAAATTCTTCCCTAGATTCGGGACATCAAAATTTACTTTGGGTAAATTTTTGGTATTTTTCTCATAAAGTTCATTTTTAAATGAATAGTGAAAATAATATATTTTAATTCAAAAGTGCATTTCAAACTAATTTATTTATATGGTTTTATTTTTTTAATTGGTTAGAAAGTTTAATTAGAATATATTTTTACCAGTTAATCCAATTTTGGATATTGGAATTAATTTTACATTGAAATTGGACATAAACAAGTGTCAATCTTTTGATAGTTAATATTTCTTAAAAACACCCTTTTTGTTTTAACAGTGGAAATAAATTTTAAATTAATTTCTACCACTTCTGTGTATTGAATTTAGAAACAATAATTCCATATTTTGAATCAGTAGGTCCAAATTGTGTAAATAGGTAACTTTTCTTTTTATAAATTTTTAATATTTATTTTAGTAAATATTTTATTTACCATGATTAAAGGGTAAATATTATAAATAAAGGTAAAATATAATATTATAATAATAGTAAATTACCGTAATATAAACCTAATAATATTGGATAATACATATCTGTCCATGGGCATCCTTGGGTTGAATTTGGGATCCCATGGAGCCACATGGGAGTAATAATGACACTTTATATTAATTAATTTAATGTAAAGACAAAACAACAAAAACAAATATATTTTATTAAATCAATTTTTACATAAGGTTATATAAGATATAATTTCAATTATAAATTTTAATTGTAAAGATAAAAGGATTTCCTACATCATGATAATTTTTTTTTATAATTTTTGGAAATTAAATAAATTAAATTATTTATGGCACAATAATGATGTATTATTTACCTCATTAATAAATGATTTAAATAAATAAGATTATAAATATTAGAGAAGTATCCAAAACATGTCTAATTCTTATTGGAAGATTTTATTTCTACCATGAGTCATCATAACTTTTTCTTTAATGAATTTTTTACATTTTTAAACGAAATATTATTTTAAAATAAAATAATTGTTTCAAACATTCCTAAAGAGCAAATCCTCTCCCTTTTAAAAGGCATTGATTTCCTACCCATTTCACACACTTCTCAAGCCTTTGGCACATACAATTGATACTTCAATAATCTCCCAATATCCCACTATTCATACTATATTCCTTAACATAGGCATAAAGCACTTCAAGAAACCCTTTTGGTTCAAACCAAAGTGAGTTACCCGATTTAAAGGTAACGTCTTTTCTTATGTTATTTTTTTATATTTTACTTCTCCAACACCCTAAAATCTTTTTATTCCTTTATTTTATAACAAAAAAAGTATCCTAAATATAATAATATATTGTTCTAATAATTATTCTAACTACACTTACATGCACCTCCATCTAATGGGTGAAAACATATTGTTTCTATGGATGGAAAACTAATACCTCACGAAGCGATGATTGTTCTATTATCTCCTACCGCCTCTCATGGTGGACATTATAATGGAACTATAATTATATATGATATATATTATGTTATTTTTTTCTATATTATTCTTTAATTTTTATTTACAAACATAACTTTATTCTTTCGAATATGTGTAAAGACGATAATTTCATTTGAGGAAGTCTGGAATACCACCCCCTCAAGGTGATATGATTCATTCATGGCATACATGGAATGTATAAATATTGTGTTAATGAAATTACATAAAATATATATCATAATATATTACACTAGAATTATAATATACCAATGTATCGTTATGTTTTCATTCCATTAAATATTTAATAGAAATAAAAGAAACGTTCTTACATACTTAAGGCTTACCATCTCCATGAACTGTGCATTTCATTTCATATCTCCAAAATTTTATTTACAAATATAAATGTATATATATATAAACTAGATATATATGATATATATTATATATAAATCATTAATATCATTCTTTAGATATTGTATTTTTGACCACATGGACAAATCACAATTATAACAAGTTCATTTTTACCTCAAATTCTGAACATCGAAAAAATGTCAGATATGAACTCAAATAATTTACTAACTATTATTGAAATAAAATGAGTGATATAAAAGTAATACTAAACATTAAAATGGTTATGTAGAAATTATAAATTAACTTAAGATTATTATTCAGGAATAACAAGGAACATACGAGTCAAGTTGGACGTGAGGCAAGGGATTTCTTATCCCTCTTTTTATTCCATGAGATTTCCATTTTTCACCACTTATTTATTGCATTTGGTATATTTTTTAGTTCCATTTGATATATATTATCATGATTATAATTATATTCATGGAATTATATGATTCATTTGGATGTTATTAACCTTTTCTCGTACGACTCGATTGATTACAACATGGTAAGGATTTTTCATCTCACTTTTTATTCCTGTGAGAATCATACTATATTAGCAACTATTTCCTTTTGTGTGGTGTTTTTAATACCCATGATTGTATTATTATTGTAATATAATATAATTTATGAGTATTTTCATATTCATTGTCTGATATTTCTTTCGTGGGGTGTATGTTTCATATGTTACCAAATAAGTAAGGGAACCTTTCACTCTTCTCTTTTAAAAAGACTTCTTTTTGTTATGTTTTTAATTTAAATCTTATTATGTTGGGATATGTTTTATAAATCATTATTGGTGTAAATTTTATGTCCAATTTATAAGATATTCTTTTCACTCTCATCAAATAATTTTATGAATTTTAATGTGATGTAATTAGGCCATCGAATTTCTGTAAGAAAACGTCTTAACCCAATTTCAATTTTTGGGTAAATCATCTACCTCTTGATTATGTCATGATATGAATATGTGTGAATAACATGTGATTTTTTTACACTTAATATTCACTTATATTGGGTGTGTTTATATTTTTAACACATAATTATGTAATTAATTTATCCTTAATCTAATGATACCGTCTTTATATGGGATTTCATCTCAAATTCCATTTCCATTGAGAATTCATTGTTGATATGAAAGAATTCACACTTATATGGTGTATATACTTCCCTTTAGAATATTATATCATGAATACCTTTATTAACAGGAAATTATTACGTTCTGGTTAAATTTTATTCCTCAATTATTTGTATTCTTGGGTCTCTTATTTTGTTAAAAACTATTTAACCAAAATATAATTTTAAATGTTTTAATGGTTTATTCTTCTAAATCATTCACATTAATGTCTATGATTTAAAAATGGTTTTCGGAATTATTCATATAGACATGAATGTTTTGAAATTGAAATTTCTTCCAAATGATTGAAAGTGGTATGGGACACTTTGATTCAAAAATCTCTTTATTTAATATTTTAAATGGTTTTGAAAATGGTTTGATAAAAGCTTTGATTTTTCCAATATTTTGAAATGATATATTGTGATTAAAATATGGAAATGTCATCCTTCCTTTATTTTTGTTTTATGTGTTATGAATATTTTTTAGGGGTATTATTTATGCATACGGGTGGTTCTGTGAGAAACCTAGGGTGAGTGATCTCGAGATAACTCACCAATGCATTGGGTAACGTGACAGAGGTAATTGTGAATGTTTCTCCTAAGAGAATTAGAGAAAATAATGTGATGGGTTTTCCAAATTTGACTCCTTATGTAGTTGTGATAGCGACAATGTATGTTTGATATGGATTCCACAAGTTACCTTTATTATTTATTATTTTTGTGTGTTATTCATAAATCATATGATTTCATGAGGTATGTTATAATTGAAATTTATGGTTTCATTGTTTGGTATTTATTGATGGAATAATATTTTCATTCAATATTTCATATCCCTTACTGATATTTTTATGCTCATACCATGTTTTCAAAATGTATTCCACAAGACTTAATGATGAATAAGGATTAAAGATGGGATCAATGAAAAGTCATGGTGTCAAAAACATGGAACTGGACATGAATCTTTTTTTAAGAGTTCTTATTTTATGAAAAAAATAGACACTGAGTAGAAATTTCTAAATTTAATATTCATGTTGTTATATAAATTTTATTACCTAATTCTATACAACTCTAAAACTAAAAAAATCCTTAATGTGAATTATCCATTAAATTGAAGAATATGTAATTTTTAAGGACTGGTCCTTATAGTTGGTATTAGAGGCAGGTTTAGACAACATTAAGGATTAGGTGTTTTCGTTAAACACATTGTTAGTCCCTATGTCAATTATTTTAGTTAAATCATTAATTTATAATTTTATAAAGATCAAGGAATGTTATTTACAAATGGAATGAAGATGATCACAAACAACATTATTATCTTTTCCTAATTAATTTATTGCAATAATTATTGCAATGAAATGTTCGGATGATTAGGAAACTTTCTCTAGCATACAACTCATTTTCAAGTAGTTTATTGAGATATCAATCACCTCCACTATACCTCGTTATTATCATGGATCATTGGTTGTATTTAAACAAATCTTATTTTCAAGAAAGGTAAATATTATCAAGGCATTTACAAATATTTTAACTTATCACAATATTTTGAAGCATATCATGATTTTGAAAAAGGGGCTAAATAAGGAGACCCTTTTGAAACCTATTTATATTTTCTTTTACAATATAATATCTTTGCAAATACTTATGGTATTTTAAATGGACTTTTAATTGAATTTTTCCACTAAAATTTGGTCTGACTATTTTATAAAAATCATGTTTTATCATATGTTTTGACATTATATGTCATGCATGATTATTTTCCAAAATTAGATTTATGTGAACACCAATATGACCCACGTTGTACCTGGTGTATTGGATGAAGGATGGAAATGATTTTGAATGATCTCTAAATCATTGTGGCAATTAATGGACCTTCTACATATGGGAATGAGAAAACAATGAAACCAAGTGGACAACATGATCAAGGTTTGATGTACGTTATTCGGGGGATCGTTTCTTTTATCATATGGTGGTGAAATTAAAAAAATGACAATATATATAAGACATCACGAATTAAAATGTGGAGATCTTAATGATTTGGGATTAAAATGAGAGGTATAAAGAAACCATTAAGGTTAAAACATGTTCGGGTTATTTTTGAGTTTTATAAAAAAGAAAAACATGCAAACTGTGTGACAACTTGTTGCATCAGACAAAGATATGGGAATTGAACCGACAACCAATGTGCAATTAGGATTTATTTCCTACCACTAGAGTATATTATGTCACTGGTTAGAATGACTTATTATTTTTGGTTAAATGATTTTATTGATCATGAATAAGTTGATTTTGGATCTTATTTTTTTAGAATAGATATCCTTAGTATAATAAAATGATTTGTTGATTAAGTGATAAAAGTTATATTGGAAGAAGTTCACTATTTTGGGAACAAAATATGATTACGAAAAATATAATACTATGGGATCTCATTTGTGGAGTAATTATTGAAATTTTATTTTGGAATAATATCTATTTTATTTTTTACATATACATATTTGGGTTTTTTATGGAAATTACTAACCTATCATAGAGAATATTTGATTTGGTAAATTATGATTCAATGTGAGACTTTAAGAGTAGTATATGTATTTGGAGTTAAATGTTATGATTAACTGTGGAAGAATATGTGATTATATCCTTCTGAGTTTTGGGTTTTCATTTGAGTTTGGATTATTTTAATGAATTATAAGGACAATTGTGTATTGAATCGTCTTTCTTGATCTTTGTGTACTTTTTGTTATAAAGGATTACCCTTTTGAGGATTATATGGTATTTTACAAACCATTTTGGATTTGGTTGATGTCTAAAGACAAGAAAAATATATAGTTCATCTTTTGTGGATTATGTGATTATCTAGAATAAGATTCTTGTGCTTTTGATGTCACAATGTCTTTTTTAATTCTCATTATTTGGAGAAAATAATAGTTTTTGGTAGAAACTTATTAAAGGATGAAACTGTACATGAAGGTAAGCATATTTCATTATTCTATTATTCTTTGTAGAAAATTAATTCCAAAAAATTATGAAGAGGAACCTAAAACAAAAAACATTGTTGGTTTATATTTCCTACTGGGATATCAATGATCATTTAACACATCATAAGTTTGTGAATTTTGGGGGCTAACTTTCTCCTACTCTTTTTTTCTATCACTCTCTATCAAAACGTGACCATTTATTCTCTCTTCCATATCCATGTTTTCCTACATGGAATCCGATTATGGGTTTTCATGGGTGACCTTTTTTACTTATCTTTCATTCTTTTAAAGTGATAGTTTTACTATGTCTTTTACGATGTGGGACTTTTAATGAAGTTTCCAAGCCCAGTTTTAAAATTTCGAGGACCCAATTCCCATATGGGGGGAAGTATGTAACATCCCATGTAAATAAAGAACATTAAAATTTTCATATTTATTAATATTTTTCAATTAAATATTAATTCTACTTTAAAGTTGATGATATGTTCGATGGCGTACCAGATACACAACAATGGGTTTCTCTGAAATCTTACATTGCACACTAATAATATAATATTATTATTTTAAATGGAAGTAAATTCTTAACCGTTGTATTGGAGGGAATTAATGGAACATTCTACAATATGATTACACTTGTTTGTTTAATTTTTTTTTTACATTTATCCAATAAAATATATAGGCTTAAATGTGAATGAATCTATGCATAAATACTATAATATTATTTAAACGGTTGATTTTCCGCCTTTTGATAGAGGACCCTCTTAAAATCTAGTTTTGGTCATTTCTATATGATCTATCTGACAAAATGAAAATATTATTTAGATTCAGGAAATCATAATTTATATTGGGTAAATTTTTGTAATTTTTCTGATAATGTTCACTTTTTAATTGATAGTGAAAAAAATGTATTTTTAAATAAAAAGTTCATTTTAATCTAATTAATTTATATGGATAGATTATCAATTAAATTGGTTATAATGTTTAATTAGAATATATTTTTACCTTTTAATCCAATGTTGGAAATTGTAATTAATTTCACTTTGAAATTGGACATAAACTAGTTTCAATCTTTTAATAGTTAATATTTCTTAAAAACACACTTTTTGTTTTTGAAATCGGGAATTAATTTTAAATTTATTTCTGCCTCTTCTGTGTTTTGAATTTATAAAAATGAATTCCATATTTGGAATCAGTGGGTCCAAATTGTGTAAATAGGTAACTTTTATTTTTACACATTCTAAATATTTTACTGTAGTAAATATTTTATTTACCATGATTAAAGGGTAAATATAAAAAATAATGGTAAAATATAATATTATAATAATATTTAATTACACTAACATGTGTCCAAATCCTATTGCCTGATACATATCCAACCATGGTCATCCATGGGTAAACTTTCGGTCCCCATTGAGCCACATGGGAGTAATAATGACACTTTATATTAATTAATTTGATGTAAACACAAAAATGACATGAACAAATATCTTTTAGTAAATCAATTTTTACATAAGGTTGTCTAAGTTATCTTTTCGAATATAAATATTAATTAGAAAGCTAAAATAATATTCTACATCATGGTATTATTTTTTTTATAATTATTGTACATCAAATTAATTAAATTGTTTATGACACAATAATGATGCAGTATTTACCTCATTAATAAATGATTTAAATTAATAAGACTATAAATATTAAAACAATATAAAAAACCAATACAATTATTATTGGATGTTTTTATTTTGACCATTAGTAATCTTAAAATATATTTTAATGATTCTTTGACCTTTTATAACCAAATAAGAGTTTAAAATAAAATACTTTTTTCAAAATTTCATAAAGAGTCCCTCCTCTCCCTTATAAAAGGCCCTCACATCCTACCCATTTCTCACACTTCTCATGCTTTTTTCAAAAAAAAAACAATTATTCTCCAATAAGCTATCAAGATCCCTATATTCATCCTAGATTCCTTACCTTGGGCATAAATAACTTCAAGAAACATATTGGGATCAAACTAAACGGAGTTACCCGAATTTAAGGTAACGACTTCTCTTAAGTTATTTTGTTTCATTTTACTTATCCAACCCCCAAAACTCTTTGTATTGTTTTCTTTTATAAAAACACCAGTATCATCTATAAAATATTATTCTATTATAATAATTATTCAAACTACACTTACACACACCTCCATCTAATGGGTGAAGAACAAACTATTTCTATGGACGGAAAAATAACGCCTCATGAAGCGATGACTGTTCAAATATCTCCTATTGCCTCACATGGTGTCCATTATGATGAAACTATATTTATATATTATATATATTATGTTTTTTTCTATATTATTATTTAATTTTTATTTACAAACATACCTTTATGCTTTCCAATATGCGTAAACACGATAATTTCCGTTAACGTAGTGCGGACTAACTCCCCCTTAAGGTTATATGATTCGTTCATGAAATAAATGGAAAATATAAAGATGGAGTTAATGAAATTATGTAACATATATATCATATGATATTATACTATAATTAAAATATACCTATGTATCATTATGTTTTCATTCCATTAAATATTAAATAGAAATGAAAGTAGCGTTCATGCGTACGTACGACTTACCGTCTCCATTAACGGTGCATTTCATTTATTATCTCTAAAACTTTATGTACTATTATAAATATATATATATATATATATACTGGATATATATGATATATATGATATCAAATTAATTATTATCATTCTGGAGATAATGTGGTTTTGACCACATGGACAAATTCTAATTATAACAACTTCATTTTTAACTTAAATTTCGAACAACGACAAAATGTCCGATACGAACTCAAATAATTAACTAAATATTATTGCAAGGTAATTAGTGATTTAAAAGTAATAATAAACATTAATAGGGTTATATAACACATATAAATTAACTTAAGTATATTATTGAGGAAGAACAAGGAACATATGAGTCAAGTTGGACACAAGGTAAGGGATTTCTTATCTCACTTTTAATTCCGTGAGATTTCCATTGTTCACCACTTATTTTTTACATGTGGTGTATTGTGTACTTAAATTTTTATATATTATCTTTATTTTATTTATATTCATTGTATTATATTATTCATTTGTTGTTTATTATCTTTTTCTCATACGAATCGATTGATTACAATGTGGTAAATATTTTAAATCTCACTTTTTATTCCAATGAGATTCATGTTATGATGGACACTATTTCCTTTTGTATGGTGGATTTACTTACCATTATTGTATTATTTGGGTAATATACTATAATTTATTGGTATTTGCATATTCATTTTGTGATGTTTATTTCATGGGGTGTATGTTTCATAAGTTACCAAATCAGTAAGAGAACCACTCACCATCCTCTTTTAAAAAGAGTTATTATTGTTATGTCTTTTAATTTATAGCTTACTATATTGGGATATGTTCATATATATCCTTATTAATGTAAATTTTATGTTCAAGTTATGAGATATCCTTTTCTCTCTCATCAACTTATTTTCTAAATTTTAATGTGATATCGTTATGCTATCGAATTTCTGTAAGAAAACTTCTTAACCCAATTTCAATTTTTGGGTTAAACATCGACTTCTTGATTATATCATTCTATGAATATGTGTGAATAACCTCTGATTTTTTTATACATAATATCTAATTTTATTGGGTGTATTTATATTCTTCACACATAATTATGTAATTCATTTATCCTTAATCTAAGGATACCGTCTTTATAAGGGATTTCATCTAAATTTATATTTCCATTGAGACATCATTGATGATATGTACCAATTCATAATTATATGGTGTATATACTATCCATTGACATATTATATCATGAATACCTTTTTTCTCATGATATTCTTATATTCTGATTACATATTATTATTCAATTATTTGTATTCTAGGTTCTCCCATTTTTTTAATAACTCTTTAACTGAAATATCATTTTAAATGTTTTAAAGGTTTATTCTCTTAAATATTTCACATTTATGCCCACATATTAAAAATGGTTTTAAGGATTTATTCATATACACATGAATGTTTTTAAATTTAAATTTCATTTAGAATCTTCAAAGTGGTATGGGACACTTTGATTCAAAAATATCTTTATTTAACATTTTAAATGGTTTTTAAAATGATATGATAAAAGATTTGATTTTGTTAATATTGGAAATGAAATATTGTGATTAAAATGTGTAAATGTTATCATTCAATTATTTTTGTTTTATGTGTTTTGAGTATGGTTCTTGGGAATTTTTTATGCATATGAGGGGATTTTTGATAAACCCCGGGTGGGTGAACCCGATATAAATTTCCAAAGCATTGGGTGACATGACCGAGGTAGACATCAATGTTTCTCCTAAGAGATTTTTAGAATATGCTTTGATGGGTATTCCAATTTTGACTCCCTATGTAGTTGTGATAGCTACAATGTATGTTTGATATATATTACCCAAGTTACCTTTATGATTTATGATTTCTGTTTGAAATTCATAAATCTAATGATTTCATATGTTATGTTACTATTGAAAAGTATGGTTTCATTGTTTTGTATTTATTAATGGGATAAGGTTTTCATTCCTTATTTTATATCCCTTACCGAGATTTTTATGATCATCCCATGTTTTTTAAATGTTTTACAAAGGACTTAAAGATGAATAATGGTCAAGGATGGGATCAAGGAACAGTCATGTTGTTTTAAACATGGATCTAGACGTGACTCTTGTTTCAAGAGTTCATATTTTAGGAGAAAAATGGATACTAAGTAGAATTGTCTATATGATATATTCATTTTTTTATGTAAATGTTATGACCTAATTCTCCAAAACTATAAACCTGAGAATATCCTCAATTTAAATTATCCATTTACTTCAAGAATATGTAATGTTTTGGGATGGGTCCTTATATGAAGACATGAAAAAATAGTGTTTAAGATACTTTAGAAAGAGTATCTTTGGTTATTTTTAAGGGAACATATTAAAGATTATTTGAAGTCGGAAATGTAAATTTTTTAAATTAATCAAGAAATGAAAATATAGAGTATTTCATGATAATAATTTTATTTAGAAAAAAAAATTGTTTAATAAATTTTTTGGAGTGTATTTGAAAGTGGGTAAGTAACGAGGTTCTTCCCTTTAATCGGGTTTCCTTATCGGGAGGATTTGAGAAGGGAACCATATAAAACATCCATTTCAACTTTAAATAAATAATAATATATTGAGGTATATATGTTTTTAACATAAAAACATATTTTACATGGTGTATATAATAGGAAGTAAGAATTAAATTGGGGTAAGTAGAGAGAAAGCGTAACCCAAATGAAAATGGGTGTTCTGAAAGAATCTCTTACCTTATGTCTGAAAGTGTTCTGAATCTATTCTTAATGACCTTGATAATACAATAAAATTGAAGTATTTATTATTTAAGAACCTCTTAAGAAAATATTGAATTTATTATAATTTTATTAGGTTCATTTATTTCGATTTCATTGATGTATAGTGTTTAATTTTTTCATTTTAAGAGTGTTTGTATCGAGATTTTAATATCGGTTCCCTTAACATTAATTATGAGAGTACTTTTCAAATTAATGAAAAAATAAAATGGTGGAATTATATGATATTAATTCACATAAATATTTTTAACTGGTCAGCTATATCATTTTATTTTTAGATATTATAATAATTCATTAGATAAGAAGTTAATGATGAAAGTTAGTTTATTTTGGTGAATTTTCAATCATCGGGACTAGATTTATTTGATAAATTAATAAAATGTAGTTTTATTAGTTATATAACAAAAAATAAGATATTGAAAACATGTTTTAATTGTTTTTAACCACTATAATTATTTTATTTCCCTCCTTGAAGGTATTAATGGAAGATTAAAATGCATCATCCACAATCGTGGTGCATTAGCACATCATGGATGTTGTTTTCATTTTTAGAATAAAAGGATGAGAGAAGATGTGTGATGATCAATTAATCCATTGACATTGTAATATTATAGTATATAAATGATACTGGAGTTATCATTCCACTATTTTAGAGGTATTTGAGTATAATATTGGAATGTAATAGAAATTGAAAAGAACTTAAAAGAAGTCAAATGATGATTTTAAATCTTGAACATGTTCTGATTGAGATTCTTTTTAGGGAAGCTAGGTTTGACTTTTGTTGATAACAAAGGATCCTAGAAATGGAAAAGATATTTAATATACTAATTGAATATAATTTAACCAATATTTATGTCTTATAAGGTGTGAGGAGAAGTAGTGGTGAGGGGTTGTATTTATAGTTGGGAGATATGTGTTTTTTGAAAATGTTATTCGTTTGTTTATTATTTTGGATCAATAATATCAATATGGAAGATTCATGTGACTATATATAGAAACTAATTCGTGTCATTTATAACTAATGGTTCTTATATCATCTATACATCATTCATAACTAAATAATTCATGTATTTCGCTTATATTTTAAATTACTATATTTCAATATTCACCAAACAATTAATTTTCCCAAAAATTCATCAAATTTTTTTTTAGATTTTTATAATTCATAATTGGAATCCATTTTATTAAAATAATGTTCTAAATATGATAATTTTCATTTTTAATTAAAATCATCATTTATTAAACAAAATATTGTTTTTAAATTTATAACTGATATTATACCACGTTGAAATATTAAATAATATACCATAAAATAATCTTATTATAATAAGACAAAACATGTTAATTTACAAATCCATTTTATGTAAATAATTTTTTTAATCATTATATAAATTCTTAAATTGTAAATAAAAATTAATGTTAATTATTATATCATTTTTAAAAAATCTATTTAATTATTACTTTATACATTTTATTTTCATCGTTAATAAAACTAAAATTTATTTATAATTTCATAGGTTAGGTTACTATTCTATTGTAATAATTATTATTATTAATGGTCAAATCATTATTCCATTGGTAAAGATGCAATTCTTTTAGTATAAGTTCCTTAGTTTCTAGAAATAATTATTATTTCATTCATTATTTAGTTATAATGATTTTTCTGTGTTTATATGTGATTTTATATGATTTAAAACATAATTGTAAGGAGGAAAATTTCAGGAATTTAATTTTGGGTCATTACATTCTTCTTGCTGATGAACTTTCACCCTTAATATTTCATTTTAGAAACTAGGGGAAAACATGTGATGGGTTCTCTCCTTCATTTCTCCCCCCAGTTCCAATTTTTCATCATGATACTTATGATTCCTCTATAATAGATTGAATAGGTTAGTTGTCTTGTTGCATATAAATTTATCTCTATAGTCCAACAACATCATCAGTTGATCCTTGTATGAGATATAATTTTACAACTATTCGACCTCTGAATTCAACACATGTGAGGGATATGGTATGTACATACCCAAGAGGGATATATGGAATACATGATGTACTTGAGACATGTTAGTTGTAAGTTCTAGCTGAAAGGCCACAACTCTGACAGAATCATAAATTTCAAAGGGGCCGATTACCATGGACTCAACATTCCTTTCCTCACAAATCTAATAATCCTATTCCTTGTAGATATATAGAGGAGTACCATGTCTCTAACATTAAACTCTAGGTATCCTAGACAACATAATGCATAGATATTTTGTCGAATTCGGGCTTCTATAATGTGCTACAGGTTTATTATCACCTTTTCTACCATTTATTCTACCATTTCATGTACTAAAATCTTATGCTCAACAAATTTGTAATTCCCTGACCCTAGTTTCTTGAATCTGGTGCATTATTTATTAAAGTTGAATGATCATAATAATGATGAATCTTGAATTATTGATCAATTTAGTAGCCGTGGAAAAACTAAATACAAACATAAAGTTTCATAATACATATTTAAATGAATGACAACATAAAAAATCCTTTGAAAAAATTCTTATTCAGTTTATTCATCCCTATAAGTCATCCATAATGTAAATATTTTCATTACATGGATAATGAAACAAAATATTGGGGTGAGCACAGATTATTAGTAAGGGTAAATAATTCAAGGTAAACTATCATAAATAAGTATTTAATTTTAACGCAAGATGTGTAATAAAAACAGAAGCCTTTTAAACATAAACATGAACATAATATGGAAATATAAAATCAAAAAAATACCATATAAACATGCACATGGATATTTTACTAGTCTAGTAATAACATGTAATTACTAACCTTATAAAGACGGAATACATAATGTGGGGCATCTAAAACACACCGTCAAGGCATCATTAAAGTCACCGTACTTAATTGGGTAATAAATTATAAAAAAACAACACATAATTGTCTCATGAGTCTGACCAATGCATAGAGGGGATTTAGAAGGCCTAACCCAACACTTCAAAATTCCATTGAATTCCTATTATGATCGGGGTAAAACATAACCAACATAATCATTTATATAATAAATATCATATGAAATGTTAATACTTAAACATTAATCTCTGAATGATATCAAAGTAGAACATCCACATTCATTATAAGGCCCCAGCCTTAAAACTTACTTAATCCTGAGTTATTAAAAGATTACACATTGAGGATCTTTTTAGGTATAGAGTTTTAGAGAATTAGATCATAAAACGTTCATTACATTCCACATTTAAACAATGTGGTTACATAAATATAGTATTCATTTTTCCCATCAACGGAAACATATTTAAAATAAAACATGGATTCTTCCTTGACACTTCCTTAACACTATCATATCATGTACCTTTCCCTTGACCTGTGAAAAACATTTCAAAAAAACTTGGGATGAGCATAAAAATCTCAGTAAGGAATATAAAAATATGGAAAGGAAACATGAGTACATGTATACATAAGAATGAAATCATACTTTACACATAAAACATAAGCACTTTAACATATGTCATAAAATCATAAATAAATCATAGAAATCATAAGACATAAAGGTAACTTGAGGCATTCATAAAATTCTTACACAGGGGGTAACCCTCTTGGTTACGTTTGGAATACCCACCACAGTATATTCCCTAAAAGGCTTTAGAGAAACCTTAACATTTCACTCCTTCGCATTACCCAATGCATTGGAGAGCTATATCGGGCTCACCTGCCCTTAGATTATCACGGAACCACCCATATTCATAAAAATTCCCAAGAACCATAACATAATCATAGCCTTTAACTTCAGCATAAAGGAATTATAACATTCCCACATTGCAAAAACAATATAACATTTTACGATATTGAAATAATTAATCCATTCTAAAAACCAATTTCAAAACCATTTAAAACATTTAATAAAGAGATTTTTGAATCAAAGTGTCCCATTACACCTTGAAGATTTTAACATTTTAAACCATTAATATCCATATAAATAAATTCTTAAAACCATTTTGAAAACATGGATATTAATATGAACAAATCATTAAAACATTTAAAGCGATATTTTTGTTAAAGGGTTTTCACCAAAATTAGAGACACTTGAATACAATAATTGAGGAATAACATTTAATCAGAACATTATAATATCATGAGAATAAATATATTCATGATATAATATTCCGAAGGACATTATATACACCATATAAGAGTTAATTGGAGCATAACAACAATGATGTCTCAATAGAAATGTAAAATGTGATGAAATCCCATATAATGATGGTATCCTTAAATTAAGGAAAAATCAATCTCAAAATTATGTGTGACAAAAATAAATACACCCAATATAAGTGGATATTAAGTGTAAAACAATAAAATGTCATTCACACATATTAAAAGGATGACATATTCAATAACTACATGTTGAAACCAACGAAATCAAAATTGGGTTAAAAAGTTCCCTTGGTAAAATTCGACAGCCTAACGACGTCACTTCAAAATTCAGAAAATGAGTTGATGAGAGATAAAAAGTGTATATCATCACTTGGAAAAAAATTTACATCAATAAGGATATAGAATAACATATCCCAACATAATATTATGTGAATTATAAGACATAACAAAATAAGTCTTTTAAAAGAGGAGGGTGAAAGGTTCCCATACTGACATGGGTATCTTTCGAAACATACACCCCGTGGAAGAAGGACAATAAAAAATTGATGTAAATACTAATAAATTAAATTATATAACACAATGAGTAAAATAATGGGAAGTACACACACCACTCAATGGAATTTGTGGAATATGTAGAATAAATCTCACGGGAATAAAACTGAGATGAAAAATCCCTTCCGAAAACTCGGCAGCCTAACGACGCCACTTAAAACTTACAAAAATGGATTTCTGAGATCAAATATGGTCTCTCATCATATTAACATAAAGTTTGCATCCGGAGGAATATAAAATAATATCCACAAACATAACGAATAGGAGCTTAAATGAAGTGACAAAAAGGAGAGTACTTATAAAGAAAGAGATAGGTTAGATCTCTTACGAAAATTCGGCACCCAAACGGCGCCACTCAAAACTTCCAAAATGGATTGATGAGAGGGAATATGGTATCTCATCATATGAAAATAAAAATTAAAGTAATATTAATATAAAAGAACATCCCAATCACATGAAAGATGAGCTTAAAAAGAATGACATAAAAGAGTGTACTTAAAAAGAAAGAGATGAGTAGGATCTCTTACGAAAATTCGGCAGCCTAACAGCGCCACTCAAAACATCCAAAATGGATTGATAAGAGAAAATAGGATCTCTCATAATATGAACATAAATATTACAGTAGGAGTAATATAAAAGAACATCCCAATCATAAGAAATATGAGCTAAAAAGGAATGACATAATAGAGTGTACTTAAAAAGAAAGAGAGAGGTTGGATCCCTTACCTCGGGTCCGACTTGACTCGATCATTCTTTAACGTCCTGAATATTAAAATTGAGTTAATTTATACTTCCTTAATAACCTTTTTCAAGTTCATTATTCATTTTATATAACTTATTTCCCTGTTATAAACATTATGTAATTATTTAAGTTAATAATGTTTGTTTTGTCGATATTTGGTTCTTAAGTCGAAAGTGGACTTCTTACAATTACATGTTGTTCGTGTGGTCAAAGTTTCATTATATCCAGAATGATATTCATGATTTGGATATCATATATATCATATTTATCAATATTATACATGTATTTATAATATTACATAATCATTTAGAGGTAAGAAATGAAATGCACCGTTCATGGAGACGGTAAGCCGTACGTACTCATGAACAATACTTTCATTTCTATGTCATATTAATGGAATTAAAACTAAATGAGAGGTATGTATATTTTAATTACAGAATTATATTCATAATTTATATGTAACATAAATCATATTTAATAACTTTAAATCCATCCTTTATACATCCCACATATGGCATTAACGAATCAAATCACTTTGAGGGGGCGGTAGTCCGCACTTCCTAAAATGAAATTATCGTGTTTACCCACAATGGAAACCATAATGGTTTGAAAAAAAAGAAAAATAAAGAAGCTTAATTAAAACATAAACATATTATATATCATATATAAATATAGTGACATCTTAATGGACACCTTTGAAGGTGTTATATGAGTGTTGAACAATCATCGTTTTGTGAGGCGGAAATTCGCCGTCCACAGAAACAGTATGTTCTTTAATGATTTGATGTAGGTGTGTGTAATTTTATATATAATCCTTCTTATAACAACATCCTAGTATATGTAATATACTAGTGTTGTTACAAAATAAATGAATAAAAAGAGTATAGGGGGTTGGAGAAGTAAAATAAAACAAAAGGACTCAAGTGAAGACATTACCTTAAAATCGGGTAACTCTTTTTGATTTCAGCTCAAAGGTTTCCTTGGTAAGACTTATGACCAAATTGAGACTTCAAGGAGTAATAGAGTGATGTGGAGAGGCAAAATGAGCAGGGTTCGGCCGAGCCAAATGCTTTTTATGTTTGGGTAAGGAGGTAGAGGTGGGGGCCTTTTATAAGAGGAGAGGAGGGGCACTCTTGGAAAGTAAAGAAATGATTCTTTATTTGAAAATGTGTTTCGGATTTAAAGGGTCCCAGATTGATATAATTCTAGGATAAGGTGATAATGTTTTGAAATCAACCAATCCAATAGTTTTTGGACATTTATAGGTCATATATTTTAAATTATCTTTTCATTTTATATAAATCCTTTATTAATGAGGTAATCGATGCATCATTATGAGGTCAAAAATAATTTTATTTATTTAATTTCTAAAAATTATAAAAAAAATGTCATGATGTATTAAATCTTTTTATCATTCAAATTAATATTTATAGTCAAAAATCTGACTTGTATAACCCTATGTAAAAATTGTTTTAGTAAAACAACTCATGTTTGTGTCATTTTTAGTTTTACATTAAATAAAAAGTTATTTATGTCATTTCCCAACCAAAGTGGCTCCATGGGGTCTCCATGTTGACCCATGGATTGTATTGGTCGACCATGACACATCCAATAAGGGTAGGACATGTTTCAAACTCATCTAATATTATTAAAACATTATTTTTAACTTAAACTACACTAATAACTCTAATCGTGATTTAAAACTTAAAAGTTACTATTCAACAAAAAATTATTTTAATTCCATTGATCCACATTATACTTATTAATGACAACCATGTATGTCTGATTTTTGAAATTCGAAACACCGAGCTGGCAAAGTTTCATTTAAACGAAAAATCAGTTTCTTTAACTACCACTTAGTGGTTTCACTATTCATAAAAAATTGATGTTTTTCAGAAAAATACCAAAAATTCACCGTAAGCAATATTTGATATTCCAAACTCAAAAATGATGTCTATTTTACAAAATTAAAAACATATAAGTTTAATTAATTATTTTAATAATTAATTCCCGCTGTCAAAAAAATAGCGTGTTTTGAAAAAATAATATCTTTTAAAAGATTGACACTAGTTTAAGTCCAATTTCAAATTGAAATTAATTCCAATGACCATTATTGGATTAAATGGTAAAAATATATTCAAATTTAACTTTAAAAACAATTCAAAATATAATATAATCATATAAATAAATTAGATAAAGAAGGGGTTTTGAATTAAAATACAGCATTTTTCACTATTCATAAAAAAATGAACATTATGGGAAAGATACCAAAACTTTACACAAAGAAAATTTTGATGTCTAGATTCTAAAGAAGAATTTTATTTTGTAAAATATAACACATAAAGTTGTCAAAAATTGGATTTATAAGAGGTTCTCCATCAAAAGGTGGTCAATCGACCTTCAAAAGATTATTAGAATGTTTACACTTAAAATTTAATTCATTCATATTTTTAATCCTCTAACATTTATTGTAAAAATTAAAAATATTTTACAAACATATATAATCATTTTTTAGTTAGTTCTGTTAATTCCCTCCATTACAACGGCTAGGCGTTAACTACCATTTATGATAATATTATTTTATTATTATAGTGGAACGTTTGATTTCAAAAAAACTCGTTGTTTCATATTTGGGTAAGCCATCAAGCATAGCATTCCCTTTAAATTTATATTAATATTTTATTCACAAATATGGATAAATAAAAAAATGTCATATTCTTTATATACCTGGGGTGTTACATCCTTCCCCCTTTTGGGAATTGCGTCCTCACAATTTTAAAATTGGGCTTGGAAACTTCATTGAAAATCCCACATCGGAACAAGAGTCAGTAAAACAATCACTTTAAAATAAAGAAAGATAAGTACAGATGTCACCTGAGTTAACCCATACTAGAATTCCATGTAGGAAAACATGGGAATGGAGGAGAAAATATAGGGTCATGTTCTGATGGAGAGTGATAGAAAACATGTTTAGGAGAAAGATAACCACAAGAAAATCACAAACTTGTGATGGGTTAAACGGTTTTCGATTTCCCAGTTGGAAAAGGTAATAGACAACATTTTTGTTTTAAGTTACGTTTTATTGAGTAATTTATTCATAGAGAAACATAATTACTTATCATGATGACATTCAAATTTTATTATATTTCTTAAACAAACTCATATTTTCTCCATAAGATGAGTAGTTTGGAAGAATTGTTCACTATAATCAACATTAGAGAATCACCTAATCCACAAAAGAGAACTATATACTTCCCATGCCTTTAGATGTTAACCAAAACCAAAACCAAAATTGTTAGTACAAGGTCAGATAATCCAGAAAATGATAACCCTTTATAAAAAGAAAATCTATTATTAATCTCCAAAATTTGTCCAACAAAACCCAAAGTTCAACGACGACCATTCGATAAACAATTTGTCCATAAAATTATTCAAAGTAAACCAAACTAATATTGAAACCCAAATATTTTATGGATTTAGTAACATAGTCTTCCAAGGTACAAATTAACTTTTACCTCCAAATAACATCGGTTGCTCTTAAATTCTCATATTCAAAATTAATTAACCTAATCACATATCCTCGATGAAAGGTTAAGCATTTCCATAGATAACCCAAAATAAACTTACTATTTTTTCCTAAAATCATCTAACTAAAATGAATTAGTCAAACTAACCAGAGACTTCATGTAGTCCAGTGGTAGGCAATAAATACCCGTCGCAGTTTGGTTGTTAGTTCGATTCTCGTAGCTTTGTCCGACACGACGGGTTGTCACACGGTCTGCATGTTGTCTTTTTTCAAAAACTATATAATTCTTAAAACATTCCCCAAAATGAGATAAAATATTCAAAAATATTCATATCATATTTTAACCACAAGTTTATCTCATGCCTTTCATTTTCCATCATAACATATAATAACCCATAATTACCTCAATAGTAAGGATCATATAAACTCTAATGGTTACCTTTATAATTATTACCTGAACATCCACATCGATTGGTCATCTTGTACATGATGTATTACAGATAATATCAAGGTTTAAGTGGTTGATCATGACTCCTTGATAGTTGGTTTAGAACAACCACGAGTTTCCTCATTGAGTCCCCCATTTTATCTAGTATCTTAATCAGAGAACCACCACAGTTTCCTTCAAACCTGTTGTCTCTTTGGTGCCTGCTAGATCCATCCATTCACTAAAAAATGAAATGTCAGTGTGAGTATATCAACAAAACCATAATGTACTAATGAGGAAGGTAAACACTAAGATATACTTACTCATTCAATTTATCTAAAACTAAGACTCTTTCTGAAATCCTAACCATTATGGTAATGTCACTTATGCTTAGAGAATACCCTAACCTCTAATGTTATCTAAACCGACCTTTGGTACCAACTATAAGGCCCCAGCCTTAAACCTTACTTAATCTTGAGTTATTACAAGATTACACATTGAGGATCTTTTCAGGTATAGAGTTTTAGAATATTAGATCATAAAACTTTCATTACATTCCACATTTAAACAAAGTGGTTACATAGAGATAGTATTCATTTTTCCCATCAATGGAATCATATTTAAAATAAAACATGGATTCTTCCTTGACACTTCCTTGACACTATCATATCATGTACCTTTCCCTTGACCTGTGAAAAACATTTCAAAAAAACATTGGATGAGCATAAAATGATCAGTGAGGGATATAAAAATATGGAAAGGAAACATGAGTACATGTATACATAAGAATGAAATCATACATTACACATAAAACATAAGAACTTTAACATACCTCATAAAATCATGAATAAATCATAGAAATCATAATACATAAAGGTAACTTGAGCATTCATAACATTCTTACGTATGGAGTAACCCTCTTGGTTATGTTTGGAATACCCACCACAGTATATTCCCTAAATCTCTTCAGAGAAACCTTAATTTTTCACTCCTTCGTGTTACCCAATGCATTGGAGAGCTATATCGGGCTCACCCGCCCTTTGTTTATCACTGAACCACCTGTCTTCATAACAATTCCCAGGAACCATAACATAATCATAGAACATAACATAAGCATAAAGGAAAGATAACATTCCCACATTGGAAAAACAATATAACATTTTAAGATATTGAAATAATGAATCCATTCTAAAAACCATTTTCAAAACCATTTAAAACATTTAATAAAAATATTTTTGAATCAAAGTGTCCCATACCACCTTGAAGATTTTAAAATTTTAAACCATTAATATCCATATAAATAAATTCTTAAAACCATTTTGAAAACATGGATATTAATAAGAACAAATCATTAAAACATTTAAAATGATATTTTGGTTAATGGGTTTTTACCAAAATTAGAGACACTTGAATACAATATTTGAGGAATAACATTTAATCAGAACATTATAATATAATGAGAATAAATGGATTCTTTATATAATATTTCAAAGGACAGTATATACACAATATAAGATTGAATTGGTTCATAACAACAATGAAGTCTCAATTGAAATGTAAAATGCGATGAAATCCCTTATAAAGAAGGTATCCTTAAATTAAGGATAAATCAATCGAAAAATTATGTGTGACAAATATAAATACACCCAATATAATTTGACATTAAGTGTAAAACAATAAAAGGTCATTCACACATATTCAAAGGATGACATATTCAATAACTACATGTTGAACCCAAAGAAATCGAAATTGGGTTAAAAAGGACCCTTGGTAAAATTCGACAGCCTAACGACGTCACTTCAAAATTCAGAAAATGAGTTGATGAGAGATAAAAAGGGTATCTCATCACTTGAACATAAAATTTACATCAATAAGGATATAGAATAATATATACCTACATAATAGTATGTGAATTAAAAGACATAACAGAAGTAGTCTTTTAAAAGAGGAGGGTGAAAGGTTCCCTTACCGACATGGGTAT
The DNA here is from genome assembly GCA_963277665.1 of Viscum album. Taxonomy (NCBI): domain Eukaryota; kingdom Viridiplantae; phylum Streptophyta; class Magnoliopsida; order Santalales; family Viscaceae; genus Viscum; species Viscum album. The sequence goes on along the minus strand of OY728165.1, from coordinate 2,083,768,959 downwards.
CTTTCGAAACATACACCCCGTGAAAGAAGGACCATACAAAATTGATGTAAATACTCATAAACTAAATAATATTACACAATGAGTAAAATAATGTGCAGTAAATACACCACTCAAAGGAATTTTTGGCAAATGTAGCATAAATCTCACGGGAATAAAAGTGAGATGAAAAATCCCTTATGAAAACTCGGCAGCCTAACGATGCCACTTAAAACATAAAAATATGGATTGATGAGATCAAATAGGGTCTCTAATCATATTAACATAATGTTTACATCATGAGGAATATAAAATAACATCCCCCAAAATAACAAAGAGGAGGTTAAAAGAAGTGACATAAAGGAGAGTACTTAAAAATAAAGAGAGAGGTTAGATCTCTTACGAAAATTCGGCAGCCTAACGGCGCCACTCAAAACTTCAAAAATGGATTGATGAGAGAGATTAGGGTCTCTCATCATATGAACAACAAAATTGCAGTGATATTAATATAAAATAACATCCCAATCACGTGAAATATGAGCTTAAAAGGATGGACATAAAAGAGTGTACATAAAATGAAAGAGAGGAGTAGGATCTCTTACGAAAATTCGGCAGCCTAACAGCGCCACTCAAAACGTCCAAAATGGATTAATGAGAGAAAATATGGTGTCTCATAATATGAAAATAAAACTTATTGTAGGAGTAATATAAAAGAACATCCCAATCATAATAAATATGAGCTTAAAAGGAATGACATAAAAGAGTGTACTTAAAAAGAAAGAGAGAGGTTGTATCCCTTACCTTGGGTCTGACTTCACTCGATCGTTCTTTAACATATTGAATAATAAAGTTGAGTAAATTTATAATTGCTTAAGAACATTTTTAAAGTTAATTATTCATTTTCTATCACTTATTTCCATGTTATAATCATTATGTAATCATTTAAGTTAATAATGTTTGTTTTGTCGATATTTGGTTCTTAAGTCGAAAGTGGACTTCTTACAATTAGATGTTGTTTGTGTGGTCAAAGGTTCATTATATCCAGAATTATATTCATTATCTTTATATAATATATATCATATTTATCCAGAATATACATGTATTTATAATATTAAATAATCATTTAGAGGTAAGAAATGAAATGCACCATTCATGGAGACGGTAAGCCCTACGTACGCATGAACGCTGCGTTCATTTCTATGTCATATTAATGGAATTAATACTAAATGAGAGGTATGTATATTTTAATTCCAGATTTATATTCATCATTTATATGTAACATAAATCATATATAATATCTTTAATTCCATCCTTTATACATCCCACATATGGCATTAACGAATCAAATCACTTTGAGGAGGCGGTAGTCCGCATTTCCTAAAATGAAATTATCGTGTTTACCCACAATATAAACCATAAAGGTATGCCAAAAAAAAAATCTTAATTAAAACATAAACATATTATATATCATATATAAATATAGTTTTATCTTAATGGTCACCATTGAAGGTGTTATATGAGTGTTGAACAATCATCGTTTCGTGAGGCAGAAATTCACCATCCACAGAAACAGTATGTTCTTTATCCATTAGATGTAGGTGTGTGTAAGTGTAGCTAGAATCCTTCTTATAACAACATTATAGTATATGTAATATACTGTTTATGTTACAAAATAAATGAATAAAATGAGTTTAGGGCGTTGGAGAAGAAAAATAAAACAAAAGGGCTCAATTGAAGACATTACCTTAAAATCGGGTAACTCTTTTTGATTTGAGCTCAAAAGATTCCTTGAGAAGACTTATGCCCAAAGTGATGATTCTAGGAGTAATATAGTGATGTGTAGAGGCAAAATGAGCAGCTGTTGGATGAGCCAAATTCTTTGGATGTGTGGGTAAGGAGGTAGAGGTGGGGGGCTTTATAAGAGGAGAGGAGGGGCACTCTTGGAAAGTAAAGAAATGTTACTTTATTTGAAAATGAGTTTCAGATTTAAAAGGTCCCACATTGATATAATTTTAGGATAAGGTGATAAAGTTTTTAAATCCACCAATCCAATAGGTTTTGGACATGTTTAGTTCATATATTTTAAATTATCATTTCATTTTATTTAAATCCTTTATTAATTAGGTAATTGCTGCATCATTATGATGTCATAAATAATTTTATTTATTTAATGTATAAAAATTATAAAACAAATATAATGATGTATTAAATCCTTTTATATTTCCAGTGACTATTTATAGTAAAAAATCTGACTTGTATAACCCCATGTAAAAATTGTTTTTGTAAAACAACTCATGTTTGTGTCATTTTTACTTTTACATTAAATAAAAAGTTATTTATGTCATTTACCAACCAAAGTGGCTCCATGGGGTCCCCATGATGACCCATGGATTGTCTTGGTTGGACATGACACATCCAATAAGGGTAGGACATGTGTCAAGCACGTCTAATATTATTAAAACATTATTTTTACCTTAAACTACACTATTTATCTCTAATCGTGATTAAAAACTTAAAAGTTACTATTCACCAAAAAATTATTTTAATTCCATTGAACCACATTTTACTTATTAATGACAACCATGTTTTTCAGATTTTTGAAATTCAAAACACAGAGCTGGCAAAGTTTCATTTAAACAAAAAATAATTTTCTTTAACTACCACTTAGTGGTTTCACTATTCATAAAAAATTAATGTTTTTCAGAAAAATACCAAATATTCACCCTAAGCTATATTTGATATTCCAAACTCAAAAATGATTTCTATTTTACAAAATTCAAAACATATACGTTGCATTAATTAATTTAATAATTAATTCCCGCTGTCAAAACAAATAGCGTGTTTTTACGAAACAATATCTATTAAAAGATTGACAATAGTTTAAGTCAAATTTCAAATTGAAATTAATTCCAATGACCATTATTGGATTAAATGGTAAAAATATAATCTAATTTTACATTAAAAACAATTAAAAAGTTAATCTAATCATATAAATAAATTATATTAAAAAGAGTTTTTGAATTAAAATACAACATTTTTCACTATTCATAAAAAATGACCTTTATCGAAAAGATACAAAAAATTTACACAAAGTAAATTTTGATGTCTCAATTATAAAGTAGAATTTTATTTTGTAAAATATAACACATAATGTTGTCAAAATGTGGATTTAAAAGAGGTTCTCCATCAAAATGCGGTTAATCAACCTTCTAAAGATTATTAGAATGTTTACGCTTAAAATTGAATTCATTCACATTTTTAATCCTCTAACATTTATTGTAAAAAGTAAAAATATTTGAAAAACATATATAATAATTTTTAGTTAGTTCTGTTCATTCCCTCCATTACAATGGCTAGGAGTTAACTACTTGTCAAGATAATATTATTTTATTATTATAGTGCAACGTAAGATTTCAAAGAAACTCGTTGTTTCATATTGGGTAATCCATCAAGCATATCATTCCCTCTAAATTAATATTAATATTTTATTCACAAATATGGATAAATATAAAAATGTTATATTCTTTATTTACCTGGGGTGTCACATTCATATATACAATAAAACCTTCAATACAATATGGAAGATTTTATAATATTATATTAACCTTAATTAAGAATAAAATCCCCCAATTTTTGTTTATATAGATGAAAGTGATCAAAAATCATTAAACTCTTTTAAAAATATCCCTTTTTACATTAAATTCATTTGAAACCCTACATAATTAAGAAAGAAATCATTTCATTTGAATATAATTTAGTATTATTTAATGGGATGATTAAAATGTTAGGGCATCATAAAGTAAAATAATAACCACTCACTCCATATGAGATAAAATACATTCTTTCCATAATTTTTTGAATAGGTCATATAGTACCACATTTGGAAAATAATAGAAAGATTCCTTTCATGGCATTTTATAAAAATTAAATCATTAGTATAAATGATATTTTACATAGTAATCTTGGAATGTAAAAATTATTTTAAAATAAATTTATAAGAAAAATGTGTGTGGATGATAAAAATGTCCCATAAGATACTTACCTATATACAATGTCGGATAATAATGAGATAGTGAAATCAACCCTTACCTTGTACTTTATTTTAGTCAAGGGTGAATTAACCTCTCCTATAATGGATAAAGATTATTAATAAATTATAATAGTACCATATACATATTTATGATATCATATACAATCTTCTTATCTCATTTTCTTAATAATATTTCAATATTACAATTTTTCGGGTGTTAATTATTTGTTTTCTTATGGATGATTTCTTAAGTAATTCCAATTCCTTTTGTATAAGATATATTTTATTTTAAAAAATAATTATATTAAGTTCATAAATATTATATTTAAATATCATATGATGTATATAATCAATCATGAGTGGTTTTTTCCCTCGGAATTCGGGGATGACCTCCTAGATGGGAGATTCAAACGTTCCGATCGGTTTCTAACGGGTTGGTTCATAGAACTGGAAACATCCAATGATTCTACATCCGTTTGGACCTACTTTCCATAGGTAGGCACTCATTATCTGGTGAAATTATGAGGCTTAGGAATTTTCATTGGTCGATAGGATGGGAGGTTGGACTCATCAAACCTTTTTGAGGGAAATTATTGTCTATTCCAGGACTCTCTTTATAGATTTAAGTTATGTTCGTGAATCCTTATTACATTACCAAGTATAAAATGAGCTTTCCTTCAGTTTTGACAAACATTGATTAAACATGTAAGAAATTTAGAGAATCTTTTTTATGTATTTGAGGTTCTTCATCAATAGAGAATCATCTATATCTATTTAGAGATTCTTGGTCAATGGTATCCTTCAAAACATTTGTATAAAAGTCTTCTGGTCATTATGATGACCAGGTTGGTTTTAAAGCCACTCAATGGGGCACTTGAAGTTTATTGTCATTCAGAAGGACATGAATTATTTCAGAGTTGGGATCGAACCCGTAGATGGGCTACCTACGTATCCTTTGTTTTGGAAAAGGAATCAGAACCCACATAGTTCGAATAAAGGAGTATGATGTTTATGATTGATGGATCAAAGAAGGATGTCATAATTACTTTTAGCCTCTAATATCATGTGAGTCATGCTCGATGTGAGAAACAAGAGGTATTGGTAATAAAATAGATAATTGTACTATGAATGATGTAATCATAAGAAACGGTTTGGGGATTATGTATGTATGACTTCCCAGATAAATAAAAATAGGATTTACTTTAGGGAGAAAATCCAGGAACATGGTCCATAAAGGTATATGTGCTTCATGGAGATTTGAATACTCTTACTTGGGACATATTCCTGAAAAGGAAACCCAAATTAGGAGAGGATTGATAACTGGGTTTTACTCCTGAAAAGGAAGCCCAAAATTTATGACTGGGACTTATTCATAAAAAAGGAGGCCCAGGTTAGGGGACTTGGGGCTTACTCCTGAAAAGGAAGCCCAAAATTATGACTGGGACTTATTCCTGAAAAAGGAGACCCACGTTAAGGGATTATGACTGGGACTTATTCCGAAAAAAGGAGGCCCAGGTTAAAGATTAAGGTTTGGGGCTTACTCCTGAGAAGGATGCCCAAAATTTATGACTGTGACTTATTCCTAAAAAGGAGGCCCAGGTTAAGGATTAAGGTTTGGGGCTTACTCCTTAGAAGGATGCCCAAATTATATAACTGGGACATATTCCTAAAAAAGGAGTCCCAGGCTAAGGATTAAGGTTTGGGGCATACTCCTGAGAAGGATGCCAAAAATTTATGACTGAGACTTATTCCTAAAAAGGAGGCCCAGGTTAAGGATTAAGGTTTGGGGCTTACTCCTGAGAAGGATGCCCAAATTAGAGGACTTATGACTGGGGATTATTCTTTAAAAGGAGAACCAGTTTAAGGATTCTCTCATCATAAAGGATGAGGTTGAATTAATGAACTCTCCATATTTAATGACATAAGGATATTTAAATCACTAGGTTTTGAGAGATATTCCACAGAATTCCTTTCAAATAAGGAAGTCAAATCAATAAATCATGCCATAAATGTTTTTAAAGTGTGTCTTGAAGACTGAATCTTAAATAGGAAATGAGTAATGGATTAAGTGGGCTAAAATGGGCAAGATGGGCACCCAAAATGAAAGGGGCATGCAAGTCTTGGACGACGCGCAAGTACTGCGTAGGCGCGCAAGTATTGGTCGCGTAGGTATACTTGCGTGACACGTGGTGTATTTGCACGATGGTCAACCTGCATTTGAAATACTTTAGTGACTCTTTATTAAATCCTTTATAATCCTCTTGAGGTTCTTCCAGAAAAGGGACGTGAAAGTTCTATCGAAGGAGTAAGGCGGCGCGCAAGTGTGACCACTTCTATTAAGGGCTAGCCACTCAGGCGTGCAAGTGTTGATGAGTTTAAACACTTAGGCCTTCCTCCCTCTCTTTAGATCTTCCGTTCTAGGTAAAAAATAACCTTAGAAGTGTTCCAGAAGCTTTGAGAAGAGACTTGGGTGTCGGGAGCTTCAATCCGAGTTTCTGGAAAATGATCCCCGTCGCATAGGGGGGCCATAGGGTCTATTTATAGGTAGGAGAAGACCCCGGGCAGTTACCAGGCGGTTACTAGGCGGTTATCACTTAGGTCGCACAAGTGACTTGCGCGCCAAAGTGCGTCGCGCAAGTCCACTTACATGACCATGAGGAGACTTTCACGGCATATTGTAAAATTTATCCTTGTTCATACCTTTGTCGATTTTTGATGTTTTCTTCAAAGGATGAATCCCTTTGGACTAAGGTATTTCCCTTTTTTCAGTCGTTTAGACTCTGTGATGGAAAGGAGCGTCAACAAAAGTCCCCCCTCAGAGTTGGATCCGGAGAGAATATTGGATTTGACTCTGAGGTGAAAATAAAAACAAGAAATATGGTAGTTTAAAGTCATGCATGCTAGACATACCAAGGCTAATGTTTAAGGTCGAAATAGCTTTTGACAGAAATGGATTAGAATTGACTCAATTCCTTGACAACTCATCTGAAAACATATTACCATACTCATGTTTGAGGGAGAAAAAAATGTAAACTATGGCTTTAAGAATATTTGAATCTGAGGAATGATATGAAAAGGATCTAAAAGGCATCAGAAGAAGTAGTTTCCAAGAATGAAGTTACCATTATTTAACAAACCCACTAGGGGGTTGAATTAGGCAGGGCCACCTAAGGGCATTGGCTGCATAGTTAAATAAAATAGTATCTTTTGGCTAACAAGTCTGTTATGTAGACTGTTTATGCAAGGCCACCTATGGGCACGTGCTGCATAGTCAGGCAAAAAGAATTCACAGAAATATAGTTTCCTAGTGCTAAAAGCCAATGAATGTTTATGGAGATTCAAATTTTATAAATTATAGAGTTTGATGTATGGAAAGAGGTACTTGAATATGGAGAAGACATTTTTAGACAATATTATTGAAGAACTGGATGAATATATTACTCCTACGAAGGTCTGACCCAAATGTAAGGAAGAACAATAAACCATAGACTTGAATACATTCAGATCATGAAAAAGGATATGGGACAAATATGTTAAGGATTACTAGTTTTTTGTGGATTCCTACATACTGTCGTTTAAGACAAATAAGGACAAAAGAGGAATTCTTCCCTAGAATGAAGTTACCATCATTTAACAAACCCGTTAGGGGGTTGAATTATGCAGGGCCACCTAAGGGCATTGGCTGCATAGTTAAATAAAATAGTATCTTTTGGCTAACAAGTCTGTTATGTGGACTGTTTATGCAAGGCCACCTATGGGCACGTACTGCATAGTTAGGCAAAAGAATTCTCATAAGTTTGACATTTTTGTGACTAAAAAGTCACGAAAAGGGTTATGATGATCTGAAAATATTTAAGGTTAGGATTATAAGACAAAAATATGGGTGTTTTCCAATGTATATAGAAATACATAGGTCAATGATAACCGTAAGCATGTTGTGGCTGGGTCTTGAATTGATATTTTGGACTCCACTACGTATCTCATAAGAATGAGAATCAAGCCATACGTAGTTCTTGAAATGCAGTTTAACTTCATGAAGGACGAAAGTACGAGACATCTTAGTTTAGGGTCATAGAGTTCGGACCATAATAATGAATACACAGTGTGTGTTTGCAAGAGGACCTTTCAGCCAAGGGACTGAATGTGAAATTTGTGGCTAGGCCCAAAAGAATTGGGGCTGGATTCAAGGGATACTCGAACGTTCCTACATATCCAATAATGATGGGAATCAATCCCACGTAGTTCTAGACTTACCCTTTATACAAATTTGGTTCTTACATGTGAAGGGTGAAAAGGGAGTTTAGTACAATGATGGTTTAACCCGAGATAAAAACGTTTAGGCTTTGCCATGTATGCACGTAGTATTTTGAAATGAAACATGATTGAAAAATCAGTGTAAATAATGGTTCCCTCTCAAATAAGGAAATCAAAGAGTATTGTAGTTTATTGTCGTACAGGACAAAATGTTGTATAGTTTAATGTCGTATAACAAAGACGAATGTGAACCAATGTAATGATATTGATTCTAGGGGCGGTTTCACAAATCAACATCATATGAGTTGGAGGTGAACCGATATGAAGAGATTGTTTTTTGGGTTGAACCTTGGGGGTTTGCTTATGTACCTAGCCTGGAAGGCAAGGATCCAAGTCCGTGTATTTCAATTAAAGAATGAATTAATGATCAAGTTTTTCATGGGGACAAAGACCTAAAAAAATGTTGTTGGGACTTATACATGGTTAGAGGCCCAAAGAGAGTGCTATGGTTGAGGTGTTCTCTAAGCTCACGTGAGTCATACTCGGTGTGAGAAACAAGAGGTAACACCAAACTTAACGATGCATAGTTTAATGTCATGTAGGACATATAAAGAGACTATGCAGTTTAAAGTCTTGCAGTTAGGACTATTGGTGCTGCACAGTTTAGTGTCATGTAGCAGGGAAAAAATACAGTTTAATATCATGTAGGATGTATCAAGTAATTTCTGTACAATTTAGCATCATGTAGTTAGGATGATGGGTACAATACAATTTAACGTCATGTTGGAAAAAAAAGGGGAACTGCACAGTTTAGTGTCATGCAGTAAGGACAAAATAACACATCATTTACGTCATGTTGGATGCATTGGGGATTTTTTTCTACAGTTTAGCATCATGTTGGACAAAAGGGCGAATTGTTTATGGTCATATACGTGGATCGTGGATGGTGAAGTTTAATGTCATGCTGGACATAAGTACAGCTTAAGGCCTTACATGACCTTTGATGATTATGTTGTTTAATGTCTTTCCGGATGTAAGGGACTTTCAAATAGTTTAGGGTCATATGCATGGACCATGGATGGTGCAGTTTGATGTCATACTGGACCATGGTCTAGTTTAAAGTCGTACATGACTTTTTAGGGAACTTTTTCAAAGTTTAACATTGTGTGGGATGAAGTTGTAGTTTAAGGTCATACTGAACCATTTCTGTATAGTTTAACGTCATATAGCAAGAACGAACTGGTGCTGCACAGTCTAGTTTCATGTTGTAGGGACATCTTGTGAATTGTTTAAGGTCATATTTGACCATGGAGTAGTTTATGGTCATACTGGACCATTGCTATATAGTTTAGTGTCATATAGCAAGGACGAACTGGGGATGCACAGTTTAGTGTCATGTTGCAGGGACATCTTGTGAATTTTTTATGGTCATATTGGTCCAAGGAAGATTTTAAGGTCATACTGGACCATTTCTATATAGTTTAACGTCATATAGCAAGGAAGAACAAGTGCTGCACAATTTAGTGTCATGTTGCAGGGACATCTTGTGAATATTTTATAGTTTATACAAAATATTTCTTCAAAAATCTGGCATTTGATTGAGTTTTAATGAGTTCTCCATCCATCGAGATCAATGAATAAGCTCCATTGGAGTAGACCCTATGTATTGAATAAGGTCCTTCCCATTTTACCTCATGCTTGGGAGGTTTCTTTTCTGGTATCATTGGAGTTCTGAGAACTAATACCAATTCTACCTGAATGAATGAACGAAGACAAACTTTTTTGTTAAAAGCTCGTGCAATTCGATTCTGATAGATTTCCATGTGGTGTAAAGTGCACAATCTTTTATCATCTAACCGTTCCAATTCATTCAATCGCTTTTGGGATTTCTCATCTACAGATAACTAATCACAAATGGCTATTCTTAGTGAGGGCAATTGAACTTCAATTGGAAAGATTGCATCTGTTCCATATACCAACGAATATGGAGTTGACCGCGTTGCATTGCGGGTGGTAGTCCGATAAGCCCATAAAGCATGAAAGAGTTTATCAGTCCATGAACTATTATCTTTATCCACCATCTTTTGTAGTATAATTGAAAGAGTCTTGTTAAAGGCTTCTATTTGGCCATTGGCCTCCGCATGATACCGAGATGAATGATTAAATTTAATGTTGTATTCTTGATACAATTTCTTCACCTCAGAAGAACAGAAGTTGGTTCCATTGTCCGTCAATATGTTATGAGGGACACCAAATCTAGTAATGATGTTACACTTGATGAAGCTAACGATTCATTTAGAACTAACTTCTTTGAGAGGTACTACCTCTGCCCATTTGGATAAGAAATCAGTAGCAGTAAGAATGTACTTAAACTACTTGGTCGTAGCTGAAGGGTAAAGTCCCACCACATCCATTCCCCATGGGGAAAATGGCCACGAGTATTTAGCTGTATGAAGCAACTCTAGAGGTTTATGAATGAAGTTGGCATGTACTTGACATGAATGAAACTTCTTTGTGAAATTAACACAATCTTGTATCATTGAAGGCCAAAAGTATCCAAGCCTTCGAATTTGATCAGACAATATATGTCCAGACTGGTGGGCACCACAAACTCCTGCATGCACTTCTTTCATGACCACCATTGTCTCTTCACCATCAATGAATCTGAAGAGAACTCCATCAAAACCACGTTTGTAGAGAATTTTCTCTAGGTGGTTTGGGCTATCATAAAGAGTAAAATTGACCACACGTCGCCAGATTTGTTCTTTCTTAGCTCTATCAGGTGGAAGTGTTCCATTTTGAAGGTATTCCCAGATAGGTGACATCCATCCTGTAGTATGACCATACGGTTCAGGAATGGGACTTATTTCATTAATTTCCTCTGTTCTAGCTTGAACATAAGGTGAAATTTCTTGACGGTGGGCAATACTAATGGTTGTCTCATCCTGATTTGGATCTGCTAGAGATGTGGCTATATTAGCCAGCGCATCAGCTTGATCATTTTGTGATCTTGGGACATAAGAAAATGTCGGTTCTGAAGGGAATTCCGCCATTAACTCTCTGACATAATCACACAAAGGGATTAGTTATTCTTTTCTGATGGCATAACCCACATTGACTTGTTTGATTACAAGGTCTGAATCACCTTTCACCTTTAAGTGATTCACTTGTGCTTGAAGCGCCAACTCCAAGCCTGTGATGAGAGCTTGGTATTCGGCTTCATTATTGGTAGCACCATCCCACAATAAAAAGGAATAAGGTAACAATGCCTTATCTGGATAAATGTGTACAATTCCTAAACCAACATTGTTGAATTTAGGATTTTCCATTTTCTTCCCTGTTGGACTTCTAGAAGCACCATCAAAATACATTTCCCATGTTTGAGTACTCTATTGAATAGAGAAAACTTCCTCATCAGGGAGTTCAGTATCTGACGATGTGTCATCCACTGAAGGATGTTCAGCCAGGAAATCAGCCAGAGCTTGGCCCTTTATTTTCTTTTGAGATACATACAGAATGTTGAACTACTGCAAAATAACGGCCCACCTTGCTAGAAGTCCTGTAAGCATTGGATGACTAAGGATGAATTTGAGCGGATTATTGCAAGATACCAATTGGACCTCGTGATGTTGCAGGTAGTGTCTCAATTTCTGAACGGCAAAAATTAATGCCAGGCAGCACTTCTCAATACCTGAATACCAGGTTTCTGCTTCAAGCATAGTTCTACTGAGATAGTAGAGGCTATTTTCATTCCCAGCATCATTCTTTTGAGCAAAAAAGGAACCCAATGATCTCTCTAGAGATTTCACATAGAGGATAAGTGGTCTTTCTTCAACAGGTGGCATGAGTACTGGTGGACTCAAGAGGTATTTCTTGAGAACATCAGACGCTTCTTGACATTCTTCATTCCACTGGTAAGTGACTCCTTTTTTCAATAATTTGTTAAAGGGTAAACTTTTGCCTTCCGAATTGGCGATGAAACGCCGAATATAGGCTAAGTGTCCTTGAAGTACTCTTAATTATTTAAAATTCTGAGGAGGTGACATACAAAGGATTGACTTGGTCTTCTCAGGATCGACTTCAATACCACAATGGCGTACAACAAAGCCGAGGAAATTTCCGGAGGTTACCCTAAAACACATTTTAAGGGGTTCATCTTCAAATTTTGTTGTCGACGCTTGTGGAATATGACTTCCAAATCAGCCAAGTGATTAGAATGTTGTTTGGATTTAACCACCAAACTGTGTACATAGCATTCAACAAAATTCCCTATGAAAGGTTTGAAGATATGATGCATGGTGCGTTGATATGTTTCACCTTCATTCTTTAAACCAAAGGGCATCACCTAGTAACATAACACACCTTGAGGGGCTCTGAAGGCTGTAGATTCCTCATCTTCGGGGGCCATTTGGATCTGATTATATCCGGATTATCCATCCCTGAAGGAATGTACTTCATAGCCATCCGTCGCATCAATTAAGAGTTCTGTAATCGGAACTGGGAAATCATCTTTAGGGAAATACCAATTAAGATCTATGAAATCGATGCGAACCCTAATTTTTCTGTTCTTCTTCATTACAGGGACAATATTAGCAAACCACTTGGGATATTTAACTTCTCTTAGGAAGTTAGCTTTGATCAGCTTATCCACTTCAGCTTCAATTTTGGAAGCATAAGTTGGGTGTGTTCTTCTCGTGGCTTGCATAAATCCTCGATGTTCTTTTGGTAAACCCAAATGATGTGTAGAAACATCAGGATAAAGCCCAGGCATTTCCGTATAGTTCCAATCAAAAATATCTTTATTTTTCTTTAGAAAAGAAATATACATCTCTTTCTCTTCAAGGGTCATGGCCGCACTAATTAAAGTGGGGTGTGGATTTTTTTCTATACCCAAATTTATTTCTCTGAGTTCATCCACAGTGGTAGAGATACCCTCTTCAAATGCTGGAGGAGCATCTCTAAGATCTTCTTCTTCCTCTTCATCATGTCCTATTTCTTCCATTTCTACTTGCATAGTAGATGACAAAACGAAATTTTCATGATCAGAAGAGATGTCAAAATTTTCACATTTTGAAGAAGAAGCTTCCATTTCCGACCCTATTGTTGATTAAGGGCCTTCTTTGGGAAATAAAGAGGAGATGATGGAATGATAATTGACATCATTATTCACCTCTGATGTTTCTATATCTTCTTCTAGCCTGATTGGAGAAGTATAGACCTGTTTAACTTTAGAAGATGAAATGAAAACATCACTATTTGTGCTTTCATCACTGTTTAGTAGGTTACCAATTTCTCCCATGTTGTCTGGCTCGATTTCCGTAATTGAAATTATGGATCTTTCCATAAGATTATTTTGATTTGGGCCTATTTTGTCAATTTGACTGATAGGTAACACATAATCTGTACTCACATGTGTAAATGGATTTATTGGAATATTCTCCAAACCATATGGAGCATTAACTTTGGTAATTTCTTTTATTGTAGATTTCTCTCTTCCCGTTATGTGATAAAATTCTGCCTCAATGTATTGAGACTCACCTGTCTTGAATGGGGCCTTATCACCATACAATGTTCCAACATGACCATTGAAACAGTATTTGAGACATTGATGGTATGATGAAGGGATAGTCGCATGCTGATGTAGCCAGGGTCATCCAAGCAAGACGTTGAAAGATGAGTCTTGATCAACAATCATGAAATCTGAATTGGATACAAGATCTCCAAACTGAGTTCTGAGTGTAACTTTTCCCAGAGTTTCTTGTTAATTTTTATCATATCCTTGTAACATCATGGTAGAAGGAGATAAATCAGATTCTGTAAGGCCCAATCGACGAAGTGTACGAATGGGCATGAGGTTGACTCCTGAACCATTGTCAATGAAAACGCTTTGGATATCTACACCATTAACTTTTCCAGATAAGTACAGAGGTTTTATGTTCCCATGCCCAACATCATCTTCGTCTTTATCAGTAAATGATATCACTGCATGGCATTCTGCAGGATTATTCTCTATGTGATAGACTTCAGATGCAGCTATTTCAGCTTCAAATTCCTGAGGACTTGACAAAGCTTCGATGAGTGCTTCACGAAAATCATTTGACAGATTCAAAGCATCCAAAATTGATAAATTGGCTGGTACATGGGCCATGTGTTTCAATATATCATACTTTTGATCAAGAGGTCTGTGTTTCCCAATAGGAATATACGGTTTAACAGGTACCTTGGAAGAAGATTCTTTGGAAGATGATGCATCTTGTATTGGGATAGAATTTGGAAACATCCTTGGTTTTAGAAGATTAGACCGATTAGATCCATTTACTTGCTGAGATAAAGAAGATGGAACCTTCAATCGGTCTTCTAAAATAACTGTGACAAGACTAAGTTGTCTATTAGCAGAAGAACTTTCTTATTCTTTTTGAGCTCACTGAAAGGCTCTACCACGAGTTTCTGATGCATACACAGTGCTAGAAGGGGTAGAATTGGAGTAGTGGCTTTGGAAAGATCCACGTCTTCCCCTGTATCCTGAACCTCGGGATCTTCCTCGGATTCTGTTATTTGATACAGGAAATTCAGGATCATCAAAATTGAAATTACGACTGGAATACGGATCTGTTAATTGAATCATATCAACAGAACTGAAGATTAACTCTTCGTCTAATAAAGACTCTTCCTGACTAGCCTATTTAGGTTGTGTCGTTTGATGGGGCGGTGCCCGTGGCTTTGAAGTTGATGGAATAAAGTATGTCAGAGTCAATGACAATTTAGGTTTTGACACATACTCCTCTTCTTCTGATTCTTTTTTCCATCTTTGAATCAAGCCGTTTCTTTGAGGACTTTCCCTCTGACGAAGATGTTTTTACCGCAATATTCATGGCAGAAGACACAATTGGTTTCTTTAATTATGTTCGCAAAATGGCATGAGTCCGATTGATTGTCTTTCTGACCATCCAGTCATCATATTTCTGTGCATTTTTTCTTTTGACGTCTTTCCATTCACCTTCCACCTCTGGAACTGTAGCAGTAACACATGATACCTGAGTCGAAGAACCTTTCAACATGACTTGTCCCAAGTCGACCATCTTTTGTAGGAGGTCTTTGAAGACAAAACACACCTGGAAGGGATGCCCCAACATTTGATGAAAGGGACAATAATTGGGACGGTCTTCATCTCCTTCTTTGTTTGGCATCTTGGGCATTGGTAATTGAACCAATTTATTTTCCAAAGCTGAAATAAAGTAACCAGGAACTTGATCATTTTGGAAAGAGTATGTTTTAATCTTCAAATCCTCAAATTGTTTTCATCGTTGATCACTTTGATTAATTGGATGAAACGACCTTTGTTGTTGGCGTTCAGGAGGCGGAGCCCTTTGAGAAGATGAAGGTTTTGAAGTAGAAATAGGTACAGGAACTTGTTTAAGCATAACTGTAGCAGTTTCTACTTTACCCATTATCCTTCATGGAGCTCATGGAATTACACGAGATTCAGCCTTAGCATGTATAAGGGAATCATCAATCTGCTGAGCGATTGAAGTAAGGTCTCGAAACCCTCCTGTGTATTTCATAGTGATCAATGGCGTGCGTAATTCATTACGCAAACTTTCCACACAGATTGGCAATAGCTCATCCTGAGGGAGTGCTAAACTCAGGTAATATGTTAATCCCTTCTAGCGAGAAATGAAATTAGAGACTCTTTCGTTCTCCCTTTGCTTGCAGTTTCTATTATCGAAAACTGTCATTTTTGGAAAAGTTGAGCTAAATTGAAGAAGGAATTTTTGGCGAAGATCATCTCATCCGATAATTGACCGGGATTGCAATCTTGTATACCAGACAAAAGCTTGTCCTTGCAAGGATCGCACGAAGCATCTGAGTTTCACTGCTTCTTACGGCTCTAGAGTTCCCATCATAGGATCACAACAAGATACGTAATGAGTCAAATGATGTTCAGGGTCTCCGGATCATTTGAAATTAAGGAAAAACAAGGTTTCCAAAACTGGATGGAGGAGAAATTGAATCTACCCATTCAGGGTAAACTTTAGTTTCTGGTTGAACTTGCTCCTGTTTCCCTTCCATAGATTATAACCTTGCTATTAATGACTCAATAGTAGTTATTGACTTTTGAGAAACATCAAGTTGAATTTGGTCTTGGGTAGGGTAAGTGAATGGATCCTGGACAGACATGGTGATTGGTGCTGCAACTGATGGTAGCACTGCCAACCATTGTTGCGTTTGACCCGTAGGATTAGACCTTTGAGGGTGTACTGATAAAGAAGGATATTCCTGATCCATCTCAGAAGCTGCAACAAATTCATTCGGCTGTCGAACTTCAGCATTCATAAGAAGAAGATTACTCTAAAGTAGTTCTGCATTCAACCTTCTTAATTCTTCCATTTCTTCCTCCTGTTGTGCAAACCATTTCTCTAATGAGAGAGATTTACCTTATCCAGAGGAATGATATGTTACCAGATTCTTTCCCCTCCCTTTGTTGGATACTTTATGGAGAGAAGGAAGTGGATTACCTAGGTTCTGAGTAATCCTTTGTCTTCGTGTACACACACCTTCTTCATTTGTATCGACACGTACATTTTCTTGAGATGGATGCTCTTCATCTGAGTCCCCTGAGTGAGTCTCCCCTGGTGGATTAGCAACAACAGCATTGATGACATTGATTGATTCATAATTCATCACATCCCTTCTATCAACATTTCTGTGATATTGTCCTCTTTCATGTCTTTGATGAGACATTTCCTTTTGTTGATTTAATCCTTTAGGAACTTCTTGAAGAGCTATAACTTGGAGGGAATCTCCTGATAATTTTTCTCTTCTTTCCTCTTGGGGCTTCTTCCCCAATCGAGAAAAGACCGATATACTCTGAGAAGGGGATTGATGATTTGAAAGAGTCCCAAGTCTCGTAAACGGGGGATGTTCCTACTGCTTTCGCTCAACTCCTCGAATCCCATTTGTTGACTCTGAGGGTTGGGTTAATGGAGTCCCCAGTCTGACAAGATGGGGTGGCTCATGATATACTATGTCTGATACCTTCTTAAAATCTCTCTTGATCTTGAAAATCTTAGTTCAGAAATTAGCTGGATGCATTAACCTGTATCCACTTTTATCACCTGGTTTAATAGACTGTGGGATGATTTCCAAAACATCTGTCATTTGATGATGTGTTTTCTCTATACGAGAGGCTTGTGCAATATTCTCACCTACTTGATGTAGGAGCAATTCAACAACTTGTTCTCTATATGCTTGATTTTGAGAGGAACTAGTTGAAGCCTATTCTTGAGCAAGCTTTTGATTACGAACAAAGCTCATTGACTGTGGCCGGCCATGGGCAATAACATTGCATGAGACCATTTTCGACGGGCTTTGCTGACTGGAAGTCACTGTGAAATGTAGTTCTCCATGAACACCCCATCCTCTGATATGAACACCAGATGGAGCATTGGAAAATAACCGATGCAATTTTCTTAGTGTGCCAAGGCATGAACGTTGAAGGGTTCTCTATTGCTTTTCAGCCTTCGGATACCAAGAGACTGATAGAGATGCCAAATCAATCTGACGTTGTAGCCCTTCTATTATCATAAGATGATTTTCATATTCATCATAATATAATACCTTCTTCTTCAATTGACAACGAGTTTTCCATATGTTGAGACGAATATCATGGATTCCATCTTCCATCAACATCTTTGGAACATTATACTGGGAGTCAGCCAAAGTCCAAAACATGACTGGTACCTCAATTTTCTCCAGTTTTTTCCTCATGTTCAACATTTCCTCTTTATCATTAAATGAATATTCTTCTACCTGTTTTGACCAGAGTTGGTGTTTCCTTGTTGCTTCATCGGATTCAACAAGATTGGTAGAGAGATCATTGATCAAACTAGAAGATGCATAACTTAGGGGTGGTTCGGAGAATGACCAACAGCCTGGGCTATCTTCTGATTGAGAAAGTATTTCACTTGCTAGCGATAAAGAATCAGACATGACTGGTTTCACATTTGCAAGTGCCTCAAGATAAGATGGCTTTCTTGGCACTACATTGTCCACTAAAGTATTTTCCAGGCAATGTGAATCACTACAACGGAGAGGAATTTCGCAGCAAAATTCATCATCATGGGGAGGACCACCATAATGGGTTACAACAAAAGATGATATCTCTTGCTCTTTAGTCTTCTGACCACACAGAGGGTTCCTGTGGCTCTCATCTGAAGACGAAACTTCAATATTGACTGAATTTTCACGAAGAAAGCCTGCATGAGGAAGTGTCTGTTGAAGACCTTCGGAATTTATGTTCCCGTTATTGGGAACTGAGGGAGTAGAATCTTGAATTCCAACAGATAAATGTTGGAGGGCTTCAAGAACTCCAGCATCGAGCAAGGCCATGTTACAGATTGGCCTTTGATCTCCTAAATGTGCTGGGCAGATCTTTTTCTTAGATGCCTTTTTACTCGTTTTGAAAAACACTTGTTGATGAAAGTGGTTGATCTGATAAGGTGTATGTGACTGATCAGTAAAGATGGTTAGGTTAGGCTGACGATCTCCACTCAAATCAGGTGTATGTTCCTGACTTGGTTGTCCGTATGATATGTGGGAGTATGCCCCATAACCCTCTTGGACTGGAACAGATGTGTGTGTCTGTTCCTGAGTGAATCGTTGATGTGTCACTCCACTACTAGGGATAGATTTATGTGTCTTTCCCTGAGATGATGCTGAAGCTGTTATGATATCCTGGCATGCATCACTCCTAGATTTTTGTGTTTCTGCGCCCCTGCACACGGGAAACCGCCATTGGCAGTCGCTATTAATACTATTAGCGACCAACAATGGGGGTCGCTACTCCCTCCTAAAAAAGGTGGGATTTTCACGTCTTTTCATTCCCCACTTCCTTATCGCCGCTTCAACTTCATGCCATCTCCCCGCCTCGCGCCGCCTCATCCGTTCACCGTTGTCACCGCCTGTGTCGGCCCTCTCTTCCCCCTACCCCCCTCGTAGGTGACCCCCGTCATCCCCCACAACATCGGACCACCATCCACATCCACCCTCAACTTACCACACTTCCCTCCGGCCGCCACAGATCTTCCATGACCGGCCTTGAAGCTTCATCATCCCTCCCCACCACTGCTGAGTCCACCGATCATCAATACAGTGCAGTTTTGCGTTGTATTTCGATAAAGGCTTTAGCGACCACCATTGGCGGTCGCTATTGCTATTTACCGACGAAGAAATAGCGACCGGCTAAATCGGTCGCCAGGCGGTTTCAATAGGCCTTTAGAGACCGCTTTTGGCGGTCGCTAATGTCAATTAATGTAGTTGTTCATCCAGAATATGAGCAGGAATTTTCTTCTGCTCTTTCACCATTGAAAAAATATTCTTGGTGATTTCATCTCTCGGAACGGGGATATACGTCCATTCCGGGCTTGGAGTAGGTGTATGTGCCTGCTCATGTCTTCCTTTTCATATCAGTGAATCCTGACAGTACTCAAGTGTGGAGGCAGAGAGTTGAGTCTGCCTCCTGTTTGTCGTCGGAGCTTTCCAACTGACTTCTATGTGTTCTACCATGCGAGACTATTAGTAGGCTTGATTAGTACTAGCAGGTGTATGTGCCTGCTGATTACACTTCTCCAAACGCGGTTGATGAGATCCATCATATGTAGTCAGGCGAGCCTGCTGAGTAACTGATGATGTATAAGCAGGTTTATATTCTTGTCTATAGTACTCCGCCGGAATTGCCTGGCGGGATTGGCTTGATGCTGCCAGACGAGTCTGCTGGACAACGGAATTAAAACGGACAGGTGTGTGTTCCTGCTAATTGTTTTCCACCAAGTTAGGTTGGTGGACTTCTCCGGAGATGACAGGGATAAAAACCTTTCCATTATTAACAGGATTCCGTCTCTGGCGATTCGTTTTGCCTGCTCGGGTTCGAGGAACCAGAGCCGAATGCTTGGAATCGATACCCTCATCATGTTGAGGGCGCACTGCCGCACGAGTCTGGCAGTGATTGTTGATGGTATCCCTCGGGAAGGACTCTTGTATTTTTGAATTAAGGCCCTGAGGTACCTGATCATTCACTTCCTCGGAGTAAGGGAGAAAATGGAAATTGTGCTCTGGGGATAAAGACCCGAAACGGTTGGAGACGGTAGTCGGCACCGCCTGCCTCTTGATCAATGGTCGTCATTGTCCCGACGACCTGTTTGATTTGTTCACTTGGAGGGCCTGTCAGGCAGCCTCCAGAGTTGGGATGGTACCACATTGACGGTACTCCTTAACCAGCGCATTTGATACCCAGCGTTGAAGACACTGAGTAGGTGATGTCATCCTCAGAGCGGATGACTATCCAGTAAGAATAGTAGCAGTGGTATTTGCAGCAGCAGTATTCACAGGTGTGATTTTGAGAGCAGCCATTATGGAAATATAGAAGATCTTGTAAAAGAGTGCCTTTTAGATATAACAGACATAATTTAGATAAATTCAGCTACTTCATCCTTTGGATGAGCACACATGTCAATGATTGTTTTTTAGCCCTCTTATTGAGTTTTAAATAGGGTCTTAACAAATAGGTAAAATATCATTTTAACTTGGTTATGGATTCACTTCGGGTTCACCATTTTTTGTTTCCCTCGGAATTCGGGGATGACCTCCTGGATGGGAGATTCAAACGTTCCGATCTGTTTCTAATGGGTTGGTTCGTAGAACCGGAAACATCCAATGATTCCACATCCATTTGGACCTACTTTCCAAAGGTAGTCACTCATTAGCTTGTGAACTGATGAGGCTTAGGAATTTGCATTGGTCGAGAGGATGGGAGGTCAGAATCATCACACCTTTTTTAGGGGAATTATTGTCTATTCTGGGACTCTCTTTATAGATTTATGTTATGTTCGTGAATCCTTATTACATTACCATGTATAAAATGAGCTTTCC
This sequence comes from Viscum album, assembly GCA_963277665.1. Lineage (NCBI taxonomy): Eukaryota > Viridiplantae > Streptophyta > Magnoliopsida > Santalales > Viscaceae > Viscum > Viscum album. The sequence continues at coordinate 2,083,747,772 of OY728165.1, read as the reverse complement.
TTCAGTTTTAACAATCAATGATTAAACATGTAAGAAATTTAGAGAATCTTTTATATTTATTTGAGGTTCTTCATCAATAGAGAATCATTTATATCTATTTAGAGATTCTTGGTCAATGGTATCCTTCAAAACATTTGTATAAAAGTCCCTTGGTCATTATGATGACCAGGCTGGTTATAAAGCCACTTAGTGGGGCACTTGAAGTTTATTGTCACTCAGATGGACATGAATTATTTCAGAGTTGGGATCGAACCCATAGATGGGCTACCTACGTATCCTTTGTTTTTGAAAAGGAATCAGAACCCACGTAGTTCGAATAAGGGAGTATGATGTTTCTGATTGATGGCTCAAAGCAGGATGTCATAATTACTTTTACCCTCTAAGCTCACGTGAGTCATGCTCAGTGTGAGAAACAAGAGGTATTGGTAATAAAATAGACAATTGGACCATGAAAGATGTAATCATATGAAATGGTTTGTGGCTTATGTATGTATGACTGCCCAGATAAATGAATGTTAGGATTTACATTACGGAGAAAATCCAGGAACAGGGTCCATAAAGGTATATGTGCTTCATGGAGATTTGAATACTATAACTTGGGACTTATTCCTGAAAATGAAACCCAAATTAGGATATGATTGATAACTGGGTTTTACTCCTAAAAAAAGCCCAAAATTTATGACTGGGACTTATTCCTAAAAAAGGAGGCCCAGGTTAGGGGACATGGGGCTTACTCCTGAAAAGGAAGCCCAAAATTATGACTGGGACTTATTCCTGAAAAAGGAGACCCAGGTTAAGAAATTATGACTGGGACTTATTCCTGAAAAAGGAGGCCCAGGTTAAGGATTAAGGTTTGGGGCTTACTCCTGAGAAGGATGCCCAAAATTTATGACTGGGACTTATTCCTAAAAAGGAGGTCCATGTTAATGATTATGGTTTGGGGCTTACTCTTGATAAGGATGCCGAAATTTTATGACTGGGACTTATTCCTAAAAAGGAGGCCCAGGTTATGGATTAAGGTTTGGGGATTTCTCCTGAGAAGGATGCCAAAAATTTATGACTGGGACTTATTCCTAAAAAGGAGGCCCAGGTTAAGTATTAAGGTTTGGGGCTTACTCCTGAGAAGGATGCCCAAATTAGAGGACTTATGACTGGGGATTATACCTGAAAAGGAGACCCAGGTTAAGGATTCTCAAATCATAAAGGATGAGGTTGAATGAATGAAGTCTCCATATTTAGTGACATAAGGATATTTAAATCACTAGGATTTGAGAGATATTCCACAGAATTCCTTTCAGATAAGGAAGTGAAATCAAGAAATCATGCCATAAATGATTTTAAAGAGTGTCTTGAAGACTGAATCTTAAATAGGAAAGGAGTAATGGATTAAGAGGGGTAAAATGGGCAAGATGGGAACCAAAAAAGAAAGGGGCACGCATGTCTTGGAAGACGCACAAGTACTGCGTAGGCATGCATGTATTGGTCGCGCAGGTATACCTGCGTGACACATGGTGTATTTGCGCGATGGTCAACCAGCATTTGAAATACTTGAGTGACTCTTTATTAAATCCTTTAGAATCCTCTTGAGGTTCTTCCAGAAATGGGACGCGCAAGTTCTATCGAAGGAGTAAGGTGGAGCACAAGTGTGACCACTTCCCTTAAGGGCTGGCCACTCAGGAGTACAAGTGTTGATGAGTTTCAACACTTAGGCCTTCCTCCCTCTCTTTAGATCTTCCGTTCTATGTACGAAATTACCATAGAAGTGTTCCGGAAGCTTTGAGAAGAGACTTGGCCGTCGGGAGCTTCAATCCGAGTTTCAGGAAAAAGATCCCCCTCGAATGGGGGGTCCCATAGGGTCTATTTATATGTAGGAGAAGACCCCGAGCGGTTACCAGGAAGTTATCACTTAGGTCGCGCAAGTGACTTGCGTGCCAAAGTGCATCGCGCAAGTCCACTAGCGCGACCATGAGGAGACTTGCGCGGCATATTAGAAAATTTCTCCTTGTTCATACCTTTGTCGATTTTTGATGTTTTCTTCAAAGGATGAATCACTTTGGACTAAGGTATTTCCCGTTTTTCAGTCATTTAGACTCTATGACGGAAAGGAGCATCAACAGTGGTTTATATAGAGAATTAATCTCATCATGTTGTGGAGATGGTAGGTCGTACATGCACAGGATCAATGATATCATTCCTTTAATAATAAAATGATTTCATCATAATTAATGATTCCATTTTTATTGAAATAAAATAAAGTGACATGCAAGAAGACAAAATAGGGAATAATGAGGCTTAAAATAATGTAAAAAGTGGTCATCCCTTCATATAAATGACAGCCCCTCGGGTTTAAATAAGGAAATGTTGAGAGAGCTGGTGACATTAAGGATTTGTTCACCTTGAGAGGCTAAATGATCTTCAACTTTATTCCCTTCACTCTAGGTATGTGTCACATTAAAATAATTTCTATGGAGAGCTATTCTTTTTCTGGTGATGTAAGATATCAACCATGGGGTTCGATCTTTTCCCTAAAGGGAGTTGTGAATGATCATTGAATCAATATCAATGTGAGAAAACCGGATGTTCTTCTGGATGCTCATCATGATTCAAAACAGAAATTCTATGTCCTAGCCTGAATTCTAGTACCATTCTTGTAGTGGGACTTAAATTTCAAAACCACACTCCCACTCTGGTCCCACACGACCCCTCCTCCCCGAGAAATTCACTCTTTGCACGAACCATCTTTATTTTGCTTGAAACCAACATCTGGGGGATACCATCACCCCCACTGGACTTGAAATCTGAAGAGGGGGAATGATCCATTGTTGATGATACAAGAAGTCTCCAACGATGGGGCACTTCCTACTAATTTTTGTAAAAAGGCACCATTCCCTCTAGTAATCTCAGGATTTTTGCGATGATGGAACGTCCTGAATAACAAATCCCCTCATACCTTGCCCAGTTCCATGCTTGCTAGAGACACCATCATCAGGCATTGAGAATAATATCAGAAGCCCTCGTTTCCATTCCCATTATGTCCTTCCCCTGAAAGCATCTCTCCATTATGTTTTCATCATAGTGAATGAGGGAAGAGTACGCTATGACTCGCGGAAGAAACTCCACACCTCTTGACCCTATTCTCCCTCAAAGAATATGTGATTGGAATCCTCCTCATTCTTATTACTAAAACGGTGGATAGAAGATGTGATACTTATTCCCATTTTTTTAATACTATCATCTAAATGAATGGCATGATTTCTGATTCACTATATGATAAATCAGTATTTCGAAGGAATCTTATTGTAACACACCACCTCACTCCATCTAATGCCTTAAGACTATGGAAAAGAAATCCTATTATAATCCTTATTATTGAAGTTTCCCATTGTATAAGAAGTAATGATGGATGTATCTGGTTAGGAATAGATGATAATATAATTTAATAGCTCTTTTTTCTTCCAGTCCATGGCCATAGATATAAATTCAGGACAATGAATCGCTTCCCTGAATGAAATAGTGGCTGCATGGAAACCCTAATACCCTATTGTTTCTCCACCCAATTTTTTGAACTATATGTTAATGGTATCATGCCCTATGATCCATTGTGAGTGATTTTTCATGGTTGAGATTATGGAGAAAATAGAAGACCATAGAGGATAACCAATTGTAGACTGGTTGCCCATATTACCTCCCCTAATACAATTCATTGGCATTCCCCATAAAGAGCTCCCCTCAATTGTTTCCCACACTTTTTTTGCATGCATGAATTGTGTAGTGGATCCTAAGATCCTAATGTTAATACCACCATCATGGATTGACCTTTCCATTCTTCCCCATGAAAACCAGAGTCTATTTCCCTATGATGAAGAATCCCATATGAAACCAGTCATGATTTTGTAAATAGTTATAATAACCCCTTTAGGAACATTGGTTGACACTGTTTCATCCACTCAGATTGCTGATAAGACAATTTTTACCCGTTCAATACGACCCCCAAAGGGTAAATGATAATTCCTCTAGTTGAGTAATCAGCTCATGATCCTGCATACCACCTGATCATATTCCTTGATCCACATTATTTCTATAGAGATAGGATTTTCTAGATATTATAGAAGAAACTGGACTCGCTGCAAACCCAACCTGTTTCTTAGATGCGCCGCTCTCCGAGTCGTGCACTTGATAGATATGTAGAACATTCTTCTTTATTTGAAAATTTATTGGCCACTTTAGTGGTAGTATTCATCGATGATTCTAGTAATTCCACGTATGGATCTCCTTCTTTCATTATTGAAGATAATGGAATCCTCAGCAAACATGAGATGAAAAATCGGCGGTAGGATCTGTTTTCTTTTATTGGGAAGGATGCCTCCATTCTAAATCCCTCTATTTATCATTCTCCATAATGTGTCCTACACTAGGATGAATATACTTATATATAATGGTTATCCTTGGAAAAGACCTCTCGTAAACTTGAAAACCCAGTATGATCTACCCATAAAAGAAACATCAAGCTAGAGAGTGCCGGAGTATATAAAGAAAATAATAGATTCCTATGCCGAGAAACCCATGTGATCAATCACCCTATTTATAAAAACCTATTCCACCCTATCGTATTCCTTTCTCATATCTAGATTTATGATGATTTTAGGCCTATGACTTCTGGTGTTGATTTCTCAAGTCATCTCATGAGATAAATCTATTGCGACATGGATCGATCGACCTTTCACAAACCCAGGATGTTTAAGGGAAATGTACTAGGGAATAAAGTACGACATCCACATTTTGATAATACATGCCAAAATATTATATGGAAGGATTCACTGGCTTATAGGCCAATAATGAGCTAGGGAAGAGGGTTATATTATCTTCGGAATCAGAACCAGGGAAGTTGCACATGCCACAAAGAAAATGCCTCCACCCCTAAAGAAGTCTTGAATCAATACTATAATGTCCCTTTTAATGGAATCCCACGATCCCATATATATATATCCTTGGAGTTTTTCTAGACCTAGATCATTGTCTGTATTATGCTTCATCATGGCGCTATATATTGCTTCTTCCTCTGGCTGGAGAACCAGATATTCATTGATCTGAATAGGTATAAAATTTAATGGTTCTTCCAAAAAATTATCACTCCCTGTCAGATAGCCTTATGGAATTTTTGAGTTAGACCCTACCAATAGGTATTTGAAAAACATATTTTTCATCCCCCAACCACATATTTGTCCTCAGTTAACGACCCAATTTCCATCTCTATATTAGGATTTGTGTTCCTCCACATATCATTAATGCATGAGTGAAAAAAATACCTATTTTTTCCCTCTATAAGCCACTTGATCATCAATTCCTCTCTATCCATTCTCTATTGGGAAAGGATCAGATTATCCTATTCATTCTTATAATCCAAGAGCTTAGCCAAAACTGACTCAACCCACTTCTCATTCAAGCTGGTGTCCATCCGCTCCACTGCCTGCTTCATGTCCTCTATAGATTCATCTTTTGGAGTTAGATTCCTTTCCAACTGGTGGAGTCTCTGTTTCAACCTCCTCAATATGTTATGAAGGGACACCTAAGAATGGCCACAAACAAGTACTTCCCGCGACTCCCTAACCATCTTCTTATACACTGGTTCCACTTTCCACTGGATGCAAAATTTGAATCTATCATATTTAGTTTGCACTAGGGATAGAGAGAGAAATAACAAAGAGTGATATAATACTCCTAGAATGAGATGTTTGACATGCACATTTATGAAACATGGAGAGAGTGTGAATGTTGGAAAGGCAGTGATCCCAATGGTTCCAACATCGACTACTCCCCCATTGATTGTTACACCATGTGAACCTTTTTCCTGAGTATCACATGTTCATTAATATATTTCCTACCATAAATTGAACAATGTCTATATTAGCCTTATGAGGGATTTTATGGCACCATTTCTTCTCCTCCGGATCTGCAACAATATTAAAGTCTCCCCCTATAATCCAAGGTAAATCCCCAGGGTCAAAGCCTAAAAGCTCTGGCCAATGAATATCGATCATTTGTGAATCACAGCTTCCATAGATGAAATACATAAGAATAATTTTCATGGAACATGTGATTTACATGGTGATGAATTTTCCCCTGCCTAAACGAAGTCAACTAAAATACCCTTCCTGCAGAATAACCAAATATGAAAGTTAACTGGATTTCCATGCATGGAATTATTTATTTTAATCCTATGATAGAAGTCCCTGAATTCTTCTAGACGTTTTTTATGTTCAAGGATGGATACCAACTGATCCTTGTTCTTTTTAGATGTATTTTTCTGAGACTAAGGGTTTTGGAGGTGTGAATTAAAGAAAGAGATGTTCCCTTTTATAAGAGAGGTGAGGGGCACTTTAGGAAATTCTTGAAATATGAAATAATTAAAAATTTATTTTAGGTATCTAATAGCTGAAAAGTTATTTATTTTAAGGATAATATGTGTATGGGTCAAATTAATATCAACTAACAGGTTTTACACAAGTTTAGGTAACAAATTTAACCTTGTCTTTTGGATTTAACCCATAGTTAAATAAGTTAGGTCTTATCTTGTCTTATTTTATTTTTATAAAATGTAGTTAATATATTTACAATAAAATTACAATATAACTTCAAGTGGATCGTTATTGATATTTCCAACAATTTATAAGTCATTTGTAAGAATCTTATATTTTTATGACAATTATATCACTTAGTAAAATAGTATTTTTTTAAACTCATTTATGTCAAATTTGGTAGTATTTAGTAATTGATTTTTGTTAAAATAATATAAAGTTAATTCATTCTAAAAAAAGTAATAAATCAACCATAGAATGTCAATTTTATCAAAAAAATCGTGCATGGCACCAAAAATATCAAATTACTACTATATTAATATTTATAATATCATTTATTACAATTATTCATTAATAAGGTAATCACTGCATCATTATTGTTTCATAATTAAATTTATTTATTTAATGTCTAAAAATTCTAAATAAAATACAATTATTTAGTATATCCTTTTAAATTTAAAATGAATATTTATATTCAAATTGATCAGTAATATAACCACACATTAATATTGTTTCAGTAAAACCATACATGTGTATGTTATATTTATTTTTACTCTAAATTAATAATTATAACATGTCATTATCACATAAAATTGGATCCCAAAGGCCAAATGTCCATCACATGTGTTTTCTTGATCTCCCATAACTCATAAAAAATTAATAATACATGTGTTAGGTTAGTTTTATATTATTACAATATAATTTTTACATTTATTCATTTAATTTACCCTTTAACCGTGGTATATAAAACAAATTAATGAAGTAACTATTCATAATGCCCAAAAAAAGGGAGATATTTACATAATTTGGAAAATATTATTCCATCTTTGGAATCCATTTTAATAATTTTGAAACAAAAAATTTATTTTAATTAATTTTAAATTAATTCTTATTTTCCAAAAGAGAAAATGGGGTTTTAAATGTAAAACCTATCAAAATAATTAAACGTGATTATAAAAAATTTCAATGTTAAATTACTGTTAATGACATAAATTATATTAAATGATTAAAAAAATAATCTAATAATACTTTAAAACAAACTAAAAGGATAATCTATAAATTTAAAAAGATTAGATGAAAAAGCAGTTTTGATTTAAAATATAGTATTTTTCACTATTTAATAAAATTTGAGTGTTATTAGAAAAACAATAAAAATTTATCCAAAATAAATTTTCATGTCCCGATTCATAATATTAATTTAGTTTTTTCAGATTTAATATATTAAAATTTTAAATATTCTATTTAAAAAGAATTCTCTATTAAAAGGCAGAAAAACTGCAATATTTTAAAAATACATCTTTTATCTAAAAAATTGATGTTGTCCATATATTATGTCTATGAAACATGTAATATGAATGTTAAAATTATATGGGATATATAAAATGCTAAATATTTTTAATATTATTCATAATGGCTTTTTTAAATGGCTAGTTGGATAGGTTGTGGTGCACTCGAACTTAGTGTAGCATGTAGCGCAAGCTATTGAATTATATAAAAATATATACTGTGGAAGATCAAGGTGTTACTTTCATCCCTCCTTAAAATATTTTCATCCTAAAAATTTCTATAATACTTCACAAAATTACATGGGTGGTTCTTTATCATATGTCATTAGTTTCCCACGTCACCTCTTTCATTTTTTGGTTTCCCTGAAGAACCTTTACCAGAAGAGTCATCTGATTTCCCAAAAATTGTTCCCTGGTATCAAGAATATTGATGGTATATTCAAAATAAGATGGATTGGGGTCCAATTCTATTACTTAATAGGAAATTACATGTGTTGGGTCTGGAATTTATATAATAAATTGTTATACGTGGATCACATCATGAACTTTAGAGAGACATGGCGGTATTGCCAAACGGTAAGCTACAACTCCAATTTGTTTTAGAATATCAGATGTTCTTAATGTACATGGGACATAATTTACCCTTCTAACTAAATTGTATAGCTTCCTTCCATGTAGATACCTTCTTGATAATGTGATCTCCGACATGAAATTCAAAATCATTCCTTTAGTTATAAGCATAGTCATTTTACTTACTGTGATCTGTTTTGATGTGGGTTTGGATAATCTTCAACTTTTCCACTATTTCTACAACATTTTTTGGACCTAAGAGTTTTCTTTTACAAACATCATCTGAAAAATTTGGTGTAAAAAATCTCTTTCCATATAATACATCATACTCTGACATCATAATACATAAATGGAATATATTATTATAGGAAATTTATACTATAAGTAAATATTGACCCCTAAAACCCTGACATTCAAGTGGGAAAAATATAAATTTGCCTTCTAATGTTTGAATTGTTTGTTATGATTATCCATTAGTTTGTGGGTGGTATTCCGTGCTCAAACAATGTTCAGTATATAGGGACTTCTTAATAATCTTACATAATCATGATGTAAAATGGGGATCGAGATAATAAATTATTGATAGGGGTACACCATTATGTCTTACATCTTCATTAATGTATAATTTTTCTAAACATTCATGTGGAAAAGATTCTCTTATAATAAAAATTTGCTAATTTTTCAAGGCGATCAATAATTACCAATATCTCATCATTTCTTCTAGAAATATTTTATAGTCCCATGATAAAGTAAATTGAGATATCATCCCATTTCCACATAGGTATAGTTACTGGTTTCATGATTCCTCTTGGATATTTTCTTCTTGCCTTCATCTATTGCTAAACCAAACTTCTTGACACATAATCAGAAATCTCCCTTTTTATGTTGTCTCACAAAAATGTTCCTTCAAATATCTATACATCGGAGTGATACCATAGTGTATAGAGAAATTAGATATATGAGAATCATTATATAATTCCCTTTTTTAGCTAAGGTATAACAAGAAGACAAATCCTCATCCCAAATTTTAAAATTCTATCTTCATATATTTAGTCAATCAATCACCCATCATTCACAGCATTAATTTTATTTTAAAATTACTATTTATCAAACTAAGAACTTCTTATACTTTCTATTAATGATAATTTTTAAACAATTTGAAAAAGTAGTGATGTTTCACCTCCCATGATAATCTCACATATCCATCTTTTCTAGATACATGGTCATAGGACCCATTTCTATTATCCTTTTTTTTAGAACTCCAAGGTCATTTTTGATGAATGAATCCACCACATTTTTTTCCTTCCCATGGTGATAGTGTAATGGGCAATTATAATCCTTGATTATCACAAGCCATATCCTTTGTCTCATGATGAGTTGTTTCATTGATAAAATATATTTCAAACTCTTTTGATCGGTATATATATAACATCTTTCACTGTAGAGATAGTGTCTCCATCTCTTTAGGGAAAATACTTTTGTATCTAATAAAATATCATGAGTTGGATAGTTTTTTTCATTAATATTTAATTGTCTTGATTCATATGTAATAACCCTATCATTCTGCATAAGCACACAACCTACACCTTTCTTAGACGTGTCACTATAAATAAAAAACACATCACTTCTATATGTTAAAATAAAAATAGAAAAATTCACTAATATTCTCATTAATTATTCAAAAAATTCTACACACTCTTTTTTACAAAGGAATTTAAAGCTATTACATGTGATCATGGTTTATAGGTTAGCCGATCAGGTAACATTATAAAGGAAACAATGATAGTAACCTGCTTAACCAATAAAACTACATACCTATGTTATATTCATTGGCACTGGACATTCTTGTATTTCATTTTTAAGGATCAATAGTGAATACATCCTTTGAGATAATATGCCCAAGGAAAGAAATTTCCTTGGACCATAATTCACTCTTGATAAACATCCTATAAGGCTCATTTCTTCTATGTGTCTTCTGAATAGTCTTTAAGTGGTTCTCATGGTCTTCATATACTTTGGAGTATATCAAGATATGATGGATAAATACAATGAAAAAATCATCAAGATATACCATGAACACTCATTTCATTAGATTCATGAATATAGATGGTGGATTAGTCAATCCAAATGGCATTAGTATAAATTCGTAATTCCCATACATCATTCAGAATGTTGTCATTGGAATATATTCCTTATTTACACACAATTGATGATATCATGAAAGGATGAAAATATTTGAAAAATATTGAGCTCCATCAAGTTAATGTAATAAATAATCAATGTGAGGTAGGGGATAATTGTTCTTTATTGTAATGGAATTTATTTCTCTGTAGTTAATCCCCAACCTCATTGATCAATATTTCTTCTTAACAAATTGATTTGGGGATCCCAATGGTGAAACAATAGGGAGAATAAGTCCCTTATTAATCAACTCCTCTAGTTGTTTGTTCAACTATACTAATTCCACAGTGTCTATTCAATATGTACTTTTTCATATTGTCCTTTCATCACATATTAAATCAATAGAAAACATAACTTCTTTCTCTTAGGGGTTTACATGTAAATATTATGAAAAAACACCAATATATTCATTTAAAATAGGTATATCCTCAATTTGAGTATTTATTTATTCATCCCAAGATGTTATTTCTTATTCCTCCACAATAATATCATTCAGTAAACATACTGGGGGTGGTTTTGATAAGAATATGGTGGTAAATATTCTTCTCTAAAGATAATGGATTCTAAATCTTCATCAAAAAATCACAACTACCATATTCATGAAATATATTTTCTCAAAATATTTTGATATCCAATACATAAAAAGTATTATATTAATGTCAACAAAAGGTATAATGAAAATGTTAGTAGATAATGAATGTTTATATTCCATAATGGGAACTGCCTGACACATATTTTTTTTAAAAAGGCTGCCCTTGGAGTTTTTGACTAACTACTCCCTTGATAACATAATGTGGAAATATCTAATTATTAATGAATACTAGGAAGATATAATGGAATATGAGGATCCATTATCAAATAAAGATTTTCCTAAATTTGAGTAAATGATGATTGTACCTTCCACCACATCATTAAGAACTTCAACTTTAGTAGTTGTGATCGCATAAGCCTGGCATTGCTCCCTTGTCCTTTTCTAGTATTGATTTCCATTACAAATAGGAAATTAATGTGTATAGAGTCCCATATCAATAAAAATGATGCACAACACATTACCATCTTCGTTCATTCCCTTGCAATCACGATCATGGTATCCATTTTCTCCACACTTTTAATAAGATCATGTCCTAAATAATAATTCTGTTCTAGGATGTTTCATTCCACATTTATTATAGGATATAAAATAAACCAATCCCTTGTAACCCTATATATAATTTCCTTTCTCATAATTCTTAGAATCCCACTTCTTCTCATTCTTACTTTTAAATTCTTAAGACATAAATAATTTCTTCTATGTCTGGATGGCATATGAGACAATATCTTCATATGATGAGAAAATTTGGGACACCAATGCTCTTCAAAGGAATGGATTTAACCAATATAATAATTGATCAATATTACATATTGGATTCTGTATGTAGTCTGCATCATATCTTTCTAACATTGTGATATTAGCCTCATACTATAAAACATTTCAATCCTCTTTTTTCCTCTGACTCAGAAATAACCTTTCTATAGCAGCTCTTTGTTCACGAGGAAAGTTATTTTCTGGGGAAAGTTCTTCGAGCTCCCTTTATTCCATATTTTCTACTTATTCACCCCCCCTTTGTGTTTTTAATTAATTACCCCCATTGATCTGCACCTCCTAAGAGATGGTAAACTTCCCTGACAACTTTTTCCATTTCATTACCCCCCCCCCCCAATGCATTAAATATTTTCTCTAAGGAACATATCCATTTCTCAGCTTCAAATGGATTTATAGTCCCATGGAATGTTGGAGGATGTTTTCTCATGAAGTGGTCTATCATTGATCCACTATGTTGTAGATCAGGGTTCTCCAAAAGGGTAAGGTTGTTATTCATAACCCGAGTCAGCTATTCAAGTATAGTTATAAGCTCTGCAGCATCAATAGCATAAAATGATCCATTATAATTATCTTTCATAGGATGAAAATCCATAGGTTGATTACGTGTGTTCATACAATTTCCATTCCTTCTACTAGAAACCAATTCTAAATAGTATAATTCTCTATATCAGGTTGTGAATCATAATTCATAATTCCAAACTGATTAAAAAATTAACATATATTGAAACCGTTATGCATATCTAATCCATAATCATAAACATGGTTTATTTGAGGACCTATTTAATCATAATTCCGTCATAATGGTTTGTAAAGAAAATATGAATTTTCTTGACAATATCCCCCGGGAGTGTCAAACTATGTGTACAGTAAGGCTCATTGTCATGTACCAGGATACACTGAGTCGTGCCCGAAACATCTTGTCAGAGTTTTCACCCCTAGGTACATCTGTGTCAGAACCGCATCCACATGTAGTATTCATAAATTGATTTATTTTTATGGAATTACAAAATATTCTCTACATTAACAAAATTTTAGGGTGGTCTTTTATAAATATCCCCGAAGTATATCTTAGGGTAATTATCACAAATAATATTTTTTCTAAATCTAGTTTCCATGGTTTGTAATAAAATTCTTCTAATCCCAACAAAAACTCCCTGATGCTAGTTTACCAAAGCCGGTGATTTATTTATTACATTGTCATGATCACAATATAGTAGGATCCCGATGGATCGATTAGTTTTGTAGCCTTGAATAAAAAATATGCAATCATCAATTTTTACATTTCATATTGAGATTAAAGACAACATAAATCTCCTTTGAAAACATTATTATTCTCTATCATTATCCCGATATTAAATTCATAATGTACATATTTTCCATCCTGGGGAAAATCAAACATTAGAATTAGGTGAGCTCAGATGTTCATTAAGGTTATATAATTTAGCAGAAGCTATCATAAATAAGCATAGAATTATAACGATTGATATATAATAAAAAAAGAATACTTTTAAACATGAACATTAATATAATATGGAATTAATAAATCAAAGATTAACATATATACATTCACATTTATATTCTACTAGTCAAATAATCACATGTAATAACTGACCTTATAAAGACGGAATACATAATACGAGACATCTTAAACACACCATCGAGGCTTCGACCAAGACACCATACATAATTGGTTAATACATTAGCCGAAACCCAAACATAATTGTCATGTGATACATACCGATACATCAAGGGGCTATAGCAGGCCATGCTCGATGCTTACAATGTCCAATGCATTCCACATATGAATGGGGTAAAACATACCCAATATAAACATTCATGTTAAAACTAGTATATGAAATATCAATACTTAAACCATAAGCTATGAATGATATAAATATAGCACATCCATAGTCAAACATATCATTAAACCATGAATATAATATGTACTATTCTATCATAATATATTAACCTTAGTTAAGTATATAATCCAATAATGGATGATTACATAGATCAAAAAGATCTAACAGAATCCTTAAAACTCTTGTATAAATATCCCTTTTTTACATTGAAATCAATTAAAAGCCTGTAATATTATAAAAGAAAACATTTCATTTGAAAAATAGTAACATTATAAGGGAATAATCAAAATTTTAATTTTTCATAACAACATAAAATACCCACTCAATCCATATAAGATAAAATACATTCTTTATTTAATTTGTTGAAAACCTCATATGGAACCTTGTTTGGAAAACAACAAAAATATTACTTTCAAAGCATTTTATAAAACTTTAGACATGGGTATAAATGAATTTAGACAATAGTCTATAAATATATATATTATTTTGAAATACTTGTACATGAAACATTGATGTGGATTATAAATATGTCCCACTAGATACTTAAGTATAAACAATCTCAAATAATAGTGTGATTTCAAAATTAACCCTTACCTTGTACTTTCCATTAGTCAACGGTGTGTTAACCTCCTATATAATGGTTAATGATTTTTAATAAATTATACTAGGACCATATACATATTTATGATATCATATACTATACTCTTATCTAATTTTGTTAATAATATTTCTGTATTACCATTATTTCGGGTGCTTACTACTTTGTTTTACTATGCATATTTTGTTATGTTAGACATATTTTCTATGCATAGGATATATTTTATTAAAATACAGATTGATATTAAATTAATACATATTTTATTTATTTTCCATATGATGTTTATAATCATTCATGAATGGTTATTGTGGATTATGAATATCATTAAGTCATGGAGAGAGTCGGTCGAACATACACACGAGCCAAGATATCATTCCATTAATGGATAATTGATATATAAATAGATGGTATATTAATTATAATAAATCATAATCATTTTATATTAAATATTTATAACTATTATACTCATCATTATAACTATACAAGAAAATTAATGTAGAGTAACAAATTACACCATGGCATGGAGACAGTATGTCATACAAACGCACACATGGTGATATTATTTTTTGTAGGTGGATAAAATGATGAATATGATTGTTCCGTGATTATAATAACATCTAAATATATGAATTATAATAGATTTTTTACTTTGGTATAGAAACAATATAGAAAGTGAAAGTAAAAGAAGAAAAAAAGTTTTGAAGAAGAGCTAAAATGATTACCTCTTCTTCAGGTGTCTCATTTTGATTTGCACAGAAAGACACATTATGTTTGCTTTCCATAAAAAGGGTCACCTCTAGGATTATTTAAGTGAAGTTGGGAGCATAATTGGTTAGGTTTGGGCCGATATAAATGGCTTTGGAGGTGTTATTGAAAGGGAATGAGAAGCTCCCTTTTAAAAGAGAGGTGAGGGGCACTTTTGGAAAATTTTGAAATATTAATTTATTATAAATTGATTAATGGTTTATAATAGCTCCAAAGTAATTTATTTATAGAATAATATGAGTATGGGTCTAAATGGTCTCCAAAAATTGGTTGTATACAAGTTTAAATTTCGAATTTAACCTTCTATTTTTGATTTTTCCCTTTAATTAAATAAGTAAACTCTTACCATATCATCTTATATTTTTATACTATATAGTTCATATAGTTAATATAAAATTACAATAGAACCTCAAGTAGACCATTAATGACATTTTTAACACTAACTATAGCAGTTGGCCAAATCAAATATTTTTTAGAATATTATATAATTTAATAAAATTGTTTTTGTTTTAACACTAATTTATTTCAATTTGGAATATATTTAGTAATTGGTTTTTATTAAAGTAATAAAAACATTATTCATTCAAAAATAATAATTAAATCATCCCTAAAATAAAATTTTTATAAAAGAACTATGCATGGAATCAATAATCTCAAATTACATTTATTTTAATACATATAATATCATTTATTTCAATCATTCATTAATAAGGTAATCATTATGTAATTATTTTGACATTAAAAAATTTATTTATCTAATGTCTACAAACAATTAATAATATTCCATGATTTAGAATATATTTTTATATTTCTAGTTACTCTTTATATTCAATCAGTTACGTTATATAACACTATATTTTAAATATTTTAGTAAAAAGACATAAGTTTATGTTATATGCCTCTTTACTTTAAATTAATTATCATAACATGTCATTATCACAACCAAGTGGATTAAAAATGACAATTGTACATCCCATGTGACTCATGGGTCTCCCATAACACATCCAATAGGATTAAGATACATGATAGGGATGTTTTATTTTATTATAATATTATTTTTACCATTATTCACCGAATTTACCATTTAACTATTGTAAATAAAAATACTTACTACGGTAACTATTCATAATTCCCAAAAAGAAAAGGGACTAATTCACATAATTTAGACCTTCTGATTAAAAATATAGAATCTATTTATTCAAATTCAAAACATAAAATTTTAAAAAATTAATTTAAAATTAATCATCATTCCTAAAATGAGAAAATGAATTATTAAAAGTAAAAACATCAAATGATTGATACATGTTTATATCAAATCTCAATGTTAAATTACTTAAAATTAGATAAATTTTATTAAATGATAAAAAAATCATCAAATTATTCTTTAAATCCAACTAAAATAATAATCTGTAAAAATAAATAGATTAGATGAAAAATAATATTTGAATTAAAATGCAGTATTTTCCACTATTCATTAAAATATAAATGTTATAAGAAAAACACTTAAAATTTATCTAAACTAAATTTTTCGGTCTCAATTCTAAATAGAAATTTATTTTTTTCAAATTTAATATATAAAAGATTCTAATATATGATTTAAAAAAGGTTCTCCATTAAAAGACGGAAAAACATCATTTTTAAAAAAATACTTCTATTATCTCAAAAATTAAATTTTTTTTCTATAATTTATAATAAACTAAAAATATTAATTTTAAAATTATATGGCATTTATAAAATTAAATATTTTGTTAATAATATTCATATCCTCTTTTTAAATAGCTAGTTTGATAGGTTGTGGTGCGCTCGACCTCAATGTTGCGTGTAGCGCAAGTTATTGAATTATTTAAACAAAAATCTAACCATTGAACTTGGGGTGTTAAAAAATTCGTCACATCATTTTGGTGTTCTTCATATTTTCCTGTAAGGGGATTTATATGGATTTATATGGACGATCAAGTAAAAAACTATTGTTGTAAGATAACTTTGCCAGAGGTATATATTGGTCCTATATTCCCATGAATTCCATAGAACCTTCTCTCAACATGTTTTCCAATGTCTAAATAGTCTGGTCATATTTCCCATCAGTTTGAGGATGATAGGTCATTCTAATATTCAAATTAGTGTTTCGATAATGTTTGATACTCTTCCAGAACATGGGCGTAAATCTTGGATCATGATCAGATTCAGTAGACACTGGTAATCTATGCATCCTTAATACTTCATTGAAGTATATCCATGAATGTTGGTTGAGGTAGAAGTCCTCTCAAATTAAGATAATGATATTTTTCTTTATAATACATTCCTTAATGAATCGTATAGAATTATTTCTACTAGATGTCTTTGTATGTCTAGTGAAAAAGTCCATGGGGATGTTTTCCCACGTCCATATTAGTATATGTAATGGTTTCATAATACCTTTAAATTTTTTTATTTTATTATTCACTTGATCACATAGTTCAGACATTTTTGTATATTTATTGAAAAATTTCTTCACATATTCCCACCAATAATTCTCTCAAAGATCTGAAAACACCTTTGTGCTTCCTTAGTGAATAGAGAAAGTTGAGCTATGTGCATTATTTAAAATATATTTCATTATCTCTATATTGTATAGTAGAAATAATCATGAAACTAATATTTTGAATCCTTCCTTGACAAATTTGATGTCATAGGATTTCATATTTATAATATCTTACCCCTTTTGAGGATTTCCTCATTATTTATTTGAGAATAATTTATTTTCTCCATAATAGATTTTTTAGAAATAATTTATATTTCATTTATGATGTTACATATGATTACATGGTCCATCCATTGCAGTTCTATGAATATTATATCCTTCTAAATTCTCATCATTGATAAAGATGCAGGATCTGTTCTTCTTAGATTATCTACCAACTTATTTTCTTTACTAGGAGAGCATTGGATTGAGTATTCATAATCCTTGATGAGTTCTAAGAATCTTAACTAGTTCATATCAATATCCTCTGGTGATAATATTTATTTTAGGATCTTATAATCATTATATATCTCACACTTTTCATTATAGATATAATTCCACCACATTTCAAATGCCAGGATCAAAGATTCCATCTCTAGATCATGTGTATGATTTTTTTCTCATTAATTTTCAACTAACATGAAGCGTATTTTATCAACCCATAATTTTTATGAAATATAAATCACATTATATTATATTTTAATGTTTAAATATGGCCTATTTTTAATTCCCTTTGTGGTAATGTAGGTATCTTGGAAGTACAAGGCTTTTTTGGATCCTGAAATTCATGTTTTGGGGTGAAATAAGAATGATGCATGGTTAGTTCAACCCATACAAGATATGATGCATGGTTAAATCAAAACATGATAGGTTTTACATAGGGTAGCAATAAGACATAATATTAGTTCAAATCATTCACTTTGGGTTGGATGACCATGCAAGAACCTCTGTAATTATTATTATGGATTTTGGCACAGTTTGTGCATGGTTTTTCACATCATGTGAGTGCCACTCTCCTATAGCTAACCGTGCATGGTTGGCACATTTTTTTCAAACACTATGCTAAAACTATAATACCCCTATTATTTGGGTTAATCTGAAAATTTTAAATTAAATTCAAATCCTTTTTAAATTATGTTTTCACATTTTTCATCCTCACACAGCAAGTTACTCCTCTTGAATCTCCTTGTTGACTAAAATTTGATTTCAGGTAACTCATCCATCTGATCTCTAATTCATCCATGAAATATCATGTTCGATTTTCATTATTGAGTACTTTATTCCTTTTATCCATTTTTTGTTCTTTATCCTATGGACGATGCTGTTTTGGTGCAAGCTAATTTTCCCTAATTTTAGGTTCTTCATTCATTATTCGTTTTTCTCATGATCTAAGTAGTATAAATAGTTGATACTAGAATAAATCTGTACTACAAAGCTATAGTAGCCGGTATATACATTTTCATTGAGTTTTGATGATTTGTGAGGCTACTTTCTATTATTCTTCCCACCAAAGATTCAGTAATATCCATATAACTAAATTTATTAATTGAGTTAAATGTAATTGAGCCAATTATGGATGACCTTAGGGTTATAAAAGATAAGTTGGAGGATTGTTCCCCAACAATAGTCACCCATGGGGTGTTCTTTATGAATTCACTTTACTTAATACATGGTAAACCAATCATCTGGTGATTTAATGCTTTCATAGTCAAAAGATTCCATTTAATAATTTAATTGAATTAGATGAGATGTTTAGGATATGGGTTTTCCCATCATCCATGAGAGATCATGTTTGTGTTGAATCGTTTAATGGTTAATTTTTTAATGGTTTTGTAAAATGAGTGGGTATAATCATATATTCTCTTGAATTTGAGTTGTGATATGTCATTTTTTATACTCATGTGGTGTAATTTAATGTAAAATAGATACACGAGTGGGTATACACATGGTATAGAATGGAACATGGTTTTGATTAAATAATGCGATGATATTTTTTTTGAAATGGTGGATGAAGCCTCAATTGGCATACCAAGGTTATTGATTCCATTCAGATTTCATGGATTTTTCTCCTCAACTCTTAGATATGGTAGTGGATTACTTGGATTTAGTATACTCCTCGGGGCTTGATTTCATTGGATTCCTCAGGCTTTGATACCCCCAAGATCTGGCTTGATTAGACTCGTATAGAACACGATCATTATGATAAGCTCATTGGACTCCAACTAGTGTCTAACTGAATTTAATACGAGATTATCATGGGACTTGATGAGGATGACTTGGCCTTCTACAGCCTATACCGGGCCCCTCATGGTTTGGGACTTTTATTATATGGAACTACCGTAAAAAAAAGTATGATATGTTTTGTGGAATGGATCATTCTTGGTTTCTTTGACACTATAGGTTGGACATAAATTCTATCTATGATATGTTTATATGGTTTATATGGAACAGTTTTGGTTTTTACATTATGTATTGTTTGTAGCTTCCATGATTGAGGATATTGACAATCTTTTTTAGGGAGCCTTGAGAAGTTATTTCAGTGTTACTTTTTTAGTAGTGGATGTAAAATGGGAACTGTATATTTATTTTCTAGTTACCTATTTAGCTACACACTTTTTTGATTGTTATATTGAACTGCCTGGAATTGTATAAATAATTGGGTGGTTAGCTAATAGGATTTTATATCCCACCTAATCTACACAACCATTAGGTACCAAAACAAATAATTTTTATATATTTAGAGATAGGGGAAATCCCCCATAGTTTGATAGTTCACTCTGTACTATTATTAGGTGAAAGGGTGTAAGATACTCTGATATGGGTTTTAAAGCTATTTGGTGATAACACATTTTGGTATTTTTGATAATATGGATACTTGTATTTTACTGTTATGATTGATATCTTTTTTATGCTTTCTAGATACATGTGTCATCGTCATTGTTTATGATACACGCGTGGATTTGTTAGAATTCAAGTATTATTTATTTATCAGTTTTCTTCCGGTGGTATTTTCTTCCTCTATTTAATTATATTATTATTTCATTGTGTTCCAATATGGTAATGTGGGAATAGTGTCTCCACAGACATACCCTAGGCCCTAACTACTTTTATGTAGCCTCTGGCGTTTCAGGAGAAGCAGTTAAGGCCATGTGAACCACCGGACTTTGGGCACCTTTCAGTGGAATTTGGGTCCGAGACATTACAAAGTCATATCAAAGAACATTTTTTCTTGTTTACATAATAATTTTGAATTAATATATTGGTATATGAAGGAAATGAATTTTGGTAATGAGTTGTTCATGGGCATAGCTAACCCATGTATAAGAAAAATTCAAATTTCCTCAAATGAAATTATTATTTTTTATATTTTGACTATTGCGGTTGACTTGATTCAAAAATTGGGTGACACACAAGAATTATGATATTATTGTTGATATAATTTTTGTTTCTATTATATTTCAACTAAATAAGATGAGGATGTTACATATCATGAAACATATAGGCACCTAATATAAATCACATGCCATGAATTATTCCATTCCATTCATGATACATTACTTATTTTCATATTGTTTTGATAGGTGATATTATATATGTACATGATATTGTAATATATTTTTTCATTGTATAGATAAGTTGACACCAACTTTTAGTTCGTTAAGAGTATGGGCCCTTATGGAATGGAAATTGATACCCCATTTTGAAAAAATTATTTAAATTAAATTTTTATGGTATGGATTATATGGGAATGAAAACTTGTTTCATGTGGTGTTATGGGACCTCATAGATTAGAACATGGTGAACCATCTATTAAACCATTTGAATAAAATAATGGTGGAAATTAAATGTAAACCTAATATTAATTGAAATGGGAAATATAACATGGAGGTATAGACTTTACTTAGACCTAAATTTTGAGTGGAAGGAGTAAAATTTAATAGTGATTGTAGGGAAATTTATTTTTATTGTAATGTCTTTATGAGTAGTATTTGTGGTATAACCTATTTTTAGGAGGTTGTTGACCTTTCATATGATTTCTAGCTACAGAAATTGATATAGTTATTTCCTAGGGAATGTTTTTGGAATTGTAAATTCATGCCTCAATGATGATGTCCATTTGTATTATAAGAAGGAGGTGAATACCATACTCTGATGGTGGTGGTCCATGGACTACCGATGGAGCCTCATTTAGTGCTAGTTGTTGAACTAGCTATTGTTCGAGACATGGATGTTATGTCATATTTTTTCAATGGATTTAATTTCTTTATGAATACATTTCATGGAGCATTGTATTCAATATTTTAATTGGATGAGAAGACATGTTTGTTCCAAAAATAGCATCCTCCCATGTTCTTGGGAAATAGTGGTCCATAGGATGTTAATCTATGGTCAGAAACTACTCTGCTGATTTATGATAATCTGTAGACACCTCTTGGGAGGAGAGTGAAGACCACAACGTACATGCCATGTTGAGTAGAAATGTTCTAGTGGGATGGTCTAAACTAGGATATTTGGTTATGAAATTTGGATTGTGATAATTTTAAACTTTTTTATAGGAATATTTGTACCCCAAGAATCTACCAGTAGAGTGGGATAGTGAATTCATGCATTTCAAGTTGGGGGCTATGGATGTTATGGAGTACTCATCATGATTTATAGAGTGGAATAATTTTTTGTCTATGTACCTTAATGATGATCTTTAGAGGGGGTATTCTTAGAGGATGTTATCTGACATTCTATTTGATATCATGTTAGTGTTTTTATATTGACCTATATTACTATAATTGTTAACAATGTGCTGATTACATTGTAGAACCTGAGGGAGGCTAGTGAAATAGAGAAAAGCATTGTAGTATTACAATCATGTTTTTTTAGCATCATCGGGTTGGAAGCACCATTTTGAGGCTTCCTGAGAAATGTTTCCTAGTAAGGCTATGAGTACTGGTGGCTCGGTATTCTGTCATCAGTGTGGATGATAGGGTTATATGAAAAATAAGTGCGACTATAATCTAGTCGATTGTTGAAATGTTGTAGGATAGTCCAAATGTAACATTTATATATGGCCTTTATTATATATGAGAGTTGTAGGGGTCATATATGAAACTAGATTCAGGAGTAGGTTTATCATATATGCATCTTAAAGGGATTTGGAGCAGGGTTGGTCTATCAAGCTAAGGCAGTGGTGGTTGTGGATGAGGCAGCTAGTCACCAGTTACACTGATACATCAGAGTGGGCTTACCCTTGGAAGTGAGGTTGTTTCATAGAGTTGTGGTTCAGGCATGAGCTATTCTCTATATCCAAACCACAAGGATCATAGTGACAAACTCTCTTTAGTGAGATGTGTGATCTTATTACCCTCTAATATTTCATCTACCCGTTATTATATAGGTACATCTCATATTTTCATATCATCACCATTGATGAAAAACCTCAAGCTTATCATACAGTATTTTGGGAGTTTTATGACACTAGTCACACAATTAGGAATCAGAACGTAGGTTTTATTTTCATGAAATGAGTTCCCCCTTGAGGTTGGTGGGTGTCACTTCTTCTGAGATCTTTATGTCCTCAAAATGACCGGGTTTGATGTCATCCTCTGGATGAACTGGCCAGTAGCTTATCAATATTACATTGACTGCTATAATTGTAGTGTGAATTTTTCATCACTAGAGGGTGCATTTTGTACTCACAAGGGTGAATGGGATTTCTAAGAGAGTTGAGATTGACCAGATCAGTGTGGGGTGGATGATATGACAACCCATATTTCTAGTTTTTATCTATATTATTAGAGAACACATTAGATGGAATTTCTTGAAGTGGTTGATAATTTTGATTATTTTTTTCCAGATGAAATATTTGGTTTATGTCATGAGAGTTCTATAAGTATCCATTGATCTCATTCTACAAGGGGCACCAATATCCATTACGCTTTATAGGATGGATATGATGATGTTTTAGGAGCTGAAGAGGTAACTAGATGGTTTTGGGGAAATGGGATTCACATGACCCAATAATCTTTTGTGACGTTCACCATTCCTTTTGTAATAATAATGGATAATCCCCTTATGATAAGGATGGATTACTGAAAACTGAACCTATTGGTTGTTAAAAATATATATCCCTTATTTCATATAGATACAGTGTTTGACCAGCATCGAAGAACTCATGTGTTCTTGAAAAATAATTTAAAATATGGATATCTCCATGTACGTGGTCGACATACTGAAATACCTCATATATCCTTTTGTATCAAGTAAGGTATGTATTAGTATCTGGTTATTCTATTCGGTCTTAAAAACATGCTAGTGTTTTTCAAGGTTTTGTGAACTAAGCCTTCCATCATTATATATATTATTTTTTGGTTGTTTTCATGGATGATATTTTGTTTTATTCTAATAATTGACACCACCATGACAAACACATTGAGAACATTGTGGATACACTAAGAGTGCATTAGTTTTATGATATTCAAAAAAAAAGTTCCACTTAAAGATATATCAAATCCACATCTTGTGTCATGCTATCTCAGAGACATGAATATGAGTAGACCAAAATATGGTAAGTGTTGTAGTTTCCTAGGTGAACCCCAACAATTTTTTTGACATACAGAGTTTCATAGGGATTGTTTGTTACTAAAGGTGTTTCATGCATGACTTATCACGGTTAACAGCACCATTGATGGGTTTGAATAAGAAGGGTGTGATGTTTATATGCAAAGATACTTATGAGATATCCTTTCAGGAGTCAAAAGGGATATTGATTTCAACACAGGTCCTCATATATCCATAGAAGGTCAATACCTAGAATTTTCATTGTGATTCATCAGTTATCGATCATAGATAAGTGATGATGTTGGGGGTAGAGATATGGAATATGGGTCTTGGTATTTTATACCATATGAGTGAAATTACATAAATTGTGATCTTGGGAAAGATATAGTTGTTTATGATTTTCAATGTTGGAGACATTTCTTACTAGGAAAGTGTTTTGTGGTGTACATAGACCAAAAAATCCTCAAGTAATTTTTTTACATAGTGTGGCGTGATTATGATGTAGAAAAGGTGGGTGTATTACCTAAATCTTTTGACATCAAATTTGTCTACCTTCCTGGCAATGGAAATTTTATTATTGATGCACTGAGGAGGAGGACTCATATATAGGAAGTTTAGTAGGCCAGTTGCGAGAGTAATCTCATGTATTTTGTTTCTATGATTAACGTGATAGTTCATCACAATCAAGGGAAGACTTTTCTATCATCCTTAGTTGTGACCTCCACCTTTCTAGATCGAGTGAGGATGAGAAACCAATGGATTCAGAGGGACTAGTCTTGTGGGAGAGTGGAGATGGTGAGTATCCACCACATGGTTCAATTGTAGGAAAGGATAATATTTTGAGTAATTATGGTCAATTTTGGGTTCTATTGTACATACATGAGGAGCTGATGAGGGATTTTCATAACTCATCATGGTAATTTCATCCTAGATTCACTAAGATGTACCATGAATTATGCTATCAATACTAGTGGGAGGGTATAAACCATGAGGTACCTAGTTTTTTTATGAGGTTTTCCACCTATCAGCAATTGATAAGTGTAAATTAGTGACCAGATATTCTTTTATAGTCGTTACCTATTCTGAAAGGGAGATGGGATGATTTCATGATGGATTTTGGGACTGGTTTACAGAGGTCACCTCAAGGATACGATGTAGTGTGGGTTGTGATAGATAAGCACATGAAGGTTTCTCATTTCTTTCTGAACAAGGTAACCTTTAGTGTGAATTATCATTAATGTTCCTATGTATATAAGATAGTAATATTTCATGGGGTCCCACACACTATCATTTCATATTGAAATTCTTGATTTACATCTCGTTCTTTGTAGAGTTTTACGAGGGCCCTGGGTATACAGGTGCTTATGAGAACAGTATTCCAACCATTGAATGATGGCTAGTTAGAAAGTATGCTATAGGTTCTTGGTGATATAATTGATTATCAATCCTTGATTTTGTGGGATATTGGTAGAGGAATATACCCCAGGTTGAGTTAACATACAATAACAGCTATCATGAAATGATATAGATGAAACCTTATGAGGATTTGTACTATATGCCATGCTGATCACCCCTCAACTAGTTAATTGTAGTTGAGGTAGATTTAATGGGACCAAGTCTCTTAAAGGAGACATTTGAGTATATCAAGTTGATTCTAATGTGGATGGATACAACACAATATCAAAAAACATCTTACACTATTCTCCATAGAAGATATCTAGAGTTAAAGGTCTGGGATTGGGTCTTTCTACATGTTTCAGTATGGTTGGGATATAGAGAGATCCTAAGATAGGGTAATATTTCACCAGAATATATCAGGTAGTTAGAGATTATAATGTGATTTGGTTCGATATCCTATCAGTTGTAGTTACCTCATTGGTACTAAGAAAAGCACAATTTCATCCACCTATCTCAACAAGACAATTATCATTCAAAACAATCTCATGAGTTTCATACAAAGGAGGTTGAGTTTAAGTAAGAAGCATCCTTTGAGGAGAATTTAATTTGTATCATTGAATGGAGCATGAAGGTTCTCTAAGGCTAGTCAGTTCCTCTAGTACATGTGCTATGGAAGCACAACCATTTACAGGACGAGATGTCGGATTAGGAGACCAACATAGGAGATCAGTGGTTGAAGTTGTTCATAGATGAATCCTGACCACCATTTAGATGAAAATTCTGGGAAGAATTTCTTTACAGGGGAATATTTTAAGAACTCGGGTTATTTTATGTGGTAAATAACCCTTTATATTCATTTTTAATTATTAAATATAGTCTAATTTTAATTCCCTTTGAGGTCATGAAGGTAACCGAGGTGTGTGGGAATTGTTTAGAGGTTGGAATACATGTTCTGGGGTGAAAATGGTTGGGTGCATAGTTACTTAAAACTATTCGGGGAAAGACGCATGGTTATATCAAACCATGCGATGATGGATAGTGGGGATATATAGGCCACATGCTTAGTCCAAACTGTATGCTTTGGGCAGCGTGGTCCTATGACAACCTCTATAATTTTTAATGTGGATTTTGGTATAGTTAGTCAATCCATGAGGGTTCCCTTCACTAAAAGATTATTGTTCATGGTTAGTGCATTGTTTTTCAAACTATGATCTAAAACTATGTAACCAGTTTTATTTGGGTTAATTATATAATTTTAAATTAAACTAAAATCATTTTAAACATAATTTTTCACATTTTTCATCACTACATAGACTCCCACCGCACATGATTCTCTCCATGGTGACAATCCATGTATTTTAAGTAACTCATATGTTTAATCTCTAATTAAAGCAAAGAATATCTCATTGGATCCACATTGGTGATTAAATTATTCCATTTTCACTGTTTACCATTCTTGTTCCCATCGACAGTGTTATTTAGTTGCACGTTGATGTTCCCTAATTTTTGTTTCTTCATCATTTATTCATTTTTCTCTTGAACTAAGTCAAAATATGAGTTGATAATGGGTGATCCCTACACTACAGAGAAACAATAGGTGGTCTATACATTTTCATTGAGTTTTGGTACATTCTAGGACACTTGTTATTATACTGCCCATTGAAATTTCCAGTATGGACCTAGAACTAAATGGATTAATTGAATTAAATGGAATTGAACATGTTAGGTCTGAGATTAGATTCTGAGGTGTTTTGTTGGAGGTTATTCCCCCAACCATGGCCAATTTTGGGGTGTGATTTATCAATTCACTTTTTAATGCCATGATAAAGCACCGATGGTTTGATTTGATGATTCCATAGTTAGAGAAAACCCTTTAATAAATGAATTAAATTAGATAAAATGTTTATAAGATGGGTTTTCTCCATTTCAATGTGATATCTTGTTGATGATGAAATTTTTTATGATTTAATTATAAATGGTTTGGTTAAATGAGTCGGTATACTCAATATTTCTCATGAATGTGAACTGTGATATGTGAGTGGATATAATCATGTGGAGTAACTGAATGTGAAATTGATACATTAGTGGGAATAATCATCATATGGATTGGTAAATGGTTTGGATTAATGAATGAGGTGATATGTATTTGAAATGGTAGTGGATGCCTCGGTTGGTACATGATGTTTCTTAATTCAATTTAGATGCCTGATATATTACTCATTAGATCTTGAATGAGTTTTAGATTCCTAGGATTGAGTATGCTCCTTGGGTATTCATTCCATGGGATTCCTAGATCCTTTCTACCCCTTGGATCCAGCTTTCATGGACTCTCATAGGACATGATCAGTATTACATGCTCGTTGGAATCCTACTAGTGCCAAGATGAGTTACCAAGGATATACTCCTAGGACTTGAATAGAATGCATTGGTCTTCTAAACTGTGTATCCAACCCTTCATGGTATAACACATTAATTACACAGCATGACCATGAGAAAGATGATATGATTGGTTGAATGGTTGGGTCTTACTTGCTTTGACATATCATATTGGATGGAAAGATCATTGATAATATGGTGTTATATATGGTTTATATGATAAGGTCATGGGGTTTATTTTATGTTTTTTATAGATACGTTGATTGAAGAGCTTAAACATGTTTTGGAGGGAGCCTTGAGAGGCTATTTCAATGTTAATTTTTTAGTAGTGGATATTCCATTGGTACTGTACATTTATTTTCGACATAGCTATTTACATGAACGCTCTTTATTTTGTTATATTGTGTGGCCTAGAATTTTATAAGTCTTTGGATGGTTACATACTAGGATTGTATGTCACACCATGTCCAGCCCATCGGTGGGTACCTAAATAGACTATTTGGATTCATGTAGAGATCTGGGAATGATACCACTATTCAAGAGTTGATTTTGTACCATGCTTAGGATTCGGGCTGCACGTGACAGAGCTAAGTCTCATAATGCTATTTTAAGATATAAATTTGTTTTATTTCAGTTTTTATGGATAATTGAATTATATTGAACATCTTTGTACAAGTTTTTTATAATTTATAGACATGTGTATCGTTATCATTGTATATAATACACTTATGTCTTTGTTATGCATTTTTGCCTTGTTTATTTATCAGTTTTATGCATATTGTATATGCTTCCTATTTTGACGGTTATTACTATTCCACAGTTTTATACTCTGGTATTAAGGGCATCTTCTCCCCATAGAAAATCCTTATTCTCTCACTCTTAGTCGGATGCCTCTGGCATTCAGGAAGATGCACTTGGGTCCATGTAACCCATCAGGCTTGGGGAACCTTTTAGGGTCATCCAGATCTTTGAAATTACACATAGGCCATCAATTTATCATTTTTCATCAGTACACAACAAAATCCCTTATTAGAAAGATGATTTTACACCACAAATAGTTCCCCATATTTCGGAAGTGTGACTAATGGTGTAGTGATAAGCCGTTTTTCATGTCATTGAAGCAGTCTTCACATTCACCAGTCCCCAAAAACAATACACCCTTCCGAGACATCTAGGTTAATGGGTTTAAAAATCAAGATATGTACTTAAAAAAATTGTCCTTAATACCATGATAGACTATGGAATCTTTGGAACCCCATTAGAGATGTTTTCCTAGGACACTCTACGATTAACAATATATTAGAAGTGTCCACATATATTCCTTTTCTGGTGATAAAATTCCCCAATAATGACACTTACTAAATGAAAAACTAATATTTAATATAATTTTCATATTGTTTCTCCCTTCTTAGTGTTTCTAGAAAAGTATTCAAATGATCATCATGCTCTTCCTTGATTTTGGGGTATTTGAGAATATCATCAATAAATACTATTAAATTTTTTTTGATGCAATATATAAAGACTCTAGTAATTAATTAGATTAATATAGATGGATAATTAGGGAGTGTGAAGGTAATCTCTATGAAATAATTGTCTATATAACTCATTCAATAGACAGAACTATGAGTATCTCCTTTATTAACCTTTAGTTGGTGATATAACATCTGGAGTTCCACCTTAGAGAATTACTTACCCCCCCTCCCCCATAGTCTATAAAATAATATATCTATCTGTAGTAGTGGATACATGTTCTTTATCATGATTTTATTGAGATCATGATAATCAATATAAAGGTGCATTGATCCATCCAACTTCTTGAAAAACTGGACTGGTGCACCCCATGTTGAATCACTAGGTTGTATAAAACATTTATCCATATTTTCTTGTGACTACTTCTTCAATTCCTCACACTCAATCATCGATATTCTATAAGATGACTTTATATTTCTGGGTATGAGTTCAATTGAAAAATCAACCTCTCCATTAGAAGAATGACCAAGAAATTATTTAGGGAGCACATCAGTGTAGTACTACTTAATGGGAATTTGTTTTATCATCACTATATCCTTTTTCTTGATCATTTTAACTAGACATGATTTATCATAGGTAAAAAATATCCTCAATTTTGAAGATAATTATAATAGAGATTCATATTCCTCCTAACACTTGTAAAAAATT
This sequence comes from Viscum album, assembly GCA_963277665.1. Classification (NCBI taxonomy): domain Eukaryota; kingdom Viridiplantae; phylum Streptophyta; class Magnoliopsida; order Santalales; family Viscaceae; genus Viscum; species Viscum album. The sequence continues at coordinate 2,083,717,571 of OY728165.1, read as the reverse complement.
AAAGGATGCTTCGGGTTGCGATGAGTGATAGATCTTTCTTAATAGTTGAAGATGGATTAGTATTAATATATCTTATCCATTACAAATTTATCATCAAACTTCACCAGTGGATGTAATTTGATAATTACTGGGAGATTCATCCCATTAACATAATCCTTGTAGGAGTTATAAACTTTGGATGTAATAATTTCCCCATTTTTTCTATCACATATAACTCATCCTCCATATTTTCAGTGGTTTTTGAATAGTTCTATTAATCATACAGGATATGAAAAATTTCAATTAACCAAAATCAAATAGTATATTTTCTATTCGTGAATGGATAATTAGTGTACCTGTCGCCATATCATTTTGGGGATCCACATCAAAAGTAGTGATTGAATATTTCTTTTCATACTACCTTTCATTTTGTTGTTGTTTCCTTCCTCCAACAACCCTTGGATTAGGGAAATAGCTTGCATAATTCCCTTGTTTATTAAAGTTGAAAAGATGCACTATATCCAGAGTGTTGGTCTAATCCTTCATATATTCTCCTACATTATTGGGATTCTTTATATCCCTTCATAGTTATTTTCTAGATTCCCCACTCTTCTATATTTTAATCATCACATATTTACCTTTAGATATTTTTTAAGATACTTATTACAAAAATTTTAATAGATGGGATAATTTTATTTCTTTCTATCATGGTATTTATCAGTTCATACACCCATATTAAACACTATTTCATGATTTTTAGTGTTCATGACAAGGACGTAGGTGTTTCTTGAAATCCTTATAATACATTCCATGTACCCCTTGATTGACTCTTCATTAATATTCTTTAGTACGAGTAATTAACTATCCCTATTAAGACGGAGAGTTTGGGGAAAATATTTATTGAAAAATATATTCATGAAATCTTTCCATTTCATGGAATCAATTTCTTCCTTTGAATTAATGTTCTTGATTAGTTTCCACTATTGAACAACTTCATCATCAAAATGATAGACCACCAGCCCAACTTTCTCTTCCTATGATAACTGGATGATAGAGAATATATTCTCAATTATGTTAATCCATTGTTCTGTGATGAAGGGATCAAAATATAGAATACATATAGGAGTCCTTTTTTCATTATGTATCCAACTAAAAATAGCTATTTTTTATGAGAAGGATAGAATTCAACATGATTCAACTCATTATTCATCATATGATTAATTTAGGAAACTATTGTTATGAATTTTTTAACTCTCTTAAAATCATATTTGGAATTTCATTAGTGAAATAGTCACATTTCCCATCACATTGACTATTGGAATGGGTTTCATATTTCCAACTACTAATTAAGAAAAATTAATTACAATTTGGGTGATTGAATACTTATGTAATAAACATATAAATATGGATCATTTAATGTAGAAGGATAAACATGTAATTTTAAATTATAACCTATCATAGGATTCCCTATTACTCAATTGATGTTATACATGGTGATATAATTATCAATAGGGTTCTTACTAATGTTTTCTAATCCTAATCCCCAATGATAACTACACCATCCTCTAATATAATCTATAATATCCCTATCCCTGTACACATATTTTTACATGAGATTGAGAATAAGTAGGCTTCAAATATATACCAATGATAAAAAACTATAGTTCCTTTGGAATATTAGGTTCATAAAATGGGAAACATGGATCCAAAATAAAAACACCTCTTATTTAATCTTTGTCATGAACTCCAAAATTTCATTGAGCTCTTAGAGATATAATGGTTAGACTAGGCGATACATGGACAAAGGTATGTGATAAAAGGCCCAATAAGGGTATAAACATAGAAAACAATCATAGAACGTGGGATAAAAATCATAACATGGTGGAATAAAAAAGGCATCTAACATTAATAAACACAAAGAACCATAACATGTTTAGCATGGGATCATGTAATAAAATCATTATAAGAATGTGGAAAAACATACAACATAGAATAATCATTATACAAGGATAAATTCCATAACCATTGAAAATGGTGGATCATGAGTCAAAACTAAATACCAAGAACACATCACATTGTGGAGCATGATTCAACGATAACAACCAAGACTATTCTATAAGGAATACCAATTCCCATAAAAAAATCGAGTTTACTACATGTCCCCAAAATTTTATCTCATGAGACTAATAATATCCCAATTCATTGGATCAACATACCAGCACACCCATCCTAAAATGTTATGTATATTTTTTTCCACACAAAGAATCAAACATAAACATAAAAGGGTTACCCATGGAAAGAAATGTTTATTGTAATCTTCCATATAGAAGAAAATGGTCGTAACATTAGAGTGTCCATGAATTATTTGATTTGAATCGTACATGAAAATTCGTATGATAAAATATGAATAGATCATGATAAATGATGGAAAAATGAGGTGGAAACAAGTACAAAACGTGTTCAATGAACATTGTAAATTAGTCTCCTTCATTTGTTTTAAGGGAATATATTTTTTTAAACCATAATGAAGCATACGATGGAGATCCATCCCATACTTCTCAAAAAATTATCAAAACTAAAAGGAGAATAATTTTTACATGAGGTGAAATGAGATAACACCGATAGAATAAAAATAACTAAAAGAGACATGAAACAATTAGAGTTGACCGTAAAAAAGCAAGGGAAAAAAGAGCGGCAACCCATCACCTCAACCAAAATAGTCATGGTGCATCAGAATAACTTCTTCCTTCCAAAACATAATTTTGTTCACCAAAGATCACTCACCAGCCAATCAAAACACACAAGCATATGAATCTTTCATAAAGGTCTTGCAACTGTCATCATGAGTGTCCATCCATCAGCACTTGAAGGTTTATATCATCCAAGAATCAGAAGTAAAAGAAATACCTTATATGAAGGAACTTGGATGAAGAACCCATCATGTTTCACTATAAGATAATGTCAAATGTCTACTGAAGACTATCATAAAAACATAAATATTGAAAATAGATAAAATTTCATGCAGATGAGAAACCGAGCTGGAGAACACTACTATAGCAGAAAGATAAAGCATGTATGGGACTAGTGCAACATAGATCTAGACCAGACTTTGTTTAGATAAAAAAGAAAAAGTCCACATGATGAGAATTGTTATTTTAGAAATATAATTTTTCTTTAAAATAAATAATGCAGTGTACTTGAAAATGTGTAGGAAACTCATAAGTTCCATTTAATCAGACCATCTTATCAATAGAAATTAAGAATGGAACCATATAAAGGCTTTATTTATCAATAAAAGAACAAAGAATTAACTTTGGTAAATTTGTTTTAATATAAAAACAGAATATATGTGGAGTAAATGTTAATAATTAATAATTATATTGGGGTGAGGAGAGAGAAATCCTAACCCTAAAGAAAAAATTGGGGTTTATAGAGAATTCCTTACCTTATGCCTGAATGTGTTCTGCACTTGTACATAATTTCTTGGAAAACAAAGTTAAATCAATTTATTAATAAATTTAGAACCTATTATTAACATATATAATTTATTTAAATTTTATAATTTTTATTTATGCCCATTTGAATGAAATATTGTGTTTAATTTCATCATTTGGGTAATGTTTTTATCATGATTTTATGATCAGTTCCCTTGAGTTTAATTATGGGAGTTCTAGTCCGATGAAATAAAAACTAAGGATATGGAATTATATGATATTGATAAACCTATATAATTTCAAATGGACCCATATATAATTCTATTTTCAGATAATATAATGATTCATTAGATAAAAATTTAATGATGAATGTTAATTTATTTTTCTTAATTTTCGATCATAGCGAACTACTTTTGTTTTATTAATTAATTTTAGTCATATGTGTTGGTTAATGGATGTGAAAGAATATATAATATACATTTTTAATTTTTTTTTAATCATAATAATGGTTTTACTACCATATTTGGAGGTGGTATTCTAAAATTAAAATAATTTTCCACAATGGTGGTACATTGAAACATCACAGGCGATGTTTTCATTTTTAGAGTAAAACGAAGAGGGAAGAGATTTGATTATGTATTATTCCAATAACTCAATAACATTCTTGTTTATAAAATATAATATATTTATCATGCCACATTAGTATAGAGAGGTGACTAGAAGATTAAAAAATAAAATAAATTGAAAATAAATGTAAAGAAAACAAAATAGGATTTTACCTCATGAACTTCTTCTACATGAGAACCTCCTTAGGGAAATTGGGTTTGGTATTTTGTTGAGACTAAAATCTCATGGATGTATTGTAGATACATGATATAGTAATGGATCATAATTTAAGTAATATCCATCACTTATAAGGTGTGAATATAATTGGTGGTGATGGTGGTATTTATAGTAGTAGAGGGGGTGTTTTTATCATTTTATTCATTTGATAATTATTTTGGATCGATACTATAAATACTAAGGATTATAGTGTATAAATAAATCAACTAGATAATTTTTGTTAAAACTAAGGTTTTTTACATCTTCCATACACCATTAATGACATAATAATTCATTTATTTAGCTTATAACGTAAATTACCAAATTTCATTATTCACCAAAATATCAACTATCCCAAAAAGTCAAATTAACCATTTTTTAAAGTGTAGAATAAAAAAATGTAATAAATTTTTTGAGAATAATATTATATATAATAGAAATATAATTTTTACTTAAAATCATCATTTATTTGAAAAATATTGATTTTAAAATTATTTTTATTTTATGCCACTTTAAAAATAATAATTAACTTCTTATAAAATTATCTTATATTCATAAGACTACAAAATATAATTTGTGAATATAATTGGTGAATAAATTTATTTTAAATCATTATATTAATAATAAAATTTTAAATAAACATTTTAATTAATTAATTTATAACTTTTAAAACATTTGTTTACTTATTCCAATATATATAGCATTTTCATTCATATAATACCGAAATATTATTTATTATTTCATAAGTGTTGTATCTATTCTATTGGAAGAATTAATATTCATAATTTTTACATTACTATTTCAATGTTCATGTTACTATTCTATTATTATAGGTTCCTTAGTATTAATAAATACATTTTATTCCATTCATTATTCAATTATAAATCATGAATTGTATTTCTCTAAACAATTTTATGTGATTTATTACATAATAACAAGAAAGGGAAATTTCATTTTTTGAATTATAGTTTATTATAACAACAGGATTATATATGATATGATAATTATGTATACAGTTCTACAAAAAATTAATGACAAGCTTAAAACCATTATAATGATGTTAAATCAATTTCAACAAAAATGAAGTCTGAGGTATGGGATTTCGTCTCAATTTCCATTCATTTATGAATATTGAAATGTTATGAACATATTTTATTTTATTTTGGGTATATAATTATATTTTTAATTGTAATATTATTTCTCATTAATAATTAATAATATTTTATGTTTTAATTTTAATTATTTTATCTAATGGAGTTTTACATAAATGATACCAAGTGGTAAAGAATTTCATAAACCAATTTCATTACATTGGTTTATAATAATTCTTCTTTTTCATTGAAATTCAATGGTTATATTTGTAAATAATTTTGACTATATTATGTTGTATTTTCAATTGTTTATATGTAGTTTTGTTTAATACACCTAATTGAATCATTTACTAATTTTTAATTTAATGTTAATGTGTTTGTTGGGGTTTATTCCACATTTTCATTTAAATTGGGATTATTTAATCTTGAATATACATTGATTCATATTATATTATAATTGGATAATAAACACATTTATTTTTTTCTATTATAGTAGTACCATATTTTTCCATGTAATTTTACAAATTCTACCCACTTTTTGGTACATAAATTTTTAATGAAATGTTTTTTAAGAAAATCATACATCATTTCTCTCTTCATTAAAAAATTTGTTATACTCGAAAACCATTTTTTTACAAAAAAGTTTTGAAAAAAGTTGTTATCATTATCAAAATGTTTAATTTATAATATTTTTATCCATTTTTATTATTTTCAATATTTTTTGAAAGGAATAATCATGTCATTTTCAAGGAAAGTCTTGTTATGATTTTTTAATGAAAATAAATGAATCTTTATTCTAAAGTGTATGGCATGGAAATAATTTCCATCCATCATGTCCATTAATTTTTTTAATGATTATTTTATACATTTTAAAAGTTATTTTCCAAAATAAATATTTTCATGTTTTTCTCTAAATTTTGGTTTTAAAATATTATTTTCTAAGTGAAGAGATTGTTTTCTTTAAGAATATTTAAAGGAAAATTTCATTGAATTTCTATTAAGAAACCACAATAAAAATTATTCTACACATGATCCAGTAGGGTTATGTTTTATTAATACCATACTTATTCATTCTGTGGATATTTAATGATAATTTGGACCAAGTGAAGTATTAACGTTCACTTTATTGATTAGATTTTTTAGTCATTAACATTAACTTAAAATATTCACTTTCCTGTTATTAATAGAAATTAATGTTTCATAAAGTATTCAAATTCTTTTTCCTTGATATGTTTTTTTCTTAGACAATATATAATTTCTACATAAGTTTTTCTACATTGAATGTTGTTTGTTTATCTGGGGAAATTTTGATCAATTTGTATTCCTTACTCAATAAAATTATTTGATGATTAGGAACATTGTTTAAAAATTAAATATATTATTCAATATATGAAGAATTATTTGATCAAAAAGTGAAATTTGGGGAATTTAATTATATACCCCCTAGATGCATGAGAAGTATGAAGAGGCAAATCAATAAGCTAAAATTAAATGGGTTTTTACCTATAGATTTAAACTATCTTGTGAAAGGTATTTATGATTGTGGTATCATGATGCCTAAGGTCATAAAATCCAATAATTAATAATTTCCATTATTAAGAATTTAGTTTTTATTATACATGATATTTTTAAAATGATATTATATATGAATTCAATTCATTCTTAGTTAGTTATTAAATGCCTTGTTTTTTTAGTTATTTAACAAGGAATATTGAATATGAATTACCTATTTATGATAGTCAAGTCATTTAAATGGAATTTTTGTTCATTTTCTTACCTTTACATATTAATTATTCTTTATTTATTCATGATAGTCAATATATTTAAATGGAATTTGAGTTTAGTTATTTACCTTTCTAAATTAATTATTCCTTATCTATTCATGATAGTCAAGTTATGTAAATGGAATGTTTTTTGAGAAAAAAAATATTTTCATATATTTAAAACATAAATATTTATGATAGTTAGGTTATTTAATGGAATTTTTTCTTATTTATTTAACATTTCATGTTGATTATGCTTATTTATTAATGATATCTTTTTCTTTACATAACTAAAAATGAGCATCTAATCTCCCCCTTATTTATTTTTCCATTCTCAGGAGTCTAGAATGCATACAATGAATGATATGTAATGATATAATCGAAGGAATAATGATATTTTCAAAAAAAATATGTTCTAATATATATATTGAAATATAATTTTGGATTCTTGTATATACCTGGTTTACCATGACTAATAAACTTTTCTGTCCTTTTTTGATCTGAATCCTTGTATCTTATTCCAATGAAAAGAAGTAGACACCCACTCTGGTATACTAGATTTGGGGTCCTTACAATTAGTATCATATAAGGCATAGTATAATATTTTGGAAAAATACTTATGAAAACATATTTTAGGGAATATAACCCAATGAAATACTTTGAGGATAATTTTAGATGAAAATTCTAATGTTTTGGTAAAGTAGAGATTATGTGGTTTTACCTCAAAATACAACCCTTTTTATATATTACAAGGGGTCTTCATTCTATATCATATGTAACATGGGGTAAAAGATCTAAAAAAGTTTTTTTGTGATTGACTCGAGCATTACCTAGTAAAATAATGGAATTTACTACACACCATCTTTGAAACTCCCAGGGGATATGATCTGGACAATTAAAATTATCTTTTAAACCATTATGAATTATTTTAATAGATTATGACAATGATTTAATTAGGTCAAATAGAAGGTTTATTTTATTGAAAAGAAGGTTTCTTAATGAAATGATAAAATAATTTGTGTGTGTATAATAAGGAAATAAAGTAATGAATTGATGAGAAAAAAACTAAGAGTATGATGGAAGGAAATAAATTTCATCTGAGTGATCCATTTGTAGTTAATTGTCTTCAGTGTGGGGAATCTGTGAATTATATGAGTAAATTTCCTATTTAAATGTTTAAATAATTGACCAAGAAAAGACTTGTGTTGAAATAAAATGGTTTAAGTATTTATTCAGATTCCATAATTATATTATAGAACTATTTTTTTCATTGGTATTTTGGTAATAATAATACTGATTTTTCTAAGAATTTTGTTAATTTAGAAAGCATATATGACTTAATTAAATTAAGAGTTATAGATACCATGATTATTTTATGAATTTAAGATTTATCATAATTTAATATTATTAAAAACCCCTTCTAGGATTTATGTTATGGGAGTCAACCAAGGTTATGAATATTTTGGGAAACAGTTATGGTAATAAAAACCATTGGTTTTGTATAAGAAAAATTTATTTGAGGAATAATTAACTTATGATTTTATGGAATTATGATTAAAGGTGTTAGTAATATTTAGGTTTTATCTTATATTTTAGGTTTTTGTAATTATGGGTTATTACACTTTGGTAATGTTATAAGGATTTTATTAATATTTTATTAGAAAAAAAAGGAAAAGTCAAAAAATGGGTGACAACTCCTCGCATCCAGAATGGTCGCGATGATTGAACCTATAACCAAATGGTGATAAGGGGTTATTTAATACCACTATACTATGTGACGTTCTATTTAATATTTCATTGTTTTTGTCAATAAAATTTATTAAGAAATATTAATGATGAACCGGTACTCTTATTATTGATATTAGATTTTAATGAATTATATTGGATAACTTATTCTATGAAAATTGGATTTAGAAAATATTTAGAGACATAGAGAAACAACTTTTGTATTATATTTATCATATGTTCTTTTAAAATTTAATTTTAGTTCTTCCGGAATAAAAAATTTATTTTTTAATATTCATTTCATGGAGTAAGAAATGAATAAGAAATTAGTCGAGGCATATCCAAATGATGAAATTTTGATTATAAAATATAAAGTTATCAAGTAAGTATATATTCTTATATTCATGAATATTAAATGAATTTTTAAACATTAGGAAAAGGACATTGAAACAAAAAAGTTATCCAATTAACATTATAGCCTATGAATAAAATGGTCTTCAAAATCATCATGGATTTATGTTTTTATGGTCCTTATTATTCCATTGATCATTCATATTATTTCGATCAATGACATCTATCAATCTCTGTCATTATATTTGATTTTTTTCAATTTATATATATACAAATGAAACTTATTTTATTTTACTTGTAAACCTATTTATATTTTATTCTAAATGACATCCATACTTCCTTTTATATCCTATTTAGAAGAATTATGATTATGCATTTTATGATTTGGGACTTTAAATAATGCTATACCAAATTCCCAACCCTTTAATAATAAGATCATGATTAAATTATTAGGATTAAATTTATTTATGTCCGCCCAAGAAATTTTAAAATATGAAAACGTTATTTGATAATGTGTGTGACAGGAAACATTGTGTGTAGACAAATGATAAAATATCTTTCGTTAAATTTAATCTCTTTGATAGCTTGTGGAACATGAAACCTTAAACATGAATGAACTATAATATATTATACCATTATAATAAATATATTAACTTCGAGTTATTTAGTTATAATAACTAAATAATGAAAATTATGGTTATCTATTGATAATAAATTAAATACTAATCTTCAAAAAAGAAAATAAAATCAATTATCTATACTAAACTTGGCTTATCCAATGCTGAAGTGTCACATTACCATGATTCCATGTCACCCTAATCTATCTATTACTCCCTCAAAACCCTAATAAATCACCCACTCCGATCGGGAATTTCCTCGTCCTCGCGCTCCCATCCCCGAAACCCTCACAAAATTCCCTCTCCCCGCTCTCTAATTCTTGTTCCCCTCCCCAAATCCCCTATCACAGCTCACTGATTCCCAATCCCCTCAACTTGCTCTCCGATTCCCGATCCCCTCCATAGATCCCCGCTCCCTGGTCATCGATTCCTGCTACCCTCCCCAAATCCCCATGGTTCCCGCTCCCCTCCCCAATTCCCCTCTCCCGCTCCCCTTACTGATAATCCCCTCCAGCCCGCACTGCTCCCAGTCATGATTTTCAACACCTACTCCAATCCTTCATAGTGTATTTCATCTCTAATAGGGTTTTCTAAGTACAACACCTCTTCTTATCTCTACAATGTCGACTATTCACAGGTTCAGTTTTCAAAACCCATGTCGACTTCTCATTCAAATTCATATGTTCTTCATTGCTCAGATCCATTACCCATATAAACCCTAGCTTTTGGTCTGATCTTCATTTAGAATCCCAGGTTATAGAAAAAACACAATTTTAGGCCTGGTTATGTAGATATGGAATGAACATGGGATTTCATCAATGAATTTCCATTTCAATGGCGTCTGATGTGAGAACCCAGTTAAATCGAATTATGGATATGCTTCTAAGCTCAGAACCGGCTCGACTCGGACAACCTGTATTAATTTCCCTTGCACGGTTCATATTAATTTGAAATTTCTCATATAACCATGTCCTCCTAATCCTATTTTGCGTCCAAAAAACTAATCTAATGTCAGTATATTATTTTTTTCACTGCTTCAAAAATATTTATTGATTTCGGAAATTTATTTTCCTATATGTTATTGTATTGGTCATTTATTTCTCTTTGATTTTCATTTTTTAGGTGTTTAACTCCTCCACATCAAACTAAAATGTTGAGATATTGTTAGTTTTTGAATTTGTTGACAAAAAATCAGTAAATATTATTATTCTGGACAACTCTTTATTATATCATGTAGTATCATCATACCTTTCTTCATCACTTTTCTTATATTACTATAAAATCCCATACTTTTCATATTTTTTATTATTTTTCTATCACCAAATAGACCTTCATTCATCATACAGGTGGTGGGAATACTATGTTTAGTTATCTTCGTTTCCTACAGTTGCATTTTTCATAGTTCAACTATGTTCCATATGTGTTTTTTAGTGCTGTCAATATTAGATATTTCAAACACTACTACTATTAATGATACTGATAATGGTTATTTCAATCACATTTTCGATGCATACATTTCAACTATATATTATTCCCTAATATCTTTTCTTATAGGTGTAAAGAATTTCTCTTCAAATGCATTCATTTTTCATGATTGATTTTTTTCTTTGTATTATTTACGCACATAGTTTGAACAATTAATTACATATCACTATAGATGTTGCATATATATTCTTTGGTTTGTGGATTTTTTTCTCCAATTCCTTAATTCTCTATCTAGATGTGGTTTTGAAATTTTAGGCAGACTCCAAACACGAAAGATAAAACCAGTGCAGTGGAATCCTTATTCATGTTATACTGCATTTTACTAATTTCAGTATGAGACATCATATTTGTGAATGTTTGGGATACATTGTATGTATCATTTGTGATTAAATTTATAAATTTTATTAAAATTTACTGACTCTAGTGATTTTGTTATATATTTGATAATGATGGATTATTTTGAGTTGTTTGAATAGAAGTATCAGGTAAATAAAGTTCAAAAACTATATATTCAGTAACCATCGATCTTTATGGGACCATAAATTAACTAGGGAGTATTTATTTCATTGTTTTTTATAATTTCAAATTGTGACATATCAATATTCTTGATCAAACATTTACAAAAAGTTTATTGTGATTTTTCCAATATTATCCTATTTTTTTGGTCCATGATTCTAATTCAAATTGGGTAGTGGCACAAGGGTGATGAAAGGTTTCTTTGGTACCACAACATGGTATGGAATTAAAATCACTCCAACACTTTTTATGATAAATAGTTTTTCTAAAATGAAAACATATTATATTCTATTTTTTATTGGAAACCCTCTAAATGATTCGTATTAAATTTTTATCTTCATGTTTTAATAAATATAGAAAAAATGATCATTAGAATATGTTTTTTCCATTCAACGTTTATCATTCAATAATCAAGGAAATGTTTCCTCCCATTGCACAACCATGCTCGACAAGATTTGTCATTGGGTTCTACACTTGCATGAGCTCGATAATGGAAGTGACTCATCAAACACAAGCTCTATTGATTTTATTCATATAGTAATGAAATTTTGGATTTTTTAATTTGTATTCCTTTTTTTCTTTTAATATTCTACATGCACTTATTATTTACAGAACATCAAAGTTGAATATAGTGGTGACATTTATTCCAATTCTACACAAAGATTCAATCTGTCTTAATATATATTTTTAATTCATTATCATGTTTTCAGGACCTCAAAATTGGTTGATAGCTCCCTTTCGATGATTCATGGCATGGGTGAATGTCTAAAATTAGTGGAAAAGAATCTGGAATCCTCTCTGTCTATCCATTACTTATCAATATTCATATGAAATTTAATTCCCAGAATACATCACTCTTGACATTGAGTTAAGAAACATCAACATCCAATATGTCATCATCTATTTTTTTTACTTTCATGTTGTCAGGTATTATAATGTGGTTGATGGATCTTTGTTGATGTTGATTAGCATGGGAGAATGTCTCTATTAAGGTAAATGATATCTGGAAACCCCTCTGCTTACCCAGGATTGCTCTCTGTTCATGCAAGCTATAAAAACAATAACCCATGTAGATTTTTTTTATTTTCACTATCTTATATTTTTATTCCATCACTGGATTAGACAATACTGTTTTTCTTGCAATATCATTTTCATTGTATCATTAAAACACAATTCAGTTTTTTTTCTCATTTTTCAATTTGGAAACATCAAATTACTTATTCAATAATTACAATGGAAATTATTTTTTGAAACTTATTGATTTACTTCATCTATTAATGTACATAAATCTGTTGATTGAGTTTTATGATGATGATGAAGTGCAACAGATAGTTACAATGACTCACAATGCAACGGACAGTTACAATGACTCACAATGCAACATTTATATGCCTTGATAATGAACAACATCCCCATTTAATGGAAAACATAAACAAGAAGACTTCCAATACTAATTGACATTAAGTGGGGCATTTTCAATGTATCAAAATAACCTAATTGAACCTATTTTGTTCAAATTATCTTATACAATTTTATATCAAATTTTAACTCTACTTTTTTATAGGATACATGATAGTAGTTATAACACATAGAACACACAAGGTTATCCTTTATTATTAGTATAGGCTGTACATTGTACAGTATTTCAAGTTTCGTTTTTATAATCTGTATTCCATAGTTGTGTCTACCACCATCCAGATGTGTTCATCCAATGCACCATAGATGCACACTTATAGAAAACATGACGTAAAAATGGTGGCATTTATTCTCATGGTACACCAAAATTAAATTTGTCTTCATGTATATTTTTTATTTTAATATCATTTTATCAGGTCTTCCAAAGTGGTTGAGAGCTACCTTTAAAAGCTTCTTGGCATGAGTGAATACCTCGAATCAGTAAAAATAAATCCAGAATCCCCTTCGTTTATACATTACTTGCCACTATTCAGACAAGGTTTAAAATCGTAAATACATCACTCTTGACATTGAGTTAAGAAACATCAATATCCAATCTATCATTATCTATTCGTTTCACTTTCATGTTTTCAGGTCTTATGGGGGGGGTTTAGGTCTCTCTATTTATGCTTCATAGCATGGGAAAATGTCTCTATCAATGGAAGTGATATCTGGATACCCCTCCGCTTACCTAGGATTGTTCTATGTTCATGCAAGCTGTAAATATAATAAACCAGGTAGTTGTTTTTTATTTTCACAATCTTCTATTTTGATTACATCATTGGATTAGACAATACTATTTTTTGTGTTATCATTTTCATTGTATCATTAAAACACAATTCTGTTTTTTGTATCATTTTTTAATTTGTAAACATCAATTTACCTTTTCAATAATTACAGTGGTAAGTATTTTTTGAAACTTATTGATTTAATTCATCTCTTAATGTATAAATATTTGTTGATTGAGTTTTATGATGAAGATGTGGTGAAACAGACGGTTCCAATTGTAACACCCGAGATTTTTATGATTAATATTTTGTTTTTATATATCATCAAAGGAATCTTTCACTAAACACTTTCTTGGATTACTTTACACGCAATCACGACCTTCCTCGATATCTTGCATCGTGCGCAATACCGAGTTTCACTAAACAACAATATGCCATTAAAATATTATTAAAACTAGCCATTATGAATAGTAATAACCACTTTTTTAAATTTTATAAATTTTATTTTTCAAAATGGACTTCATTTTTGGATTCTAAATACCGAAATTAGCCTAGGGTGAAATTTTGGTATTTTTCTGAAAACTTTCAATTTTTGATGAATAGTGAAACCGCTAAGTGGTAGGTTAAAAACTAAATTTTGCGTAAAACATAATTTTACCGCTTCTGTGAATGGAATTTAGAAAGTCCGACAGAAACGGTTGATATCAGTAAGTAAAATGTGGTTCAATGAGATAAAAATAATTTTTTGGTGAATAGTAACTTTTTACTTTTTTTACCGTGGTTATTAGTAAATAGGGTAACTAAGGGTAAATATGATATTAGTATTACCCTAACACATGTCCTAATTCTATTGGATAAGTTTAATTCTACCAAAAACAAACTTAGGAATAATATATGACCATTTAGGCCCACTTGGGTAAGATTAGGAAATTTATTATTAATTTATTTAAAGAAGTGTTAAAATAGTTAAAATCAAAGCTTAATAAGTAAATCATTTTTAATATGGGGTTATACATAATATAAATTAGACTATAAATATTCATTATAAAGCTAAAAAGATTTTATACATAATGGTATTTTATTTGTAATTTTTATACATTAAATAATATAATTTATTTATAACATAATGATGATGCAGTAATTATCTTATTAATGAAATATTGACATAATTGATGTTATAAACACCAAAATAAATGAAATTTGAGACTTTTTATGAATTCCACTAATTTTCTAGGTTACTATGATATATTAGTGTTTATTTAATCAACTTGGTTTGAACATATAATTCTGTTATGACTTTCACAAAAATCATATATCAAATAGTGTCAAAATTGACACAAAATAGTTTTTAAATCAAATATTATATTAATAATTTTTATTTTATTCCTAAAAATCTAAGGTTCGGCCAAATGACTTAGATAAGGATATATATATTAATAATAAACAATTTGGGGTTCGTTTGGCATGTTATAGTAAGTGTATTAACAATATAGTGAAAGAAAACAAAAAGACACGGTAAAAGTTAAATTATCTAACTTAGAGTTAAATCTAATTGATAAGATTAAAATAATATCCTAAACTTGTCTAAATCCTATTGTTTGATAGTATTTCGACCCATCCCCACTTTAGCTTCGAAATAAGACCCTTTGTAACCATTATAAATTGATTTTGACTTTAATATAAAATAATATTTTGAGATATTCCTAAGGTGCCCCTCTCCTCCCTTATAAAAGGGCACCTCCTCCCCCTCCTCCTCACACCAATTTGAGCACTCATGCTCGGCCAAACCCTGCCATGTTCTCCTCTCCACTTCCCTTGAATAATCCTAGAGGTCCTGGTCTTCTTAAAAGACCAATCTTAGTTCCCTATGTGGAGGATTCAAAGAGGCGTTCCAAAGAAGAGGTAATATCCATTACCGATCTTTTCAATTTCTTTCTTCTTAAACATCTTCATCTTTAGTTGTTTCATGATAAAGTAAAAAAATCTGTATTATTTACATACTGATATGTTATTATAAATATTAAACAACCCTAATTCACCTTCTATCCATCCTACGGAAAAATGAAATCACCGCGCGTGCGTACGTACGGAATACCGTCTCCACGCCGTGGTGTAATCTATTTTCCACCATCACCTTACAAGGATGGTTATAATGGTGTAATAAGTAAATATTTATGATTATTATAAATTAATATTGATACTAAAATAATATATATATACTCCAATACAGTTCCACGATCATAGGAACGATATCATCACTCGTGCGTACGTACGGAATACCGTCTCCACGATGTGATGCGACTCGTTCTACATGATCATCATTACATAGTAATTATATAAATTATTTGAATGAATAAATATGATATATGTTACACTAATAACATTCTGGATATATGGTATCTATAACCTTAAAAGAGGAATAAGAATTTATTCGGCAAAACACGCATAAGAACAAATGGCAATAAAGACCCGAGTAACAAGTAACAATGAAATATTACTAACAAGAAGCTATGAATATGACCATATATGATATCATATCAATATGTATGATTCTGGAATAAGTCAATAACATTATTTAAACCATTATACAGGAGCTTCGGACAGGTACAAAGAAAATCATACCCAAGGTTAGGGAAATATCACAATCTCATTTTTATCCGAGATTGTTTATACTCTGGTATTTACTGGGGTGTATTTTATCATCCACATCCATGTTTACTAAATATGTAATATTATTTCCATCCACCTACAATTGTTTAAAGCCAATTTTACCCTTCGGTGAGTTTTTAGTAAAGGATATGAAAGGAATCTTTTGTCGTTTTTCGTACGAGGTACTTTTTTACTTTTTCGACAAAAGTACGAAGAATGTTTTTTTTAACTTATACGTCAAGAATGGATTTTTAAAACATTATTTCCAAGAATATTCCTTTATAAGTTTTCAAGATTATTTTTAATCAACTTATTTTAGTCTATAATTTTATGACATGTTAAGAAATGAAAAGTGTTTTTGAAGTAGAAAGGATATTTTCCTCAAGAATGGAGTTCAAATGTTTTATCAAAATTATTTTCCATCTAAGATAATATAGGGTTATGATTTTATCCCTATTATTACATTTATTTGATTATTCTTTTAGGGAATTATTTTTATGAAGTCATTTACCTTATATGATTTGTTTTATGATGTCATGATGTTTCAAGAATCCCATTTTTGTTACATGTGTTATGCGATGATGTATGATATATGATTATGTGGCACACATAAGAAAGGATTCATTATAAGATGGGTGAGACCTATATCTCCCTCCAATGCATTGGGTAAAGATTGTATATCTCATGAGAAAGACATGGCTGGAACGGTAGGTTATACCGGTTCAGTGAAACAGGACTGGAACGAGGGTGACTCGATTCAGAAAGGGACTCTATCCACTAAGATAGTCTTGGAAATGAGTCATGACTAACAAGAAATGATTTTCCATGATTATGTGTACATGCCACAAAGTTTCAAGTTTCATGTTATGATTATGGGGATCTCATTTTCACTTCTATGATTTATTCCATGTTAAGATATTATGATCTCTTTTGCAGGTTATGATTTTCAAAAAGATATGATATGGTTTTTATTTCATTTATTTTCCCTTGCTGATCATTTGAGCTCACCCTATTATGTTTTCTTTTCCCCAGGTCAGGAAGATGGAAATTAAGTAGAATATTCTAAAAGGGACCCTAGATACGATGAAATAAATGGGAGACACTGTAGAAGATTTATGAACCAGTTGTTTATGTTTCCCAGTTTCTAAAGACACTATACCTATACGGTCCTTTGTGGTTTTGTCATATTTTGTAATAAGTATGATTCAATTTTGAAGTATTAACAATGTATGTAAATTATGGGTCATTATATTTGGTATCAGAGGAAAGGTATAGTCATCCTTTGGAAACTAGGATGTGAAAGCCTTAGTAAGAACCCTAAGGATAAGTCTAAGCACAGAACACAATCTTAGTGTTTTAGAAATGGACATGAATACCATAGGATAAGACCTTAAGTGTGAAATTTTATCCTTGATTATATGGTTTTCCTATTATAATTAGTGCTTCTCACACTATTCTTCTTGGTTTTAGTCAATGGCTGGAACCCGAAGGAACCATGTCAATGCGGAATGCGATGGGAAATCCAATGATTGTCCCCCTGAGAAACCAAACGATATGGGAGCTGGAATGCAAAATCTTGTATCCATGCTCACACAACTTTCTCAAGCTATGAATCATGCAGGACTTCCAAACGAGCAAAAGAAGGAGCAACATTATGTTGAATCCTTCATGAGGAAGTGTCCACCTTCTTTCAGCGGGTCTACTGATCCATTATTTGCTGAACAATGGATTAGTACTACTGAAAATATATTTTTAGTTCTTCAATGTTCTGAACATGATAAAGTCATCCTAGCAGTGTATCGTTTGGAAGGAGATGCTGATCAATGGTGGAATATTATTAAGAATAAGAGGAAAAGGGATGAAATTGAGTCTATGGAATGGGACGAGTTAAAGAACTTATTTTTCAATAAGTACTTCCCTCGTATTCTCTGAACAAAGATGGAGAAAGAGTTTCTTCAACTGAAGCAAAGGGATGATGAATTTGTTGGTACCTATGAAGCAAATTTTACAAGACTTGCAAGGTACGCTTCTGGTATTATTATCCAACCTGAGAGTAAGATCGATCGATTCTTTAGAGGCTTAAAACCAAGTCTTCGAAGGGTGTTAGCCATAAGGGACTTCAATAGCTACGAGGAAATCGTTTGATGTGCTCTCAAAGTCGAGATGGAGATTGGAGTAATCCATCAGTCACATGGGTTTGATAAGAAGAAGAAGATGGAATTCAAAGGAAAACCTAAAGAGCACACTGAAAAGAAGATGAGCTTTCCCTTATGCTCAAAGTGTGGAAAGAAACATGGATGGAGTTGTCTTAAAGGGACATGTAAATGTTTTAAATGTGGAATGGAAGGTCATCGGGCATTTGAATGCCGCGATAATGGGAAGAAGGTGTCTAATGATGCAAACAAAGGAAGGGATACACAGAATGAACCTACTACACTTCAATGTTTCAAGTGCAAGGAGATGGGGCATTATGCCAATCAATGGCCAAATCCAAGGGTTGATGATGATGGTCGACGTCAACAAAATCATAAGGCTAAAGACAAAGGAAAGTCACATGCAATTTCTATCAGAGATGTGGAGTACGATAACGAAGTGGTGAAAGGTACACTTACCATCCACTCTAAAGTAGCAAATGTTTTATTTGATTCTGGATCCACCCACTCTTTTATTTCTAAAGAATTTTCTAACGGTATCACCGTATTACCTCAACAATTAGATGTTGAGTTAGCTGTGACAACACCTAATGGCACAACAGTCGCATCAAAAGTTTATAATTCTTCTCCGATTGAAGTTTGTGGGAAAGTGCTTCCTGAAAATCTTGTGATCCTTCCTTTAGTGGAATTTGATGTGATTCTTGGCATGGATTGGCTTTCTCTACATGGAGCTCATATCAATTTCCAAAGAAGGGAAGTCACATTTCATATTCCAGATCAATCTACAATCGTCTATCAATGCAAGGATGAACATAACCTTCTAGTGGAAATTTCTTCCATCTTATGGGTATTGATTCCACTAAATGAAGGTTATTTATCTCAAATGGTTGGTGAGAAACTCATGATTAAGAATATGCCCATTGTACGGGAGTTTGATGATGTCATTCCCGAGGAATTACCGGGTCTTCCACCAAATCGTGAAGTTGAGTTTTCAATAGAACTCGTACCGGGAGCTTTGCCAATTTCAAAGACACCTTATAGAATGGCCCCAAATGAGTTGCAGGAATTGAAGAAGCAACTCCAAGAGAATCTTGATAAGGGATTCATACGCCCTAGTGCGTCACCTTGGGGAGCACCTATTCTATTTGTTAAGAATAAAGATGGATCAATGAGACTCTGCATTGATTATCGAGAACTTAACAAGATCACTATCAAGAACAAATATCCTATCCCACGCATTGATTACTTATTTGACCAACTACGCGGAGCTCAATACTTTTCCAAGATTGATCTTCGTTCAGGGTATCATCAATTAAGGGTCAAAAGGGAGGATATACCAAAGACGGCTTTCCGTACAAGGTGTGGACACTATGAATTTATAGTGATGCCATTTGGTCTTACTAATGCCCCTTCTATCATCATGGATCTAATGAATAGAGTCTTTAGATAATATCTTGATCAATTTGTGGTAGTCTTTATAGACGATATTCTTGTCTATTCAAAGAGAAAGGAAGAGCATGAAGATAACTTGAGAATTATATTGAAGACCCTGAGAAAGGAGAATCTTTATGCCAAATTTACCAAGTGTGAATTTTGGCTTCAAAAAGTTGCATTTTTTGGTCACATAATCTCAAAAGAGGGGATATCTGTGGATCCAACAAAAACAGAGGTTATCGAAAGATGGTCAAGACCAACAACAGTAACTGAGATCCGAAGTTTTCTTGGTTTGGCTGGATATTATTGACGTTTTGTAAAAGATTTTTCATGATTATCTAATCCACTCACCAAGTTGACTCGGAAAGGAGTTAAGTTTGTTTGGAAAGAGGAATGTGCAGAGAATTTCAAGGAGTTGAAAAGAAGGTTATCCAGTGCACCTGTGCTCACACTGCCTTGTAGTGGACAAAGGTTTGTGATCTACAGTGATGCATTCAAGAAGGGATTGGGGTGTGTTCTTATGCAAAATGATATGGTGATAGCTTATGCCTCACGATAGTTGAAAATCCATGAGCAAAATTACCCAACACATGATTTGGAGTTGGCTGCGGTAATCTTTTCATTAAAGATTTTGAGGCATTACCATTATGGTGAATGGTGTGATATTTATACTGATCATAAAAGTTTAAAGTATATTTTCACACAAAAGGAGTTGAATATGCGTCAAAGAAGATGGTTGGAGATGATTAAGGATTACGACTGCTCAATCCATTACCAACCTGGGAAAGAAAACAAGGTGGCAGATGCATTAAGTCGACAAGACCATGCTAGTTTATCCATGATGAGGATCACAAAAGATTCAATATTTATGGATTTACAAAGGATGGATCTTGGAATTATAATTGAAGGGGAAAAATATTATCTTTCTCAAATGAATGTTCAACCATTTATACATGTGAAGATTAAAGAGGAACAGAAAGAAGATGTCGAGTTACAAAAGAAGGTGAGAAATATTCCATAATTCAACCTTGATTGTGATGGGATAATAAAGTTCAGGAATCGGGTTTGTGTTCCTCCCATCCCCGAATTAAAGAAGGAGCTACTGGATGAGGCTCATAGTTCTTCATTTTCTATTCATCCTGGAAGCACGAAGATGTATAGGGACCTGAAATAGTACTTCTGGTGGGATGGCATGAAAAGAGATGTTGCTGAATATGTCTCTCGATTCTTGGTTTGTCAACAAGTTAAAGCTGAGAGACAGAAGTCTAAGGGGATGTTACAACCATTACCCGTACCCGAATGGAAATGGGAAAACATCACTATGGACTTTGTCACAGGACTTCCTAAAACATCCAAGGGCAATAATGCTATCTGGGTCATAGTTGATCGTCTTACAAAGTCTGCACACTTCATTTCTATTAGAGAGGATTTCTCTCTAGATCAGCTTGCCAGGATATATGTAAAGGAAGTGGTAAGATTGCATGGAGTACCACTTTCTATTATATCTGATCAGGATCTGAGATTTACCTCGATGTTCTGGAGAAGTCTTCAGCATACTCTGGATACAGAGTTGAGTTTCAGCACTTCTTATCATCCCCATACAGATGGTCAGTCTGAAAGAACAATTCAAACCCTAGAAGATATGTTGAGAGCTTTCTCTATGGATTTCAAAGGAGGTTGGGATCAACACCTACCTTTGGTGGAGTTTTCATATAATAATATCTTTCACTCCAGTATTCAGATGGCTCCTTATGAAGCTCTTTATGGAAAGAAATGTAGGACTCCAACTAGCTGGGATGAAGTTGGGGAAAGAAATCTATTAGGACCTGATCTCGTTGATGAAATGGCAGAAAAAGTCAGATCTATTAAACAACACATAAGAGCAGCTCAGAGTCGACAAAAAAGTTATGCCGACAACCGAAGAAAAGACCTAGAGTTTGAAGTGGGTGATTAAGTGTTCTTACGAATATCTCCCTGGAAGAGGGTTATGAGATTTGGAAAGAAGGGGAAGTTGAGCCCTAGATATATCGGTCCTTTCGAAATACTGGATCGTGTTGGGAAGGTTGCTTACCGATTGGCGCTTCCACCGAATCTCTCTCAAGTTCACGATGTGTTCCATGTATCTCTCCTGAGAAAGTACATACCAGATCCCTCACATGTACTCAGCTCAGAAGTTGTACCGCTGAAGCAAGATCTTTCTTATGAAGAACAGCCGATAGAGATTCTGGATCATAGCGAAAAGGTCCTACGAAACAAGACAACTCTCTTGGTGAAAGTTTTATGGAGGAACCACCAATTAGAAAAAGCTACTTGGGAGCTTGAGGATATGATGAGGGAGAGGTATCCTAATCTGTTTGTTACAAAGTGACGAATTTCGAGGGCGAAATTCTTTTTAAGGGGGGTAGAATGTAACACCTGAGATTTTTATGAGTAATATTTTGTTTTTATATATCATCAAAGGAATCTTTCACTACACACTTGCTTGGCTTACTTTACACGCAATCACGACCTTCCTCGATAGCTTGCGTCGTACGCAATACCGAGTTTCACTAAACAACGATATGCTATTAAAATATTATTAAAACTAGCCGTTATGAACAGTAATAACCACTTTTTGAAATTTTATACATTTTATTTTTCAAAATGGACTTCATTTTTGGATTCGGAATACCGAAATTAGCCTAGGGTGAAATTTTGGTATTTTTCTGAAAACTTTCAATTTTTGATGAATAGTGAAACCACTAAGTGGTAGGTTAAAAACTGAATTTTTCATAAAACATAATTTTACCGCTTCTATGAATGTAATTTTGAAAATCCGACAGACACGGTTGATATTAGTAAGTAAAATGTGGTTCAATGAGATAAAAATAATTTTTTGGTGAATAGTAAATTTTTACTTTTTTTACCGCGGTTAATAGTAAATAGGGTAACTAAGGGTAAATATGATATTACTATTACCCTAACACATGTCCTAATTCTATTGGATAAGTTTAATTCGACCAAAAACAAACATAGGAATAAAATATGACCATTTAGGCCCACTTGGGGTAGATTAGGACATTTATTATTAATTTATTTAAAGAAGGGTTAAAATAGTTAAAATCAATGTTTAATAAGTAAATCATTTTTAAAATGGGGTTATACATAAGATAAATTCGACTATAAATATTCATTAGAAAGCTAGAAATATTTCCTACATAATGGTATTTTGTTTATTATTTTTAGACATTAAATAATTTAATTTATTTATAACACAATGATGATGCAGTAATTATCTTATTAATGAAATATTGACATAATTGATGTTATAAACACCAAAATAAATGTAATTTGAGACCTTTTATGAATTCCACTAATTTTATAGGTTACTATGATATATTAGTGTTGATTTAATCAACTTTTTTCGATCATATAATTCTGTTATGACATTCACAAAAATCATATATCAAATACTGTCAAAATTGACAAAAAATAGTTTTTAAATCAAATATTATATTATTAATTTAGATTTTATTCCTAAAAATCTAAGGATCGAAACAATGACTTAGATAAGGATATATATATTAATAATAAACAATTTGGGGTTCGTTTGGCATGATATAGTTAGTGTATTAACCATATAGTGAAAGAAAACAAAAAGACACGGTAAAAGTTAAATTATTTAACTTAGAGTTAAATCTAATTGATAAGGTTTAAATAATACCCTAAACTTGTCAAAATACTATTTGTTGATATTATTTCGACCCATCCCCACTTTAACTTCGAAATAAGACCCTTTGTAACCATTATAGACCGATTTTGACTTTAATATAAAATAATATTTTGAGATATTCCTAAGGTTCCCTCTCCTCCCTTATAAAAGGGCACCTCCTCCCCCTCCTCCTCACACCAAATTGAGCACTCAAGCTCGGCCAACCCCTGCCATTTTCTCATCTACACTTCCCTATAATAATCCTAGAGGTCCTGGTCTTCTCCAAAGACTAATCATAGTTCCCTATGTGGATGATTCAAAGAGGCGTTCCAAAGAAGATGTAATATCCATTACCGACCTTTTCAATTTCATTCTTCATCAACTTCTTCTTATTTAGTTGTTTCATGGTAAAGTAATAACATCAGTATTACTTACATATTGATATGTTATTATAAATATGAAACATCCCTAATTCACCTTCTATCCATCCTACGGAAAAATGAAATCACCGCGCGTGCGTGCGTACGGAATACCATCTCCACGCCGTGGTGTAATCTATTTTCCACCATCACCTAAGAAGGATGGGTATAATGGTGTAATAAGTAACTATTTATGATTATTATAAAGTAATATTGATACTGAAATAATATATATATACTCCAATACAGTTCCACGATCATATGAACAATATCATCACTCGTGCGTACGTACGGAATACCGTCTCCATGATGTGATGTGACTCGTTCTACATGATCATCATTACATAGTAATTATATAAATGAATTGAATGAATAAATATGATATATGTTACACTAATAACATTCTGTATATAAGGTATCTATAACCTTAAAAGAAGAATAAGAATTTATTCGGCAAAACACGCATAAGAACAAAAGGCCATAAGGACCCGAGTAACAAGTAATAATGAAATATTACTAACAAGAAGCTAAGAATATGACCATATATGATATCATACCAATATTTATGATTCTCGAATAAGTCAATAACATTATTTAAACCATAATACAGGAGCTTCAGACACGTACAAAGAAAATCGGACCTAAGGTAAGGGAAATATCACAATCTCATTTTTATCTGAGATTGTTTATGCTTTGGTATTTACTGGGGTGTATTTTATCATCCACATCCATGTTTACTCAATATGTAATATTATTTCCATCCACCTACAATTGTTTAAATCCAATTTTACCCTTCAGTGTGTTTTTAGTAAAGGATATGAAAGGAATCTTTTTTCGTTTTTCATACGAGGTACTTTTTGACTTTTCCGACAAAAGTAAGAAGAATGTTTTTTTAACTTATACGGCAAGAATAGATTTTTAAAACATTATTTCCAAGAATATTCCTTTATAAGTTTTCAAGTTTATTTTTAATCAACTTATTTTAGTCTATAATTTTATGACATTTTAAGAAAAGAAAAGTGTTTTTGAAGTAGAAAAGATATTTTCCTCAAGAATGGAGTTCAAATGTTTTATCAAAATTATTTTCCATCTAAGATAATATAGGGTTCTGATTTTATCACTATTATTACATTTATTTGATTATGTTTTGAGGGAATTATTTTTATGAAGTCATTTACATTATATGATTTTTTTTATGATGTCATGATGTTTCAAGAATCCCATTTTTGTTACATGTGTTATGCGATGATGTATGATTTATGATTATGTGGCACACATAAGAAAGGATTCATTATAAGATGGGTGGGACCTATATCTCCCTCCAATGCATTGGGTAAAGATTTTATATCTCATGAGATATACATGGCTGGAACGGTAGGTTATACCGGTTCAGTGAAACAGGACTGGAATGAGGGTGACTCGATTCAGAAAGGGACTCTGTCCACTAAGATAGTCTTGGAAATGAGTCATGACTAACAAGAAATGATTTTCCATGATTATGTGTGCATGCCACAAAGTTTCAAGTTTCATGTTATGATTATGGGGATCTCATTTTCACTTCTATGATTTATTCCATGTTAACATATTATGATCTCTTTTGCAGGTTATGATTTTCAAAAAGATATGATATGATTTTTATTTCCTTTATTTTCCCTTGCTGAGCATTTGAGCTCACCCTTTTATGTTTTCTTTTCCCCAGGTCAGGAAGATGGATATTAAGTAGAATGTGCTAAAAGGGACCCTATATATGATGAAATAAATGGGAGACACTGTAGAAGATTTATGAACCAGTTTTTTATGTTTCCCAGTTTCTAAAGACACTATACCTATACGGCCCTTTGTGGTTTTGTCATATGTTGTAATAAGTGTGCTTCAATTTTGATGTATTAACAATGCATGTAAAGTATGGGTCGTCATAACAATGACTCACAACGATGTAGCATCCACAAGCCATGACAATGTAGTGCATCCTCATTTAAAGGAAAAATTAAACAAGAAGACTTGAAAAAATTATTAAAATTAAGCGGCAAATTTGAAAGGTATCCCCAGAACCTTATTGAACCTATTTTTTCAAATTAGCATATACATTTTTATATAAAATTTTGTCTCTAGTGTTTTTATATGATACATAAAGTAGTTATAACACATATAACACACATTGTTATCCTTTATTATTCATGTATGTTGTATATTGTACAGTTCTTCCAGTTTCTGGTTTGTTAACTATATTAAATAGTTGCATCAACCACCATCCAAGATTGTTCGTCTGATGCACCATTGATACAATCTTCTGGAAGTCTTGATGGGATTTGAGTAGAAAAAACGGAACATTTTATTCCTCCTACACCTTTACTGATTTATGAAACCATAATTATTTTTGCAACAGACATCATTTACTCTTTGCTAAACATTGTGCAATAGTCTTCATTTATGAAACCCTAATTTCTTTTAAGATACAATAGATGTCCAGGTTATACTATTTAGGCATGATCGGTGCTCGTGATTTGGTAGACTTCTAAAACATTGTTTTAAATTATAAATTATGGACAAATAGTATTCTTGATTCAGAACTAACTTCTTTTAATTTTATCCAATATAATTACTATTATATATTCTTTGTAATTAGTTTTTTGTTGTACTTTAAAATTTTACCTTCCCTCGCATCACTAGAACTAATACATTAAAATTCATTGTATTCAAATGAGGATCCCAGTGCAGTAATGATATGTGTACCTTCATCCATTGACCACCTGGAATTCATTATCCTACAAAAGTAATGGTAAGCCCGATAAAGTACTCTTCTCCTTTATCCTACAATATCCACTGGAATCTATATTAATATGAATAGAAAATTTACTCAGTATGTCCATAGTTCAAAATCTGTAGTCCCTTCAACAATGTTTGTTATCTAAGTCCGTTAGGATATCTATCCATTCAATACTACAATATATTGTTTCATGTTTTGATAAGTTTACTAAACTGTCATAGTACATTATCTTATTTCAATACATGAAGTCTTATTTCTCTCATGGCATCTATTGTCTTATGATAACAGTATTTCACTGTAACTGTAAAGCCAATAATAGCACCTACTAAAGGTACAATCTATGTATTACTTGACTGTAGAATTTACATTCTCTATGTTATTCTCACAGTACACTACCTACTAAAAATATGCACAACAGAAGACCACCTGAAATTCATTTGCATACTAAAATAATGGTAATCCCCAAAAATTCCTTTGAATATATATCATTAATTATCCACTACACTCTATAATCAGAGTTCTGTAGAAATCCAGGTATGCAGTCTCATTCTTCCATAGGAATTTCATCGAAGCATGCTGAAGATCACATAATAAAAATATTTTTAAAGTGCATAAAAATAAGTTATTTAGTATTTCTTCTTTACAATTCATATTATTAAAAAAAACTTTTACCACAATATTTTAACCATCTTTATTAGGAACACCAAAGCACTGGATCTTCAAGAATCAGCTTGAACACTTATGCTATCATTGATACAAGTACTACTGCTGTCTCTTAAACCAAGGTATAAAATATCTATCTTCACACACTCTTACTGTGATATTGTACATGTTTTATAAAATAATGTATATTTCTTCATTTCTATTTTCTATTACCTTTTATTATAAAAAAACTTTATTTATTATGCATTTCCATCTGCAAAATTTTATATTCATGCTTCAATGGTATGACTTATAAGTATTGACTTCTTCTCATTTATTATAATGGATCATTCATTTAGAAAAAATTCTTGACTAACTTCAATGATGAAGCTGATGTATAAGGCTCCCTGTCTCCAGACCCCAAGCCAACAACAAGTTTTCCCAATGAACATCATCTCCATATAATTAATACGAGAAACGAAAAAAATTCCAAACTAGAAAAATAATTCTAATCCTTCTCCAAGGTACTGTTTACATGTAACTCTATCTCATTGTTTCAATTTTCCATTAGAAATTCTTCTCCGTACATAATTCATGTGAAGTATCTTTAACTCTATGTCATTGTTTCAATTTTCCATTACTTAATGATATTGTAATGCTTTCTGTTTGCCTTTGCTGATAATTGGGTCTTTACATTGCAGAGTGGATTTGCCTCTTCATATGGATGTCTACCAATGCCATTCCACAACTATACCCTGATGCCTCTTCAAGGAAATTGTTGTTCAGTGTATTAAGATGAAAAATAATAATCATGTGATAGTTGGGAAATAATTATTTAGGGTGATATGGTCGTTACACATTTTGATACATGATTGTTATGTAATCCCGATAAGGTATCGTATCACTTTTTTAGGATATTTTTGTATTTGTTTCCCTATTTTAGATTTTAACTGTTGTTTGGTTGATAGTAATTTATTCTAATGGTTTATTTCTAGTTTTGAGGATGAATTTGTTGTTGTTTTTCCACTGTCAAAACATGTTATATAAATACTAAATCATTTGGAGACCATGTCATCATTTATTTTATTTCATATGGATTCTGCATTGACGTATCAATAACAACTTCCTTTGGAGACAGTTGGATTTTTTTGGGTGAATAGTATGATGACTCTTAAAATTTACGATACATATGCCTACTTCGATTTGATAATTCATGATTTTTTCCCTATAGTTAGATTCAAATTAT
This sequence comes from Viscum album, assembly GCA_963277665.1. Lineage (NCBI taxonomy): Eukaryota > Viridiplantae > Streptophyta > Magnoliopsida > Santalales > Viscaceae > Viscum > Viscum album. Next base: position 2,083,688,604 of record OY728165.1, on the reverse strand, counting down.
ATATTTTAATCTTGTGACCTTATGTTTTTGAACCCAAACATTCTGAAGAAACCAACATTCATGGTTGGGGGTTTTCAATACTCAAATGTCATGGTACTGTTTACCTTTCTCTATATTAATAAATTAGAATGGATTACTAAATTGTTAAAAAAATTTCAGATCATAAGTTTACTATGAGTTTCAGTGTTTAGCCATAAAATTTGGCGTACCTATGTGGTTCCCATTTACTGTTATCATTGATACTTCAATAGTTTATAGACCTTTTCATAAATGATTTTTTATAATATCAATGTTTAATGTTTGTGATTTTTCTTCATCATTTTATTATTTTAGAGAACACTAAAGAAATTTTTTGAAAATAGTGAAAACATTCAATTACTTTCATGTCCATAAATTCTTTTCATAAACTCAATACTATGTGATAATGTATGTCCTCTTTAAAAAATAATCTACATTCATCCTCAAAAAGTATTTACCAGTTTATAAAAGGATGTCCTGTATTCAATTATCAATCTATTGATGGCCAAAAAGACTTCAGTCTACTCATTTTTCATGTTCTGTTTATCTATCATTATAGTTTCAACAACTGAATTCAGTCTAGGTTTTATTAGAGAAACTACTCTTTCTTTAAGTATAAAAAACATCTCTTCCACACTGAGAAAGAACTCTTTATTTAGTTTCAACAACTGATTTCTATCAACTCATTGAATATTATACTCTTTTGAGCAGGGGTCTGCTCTAAAAAAAATATTTAAATTGTTCTCCATGATGATTTTTACTAACTTAACTAAGGTAATCGATTCTTCTCTTTGTCATAATTTCCCTTATCTCAGATCTTTTTTATTCAAATGGACTGTCCGGGATTTTCTTTTTATTTCCTAGGTATACAGCCACATTTTCATGGTTGTATTTGACATAATTATACTATATGATATATTATGAATAATTTTTAATGAAATTTTAAGGTCTTGATTTATAACACGCTTACGGTATTGTTCTTCATTAAATTTTTTCACCATTAAAGACCCACGGAATAATTTCTTTTTCAGATGTTTGATTAGGAAATACCTTCATTATTTCAACATTATTCATATTCATTGTATATAGTTTTTGTTAAATTATGTTTTCTGAATCACCCGTTTGGTGGGATTCTTATTATAACTATTTCATTTTTTGATTCATCAATTCAACATGATATGTTTAAAAACAATTTTATTAAATATTTTTTACTCATTTTGATGTTTCCATTTTTAACCATATAAAATACAGTTTATAAAGAATTTAACTTCTTTTTTATATCAATATTGATTAATTCTTACATTTATCTATTTGATTTCTTCATCAATTATGTCAAAAAAAATTGTTATTCATTACTATATAAACTATGTATTTTCTACTACGTTAATTATTTATCAACAATTTTTTAATCATTATTTCCTTATTATGTACCTATTATTTGTGGTTTACATATTAGCAATATTAATGTCAATTATTATCAATGAAAAATATTATTCTTTTGTTAAAAATATTGATTAAAACATATCATCGTGCGAATGCACGGGCGAGTACTAGTTTTTTCTAAAAAACACTATTTTCTTCTAAAAAACATTTAGTATCGCTTTGTGTGAATAATTAAAATTTAATTTTTACCAATAGAATTTATATTTGATAAAATGAGAATAATATTTTAAATTATCATATCAAAGTTAACCTAAATATTATTTTTTTTATTTTATTTTTAAAGTTTCATTCTTCAATGAATAGTGAAAAATAATGATATTTATTGAAAGTATACTATTAATTTAAATAATTTTAATTTTTAAATTATATTTTAATTTTTTTAAATATAGTGAAATTAAATTTAAATTTAACTAATTTATTTTATTTTAATTAATTTCATATTAAATATTGATATTATTACCTTCTACACCTATGAGTTTTCCACTATGAAACCTCGTTTTTTCATCACATATGCATGTATAGTTATAATTTGGATTATACCATTTCATTGAAATAAATTTGGAAAAGTGGTTTAAATATTTGTATTTATAATAATATATTGTATATAATAATTTGAACTTATTTATTTACCACTGTGAATAGAAAAATTGGTAAAATCTAATTACTATGGTTAAGGTAAAAACTTATTTACTGAGGGTTAAACTAAAACGATATGGCCAATAATGAACTTAGAACATACACAAAACCCATTTTATGGCCATATTAATTCCTTATAAACTATAAAGTTTTATAATTACACATTTTGGAGGATTTTTCATGATAAAAACCTATTTGTAATTAAATATTTCATAAAATTACATTAGTGTCCTCTCACCACTTATAAAAGGCTACCCCCTATACTTCACTCTCTACACATCCAAATACATTTCATTCAGTATATATATTCTTGAATGAATTCCATAATCCCTTGAAAACATCATAGATCATTTTTTTAATATTAATCCCAACCTATAAAGTATTTTGGTGCAAATCTAAAGATGTTGTCTGAATAAGTGGCAATGTTCGTAAACGATCAATTTTTGGGTTCTTCTTCCACCTCATTTAACAATTAAAAAACCATTCTTATATTAAAAATTCACTTTATTCCATAAAATTATATGTTTCTATGTTAAATATCATGTCCAATTTTTATCTCCTCTTCCATAAAATGGTAAACGAAAATGTTGATCGTGTGTCTGGAGAACTATAGCCTCGCAAACCGATTTAGTAGGACTTTCACCACCAAATTTAAAGGATGGATATAATGATGGATTTAACATATGTGTATGTATATATATATATGTTACTTATAATATTATTATTCTTCTAGAATTATAATATCGCATATACCTTCTTAATTTCCATTCTGTTAAGTATATGATAATATCTATCTTGTGTGTGGTGGACTACCACCTCATGAAGCAATGTGATTAATTTTTCACTAAATCGTTACATGGAATGGAAGAAAGATAAATATAGTGAATATAAGATATATAAATGAAATTATATTATTTAGAATCAATTAATATCTTACCCACATCTTTACCATTTCATCCATTTAGAAAATGATATCACTACCTGTGTGTACGTATGACATACTCTCTCTATGAAGCAATGTGATCCATCCACCATGTTCAAATTTCAATAATGATTTTCAAAAATAATCTAAAAAAAAGATTTTATTTCTAATATTAATAAAATTATATTTATTATTTAACTATAAAAATATATAATAAGGGAAACTTTCATGATAAAATAGGCGTGAGAAAACACGACAATTAACACCCAAAACAATAAACATAATTAAATTTTAATAAAAAATTGTCTTAAAATGTTATATGGGGAAAATATATGACATTATAAATATGGATATTCCTATGTAATAATTTAGTAACATGCATTAAACCATTATACATACGAAAAAATTTATAACATGCATAAAACATTATGCATAATGTTAAATCATGTTCAAATAATAAGAAGTTTGAAATAAGGGGATTCATCTCAAATTCAATTCATTAAGGAATATTGAAATGTTATGAACCCGGTTTATTTTATATTCACTATATATGACACCACTATGATGTAATATCATGATTAAATAAAAATTAACTTTATTTTAAGTTCCAATTTCAATTATTTCATCCAATATGATATGACTTAGAAGTTACTAAGTGGGAATAAATTTAATAACACAAATTCCTTTTATTCTTATATATTACCTCTTTATTTTCATTTATAATAATATTTTATGAGTTTAATTAATTTTTATTATCTAATTTTTTATTTAATTTTTTATATTTATTTTTCATACAAAAAATTGATTTAATGATTAATTTTGACTTTAATGTTATGATAATTGTGATTGTTGATTTAACAATTTCATTTTAATTGAGGTTATTAATGACTTAATTAACATTAACGGAAATTATTTTATAATCATATAATAAAACCCTTTAATTTTATCCTCATTTTCATATTAATGAATTTTTTATTTTAAATTATTCTTTTCCTACTCATTGGTACAGAAAATTATTGAGAAAATTTTTTGATGAATATCTGACTTTATTAACTTATTTGTTCGAAAATACTTTTATTCACAAATTGTATTTTCAAAAAAATAAAAAATTTATATGAAATTTTTAAAATGATTTATTAATGAAATATTTGAAAAATTTTACATTAATGAAATTGATGGAATCTTCAAATCATTATAAAAACATGAAGTATTTAAATTTTACTGAAAAAGTTAAATGAATAATTATATAAACATGTACGACATGAAAAAAAATTCCATTCATTATGGACACTCAGTGTTATAAAGATTATTTGATAAATTTTATTTCCTATTTCATAATTATATTATTTTTAATAAATTTTTAGTCTTTTAGTTTTAAAATATTGCTTACAAATTCAAATGTTTATTTTCATCAAGAATGTTTTAATGGGTCCATTTATGGAATTTCTATTCATCAATGACAATAAAAATTATTCTACTTATGATCCACTAAGGATATGTTTTATTTATACAATCCTTATTAATTGTCTGGATGGTTTATGATAATTATTAACATGTAAATATTTACATGAAGATTCATAATTAATTTTTTAAATCAATAAATTTCCATTAAAATATTCACTTTTATATGATCATTATATATCAAATTTCTCTTAAATATCTATATTACTTATCGGGTATAGATTTAATACTTAAAAAATATATCATTCTTATATAGGGTGTTCTACATTGAATATTATTTTTTAATATGGGGAAATAATGATAAATCGGTATTTTCTGTTCAATAAGAATATTTTATGATAATATGATTTTTTTTATAAATGACATTGAGTATTCAATATATGCAGAAATATTTCGAATTATAGTGATTGGTGGGGCCAAAAATTATATAGCCCCTCAATGCATTGGTAGTCTCATGATTCCAATCAGTAAGCTATCAATAATAAGTTATCTACCTATAGTTTTAAACTATCTTGTGAAATGCCTTGATGGTAGAGGCGTTATGGTCCCTGATATCATAATGTCTAATAATAAATAATTTTCATAATTAAGAATTAATTTATTATTATCCATGAAATTTTCACAATTATATTATCTCTATATTCATTTCATTCTCTATCATTGATTAAATAGATTTTTTATCAGATATTTACATTTCTATATAAATTATTCCTTATCTATTCCGGATATTAATGTTAATTAAATGGAATATGTGTTGAATTGTTTACCTTTTTATATTTATTATTCCTTATATAATCACGATAGTAGCACTATTGAATTTTCTTTTGTGTTGAGTTATTTAACACCCCATATTTACATTTCCTTTTATTCACGTTTATCTTCTTTTTTTAATGGATTGTGTGTCCAATTATTTATATTTCCATATTGATTAAGCCTTATTTATTCATTATTTTTCATGTTTTTTTAAATGGAATGTGTGTTTTGACATTTATCTTTCCATACCGATTATTCTTATTAATTCAAGATAGCATACCATTTACATAACTCTTACTGAGCTTCTACAATCACCCTTATTTTGTTCCTTTCCTAGGAATTTATAAAGTGTTTTATAAATAAAAAACATGGATATGTTGGAGGGAATAATAATATGCTCCAAAACAATTATGTATAAATTTGTAAATTAAAGTGTAATATAGGAATCTTGTATGAATCTAGTTTACTAATAATATTAATCTATATAGTCATTTGGGATGTGATTCATTTTATCATGTGATAATGTAATAAATTAGACACCAACTTTAGGTTACTAGAGTTTGGGCCATTGGATATTGGTTGGGGGATTACAAACCATATATATGGGGGACACACACCCCATGACATTTTAATGTTTCTTACATCATTATATGTAATGTATGACTATTCCTTATCAATTGATAAATTACTAATGGAGTTATTTAACATTAAATTTACCATTTAGAACCCACACCACACCCCTCATTGGAGTAAAAACACAACCAATATATATGGAACATATGAAAGGTAAATTATGTAATGATCACGGGAGTAGATACCCTAGGTAAAATATTTATATATTATCATGATTATTAATGATTGGGGTAATTATGGAATGAATAAAATCATGAAAAATCATAAGAGGAGAGTCATTATCTCACACCCATAACAATACCAAGAATAAGGGAAAACACATCTAAATGATTTGTCTTCATGTAGTCAGTTGATCTTTAGGACTAGGTTATATGAGAATCCAATGAATGATATCTCCATTCTTGTGAATATATACCCTAAGATAGTTTTGGTGGAACGAAATTTTTTAACCATCTTTGTATTCCATTATTCACCTCCAACTTCAATAAAACTATAAGTCTAACCAAGATAAGGATTCAAAATCCCATGATATAAATGGATATATCATTCTCCATGTCTATGATAGTTTACAAAAATCCATAATACATATGAGGACACATTCTCAATCATTATTACATCACCATGAGAGTATAAAATACTATGTATGATCCAAAAAAATTCCCTAATCCCATTCATCAGTCCTACAATAATAATAGATTAAATATACATAAAATGTTATAAAAATGGTATATAATAAAAAATATGATCATTCCATTATAATATATATTGAAAAAATGGTCGTAATGGACAACTCACTTTTTAAATTTCAATACATATGAAAAAAGATTAAAACACATTAAATGTCTTTTATGAGGCCCTATGGTGTTCCTATAGGCATTCCTCATAGTGCTGCGTTGAGGGGTAAAATTATCCACCTGATTAGCTTTGTTTACCTCTAGTTCTATCAAGTTGTTATCACCAATATTCCAAAACCACTAGACTTGTGGGACAATGTGGGTTTAATTGGATTACTAGCCCTGATAACCAATCATATATTTGGGCTATGTAAGTGTGTCTTCACAATAAGGGATCCACCCACTGAGTAGTCACCCATTTTCCCACATTATTGTTTAGAAAATTCTATTCAATACAAGTAGATTTGAAAATTGAAAAATACATTATTTCAATCCCTTCTTATAAAACATTATTTTCATTATCCATTGAATCTATCATTATCATTACACATTAATCCTAACCATGGTCACTATAATTTCCAATATTTTATGAATTACTTTAGAAATATCTGATCCACTACCTCACTCCCCCATCTACGTGGACCTATGCTTTATTCCTCTTTAAATTAATTTACATCATTGTCTTCCTAAACCATCCTAATTTGATTTGTGTAGCCACCATTCCACCCCATTATTCCATTATAATTGATTCAGTAATAATGCATCAAATAAATATTCCACCCATCACTAATATTCCATCATACACTATGCATTTTAGTATTCTCTACTTGGCCCAAGACTCCTCCTTTGAGCCATTATCACTTTTCATTGGGCATTGTGAGGGTCGATATGAGTTTCATTGTTTTCAATACCACGAGGAATCGATAATAGGAGGTACGCAGTATCTTATAGATCTTACTAACCATCATGATTCACCACAATAATAATATAGTGGTTCTATGATACACTGATTGAAGTATGATATAAGTGGGACATGAGAGTAAGTATTCAATATTCCCCCTACAACTCGTTCTTTGTCTGTATTAACATTCTTCAATAAAATTCATGAAATTACAAGAATGAATAATAAATAAATATGATTATTAATGTAATTAAAGTAATAAAATAATCGTGATTTAAAATATATCTTTCTAAAAGAACGGATAAATTAAAAAAATAAGATCCTACTTCATTGGTGATTTTATATAGCTGTAAAATAAAGACAATGCTATGATTCCCATATTATCCTCCTTGGAAAATGTGGAGTAAAATTATTTAATGATTGTTAAATAAATCGTGGATAAATCTAATAATTTGTTTTAAAGATTCATTTATTTAGTTTCAATTATGTGAACATGTATTTTAATTAAATACTTTAAACGTACCTGATTTGTGGATTGAATCACATACATGAATTATAAACCATATATATATAGCCCACAAACCATGATAAATATTGGTGATATATTATTTATTCAGGCCTCCGTTTTAGAGAAATTAGAGGTTAATATTTTAGAACCCTAGACCTATAATCTTAGATCTAGTTAAAAAAATATTAGTTACATACTATTTTTTATATCAACTATAACCCCAAAAATATAACATACATATAATAAAAATTGTTTCCATAACATAAAAATTACATCTCACAAATAAACATAAAATTCTAGATCCTAAAGGATTATTATAATTATATGTTAAATAAATTAATTTATCATTACAAATTATTTACTCAACACTCAAATAAGTAGCCTTGCCACATTTGATATTCCTAGAAACAAAATACTTAATATAATTATTCATTATGAAGGGAATTAAAATATAAGAAATGGTGAACTAAAATTCCTAATAATGGGATACAATATCAATAGGTCTTAAAGGTATTAGATCATAAGAATGTTTAAAAATATTATAGGATAGAAATATTTGATTAGAAAGAATATATAATAATTTATTTCAAAAAGATTAACAATAGATTATATAACCTCAAAATAATAATCATAGAAACATAAAATATATAATTTTCTAAAAATGTAGAAACATGATACCATAATAAAAATATTTGGGTAATAACATAGTCATGTGGAGTAAATATTATAATATGAAAAAAAATTATATTTTGAATATACCAAACTAAATCATGTCATTGAATTTCCATGTGAACATAGGAAATATCATTCATGTTCAATAATCTACCTCAGAACATAGCTAATCACAATCATGTCTATGGATAAATTTTTGAGCATATCTAATTATTATGACTATATATCATCAGGGGATAATGGCTAATCACAATCATTTATATATATATATATTATTATATTTATAATCACAATAATTTCAGGGCTTTATATTGTGAACATAGCTTATTGCATCCATGTCCATACATTATATACTAAGATAAAAATCATCACATAATGAATTATAGGTCAATATATACCCCAGTCGTATTATAATTAGAAGTAATTATTATATGCATCATATGAACAAAAAACCATTCATGTTTCTATTATACCATAAATAATCATGATAATGAAATGTGTTTTATGATGAAATCAGAAAACAAGACCACAAGACATCTTGAGAATAATGATGGATGAGATAATTAAAGCACATTCTATAAAGAAAAAAAGATACATTACAGGGTTTCATAATATATAATAACTTTTTTATAGTTGAAAATGAATATTTAAAATCTTGTATTTAACATTAGTTATTATTAGCCGATATGAAAATTCCAACTTGTTGGGTTTTCACATAAATGTTTAGAGAACATGATGTGAAAACCCCATTAATGGAATGTATCATATCAATTATTATAAAAATTTATGTAAAACACTTGAGAATAAGAGTTTTAATGTCATTAATAAAGATGTCCAATTTGAGAAATTCATTGACATTTAATTTTAATATCAGTTTTTAGAGGCGCTAATGTTTAAAAAATTGTACATTTAAGACACACATGACATGAAATTCTCCTTATGATTTTATTTTTACAACCCTATCTTACATGAGTTTTAAATTAATTCTTCAATTTTCATCTTTTAGATTAATTATTTTCAATCCTTGAATTTTTAACTTTAAATATTATTTCTTATTTTTCTATTATATTTTGATGTATTTCGCCATCATCAATTCATTCTTCATTTCTATTTAAAGTACCATCATTTTTTGTGGAAATTATGTTCTTCAAAAGGTCTCCCACATAATGTTTTTCAATACAATTATTTATTTCAACTATTTTCCCTTATTCATCATTAAAATAATAAATTCATCTACATACATTGTGAGTTAAATTATTTTTCTCAATTTTTTCTGAAATTTGTTTCATGTTTTATATTTCAAAATCCCAAATCCTTTAGTAATTATAAAAAACACACTTATTTAATTACAAAAAAGATTAAAATTTAGTCACTATTATGTTTTATCTATTCTTCCTAGATATGTCACATGTTTATAAATATTCTCATCACTTCAAATAACCTTGAATTATTCAAAATATTTATTAAATGATTTTGACATTTACATATGTATTATATAATTAATATTGACCATGCTCCCATTTAATTTAATGAAATATGATATTAATTTACTACTAATTTCTCTCTATTTATCGTAGGTATACTCTCTATATCTTGATCATTTTTCAGTTAACTGATTTTTTTCATTGTTTATAATTTTCTTAAAATTTTAATAATTTTAAAATTGTAATATTTTATTTATTATTGATATTAATTATTTTTCTATTTATTATGTTTAATTAATTTATTTATTTTTAAAAAATATATTATATAAGTATTTATTCTAAATATATATTTATGCATAAATATTTTATAGTTTTTTTATTGCATGCATATGATTTAATGAGTAGTTTATTTATTAAATTTTATTTCTTCATTTTTGTATTTATTTTTATTTTTTAGAATTATTTATTTTGGGATTATAAATTAATTTATAATTGATATTTTTGATTAAATATTTTATAATTATTTATTTATAATTGAATCTATATGTTTTTAATTTAAATATTGTATATATATATGTTTATATGTTCTAAATTTATATTAATCTATTGTATTTTTACATAATGGATTGTAATGGGTTAAATAAATGATATGTAGTGATGAATATGAGAATTAGGTTAGTGGCATCAGTGAATTTTCTAATCCAAATAAAAAATAGATATTTTATTTTATTTCCATGCAACATGTGTTTGATTATGAGAAAATTAGGGAACATAGAAATAAAAGACCATCATATTAAAAATGTATTAAAAATAGTTATACATGAAGGATATAAAATCGTTAAATAAAAAATATTTCAAGATATAATGTCAATGAAGATGTTTTGAATGAGACTTATGATTTTATTGGATAATGAATTCTTCATTTTGAAATAAAAACCATTAAAAACAGTATATGTTGAATGATTTTGTAGAGATTTAGAAAAACCATAGTTTTAAAGTTTCACTAAACATGCAGTGTTATCATCAATGGTGAGATTAGGTAAAATGAATGAAAAAATGTCTAGAGTGAAAAAAAATCATGATTTTTGTAAAATTTTGAAAGAGTTACTTCCAAACGAAAATTAGATTGTATATTCCAATCATGTCACAACAAGATATTTTGTCCATCCCAATTAGGGTGTAATAAAATAAATCTCATCTGAATAAATATGTTTTTTATAAAAAAGAAAATGAAATTTTATAATCATGTACTATGTGTGGGACACCATGATATAAAATGGATGATAAATCCAACAGTTAATATTCTCAAGAACACTCACCAAACCTCATTTCAAATTAATATGGTATCTTACAATAAATCATTGTGTGAGGCATAAATTTCCAAAATTAAATGATTCAAAGTGGTGAATATGGTATAAATATGAGTTAATATTTTAAGGAAACTTTCATCGCCCTATTAATTCAGTACATTGAAAGGGATTTGATGAAACATTATCTGATTTTGGAATTTTTTTAGAAATCATGTAAAGACCCGGAAATTTCAAGGAATTTTTTTTTCTTAATTTTCTTTGGGATTTTACAAGAACACAGTTTCTGACGGAGCCTGATTCTGAGGCCCGGTGTGCCCAGAATCATTTTGCGAAGTATGGCTCGGGTACGTTCAGTGAACGAACGAGCGGGAATTTTTATCTTTTGAACCGGTGCTCGGATTCAAATTCTGAGGGCACCAATGGAACCACAACGCCAATTTTTGCTTAGTAACACCTATTCCACAGTTGCGTTTTATCGATTTTGGAAGTTAGTTTTTGGGGGTTTTTAGTTAACTGAATAAAAATATGTGTTTGCCATATTTTTATTTGAATGGTAGTTAGAACCTCCAATGGAAGGTTAGTGGAGGGGCCCACCCGCACAAAACCACCCATGGGTGGATTTTATAAGGAGGGGACCACATGAGTATCAAACCCCCTTAACACCCTTAACTCTTCAACTCTCCTTTTATGTGGATGAAACTCTCTCACATTAAATGAGTCTCTACACCTCCCTCTCATTAAATTTGACAACTTGAGATATTTAATTATGTGAGTTAATTAAAATTTCAAAATCTTGAAATTCATAAGCTTTGTTGTGTTAATAAAATAAGTTAGGAACTTATTTTATTTGGGGTTGGAGTTTAGTTGATTGGGAGCCTTTGGAGAAAAAGCTTAGGAAATCCGGAGTTTCTTCTTTCACTACGACGAAGAACACGAAGAACATCTCTTCTGCCACTGAAGCACGACGACACCATCTTCTTCATCGTTCTCCAACCGAGGCAAGGAATGGGAAGCGACACCCATGACATCTCCAATGACCTTCATCCGCGTCAAAGGAGAAGACGTCACCCGCGAAGAACGTCGTCAACGACAACGTCACCTACGAATGCTCGTCCACCAACGACGAGTACCCTTCTTCCTTTCCGACGCATGAGCATGAAAATTGGGAGTGTGTGACGAACACGACAATCGAGGAATCGATATCCTTCCTTTTTTCGAGATCGTTAACCAACGAAAATTACAAGGTAGGGGTTTTATTTATTTATTTGTTCGTGAATACCAACGTGTTGATCTTCGTGGATTTAACCACTTGTTATCGAATAACGTGAGGGGGTCGGACCGCACAAACACGGCCGAGCCACCTCCTTATTTTTTTATGATTGATTCCTTTGTGGATTGGTTCGGCAAGGTGTGGTTCCATCGCACCACACGGAATCAATCGAAAGGAAGTGTGAGGCGTCGTCGCGCCGCGCCGTGGAAAGATGTTTAAGAACGTGACACCGTCGCGCCGCGTCGAAGAAAACAAAAGATTCCACGGCCGGAGCGGGGCTGCGGTGGAGGGACGCGGTGTCGTCGCACTACACCGGACGACAAGGGTCGCAACCGGTTCCGGGCCGCGGCAGACCTGGGTGACCGGCGGCTAGTACCGGGCCGCCGTCGTCGGAGATGGAAGGGGACCGACCAACGCCGGTCCCGTTGAACAGAAACCAGCCGGCCAGGTCAGGCCGGTCGGACAAGGGGGAGCCGGGGGAATTAATTCCCCTGGCCAGATTTCAAGCGGCCCCAATTAAAGGGGCCACCTTTTCATAAAGTAGGGGCAACACCCCTCCCTTGGCTTGCGCGCCACAAAGGCCGACTTGGTCGCACACGCTGGCTGCGCTGGCCGCGTCGCCACGCTGGCCGCATCACCGCGCCGCCGCACCGTAGCGCCACCGGCCGGGCCAGGCCGGGTCATCGGGCCGGGTCATCGCCCAGCCCGGGTCGACCCGGTTCGGCCGACCTAGGGGGTACTGGGTCGGGCCGGGCCCAGACCGCCTATTTTCGGACTGAGTTGGTTCAAACTCCCATATCATGGGCTGTGGACCTCCGATCGATGCACTGTCAGTTGCGTAGAAATACTTGGAACGAGAAGGTCGTTTCGGTATATCGCACTCAAGGTTTCGGAATACATTGGGTTCGTCTGGGTTGGTTCGGATACGAAACCAACCGGGCCCTCGGAGCGGAAACGCTCGTAACATGAGCTCCGGACGTCCGATTGACGTTTCGTCGACTTTTATGGATTCCTCTTAGTGAGACGGATCTTTTGGATTACTCCGCTCGAGGTTTGGATGCCGTCGGAGTACGGTCGGGTTGGTTCGCTCACGAAACCAACCGGGCCCTTGGGACGAAAATGCTAATAACTCACAGACCGGGCGTCTGATTGACGCGCCGTCTGTTGCGTTGAGACCCCTGTGACGAGGCGGTCCTTTGAGATACTTATTCGTGGGACATTGAGATACTTGTATTATCGACCTGTTGCTCGTGGAGTGGACTCTCCAGAGATGATCGTGTGGAGTACGGAGTCCGTGTAGCCGACTGAGACCTAACAACTGCTTGACCGACTCGACTTGGACTGAGTCGACTAGCACAGTGGACGGAGCACTACTTTGTGAGGTGAAGACCCATGGTGGACGGAGCACTACCTGTGTGACAGTGCAAACCTGCAGTACTCGTCCAGAGAGTACCTCAGCAGGCTACTAGGGGGTGTGCACTACTGTGTTTGGGTGACATACCTCGGCGGGAAGCAATACTGTGTTTGGGTGGCTGTCCCGCAGTACTCGAAAGGAGAAGTACCTCAGTAGTATTAGGTTAGTGAGCAGTACCTCAGAGTCATGACAGGACCACTGAACACTCCAGAGACGGGGCTCTTCAGTAGTAACGGTTTCGATAATGAAAATCCTGGTTTGAGCTGATACTTTTGACCTTTGTGATTACCTCATGATTGAGATGGGTTACTTGATATCTTAGGTATATGTTTGGTCATATACCGGGGCAGTGGTTATCCATTGATTTCATGATCTATTTTTTCCTCATGATTGAGATGGGTTACTTGATAACTTAGGTATATGTATGGGAATATACCTAAGTAGAGGTTATCTGTTGAGATCTTCTTTGTGGTTATCCATGTTCGATTTAGTGAGACCTTGAGGGTCTCAGGGTCCCTACTAAGTATCGTTATACTCACACCTACACAGGCTATGCCCGCACCTCATTGTGTTGGTTGCAGACAACGGGCAGTGCTGACGGAGGCCGAGTGTTTGAGGACTAGACGGTACCCAGAGGTGGACTACACGACGAGACAATATCCGGAGGTGTACTTCATGGCGAGATGACACTCGGAGGAGGTTGTCGGGTGAGATCGTTGTGGAGGCTATCTGTACATACCCTTCAGGTAGGATCCGTAGTGGATGATCCAGGAGCTGCGCCATCTGTACCTACCCTTCAGGGAGGATCCGAGGAGGACGACCCAGGAGCCGCTTCTGTCCCTCCAGCTATTGTCTTTTTCTGTTGTACTTTGTTCAGTTTTAGTTGTACATTCTTTTGTGTTTGTATTCTGGCCCATTTACCTTTCGGCACTTCTCATTGTACATAGTGTTTTACTTCCGCTTGTACTCTGTGGTGTTTTGTTTACTTTTATAAAGGCAATGCCTTCCCAGTTATCGGGATTTACGCCTTTGGTGCTAGTCGCTAGCTCCTGGCCTATGGAAGCCGGGCTTGGGGTAGTCACGACATGGGCCCTGAGGACGGGTCATGACAAATTGGTATCAGAGGGTTCGGTTCTACCGCAGAACTTTTAACTCTGATATATTATTTTTGTGATGCAATAGTGTTAAGAGTACCAAGTGTGGTTTTCAGTTCAGGGAGTCTAGTGTTGGTGCAGGCGGCCGACGTATCCATACACCAGGACCCTGACAACTGATTTCCGACTTTGTGCACGAAAACACTGATTGCATGTGTGTTTCCGGAAGTTTTATTTAAATATCAGCTCAAACAAGGTCAGCTCACCAGGTATAATCATTTGAACGTGTCACGTTGTTTCTTACATGATGCCTTTTCTCGGACGACCAGCTACAGCCCAGAGGGTTGTGCGTACTGACAGCCTGTCGAGTGACGAGGCTTCGGTATAGGGCCCTCTTGCAGTTGAGGCACCAGCGGAGGCACCAACGGTACTACCATACATTGGGAAAACGATGCCACCAGCCCCAGCAGTAGGCGATGCACGCCACTTGAGTGCGCTGCACGAGTTCCAGTACCAGAGGCCACCCAGGTTCCAGGGAGAGATGGACCCACAGGCGGCTGAGGATTGGCTGGAGGTTGTGGTGAGAGTCTTCAGTCTAGTGGGGACACTGGCAGACTTCATGGTGATCTTTGCTGCCAGCCTCCTTCAGGCAGCAGTAGGCTGGTGGTGGAGCCACTTGTTTCAGTTTTGCGACGGGATGACCTTCGCATGGGAATACTTCGAGACCCTTCTTCAGGGTGGAGTTTGTGCCAGTAGCTCTACACCCCGAGCATGTACAGGAGATTCTGCCTTTGCTGCGTGTTTTTCGATCAGTAGCCGAGTCATCTGTGGGCAGTAGACAGACGAAGCATAGGTCCAGGAGGACCAGACTAGCAGTTGGACGATCTCAGGTTTTAGGTCCAGTGGTGCGGGGCACCTGGGGTGGGGTCAGAGCCAGGCGTGCCAGAAACAGACAGTGTTAATCATGCAGTGGGAAGGGTCACCTAGCACGTGACTGTCCGACTCCTCGTACAGTTGATCCGCATGCTTTGGAGGAACCACCGAGGCAGAAGCAGCGGCGGGTACTTGAGCAACAGCCGAGCAGTGGACAAGGCAGTAGAGCTCTGGGAGCAGGTGGATAGGAGAGGAACAAGTGGATATATCCCTTGTACTTCTAGTTCCATGTTGCTGTTGTATTCATGTATTTTTACTATGAGCTACAATAATAAAAATACACTTATCTTTGTTTGCATTCCCGTCCTTTTGTTTGGTTGATACTGAGTGGTCCCGGTTAAACTCATGACTTGACCCTCACTTTTGAGATTTCTACTGGAGGAGACACAGTGACCTCACACTGATGCCAACAGTGTGACTCGACCCTTGGAGGTGAGAGTGACAGTTGGATCTCATAGTAGTTACGTCGAGGCCTTACGACGTCATCCATGGCATGAATGCATCATTCACGTCAGGATTGACTGTATTAGGCAGTGGGCATGGTTCATCTAGGGGATGAGACCGAGTTTCTCTTTTTGGAAAAGGAGAAATTTTTCCATCTCTTTCATTTCTTATGAAAAGAAGGTACAGATCATCCAGGAGCGGATGAAGACTGCACAGTGCAGTAAGAAATAGGAAACCGGCTCCAGTCTTAGATACTCGAGCGTGTTAATGTTAAAGAAGAGGAAGCTTAAAGGAGAGATGAGTCTGCGAAGCAGCAGATGTTGAGGCAGAGCTAGGAGAGCAGTATGAGGTGGTGTACATCTTAACATGCAACAACCACCCACCTTAGTTATCCCCGCTAGGATCAGGGAGCTGGTGGGCGGAGGAAGAGTGCGACTGCATGTGGTCAAGTAGTATGACCCAATGGCTCTAAAAATGATTCAAGGGACAGTCTGTGTCCACTACTAGCTGCTGTAGTAACAGAAGTCGATATGAATCATTCCTCGCTTTCAAAAATCTTGTTCCAGACCTAGAGTTTCCAGTAATCCATGGACGTGACCCTCACGTCTAGAGATACCTTGGGTGGAGACTCGATAATCACACCTACGCTGACGGTGTGGTCAGACCCTCGAGGTGAGAGTTTCTGTTGGAATCTCTTGGTGGTAGCGTCGAGGCCTAACGATGTTAGTTTTATTATGGAATGGGCTATAACTGTTAATACTCAAATTGACGGTTTTAGGAAAACGTCTAAAAGGGTTTTCCTTGGTCGGTGAAAAGGAAACCCCAAGCAGGACAGGATAAACTCTTTCACAGGAGGGTGTGACCGATCACTCATGAGTCTGTCAACCTTACCCTCGTGGCAGCAGTCATTTTGAGTTCCAGTTATAACAGGAATTGGAGACCACTAGAGTTCGATGACGATGACCATGGCCTTATACTGGTCTCACCTCGACGAGGTTTACAGAGATGTGGGAAAGGCGACAAGTTGACTCTGAGGTTCAATGGATCTTTCTAGGTCCACAGCTGGGTAGGCGATGTGGTTTACTGCTTGACCCATCCACCTTAGTTACACCAGGTGCACGACGACCTCCACGTATCTAAATTGAAGAGATATGTGCTCGACCCTTCGCATATCATCGACCTTGAGGAGTTAGACGATGGCGATGAGGTTTCATTTCCCGGAGGTTCCAGTGGGGATCGAGGATCGACAAGAGCACATCCTACGAGGACGATCGATTCCTTTGGTACGTTTTCTTTTGCAGTACGGAACCTCCAGGTAAGAACATGGGAGCGGAAGGCTCAGGTGCGTGTTTCAAAACCACTTTTGTGACCCTAGTTATGTTGAAGCTTTACGGGGACGTAAATCCCTGAATTGGGAGTAATGTAATGATCTGGAAATTTCAAGGAAATTTTTTTTCTTAATTTTTTTTTTGATTTTACAAGAACACAGTTTCTGATGGCGCATGATTCCGAGGCCCGGTGTGCCCAGAATCATTTTCCTAAGTTTGTCTCGGGTACGTTCAGTGAACAAACAAGCGGGAATTTCTATCTTCTGAACCGGTGCTCAGAATCAAATTCTGAGGGCACCGATGGAACCGCAGCGCCGGTTTTTTCTTAGGAACACCTATTCTACTGTTGCGTTTTATAGAGTTTGGAAGTTAGTTTTGGGGGGTTTTTAATTAACTGAATAAAAATATGTGTTTGGAATATTTTTATATGATGTGGTAGTTAGAACCTCTAAGGGGAGGTTAGTGGAGGGGCCCACCCGCACATAACCTCCCATGGGTGGATGTTGTAAGGTGGGGCTCACATGAGTACCAAACCCCCTTAACCCCCTTAACTCTTGAACTCTCCTTTTATGTGGATGAAACTCTCTCACATTAAATGAGTCTCTCCACATCACTCTCATTAAATTTGATAACATGAGATATTTAATTATGTGAGTTAATTTAAATTTCAAACTCTTGAAATTCATAAGCATTGTTGTGTTAATAAAACAAGTTATGAACTTATTTTATTTGGGGTTGGAGTTTAGTTGATTGGGAGCCTTTGGAGAAAAAGCTTTGGAAATCCTGAGTTTCTTCTTTCTCTACGGTGAAGAACACGAAGAACGTCTCTTTCGACACTGAAGCACGACGACACCATCTTCTTCATCGTTCTTTAACCGAGGCAAGGAATGGGAAGCGACTCCCACGACATCTACAACGACCTTCATCCGCGTCAATGGAGAAGACGTCGCCCGCGAAGAACGTCGTCAACGACTATGTCACCTCCTAACGCTCGTCCACCAACGACGAGTACCCTTCTTCCTTTTTGACGCATGAGCGTGAAAATTTGGAGTGTGTAACGAACACGACAATCGAGGAATCGATATCTGCACTTTTTATGAGATCGTCAACAAATGACAATTACGAGGTAGGGGTTTTATTTATTTATTTTTTCGTGAATACCAACTTGTTTATCTTCGTGGATTTAACCGCTTGTTATCGAATAGCGCGAGGGGGTCAGACCGCACAAACATGGCCAACCCTCCTCCTTATTTTTTTATAATTGATTCCTTTGTGGATTGGTTCGGGAAGGTTTGGTTCCATCACACCACATGGAATCGAGCGAAAGGAAACGCGCGGCGCCGTCACGCCGCGCCGTGGAAAGAAGTTTAAGAACGCGACGCCGTTGCGCCGCGTGGAAGAAAACCAAAGACGTCGTGGATGGAGCGGGGCCGCGGCAGAGGGGTGCAGTGTCGTCGCACCACGCCAGACGACAAGGGTCGCGGCCGGTTCCAGGCCGCGGCAGAGCACAGTGACTGGCGGCCGGTACCGGGCCGCCGGCGTCGGAGCTGAAGGGGACCGGCCATCGCCGGTCCCGTTGAGCAGAAACCGGCCGGCCAGGTCGGGCCGGCCGGACAAGGGGGAGCCGGTGGAATTAATTCCCCCAGCTGGATTTCAAGTGACCCCATCATAAGGATTATGATTGTTCAATCCATTACCCTCCTAGAAAGTAGAAAAAATTTTAAGATCATCTATATAGAAAGGATCCCACAACCCTATCCATGATGGGGATATAAAGGGATCCAATCTTCTTGTATATGAAAAGGATGAACATGAAATTCATAAAGTGATACTATACTACATTATTAAAATTATTTCTCAACCATTCATTACTTAAATGATCAATAGTGCCCAAAAATACGATATAAAGAATTATAATTAGATAGAGAATATTCTAGAGTTCAACATTGTAAAATATATTGTTATAATATTTGGAACCTAGATATGTGTTCTATAAAAACATGAACTAAAGATGGAACTTTTGGATGTTATTTAATGATTATCTATCACTATTAAACCCATATTCACAAAAGAAGTCTAGAGATCTGGAAAAAAACACTTTGGTGGGATATCATAAAGAGGGAGATTACATAATTATTTTTTAAAATCATGGTATTCCAACAATTCTATTCTAGATGATAAAATTATATGGGTATAATAGAAACATTTCTTATACTAGTTTAGAAATGGGAAAACATAATCATTTTTTTATTCATGGGACTCCAGAAGAAATATAAAGGTAATAAGTCCATTTGGGTTGTATTTGATCGCCCTATAGAGTCAATGCATTTCATTTATATCAAGTAATATTTCCCTATTTATGAACTCTCCATGATATACATAAGGGAAGTGGTAAGAGTTTAGGGAGTGTGACTGTCAATTATTTTGATGAAGATCTAAGGATTACCTCAATGTTATGGAGAAGCCTTCCGGGATTATTTGATATACAGTTGAGTTTCAGTACTACTTATTACACTTAAATGGATTTTTAGTTTTTTATAACCATATAAACTCTAGAGGATATATCATGATGTTATTCAATGTAATTCCAAGGATATTAGGATCATCACCTTCCCATGGTGGAGTTATCATATGAAAAGTGTTTTCTATTATAGAATTAAAATGGATGGTTATGAGGCTCTACATGTAATGTGGTGTTAAACTCCAACAATATGGGATGAATCTTGGGGGAGAAATCTCATGTTGCCTTATCCAATAGATGATAGGTAGGGTTCAAAAAATTCAATGTCATATGAAATCCACACAAATTCGATAAAAACTAAGCATATGATCATCGATGATATATAGAGTTTGAGGCCCTATATATGTTTTCCATTCATATATATATGTGTGTGTGTGTGTGGAATAATTTCATAAAATTTTTTAATAAGAGAAGGATTTGTCCAATATATGTCATCCCTGTTTAGATCCTTGATCACATTGGATATGTGGACTATCTACTATCACTATTACCTAACATGTCTCTAGTGCATGATATGTTCCATGTATCCCTATTGAAGAGGTATATACCAGACCCCTCACATTTACAAAATCCATATGTGGTACCTATATTGAATGATCTTTTATAAAAAGGCATACTATTTTAGATCGTTTATTATGGAGACAATGTTATATAAATTAAGAGAACTCACATGGTCAATGTGAAATGGTGGAATGATGGGTTTGAGAAACCAATTAGGGGACCAGAAGTTGTGATGTAACAAAAGTACCTTAATCTGTTTCAGTTTAAAAAACTACAAAAATTCTGAAATTATTTAATTAGGGAATAATTTAACAACTCAAACTTTTATAAATGAAATACTATTTTTATTGAGTAAATTATTTAAAGTTAGAGAAAACACAAACACTACATTGTTTTTTCTGGGATGATAAAGCATGTTGGATTTAAAAGAATATTAACAATCTTAACCCTTCAATATGTAGTAATTGTGAAGTGAATTTTAATATTAGTATTTATTAAGGGTTATGATAAATTCCAATTTACATAGGTTGAAGTATCAATGACGAGAACTAGATAGACCATACATATAAATCCCATTTATCGGAGCATCTGAGAGAGATGGAATCACAATTATTTTACCTTGTCCAATCCCAATATGATATTAAATTACTAATGATTGAGTGAAACCATTTACTAGAGAAGTTAAATCTTTTCATGTTCATGAAACAAACATTGTTCGCAAAACCACCTCAAGAAACTACCACCGTCTCACACCTTAACCTATGGGAATATACTAGAGTAATAAAGCATTATGTATCATGACCCTACTAAATATTTTATTTTCAATGAAATAAATATTCAATTTATATATTTTTTATTATGACTTTATAAATTAATGAATAAAATTTTTAATAAAAATTTGTTTTTTAACATGAATGAATAAAAATTTTATTTTTTGAAAATATATATTTTCAATTAAGATAATTTTTTTAATGTTGATAATATATTATATAAATATTATTTTCTAAAAATAATAATTTTAGATATTAATTATTTAAATATGATTGATAATATAATTTAATAAAATCAAATGAACTTTTTATAAGGGTCACAAAGTGGTTAATATCAAAAAAACAAGTATTTTCCCATAAAGAGGTATTTTATTTTAAATATAAAATTATAATATTTAGAAAATAATTTTATAAAATAATTTATTTTTTGAAAAATGAAAATTGAAATTAGTAAATTCTTAACTATTCACAATTTTATGAGGTTGTAGAATTTTTTTATAAAAAGTAAATTAAAGAAAAATATACAACCTATATTATGACATCATAATGGTCCAAAAGTGAAGTAATAAATTCCATAAAAGGAATACACAACCAAATATATATTTATCCATTAAAATAATATAATATTTATGTTATTTGGTTAATTTTTAAACCATTAATGAATTCTACAAATCATTTATTATATTTTAATGTTTTAAAATATATTTCTTATGAACATGACTCATTTCTACATCACCAATGACATTATCTTAAGATTAATAGTTAATGGGCTTATAAAAGATTTAAAATCACTCCTATATTTTAGAACCTCTAGTCTAAAACCATGATAACTATTATATTTATATTATTATATACACTCCAAAACCTATGTCAAGAAATTTTTGAATAATTTTTATCTCCATCAGTATAAATTGCTACCCAACCTCGCAATCCACAACTCCCAAAATATAATCATGAATTTCAACTCTCTATACCTCTATAAATCCTTCTTAATTTGTTTTCAAGATCATATAATGATCTTCAAAAGCAATTTGAAGCATCTACTGGAGGTAATGGATTTATCCTCCCCTTTATTCAAGAAGTTTCTTTATATTATGCCAACTAATTTCCAATTGTTCATGTTTGAATGTTTTTTTAAGCATAACTATTACAAAACTTATTATTTATAATTAATTATACACCATCTTTATCTCTCATTAAATATTTTCTTGATACTTTATGTATAGTTTTTATGCTACCAAAATTAACCTATTATCTCTCTATAACAATCATATGTTTGTTGAATACCCATACCCATTTCCACTCAAAGGTATTAACCTAGATAAACATTTCATTAATTTATTGGGAAATTCTCTATATGTAACCCACACTTATTAATGATTAGATTAAAATTATTAAATATGTTCTTATGTTTTATGATCTATGTGAAACACTAAAACATTTTCATGATATGAATGTGAATAGTCAACCTGAAATTATATAGCCCTCCAATGCAATGGGTAATATTTTTATCTCATGAGATATCATTGATGGTACATTTGAAGTTATCCTAATAATAATATTTTATTATTTAATGGTAGTTAACCTTGACATGTGCTAAAATTAATTTTTTACATTAGTTCCACATTTCCATTTTTCCTTGATGTTTTCATCTTATATCATGTTTTGATAATGATGTTTTTGACAATCACCCCTTTTATGTCACCTTGATATGCCCCCTAATAATTATAACTTTTATGATTTTATTCTTTGATTATTTCATTTATTGGATTTATATCTCACCCCTTTCTTATGTATATCCCTAGGTTATATAGTGTAGTTTTTGTAAATCAATGTAATCTAAGGGAGAGTAATAATATTTTCAAAGAATATTTTAATATCAATATTTCATGTTGTGTTTTTATTTATATAATTACTTACAGTCACTAGGCCTTCTGATCATTGGGGATTTTATTATTTATATATTCATGGAATAAATCAACAATTGATGTTTATAAATGATATGTATTTTCATATTTGTAATTCCATTTTCAGTAATGTCATTAATCAAAATTTGTAGGATGTATTATAGAATGAGTTATCCGAACACTTTTTCAACTATAAGTGTATAATACACTATTACATTTGTATATAAGGTTTCTTTTGATGAATTATTTGGGTTGGTAGATAAAAATGTGTGGGTATATTTATTTATGTTTGTTGTATACTTTAGAATGATACAATAAAAATTTTAAGGAATATTCTAAAAAAATACATCGACCCTATGACCCTATAGGTCATAAATATAAATATGATTAGTTGATTTACGTCTATACATATTAATTTTAAGAATTTTGGTACATTAGTGTACTTGTATCATGGAATATGAAAATTTATTGTGAATTTAATGTTATTCTTTTCTTAAAGGTAATGTTAATTCCACATAATTATGTGATATAAGAAAATTAATAAACATTAAATAGAATATATGAGGTCCAACTATATGTATTATCACATAATATTAGATTGAATATATGATATCTAAAAATAAAAGAAAATCGGTTAATGATTGAACATAAAGATACATTTTTCTCAATATTTAATGGGAAATTTAATATTGATTTATCATTGCCAGAAACAATATAATGGTTAGTATGGGATTATATGTTATTTTAATACAATTTTTTGGTTTTGAAATTTGTGGTAACAAAATTTATAAAATCAATTAGACAACCAGAGTACTGTGAAATGTGATGGAGTAGTGATCATTCTTATCCAATGTATTTTTCAAGTGTAAAAGATTAAAACCCTAGTTTTTTGCATCAAATTCATATTTTGGAGTTATTGAGTATATATGGTAGATTTATTAAAATAAATTTAAAGTGTAAATATATAATTGAGACATGATTGATAGTAATATTAGTGGTAAACTTAATTTTTATGGATTTACAATTTTTTATTTTAAAATATTTAGTTTTTAAGAGGAATCACATACCATAGTGATGCATGAAAAACAAATATTTTATTTTTTGAACTCAGTAAATAATCTAGGATCCAGTGTTTTTCTAATGAAAAAATCATTTTAATGGTTAAAATATTAATTATGTTAAATATTTAAATCATAATTATTGGTCTATTATAAAATTAAATAAGGATATAAATAACTTCAATATAGATATATTCGATGAAATATGAAATAATAATGTAATAGGGATATCTGAAAACACTAGATAACTCTCCTAATTATTCAGGAAAATATATTTAATCGATTTTTTATGAAACTTATACATATAAAAATTCTATCATGGATTTTCAAATTTAAATATACTGATCTTTTAAGTCCATTTTGTGTTAATTTTTATATTCATCTATTTTAGTAAAGCATTTATTTATTAAAAATCCTTATATTATTATTATTATTTAAAACCTTCATATGTACAGACACTTTTTTAAAACCTTAATATTTAAATCTATATATATCTCTTATTTCATCCATTTTTAGGATTAATTTGTATTCCAATCATTTTAACATGCACATTATTTATTTGAAAAAGTTTGATATTGCTATTATTTATGAAACATACACATGTAATGACACTATGTTTTTTAACTTGGATATATGAACTTATAAATGTTGGTCATTTATATGATTTTTATATAAAATGTTATATTAATAAATTTTAGTTATAAAATTACAGTTGAATAATCCTAACATAATTATTTTTCCATGATTATTCCATTGTATTTATCATTTTCACATAATAATTTGACGTTAGTTTTAATAGTTAACTTATTAGGTATGAATTTCATAATATTCATAAAAATAAAATTTCTTACTTAGAAAATTTAATTGACTTTAATAAAATATAGGTACATAGAATTTTATTTCATTAATTTGTAATGATTTGATCTCAGAAGCCTAGAGCTGGTGCCTTACTTTATTACAATGGCATAATAATAAGAAATAAAATACTAATGGACTGATCAGTTTAGCAGTTTTGGAAGACCATATTACATGCCTGATACATATATTATAATAGGACATATAAAATAAAACATGATACATAATAAAATTAAATAAACTGTATCCTCGGAAGATCATTCAAATATTTATTCTTCATATGATAGGGAAATGAAAAAAATAATTTTGAGTTCAAAAGATCTATAAGGGTATGTACAATAGAATAAATAATACATCAATGAGAATAGTCATCATAAAAAGTTAAATAACATAGCACAAATTCCATATAAATATATGGGTAAGTTGTTCTCAATAGGGCATGATTGATAATTGAATGACATTCTATTTGATCAATAAATTAGAAATGAAATTAATCCGCATATAATTTCATAGAAAATCGATCATGTATAATAATAATAATAACTAAATTCCTAGTAATATAAATTCTTAATTATTGGACTCCATGTTTCCCAGGAATATGATACTTCTACTGTCAAGATCTATTCTCATGACAGTATAAACTACACTCATTTGGATAACTGATTCATCTCGTGAGACAATAGATGCTTTGAAGGGATTGACTTGGTTGGTTCCAGACCCATGTAGTTCATGTCCAAATAATCCATCATATATTGAATAATATATTTGACTCATAACATATATTCCTTATCCAATATCTATATTTAGTAAAAGATACGAATTTATAAATATTTCAAATCATTGTGAAAGTAAACACTGTATGTAGAACTTTTATATGGTTTAAGAAATAATAATATATATTGAATGAGAATACAGATATTTAATAAAATTTAAATTTATAATAAAAATAATCATAATGAAGTGATCATTCCATGAGAAAGTTAACAATCACAAAAAAATTGATATTTCAAAAAAAACTTTTACCACTTAGTAATTCTCATGTCGAAACCTCTTGTATGAGATACTTAAAATTGGAACATAAAATACCATAAATTATTAGTGAATTATGATATTAAATAATAAATGGATATTATATACACTTCCATAATTTTAATTGGTGCATAATAGCAAATAATACTCAATGGAATGTAAATTGAGATGAAATCGCATACCATGAATTTCTTTTTGGGTGAATATCATTTAACATCATGTATAATGGTTTTAAATATTTTAATAAATTATTCCGAAACCATAATCATATTTATAATATAATATATTATCTTTTCATGATATCTTATTAATCATTTTTTTAGTTACATTTCATTATTTTCACTATTTCAAGTGTCAATTACCTAGTTTTTAGAGTATGTTTTTACTTGTGGTTTATTGTTCCTATTAGTTAGATAATGTTTTCTTGATATCCTAAATGTGAACTATTATTTAATTATCATATATATTTAGTATATATTAATTTATAATAATACAAAATATTTGGCGATGGTAAATGTAATGCTCCATTCAAGGGGATGGTAGGCTATACAAATTTATAGATACCACTTCCATTTTTCTATATTTAAATAGTAAGTGATATACGGGTATATTATAATTTTATTATATGTCATATATCACATGTTTTATTAAAATCATTCATTAATACATTCCATGTATATCATGAATGAATCACATCACTTTCAGGAGCCTGTAGTCTACACATCCACAAATGAGGTTATCATTCAATTATTTGTTCTTCATATGCTAGGGAAAGGAAAAAAATAATTGTGATTTCAAATGATCAACAAGGGTAAGTACAATAAAAAAATACTTAATCAATGAGAACATTCGTAATAGAAAAAGTTATGTATAATTGTGAATAAGTGGGACGAGTGAGTTACCTTTTATAGTGGAGTGTAATTATTGTAAATATAAAATAGAAAACACTTTTGAGAGGTCTCACATATATAATGTTCTTAAAATAAATAAAAAAATTGAGCCAATGAAGGATGTGATCGAAATATACCCATCTGATAAGTATAAAAAATATTTTATTTACTTATATTTATATATATATTAAATTAATACCACTCAATAATTTTAATTAATTTAATTTATTAGTATATAATGATTTTGTGAGCAGAAAATTAGTTTTTTATAAAAACGTTCCCTTTATATTCAATTAATTATTATATTCATTTCAAATTAATTTGTTTGAAATAAAGTCAATCATATATTTACATAAGTTAGTTAATAATATTAATAACCATCAATTTCACTATTAGGTTGAATATTATTATATTAAATAATAATATCTTAATAATATATTGTTGTTATGTAAAACAAGGTTTTTCATGTAATGCAAACTACAAAACAATGTTTGTCTTTTATGTAAAGCAAAAAAAACATTTTTATGTACATTGACAGTTATAGAATAGATTTAAAATATTAAATATATCATAAATTCTCGAGATATTATATTCCTTTTGGCTGTTGGTGTTTCATGTCATAAACACTGTTAAATAAAGTGTACATACATCAGAATTTTGAGGTGTTATGTTCTCCACACTGTAATTAAATTGAACCCTAAATATATATACATGGTCACAGTAATCTAGGTTCGAAAATTTTAAAATAATATTATTGAAAGACCAACAACTTAACTAGGGTTAGTAAAACATATTATTATTACGATGGAAAATAAAATGTAAAGGACACCAAAGAACTAGGCTTTCAAATATGATAACATTAGTGAAAACTTTAACATGAAATAGAAATATAAGTATCTAGTTCTGATGTAGAGTGATAGAGAACATGTTAAGATGTAAGTGGATGAACAAAAATTATTAAATAACAATTATGTAAACTGTCATTGAAATCATAAAAAATTATGGTAATAGAATAACATGATTTTTCAAGACCATTTTTCATAGGGTTGAGGAATTATTACACTATATTAGAATGTATGCAAAGACACATTTATATTTCATAAACACAATATTATCCTTTAGTTGTTCCAAAAAATTTCGGACTCAATTCTTAGTGCAGGTTGTATCACATGGTGAGGTCATATAGAAATCGCTAAAACCTAATTCAATAATCAACAAAAATGATTTCATAAATGATTAAACCTTATAAATTTTTATTATCTAATACTTTAAAACCATTTCCAAGGAATTCAGTAGTACCCCGTTTAAATTATCTATATAAATCATCTCCTTGTCAAAATTTTAGTAAATCAACCTTAAGAACGTATTAGGTATTATCATTCCCTCAACCATGTGTCTTCCAAACAATTAAACATTATATTAAATAAATTTTATTGGTCATTAGTACCAATCAACAAATTATTTTCAATCCTTAATTAATTATTCTAGCATTAAAATCCATATACTTCCTATAATTATTATAACATGGATATCACCAATAATATACTTTTAAAACATTATTCAGGATCAAAATATAGGATAAAATTAATTTTCTCACTTCATCTGTATCAATAGCCTAAGATTGACCTTGATCTCTTAGCTTCTTCTAAGGTATATTATATTGATTCTTAAGTAATTAATTTTCATAGTTCCCTATATCCTTGTATTTCTAAAACTAAATTGCAATGTTTTCCATAATCAGTTTTTATTAGATTTTTCGAGGGAAATTTCTTTATACACTTAAAAAATACTCCCAATCCTTTTAAGTATTTCAATGGGAGATTATTTCCATAGTATTCACATGGTAAAATAATTCTTTCCCTTTCTCCCTTTATCTATTATTTTCTCTTCAGTCCTCATATTCTCTCACATCCCTTTGAATCCAAAAGACATGGAGAATTATTTATCCATATTGATTCCAAAAAAATATATTTCATCATAAGAAGAAAAACTTTGAGACACAAGTTCCCTTTTGAGACTACGATTAGGTCTTTAAAATAATTATTAAATCATGAATTATATGTTTCATATAAAAGTTTTATCATAATATTATATCCTTGTAGTGGTAGCTTCTTACTTTGCAACCCCTTATTCCTCATTTTTCTTTATAATAAGTAACTTTGTATTTATCAATTTTTTTCCCATGAGAGAAATATTTTTTGAATAATTGTTCCTAAAAATGTTTCCATTCCATGATTTCTATTTCCTTTTAATTTTTAGTATTATTGATCAATGACCATTATTGATCTATATCACTATTCGAACTATACTGAAATTCTAACCTTTTCATTTTCACCACATCCCAATGACATAAATATCCTCTCCAAAAACATAATCTATTTCATAGATTTCATTGGATCAGTAGTTCCACTAAATGATGGGTATCGCTTTCAGATAATGTGATCCAATATCAAATAATCTCATTGTGTAATAGGTTTCTCTATCCATGAAAACATTATATTTCTTAAACTTATTAATCTATCCTAATATATCGAGAACAAGACCAGTTCCAGTACTAGCTATATTAACTTTCTTGGAAGGTAAACCACTAGATTGAAAACAATTATTAATACAGTTATTCATTATAGGTTCCATTTCAAAACAATGGAATACAAATATATTAGATCATAATGTTATGTAACATTATGGTTAATCCCAGAACGTGTGAAATACATATCATAAATTGAATACTTTATGTATATATAATCTCATAGTTATAAAAATTGTTTCTTTGAGATGTTATTCTATAATTTCCATCAAATTATATAATACAGTTATGTCCCTTAATCAATATTTTCCTAAATCAAGTTTCCATGTTTTCTAGTAAACCTCACATTGATACTAATTGTAATACAACAACCCCTGAAGCTCGGAGCCAGTGCGTTACTTAAAGAATCAAATACCAAAGGACTGATCAATTTAGAAATTTTGTAAAACCATATTGAATACATGATATCCATATTAAATTGGGGAATATAAAATAAAACATGATTCATAATAAAATTAATTTATCTGTATCCCTGAAATCAAATTGAAATATTTCTTCTTCATATCGAGGTGAATGGGAAAAAATAAGAGTAATCTCAAATGTTCAATAAGGGTAAGTACAACATATGAAATAATGAATCAATAAGAACAATCTTCATGGAAATTTAAATAACTGAGAACACAATCCATGTAAATATTTGGATGATGTGTAATTAATATGTCATAGTATATAACTCAACCACATCCTATTTAATCAATAATGTGATAATGAAATGTATCCTTACATAATTTTAAAGAAAATATATCATGACAAATAATAATAATAAAATTCCCAAAAATTGAAATTCTTAATTATTGTGTTTCATGTTTCACAGTAACATGATACCTTTACAATCAAGATGTATTCTCAAGACAGTTTAAACTATAATGATATGGCCATTTGATTCATCTCAAGAGACTACTGGTGCATGATGATCCTTGAATTGACTATACCTATCTAATGTAATTTATATCCAAATCATTTCCCATATATCAAATAATTTATTTAACACATTAATAATGCACCTTATCTAATATCTGTATTGACTAAGAGATGTGGATTAATCGATATTTAAAATAATTATCAAAGTAAACACCATATGTACAAATTTTATACGGGTAGGGAAATATTAATATTAATTTAATTAGAATATTTATTTTTAGATAAATTTATTGTAAAATAAAAATTATCATACCGAAGTGATTTTTCCAAGATAAAGTTAACAATCCCCAAAAAAGTGATTTTGCAAAGATAATTTTGACCACTTTGTAATTCTCAAATCAAAACCCCTTGGATGATACAGTTCAAAGTGTAACATAAAATACCGTGGGGTATGATTGTATCATGATATTTAATTACAAAGGGGAAGTATATACACCATATTAATGTGAATTGGTGCATAAAAACAAATAAGTCTCAATGGAATGTAAATTATGGTAAAATACCTTACCTTGTGTTTCCTTTGAGTGAACATCACATATCATCAACTATATGTATGTTAAAAATGTTACTAACTTATTAAAAAAACATAATAATATTTAAAATATAATTTATTATCTTTCTATGACATCTTATTATGTTTTTCGTTAGAAATTATTCATTATTTTCACAATATTAAGTTTTAATTGTCTAGTTTTTTCGAGTATTTTTGACTTTTTATTTGTTTTTATTATTACATAGATCATTATTTAATAATATAAAAATTTTAAACCAAGATTTAATTTTCAAATATATTTATTTTATATGTATTTATTATATATTTACTTATATTAATCCATAATAATTTGAGATATGAATTGAAATTCATCATTCTTAGAGACGACAGACCATTCGTACGCTCGAACACTACTTCTATTTATCTGTCATATTTTAATATTAAGTGCTATATGTATGTTCTATAATTAATATATATTATTTATATCATATTTTCCCATGTTTTTATTAAAAAATCATTTAATACATTTCATTTATAGTGTGAATTAATCGCATCACTCTGAGAGGCTCATAGTCCAAACGTCCACAAACGATATTATCGTATTCCCAAAAAATGGAAAGCATGAAGGTAAGTAATATTTTATTTAAATAATAATAGATGAATTATAAATATAAAATATAAAATATATAAACTATAAATATGTAATTAATCTCAACCATTAAAGGTGGTAATGGAAGAAAATATGAAATCAACTTGTGAGCCAGTAGTCTATCGTACACACAAACAATGATTGTGTATCCCATTTTATGGAAGTTTGTGTGAGTGCATGCCATATGATTTTTATAAGAAAATTAATGTATATTTAATATATTTATTATATTATATATGAATTATATAATAATAATTGAAATGGTGGATAATGAAATGAAATAAATTCGATCATTGAATAATGTTACCCCTCATTCATGTAAATACTTTTAGTTTATACCAAAATAATTAATTGGTTGTATTTAATCCAAAAGTGAAGTGTCTAGGATAAGGGTAATGAGTTTTGGATATATTTTGGTAGGTATTGTATGCGAAAAATGGATTGGGAGGGTTGAATAAGTGGTAGGGGTGAGTGACTTTTTATAGGGGGAGTGGCACTTTTCGTAAATATAAAAACGTAAATTCTATTGAGATATCTCACATAAATCATTTGATTAAAATAAAAAAATTAAACACAATAGATTATATGGTATAAATATATCCATAAAAGGAATATCTAAAAAGTTTCTAGTTCATTTTATCACTTATGTTTTCTGTTTAGTCCCTTGTTAAGCTTAATTTTACCGTAATCGTTGTAATTAATTTTGAATGAATTTGATAATATTTATGGTCAAAAATAATGTTTTAATTAATTTATATTATATGTTATTATAATTATAAATATATAATAATTTTTTTTTCAAATTTTAATCTTATAATTTTAAAAAAATGATTAAAATGAAATATTTCAGAAAGTATGAGGATATAGGTTTTTTAACTTAAAATATTTAAAATATTGAAATGTTTCTATATCCATTTTTAATGTGAAATTGAATCCAATGACCTAAATTGGATAATTTTATGTATTATTGAAATAATTTTACTTTTAACGTAATATAAAATTTAATTTTACTATATAAATACCTTATATTAAATCCTAATATTCATTCAAAATTATATATTTTCATTATTCATTAAAAAATAAAACATCACAGAAAATAAAAAAATGTTCACACTAAGTAAATTTTTACAATACACATTCATAAATAAAGTTTATTTTAACCTATTAATTGAAAAATATTGAGAAAAAATATTTACAATAGGTGTTGTAGAGTCCCAAAGCTTGACGTACATGGACATTACATTACTTTTGCGGAATACTTAATACATAACAATAATAGACACACAAGGATCATAATAGTTTAGTGTCTTTGGAAACACAGAATATAATCTTCTAATCACGGTGAAATATCTTCAACATATCCATTAATGATCTTCCCCTTTTGTTTCCTTACCTAAAACCTTTCTTTATTTCCTGGGGAAAATAAAGCATAAAAAGGGTGAGCTCAAATGCTGAGTAAGGGAAAACATAGAGAACATAAAACAATCCATAAACATTTGAAATCAAAATCTTGAACATGAAATCTAAACATTAAAACCTTGAGAAAAGACATAAATCATGGAATTACGTAAGGCATATATCATAAAGGAACATCAATCACGATAAAATATCAAGGAAATAAAACATGTAATTGTGGCATTTATTTAGCACATTTCATAATTTCCATAGCAGCCAAGGCATCGCCGCCAAGACCATCTTAGTGGACAAAGTCCCTTTCTGAATCGAGTTCACTCCTCATTTCAGTCCAGTAACACTGAACCGGATTAACTTACCATTCTATCCATGTCTATCTCAAGAGATATAAATCATTACCCAATTCATTTTAGGGAGATATATGTCTCACCCATCTCATAATGAAATCATTCTTACGTGTGCCACAGAATAAACTTAAAACATTCATCATAACCCAAAGAATAAAATGGGTTTCATAAACATCATCCTATCATCACATAATCCATATAAAAGAAATGGATACCATTTCATAATAAGGAAAGTGAAACCATGTAAATCATAGAGACTTTATACATGAAACATACACATATGAAATAATGTCATCTTAGATGGAAAATGGTTTTGATAAAACACTTGAAATGAATTCTTGAAGAAAATATCATTTCTTCTTCAAAATCAATTTCTTTTCACAAAACAGCATGAAATTTTAAATGAAAAAGATTTTTTTTAAACTAGTCATGAAATATTTTGGAGGAATCTTCATGAAAATAAGGATTTATAAAACCGTAAAAATCCTATCATTCTGTACAAGTTAAACAAACATTCTCCTCATACTTTTGTTGGAAAAGTCAAAAAGTACCTTGTAACGTAAACAAAAGAATGATTCCTTAAATACCATGTAGTAAAAGTCAAAATGGGTAAAAATGACATAAAACATACATAAAAACACTTTTAGAAAACATGTACATGGATGATAACAATAACCCTAGTAAATACTTATGTATAAGCAATTTCAGATAAAAATGAGATTTGCAAAATTATCCCTTACCTTATGTCTGATATGCTTCGTATGTATCCGAAACTCATGTATAATGATTTAAATAAGGTCATTGACTTATTAAAAAATTATATTCATCGTTATGATATCATATATGGTTAACTTATGACTTCATATTACCCGTTCTTTTTTAAATTCAATGTTAAAGAGCGTTTTGGGTAAAATCATTTCATTTGTCTTCCGTGTTTTGACTTGTAATTATTCATATGATTACTTAGATCATGATAACTTAATTCCAGAATATAAAACATGATTTATATATAATATATATTCAGAATATACATATATATAATAGATCGATAAATAGAAAGAAAGACACTATTCATGGAGACGGTAGGTCGTACGTACGAATGAACGCTATTTTCGTTTCCTTATTGAATTGAATGAAATTAAGTAGATGACATAAATATATATACACATAAATCCAGTATAATTCTTATGTCATATATTTCATGATTTCTTATTATATATACTTTATAATCATTCATTAATGGTTAACATGGATAATGAATCTAATCGCGTCGTGGAGACGGTAGTCCGTACGTACGCACGAGCGATGATATCATTCCCATGATCATGGAATTACATTGAAGTGTCTGTATAATATTTTGGAATCAATATAAATTTGTAATAATCGTATATACTTTTTTATTTACACCATTATACCAATCCAAGTAATGTGGTGGTCGAAAACAGATTAAACCACGACGTAGAGACGGTATTCCGTACGTACGCACGCGCGGTGATTTCATTTTCCGTAGGATGTATAGATGGTGAAATAGGTTTGTTTCATAAATATAATAACATATCAGTATATGAGTGATACTGATGTTATTACTTTATAATGAAACAACTAAAGAAGAAGAAGTAGAAGAAGAAATAATGTTGAAAGAATCAGTAACGGATATTACCTCTTCAATCGACACGCCTTTTTGAACCCTACTCTTAGAGCACAATGATTGGTATTTGAAGAATACCAGAACCTCTAGGATGTTTCTAGGGAAGTGGAGAAGATAATTTGGTAGGGTTTGGACGAGCATGAATTCTCAAATTGGTGTGAGGAGGAGAGGGAGGAGGTGCCCTTTTTTAAGGGAGGAGAGGGGCACCTTAGGAAAAACTAAAAATATTATTTTATTATAAAGTCATATTCATTTTTTTATAGCTCCAAATTGATTTATTTAGAAGCAAAGGTAGGGATTGGTCGAAATCCTCTCATCCAATAGAATTTAGGCAAGTTTATGTATTTAGATTGACCTTATCATTTAGATTTAACTTTAAGTTAAATAATTTTACTTTTATCGCGTCTTCTTGTTTTCTTACATTATAAGGTTAATAAACATACTATAAAAAGACAAAAGAACCCCAAGTTGGTTACTATTAATATATATAACCTTATATATGTCATTTTTATAATCCTTGGATTTTTAGGAATAAAATTAATATTAATAATATTATATTTTTTAAAAACACTATTTTATGTCAATTTTGACACTATTTGGTAATTGATTTTTGTGAAAATCATAACAGAATTATTAGTACAATAACAGTTAATTAAATCCATACTAACATGTCATATTAACCTATAAAATTAGTGGAATTCATATAAAGTCTCAAATTACATTTAATTGAGTATTTATAACATCAATTATGTCAATATTTCATTAATGAGATAATTATGCATCATCATTGTGTCATAAGTAAATTAAATTATATAATATCTAAAAATTATAAATAAAATACCATTATTTAGGAAACCCATTTATATTTCTAATGAATATTTATAGTCAAATTTATCTTATTTATAGTCCTATATTAAAAATGAATAAGTTATTAAACTTCGATTTTAACTATTTTAACCCTTCTTTAAATAAATTAATAATTAATGTCCTAATCTAATACAAGTGGACCTAAATGGTCATATTTTATTCCTAAGGTTGTTTTTGGTCGAATTATACTTATCCAATTGAATTATTACATGTGTTAGTGTAATATTAATATCATTTGTACCCTTAATTATCCTATTTACTTTTAACCGTCGTAAATAAAAGAAAAAAGTTACTATTCACCAAAAATTATATTCTTCTCATTGAACCACATTTTAGTCTTTGATATTAACCGTGTCTCTCGGATTTTTGAAATTCAATTCACAGAAGTGGTAAAAATTCATTTAAATGAAAAAGTCAGTTTTTTAACTACCACTAAGTGGTTTCACTATTTATTGAAAATTGAAGTTTTTCAGAAAATTAACAAAAATTCAGCCTAAGCATTATTTTATATTCTAAATTCAAAATTTATATCAATTTTGAAAAATTAAAAACCTAGAATAGTCATTTATTAATTTTAAAATTATTTCCCGCAATCAAAACAAATAGCGTGTTTTTAAGAAACAAAAACTATCAAAATATTGATACTTGTTTATATCCAATTTCAAAGTGAAATTAATTCCATTGAAAAAAATTGAAGTAAATGGTAAAAATATATTATAATTACACTTTAAAACCAATTAAAAAGATAATCTAACCATATAAATTATTGCGATGAAAAAAAAGTTGTTTTTAATGAAAATATAGCATGTTTTTTCTATTCATTAAAAAATGAAAGTTATCAGAATATTATGAAAAATTTATCCAAAGTAACGTTTTATATACTGATTCCAAAGAAGAATTTTATTTTTTCAAATTGAACTTATTAACATGTCAAAAATAGATTTAATGTGGGTGTGCCATCAAAAGGAGGCAAAACTGCATTTTTTTAAAAATACTTATTTTACCCAAAAAATTTATTTTGTTCTCTTACCATGTTTTAGAAAATGTGTAAGATAAATAATAATGTTAAACAAATTCAACATGTAGTTAATAATATTCATAACTGCTAGTTCATGATAATATTATAACCATATATCGTTGTTTAGTGAAAACCGATATTGCGTACAACACACGCTATCGATGAAGGTTGTGATTGCGTGTAATGCAAGCCAAGTCAGGGTTGCGTGTAGTGCACGACTCCTTTTTTGTTGCGTATAAAAAAATAAATTGAATATATATATTTTGATACTCAATGTTTCATAGAATAACTACTATCAAACAAACATGAAATTGTGTGTGACACAATCCAAGATTAGTGTTGCATATACTGCAAGCTAATACGGTGCTGCGTATAGCGCAAGATAATCTTGGTGTAGCATACAATAGAAGATATGAAAGAAATTAAAACGAATATATCTTATAAAATCTCATGTTGTTACATTCTACCCCCCTTAAAATGAATTTCGCCCTCGAAATTCATCGGGGTTATAAATCATTTACTGTTCATAGAAACCAACATCGTAAAAAGGAATACTAAAACTTAATTTTAAAAACTAAATTATGAAACTTAATGATTACCTAAAGGAACTCATCATTGGGTTTCCATATATGAGAAAATAGTTAAAAATATGGATATTGAAGAGAAATCTAAACATCATGTTATTATAGAGAGTGGTAGAGATCATGGCTATGAAAAAGCCAACAATCACAAAGCCATAAATTTGTGATGATCTAAGGTACCATCTGATTCATCGGATATAAGGACACTGGGAAATTTTTTTTTCATTTTATTCAATATCATTTCCCTAATGTTGAAGAAATTGGAATTAGAAGAAATACGTTCTTGATTTTGGTACAATCTCACCGTTGGTACTTCCTTGGACAATTTCCACTTAATCTCTTAAATAAATGAAGTTGAATTTTTCATTCGTGAAGTGTTAGCAGATCATATGATAGAGTGACAGGTCATTCCATCTGTTCTCAAACAAAACAACTGCAAGAGTTATCAAATATACATCAGTCCATCTATAGTGAGATTAATTGTATATGATTCCAAAAATGGACTTATACTTCATTTATTATACCGCTTAATAAAATAAAACTAGTTTCTACTAACCAGGGACTTCCTGTAGGCCAGTGGTTGGTGATAAAGGCCAGTCGCACTTCGGTTGTGGGTTCGATTCCCACAGCCTTGTCTGACGTGCTGGGTTGGGCCCGTCCTGCAGGATGTATTTTTTTTCTAAAAATACATTATTACAACATTCCATCAGTAATATCAAAAAGGTTCTAGCCTTAAACAATACTATCTTATGTAAAACATAATCCATTCCAATCTTTAGGCTTATCCAAAATACATTTGTCCAATCTTATAGTATAAAGAAAACAATTACAAGAAATTTCATCTGTTGATGATGTGAATACCATCAATTATCCCCCATATATCATAAGATAAAACTTTTTTGTCACATTCCAAACATGTGAATAACTTAATCAAGTATTCTCTTGAAATAAAATGAATACCCATTGAACCTTAGTGAAAACATGAATGTAGTTAAAAGTTAACACTTTCCACATACCAAAATCCTCAAAATTCTATATACTCAAACCATGATATCACATAGTCCTTATATCGATCATGAGCTCATGAATACTGTCAAACATTTCATTTTCTCCATATCCCTTCATTATGAGAATATCATCTGCTTTCCAAAATATTTGAATCACTTTTCATTGTTACCAGTACCATAAAATTATTGAAAACCACAATAGACTAAATAAAAAATATTATAATACACCATAAAAGTACCTCAACAACATTATTCTTGAATACCAATACATAAATACTTCAATCCATCCTCTTCAATGATTGTCTTGGAATAAGTCCTTCCTTGATTTAGAAGTAATTGTTTCGGTCAAGGCATTGAGTTTGGTAATTCTCATGATCTCCATAAATAAGAAATTGAACTCAATGACAGTCTGTCACTCTATGACCCTTTTCTCCACACAGATATCATCTCTCCCTCCATTTGAGTTATTCCTCAAGATTCTTCTTCCCTTCTTTAGAAATCTCAATCTTCCTTTATTTATGCTCCTCAACATGCGAACATGCATAAAAGACTATCTTCCTCTTATTTGATGAATTAGGCATACCACTAAATTTCACCTTGTTAACCATATATCGTGATGACTGATTCGGAATAATCACAATATCTTTCTCTCTAGGAATTAAACAATTTTGTTTCTCATAGTAACCAATTTTTCTATTGGATTCAATGTTAACCGAATTCCTTCTGGTTCCCTCTATTGACTAAAACACAAAAAGAATTCTGTGAGAGGAAAAAATCATTCAAGGAAAATAACATAATCAAGGGGGAGTACCTTCAACATCTAAAATATTAGGTATAATTATAATATCATTACTATAATTCTAGGACAATAACCTATACTTTTACTTAACCTTAGGGACATCCCTAGACATACCATATAAATATATCTAGGGATCTTAGTAATAATTTCGAATCCTAGTTTCCAAAGGATAACTAATCCTTTCCTCTAATACCAACTGTAGAGACCCAAAGCTTGACGTACATGGACATTACATTACTTTTGCGGAATACTTAATAAATTACAAAAACAGACACACAAGGATCGTAATAGTTTAGTGCCTTTGGAAACTCGAAATATAATCTTCTAATCGTGGTGAAAGATCTTCAACATATCCATTAATGATCTTACCCTTTTGTTTCCTTACCTAAAACCTTTCTTTATTTCCTGGGGAAAATAAAGCAGAAAAAGGGTGAGCTCAAATGCTCAGTAAGGGAAAACCTAGAGAACATAAAACAATCTATTAAAATTTTAAAGAAAAAACATGAACATGAAATCTAAACATTAAATCCTTGAGAGAAGACATAAATATTCGCAGTACATAAGGCATATATCATAAAAGAACATCAATCGTGATAAAATAGCATTGAAATATAACATGTAATTGTGGAAACCATTTATCACATGTCATGATTTTCATAGTAGCCAAGGCATTGCTGCCAAGACCATCTTAGTGGACAAAGTACCTTTCTGAATCGAGTTCACTCCTCGTTTCAGTCCTGTAACACTGAACCAGATTAACTTACCGTTCCAGCCATGTCTATCTCATGAGATACAAATCATTACCCAATGCATTAGAGGGATATATAGGTCCCACCCATCTCATAATGAAATCATTATTACATTTTCCACAAAATAAACCTAAAAAATTCATCATAACGCAATGAATAAAAAGGGTTTCATAAACATCGTCCCATTATCACATAATCCATATAAAAGAAATGGATATCATTTCATAATAATAAAAGTGAAACCATGTAAATCATAGAGACTTTATACTTGAATCATACACATATGAAATAATGTCATCTTAGATGGAAAATGGTTTTGATAAAACAGTTGAAATGAATTCTTGAGGAAAATATCTATTCTTCTTCAAAATCAATTTCTTTTCACAAAACGTCATTAAATTTTAAAAGAAAAAGGTTTTGTTTATAATATTCAAGAAATATTTTGGAGGAATCTTCATGAAAATAAGGCTTTATAAAACCATAAAAATCCTTTCATTTCGTATAAGTTAAAAAAAACATTCTCCTCGTACTTTTGTCAGAAAATTCAAAAAGTACAGCGTAACGTAAACAAAAGAAATATTCCTTATATACCATGTAGTAAAAGTCAAAATGGGTAAAAATTACATTAAACATACATAAATATATTTTTAGAAAACATGGACAAGGATGATAACAATAACACTAGTAAAGACTTACGTAAAAGCAATCTCGGATAAAAATGAGATTTGCAAAATTATCCCTTACCTTATGTCTGATATGATTCGTACGTATCTGAACATCCTGTATAATGATTTAAATAATTTCATTGAAATATTACAGAATCATATTAATTGTTATGATATCATATATGTTTCACTTATGACTTTATATTACCCATTGTTTTGTAAATTCTATGTTAAAGAGCGTTTTGGTTACAATCGTTTCATTTGTCGTTCGTGTTTTGACTTTTAATTATTCATATCATTACATATATCATGATTAATTAATTATAGAATATAAAAAATGATTTATATATAATATATATTCTGAAGATATATATATATATATATTATAGATTGATAAATGGAAAGAAATACACCAATCATGGAGACGGTAGGTCGTATGTACGGATGAACGCTGTTTTCGTTTCCTTATTGAATTGAATGAAATTAAGTAGATGACATACATATATATACAAATAATTAAAATATAATTATTATTTCATATATTTAATGATTACTTATTATATATACTTTATAATCATTCATTAATGGTTAACATGGAGAATGAATCTAATCGCGTCATGGAGATGGTAGTCCGTACGTACGCACGGGGGATGATATCATTCCCATGATCATGGAATTGAATTGAAGTGTATTTATACTATTTTAGAATAAATATCACTTTTAAATAATCATATATAGTTATTTATTTAGACAATTATACCCATCCAAGTAAGGTGGTGGTCGAAAAAATATTACACCACGGCGTGGAGACGGTATTTCGTACGTACGCACACGCAGTGATTTCATTTTCCGTAGGATGGATAAATGGTGAAATATGGTTGTTTCATACTTATAATAACATATAAGTATATGAGTGATACTGATGTTATTACTTCATAATGAAACAACTAAAGAAGAAGAAGTATAAGAAGAAGTAAAGTTGAAAGAATCGGTAACGGATATTACCTCTTCTTTCGACATGCCTTTTTGAAACCTTTTCTTAGGGCACTAAGATTTGTCTTTGAAGAAGACCAGAACCTCTAGGATGTTTCTAGGGAATTGGAGAAGAGAATTTTGATGGTGTTGGACGATCTTGGAGGATCAAATTGGTGTGACGAGGATATGGAGGAGGTGCCCTTTTATAAGGGAGGAGAGGGGCACCTTAGGAAAAACAAAAAATATTGTTTTATTATAAAGTCATATTCTGTTTTTTATAGCTCCAAATTGATTTATTTTGAAGCTAAGGTAGGGATGGGTCGAACTGTGCTAATACAATAGAATTTATACATGTTTAGGTATCTATTTTAACCGTATCATTTAGATTTAACTTTAAGTTAAATAATTTTACATTTACCGTGTCTTCGTGTTTTATTACACTATAAGGTTAATAAACGTACTCTAACAAGAAAAACGAACCCCAAGTTGATTATTATTAATATATATAACCTTATATAAGTCATGTTTCTGATCCTTAGATTTTTAAGAATAAAATAACAATTTATAATATAATATGTTTTTAAAAAAACATTTTATGTCAATTTTGACACTATTTCGTAATTGATTTTTTTGAAAATCATAACAGAATGATTAGTTTGAAAAAAGTTAATTAAATCAATACTAACATGTAATATTAACCTATAAAATTAGTGTAATTCATAAAAAGTATCAAATTACATTTATTTGAGTATTTATAACATCAATTATGTCAATATTTCATTAATGAGATAATTACTCCATCATCATTGTGTCATAAATAAATTAAATTATTTAATGTCTAGAAATTAAAAATAAAATACCATTAGGTATGGAATCTTTTTATAATTCTAATTAATATTTATAGTTGAATTTATCTTATGTATAAACCTATATTAAAATTGAATTAGTTATTAAACTTTGATTTTTACTATTTTAACCCTTCTTTAAATAAATTAATAATAAATTTCCTAATCTAATCCAAGTAGACATAAATGGTCATATTTTATTCCTAAGGTTGTTTTTTGTCGAATTATACTTATCCAATAGAATTAGGGAATGTTTTAGGGTAATATTAATATCATTTGTACCCTTAATTACCCTATTTACTATTAACCATGGTAAATAAAAGTAAAAATATACTATTCACCAAAAATTATTTTCATCTCATTGAACCACATTTTAGTCCTTGATATTAAGTGCATCTCTCGAATTTTCTAAATTCAATTCACAGAAGTGGTAAAATTTCATTTAAATGAAAAAGTTAGTTTTTGTAACTACCACTAAGTGGTTTCACGATTAATCGAAAATTGATGTTTTTCAGAAAATTACCAAAAATTCAGCCTAAGAATTATTTGATATTCTGAATTCAAAATCGATGTATATTTTTAAAAATTCAAAACATAGAAGAGGCATTAATTAATTTTAAAATTAACTCCCGCTATCAAAACAAAGAGCGTGTATTTAAGAAACAAAAACTATCAAAAGACATATACTTGTTTATATCCAATTTCAAAGTGAAATTAATTCCAATGAACAAAATTTGAATAAATGGTAAAAATATATTCTAATTACACTTTAAAACCAATTAAATAGATAATATATCCATATAAATTATTTTGATGAAAGAAAGTCGTTTTTAATGTAAATATATAGTGTGTTTTTACTACTCATTAAAAATGAAACTTATCAGAATAATATGAAAAATTTATCTGAAGTAAATTTTTATTTCCTGATTCCAAAGAAGAATTTTATTTTGTCAAATTGAACTTATAAACATGTGAAAAACTAGATTTAATGTGGGTTCACCATCAAATGGCAGTAAAACTGCATTTTTTTAAAAATACTTATTTTACCCGAAAAATTAATTTTGTTCTCTTACCATGTTCTAGAAAATGTTCAAGATGAATAATAATTTTATAAAATTAAAAATTTAGTTAATACTATTCATAATGGCTAGGTCGTGATAATATTATAACCATATATCTTTGTTTAGTGAAACTCGGTATTGCGTACAACACACGCTATCGAGGATGGTCACAATTGTGTGTAATGCAAGGAAAGTCAGGGTTGTGTGTAGTGCACGAATCCTTTGATTTTGCGTATAAAATAATGCATTGAATATATATATATATACTCAATGTTCTGTAGAATAACTACTATCAAACAAACATGAAATTGTGTGTTACACAATCAAAGATTAGTGTTTCATATACTGAAAGATAATACTGTGTAGCATATAGCACAAGATAATCATGGTGTAGCGTACAAAAGAAGATATGAAAGAAATTAAAATGAATATATCTTATAAAATCGTGGGTTGTTACATTCTACCTCCCTTAAAATTAATTTCTCCCTTGAAATTCGTCGGGGTTATAAATCGTTTACTGTTCATAGAAACCCACATCGTAAAAAGGAATACTAAAACATAATTTTTAAAAATAAAGTATGAAATGTAACAATTACCCAAAGTAACTCATCATTGGGTTTCAATATAGGATAACATAGGTGAAAATATAGATATGGAATAAAAATCTAAACATCAAGTTCTTATGGAGAGTGGTAGAGAACGTGGCTATGAAAAAGCCAATAATCACAGATCCTTAAATTTGTG
Organism: Viscum album; assembly: GCA_963277665.1. NCBI lineage: Eukaryota > Viridiplantae > Streptophyta > Magnoliopsida > Santalales > Viscaceae > Viscum > Viscum album. The sequence goes on along the minus strand of OY728165.1, from coordinate 2,083,643,866 downwards.
ATGAACTAAGGTATCATCTGATTCATCGGATATAAGGAGAGTAGGACAAAAAAAATTTGTATTCAAGATCATTTCCATAATGTTGAAGAAATTGGAATTAGAAGAAATACGTTCTTTAGTTTTTTACAATCTCACCGTTGGTCGTTCCTTGGACAATTTCCACTTCATCTATTAAAGAAATGACGTTGAATTTTTCATTCGTGAAGTGTTAGCAGATCATATGATAGAATGACAGGTCATTCCATATTTTCTCAAAAAAAAAGTTTGAAAAAGTTATCAAATATACATAAGTCCATCTATAGAGAGATTAATCATATATGATTCCAGAAATGGACTTATACTTCATCTATCATACCGCTTAATAAAATAAAACTAGTTTATACTAACCAGGGAACTCCTGTAGGCCAGTGGTAGGAGATAAAGGCCATTCGCACTTCGTTTGTGGGTTCGATTCCCACAGCCTTGTCCGACGTGATGGGTTGTCACCCATCCTGCATGTTGTCATTTTTTCTAAAAATACATTATTATAACTTTCCATCAATAATATCGAAAAGGTTATAGCCTTAAACAATAATAACTTATGTCCAACATAATCCATTCCAATCTTTAGGCATATCCAAAATACATATGTCCAAGATTATAGTCTAAAGAAAACAATTACTAGAAATGTCATCTGCTGATCATGTGAATACCATCATTTATCCCCCATCTATCATAAGATAAAACATGTTGGTCACATTCCAAACATCTTAATAACTTAACCATGTATTCTCTTGAAAAAAATGAATATCCATTGAACCTTAGTGAAAACATGAATGCAGTTAAAAGTTAACACTTTCCACATTCCAAAATGCTCAAAATTCTATATACTCAAACCATGATATCACTTAGTCCTTATATCAATCATGATCTCATGAATATTGTCAAATATTTCATTTTCTCCTTATCCCTTCATTATGCACATATCATCTACTTTCCAAAATATTTGAATCACTTTACTTGGTTACCGGTACCATAAAATTATTGAAAACTACAATAGACTAATACAAAAATATTCTAATACACCATAAAAGTAACTCAACAACATTATTCTTGAGTACCAATACATAAAAACTTCAATCCATCCTATTCAATGATTTTCCTGGAATAAGTCCTTCCTTGATTTAGAAGTAACTTTTTAGGTCAGGGCATTGAGTTGGGTAATTCCCATGTTCTCCCCAAATAAGAAATTGAACTCTATAACAGTCTGTCACTCTATGACCCTTTTCTCCACACAGATAACATATTTTCCTCCATTTGACGTATTCCTCAAGGTTCTTCTTCCCTTCTATAGAAATCTCAATCTTCCTTTCTTTTTACTCCTCAACATGCGAACATGCATAAAAGTCTATCTTCCTCTTATTTGATAAATTAGGCATACCACTAAATTTCACATTGTTAATTATATATCGCGATGAATGATTCGGCATAATCACAATATCTTTCTCTCTATGCATTACGCAATTTTGTGGCTTATAGTCACCAACATGTCCATTGGATTCAATGTTAATAGAATTCCTTCTGGTTCTCTCCATTGATTAAAAAAAAAAGAATTCTGTGAGAATCAATAATCATACAAGGAAAATAACATAATCAAGGGGGAGTACCTTCGACATCTAACTTCTTAGGTTTAATTCTACTATCGTTACCTTAATTCTAGGACTATAACCTATACTTATACTTAACCTTAGGGACACCCCTAGACATACCTTATAAATATCTCTAGGGATCTCACTAAAGTTTTTGAATCCTAGTTTCCAATGTATAACTAAACCTTTCCTCTAATACCATCTTTAGAGACCCAATGCTTGACATTCATGGACATTACATTACTTTTGCGGAATACTTAATACATAACAAAAAAAAGACACACAAGGATTGTAATAGTTTAGTGCCTTTGGAAACTAAGAATATAATCTTCTAATAGTGGTGGAAGATCTTCAACATATCCATTAATGATATTCCCCTTTTGTTTTGTTATAAAAGATTGAGTTGCAAAGGCCCCTATTATTAAAAATAAAGTCATGCAATAAAAGGAATAGGAGAAAACACAACAATGCAAATGCATAAAAATGAAATCAGCACACTCGCGAGCGAGTGTTCATACTGTGATGAGATGTCTGAGCACCCCCACCACGTGGATGTCTCCATCTCCGCCAAGCATTTTCCAACATCCAGGGACCTCCACCATCATCTGGGAACTCAGAAGGTGCACCAATGTTCACATTCTTAACTCCATCCTGATCTTCCATTATTTTCTTGTCTTCATCACTACTAGCAGATGCAATCAATTCATACAAATTATAGGTACTCACTTATTTCCTAAATTTATGTATTTGAGATTGAGGGGTTTCACAACATGGTGTAGGATGTGGTGATACTGCCACTTATTTATTTGTTATTCCCTTAAATCTGGGAGAGTCCAAATGCATTTCAAGAGAGGAGGCTTGGACAGCTTCTTTCAATGGACTGGTCTGTTCATGCTGCCCGGTTAGAGAGGTTTTATGTCCCAAGCTATGAATAATCATTGAATCATGTGCATTATCCTCATTAAGTGGAATAGAAATTACTGTATTCCTATAGTCCTTATCATGCAATAGTTAAGTATTTCCAGCACAAACCTTTGAATGACCATGATGTAAATTGGGTTTAACATGGGCTCTAGGATTACCTTCCAGAGGGGAGACCTACACATTAGTGTTGTTGGGAGCTGTAGAAACATATGTTTCTCTATCTTCTGTCGAAAGAACAATTGCATTGACATTTGACTCCTAGGATTGTACCTTTTTATTTTCCTTTTTTCAAGTATAGTTACCATCATTCACCTCCTTCCTATATTTAGATTTCCTTGAGACAGGAGGATCCATCTTTTCCTTGCCTCTTCTACTTTTGGCATTGGCCAAAATCTGTTCTTGCTTTAGGAAGATGTCTACATCTTCTTGAGCAGCATTTTCCCAAGCATCAAGGCTATCAATTGATTCATTATCATCCTCATAATTGAGACCCCTTGTCAAAATATCTTTGAATGAGGCTCCATTATCTGCCACAACAGAACTATTATTATCGGATAGGTGAGTGTCATACCCCAGATCTGCCTAGGATAAAAGTACACTCTTATGTTTTTGTGAAGTTGAAATGTTCTTGATAGGTTCCTCAGAACATCTCTTTTTCGCATTTGGTTCTTCATCAAATGACCATTGAGATTTTTCAGCAGACTACACCATCTTTTCATTAGACTCCTTTTGGAGGTGAATACCAATGACATCAGCTTTTGTATTCTGCTCTATGCATTGTGTTGTACCTTGTTTAGGTAGCTTCCTATAGTGCTGTAGGTCTTGCCCTTTGAGTTGGATGTTGTCACAAACAATGTTTCATCTACAAGAATATTCTCCATGCCCAATTACTTGACATGGAACGCAAAAAGCAGGAGTATTTTTATATTCAATTCGAAGACAAATATCATCCGGATGAGTAGATAAATTCACCTTATCTATTAAAGTAGTAATAAGATCTACCACTACAAGGACCCGAGCAAAGTGTCCATAACTTACTGATTCTGTAACTTGATCCATTCTAATCGGAATCCCAATGGCATATGCAATATCGAATAAAATCTCTGTATGCCATAAACCCTAGTTAAGACCATGTATTTTTATATATATTTGCGCATATGTATCCTTAAATTCAACAAAATTGAAGTTCAGTTTCCATTCATGATGTCTAAGCGTACCTGGCTTGAGATAGATGGAACCGATACTCCAATCTCTCACTTTGAGTTCCAAAGAAGGAAACATGATATGAAAAAGTCCTCGACCGAGGGACACGCATTTGAATTCCTTGAATCCCCAAATGTCATCCAACTGAGATATAAGATCAGATGTTCGCCAGGGTTTCATACCATTCATTATGAAGATGTGAGTGATAAACTAATGCTTGCACAGATAAATCTATGCTATTATTGCATCCTCAGAGGCCGATACATGCGATGTTGACCCTTTCAGAATTATTCGATGTGGCACACGATTGGCAAGAGGTATTAAGGATCCCCCAGAGAAACTCTTGAAGGAGGCTACACTATTCAGAGCATCATGGTCCTTATTCTTCTTTGATGAAGCCAATCTAATATGTTTTGCGAGTCTAAATTCCTCAAACGAATGGAGATTGATACTGCGCGGGTGAGTTTGGTCATATGAAACTACGGGATGCGGCGATGACGGTTTCCTCTCTTGATCCTCCATGATCCACTTATTCCCCTTTTTATCCTTACCTAAAACCGTTCTTTATTACATAGGTAAAATAAAGTATAAAAAGGGTGAGCTCAAATGCTCAGTAACTGCAAACATAGAGAACATAAAACAATCCATAAACATTTGAAAGAAAAAACTTGAACATGAAATCTAAACAATAAAACCATGAGAAAAGACATAAATCTTGGAAGTACGTAAGTAATATATTATAAAGGAACATCAGTCACGATAAAATAGAATGGGAATAAAACATGTATTTGTGGCAACCATTCAGCACATGTCATGATTTCCATAGTATCCAAGGCATTTCTGCCAAGTCCATCTCAGTGGACAAAGTCCCTTTCTGAATCCAGTTCACTCCTCATTTCAGTCCTGTAACACTGAACCAGATTAACTTATCATTCTAGCCATGTCTATCTAATGAGATATAAATCTTTACCCAATACATTGGAGAGAGATATTGGTCCCACCCATCTCATAATGAAATAATTCTTACTTGTGACACAAAATAAACTTAAAACATTAATCATAACCCAAAGAATAAAATGGGTTTCATAAACATCATCCCATCATCACATAATCCATAAAAAAGAATTGGATATAATTTTATAATAAGAAGAGTGAAACCATGTAAATAATAGAGAATTTATACTTGAAACATACACATATAATGTAATCTTAGATGGAAAATGGTTTTGATAAAACACTAGAAATGAATTCTTGAGGAAAATATCCTTTCTTATTCAAAATAAAATTCTTTTCAGAAAACGTCATGAAATTTTAAAAGAAAAAGATTTTTTTTAAAATATTCATCAAATATTAATGGGGAAGCTTCATGAAAATAAGGATTTATAAAATCATAAAAATACTTTCATTCCATATAAGTTAAAAAATCATTCTCCTCGTACTTTTGTTAGAAAAGTGAAAAAGTACATTGTAATGTAAAAAAATAATGATTCCTTACATACCATGTAGTAAAAGTAAAAATGGGTAAAAATGAAATTAAACATTCATAAAAACACATTTATAAAACATGGACATGGATGATAACAATAACCCCAGTAAATACTTACGTATAAGCAATCTCGGATAAAAATGAGATTTGCAAAATTATCGCTTACCTTATGTATGATATGATTTTTACGTATCTGAACCTCCATTATAATGATTCGAATAATGTCATTGACTTATTACAGAATAATATTCACTGTTATGATATCATATATGGTCACTTATGACTTTAAATTACCTGTGCTTTTGTAAATTCCATGTTAAAGAGCGTTTTGGGTAAAATCGTTTCATTTTTCTTCCGTGTTTTGAATTGTAATTATTCATATGATTAATTAGATAATGATTACATAATTCAAGAATATAAAACATGATTTATTTATAATATATATTCATAATATACATATATATAATAGATCGATAAATGGAAATAAATACAACGTTCATGGAGACGGTAGGCCGTACGTACGCATGAACGCTGTTTTTATTTCCTTATTGAATTGAATGAAATTATGTAGATGACATAAACATATATAAACATAAATCCAGAATCATTATTATTTCATATATTTCAATATTACTTATTATATATGCCTTATAATCATTCATGAATGGTTAACATGGAGAATGAATCTCATCACGTCATGGAGACGGTAGTCCGTACGAACACACGAGCGATGATATCATTCCCATGATCATGGAATTGCACTGAAGTTTATCTATTATATTTAATAATCAATATCACTTTGAAATAATAATATATAGTGATTTGTTTACACCATTATACCTATCCAAGTAAGGTTGTGGTTGACAATAGATTACACCACGGCGTGAAGACGAAATTCTGTACGTACGCACGCGCAGGGATTTCGTTTTCCATAGGATGGATAGATGGTGAAATAGTGTTGTTTCATACTTATAATAACATATAAGTATAGGAGTGATACTGATGTTATTACTTTATAATGAAAAAACTAAAGAATAAGAATTATAAAAATAAATAAAGTTGAAAGAATCGGTAACAGATATTACCTCTTCTTTCAACACGCCTTTTTGAAACCTCATCTTTGGGAACTAAGATTGGTCTTTGAAGAAGCCAAGAACCTCTAAGATGTGTATAGGGAAGTGGAGAAGATAATTTTTCAAGGGTTGGCCGATCTTGAAGACTCAAACTGGTGTGAGGAGGAGAAGCAGGAGGTGCCCTTTTATAAGGGAGGATAGGGGCACCTAAGGAAAAACGAAAAATATTATTTTATTATAAAGTCATATTCAGTTTTTAATAGATCCCAATTGATTTATTTTGAAGCTAAGGTGGGTATGGGTCGAAATCCTCTAATCCAATAGATTTTAGACATGTTTAGCTATCTATTTTATCCGTATCATTTAGATTTAACTTTAAGTTAAATAATTTTACTTTTACCGTGTCTTCTTGTTTTCAAACACTATAAGGTTAATAAACCTACTATAATAACCCAAAAGAACCCCAAGTAGTTTATAATTAATATATATAACCTTATCTATATAATTTGGCCAAACCTTAGATTTTTAGGAATAAAATAACAATTAATAATATAATATTTGTTTTAAAAACTATTTTATGTCAATTTTGACACTATTTGGAAATTGATTTTTGTAAAACTCATAACAGAATGATTAGTTCTAAAAACATTAATTTAATCAATAATAACATGTCATATTAATCTATAAAATTAGTGTAATTCATAAAAACTCTCAAATTACATTTATTGGAGTATTTATAACATCAATTATGTCAATATTTAATTAATGAGATAATTACTAGGTCATCATTGTGTCATAAATGAATTAAACTATTTAATGTCTAAAAATTATAAATAAAATACAATGAGGTTGGAAATAGTTTTATATTTCTCATTAATATTTATATTTGAATTTATCTTATGTATTACCCTATATTAAAAATGAATTAGTTATTAAACGTTGATTTTAACTATTTTAACCCTTCTTTAAATAAATTAATAATAAATGTCCTAATCTAATCTAGGTGGACCTAAATGGTCATATATTATTCTTCAGGTTGTTTTTGGTCGAATTATACTTATATAATAAAATTAGGACATGTTTTAGGGTAATATTAATATCATTTGTACCCTTAATTGCCCTATTTTCTTTTAACCGTGGTAAATAAAAGTAAAAAGTTAATATTCACCAAAAGTTATTTTTAATCTCATTGAACAACATTTTAGTCCTTGATATTAACTGTGTCTCTCGGATTTTCAAAATTATATTCACAGAAGTGGTAAATTTTCATTTAAATTAAAAAGTCAGTTTTTTTAACTACCACTAAGTGGTTTCATTATTCATCGAAATTTGATGTTTTTCAGGAAAATAACAGAAATTCATCCTAAGAATTATTTGATATTCCTAATTAAAAATTGATGTATATTTTGGAAAATTAAAAACATAGAAGTGGCATTAATTACTTTTAAAAATAATTTCCGCTATCAAAACAAATAGCATGTTTTTAAGAAACAAAAACTATCAAAAGATTGATACTTGTTTATATCTAATTTCAATGTGAAATTAATTCCAATGAACAACATTGGATTAGATGGTAAAAATAAATTCTAATTAGATATTAAAAAAAATTAAAAAGATAATCTAACCAAATAAATTATTTCTATGAAAAATTTTTGTTTTTAATGAAAATATAGCGTGTTTTTACTATTCATTAAAACTTGAAAGTTCTCAGAATAATAGGAAAAATTTATCCAATGTAAATTTTTATATACTGATCCCAAAGAAGAATTTTATTTTGTCAAATTAAACTTATTAACATGTGAAAAACTATATTTAATGTGGTTGCTCCATCAAAAGGCGGAAAAACTGCATTTTTTAAAAATAATTATTTCAGAAGAAAAAATTTATTTTGTTCGCTTACCATGTTCTAGAAAATGTGTAATATGAATAATAATGTTATAAAATTCAAAATTTAGTTAATACTATTCATAATGGCTAGTTCGTGATAATATTATAACCATATATCGTTGTTTAGTGACACCCGGTATTGCGTACAACACACGCTATCGAGGAAGGTCGTGATTGGGTGTAATGCATGCCAAGTCAGGGTTGCTTGTAGTGCATGACTCCATTGTTGTTGCATATAAAAAATACAATTAATATATATATATAGACGCAATGTTTCTTAGAATAACTACTATCAAACAAACATGAAATTGTGTGTAACACAATCCAATATTAGTGATGCGTATACTGCAACCTAATATGGTGTTGCGTATAGCGCAAGATAATCTTGGTGTTGCGTACAGCAGAACATATGAAAGAAATTAAAACAAACATATCTTATAAAATCTCGGGTTGTTACAGGTGCTCTATTAAAAGGTGGTAAAAAATAATTTGTAAAAATGTAGATTTTTATTCTTAATATTGGGTTTGTTCTTATCTTATTCATATAAAATCAATAAAATGAATTTAATAAATATTTTATTGAATAAATAATATAAATGTGACATTAATATCATTCACCAATTTCAATTAATTTAATTTATTTGGATAAAATAACTTTGGGAGCAAAAAATGGTTTCTTATAAAAACATTTCATTTATATTCATTTGGTTCTTATATTGATTTTAATTAATTTGTTACCAATTAATTCTCCAATATATTTTTATAAGTTATTTAATCTTATAAATAACCATGAATTTCATGGATAGGTTTTATCTTATTATATTAAATGATATTATCATAATAATATACCATTGTTCAATAAAACTCGGTCTTGCATATTATGCAAAATACCGAACAATGTAATTCTTGTGTATAATGAAATATGACTCATTGTTGCATGAATTAACAGCTATAAAATAGATTTAAAATATGAAATATACCATAAAGGCTCATAATGTTATATTCCTTTCTATGCTTGGTGTTGCATATAACACATTATATTAAATACAGTGTTCTTACTTTTGAATTTCCATGATTTAAATAATTTATCTATTTGAAGGAAAAAACAAATTATCATGTGAACATTTACATATGTATGTGTACTTAATTTCCAATTAATATATATTTAATAAATAAATTTTCTAATAAAATTAATTAATTTTAACCGCATATGTAAAACAATTGGAGAGCTTCATACATCATATTCCACTTCTTATCTCAAGAAGATGATACCAGTAGTGAGTGTAAATGTGATTACACATTTACCAAAACACATAGTTTCTAATGGGGGATTGTATAGAATTTAATTTAATTATAATTATAGTTCAACATGCCCAAATTTTAAGTATTGTTGGAGTTATTTCACTATGATGATCCACTTTATGATTTTAACTTTATATCATTATTGGATGAGTGTCAATAATTTCATGGATAGTCTATCTTTTGATTCTATATGGGTATCACTTCCTTGGTCGGATTTCAGAAAATATATTTTCTCATATGATATGCTTATCAAATTTATTTGATAAATATAAAAAATATTTTATTTAACATAATATATATATATATATTAAATTAATATCAGTCACTAATTTTCATTAATTTAATTTATTAGGATAAAATGACATTGTGAGCATAAAAATAGTTTTTTATAAAACCATTCCCTTTATATTCAATTGGTTATTATATTCATTTCAAATTAATTTTTAACAAATGAATTCAACCATTTGTTTTAAATTTTTTTATAATAATATTCATAACCATCAATTTCACAACTAGCCTATATCTTATTTTATTAAATAATAATAGCATAATAATGTATTTTTTCTGTAAAACTTGGTTTTTCTTCAAACACAATTAAATTAAGTGTTGTTTTTATTACAAGGTATAAAATTGATTTAAAATAAAAAATATATTATAAAGTCTTATGTTTTTATATTCCATTCTACACTTGGTGTTTCATTTCATAAACACTATTAAATAAAATGTTCTTACTTTAAAATTTTGGGGTGCTATATTCTCCCCACCTTAATTAATTTGAATCCTAAAAATTTAAACATCAACTCAATAATAGAGGGTAAAATATTATAAAATACTATTTCATAAAAACCCACATCCTAAATAGGGTTAATAAAATATATTTTTAGTAAGATAGAAAATAGAATATTAATTTCACCGCAATAATAGGATTTCAAATAAGAGATCATTATTGAAAAAAAATGGACAAGGAATGTAAATCTTAATTTCATGTTCTGATGGAGAGTGATAGATATCATGTTCGGTTTAATGTTTGTGAAAAAAATCCATAAATCATAGTTATGTAAAATGTCATTTATATAATAAAAAATAATTATAATATTACAACAATTTTGTTTCAAGTCCAATTTTCTTAGAGTTGAGGAATTATTTCACTCTATAATAATATAAGTAAACATAAATTTATATTATATAAACACAATCATATCCTTAAGTTAATCCTTAAACTATTTCTACCTCGTTTCCAAGAACACATTGCATCACATGGTGAATTTATATAAAATCTATAAAACCCCCTTCAATGATAAATGTAAACAATTTAATAAATAGTTAACATTTCCAAAAGATTATGATCCAGCACTTTCGAATCATTTACATGGTAGTTAGTTGTACCCAATTTATTTTTCCCATATAAATCATCGTTTTGTTAAAATATCATTAGCTCAAAATTAGACTCATATTAAGGATTATAAGTCCCTAAACCATGTGTTTTCTAGAAAATTAAACATTCTATTGAATCAAATTTATTTGTTATCTGTACCAATCAACACAATATTTTAAATCCTTTATAAAATGATATGGCAGTACAATCTTTACGCATTCCATAACACTTATAACCAAGATATCATCAACAATATTCTTTTAAAACATTATTCAAGGATCTAAATATGGGATAAAATTAATCATTCCAGTTTGGCTATAACAATAGCCTAATATTTATCTTGATCCCTTATTTTTTTCAAGGTTATATTTCCATGGTTTTTACAGAATTCATTTTCACAGTTCCCCAAATCCTTTCAGTTACATTGAATAACAATATTTTCCTTCTTCATTGTGTATTTTTTTCCTCTTGAAATTTCTCTACACACATACAAAATACTCCCAATTGATTCATGTATTTCCCAGGGTGATTCTTTACATAGTTATCACATAGGAAAATACATATTTCCCTTCTTCCATTTCTCCATTATTTTCTCTTTATTCCTTTTCTTATATCACATCCCTTTGAATCTGTAGGACTTGGATAATTATTTGTCAATCATGATAGCACATGAAACTATTTAATCATTGAAGATAACATGTTTGATATGTCAGATCCCTCTAGATACATGTCATAGGTACAAAAAATAAACAGTTTTTCATGCATTTCGAGTTGTATATAAAATTTTTAGTTACCTTTCAAATATTGTTATTGTAGCTTAATACTCTACAACAATTTCTTACTCCTTTTCATTAAATTAAGTAAATTTTTCATCATCAATTTTAATTTCCCGTGATTATAATATTTTTCAATTAATGTGTCCTTAAAAAATTTACATTCCATGAGTTTTATTTCCTCTTTTATTATAGAATTTTTGATCAATAACCACTATTGATCTGTATCACTATTGAGATAATACTCTGCATGTGTAACCTTTTCCTTCCCACCACATCCCATTGTCCTAAATATAGTTTACAAAAACATAATCTATTTCAAAATATTCATTGGATCATTAATCCCACTAAATGATTGGGACATATTTCATATAAAGTTATCCAACATTAGATAATATCATTGTGGAATATGTTTCTCCATCTGTGGAAGGTTTTGTGTCATAACATAATTAATTTTCCATAATAAATCCATAACTTGACCGGTTCCAATACTAGCTACATTGAATTTATCTTCAATGAAAAAACTACATTGGAAACAAGTATTGATACACTTTTTCCATATAGGTTCCATTTATAAAAAATAAAAAATAATATATTAAAACATAACATTATGAAATATGATGTTTAATTCCAAAACAAGTGTAATACAAATCATAATTTTAAATGTTTATATATATATATATAATCTCATAATCATTAAAATAGTTTCTTTGTGATGTTATTATATACATGTCATCAATGTCTATAATAGGATTGTATCCATTAATCAATGTCTTCCTAAATATGGTTTCCAAGGATTATAATAAACTTGTCTTTGATACCGACTATAACGTCATGACCCCAGAATCCTGTAGTTGATGAATTACCTTATTAATTTAGCAGGATTACAAGGAATCAAATCTAAAAGAACCAATTAGATTAGTAGTTTTATAAAACCATATTACAAAAATGATCTATATAATAAGTTGGGAAATATAAAATAAAATATGATATATTATAAGGCCCCAGCCTTAAACCTTACTTAATCTTGAGTTAATACAAGATTACACATTGAGGATCTTTTCAGGTTTATAGTTTTAGAGAATTAGATCATGAAACTTGCATTACATTCCACATTTAAACAAAGTGGTTACATAAAAGACAGTATTCATTCTTCCCATCAATGGAAACATATTTAAAATAAAACATGGATTCTTTCTTGACACATCCTTGACAATATCGTCACATCATGTACCTTTCCCTTGACCTGTGAAAAACATTTCAAAAACTTGGGATGAGCATAAAAATCTCAGTAAGTGCTATAAAAATATGGAAAGGAAACATGAGTTCATATATACATAAGAATGAAATCATACTTTACCCATAAAACATAGGCACTTTAACATACCTCATCAAATCATGAATAAATCATAGAAATCATATGACATAAAAGGTAAAATGAGGCATTCAAAACATTATTACGTAGGGAGTAACCCTCTTGGTTATGTTTGGAATACCCATCAGAACATATTCCCTAAATCTCGTCGGAGAAACCTTAACGTTTCACTCCTTCGCGTTACCCAATGCATTGGAGAGCTATATCGGGCTTTCCCGCCCTTAGTTTATCACGGAACCACCCGTTTTCATAACAATTCCCATGAACCATAACATAAACGTATCACATAAATCATGCATAAAGTAATCATAACATTTCCACATTTCAATCACAATATAACATTTTAATATATTGAAATAATGAATCCATTCAAAAAGAAACCATTTCCAAAATCATTTAAAACATTTAATAAAGATATTTTTGAATAAAAGTGTCCCATACCACCTTTAATATTTTAAAATTTTAAACCATTAATATCCAAATAAATAAATCCTTAAAAACATTTTTAAAACATGGATATTAATAAGAACAAATAATTAAAACATTTAAATCGATATTTTGGTTAAAGGGGTTCTACCAAAATTAGAGACACTTGAATACAATAATTGAGGAATAAAATTTAGTCAGAACTTTATAATATCATGAGAATAAATGGATTCATGATATAATATTCCAAAGGGCAGTATATACACCATATATGAGTGAATTGGTTCATAACAACAATGAAGTCTCAATAGAAATGTCAAATGTGATGAATTCCCTTATAAAGAAGGTATCCTTAAATTACGGATAATTCAATCTCAAAATTATGTGTGAAAAATATAAATACACCCAATAAAAGTTGGTATTAAGTGAAAAACAATCATAGGACATTCGCACATAATCATAGAATGACATATTCAATAACTACATGTTGAACCCAAAGAAAATGAAATTGGGTTAAGAAGATTCCTTGACAGCCTAACGGTGTCACATCAAAATGAGTTGATGAGAGATAAAAAGCGTATATCATCACTTGGACATAAAATTTACATCAATAAGGATATATGAGAATATATCCCAACATAACAATATGTAAATTAAAAGACCCAACAAAACGAAGTCTTTTAAAAAGAGGAGGGTGAAAGGTTCCCTTACCGACTTGGGTATCTTTCAAAACATACACCCCATGAAAGAATGAAAATACATCATTGACGTAAATACTCATAAAAGAAATTATATTATACAAATAGTAGAATAATTTAATTACATACACCACTCAATGGAAATTGTGGCAAATGTAGCATAAATCTCACGGGAATAAAAGTTAGATGAAAAATCCCTTACGAAAACTCGGCAGCCTAACAGCGCCGCATAAAACATCCAAAAATGGATTGATGAGAGGGAATAGGGTCTCTCATAAAATCAACATAAAGTTTACAGAATGAGGAATATAAAATAACATCACCCAACCTAACAAAGAGGATCTTAAAAGAAGTGACATAAAGGAGAGTACTTAAAAAGAAAGAGAGAGTTTATATCTCTTACGAAAATTTGGAAGCCTAACGGCACCACTAAAAACATCCAAAATGGATTTATGATAGAGAATAGGGGTCTCTAATCATATTTACATAAAGATTAAAGTAAGGTTAATATAAAATAACAACCCAATCACAAGAAATATGAGCTTTAAAGGAATGACATAAAAGGGTGTACTTAAAAAGAAAGAGAAGAGTAGGATCCCTTACCTCAAGTCCAACTTGTCTTGTTCGTTTATTTATATTCCTGAATAATAAACTTTGTTCAATTAATAATTGCCTATGTAACTCTTTTAGAGATTATTATTCAGTTCATATCACATATTAAAATGTTATAATAACTGTTTAATAATGATAGTTCATATCAGACATTTTTGCCGATGTTTGGTACATTAGTCAAAAATGAACATGTCTGAAAGAAGATTTCCCATGTAGTTATAAGTAAATAATTTCCAGAATAGTATTAATGATTAAAATATCATATATATCCAGTAAATATTCATTTCATACTATTCCATATCATTTGGAGATAAAAAACGAAAAGAACCGTTCATGGAGACGGTAGGCCGTACGTACGCATGAACGCTACTTTCATTTTTTTTGTCATATTAATGGAATTAAAACACAATGATTCATAATATTATTTTATTTCTAGTATAGTATCATATTAAATATATTCTTTATACTTACCACATATGGTATTAACGAATCAAATCACTTTGAGGGGGCGGTAGTCCATGCTTCCTTAAATGAAGATATCGCATTTACCCAAAATGGAAACCATAATGGTATGAAATAAATGAAAAATACAGAAGCATAAGTAAAACATAAACATATTATATATCATATATAAATATATTGTCATCTTAATGGCCACCTTTTAATGTGTTAAAAGAATTTTGAACAATCGTCGTTTCGGGAGGCAGAAATTCGCCATCCACGGAAACAGTATGTTCTTTAACCATTAGATGTAGGTGTGTGAAAGTGTAGCTCGAATCCTTCTTATAACAACGTCCTAGTATATTTATAATACTGGATTTGTTACGAAATAAATGAACAAAAAGAGTTTATGGGGTTGGAGAAGCAAAATAAAACAAAAGGACTCAAGTGAAGACATTTCCTTAAAAATCAGGTAACTCCAATTGGTTTGAGCTCAAAGGCTTCCTTGGGAAGACTTCTGCCCACTTTAAAGCTTCAAGGATTAAGAGAGGGAAGTGGAGAGACAAAATGGGCAGAGTTTGGCCGAGCCAGAGGCTTTGGGAGTGTGGGTAAGGTGGTAGAGGTGGGGGCCTTTTATAAGAGGAGAGGAGGGGCACCCTTGGAAGGTAAAGAAAAGTCACTTTATTTTAAAATGGTATTCGGATTTAAGAGGTCCCACATTGATTTGTTTTGATGATAAGGTGATAAGGGTTCGAAATAAAATCATCCAATTGGTTTTGGACATTTTTAGTTCATATATTTTACATTATCTTTCAATTTTAGTTAAATCGTCAAATAATGATGTCATCGTTGCATCATTATGATGTCATAAATAATTTAATATATTTAATGTCTAAAAATTATAAAAAAATATACTATTATGTAGGAAAACTTTTTATCTTTCCAATGACTATTTATAATCAAAAATCTGAGTTGTATAACTCTATTTAAAAATTGTTTTAGTAAAACATATAATGTTTGTGCCATTTTATACATTAACATTAAATAAAAGGTATTTATGTCATTTTCCAACCAATGTTGCTCCATGAGGTCCCCAAGTTGACCCATGGCTTGTATTGGTCGTCCATGACATTTCCAATTAGGGTAGGACATGTTTCTAGGTCATCTCTTATTATTAAAGCATTATTTTTACCTTAAACTACACTAATTACCACTAATCGCAATTAAAAACTTAATAAGTTACTATTCACCAAAAAATTATTTTAATCTCCTTGAACCAAATTTTACTTCTTAATGACAACCATGTATATCGGATTTTTGAAATTCAATACACAAAGGTGGAAAATTATCATTTAAATGGAAAATCAGTTTTTATAAGTACCACTTAGCGATTTCACTATTCATCAAAAATTGAAGTTTTTCAGAAAAATACCAAAAATTCACCCTAATCTATATTTGATATTCCGAATTCAAAAATGAATTATATTTTAAAAAATTAAGAACATATAAGTCAAATTAATTAATTTAATAATTAATTCCCGCTTTCATGAAAAATAGCGTGTTTTTGTGAAACAATAAGTATCAAAAGATTCAAACTAGTTTAAGTCTGATTTCAAAGTGAAATTATTTCCAATGACCACTATTGGATTTAGTGGTAAAAATAAATTCTAATTTCACTATAAAACCAATTCAAAAGAAAATCAAATCATATAAATAAATTAGATCAAAAAGAGGTTTTGAATTAAAATACAACATTTTACAGTATTCATTAAAAAATGAACTTTATCGGAAGGGTACCAAAATTTTACAGAAAGTAAATTTTGATGTCTCAATTCTTAAGAAGAGTTTTATTTGGTCCAATAGAATTTATAAGAGTGAACAAAACTATATTTAATGACGGTTCGACATCAAAAGGTGATAAGTGAACCTTTAGTGAAAACTAAGGCATATACGCCTAAAATTGAATTCTTTCCGTATTTTAAGCCTTTATCTTTTATTGGATAAATGTAAAAACATTTAAAAACATATATAATCATATTTTAGTTATTTATATCCATTCCCTCTAATACAATGGATACATGTTAACTAACATTTAAAATAATATTATTTTATTATTAGAGTGCAACGTAAGATTCCTAAGAAACTCGTTGTTGCGTGTTGGGTACGCCATCGAGCATAGCGTCCCCTTTAAAGTCATATTAATATTTTATTCACAAATATGGATAAATATGAAAATGTAGTATTCTTTATTTACCTAGGGTGTTACATCCTTCCCCCCTTTTGGGAATTGTGTCCTCGCAATTTTAAAATTGCGCTTGGAAACATCCTTGAAAATCCCACATCGGAACAAGAGTCGGTAAAACAATCACTTTAAAATAACGAATGATAAGTACAAAGGTCACCTGAGTTAACCCATACTAGGATTCCATGTATGAAAATATGGACATAGAGGAAAAAACAAAGGGTCATGTTCTGATGGAGAGTGATAGAAAACATGTTTAGGATAAAGTTAACCATGAGAAAATCACAAACTTCTGATGGGTTAAACGGTATTCGATACCCCAGTAGGAAAAGTTAATAGACAACATTTTTGTTTTAAGTTACATTTTTATTGAGGAATTTATTCATAAGGAAACATAATCACTTATCATGTTGACTTTCAACTTTTACTAGATTCCTTAATCAAACTCATATTTTTTCCAAAAGACGAGTATTTAGGGAGACTTGTTCGCATTAAGAGTACTATAATCAACTTCTAGAGATTCACCTAATCCATAAAAGAGAACTATATACATCCCATGTCTTTAGGATTTAACCAAAACCAAAACTATAAAGGTTTGCACAAGGTCAAATAATCCAAAAAAGGATAACCCTTAATAAAAAGAAGATCTATTCTTAATCTCAAAATTTGTCCAACAAAACCCAAAGTTCAACGAGGACCATTCGATAACCAATTTGTCCATAAAATTCTTCAAAGTAAAAAAATCTAAGATTGAAAACCAAATATTTGAAGTATTTAGTCACATAGTCTTCCAAGTTAAATCTTAACATTTATCTCCAAACAGCATCAGTTCCTCTTAATGTCTCATATTGAAAAGTAATTAACCTAATCACATATCCTCCATGATAGGTTAATCATTTTCATAAATATACCAAAATCAACTTACTCTTAATTAATAAAATAATCTAACTAAAAAGAATCAGTCAAACTGACCAGGGACTTCACGTAGTCCAGTGGTAGGCGATAAATACTAGTCGCACTTTGGTTGTGGGTTTGATTCCCACAGCTTTGTCTGACGTGACGGGTTGTCACACGGTCTGCGTGTTGTCCTTTTTCCAAAACTATATAATTCTTAAATCATTACCCAAAAAGCGATAAAATCATCAAAAATGATCATATCATATTTTAACCTCAATTTTATCTCATGCCTTTCACTTCAATCATAACATATAGTAACCTATAATTACCTCACAAGTAAGGGTCATATAAACCCAAATGGTTCTTTATAACTATGTCCATAAAAGAAAATATAACTATTCCTTGAATAAAATTTGCCTATATTAAAAATCAGGGTTACACATAATATAAAAAGTCTTCTAATGTAACCCATCATCAAAAGAGACTTAATACTCTTAAGAATTTCACCATAACTCTTGAAGCCCTTATATGTTGACATCTTACTCAATAAACATTATTCATGATCCATTAACCATTCCATTCCAAATTATTCCGAAATACCTCTTTCCAACAAAAAAAATCATGAATCATATCCTAAAATTCCAAAATAGGAAAACAATAGTCATGAAATAATACATACCTTTGATTGGTCATTGTCAGTTTCTTCATCCTCAATCGGAATGGCATTAGGTATTGGTAAACGAACATTTGTATGCTCATGGTAACCCCATCCACGAAACTTCTTCAAAGGACATGTGTTTGCATAATGACCATGCACACCACATTTAAAACATTCAATTGATCCCTCAGAAAGAACTTCTTTCCCTTTCCTCCAGTAAACTGGATGATTCCTTTTTCCATGGTAGGTTCTTACTTTATGACCTTCATTTCTACATATATAGCATGTTTCTGTCCCTTTGAAACATTTTCCTAGGTGTTTCTTTCCAAATCTTTGACACATAGGTTTTTGAACACACTTACCTTTATGATTATTAGTTGTACTTCTGTAGGGATTTGTTTCTTGCATATATGATGCCTTAGAGAAATCACCAAGGTTTAGGTGATCAATCATGACTCCAGATAGTTGGTTGAGGATAATCACAAGAGTTCTCATTCCAGCTCCCATATCATTCAGTTTCGTGCTCGAAACAACTGTCACAGTTTCCTTCACATCCACTCTTACTTTGGTGCCTGCTAGATCCATCCATTTACTAAAACAAAAAAGGTCAGTGTGAGTATATAAAAAAAACCATCATGTACTAATGAGGAAGATAAACACTAAGATATACCTACTAATTCACTGTATCTTAAACTAGGACTCTTTCTAAAATCCTAACCATTATTGTAATGCCACTTATGCATAAAGAATACCCTAAACTCTGAAGTTATCTAAACCGACCTTTGATACCAACTATAAGGCCCCATCCTTAAACCTTACTTAATCTTGAGTTATTACAAGATTACACATTGAAGATGTTTTCAGGTTTAGAGTTTTATAGAATTAGATCATGAAACTTGCATTACATTCCACATTTAGACAAAGTGGTTACATAAAAGACAGTATTCATTCTTCCCATAAATGGAAACATATTTAAAATAAAACATGGATTCTTTCTTGACACATCCTTGACACTATCATCACATCATTTACCTTTCCCATGACCTGTGAAAAACATTTCAGAAACTTGGGATGAGCATAAAAAGCTCAGTAAGGGTTATAAAAACATGGAAAGGAAACATGAGTTCATATATATATAAGAATGAAATCATACTTTACCCATAAAACATAGGAACTTTACCATTCCTCATCAAATCATGACTAAATCATAGAAATCATATGACATAAAAGTTAACTTGAGGCATTCATAACATTCTTACGTAGGGAGTAACCCTCTTGGTTAAGTTTGGAATACCCATCACAGTATATTCCCTAAATCTCTTCGGAGAAACCTTAACATTTCACTCCTTCCCGTTACCCAATGCATTGGAGAGATATATCAGGCTCACCCACCCTTAGTTTATCACGGAACCACCAGTTTTCATAACAATTCCCAAGAACCATAACATAAACATATCACATAAAACATGCATAAAGGAAACATAACATTTCCACATTTCAATCACAATATAACATTTTATTATATTGAAATAATGAATCCATTCAAAAAGAAACCATTTCCAAAACCATTTAAATCATTTAATAAAGAGATTTTTGAATCAAAGTTTCCCATACCACCTTGAAGATTTTAAAATTTTAAACCATTAATATCCATATAAATAAATCCTTAAAACCATTTTGAAAACATGGATATTAATAAGAAAAAATAATTAAAACATTTAAAGCGATATTTTGGTTAAAGGGGTTCTACCAAAATTAGAGACACTTGAATACAATAATTGAGGAATAAAAATTAGTCAGAACATTATAATATCATGAGAATAAAAGGATTAATGATATAATATTCCAAAGGACAGTATATACACCATATAAGTGTGAATTAGTGCATAACAACAATGAAGTCTCAATAGAAATGTCAAATGTGATGAATTCCATTATAAAGAATGTATCCTTAAATTAAGGATAATTCAATCTCAAAATTATGTGTGAAAAATATAAATACACCCAATAAAAGTGGGTATTAAGTGAAAAACAATCAGAGGACATTCACAAATAATCAAAGAATGAAATATTCAATAACTACATGTTGAACCCAAAGAAAACGAAATTGGGTTAAGAAGTTCCTTTGACAGCCTATCGGTGTCACAACAAAATGCGTTGATGAGAGATAAAAAGCGTATCTCATCACATGGACATAAAATTTATATCAATAAGGATATATGAGAACATATCCCAACATATGAATATGTAAATTAAAAGACCCAACAAAACGAAGTCTTTTAAAAAGAGGAGGGTGAAAGGTTCCCTTACCGACTTGGGTATCTTTCAAAACATACACCCCATGAAAGAAGGACAATACATCATTGACGTAAATACCCATAAAAAAAGTTTATTACACAAATAGTAGAATAATTGAAGTACATACACCACTCAAAGGAAATTGTGGCAAATTTAGCATAAATCTCACGGGAATAAAAGTGAGATGAAAAATCCCTTACGAAAACTCGGCAGCCTAACGACGCCACATAAAACTTCCAAAAATGTATTGATGAGAGGGAATAGGGTCTCCCATCAAATCAACATAATGTTTACAGAAAGTGGAATATAAAAGAACATCCCCCAACATTAAACAGCGGATCTTAAAAGAAGTGAAATAAAGGAGAGTACTTAAAATGAAAGAGAGAGGTTAGATCTCTTATGAAAATTCGGCAGCCGAACAGCGCCACTCAAAACATCCAAAATGGATTGATGAGAGAGAATAGGGTCTCTCATCATATGTAAATAAAGATTACATTATGTTTAATATAAAAGAACATCCCAATCAAATGAAATATGAGCTTTAAAAGAATGACATAAAAGAGTGTACTTAAAAAGAAAGAGAGGAGTAGGATCCCTTACCTCAAGTCCAACTTGTCTTGTTCATTTCTTTATATTCCTGAATAATAAACATTGGTCAATTAATAATTGCCTATTTACCTCCTTTATAGATTATTATTCAGTTCTTATAACATATTATAATGTTATAATAATTGTTTAATAATGTTAGTTCATATGAGACGTTTTTGCCGATGTTTGGTACATTAGTCAAAAATGAACTTGTTTGAAAAAAGATTTCCCATGTAGTTATAAGTAAATAATTTCCAAAATAGTATTAATGATTAAAATATCATATATATCCCTTAAATATTCATTTCATACTATTCCATATCATTTGGAGATAAAAACCGAAAACCACCATTCATGGAGACGGTAGGCCGTACGTACGCATGAACGCTACTTTCATTTTTTTGTCATATTAATGGAATTAAAACATTATGATACATAATATTATTTTAATTCCAGTATGGTATCATATTAAATATATCCATTATACGTACCACATATGGTATTAACTAATCAAATCAGTTTGAGGGGGCGGTAGTCCGCGCTTCCTTAAATAAAGATATCGCATTTACCCTAATGGAAACCATAAAAGTATGAAATAAATGAAAAATACATAAGCATAAGTAAAAACTAAACATATTATATATCATATATAAATATAGTGTCATCTTAATGGCCACCTTTTAAGGTGTTAAAAGAATGTTGAACAATCATCGTTTCGGGAGGCCGAAATTCGCCATCCACGGAAACATTATGTTCTTTAACCATTACATGTAGGTGTGTGAAAGTGTAGCTCAAATACTTCTTATAACAACATCCTAGTATATTTATGCTAATTTATTTGTTACAAAAGAAATGAACAAAAAGAGTTTAGGGGGTTGGAGAAGCAAAATAAAACAAAAGGACTCAAGTGAATACATTACCTTAAAAATCGGGTAACTCCCTTTGGTTTGAGCTCAAAGGCATCCTTGGGAAGACTTCTACTCAAAGTGAAGCTTCAAAGAGTAAGAGAGGGAAGTGGAGAGACAAAATGGGCAGAGGATTGCCGAGCCAAAGGCTTTGTGAGTGTGGGTAAGGTGGTAGAGGTGGGGGCCTTTTATAAGAGGAGAGGAGGGGCACTCTTGGAAGGTAAAGAAAAGTCACTTTATTTTAAAATGGTATTCGGATTTAAGAGGTCCCACATTAATGTTTTTCTAGGATAAGGTGATAAGGGTTCTAAATACACTCATCAAATTGGTTTTGGACATGTGTAGTTCCTAGATTTTACATTATCATTCCATTTTAGTTAAATCGTCAAATAATGATGTCATCGCTGCATCATTATGATGTCATAAATAATTTAATTTATTTAATGTCTAAAAATTATAAAAAAATTATATGATGTAGGAAATTATTTTATCATTCAAAGGACTATTTATAATCAAAAATATGACTTGTATAACCCCATTTGAAAATTGTTTTAGTAAAACATATCATGTTTGTGCCATTTTTTACATTAATATTAAATAAAAGGTATTTATGTCATTTTCCAACCAATGTGGCTCCATGGGGTCCCCAAGTTGACCCATGGCATTTCATGGTCTGCCATGAAATATAAAGTGAGGGTAGGACATGTGTCTAGGTCATCTCATATTATTAAATCATTATTTTTACCTTAAACTACGCTAATTACCACTAATCGCGATTAAAAACTTAATAAGTTACTATTCACCAAAAAAATATTTTAATCTCATTAAACCACATTTTACTTCTTAATGACAACCATGTATGTCAGATTTTTTAAATTCAATACACAAAGGTGGCAAAATTTCATTTAAATGGAAAATCAGTTTTTATAAGTACCACTTAGTGATTTCACTATTCATCAAAAATTGATGTTTTTCAGAAAAATACCAAAAATTTACCCTAAGCTATATTTGATATTCCGAATTCAAAAATGTAGTCTATTTTAAAAAATTCAAAACATATAAGTCAAATTAATTAATTTAATAATTAATTCCCGGTTTCATGACAAATAGTGTGTTTTTGTGAAACAGTATGTATCAAAAGATTGACACTAGTTTAAGTCAGATTTCAAAGTGAAATTAATTCCAATGACCACTATTGGATTTAATGGTAAAAATATATTCCAATATCATTTTAAAACCAATTCAAAAGATAATCTAATCATATAAATATATTATATTAAAACTAGGTTTTGAATTAAAATACAACATTTTACACTATTCATAAAAAAATGAACTTTATCGGAAAGGTACCAAAATTTTACAGAAAGTAAATTTTGATGTCTCGATTATTAAGAAGAGTTTTATTTGGTCCAATATAATTTATAAAAGTGAACAAAACTATATTTAATGACGGTTCGCCATCAAAAGGTGATAGGTGAACCTTTAGTGAAAACTAGGGCATATACGCCTAAAATTGAATTCTTTCCGTATTTTAAGCCTTTAGCTTTTATTGGATAAATGTAAAAACATTTAAAAACATATATAATCATATTTTAGTTATTTATATCCATTCCTGCCAATACAACAGATACATGTTAACTACCATTTAAAATAATATTATTTTATTATTAGAGTGCAACGTAAGATTCCCAAGAAACTCGTTGTTGCGTGTTGGGTACGCCATCGAGCATAGTGTCCGCTTTAAAGTCATATTAATATTTTATTCACAAATATGAATAAATATGAAAATTTCATATTATTTATTTACCTGGGGTGTTACATATATATTAAAATGGATTCAATTGTATCCCTGAAACCTCATTCAAAAATTTCTTCTTTATATCCTAGATAAAGGGAAAAAATAAGTGTGATCTCAAACGATTAATAAGGGTAAGTAAAATAGATGAAATATTTAATAAATAAGCACATTATTAATGTCAAGGTGAATAACCTAGAACACAATCCATATAAATATCTCGATATGGTTTAATATATATTTTATTGTAGATAACTGAAACACTTTCTATTTACTCAATAATGTGAGAATAAAATGTATCCATGGATAATTACATGGAAATGTTATCATGAATAATAATATTAACTAAATTATCAAAAATTTAAATTATTAATTCTTGTATTTCATGTTTCTCGATAACATGATACCTTTACAATCAATATTAATTCTAAAGATAGTTTAAACTACACTGATTTAGACAACTAATTCATCTTGTTATTTTACTGATACATCTTGGTTTTTCCCTTAAATATTCCCCAACCATGTAGTTCATTTCAAAACTATTCCATATATTTCTAACAATTCATTTTACACATAAATAATTATCCTTATTTAATACCAGTGTTAAGAAAGAGATACATATTTTTCAATACTTCAAATAATTTTTAATGTGAACACCATATGTAAGATAGGTATATGGTTTATGAAATAATTATATAAATTTAATGGTAGTAAGTATTTTACTATAAATTTAATATAAAATGAAAAATATCATAAGGAAGTAATTTTTCTAAGATAAATTTAACAATCATAAAAGAAAGTGATATTGTAAAGATAACATTTACCACTTCGTAATTCTCATGTAAAACCCCCTTTTATGAGATAGTTCAATGTGAAACTTAAAATACTATTTAGTATGATTGAATCATTATTTTTAATGACAATGAGGAATTATATACACAATATTAATTCCTATTTTTGTATAATAACAAATATGTCTCAATGGAATATAAATTAGAATGTGATCTCTTACATTTTACTTCCTTTTAGGAGAACATCCATTATCCTCTTATATAAGGGTGTTAAAAATGAGAATAACTTATAAAATAACCAAGATCATATTTACTATATGATCTTCTTATGAGGTATTATTACATATTTTTTAGTAAATGTTCATTATTTTCACTATTTCTTATGTTAATTGCCTAGTTTTTCAAGACTGTTTTGACTTGTTATTTACTATTACTATTACTTATATCATGATTTAATCATTTCCATAATTAAATAAAAAGATTTATTTATTATATATATTTATTATGTATGTATTTAATATAATCCATAATTTTTTTGAGATAGGAAATGAAATGCACCATTCATGGATACACGGACCATATGTATGCTTGAACGCTACTTCCATTTCGTTGTTGTATTTATATTTAAAGTGATACATATATATATTATCATTAACGTATCATATTTATATCATAATTTTCATATTCTTGTTAAAACAATCCATTAATACATTTCATGTATAGTATGAATGAATCACATCTCTTTGAGGAGCCGGTAGTCCACACGTCCACAACTGATGTAATCGTATTCCCACAAAATGGAAAGCATGAATGTACATGTTATATAATATTTAAATAATTATAAATATATTATAAATATAATATATAACATATGTAGACTATAAATAAATCATTATTCCCAATAATTAAAGGTGTTGATGGAAGAACGAACAACACCGGTTTGTGGGGAGGTAGTCCACTATACACATGAACAATCATTGATTATCCCATTTGGTGGATGTGTGTGTGAGTGTAGGTCGTATGATTGAAATAAAAAAAAATAAGGTATATTTAGGATAATTATGTTATTTTATAATAATGATATAACAATAATATAATGGTTAGATAAATAATTGAAAGAAATGTGATCGTTGAATAATGTTACTCTCAATCAGGTAACAACTTTCGGATTACACCAAAAGATTTCCATTATTGGATTTCATCCCAATGTGAGGATTATAGGATGATGGTAAGGAACATTTTCATCTATTTGGGAATTTTTTTATGTCAAAAATATATTTATAGGTTAGCATAAACGGTAGGCGTGAGTTACTTTTTATAGTGGAGGAGGAGATTCATTTTTTGGAAAATATAAAAAGGTAAACACTATTAAGAGATATCACCTAAATAATGTGATTAAATTAAGGAAAAAAATAGAATATATATTATATAGTATAAATATGTTCATCCAATGTATTGTTTAGAATATCTTGGTCATTTTTTCACTCGCGTTTAAGGTTTAGTCACTTGATAAGCTTAATTTTACCTTCATCGTTGTAAATAATTTTAACTGAATTTGATAATATTTTTGGTCAAAAACTAATTTGTCCTCAAAATGTATTATAATTTATTTTGATTCAAAATATTTAATAAATTTTTACAAATACCAATTGTAGAAGTTTTCGAAATCATTTTAACTGCAATCCCACAAATGGGATGAGGAAGTGAGTTTTTTAAGTAAAAATGTTCAAAAGATTGAACTGATTTTATATCCAATTTCAATGTGAATTTGATTAAAATTACCTAAATTGGATTAATTTATGTATTATTGATATAATTTTACTTTAAACTAAATTTAATATACAATTTAACAATATAAATAAATTCAATTAAAATACAATTTTCAATTAAAATTCATTATTTTTCACTTTTCATTTAAAAATCAAAATTCACAGAAAATTAGAAAAAGTTCACCCTATTAAAATTTGTACATTATAGATTCAAAAATTATGTTTATTATGACATATAAAATTAATAAAATTAAAAATAATGTTAAAATAGATGATCCATTAAAAGACGGTAAACTTAACTTATAAAAATATAGATTTTTATGATTAATATTAGGTTTTTTCTAATATTATTCATAAAAAATCTATTAGATGGATTTTGGAAAATATTTTAAATATATAATATAAATATTACATTAATATCATTCATTAATTATAATTTGTTTAATTTATTTGGATACAACATCTTTTTGAGCATAAAAATAGTTGTTTATTAAAACATTCCCTTTATTTTCAGATGGTTCTTATATTAAATTCTAATTAATTTGTACCAATGATTTAAAAACTATATTTTAATATGTTATTTAATTATATTAATAACCATCAATTTAATGGCTAGTTTTCTTCTGATTATAGTAAATATTATTATCTTAATAAAATATTATTGTTCAATAAAACTCAGTCTTAATTTTAACGCAAACAACCGAACAAAGTCATTCTTCTCTATATTGGAATATAACTCAATATGTCTTGAATTACCAAATATATAATACATTTAAAATATTAAATTTATCATAATGTCTTAGGATTTTATATTCCTTTCAACATTGGTGTTTTGTGTCATACATGCTGTTAAATATAGTGTTCTTACTTTAGAATATCATGGTTTTATATAATCTATCTATATTATAGAAAAAAACATTAGAATGTGACTACATACCGGTTTATGGCTGCAAATATGATTATTAATATATCATTAATAAGTAAATTATTTAGAAAAATTAATTAATTATTACATTATTTCCAGAACTATTGGAGAGCCTCTTATATCAGAGTCCTCTTCTTATCCTAAGAAGATACTAACTAGAGTTCGTATTAATGTGATTACACATTTACAAAAACTCTTACATTCAGAAGGGGGGATAGTTTGGAGTTTAATTTTATTACAATAATAATCAAAAAAATACTTAAATGGGATACAATTTTAGAGTTATTTTCCTATGATGAGTGATTTTAGGTTTTTTTATTTTATATCCTAATTGGATGAGAATTAATAAGAACATGGATGATCTGTTTTGTGAGACTATACTGATATAATTTTACATCCTCGGTTTTTATTCCAATTTTTAAAATATATTATAATACATAAAAAAATATTTAAATTATTCAATTAAAGTTGACATTGTAATATCAAAAAATGAAATATTTGAAAATGTGGTGGTTTTATTTTTCATCAGTTGGATTTAGATATTTTAAAACAAAATTTACTTTAGATAAAATTTTTACTAAACCATATAATTAATACATAAGAATAAAATATGTGTTTATATATATATATGGACTTGGGTGAATTTTTGTTCCACCTTAAGGGAAGAAGGATTTATAATATGAAAATTATTGATTTTAAAATCAATATTTATAATTATATATTAATTTATAGAAAACTTATTTATTTATTCTTATATAATAGTCTAATATGAGATCTCACCAAGAGTTCCAATTGTATAATGTATTCTCTCATACATTCTCACATGGATTATATCTATTAATGGTGGGTACAATGATTACGAAAAAATTTGAATAATTAAGAGTTAAATCCATTAGTATCTAAGAATAGTTTCAGTTTGGCCCTTCATCATTCCCTTATCAGAATAAAAAATCAAAAAGGGTGAGAATTAC
Source organism: Viscum album (assembly GCA_963277665.1). Lineage (NCBI taxonomy): Eukaryota > Viridiplantae > Streptophyta > Magnoliopsida > Santalales > Viscaceae > Viscum > Viscum album. The sequence goes on along the minus strand of OY728165.1, from coordinate 2,083,614,824 downwards.
AAAAAAAAATTGAATATTTCTTACGGATCCATCAAAATTAGTAGATAATTTGATTAAAAGTGATAATTATTATTTTTCATAAGAATTAGTTTTTTGAAACAATTTTTTCTAATATAATATTTCATAAATTATTTTAGGATTATTTAAAAGAGTAATTGATATAGGGGATCATTATATTTTAGGGAAGGATAGACATTCTAGCTGCTTCATTAAGAAATCAGGATGAATTAGGACTCATAAGAGATTAGGAGGTTGGTTTATGTATAAGGAATTTCATTGGTCGTCCTAGTATGAGATTGAGTGAGATAGAATATATGGGATATACAATAAAATTAAATTATTTATGCATGTTTTTTATATAAAATTTTAAATCGATGCACCCTCCCCAAACCACCCCCACCCCCAACTGATCCATCATGTCTATTCATATCTTCCCACTTCTCCATCAGACCCAATTTTTTACTTTATGTTTCATTTTGTGGATCCTTATTCACATATTATATCATGTTGTATTGTATATAATTTAAGGGTGTATTTATGTCAATATCATGTACAGTTGGAAAACATAATATTAGTAGTTTGTGATGTAATTGATAAAACAACACCAATGTATTTTTTACTAAGGAGGTGGCCATAGTTAGACATAATATGGGTCATTTTTTTTCTCATCCTATATAGAATTAATTATCAATTGATATATGATATTTGTTTTCATTCATCAATTTTTATATTCTATTATTTTTAAATTCATTTTATTTTTGACTAATTTTTTTAATTTTTTTTTTGAAATCTTATTATTCATTTAAAAAAAGAAAAAAATTGATAACCTTTACCTCCTCGTACATATTGTATTTCATAATGATTATAAAAATACACAGTTAATTATTTTATTTTATAAGATTATTAATATGTTCTCATAACTAAAAATATATGTGGACGATATTGTGTCTTAATGAAATATAAAAACGACTTCATGAATATTTTTATCGGTGAGGGTATATCCATACCCATGGTGCAAATATTACCAATGTAAGCTAATTTCAATTAAAATTTTATTTCTATTAATTAAATTTCTATTATATTGATTTAAATTAGTAATTATCTAATTATTTATCTAGAAAATCTCTACCTATAATATTATAGTAATCTCATTTATGAATTTATATATCCAAAATTTATTTCAATGCATGTGAAATATGTGCGAAGAATTTTTGAGAAATATATATAAAACAAACATTAGAAAACATATTAATTATGTGTTAGTCCTTTATTTTCCTTGAGTGATAATAAACATATATAATATTTAACAACTATTCAATATAAGATCATTTCTGCTAAATATTTCATTTCTAAGTGTACATTGGATGTTATGAATACTATTTCCAAATGAATTCAAAACACATATGTTGTGCTCATTTATTGGTGGCTCCGATGATATTTTTTAAGAAATGTGTAGTTTATAATATTTATTTTATTCTACTGTATATTTAATTTATAATTTTTTATGATATATATTTTTTAGTAATCATCATGTGAGTATAAGAGGACAAGGAATGTAATTAAAAAATAAATTATAGATAAGGAACCCAAATATAATTAATTAATTTATAGTAAATATAGATAAATTTTATAATATTATTATTACCTTTTAATATTCTATTTACTTTTCTATTTTTTAAATTTCTTTTCATAAGTAGAATCACACTGACAAAGTAGAAATGTTGAATTTGGATATTATGTTTTTTTAATCATTTTTGAGATTGTGATGACTGGAATGGTGAAAAATTATGGCAATCTAAGTTCCAAAATAGGTTTATTATTTTAAAGAATATGTTGTATTCTACATTTTTCTAAATTTTATTTTTTTCATAGGTTTTTAATGATGCTATATTTTATTCAAATAGATTATTAAACCAGCATCGAGATTTAATTTCAAAATATTTCCTATGCATGATTTATTAAGATACAAATATATAAATTTTTTTGGTGTATTATCTTAAAATAATATATATAAGGATATACAATTTTTTATTCTGTTTATAATAATTCTTATACTTTTTTGGTTTTTATTTTTCTACTACTCTTTTTTACAAGGATTTGGTATTTATAATCTGATAAAAAATTAATAAAATTATGTATCTATTGGGATTTAGTACCCTAGAAAAAAATATTAATTTAATTTTTGATTACATTTATTCATGTATTTATACTAATTCATAAGGTAATATCACATAATTATTATTATTCTATGTGAAAAATTTTATTGTAATGTCTTGAGAGTAATTTTCACAATAAAAGCCCATATTAGTTCCCTGGTATGATAAGAACCAATTACTGCCATTACAGTATTGTTGAATACATGTTCTATAGTTGGTTGATTTTTTTGACAGGACCCAAATAATATATGCACTTAGGGGCAGAGGAGACACGAGTCATTGATACTTATTTTCATGATTTTCAACCATTTTAACCCTAATAAAAAAATATGTGAACTAGACACACCAATAAGAACTTAATATTTGAATTTATTAATAGATGTTCTTATTAGTGGGAGTGTGTAATCATCCTTAGACATCATGATTTTTATTTACGAATATCTCAATTCATGTACATTGATGTATTTATATAAACCATTATATCATTTTGTTCAAAGAGAATTTTTGTATGTTGGGTGATTCATGACTGATATGGTATTAATCAAAAGTTTTAGAAATAATTTGTCCCTTATTCTCTTTAATGTAGGTTGATATTTCAAACCATCTAATGGTAATAGAACTACCTTATTAAATCCAATGTCACAGTGGTTTTATCAAAAAGTTTAATTAGGTTAAGTCAATGAAAGAGACATCAAGAAAATAGGTTGAAGACACTATCTCGAAACTTTCTTGATTACAGATATCAAGATAAATGGATTATATTACATGGTGTATATTCATATGAGGTAGTTTTTCATTGTCTCGTTAACTTATTTCTTTATGTGTTCATTGTCATGTTTCTTAACATTATCATTTTAATTTAGGTGGTATATCCTAAGGCTATAAATAAATGGGCCTAGAGGTTCAAAAACATAGTGTACCTTTAAGCTTCATTTAAATTATATAAAAAAATAACATGTGGAATAAATAATATTACAATACATCATTTTGTAACAATTCATGTACAGTTAATCATATATATAAAGTCACAAGATACATGATAGAATATTCATGAGATCAAAATATAAAAAATATTTATTCCTTAGTGTAATGAATATAATATTTATTTTCTTATTGGTCACTAATGTTGTGATATTAATTTATTTAAATATATATAAATTTATCAAGGAATATTAAATATTTAAGTGATTGGAATATTTACTTTGATTTTTTGATGAGAATTTTTATAATAATATTATTTAAATAAAAAATGTATCTATTTAACGAAATAATATTTATGTTCCCATGTTATCAGCACATGTCATTTAAATAGTAAACTTATTATTATTATTTTGACTTGGGGTTCGATAGGGACTAGGAGAATAAAAATTTACTATATGTAAATATCATTCTCTAAACATATCTCTATATAAACCCAGTTATGGCATTAACTAACTCAAATTGATCCAATATATTAATTATAAACAAAAATGTATATATAATCCTCTAAAACCCATAAGAGATCCTCTTCTAGGTTTATCTGAGGAATAGAGTGATCCACATTCACCAACATCTTGATTGTAGAGAGAATAAGGAGATTACTTCCACTAAAATCAATTCTTATGGTGATCATTGAAGAAATACCCAAGTGATATTATCTTACATGATTGTACCTAAGGATTCCTATAATGTCAATCTGAGGATCATGGTGCACATGTGGATTACCTCTAAAGGGAACCTATCATTTATTCCTATGATGCAATGAGTGTATGACAAGTTTTATTAATCAAGTTCAACAATGATGAAATAAATTCAATGCATGGTATTTCTTTATTATAATAAATTTATTAGAAATTATATGTGAAAATTTCATCTCTTCTTGGTAATTTATTTCTGTATCTATTTACACTAATTTCATTTTTTAGGACATTATTCATCTTTAACATCTCATAATTATCTTTGATTGTGAAATAAATACAAGTTGAATTTACAGAATTTGAGATTCCTCTAAACTGGGAACCTTCAGTTGGTATCAAAATAGTTACGTAATAATTTATAATTATTTATTATTCAATGATCAATTGTGTCCAATGTTATAAGTTTATTTCATCTTGATTATTTATTATTTAATCTGGTGTTTAATTTTCATTTTTAACATATTAATAAACCTCATTCAAGATTCATACATTCTTAAACAAATTAAGAGTATAAGAAGAATTATTGAATATTTCACTGAGAGGTGCTAAGGGTTCTATCTGTTAGACATGGTTACATGGTTTGTGAAGGAAATTACATGAAATGTGGACAAGTTCACTATACATAGACATGTTATGGGATAATTACATTCCAAGTAGTGAAGAACTTATATTGAATTTAATCCACACTATGTAATGACCAAGAAACCCTAGAAAATATTTTTTCAGAGCACATGACATGTATATATAATATATAACGTGTATTTCCCATAGTTTATTAGTGAAATTCATGTTAACCATATGGTCAAATGCATATGATAAGTTATGTGAGATAAGGAATCTATAATATTAATTAGATACACGATATATAGCTTACATACATGCCCTATGAGTCATTTATCCTCTTTTACAAGGAGCACACCATGTAAAAATGTGGGTTTCACAGACACATGACAAAACGAACACACAATATATAGCTAGATAGTAACCACTATGTGTCCTAACCGAGATACACATTGAGTCCCAAGGTGTTTAACTTAAATACATCTCAAATGACAGAAAGGATATATATTTTGTTATTATATACCATGCAGTTAGCCAATGATAAGAAGAATTAAATTATATAGAGATTTATTAATTTCAACATCAAATCGCAATTAAATTATTAACAAATGGTGTGTTTAGTTTGTAACAAATTTTTTTACAATTTAATGCTTAAACAATTTTATTTAACCATATATATATTTCGATGAAACTGATTTTTATCCATTATGCATCATGTGATGGTTTTCTCTATGATTATTTGAATGAAAATTAATATAAATTAATTATTTTTTTAATTTTTATTAATTTATTAAAATAATTCATGCACATTGATCTTATTAATAATGAATAAATTTATGAGAATAAAAGATAATTTTCTTTTTAAAATATATTTTCATGTGTGTGGATGACCATGAGATTATTCCAACATGTGTATAAGGATGATTTAATTAATTAATTATTAATTCACGATTTTTATAATATTTTATTAAAAAATATAATAGAATATGTTATGTTCCCCACCTTTTATCATATATGGGATTTTGTTCCCACTTTTTCTTTTATTCAAATTCCCACAACCATTTATTATGTCCCCATATTATATGTGTAATTATATATTATGTAATCAATATATCTCCCAGACTAGTGGATTTGGATTGCATTCGAAACTGAGGTGAAAAAAACATATAAAGTATACAAGAGAATTTGTGGAATGCTACAACTTGAATCAAGTATGGTTCCAGAATTTATTTCCCAATTGTCAAAGGGTTGGTTTTCCATATCCTAGATATATTAACCATCTAAAAATATCATAGTCATTAAATTTTATTTATTTTATTTCTATCAGTTTCATGGTTAATTATTTCTGGATGTTTTATCATTAAATAAATTAATTAACAATCTTACAAGATGGAATAATAATAAAATCAAAATATATGTAAATTTTATGTTCACATGGATAATAACCGACATAAAATAAAATTATTGTTAATAAAATTGTAATAAGTTAAAATATATTAATTACACATAAATATAAAATCCCATATATCAAAGATTTTGTTAGATATGTCTTACAATACATGAATAATAATGAAACTGTATAATTAAGTGTTTACATAGACAATGTATAGAAACATTATTTTATCATGGAATTATTATATGGGTATTGGTTGAACATGATAAAATTTTTATTATGTGTAATTTATGAAATGCACCGAATACTACTTTGGAGGTAAGTATTGAGGAAATAAAAATTCTAGATTTTTGAATTAGGGATTCCACTCAACAGATGATGGAGTTGTGAGTGATTGTGGTTGGAAAGTAATATATATGAAATATCCCACCGCAAACCATTGTTTCATGTTGGGTCAGAGGTGATATTATCCTTTAGTGGCATCCCCATGACACAAAATTCTAGAAAAAAAATTTCAAGGGATTAGTAAAATTTTGGAATGATTTTCACAAAATAAAAAACATATCCTAACAAGAAAAAATACAACCAAATCCTATTATATGATGGTTGAATAATAATGATACAACTCAAAGGTAAAATTAATAAAAAAAATGTTATTGTGAAAAAAAAGACATAAACTAATAGAGTCGAAAATATGAAACAACCCTATGACACAAAAGTGGAATCTTCCTAAGAATCATTCAAATTATTTCAATCTCTAAATTCTCGTCCCTTTCCCATGGTATTATGGTATGTCCCTATATAGATAAGATAAATTTCCCTTACCTGTGTCTTAATAAATAACATCTAAAAACTCACTCAATTTCTCATGAAAGTGGTGAGTATATCACTCATTAATAAAACTAAAATTACATACCAAAACAAACCACATGGAAAAGAACAAGTTATTCCATATTTTATCAAATAGTTGATATTCAAATTAAATATTTATAAGAAACAATTTCTGAATTCCAAGTGGGAAGACCAAAAACATGTTCATAACTAATTCATAACACTTGTAATATCAATTATCATGATAAAACATACATTAACACATAAAAATACATAATCTTGGTCTCCAGTATTGATGGGGGTACATCACAAGCATGATCTATAACATATTGATGGTGATACTTCATGACCATAATCCATCCCAAGGAATACACAACAACCAATGATACCATGTTTCATACTAATTAAGCTAAAATATATATATTAACTTCGAGGAAACATTTTATAAGACATTTTTCTTTCATTAAAATCCAAACTATAATTTTAAAAAATAATTAAAAGTTATAAAAAAATGGGGGGTTTTACAAAATTCAACTGAATTTCCAATTTTTTCCAAAACATAAATGAAAATGGAATCCATTATGTTATCACAAAGTGTTCCCTTTTAAATATCCTATATATACATGTTATTAAATACAATATATTACATTATAGAGAAAGTGGAGGTGATAGAAAATCTACCTTTATTATAGTGGATGTAAAAAATAGAGAACTCTATAAAGAAAGAACTTCATCCATGATAATAAATCCTTTCATACAAAATATCCAAAAATATCTCATTATGATAAAAATAAGAACACATAGATATATCTATGATATATCATATCTATGGTAATGATATAGATAGAGAATATGTGTAGATCTAGAGATAATAACAAATAAAGTGAACACATTCTAGTGTTAAGGGATCCAACAAACATTGATTCATCAAATGTTGATTCCAGGTAAAAAGAAATTTAGAAGGATGAAAAAGGGGAAAAATGAGTTCAAGATACTAATATAAGTGAAGAAAAATTGGTTTTTTGTGTCTTAATCTAATTTAATTTCTTATTTCCATAGTGTTTAATAAATGTCGTATGGTTAGGTATCACATATAATGTCCTAGCCATAAAACATTACACAATCATGAGTCGTCGTAAAAAATAAAATTATTAAACATTGAGTATATATTTAGGTTTAGATTTTTAGATAATTTGGACATACATACATAACATTAAACATTCATACAATATAGTTACTAGTAAAACAATATCAATTTTTCTATAATAAATCTTTTAAAAACATGTATATTTTTCATTGAAAATATTCATAACATCCAACTAGAATTTCGTCCCCTTGCCCATACTTATACCATTATAATAACATTTTGAAACTTGGAATGAGCATAAAAAAGTCAGTAAGGGATAGAATGGAAGAAATCATTAGTCTAATGAAAACATAAAAACCATGAAAACCATTTTCATAAAAACTCATTAGCATGAATAGAAACATAATTCAGTTATCTTTGGACATATTTTACATATCAAACTTACATCAACACATAGAAATGGAAAAACATTTTGGTTTAGATCCATTTTTAGAGTATTCAATGCATTGAAGGGCTATAATGGGGCTCAAATGTAATATCATGAGCTATAATGGTTAGACCCACCATATCTTGAGATATAATGGGGTTAAAACCATAATATATTTAGATATAATGGGATCAACCAATAAAAAACAGTTTCTAAGGAACATATAGTGAATAAAACCATTGATAATTTATTTAAACCCATGAGAAAAACACAATCCCATTAAAAAATATCCTCTTTCTCGAAAAAATGACTTTAAAAAATAGAACAAATTATCAAATAATATTCTTCAAAAATAACTATGAAAACATATAAAGAAAAAAAATAGTGAAAAATAATTAACATATTGGGAGAAATCACTAATTCTATATAAAAAGGAAATTATTTTAAATTTTGTAAAACATACATTTAAAAGGATTTTAATGGAAAGTCCATTACCTCTAATTCAACATAAAACCTGTTAAAACATCCTATATAATGGTTTAAATATATTTATTAATTTATTATAGAACTAAACTCACGTTTATAATACAGTAACAAATATTATTATAACATTTTCCACCCATTTAATAACAATATTTTGTTATTTCCAATATTTTGGGTGGGTTCATTTTATGGTTTCCATGGTCGGTTTATTATGGTATTCTTTGTAAAGTAGAAATATTAACACAGAAGTGATAAAAATTATATATTTCTTTCATTTTAAACTATCAAAATATAATTAAAACATCCAATGATTATTGCAACAGGAAACGAATACTCATCATTCATGAAGGTGGTGAATTGACACACTAGAGATGGCGAATTCGTTATTTTAGGATAAAAAGAGAATATGATATATTTTATGATGCATATAACAAAAAAATTAAATTATTGTCTATATATGAAACTAGAGTTTTCATGAAACAATTTATATGAGGTGAGTATAATGTAGAATTGAAAACGAATTTAATAGAGAAGACAGAATATTACCTCTTGAATATTTCTCCTTGAGAACCATCTTAAGGCTCTTAGAAGTGGTTTTTTTGTGAGATCGGAAGCTCTAAAATATGACAAGGTACGAGCATAATGAATTTCGGTGGAATATTTTCTATAAATATGTCTTATGGTGAGGAAATTGTATTATGTAAATAGTCCCATTTTATAATTGAGGTGAGGTGTAACATAAGAATTACTCAAATTATTAGAATATATTAAATCAATTTTAGGGTTTAAGACTTCCAAAAAGGACTAAAAACTAAATGAAAATATATTTTCAACATAATATTATCAATATTCATATTTTAAAATATATTTTTATTTTAAAATAATTTAATAAAATATTTTATTCATGAAAAATAATTTCTGTCAAATTGACCACTATTCTAACCCACAACTTTAAACTCTTCAAAACAATGTTTAAAATTAAAAAAAATTATTACATCATATTTATATTATATTCATCTATGAAATTCTTCAATTAACTTTAAAATATTAAATAACATTTATTTTATTATTTTAAATGTTATTAATTTCATTTATTCATTAATTAGATTTTTACTACATCGTTTCATTCAATCCATTAAGGTAATTAAATATTACCTAATAACTAAAAATTAATATTCGTGGAGATGATAAATGTATTATCTCTCTATAAAATATTTATTTTTGAAAAAATATACTTGAAACAAAACATTAAAATAATATATTAATTAAGAATTATAATGTAACAACATGACTTCCTTTTGAAATAAAATATTATAAAAGAATTAAAGTGATTCATTTGGGTCCAAAAGGACCCAAAATCAATAAAAAAGTAGATAATGGCCTAAAATTATATTTGTAGATAAATTTTTTAGTTTTATTCTTAATTAAGTATTCCTGTAAAATGAATTAAAACATTTTATTTATTTATTTCTTCTTCCTGCACAATAATTGCATCATCAGAGAAAAATTGTTAAAAGGATATTATATAGTTTATAAAAATTAAAAATAAATTATTGTCATGCAAATAAATTAATTACGTTCCAAATAATCATTTATATTCATTCATTATGAAAATTTATTCATATCTATGACAATACCACTTCTTAAATTTGTTAATTTTTCGTTTCTGACCTTAAGCAGACATTACATAGTAATTTACAAAAGACTCATGTTATATAACTCTAAAATTATTATTTAATAGATAATAACATTAATTATATATAATAATCATAAAATAACACATGTTAACAGTTTTGAGGGCCAAATTATTTTTAATAAGGATCCAAATTTGACATTGTCAATGCTGTGCAAGCACTAAATTTGCACTGGCAATGTTTTTTTATACTTATCATGTAAGAATATAATTACAAGTTCTAAATTATTCATAAAGAAAATTATATTATAAATTTATAATTTAATCATTACATAAGTTTAAAAAAATTATTTCATAACAATGTCTTGGTGATGTCACAAAAATTACACACATAAAAAAGATGTGTTTTTTACTATTCACCAAAAATCAAACTTTTTCATAGAATTATAATAATTTCATAATAATATAATTTCAAAATTATGAATTCAAAAATGAAATTATTTTTTAAAAATTAAAATTCTATAATTTTAATTTTTAATTTTTAAATAAATAATGATATAATAAATTATTTATTTCAATAATTGCTTAATATAATGAATTTAACCATTTAATTCAAGAATACTAATAAATATAAAATCAAATTATTCAATAAGTTCATGGGTTATTATATTCTCCCATTATTTTAAATATTGTTTTATCATAATTTTATTCACTTATTAAGCAAATGGAGATACTTTTCCTCATATAATTTTCATATTCTCATGTTACTTCTTCTACTATGTCATTTTTCCACAAAACCTTATCCTAGTGAATTACCTTGTTCTATAATACATTCACACTCTGATCAAAAATCTGAACCTGTTTCTCTTTATAAGAATCATTCTATTCTAGCTGAACTAATTATGGGCTCATAACATGAGATTGATCTGACATAAACTTTCTTAACATCAAAAGATGAAAAACATTGTATACTTGAGATAAAATCAGAGGCAACGATACTCAGTAGGAAACTGGGAAACTTTTTCCAAGATTTCATAAGGTCCAATGAACTGTGGACTAATATTTCCCTTTATAACAAAATGCATCAAATGATTCCATGGTGAAACTATGATAAATACATAGTATAAAGACCCATCCAAAAATAACACTTAATCGTGATTTAAGTGAAAAATTTGACTTTATTTCACATTAAGGATCTTTTCAAGTTTATAACTTTAAGGAATTTGGACATCAATTATACATAACAACATAATTATTAAAAAGCAGACACTTCTACTAGCTATACATTTTGATCATAAAACAAAAACTATTAAAAAGAAGCATGGTTTCCCTTCATGTTTAAACATTCTAACTTTTCAATGATCCCATACTTGACATTATTATATGATAAAATCCTGTTAAAATCATTTCAATCTTGGTAATAGAATAAAAACACCATTAAATGATACAAAAAATAAGAAAAATTGTGGGCCTTGTTAAAACAAGTAAACCACAAATACATTATCATAATGGAATACTTTTCACCTCTATGAAGTAGTAAAAACTCTTAACATAATATAATCTCATTTCATACCCTTTTGTAACAAAAATATTACCATTACAACCTTATAAAGAATACATAACATATAAAAGTTAACTTGGGACATAATCATTCTTAAATAGAATAACTATACATTCGATTTCTACAAATCACACTTAAAAATGGAATAGCCATACGACCAACTTGCATACACAATGCATTGGAGGTTATACTATAACCAACCATCCTTGGTTTATCACAGAGTCACCTATCTTTGGTTTATCATATAACAACCTATCTTTGGTTTATCACATAACAACCCATCAAATGTCCAAGCACCATAACATAATCATGACACATAATACAGGAATAGTGGAAAAATAAAATTTCTACATTGCAATCAAAAAAGATCATTTAAAGTTATTGACATAATATATCCTTTATCAAAACCATTTTCAATACCAATATACATGAAAAGATTATATGGTATTTATTTTTCGTTTAAAAAACATTTCATATTTTAGAGGAAAAAAATATCCAATAATAGCTGCCGAAATGGAGATGTCATTGTCACCAGATATATTAGAAATAATATTTTTGAACATTAGTAAAATTATTCATTGAACAAAAAATTATCATTGATTGATATTAAATTCCAATGGATTTTATTATACACCGTATAAAAGAAAGTCGTGTATAAATTAAAATACACCTCAATGAATGGTGATTGAGGAAAAACCCTTCCAATGATCATATCATTAGATTGTGGATAAATCAAGGATGTAATAATGTGTGAAAAATATAAACATGCCCAATATAACTATATATATACTCTAAAAAAATCAATGTACATTCACACAAATTCTTGGAAAAATGAAACCACTCACATCATTCTTTATCTCAATGAAAGAAAATTAGGTTATGATTTCTCTTACCTTGTGTCTGACTTGTCTCATTCATTATTTAATTTCTAGAATAATAATCATAAGTAAATTTATAATTTCTTCAGAACCTTTTTCATTTTTATTATTCATTTTATATTACTTATTACCTTGTTATAACAATTAGTTAATTATTTTAGTACAAATCATATGTTTTTCGATGTTCGGTAGTTGAGTCAAAAACGAAATCTTTTTTATGAAAATTTCCCATGATGTCATAAGTCCACTATCTCCATAATAATATTAATTATTTAAATATTATATATATAATAGATATATTTTATATTTAAAATAGTTCATAAAATTTGGAAATAAGAAATGAAATTACTTTTTCATGGAGATGGGTGGTCGTACGTACGCATGAACGCAACATCCATTCGCTTTTAATATTAGAGGAATTAACACTAAATTATACATATGTATATTATAATTATCTATAATATATATTTTATATACGTTACATAAGTTCATTAACTCCATCCTTTATACATTCCATGTATGGCATGAATAGTTCATATCACATTGAGTGGGTGGTAGTCCACACTTCTTCAAATTAAAATATCATACTTAATAATTATGGAAAGCATAAAGGTATGTTATAATAAAAAATTATATAACAACATAGAAAATATAAATATAATATATATCATATATAAAAACTATTCCATTATAATGGATACCATAACAAGTGGTTGGAGAAAATTAGATAATCATCATTTCGTGATGTAGTAGTTCGACGTACACAGAAATTGTATGTTCTATATCCATTAGATGAAGGTGTGTGCATGTGTTGTCAAAACCATAGAATAAAACAATCCTAGTATATTTAAAATTCTTATTTTGTTATAAAATAATGTAATAAAAATAAGATAATGGGTTTGAGAAGAAAAAAATATTTGAAAGGATCTTGAGAGAAGTCATCACCTTTAAATTGGTTAACTTAGGATAATTTTAGCCAAAATGATTTATTGAACTTTCTTCTTCCATAGGTAATGATTATAAGACTAATTTAAGGATGTATAGAAATTATTTGAGTAGAATTTGGGTAACCCATGGAGAATGAGAGGTGTGAGTAAATGGGTTGCTGTGGTGGTCTTTTATAAGAGGGAGGAGGGGACCTTTAGGAAAGTCCAAAAATATTATTTTATTATAAATGTATTTTAGAAGTATCATATCTAAAAAATGACATATTTCTTGTATAATATGATTATGTGTCTAAATTATCTCAAACAATAGGATTTATACATGTTTAGGTCAAAATTTTATCCTTGTGTTTTGGTGTTAACCCTTAGTTAAAAAAATTACTCTTACTATGTCTTCTTATATTTTTACACTATATAGTTAATAAAGTTACTATAAAATTCCAAGAGAACCTAAATCTGATATTTAATGACATTTTTAAAATTATCTATGACATCTAGCCAAATATTATATTTTCAATAATATTATATCATTTAATAAAATAGTATTTTTTTTAAACTCATTTATGTTAATTTTGACTGTATTTAGTAATTGATTTTATTAAGTCATAACAACTTGATTATACCGAAAAAACAACATTAACTGAAATAAAAAATATCATAATCAGATGGATAATTATTTTGTGGAATAAAATATTCTAATTATATATATTTTAATATTTACAATATCATATACTTGAATCTTTCATTGATTAGGTAATCACTACATCATCATTACATCATAAATAAATATATTTATTTATTTTTAAAAAAATTAATAAAATTCCATGATGTAGGAAATATTTTTACATTTCTATTGAATATTTATAGTCAACTATATCAGTTATATAACCATATATTAATGTTATTTTAGTAAAAATATACATGTGTATGTTATATTTCTCTTTACTTTAAATTAATTATTATAACATGTCATTATCACTCCCAAGTGGCTCCGAAATGCCATAAGATAGGACTAGTGATTGTTTTTTTCTTATAATACTCATCTAATAATACTATTACATGTGTTAGGGTAATTTTATAATATTATATTATTATTTTTACCCTTATTTACCTAATATACCCTTTTCCCACAGTAAATAAAAATAATTTCTGAAGTTTCTATTCATAATGTCCAAAAATAAAAGTTAGATATTTAAATAATTCAAACCTTATGATTGAAAATTTGGAAGCCATTTTTTAAAATTTAATACATTGAGTTTTAATTAATTAATTTAAAATTAATTTGTATTGTCTAAACTAGAAAGAGGGGTTTTAATAAGTAAAAACTATCAAAAGATAGACATGTTTGTATGTCCAATTTAAATGTGAAAATATGTAAAATTACCAAAAAATGAATAAATGTTTAAAACATAAAATAAATATTCTTTAAAACCAATTCAAATGATAATCTATCAAAACCAATAAATTAGACAAAAAGTCAGTTTTGAATTAAATATGAATTATTTTTCTCTATTCAATAAAATAGGAATTTTATCAGAAAATTACAAAAATTTCAACCAATGAAAATTATGATGTCCTAATTAGAAATAAGAAGATTATTTTTTCAAATAGAACCTATTTTTTTAAAAAACCTATATTTAAAAAGGGTTCTCCATCAAAATATGGTTAAATGACCTTTTAAAAATATTAGATTATTTTATGCTTATATTTTCATTCATTCTAATTTTAAGCCTCTAAAATTTATTAGATAAATGAAAAAACATTTAAAAAACATGTGTAATCATATTATAGTTTGTTTAGTTCATTCACACCAATAAAACGACTATGAATTAACTACCACTTAAAATAATAATATTAATGACGTGTTGTTTTTCGATATAACATGGTCTTGTGTGAAACGTAATCTTTCAGAGAAAATCATTATTGTATTTCATGTACACTATTGAAGATAGTGTCACCTATAACTTGAAATTAATATCTTTTTCATAAATATTAGTAGATATGAAAATTTATTAATCTATAAATACATGGGATGTTACATCATTCCATCCTTTTGGAAATTGCATCCCCATAAATTTATTTTCTTATCAAATTTGTGGGGTTATTTCTCCATCATTACATTTTCATATTACCATGTTATATATTCAACAAAACTATTTTTCCACAAAAATTTATTCTAAAGAGTCACCTTATTTTGAAACAGTTGCTCTCTATAGTCAAGAATCTGTACTGGATCATCCTCATAAGAAATATTCTCTTCCAATTGAACTACCTGTGGACTGAAAACATGAGATGGAACCGAAAAATATATTCTTAACATTGAAACATGAAAAAAAAAACTATGTACATGTGATAAACATAGAGGTAAATCCACTCGAAAGGCAACTAACCCAACTTTCACTAAGATTTCATAAGGTATAATGATCCTTAGACTCATCATACCTTTATTACCAAAATGCATCATACTTTTCATGGTGAGACTTTTAGAAATACATGATCACCTACCTCGAAAAATATATTCTTTCTCTAGTTGTCTGTATAACTTTTTTAGCTATTTTGAGTTGTCCTCATATGCTTCTGAATCAAATGAACGTTTTCTATAATCTATTGTACCAATTCTAGTCCTATCAACTTCCTTTCATCTACTTCATCCCAAAAAGATGATGCTCAACACTTCTTCCAATATAATGTCTCAAATGGTGCCATCTATATACTGGAATGAAAACTATTATTATAAGAAATACTCCTAAAGATCGTTTTACATATTAGTGATACCTAGATGAACTGAAAACACAGAATAATGATATTCACAAAACTACTCTTTCTTCAATTTTGAATCACAAGTCACACAAAATCTCTTTCCAAATCGAAAAACACAATCTTTATCCATGATATATTCAGGAAACATACCCTTCTAAACCAATTCTACATTTTTCAGAAAATCAATATCTTCCTTATGAGATTGCATAATTCAATCTGATAGAGTTTATTTCACAGATACATGAAACAAAATAGAGTAATTTCCTTCAACAATAACATCCAATAATAAATTCATCAAATAATTAATCAGTGGATATTATTCCAAATGTTACAGGGTTAATGTTGCAATACTTTTTTACTCAAAGCATTATCCACTTTATTTTATTTTCCTATATGGTAATGAATTTTGTAATCATTATAATTGATTAATTATATCCATCTCCTAAATATCATTTTCAATTACTTCTAAGTGAATATATACATCAAATTGTTTTGATTAGTATATATTTCATACTTTTTTCCATTCAAATGATTCCTCTAAATCGTTAATACAATAAAATAGTAGCTAATTCCAAATCATTGGTCGGGTAATATAACTCATGAGGATTCAACTAAAGTGTAGAAA
Source organism: Viscum album (assembly GCA_963277665.1). Taxonomy (NCBI): domain Eukaryota; kingdom Viridiplantae; phylum Streptophyta; class Magnoliopsida; order Santalales; family Viscaceae; genus Viscum; species Viscum album. Next base: position 2,083,597,809 of record OY728165.1, on the reverse strand, counting down.
AAATAAATTAATTGATCATTCTACATTATCACACAACCAATTCCTTTCAATGAAGAATCACTGAAGAAAATGAACTCACCAATCCTGGAAGGTAGGTCCAAAACTGGAGCATTTAGATATCATTTTTTCAGTTCCTCTAAACAATCATCACATTATTTTGTCTAGATAAACATAACTCACATATGAGTTAACATAATTAATGGGATATATAATCGAGAAATGTTTTCAAAAATCCTTATATAATAACTCACTAATCCATGAAAACTACAAATCTATGTGATTTTGGTAGGTCTTGGCCACTCATCAAGAATATTTATTTTAGAATGATCAAAATTTATTCCATATTTAGAAACAACATAACGAAGTGAATAATTATTTTAACTAAAAATAACTCTTAATAAACAATCCATATAGTTTATTTTCTCATGAGGTTTGGAAAAAAATTATTAAGTAACTTTGAAATTCCACCCATCTTTTAGAATATACAAATATGTCATATATAAACACAACCTTAAACTGGTCCAAAAATAGATGAAATACCCCATTCATGAGATTCATAACTACATAAGGGGCATTAGACAACCCAAAGAGAATAACTACAAACTCATAAGGCCCATGTCTCATTTAGAAAGTAGTCTTTGGAATGTCTTACTCTTTCACCTTTAGCTGATAGTACCCAGACCACAAATCAATCATCTAAAAATACTGATCACACTTGATCATACAAATCATCGATATGAGGAAAAAGATACTTGTTCTTAATAGTGTTGTTATTTAAGGATTTGTAATCAATATATATTATCATAGAACCATATTTATTTTTACCAAATAAAACTACAGCACCCCATCGTGAAGTACTAGGTTGAATGAAACCTTTATCAAGTAATTATTGCAACAACTTTCTCAATTCCACCTATTCAACTTGAGCCATTAGATAAGGGAGTTTATAAATAGGCTTAGAATAAGGAACAAAATCAATAGTAAATTCAACCTCTTGATCAGGAACAATACTAGGAAATTCATTTGGAAAAACATTAGTAAATTATTTCACTACTTGAATGTCACTAATCCATACTATTTCTTTATTTTAAAAACATTACCCAAATAACTTTCTCTTCCATCTTAAATCAATATGTAATCTTCTTGTAATGTAGTAAAAGGTATTAAATCATTGAAAAAAAATTTCTTGGATTTACAATCTATTTTAACATGATTAAGAGAAAGTCAATCCATACCAAAAATGATATCAAATTACACTATGGGACGTTTAAAAACATTTCTAGGAATGGCAATCCCAATAATGATAATATGAAGATTCGTATAAATCACAGTTACTTTAAAACATCCTCTCAGAGTTTTTACCAAATGTTATATATCACATTCATGAGGAGATATTTCCAATTTACTTGCAAAGAACTTATAAATGAAGGTATGTGAAGATAAAGTGTCAAACAGAGTGTTGGAATAATTTGAAAAAACCAATAATATACCTGTCACCACTTCATTTGATGGTCCCACATCAACCTTAGTATTAGTAAAGGATTTTTATGCCCATTTACTTTGGATCTTTCTAGTTTCCACCTTGGGTAATCAACTATGGACACACATTTCCATAATGTCCTATATTATATCATCTTAAAAATCATCACACCGGTTTTTCATTTCATTCCTAATCATATTCCATATAGTTAGGATCAATATTAACAATATTAAAACATCATAAGCACTTCCCAGACATTGAGAATCATTCTCCAGGATGCTTTTAACCACACATCACACAAGTTCAAAATTTAGTTTTCTTGCCTCTAGGATTATTTGATGAATTCGTTCCCATTTCTCGCCAAATGGATCACTTTTTTGTTTTCTATCATTGAAGGCATGATCATCAGAAAACTCTATCTATAAATTCTCACCACATCGGACAAGTTCCTCATATATTTTAAACTCACAAGTTGCTTGATCCATTCGATAATTTGGCTTTGTTCTTAAGTAATCCTAATTTATCTTACTACCAATATCATAGATAAAATTTGGGATGTACCTTGAACAACAGGTGAAATTTTCTTCATATGAATCCATAGAATCTTCCTTATATTGTATGATTTCCATTAATTTCTTTTTCATCATATGTAGAACAACCTTATAAAAATATTCCTCAAGGATGATATATTTAAATTCATCCCATTCTATAGTTTTGATCTCTTCACTTTCTCTAGTATTTTTAACCACTTACCACAATTGATCGGCTTCACCTTCAAAACAATAAACAAAAAGACTATCCTTTTGATTATCTAAACATCCCACTACATCAAACATCTTTTCCAGTTCTTTAATCCATGATTCATCTTGAATTGTATGAGAAAATTCTATGAATGAAGGGGGATGTTTCTACATGAAATGATCCGTTACCGACATATTCCTTTGTGATTGGTCTGGTTGATCTCATTCATGAACACCACTACCATTTATTTCCTCAATAAACTGACCCATCAATACAAAAAACTATTGCGTTCCAATTCCGACAATCTCAGGATATTGATTTGGAAGGTTATTTCCCTCTGTATTCCTTTCCATAAATGCTTGCTTATATCCTCTATAGAAAACCATTATGAAAAAAAATATATTAGACGAAGCAACATGGTAATCTTCAAATTCTATATCATTTCAATTTTCCCATAAATTAAAAAATATTTAATGGAAAATCTATGAAAAATATTATAACGCATAATCTTATCTTAACTGACCTTTGATACCAACTATCAGGCCTAACCTTAAATAATTATTAATATTTTTTTAATTCAATAATTCGAAATTATTTCACATTGAGGATATTATTAGGTTTGTAGATTTAAGGAATTAGGCTGTCATTTATACACAACAAATTTATTATTACAATGTACACAATTCTAATCACTATATATTTTTTCATAAAACAAAAACATTTAAAAACACATGTTCTTTCATCATGTTTAAACATTCTAAATTATACATGATCCCATCCTTTATTTTATTCTCCATTAAAATATTGTGAAAAAAATTTCAAACATGGGATGGGAATAAAACTCTTAATAAGGGATACCAAAAGAAGTAAAACATTTAGACTTGTGAAAACATGTTACCCATGAATACATTATCATAATGTAAGACTTTTCACCTTTATGATGTAGTAAATACTCTTCGTGGAAATTAAGCTCATTTATTAACCGTTTTAACCAAAAGATTACCATAACACCCATAGACATAACACATAACATATAAAAGGTAACCTACTCAGACTTAAATTGAATAACCATTTTTTTTACTTCCACAACTCATTCTTACAAATGAAAAATCCATACGGAAAGCTTCCATACCCAATGCATTGGAGGTTATAACGTAACCACCCATCTTGGGTTTATCACAGAACCACCCATCCATAGTTTATCACATAACCACACTTATTTGGTTTATCATGTAACCACCCATAAAATGTGAAAATACAGTAACATACTAATAACACATAAAACAAGCATAATGGAAAAATAAAATTTCAACATTTCAATCATAGAGATAATTTCAAAATAATGATATAATCAATAATTTCTCAAAACTGTATTAAATACCAAAATACATGAAAGGGATTTACGGTATTTATTTTTCTTTTAAATATCATTAAATCTACTAGAGGAAGAAAAATATAAAATAATGATTGTGGCTACAAATATTTTTCTTTGGCAGCAAACATTAAAAACATTTCTTTTTTGTTATTTAGTTAAATTAATCATATAAAAAAAATTCCAATTTAATGAAATTAAAATCCAAAATGGTTTATTATACTTTGTATAAATGAAGGTCATGTATAAATTAAAATATGCCTCGGTGAAATTAGATTGATAGGAAGTCCCTTATAAGGATAGAAACATTAAATTAAGGATATATCTATGCCATAATTATGCTTAAAAAATATAAATATACCCAATATAAGTGGATATTATGTGTAAAAATATCATAGTTCATTCACATATATTTTTAGAAAAAACAAATCGATGACATGGTTGCTTAACTCAATGAATGGAAATTGAGTTAAGATTTCCCTTACCTTGAATCCAACTTGTCTTGTTGGTTATTTAATTTCATGAATAATAACCATAGTTTAATTTATACATTATTTAGAACCTTTTTCACCTTTATAATTCATTTTATATCACTTATTGCCATGTTATAACAATTATTTAATTATTTTAGTGCTTGTTGAATGTTTTGTTGTGGTTCGGTACATGAGTCAAAAATGTAATTATTTTGATGAAAATTGTTTGTGTGACCATAAAAAAATTATCTCAAAAATGATATTTCTGAATTAAATATAATATATATATATTATATATGTATTTATAATAGTCCATATAATTTGGAGATATGAAATAAAAAGTACAGTTCTTGGAGACAGTAGGTTGTACGTATGTGTGAACGTTACTTCAATTTATTTTTCACATTAATGGGATGAAAAATAAATGATAAATATATATATATATATAATAATTATAGTATAAAATATATGTTATATATATTACATATGTTCCTTAACGTAATCCTTTATAAGTTCGATTAATGGTATGAACGAGTCATGTCACTTTGAGGGGGAGGTAGTCCACACTTCCTCAAATGAAATTCTTGTATTTACACATTATATAAATAATAAAGTAATTTTATAATTAAAATTATAGAATAATACAGAAAATATAAATATAATATATAAAATATATAAATATAGTTCCATCATAATGGAAACCATGATAGGTGGTAGGATAAAATTCAACAATCATCATTTCGTGAGATAATAGTTCACCCTACACATAATCAGTATGTTCAATATCCATTAGATAAAGGGACGTGTATGTGTATGTCAAAAAATTATCATAAAAGTGTCCTAGTGTATTTATGATACTATTATTTTAAATAATGTAATAAAATGAGGTAAGGGGTTGGATAAGGATAAATGAATGGGGCTTGAGAGAAGACGTGGCCTCTAAATCAGGTAACTCATTTTGATTTGAGCAAAAAGGATTTCTTAAATTGCCTTTTTCCCAAGGTAAGGTTTATAAGAGGAATTGAGGAAGGTTTGGAGATTATTATTTTAGAATTTTGATGATACAATGGGCTTGATAGGTGAGAGATAGCGAGTATAGGTGGTGGCCTTTTATAAGAGAGAGTTGGGGTACATTAGATTTGTTTTGAAATATTATTTTATTATAAATTGATTTAAGAACTCTAATAGCTTCAATGTTATATATTTCTTGGATAAGATTATTATGGTTATAAATACTTTCACCCAATATGTTATAGATAAGATTAGGTTTAAAATTTAACCATATCTTTTGGATTTAACCCATAGATCAAAAAATTAAATCCTATCATGTCTTCTTGTACTGTTACACTATATTGTTAATATAGTTACTATAAAATTCCAATAGAACCTCAAGTGAATCATTGATGAATTTTTTAACATTATATAAGTTAGTTGGATGAATTTTATATTTTTATGACTAATATATTATTTAATAAAATATTACTTTTTTAAAAACTCATATATGTCATTTTTTACAATATTTAGTCATCAATTTTTGTTAAAGTCATAATAAACTTATTCATTCATGAAAACTACATTTGATCAAATATAACATGTAATAATCATCCATAAAATTCGTTTATGGAATCTAAATTGTCATATTAAATATATTTTAATATTTATAGTATCATTTATTTTAATATTTCATTAATAAGGTAGTCATTGCATCATCATTGTTTCATAAATAAATTTATCAATATAATGTCTATAAACTATAAATAAAATACAATGATGTAGGAAATATTTATCTTCCAAATTACTATTTATAGTAAAAAGTATTAGTAATATAACCCTATATTATATTTTTTTAGTAAAAATATATATGTTTATGTTGTATTTCTCTTTACATTAAATTAATTATTATAACATGTCACTATCACACCCAATTGGCTATCAAATAGAAAAAGTTAGGCCTTAGTCTTTTTTTGGTCACCAATGACTCATCCAATAAGATTAGGTGATGGGTTATTGTAGTTTTATATTATTATAATATTATTTTTACCCTTATTTACCTAAGTTAGCCTTTAACCGTGGTAAATAACAATAACAATGAAGCTACTATTCATTATATCCAAAAATAAAAGGTACATATTTAAATAATTTGACCCTTCTAATTCCAAATAAGGAACCCATTTTTCAAATTCAGAACATGGAATTTTTTTTGATTAATTTAAAATTAACTCTCATTGTCAAAACCAAATAATGTGTTTTTATGAAGTAAAATCTATCCAAATATTAACATGTGTTCATGTACAATTTAAATGTGAAATTAACATCAATGAAAAACATTGGATTAATTGATAAAAACATAACATAAATGTACTTTAAAACTTATTCAAATGATAATCAATCATTACAATTAAATTAGACAAAAAAGAAGTGTTGAATTTATAATGTAGTATTTTTCACTATTAATTAAAATTTGATTTTTATCAAAAAAAAACAAAATTTCAACCAAATTAAATTTTATATGTGCCAAAACCAAATAAGACGTTTTTCTGTCAAATAGAACATATAAAAGTGGGAAAACTAGATTTAAAAATGGTTTTCCATAAAAAGGCATTAATATGACCTTTTAAAAATATTAGAGTATTTTATGATTAAGATTGAATTCATTCTCATTTTAAGCCATTAAAAACTATTGGATAAATGTAGAAATATTTAACAAACATGTGTAATAATATTATAGTTAGTTATATTCATTCCTACTAATACAATGTCTAGGTGTTAACTACCATTTAAAATAATAATATTAATAATGTATTATTTTTTAGTATAACTCGATCTTGTGTGTGATGTAAGATTTCAGAGTAACTCATTGTTGATTGTTGAGTACACTATAAAAGATAGCATCCCCATTGACATAAAATTAATATTTTATTCATAAAAAATAATAGATTTCAAAATGTATTATTCTTTAAAAACATAGGATGTTACACATGATCACATACCTTAAATAAAAAATCATTCCTCCTATTATCCATATAACTTATCTATATATTTTAGGTTGTACACATATTTCATTGAATCTAATAAAAATTATCTTCCATTTCATCTATCAATTATGGTATCATCAACTTCCAATCACCTACTTCATCTCGAAATTCCTGTGATCGACAGTGCATTCCATATAATTCCTCAAAAGGAATCATATATATATTGTAATGAAAACTGTTATTATAGTAAAACTAAACTAATAAAAGATGTTAATCCCTACATCCCTAGTAATACATTGAAAAATCAGACATCATATCCCCTAATTTTGTAATTGTTCATTCTGACATTCCATCAAATTAGAGATGAAAACTGTAATAAAATTTAATTCATTTCCCAATAACATCTGAAGTCATTTCCCAATGATAGAAGTGAACCTAAGATCGCAATCTGACACATCATAGATAGGCACTCCATGTAACATGACAATATCCCTTAGATACAACTGAGAAATTTGATCTAGATATATGGTGAATTGAATAGGAATAAAATTTATAGATTTAGTCATTAGAACAATAATAACATAGATCACATTGTTACCTCGGGAAGTCTTTGGTAGTCCCACAATGAAATCCATAGATATATTTTCCCATTTTTACTCTGGAAAAAGAAAATACATAAGAATCCTTTTGGTAACTACTTATCTTATTTTACCTTTTTACATTTCAAACATTTCACAATAAATTCAGTAAATTTATCTTTTCATTCTATACCACTATTAATACTATCTAAGGTCTCTATACATCTTTGTGTTACCCAGATGAACTGACAATTGGGAACTATGAGCTTCACAGAACAATTTTTACTTCATCTAGGTGTCACAAGGAACACATAATCTCTTCCCAAATCTCAAAACATGGACATTATCAATGTTAAACTCAAAAAACATACCCTTTTAGACCAATTCATCTTTTTTCAACATCTCATAGTCTTCCTTCTATTATTTCTTAATTATATCTGATAGAGATGATTGCATACAATCCTAAACCAGAACAAAATATTTCATTCCAATAACAACAACATCCAAGACAAAATTAATCAAATCATTAACCTAGGGGTCAGGTTCCAAATTTGGCATGGTTAATGTATTGTTGCATTTCTATCTCAATACATCGGCCACATTTTGTACTTTTCCATGATAGTGATTAGTTGTGCAATTAAAATCCTTGATTAGTTATATCAGTCTTATTTGTATCATGTACAATTAATTATGAGTAAATATATATTTCAAACTATTATGGTTCATTTTTATTTCACACTTATATCCATAAAGATAATGCCGCTAATTTTTTGATGATTAACCAATAGTAGTTTATTCCAAATCTTTGGTAGTATAATTTATCTCATGTATTTTTAGTTTCTTTGTATCATAAGTAGTTACCTAATCATTCTGCATCTATGCACAACCATGTCCCCGCAATGAAGAATCATTATAGCTGAAGAATTCAGCATTTCTAGAATGCAGGGTCAGAATGGGAGTATTCCGCAATAACATTTTTATTTTGTAAATATAGGCATCGTATTATTCTATCCAAATAAATTTAACCCCTTTTAAGGATAACATAGATAATGTCCTAGATAAATATAAAACATTCTTAACAAACCATTTTTAGTAGACACCCAAACCATGTAAACAACAAATATTTGTAATATTTTTTGGATATTTCCATTATTTAACAACTTTAGTTTTAACATCATCAGTAGGTATTCCATATTTATAAAAAATGTAACCAAGGAATGAAATTTTTTTAGCAAATATTCACCCTTTTTGAATTTCTTATACAGATTCATTTCATTTATGGTTCTTAAAACAACCATTATATGTATTTCTTCTTCCAACTTCCTTTTAGAATATACCAAAATTTCATCAATAAAAACAACCAAAAATTTATCTGGTAACTCCTGAAATATTCTATTCATAATATCCATGAATACAAAAGGTTCATTTTTCAAGCCAATGTTCCTAACAACAAACTCATAATGGCAATATCTAGTACGAACATTTTTTTTGCATTGTAATAATCCTACAAAATTAGAAAATGGTACCTGGATATCATGTAAATATTTTAATAATATTGTACTCCCTAGATATGAACAAACAATTCATAGATATGAGACAAAGGATACATGTTCTTAACAGTAATGTTATCCATGGTTCTATAATAAATAAAAAGACTCATTATCTAATAACTCCAATAATTTATTCTTCAATGTTAAATGTTCTGTTAGATCCAATAAATAAGTGGGTTTGTAAATTGGGTTAGCATCAAGAAATTAATCATTAGTAAACTCAACCTCTCGACTGAGAATAACACTAGGAAAATAATTATAAAAAATCTCAAGATACTCATTTCCCAATGTTGCATTATTAATCTATATAGTTCCCTTGTTTCAACAATGTGTGAAATATAACATTTATTTCTATGTTTTATTAGTTCTTTAGATTCGTGATATGTTATAAATGGTATGAGATCATTATTTTACACAAATTGAAACTCTTTCATAAAAATAACCTTTAGCTCTACAATCTATCTTAACTTGATAAATAGGAATCTAGTTTACACCCCTAATAAAATTAAACTATAATAGGGGAAATACAATAAGGAATATGGTTAAATTATTTCTATAGAAAAAATATAGGTTGATTATTATAATATCTTTTTTCTTTAAAATTTCTTCTAGGTGATTTACCAAGGATTATGGATTCGTTTCTTAAGGTATAATTTTTAATTTAGTAGAAACTTTATTAGAAATGATGAAATGTGTAGACCCCAAATCAAAAAACACATTGGAAAATTCTGTAAAAATAAGAAATTTGCATGATACTAATTTTTTGATGGATCGACATATACTGAAGTGGCTTTAATGAATTTTTACATACATTTATTTTTCCAAACTTAATGACTTCACTCTTGAGTGACTAAATTTGGGAACACATTTGAAAAATGACCAAATTCCTTATTGTTAAATCATATATCCATCAACCTCTCATTATTTTCCTAATCATTTTCCTTTTACTCGTGATTCATGTACCTAAACATTCCACATCTGTAGCATTTCCTAGAATTTACAATACATTCTCCAGGGTTCTTCTCACCAAACATTTAACAATAATGGAATATTATTTTATTAACCAATGATTTATTATGTTAATTATTACCTAATTCATTACAACTTGATCACTTCTTATTCTTGTCAAACGTGTCAACTAACTCCATCTCAAAAGTTTCATCACAAATAACAAGTTTCTCAGAGATTTTAAACTCTATTGAATCCAATTATGTTCATAAAAATGGTTTGATACAAGAGTAAAATGAATTAATTTTACTATCAATTCCATGAGTAAAATTTGGTACATACCTAGATAGTTTCAAAAAATTGGCATTTTATGTAACCATAGAATCATTATCTTTCTACCTTTGTTCAAAGCATCGGTTCTCCATTAGGAGTTGAACAATTTTAGGAAAATACGTTTCTATAATCATTCCATTCCAAAGTATCAACATTGTATATTTCTCTAGTATTATTAACTAGAGTCCACCATTGATCACCTTTATCTTCAAACAATAAATGGATTATGTTACCATTTGGCATTACAAATATCCCAGGAAATCAAATATCATTTCCAGAGCATTGATCCATTCTTTGGATACCACTATATTTGAGGTTCCCCTGAAATCTAGAAGATTTTCCCTTGTAAAATGATCCAAAAATACATGTTTCTTCTTGTAGATCAGGTTCTTATCTATCATGGAAACTACCAACATTTATATATTCGGTCAACTGATCTATTACTTTCAAAAACATGTGGGTCTAATTCCCACCATTCTATGCTACAAATTCAAAAGGATAGCAATATGTCACTGCCTTTCTACATCATCTTCCCTATTTATTCTTTTGAAAACCGTTATAAACTGAAATATCTTTGACAAAGAAATAGGTTAGTATTTAAATTCGATATCATTTCAAATTAACTATAAAGTTAAAAATCATTTATGTTATTATACTTACATCATCCTTACCACTAAAGTTATCTATATTTTTTTCTAAAACAAAGTATAAGGACACAAGAATAATATATTACATAATATTTAGTTTCGTCAAAAAATTACATTATTAGACATTGATTATCATTTTTGGTTTATTGGTTAAGATAATTAGGTCATAAATGTATAACATTCCACATTTATACAAAGAGGGTACCAATAAAACACTATACATATTTTCCAAAATAAATATTTTTAAAAATAAAACATTCGTTCCTTCTCATGAAAAAGATTCATAACATTTAGCATGACTTACATCTTTATCTTACCCACCATGATGCCCTATGTGAATAATTTTAAAACAATTTATGGGAGAAAATATCAGTAAGGGTTATAAGGAAAGAAATAATATGTCTAGTGAATTTATAAAAACACTAAAACCCTTTAAATAAAAATTCATTAGACTGTGTAGAAAAATCATGCAGTTTTCTAGATAAATATTTAACATATCGCTCTTACATTCACCCTTATAATTGAAAAATCCATTTTTTTCACCTTCCAACTTCATATTACCCAATACATTGGAGAGATATAATGTGTCGCACCTGTCATATCTTGAGCTATAACAAGTATTAACCCATAATATCCTTATCTATAATGGTGGTCAACCCATAATATATTGATCTATAATGGGATCAACCAATAATAAAAAATCTCAAAGGAACATATCATGAATAAAACCCTTCTTAACTAATTTAATCTCTTTAGAAAAACACACTCAAATATTAAACTACTTTTGTTCTCATAAAAATCCCGTTAAAACACCCAACACAAATAATGAAATCATTTTCCTCAAAAAGAAAATATGAAAAATTATAAATAAAACCTTATAGTAATAAAGAATCATGAAATTATGTGAATCCTCTCATTTCATATAAAAAAAATATGATCTTTTTAAAATTTGTAAAAGATACATTTAAAATTTGTTTAAAACGAAAGTCCCTTAAAACTAGTTATAATTCCTTAAAATGTGTTAAAATTTATTTTTTTAATAGCTTCAAGAATGTTATTAATTTATTAAAAACTAAAACAATTTTAATAATACCTTAAAATCTTATTATACCATTTCCCACCAATTTAATTACTAGATTTTGTTATTTCTGTTATTTTGGGTGCATTCTTTTCATGGTTTCAAAGGTCAGTTTGATATGGAATTCATTATAAAATAGAACCAATACTCCACAAGTGAGGATATATATATGTGTGTAATTTTAATCTATTAAAATAGAATTAAAAATTCAAATAATTTTTGGTAAAGGGAAATGAAAACTTATCATCCACGAAGGCAATGAATTGACACACCACGGATGAGAATATTTATATTCAATAATAAAAGGAGAGTATATGAGATTTAATGATGAATATACTATCAGAACATCATAATTCCAGTATATATATGGTAATTAAGTTTTCAAGAAACATTATATATGGGGATAGGATAAGGAAGATGTGAAAAATAATTTGAAAGGGAAAAATAATGAATCATGCCTCTTGAAAATTTCCCATTGAGAACCTTCTTAAGCCTCTTCGAAGTCGTCTTTTTGTTAAAACAGATACTCTAGAATGTGTAAATGGATTAGGAGAACTAAATTTTGAAGAATATTGTTGATAAATATGTCTTTAGTTGAATAATTATTTTTAATGAAAAGTATATTTTTTAATTGAGGTGAGGGGAAACATAGAATTACTCAAATTTTTAAAATATAATAATGCTACTATAGGTATTAAGACTTAAAAAAATCCTAAAACGAAAGTTGATTAAATTTTAAAAATAATAATATCCCATTATTCATGAATAAATATTTTTTTATATTTAAATAATTTAATAAAATATTTTTTCCATGAAAAATAATTTTTATTGAATGGAACACTATTCATAACCATGACTTTAATAACATCAAAAAAAAGTTTCAAATTAAATTTTTTTATTAAATCCTAGATATATCATATTCATCTATTAAAATAATTAATTAACTTAAAAATCTCAAATTACATTTATTTTACTATTTTTAATGTCATTAATTTTATTTATTCATTAATTAAATATTTACTACATCATTATTGTGAAATCCATTAAGGTGATTATTTATTAACTAAAAATTTAAAAAAATCAAGGAGCATATAAATATATTATATTTAAATGCACTATTTTTATAAAAAAATATACTTGAAAACAATTCATTAAATTATTATACTAATTAAAAAATTATAATGTGAAATCATGAATTCCTTTTAAAATAATATATTATAAAGCACTTAATGTAATTAATGTGGGTCCAAAATGTCCCAAAATTGAATAAAAATGGGAAACTAGCCAAAACGTACACATCCAAGTAAATTTATAAAATTTATGGGTCAATTATGTGTTCTTATAAATTTAATTAAAAAATTTTATTTATTTATTTTTTCTCCTTACACAAGCATTGAATCAGAACTTCATAATCTTTGAAGATAATTATTTCATTTTTAAAAAAGTAGAAATATATTACTATCATAAATATTAAATAATTAAGTTGCAAATAATCATTTATATTCATTCATTGTGAATATTTTCTCATATCTATGACAATACAACATCTTTAATTTGATAATTTTTCTTTTCATTCCATACACAATTCTTGCACAAACATTTATATAAGACTCATGTTATATTTCTATAAAATTATAATGTAATGTATAAAATCATAAATTATAAAAAATAAAAAATAAATATATTCTAAAAATAATTTTAAGGACAAAATTATTATTAATAAGGATCCAAATTTGACATTTTCAATGTTGCACAGGTACTGCGCTAACACTGATAATGATTTTTTTTATACTTATCAAAAAAAATATTTAATTTACATGTTTTGAATTGTTTATTATATAATATTTATATTATTTTTTCATAATTAATTCATTACATAAGTTTAATAATGTTTATATCATAACCATCTCTTGCTGATGTCACAAAAATAATGCATTAAAAACTATATTTTTGACTATTCACCAAAAAATAAACTTGTTCATAAAAATATAAAAATTTTATAATAAGATAATTTAAAAATTATGAATTCCAAAATGAAATTGGTTTTTTCTAAATAAAATTCAGTAATTTTATAATTAATTTTTTAAATAAATTACCACATAATAAATCATCCATTTTAACATTTACCAATCATAATGAATTTGACAATTTGATTGAATAATACTATTAAATATAAAAACAATTTATTCTATAAATACCTAGGCTGTTGTAGAATTTTTTTTAAACCCTATTCCAACCTAGTGCATGCTACTGTGAAACAATTAGAGAGCCATATTGATGAGCTATATGGTTTAGGAAACCTTGTGTCGACTTTTCAAATTTACTGTCTATATACTAGAAGACCTCATTGTTCGGGGATATGGTTTGGAAAAAAATTCACAATCCTTTTTCATGAAACTATCTAAATTATCTCAAACGATATGGTATCTCTCTATCACCTTCATAGTTTATCTAAACTATAAACCAACTACATACCCACCCAATGACTCTTAGAATATCCTTGCACAACTTCCAAGAGATGGTTTATAGTTTCTATTAGCTAGGCTCAAATGATGCACCTCTAAAAATGATACCAAAATACACCAAACACATCCAAATACTCCAAAAACTCATCCCAAGTATTATATAATTTAAAAAACACATAATAATATCATAGATTAACTAAACCCATGGGTTTTCATTCTACCGTCTAGTTTTCCTTCAATCTTCAAATGAGGGAGACATGAATTTCCTTGAATGGTTTAGGGAGAATTTTCAAGAATATCATTCTCACATTACCTATTCTGTTCATAATTCTAGCCAACACATCATAATTGTAACAACCTATGGGTTTATAAATATTTATTTTTTCTAAATTAACATGTCACGACCTATCCCTCGGGGCCCATTTCATGGCCACCCCATGCCTTCCTTCCATAGGTTAGGGGTTGGAGACTAGAAACGGAAAGGAATATCACTAAAACAATGGGAAAGTATTGACTTTAAACATGTAAACTCTATGACCAGTCACACAACAAAAGAAAACCAAGTAGTATAACTGCTAAAGGTACAATTGTGAACTGAAGAAGAATGGGCCAACAAACAAACCCAATGAAAAGAATGTGCACCAAAAAGGAATAACAGCTCCCAAGGACATCCTCTAAGGATCCTACCTAAAGAGTAGGTAAATATCATCACTACATATCTTCACATAAACCATTCACCTCTGTACACCATCTAGTCCTGCCTCCCAACTCTCGGTTAAAGACGTTCATCATCTGCACAAGACACAACAATGTGTTGGAGAAGTCCTTGAAAGGGTGATTATGAAAATACAAGAAGGGACCCTGAGACCCCCGAAGGTCTCTCAATATTCCAAAAATGAATAACCAAAAAGCACGACCTCAATCACAAAGAACAATGTTAATGATAGACCACACCAAGTATAAAACATAAAGAACATGAATTAAGATGATTAATCATAAATCTAGAAAAAATTATTCGATCAATAGGATTTTTCTTCTAGGCCGCACAAGGTCACTAGGTGTTGACCAATAAAGGATCGCGAGGTGTTATCCCACATAGGATCTCTAGGTGATGACCTATGGAGGATCGCTATGTGCTGACCCATGTAGGATCGCTAAGTACTAACCCACAGAGGGTCTCTAGGTGCTGACCCACATAGGATTGCAAACAACTAACCCACAGAGGATTTCTATTTTCTTACACACAGAGGATCACTGACTGCTAGCCCACAAAGAATCGCTAGGTGCTTCATCATGTCACAGTCAGCCACTGGATTCCCACACTTAGCACAGTTGATTCCGAGAGGATCCTCTACTCGATCTAATGGTCATACGTCATATGCTACGAATTTCCATGAAGAAGTATCCCAAAGAACTGCCATGTCATAAGCATTCCCACACAAGAGATGACTCATCAATCAGATGTCTAGTCTGTATGTTATAAGCATTTTAGTACTGAGGGCCTGACTATATTTGGGTTCAATCCAACCCAGCCATAATAAAACTTTCCCCAAAACCCAATTAGAGTATCTCAAATGTACAACCTATTCCTAAGGATTACATCACCAAAAAAGGATTTTTCAAATGGTATTCTGGTATACGAGTTATGTCCCTTTAAATGAAATTGGATTTGAAAAGAGTCTGGGTTTGGCCCACCCTGGTCAGAATGACCTAACTCGGCCCACTAGGCATGGCCCGAGCTAGCTGGTCTAGGCTCGGTCTAGGTAGCTGGGCCACAAAATCGGTCGAGCCCACCCAGTGGGGCATGTCCTACCGAGCCATAGAATTGGCTTGCTAGTTGATTGGGCGTGGACTGCCAGCTAGGTGCGAGGTGCTTCCCCAAATGGGAAAAGGTCGGTTCAGGTCCTTCCTGAGTGGTTCCTGTCTGGAACTGCTGAATCAAACTCATTTTCATAGATCGGTCAACGGTGGGACCCATGGGTGTGAATCCACCTACCACCGTGGCTTGTGGCTGTGGCGCGCTACCCACCGTCAATGCGGCCGGGGATAGCCCACTGTCAATGTGGCCAGCTGACCATGTCCATCATGGCACCTTTGGGTGTCGCCGTCCTATTGCGGCTGGCGGGAGTCATCTACTGCTGTCAATCACTAGTGGTTCTTCCACTGGCCAATCATGAAGCTCTGGTTGGCTGGTATTCTTCCAGTCAGTGCCTAAAGGCCACTAGGGACCTCACCTACATTGTTTGGCCATTGGTTTCATGTTTCAAACAAGTTTAACATTATTCCTCGAAGAACGCATCAAAATCGAGAGCAGTGGAGGGTTCAGGCCTTGTTCGTTGTCTCTCTCCCTCCATGTTAGTGTTATAATAATGGAAAGTAATTAAATCATTAACCAGATTATTTTCCTTCAAATTAAAATGATTCACGAGTCATCCAATTAGTTTTTTGATCCACATTCATCATATAATTCCTGAATGGGGTGTATTTAAAGAATAATTCAATTTGAATAAACAAAACCATACCTTGAACACATTGGATTCTGCTGATGGCGAAGGAGGAGAATCTGTTGTTTGAAGATGTTTGTCGGCATTTGACATCACTCGTCGATGTCCTGTATGAAAACTCATTGGCATTGTTGAATCTCTATTATTTGTTGGAGGATAATGTCATCGGAGTTTCGTCAGATCTTCGTCTCATAGATCTAGAAAACCCCATTCCAAAGGTTTGATTAATTAAGAGAAAAGGAACCACCTACATTATGTTCATTAATGTGGTTCATTAATAAACCACAATTAATGATTCATTAATACTACAAGCATTTAATTTATGAAACTAAATGATTTTGTCAATAAATTTTATTCATTTAATTCCCAAAATTACACTATGGTCCCACCATCCTCCGCTCAACAGTTGCATAAAGGATAAAATAACTCACTTTGTTATTTTATTATTTTTTATGAAAAGTCCAAAAATTATCATTTTTTTCTAATCCCTAACATTAGAAGCTAAGCTCTGCCTAAGAGAATACCAGTTCAGAAAATTCAACTCTTCTCTTAGATTTTTAGTCTGACCACCTGTTCAAAAGATAAAAATCCCCTCTCGCACGTTTTCTTAACGTACCTTAAAAAAATATCAAAAAATTATTAACAGTCACCCTCAACCCAGGATGGTTGATGTTAGGATCTATCTAAAGGAAAACCCCACTCATGATCTCAACAGTACTCTTATATTTCCAATAATATTTACCGTTTAGGAGTTATAAGGATTTTATAATAAAATAATTGTTAATTATTTTATTCACCACCAAAATTTAACTTCCATTGTTGGCCCGCACAAGCCATTATTAGGATCCTCTTAAATAAAGAATACCCTCACATGTTTAGTGATGATCTGAAAATTTTAATCCAATTCACCATTCGTGAGTATAATCATTTGATAAATAAAATATTTTTAGGTAATTGTTGTATTTACGGTTATTCCATTTTCTTGTTTTCAAACTGGAGGCATGCATTGATTAACAAGGTTGGGCCAAGGGTAAACCCGCCATATTCAATGCAAAGGTGCCCTTATATTTTTTATATGGGAACTCATTTATGATTTATTCAACTTTTTTTAGGAAAACTACTCATGTGCACTATTAAAATCTCATCATTTTTCGACGGATGATTCCGGGTACTCCGAGCCACAGAATCACATTCCGTGAATTATTTCAATCTCATAATTATTACATATAATTAAAAACGTTTTACTGAATTTTTGGGTATTTAAATGCTCCCCACCATAGGGATTTGCGTCCCCGAAATCCAAAACAAAGGAAAATAAAACAAGTTTGGTACTGAGCATCAATCTAAGCCTCCCACTCCCATGTTCTCTCATGTTTGTTCCTTTAATGCCACCAAACTCACACCAGAGGAATCAACTGTCCACAAAGGACATAATCCTATCAATCCCCAATTTATACTTGGAACTCCTCAAATGTTTCCCCATTATCAAGGTCTAGCTCGCCCCAGTTGATGGAGTGCGATGGGTTATGAATGCATCTCCCTCATTGCGACACGTGGAAAAAACATTATGCACCTGGTGTTTCTTTGGTAAAAATATAGGTTGTATGCCACATCAAAAATACATCAAAGAATATGAAAAGGTGTGATGATCCTCGTAGATTGCTTGTTTCCCCAACCAAATC
Source organism: Viscum album (assembly GCA_963277665.1). Taxonomy (NCBI): domain Eukaryota; kingdom Viridiplantae; phylum Streptophyta; class Magnoliopsida; order Santalales; family Viscaceae; genus Viscum; species Viscum album. The sequence continues at coordinate 2,083,578,983 of OY728165.1, read as the reverse complement.
GCCTTAATACTCGTCGGGGTGAGAACTAAAGAAAAACATGATTTCCCTCCTCAAACTCCAATGGTCTTCATCTCCTTTCGGCATAAGACTTATTCCAGCACTATGCACCCTTCACCCAATCCCGGATTATTTTCACCTCATCGTTGGTATCCTGTACCAACTCATGACCCATTTGTGTTGACTCGACTAGTTCTGTCTAGCACAGGGGTGATCTATAAAGTCACACATACAAGGCCTCAAACAGTGCTATGCCAATGGTGGAGTGATAACTATTGTTGTATGCACACTCCACCAGTGGTAGGTGGTCCTCCCAACTGTAACCAAAATCTTGGACACAAACATGTAGCATGTCCTTCAAGGTCTATATTGTCTTCTCTTTCTGATCATCTATCTGGGAGTAAAATCTATGCTCAAGTGTGATGCAACCTAATGTTGATCACTCACTTACTGACAAGTGATGCATCATGAAATTAAATATTCCATCGCTTTTTTCAATCCTAGAAACCATTACTGACATCGATGGTCTTGGTACATCTTCCCAACACCACGATTTACTGCCAAAGGGGATGTATGTAATTACATCAACACCTCCTCCCGTAATGTCACTGGTACCAAGGAGTGTCCATTTAAAAGGTCAGCGTGCTCCCAACCTATCTAAAGTTCATTAAGAGCCTATAATAAAGATATCTGAGCACTTCGGGCCTCACATTCAACAAACACAAGCCTTCCTAACTCACTGAAGGAGTGGTAGAGTCACCATCATGGAAAGGAGGTAAGCTTCCCCATCATCGTCAATGAAATATATCAGCATCACGACTAACTTCAATGTCGCCTCATTCAATAGGTGTAGACTCGACCTCTAGCAGAGTGCATCTGCTACTAAGTTTCACTTCCCATGTGTGTAGATTATCGCTAATTCGTAGTCCTGGAGGGACTTTAGCTATCACCACTATCTTAGGTTCATTTCCATCTGTGAGAATACATAAATGAGACTCTTGTGATCAGAGTAGATAGTAAAAAGTTATTTCAACTATACTCTTAGCTCCCGTAGTTCTACGGGAGAAATCTGATATGTATTTGTAGATATTGGATTTGTCCTTGGGTACATGCCAATATAGAATTCATTCTTCATATGAGGAGGTAATCTAGAAAACATCTTTTGAAATGATGTTCTTGGACTATGCCACTACTTATTGGGAACTAAAAACACAAAACACCTACTTCCAGAAGGGTAAGACTGGCCGACTCAAGAGTGATCAATTGCACCCTCCTATGCATCAGTTTATCCTATGCAACCATGGATTTATTTATTTCAACCAAGGAAACCACTATTCCAACATTGTCGATATTCCACATCCTTTTACCTAAAACTATCCATCTGAGCATGATCTGTGAATGACCAGTCCATACCCAAACTAACATCGTAAGGTCTTCACGTTGCCACCAAGTGGTTCCAACCTAAACTCTCACCTCAAGGGTCATATCACACCATTAGGATATGTGTTTTTATCGAGTCTCCTTATATAGATATCTCTAGACATAAGGGTAAAGTTAATGGTTTAACCGGAAACTCTAGGTCTTGAACAGGATTTGTGATAGGAAAGAATGATTATTACCTGTGTCATTAATACAGTAGCTAGTAGTAGACACAGACCGTACCACGAATCATTACCAAAGCCCTTGGGACACACTCCTGGAAATCATGTAGCTACTCTCTTCTCCTACCCTACAGCTCCCTTAGCCTATTAGGGACTACATTGGTGTGGTTGGTGAATCATGTTGAAATTTATAATGCCTATTATTTATCTCTTAGCTCCACATCCACGTCAGCTTCCCTACAGATAAAAATTTCCCTCTTACTTCCTCTTCCAAAAACATTTTACACATCCATGTCTCTGAGAGTGATTTCAGTTTCCTAATTTAAGACTTCTGACATTCACTAGTTGTATCTACTTAACCGAAGAATTTCCAACCACAATGGTTCTCTCTATCACCCTAACATAACTATAAATGCATAGAGGAATAGTGATAGCTCAAATATCCCTATAAATAACTTTCTATGAGGTCTAATCCCTAATTCACTAGTCGTATCATATTCATCGAGTGCCAAGAATGGTTAGTAAGACTTGATGATTTCTCATCTACCGATATGTCATCCTACCAAAGCTATAGAAGCTTTGGGAAACACATACCCCTTAGATTTTTATGGCAAGAGACCCCTTATATGAGAAAGGTTCTCAATCTCTGTCCATAGAAAAGTCACCTCATTGTAAGATAGGGGTAATCTAAACCCTATCATCACCCTGCTAAGTCACGTAGAATAATCACTACATGGACCACCATCTGATCTATTAGTGCTCTGGCTAGATGGAAACTCAATCACCACCTCAAGCCAGTCCTTATCCACCTTTAAGTCGGGCTCACCTCAAGACATGAGGGGTATCTGTCATTTGAAACTCTTTTAAGGCACTAATTCTACATGAGTCCTCTACCAATAACACATGTAGTAACTGTTGACCCACGGGTAGTGGTGTCATTGGGACACTTCCTGAAGGTACCATCTCATGAAACAGTCCTTGTACTGAAGCATAATCACTCTAGAGACCATCCTTATGGTCACACAATGGAATCCTGGCTGGCTAGCTGCGTAGAGCCATCTTGAAAGAGAATCAAGATGAATAAAAATCAATAAGTTATACCTGGTGAGATGACTAAAAAGAGATCAGGAGAAAAAAAATCCAAAACACAAGCTACTAGTGTTTTCCTGTACCGAGTTTCAATACATAATCCAGGGTCCTGATCTATGGATACGTCAGCTGTTGCACCAACACCGGACTCCGCAAATAGTAATCCCAACTCAGGACACTTAACAGTATTACTCCATTGAAAACACAGACACTTAGTTCTTTGGTATAACCGACCACCTCTACTAACACTTTATCACAAACTGTTCCCTAGGGCCCATGTCATGACTACCCCATTCCCGCCTTCCATAGGTTAGGGGTTGGTGACTAGCACTGGAAATGCATATCCCATAAAATAGCAAGGAATTCTCTTTAATAATGCAAACACTCCGACCATGTACACAACAAGAGAAAACCACATAGTATAAATGCTGAAAGTAAAAGTGTGAACTGAAGAAAAATGGACCAGTATAAAAACCCAACTAAAAAAAGAACAAAAAATTAGAAAAGCATCTCCTGAGGTCATCCTCCAAGGATCCTACCTAATGGGTAGGTATGGCTCGTCACTGTGTCTCTTCACATTAGCCTGTCACCTCTGTACAATGTCTAGTCCTGGCTTCCTAGTCTCGGTCAAATCTGTATGTCTTCTACACAAGAAAAAACAATGTTCTATGCAGGGGTGATTATGAAAATACCCATTAGGGACCCCAAGACCCCTGATGGTCTCTCTGAATTACACAATGGAGAAACCACAAAGCATGACCTCAATCACAAAGTACAATGTAAAATACAAGTCACACCAGGTATATAACATAAATAAAATGAATAAATATGATTAGTCATACAGCATAATCATTTTATTTGGTCGAGAGGTTTTTTATGCTAGACCTCACAAGGTCACTAGGTACAGACCCACAGAGGATCACCAGGTGATGACCTAGAGAGGATCTCTAGGTGTTTACCCATAGAGGATCACTATATGCTCACCCACATAGGATCACTAATGAGAGGCCCATAGAGGGTTGCTAGGTCTTGAGACACACAAGATCACTAAATGCTGACCTACAGAGGATTTCTAATTACTGACCCACCGGGGATCGCAAACTGTAGACCCACAGAGGATTTCTAGGTGCTTCATCATGTCCCATCCAGCCACTGGATTCATGCACTAATCATGTTTGATTCAAGGACGATCCACTCATCAATCCTTTTCTAGTACTTAAACCTAAAAAAAATTCCATGAAGAAGTAACCCAAAGAACCACAATGTCATAAGTGTTCTAATATAAGAGATGACTCATCAATTGGATGTTTGATCTGTGGGTTATAGTCATTTTAGTACCGAGGGCCCGGTTTGATTCAGGTTCGATCAAACCAAGACAAAAACTATCTTACTTCACAACCCATGTGGAGTATCTCAAAATAACCTCCTCGTCATAAGTATTCTATTTTCATAGATGGTTCATCAATAAGACGTCTAGTTTAGTATTTATAACCCATTAAATGAAACATGGGTCAAAACGGGTCTGGGTTCGGTCTGACCCGATCCGACCAACCCGACCCAGCCCAGTCCAGGTCACTGGGCTGCGAACCCGGCCTGGCCCCCCCGGATGAGAAAGCCCTGCAAGGCTGTCGAGCTATCCTAGCCAACCATTCCGTGGAACTAGCTAGACACGCTGGCTCGGAGCGGCCCGCCAGCTAGGCGTGAGGCGCTTCACCGAACGGACAAAGATCAGTTTAGGTCCTTCATCAGCGATGCCAGTATGGCATCACAAAAGCTGATCGGTCCACATTGACCAGTCAATAGGGGGAACTACTTTTGCAGGTTCACCAACCGCAACGGCTCTGAGCTATGACACCGCCTCCACAGCGCATCGCCTGCCGTCAATGCAGTCGGCAATGGATGGTTGCCCCTGTATGTCGCGGCACCTTCCAGCGCCTCCATCCTCTTGCTGCTGGCAAGAGCTAGCCACTACTGATGATTTCCTTCATCAATTTTCTCCAACATCTATTAGCACTACCGCAGCAGCGGTTCTTCCACATTCCACAAGTGAAGCTCCTATGGTCCGATTTTCTTCTCATATGCGCCTACATGACTCTCAAGACACCGCCTAAAACTATGTGGAACTTGGATACACATTGTGGTCATGTTGAACATTCTCCCAAAAATAACACATCAAAATTGAGAGTGGTGGTGGGTTTGGTCCTTTTTCATTGTCACATGCCCTCCACATTAGTAATTTAACAAAGTCTTATAATTAATTCGTTAACCAGATTAATTTCCCACTAATTCAAATAAGTCATGGATCAACCCGTTAATTGTTTGATCTACGTTCCTCATATAATTCAATAATAGGGTAGGTTGAAACAATAATTCACTTTGAATAAACCAAACCCCTAACATGAATATATGGGATTTTGCTGATAACGAAAGAGGAGATTCTATTGTTCGAATATGTTTGTCGGCATTTGTCATCACCCATTGATGTCTGGTTCAAATACTCAACGACATCATTGAATCTCCATTCTTTGTTAGAGGAATAAGTCGCTGGAATTTTATCAAAGATTCCTCTCATAGCTCTCCCATACCCATGCCAATGGTTTTATTAAAAAAGAGAAAATAAACCACCTATGTTCCGTTCATTAATGTTGTTTATTAATGAACCAAAATTAATGTTCCATTAATCCTACGAGCATTGTGGTTATGAAACAAAAGGATCATGTCAATAAATTTTATTCGTTTATAGCCCGACATTATACTGTACTCCCACCATCATCCGATCAATGGTTGAGAAAGAATAAAATAACTCATTTTGTTTTTTTAGTCCAAAAATTAACTTTTTTGTATGAAAATTTCTAGATGATGTTATGATTTTCCTAAGTGAATATCAGTGCGAAGAATTAAATAGTACTCTCAGATTTTTGATCTGACCACCAGTTCAAGAGATAGATATCCCTGCTCGCACGATTACTAAACGTACCTTAAAAAATGTCAAAAAAATTGTTAACAGCCACCCTCTACTCGTGCCTATCAAGGAAAGGCACTTCCAGAGGGGAACACACCTTCACGAGCTCAACAATACTCTCATATTTCCTATCTGAATTATCGTTTAAGAGTTATAATGATTTTACAAAAAAATAATTGTTGCTTAATTATTTTATTTACTACAAAAAACAAACTTCTACTGTTGGCCCGCGGCGGCTAATGTTAGGATCTGCCTAAATAAAAATAACCTCATGAGTTTAGAAATGGTCTCAGATTTTTAATTTGAGTTACCATTCGTTAGTTAGAAGAATTTGAAAAATAATATATTTTTATTTAATTATTTTTTTTATAGTTATTCCATTTTCTGTATTTCTCACTAGTGGCATGTGCCGACTAAACTCTAGTCACTCATAGGGTGAACCCACCATTTTGAACACAATGGATCCCTCATATTTCTAATCCAGGTACCCATTTTAGTGTTTTTCCACTTTTTTAGGAAAACTACTCATTCACGCGATCTAAATCTTATCATTTTTCAACAGATCATTCTAGGCACTCTGGGCCTTGGAATCACTTTTCGTCAATTTTTTCAGTATCATAACAATTACATATAATTTGAAAAATTATATGGAATTTCCTGGTCTTTAAAAAACTAAATATATTTGATGTATTCTATTACACACAACACCGAGTTTTAACGAACTGTTTAAAACTTTTAATATTATTATTTATAAAAGGCCATTATTACTATGTAGTTAAACATTGAATAATGAAATTGAAAAATATATTAAATATTAAATATAATGGTTTTATATAAATATATCAAATTGATAAAAATTCTTAATATTTGATAATTTCTATATATGATTTAAAAATAATGTTTTCCAAAAAAATGTTTTTATTCAGTGTCGGTACAATAATAAAATTAATTGTTGAAAATTTTATAAAATTAATTTGATAAACTGGATTTTATTTTTTAAATTATTATATCAAAACAATTAGAGTAAATTTTTTAATTTTTCTAAAAAGATTAATTTTTCAACGAATAGTGAAAAATACTGGTTTATATTGAATTTTTTATTTTCATTTAAAGAATAAATATAGTTAATTTTTGTTTTAAAATTGGTTTAAAAGTAAAATTAATTTAATAATACATCATTTAATCCGATATATATTAAATTTTATTCATTTTCCTATTGAATTCGGATATAAAATCATTTTAAACATTAGAACAGTTTCTCTTTGGAAAAACGTTATGGTAAAAATGTGTTTACTGGGGGTTAAACTAAAAAGATAAGGGTTAAAAAACATCCAAAACATTTCAAGAACTGATTTTCTGGATTTATTTAGACCATATCACTTCAATTATCTATAATGGTTCATTTATTAGGCTTTTTTATGAGAAAAATGTGTGTAAAACGTTTTTTTTCAAAAAAATTACAAGTGTCCAATCTACTATTCACACTTCCAAATCCCTTTGGATCTACCAAGAACATTAAAAATCACATCCTTAATTACAAAATCCCATCTTAAAATCCTTATTTTATTCATAAATACTAACTATTAATTCTTATTGTACAATCCAAAATAATTTTTCTGCAGAAAAGGAGGTTTGATTGTATACATCGGATGTTGAGACTTAAGGTAGGGTATTTTCGTCTCACATTTAACTTATATGAGAAACATTTTATATTCATGAAATATTAATTTTATGTGGAGAATATCTTTCCTATGAATGAATTTTATTATTATTATATTTGAAATTATAGAGAGTTATATATCTAGTTGAGGATCTATCTTTCAAGAGGTTTACAATTCAAATGTTACTAAAGCGTTAAGGGATTTCTGTCCCAATTTTCCTTCATTGAGAGATATGTTATGTTATGAAACAATATTATTTTATGAGGTTTATATTTCTCTTATTTGAAATATAATATCCTGAATTTATTTATTATAATGATATTTTAAGTTTCATTTAATGGTATTTCTTCATGGTGCATACAATTCAAAGTTACTTTAGTGGTAAATATTTTAGGTTACACTCACATTTTTTATCATCATTATTTAGGATTATGTTTTAAATTATAAAATATTATTATCCAAATTTCATGTAACAAATTAATGTTATTCTTATCTATCTATTTCATGAGAATACATTTTTTTCTATTGATTTTACTCTCTTTATATACACAACAGTTCGAAAGAATGTTTTTAATAAAATAGCCTTTATTTATCAATTAGGTTAATGTCTCATTTTTTATCCAAAAATATTTTTTAAAAATAGTTTTCATATTTTTTATCATTTTGAAAATTAATTATCAAATTAATTTTTATCCAAGTTGTATTTTTTGAAATATATTGAAATGAATATTCATGTCATTTTCCAAACAAATCCCTTTTGGATTTTAATGAAAATGTGAAAGGAATCAAGGTTTTATCATATATGAAATGAATGTAATTATCTTCAATTATGACCAATCATTTATTTTAGGATTTATTTATAATATTCTTGGTTTATTTTCAATGAACATGTTTTTATAAATTTTTTATCCTTTAAAAAGAGTTTTTTAATGTGGAAAAGATATATTCATCATGAAATGTTTTAAATGATCTTCAAAAATAGTTTTCAATATAATATGGAATCTGGTGGTTTTAACTGTGTCTTACTGGATATATTATTAAAGGATACCATTTTAATTATTTCTCTAAATGGTTTATGTTTATGATGGCATGATGTATGTGAAACGTTTCTCTTTTCCATAGTTTATGATATGATGAAATGTTTATGAAACCCAATTCATTTCATGGTTTATATTATTATGAATTTTTTATGATCTTATGAAAACATACATATAGCTTTCATTAAGTGATGGGTGGGACCCATATCTACCTCAAATGCAATGCGTAAATATTTATTTCTCATGAGATAGAAAAGACTGAAATGTAGAGTGAACCCAGTTCAGTAAGGGAATTTTTATATTTTGATCATCTTGGGGGTGAACCTTGACTACTATGATGTTTTAGGGAGTGAATCCATTCCTCTAGGATATCCTGGGTAGTGGTCCTTGAATACTAATGAAATTAGTTTCTATTCTTATATGTATTCAACAATTCTATGTCATATTCCAATGGTGTGCTCTCATGGATCGTGTTATTTTATTTCCTTATTATTAATGTCTTATGAAATTAAATTCTTAATTATATGAGTCAATATTTTGATCTCTAATATGTAGGGTGTGGTTTTCATATGTTATGCTCATGTTCTCATACCCATATTCTCAGGTTATGCTTAGGTATCTCCCTTATTTACCATTACTAAGAATCTGAGCTCACCCTTTCTTATGTTTCCATTCCCTAGGATATTAAGAAATTTATTTTGTGTGATATTGAAAATAAGTGTTATTGTTATTATGAACTTATTGGGTGATTATGTAGTTCACGTATGAACTAGTTGTTTGTGTTTACATTTTTTCTATTTCCCTATACCTTTATGATCATCTAAAATGTGCTTTCTTAATGTAATGAATGATTATCTAAAATGATGTAATATTTATGTATGAAAATATTGGGATTATATAAATTCTATTTAAAAATATTTTTAGTTATCCTTTAGAAACTATTATGAGAAAACCCTAGCAAGGTATCAAAGGAAATGTATAAGTATAAGTCTAAGGATGAGTCAATGTATTGGAAAATATCCTGAAATTTTTGTTGATGATATAATTAGATATTTCAATGTAATTACAACCCTATATGGATACTAAATGTGGATGTGTCCCTTTGACTAATGTACCCATGGGTAATAAATCCAAAAATTGTGAATTCATATGGACTCAATCATCACATGGTGCATCAAAATGGGCCTCACTATACACCAACTTTAACACTCTCGAGGATTATGATATGCAAATTCAAAAATAGTTTATGAAACATCATGAAGAATTTAAATTAATGATTACTATTAGGGACATAGGATAAAACTATGGTTCCATAGATTAAAAATTAAGTTACATTATTTTGACATCCTATAATTAATTTTTGATTATTATGTGGTTCTCCATTATGATTATTATTTCTTAAACTATTATTTTTGGTTTTAGTAAATTGTTTTAACCTTATGAAACCTTGTTATACTGAGTGTAATTAAAAATGTAATGATTATCATCCTGAGAAGCCAAAAATTATGGGATATGGAGTGAAAAATATCATTATTATGATTATGAAACATTTTCAAGATATAAATCATGCTGAAATTCTAAAAGAGAATATATGGGGAAAACATTATTCTGATTCCTTTTATGAGTAAATGTAAACATTAATTTAGTGGATATACTTATCATATAGTAGTTGAGAAATAGAACAGTATCATTTGAAATATATGTTGTGTTCCCAAATGTTCAAAAGGTGAAAAAATCATTTTTATTTTCTATAATTTGGAATATGAAGAATATCAATAATGTATTATCATAAAAAATACAATGTAACATTATAAAATAGATTCAATGGATCTTAATGAGTTTTAGAACTAATTTTTTTAATACATAATTTCCTTATATTATTCAATTGAATGTGGAGAAGGATTTCCTTAATCTAAATGAAAAATATGATTAATCTGTGTGTACCTATATGGAAATTCTTACAAGACCTTAGAGGTATGATTTAATTATTATAAACCAATCTAAATATAAGGTTAAATGATTCCTTTGTGGTTTAAAACAATTTAATTGAAGGGTGTTATCCATATAATACTTCAATACCTATTAATATATAATTTGTTGTACTATAATTGTGGAAATATAGGTTAGATTTATGTATCAATCCCATGATTTTTATAATAATTGAAAAATGGAATTTAATTAAAAATATAAAAACCATCGAGAGAATAATATGAGCTTCCATTTATGCTCAATGTTGGGGAAGAAACATGGTAGAAATTTTATTAAGGGGACTAGTGAATTTTTTATGTTTGGAAGGGAATGTCATAGTGAAATTGAATGTCGATGTGATGGGAATCAATTTTTTAGTGAGGAAAATAGAGTGAAATCCCAACAAAATGAACCACCTACACACTAATGTTTGAAAGGCATAGAGTATGGTAATTATTCTAACCATCTCCCAAATCTAATAGATAATGATGATGATTGATTTCGAAAACGTCTCATACTAAGAGAGAAAGGTAAATTTTAAGTGATCACTATTATTGAGAAGGGATCTGATAACAATGTGGTGAAATTTACAATTACCATCAACTCCATAACTACTAATTTATTATTTGACAATGTATCAACCCATCCTTTTATTTCTAATTAATATCATAAGAGTTTCAAGATTCCACCCAAATAATTAGATTTATAATTATCTTTGAAACCCCCTAATGTTATGACGATATCCTCTCAAGAATTTGATTCTTATTGTATTGAATTTTTTTATGTTTTTCTTCATGAAAATATTTTCATTCTTATGCTCGTTGAATTTGATTTTATCTTAAGCATGAATTTTCTTTATCAACATAAATCTCATTTCAATTACTAAGTATGGTAAGTCACATTTAATATTATAAACCAACCTATGATCATCTATAAGTATGAAAATAAATATGAATTTTTTAAGGAAATCAGATCAATTTTATAGATTTTTATTCCAATTAAAGGGGGGTTTTTATCTCATACAATTGAGGAGAAACTCAGAATTTAAGTTACGCCTACTGTTTGGGGATTTTTTATGTCCTTCCAAAATATTTTCCTATCCTTCAACCAAAATGTGAAGTTATTTTTTCAATAGAACTCAAACAAGATGTCACAACAATTTTAAAGACTCCCAAGAGAATTTATGTGATTGAGTTGTGAAAATTGAAAAAAAAAATTCCAAGAGAACATTGAAAAGGGATTAATTTGGCTACGTGTGTCACCTTGATGTAAATCTATTCGGTTTTTAAATATAATGATGGGTTGAAGATACTCTATGTTGATTATTAAGAGTTGGAAATGATCACGATCTACCACGTATTGATGAACTATTTGATCAACTGTGCAGAACAAAATACTTTTCCAGGATTGATCTTCATTCTGAATATCATCAATTGAGTTTCAAGAAGGCAGATGTACCCAAGAAAAATTCAATACAACTTATAGACACTATGAATATATAGTTATGTATTTTTACATTTCTAATTACACCACAATATTCACAGATTTAATAAATATATTCTTTAAAAATTACCATGATTAGTTTTTGGAGGTCTTTATAAAAGATATTATTATCTATTGAAAGAGTAGGGAAGATCATGATGGTAAATTGATAATTAATATAAATATCCTAAGTGCAAACTATATAAAAAATTAAATAGTTTTAATTTCAGATTTAAAATGTCTCATTTTTTGTCATATGATCTCAAAATATGGCATATTGGTAGATCCATTAACGAAAATGGCAGTTGATTATTGACCCAGATTAACCACAGTGAACTATATCTATAGTATTCTTAGTTTAACTTGATATTATTGATGGTTTGTGTAAAATGTATTGTGAATATATAATCCACTAACCCTATTAACTGGGATGTGATCCATATTCCTTTAGATAGATGACTGTTTGAAAATTTTCAAACAACTGAATAGAAGTTTAATTAGCGCACATGTTTATATATTACCATTTAATTTAGAAGATTTTATAATTTATAGTGATTCATCAATGTTGGGTTCAAGATTTAATCATATAATGAATGATATGGTTATATCTTATGCCTCATGAAAATTAAATATTCCTAAGAAAATATACCCAACTCCTGATTTCGGGTTAACTGTAGTAATTTTTTCCTTAAATATAAGGATTCCATAACATTAGAGATAAAACTATGATATATATAACAATAAAAAAAATTAATGTATATATTGGAAAATAATGGGATGAATATGTGCTAGAGAAGATGGATATAGATTATTAATGACTATTAATACTCAATACATTACCATACTGATAAAGAGAACACAATGGTTGATTTCATGAGTCGAAATGATCATTTTACCTTATCCATGATGTGGATCACAAAAGATCCAATATTTCAAGATTTACATTGTATGGATCTTAATATTTTTAAGGGGACACTTATTATATTTCTAAATTGAATGTTCATCCATCTATTCAAGCAAAGATTAAATAGGTTAAAAATAAAGATATAGTTCTACAAAAGAAGGTTTTAATGGTTCTTGAGTTTAACCGTGATCATGATGGAATGATTATGTTTTTGAACCATGAATATGTTTATTCTATAACATATGTTAAGAAATATTTGTTTATGAATCTAATAGTTATACAGTCTGGAATTACAAATATTATGAAAGATTAATTATGGTGGGATGATGTGAAGGAACATATCACAGAGTCTATATATCTATGAATGGTATGTCAGGAAGTTAAGTCTAAGAGAAAAACATCTTAGTGGATGTTATATATATTACCTTTACATATATTTAAATTGGAAAAATCACTATGATTTTTTTCATCGGGCTCCCCAAAATATCTTAATGGCATAATGCTATATTGGTTATAGTTCATCTCCATAAAAAGTAATCACACTTTATCACTATCATATAAGAATTATACCTTTATAATCGTATGAGAATGAACATTAAAAAAGTAGTAAGGTATCATGGAATACCACATTCCAGTATGTTGGATCAAGATCTCAGTTTTACCATGATTTTCTTGAGAATTTTTCAATAGGCTTTAGATATGGAGTTATGTTACATCACTACATATCATATTTAGAAATATGTTGAGTCTAAGAAAACAATTAAAACCATATAAGATATTTTGAGATCTTGTTTTATGGACTTCATATGTCGTTTCGATCAACACATTCCCCCAGTATAGTTTTAATTCAATAATAGCTTTCATCCAAGCATTCAAATGGATCCATACAAATCCATCTATGGAAATAATTTTAGTGCTCCAAAATTCTAAAATTATGTTGGATAATAAATGTTTTTGGGACTTAATATAGATAAAAAAATAGTATAAATGATAGATTCAGTTAACAACACATTAAGACAAATCAATGTTAGTAGAATATTTATCCAAACAATTTCTGATTTGTTATAGAATTTGATCTTGGTGACAAGTTGTTCTTGTGAAATTATCCATGGAATAAGGTAAGGGTATTTGGAAGGATTTCCACACTAAGAATTATGTATATTAGACCCTTTGAAATTCTTGATCAAGTTTGGATGGTTGCTAATTAGTTGGTGCTTCTTTTGAATCTATTTCAAGATCGTGATGTGTTTCAAAATATCTCTCTTGAAGAAGTGTATACTTGATATTTCACAAGTACTAAAATCAGAGATCATACCAATAGAGTAGGGTATTTTTTTTAATATAATCATCTAGAGGAAATTCTAGATCATTGCGATATTATTATAAAAAATAAAACCCTACCCCTAGTCAAATATGTTTGGTCAAATCACTAGTATGATGAAACTATATGGGAACCTGGGGAAATGATAAGGTAAAAGTATCCTCATTTTCTTATATCACTTTGATTAATTATTAGAAATAAATTCATTTTAAGGGGGATATAAATTAACACCCCATGGTTTTATAAATATATTTTCTTTGATTAAATTTTATTCCATTAATGGCATGCATTACACACAACACCAAGTTTTATCAAACCGCTAAGAAATAATTAATATTATTATGTAAATAATACATTGATTACCTAGCCATTAAAAGAGGGGAAATGAAATGAAAAAAAATAATTATTAAGAAAAATTGTTTTATATAAAGAAAAAATATTGATATGAAATACTTAATTTTTTATAAAGACATTATATATTTTAAAATTACAATTTTCTCAAAAAGAATTATTACCTTTTGTGAACATTAATAAATATAATTTTTTTAAATTTTTGATTATTTTTTTGGTAAAAGAATATTATTTTTTTAATTCATAATTTAATAATTATATTAGTGTAATTTTTTTGATTTATCTGAAAAGATAAATTTTTTTAGTGAATAGTGGAAATACTAGTTTTTTTAAACTGCTTTATTGTTTATAGAATTAATAAGGTTAATTTATATAATTAAATGGGTTTAAAAGTTATATTACATCAATTATATATTAATTAATCAAATTTAGTTAATTTTAATCATTTACATAGTGAATTTTTATATAAAAACATTTAATACTTTTGAACATTTTCTCATTGGAACACAATTTCCTCATCGTGTCTGCAGGTTTAATTATAAATTAACTTTTTTAAATAATGTAGAATGAATTTTTAAAATAGGATTCCGTATTTTTAATAACAATAATTTATATTATCTAATAATTTCATCATATTTCATACCATATGTAATAGTAAAAAATTAAAAAAAATTATTATGGTTAAGTTAAAAATAGTTTTACTTGTTTTTTTACTAAAAAGGTAAGGGTTCCAAACTACTCAAAACATATCCAACACCCATTGCATAGAAAAATTTAGAAATTATACAATAAATTAAGAAATAGATCATAATATTTAGACATTATATATTCAATATTTGTTACCATGTATTTATAGAACCATTGAATTTTTTTAGTATTTTTTTAAAAATAAATATTCATAGTGTTTTCTAAACAATTCTCATTTGTATTTCACAGAAAATTTAAAGGGAATAATTATTATAAAATGTAAGACATGAAAATAATTCTCTACCATTAGGACCAATAATTGGTTAGAATATTCATTTATCATAAAAAATTATATTCAAATAAATAGATTTTGAAAATATATATATATTTTATAATGTGCATTTTCAATGTGGGAATGATATTTTCATGAAGAAATATTTTAAATGATGTTCCAAAATCATTTTCCATAGAATATGCCATCCATTATTGTTACCTATGCCTACCAGGGGTATGATCAAATGATATCATTCTTATTCATTATGTGAATGTATAATATTTATTATGGCATTATTTTTATGAAACCTATCATTTTTCTACAGGTTGTGATATGATGAAATGTTTATAAAACCCATTTCATTTCATTGGTTATGATATGATGAATGTTTTATTATCTTATTAAAAACATAAAAATGACATTAATTATATAATGGATATGACCTATATATCCCTACAATTCATTAGGTAATTATTTATAACTCATATTATAAACTATCCTCGAATTGGGAGTGAACCTATTTCAGTAAGGTATTTTTCTATTGTGATGGTATTGAGAGTGAAACTTCAATAGTATTATAGTTTAGGGAGCAAAACAATTCCACTATTATTATATAATCCTAAACCCAAAAACATGGATCTAGTATTTACTACCATTAAATTTTCTTTATTACAAGTAATTAATTCCCGAAGGACCAATCAATTTAGTAGTTTTGTTAAACAGGATATATACATGAGTCTTGTGTTACAAATGAATAGAATAATTTAAACATATTTTTTTTATATTTTGAGGATAAATTTATTCCATCTAGAGTATACTTACATATCTTTCTTAATATAATTATTTCATTCTTGTGTAAAGGAAGCATAATAAGGGCGATCTCAAACATTTATTAAGGTTAAAATGCAGCCAAATCAATAATGAATGAATGATAATAATCAAACAAGAAGGTAAATAAATTGAAACATGTTCTATTAAAATAACAAGATATGGAAAAATACATTCGAAAAGGTATGAAAATGAAAATACATATTGTTTAATCGGTAAGCTTGGAATTAAACGAAATTAAGGACATGTCGATAAAAAATTAATTGATAAAGAATAACTGATTCAAAATGAATGAAGTGTTTAATTATTAGATTTCATGTATAAGGCACATAAAATCCTCTAATGTCAAGATCCTTCCCCGGGATAGTTTAAAACTATGGGTGAAAAAACTGTCTATTCTACCTAGAAACATACTCGAAGGGTTTTTTGTTATAAATTCCATCTAATGATACTACAGATGCATCGAGGAGCTTTAATTAACTCAATACAAAAAATACTATAATTTAGGAACATTTTTTAGCGATGTTTTCTAGAAACATCACTAATTTAGCATCATTTTTAGAGAAACATCGCTAATTTAGTGACTCTTTTCACAAAATTTATCTAATTTAGAGATGATTTTTACAAAACGTTGCTAATTTAGATACACTTGTAAATGAACTTCTCTCAAAAATATATATTTATATAGCTCATTTTCCCACATCAATGTAAATATATATTTTGACATATATATATATATATATAAACACTCTAACACACACACATATATAAATATATATATATACATTTATATTTATATATAAAAACAAATATATATTTTAAATTCACTCATTTTTTTAACAAATCATGGCTATTATAGTATCATTTTTACAAGTGTTTTAAAACATGGATAATTATATATTTATATGAACACAAACACACAGATATATATATATATAAACATATATATCTATATATGTAATATAAACTTATATATATTAATATAAACATATGATATATATGAAATATAATCATATAAGATATAAAAAATTATAAACACATGATATAAATAAAATATAACAATATAATATATATAAAATATAAACATATATATATAATAAAAAATATAAACATATATATAATATAAAAAATAAATAAATTGAATATATATATATATATAATATAATTATATATAAGTTTATATAAAACATAAATTCATTTGTAAAATATAAACAAATATATATAATATAAATTCATATATAAATACATAAAATATAAACACACACATAAATATTTTAATATATTTATATTATTATAAAAAATATATTTATTTTATAAATATTTTAAAATATAAACATATAGATATATAAACACGCGCAAATATATATATATGGGTATACATAAAAAAACATGTAAAATATAAACGTATATATAATCATAAAATATAAAATATAAAATCATATATATATAAACATAAAATATAAAGTATAAACACATATATATATATATCATTATATAAAATTATCTATGTATAACATATTAATTTTTAAAATAATATACCATATAAACATATACATATACATGAAATATAATATATATATATATATATTAATATATGTATACTAATATATAAAATTATATATATATAATACATTAATCTATTAATGTGGTTTAATTTATGTATATATATAAACAATATAATACAATTTTGTATTTATAAAATATTTAGGTTAGTTGGTAATATTGTTGGTGCATGATGTGAAAGGATGTGGGTTCTAATTCTTCCACATACGACATTTTTTATAGGAGGAGACAACGTAGATCTGGACAACAGAATTGGCATGGAGGTGGAAGGGATGGTGGGTAATGGGAGGGGGTTGGTTGAGGGAGTATAGGGCATAGTCTGGGGAGGCGAGGCAGGATTGAACAGAGGGAAGAGGGTAGGGCAGGTGGAATGAGGTGGGGAAAGGTGTTTGGAATGAGAGCGGGGCATGTCATGGCAGAGGGAATGGGAGGGATACAGGGGGATAGGATTTAGTGGGAATGGGAAAGGGAAGAGGGAATTGGAGTGGGGTGGGAACATGAGGGTGTTGGATGTGATGGAGTGGATAGGGTAGAGGGAGGAGGGAGGAGGAGCGTACAGGGGGCATCGCTGGTGGTGATTGAGGTGGACGGGTGGGGAAGAGGATGAAGGGTTATAGTATAGGCGGTTCAGCAGGGATTGATGGGAATATGAGGGGTGGGATGTAGTTATATAGAGGGTAAAAAAATTATACTAAAAATTCAAAATTTTGAAAACTAAAAATAAAAAAATTACCCGATTAAAAAATAAAATATTTCAAAAAAACATAATGATGTTTCACAATAATGTCAGAAAATGAAAACACGTTATAAATTTTTAATTACTAACATTTAAAACAAACATCAGAAAAAGAGGTGTTTCTAAATAGCGACATTTACAAACATTGCTATTTTAATGATGTTCATTTACCAACATTTCTCAATAATTTCTGTAAATGAGGTGTCTCTAAATAGTGATTTATATAAAAGCCACCAATTTAGAAACATTTATATGCATCTCCAATTACTGATTTTTTTAATAATCTCTAAATTTGTATCTTTTATAAACATCCCTAATTTAGCGACACAACATTTAATGACGCTTTTGATAAATGTCATTAAATTAATTAGAAACACTTAAAATCTTAACTAATGTAAAAAAATGTTGTCAATTGTAATTTTTTTTGTTATCGGTCCCCAACCCATAGTTAATTCCAAAAACAATCTCTAACCCATGTATTTTGTGTCGTAATCATTATACATATTGATTAAACAATATACCTTATCAAATATCTATACTGAATGAAGAATAAAAATTTATCAATATTTCCTAAAAAAATAAATTTA
Source organism: Viscum album (assembly GCA_963277665.1). Classification (NCBI taxonomy): domain Eukaryota; kingdom Viridiplantae; phylum Streptophyta; class Magnoliopsida; order Santalales; family Viscaceae; genus Viscum; species Viscum album. The sequence continues at coordinate 2,083,559,935 of OY728165.1, read as the reverse complement.
TTGTCAAAGTAGACACCATAGGTGAAATGTTCCATATTTTAGGCAATAGTAATATCCAGGATAAATGATTTGGATATTTAGGGTAAATTCAATGTTACATGATCATAGAAAATTGAATATTTAAAGGGGACTAAAAGGACTCACAGAAGTTAATGTGAATATTATCCTTGGAAAAATCAATAATAAACCAACTAGAGGAAGAATAAATATGGTTTCAATATATTATATCCCATGTGGATTAGAAATAAAGGGGTTATTTTATTGATGAATAGAAATACAATAAAAAGATCTTATAAAAACATTCATCTATTTTCAAATTACTTTAATGAAACATTTTTTAAAATTAAATATTTTTCTCAGGAAAATAAATCTTCTATGAAAGTAAAATGGTGTAATTCATACATTCCATATGAGGTAAAAATAACATTCCTTATGCATAGTAAATGGTTAGAAAATGAAATATTAGAAAATCAACAAGAATATTCATTACAAAACATGGGTAAAATAAAAAAAGATTAAAAATGTATTTAATAAATATTTTTAAAAATGTAAAAAAAATTTAATAAAATATTTATTTTATAAGAAAATAGTTTCTCAAACTAAAGATAGAAATAAAGTCGAGTTTCCATGAAACATTTTATAAAACATTATGAGTACTAAAGAGTGGAAAATCCATAATAATACTTGAAAAAGGTATTTAGTTACCATAATAGAGTAAAATTAAATGCATTATATAACAATTTTCATATATTTTACTTTAATGGAAATCAAAGAGCGTTAAAATTATTCTTGAGGAAAATAATCTATAAAAATTCCAAAGTGTCCCATAGAGCTTTAAAACACTGGAATCATAATATCAATGAAGACATTACATTAAATGAAAATTATAGTATCATTAAAATAAATATATTAATTATATAATATGTTAATAGGTTTTATATACATTATCTAAAATAAACTAGGTGTATAAAAAAAATAAGTCTCAATAGAATGTAAATTGATATGAAATCTCTTACCTTATGTTTACTTTTGGATGCTCCTCCTTCAAAAAAATTTATAATGGTTTTAATAGTTTAAATAATAAATTAAATAAGCATATTAATTTATATAATATCATATATTATCTTCTTATAATATATTATTACTATTTTGATAACAATATTCCATTATTTTCAATGTTTCAGGTGTAAATTTTCGTGTTTTTTGAATATGTTATAACTTGTTAATTTTTGTTCATGTTACTTAGACCATGATTCCTCCAACTCAAAAATTTAAATAATGATGTGATTATCATATATATATATCCACTAAATTTGTATTTATAATAATAGATAATATTTGGAGATAAGAAATGAAACACATAGTTTATGGGGATGGTAGGTTGTACATATGCATGAACGTTACCTATAATTATTTTTTGTAATAAAATATTTATAAGTTACTGATAAATATGTATATTATCACACCAGTATAATATTAATCTCCAATAATTCATATATTTTTATTAAATCATCTCTAATTAGTTCAATGTATTACATGAACGAATCACATCAATTTGAGGAGGTGGTAGTGCACATTCACAAACGATATCATAGTATTTACACAAAATAAAATGTATAGTGTTAAGTGATTTAAAATAATTAAATAAGAATAAATAAATATTAAATATCATATATATCATATATAAATATATTTTCGATCTTAATTTCCATTATGATAGTTAGTAAGGGAAAAACAAACAAGTTCACTTTATGAGGCGGTAGTTCGTTGTGCACAAGGATGGTATGTTCATTACCAATTAGATGGATATGTCCGTATGTGCAGGTATAAACCTTAAAATAAACGCATAAAAGTATATTTAGGTAAATTATATTTTTATATAATCATTGAGTAATAATATTTTATGTGGTTAAGAAATGTAATAAATCAAACGTTCTTGAGGAAAGATGTTACCTCTTCTTTGGGTAACTCTTTTTGATTTTCACCAAAGGCTTCCTTGGATGGATTTATGACCAAGTTTAGGCTTCTAGGATAAGGGGAGATATATTTAGTATATATTTCAGTAGATATTTTTTATCTAATGCGGGTTGATAGGTTTCATAATGTTGGAGCAAAGGAGGCCTTTTTATAGTGGAGGAGTGGAACTCTTATGAATTATGGAAAAGTGAATTTCATCCATGTTTTTTCTATTGAAGGTGGTTCAAATAAAGTTAAAAATTATATAAAATGTAATATAGGTTATAAATATTATCATACAATGGATTTTGCACAAATTTCTATGTCATTTTGTAATATATATTTAATTTTTAGTACCTTATTAAGCATTATTTCTCCATTATTTTTGTAATTAATTTTAATAACATTCACTAATAGTTTTGGTCAAAAATAAAGTTTATCAAAATAGAAATTATAAATTATTCTTATTACAAATATGGAATCCATATTTTAAAATTTAAATAAAATATGTTTCAAAAATTAATTTAAATTTAATCTCGTAGATGGAACAACAATGGACGTTTTTAATGTAAAAACGTTCAATATTATTCTAGGTTTTCTTATTGAATTTAATGGGAAATTGATTCCAATGAGATAAATTGAATTAATAAAAAAATTCATATAATTAAACATGAAAAATAATTTTAAAAATTATTAAAACTTATAAATAAATTAGATGATAATGAAGTTTGGAATTTAAATTTTGTATTTTTCATTATCAATTAAAAACAATACTACATGAAACAATACCAAAAAAAATAACCCTATCCAAATTTTTATGTCTTTATTATAAATACTAGCTTTATTTTGACATTTAATTTCTATAAAATATCTAAAATTGTATTTAAAATAGGGTCTCTATTAAAAGGAGGTAAAAGTTCGGTATAAAAAATATAGTATTTTATTCCTAAAATTGGGTTCGTTATTATCTTATGCCTATGAAATCTACTAAATGAATATAAAAAATATTTTATTGAACATAATATATATATATATATATAATTAATATAACTCACTAATTTTAATTAATTTGATTTATGATGATAAAACAACTTTGTAGTGAAAAAAAGTTTTTATAAAAACATTCCCTTTATATTAAATTAGTTCTTATATTTATTTCTAATGAATCAGAAACCATTGGAATCCATTCAAAATAGTTTAAACCATATAATTTAATAAGATATTTAACCATATTCATAACATTAAATTTATATACTATTTTATATCTTATTATATTAAATAATAATTTATTAATAATATATTATTGGTAAGTCAAACCCGATCATGCGTGTAATGCAATCCATCAAATAAAATTATTGTTGTGTGCTACGTATGCCAACTCATTTTTATGTTCATTTAAAGAAATAAAATATATTTAATTTATTTATAATAGTAAATATATTATAAATTCTAGGGATATTATACTCCCTTACGTGTATGGTGTTGCTTTATATCGAATAAAATGTTCATACTTTAGATTTTTTAGGTGTTAAATTCTCCCTATCTTTATTAAATTGTTTCCTCGTAATTTAAAATTCCCCTTTATAATATAATTTTTTTGATATTTCTTATGTTGAAATCCCACATCGATTTAAGGTTTGTAATAAATCCTCTTAAAATGAGAGAATATGATGTACAAAAGTCTCATTGAATAACATATAACTTGGTCTCTAAACAGGATATCATTAGTGGAAAGTAGAGATATGTAATTAGAGGAAATCTGTAAATATATCATGGGATTTATTGAGTTATTCAATCAAAAAAATTTGAATGATAAATAAATTTTGGATGGATTCAAAGCTATAAATCATTTTTGATTTGTAAGACAATCAGTTCATAAAAAATTAATGTATTAGGAAAAAAATTTATATCCTTCTCCTCATGTTGATGAATTAATTTAATACCTAAGAGTGTAATCTAATTTACTTGTATGATACTTTTTTATTTCATTTGAACAATTATATTTTCGGTTTGTTCTTTAATCAAATTCTAATTCATCCAGTAATTAATGAAATATATTTCCAAAAATTAACTTTTGATGCATAAAGTTGTAAAATAATATTTAAATGAATCTTAAGGCCTATTAAAGAGTGTCAATTATAACTATTTGTCTTTACCTATTTTCAAATGTTAATATGGTAAAGAAATAGATCTCTGAACATTAAATGTTACACTATTGGTTCGTCATTAAGGTTTATTCATCAAACTATTTAACTAATAACAATGAAATAATAAACAAGACATTGCATAGGTTAGTGGCTAGTGTGAAGCCCTAATCGGCTATCAGTCATGGGTTTAAGAACTCAAACCTTGAGGAAATTTATTGGTTTTTACCCTAAATATAGTTTTTCCTCTTCTAAAAACTAATTAATGTAATTTTAATAATAAATATAAAGTACATCCTTGATATTATGTTAATCGATAAATAGCCTTTTAACTATGTTTTTTAATATAAACCTAATAAATAAACACTTCATCATTATATTTCAACTTATTTATTTACATGGTCAATGTTTTAACATTTATAAGATGGAATTTACTTAAACCAAAAAACATCATGTAATTATCAATTATCATATTGTAAAAAACATCTAATCATTTTTAAGATGTCTAAATCTTGTTAAATTATTTTAAATATTAAGACACATCTTTTATAACCAATGTCATTAATTTTCATTATCAATACTAACACATTATAATGGTTTGTAAAGAAATGTGAATTATCCTTAATGTATCCGTCATTATTTAGAAATCCGGTTTGCATAAAGGCATTCTTCATGTACTAGGTTACATGGAGTAAGGATCAACACACCTTATTAGAGTTCTTAACCCTAGGTATATCTTTTCCAGAACCACATCCACTTGTAGTATCCTAAAAGGGATATATTTCTAGAAAGACACACATAATATCTACCCTACCAAGATTATGGGATGTTCTTCTATACTTATCCTAAAATTAGACCTTATAGTTGTCATCTCTATTATATGTTTTCTAAATATATTTCCCGCTGATTCTAATAAACTTCCTCAAACACCAACTATAGCGACCCGACCCTAGAAACACATAGCCGGTGTATACTAGCTTTACATTAGCATGATTACAAGAAATAAAATCCTGAAGGACCAATTAGTTTAGTAGTCATTATAAACTATATACATACATGAGTCTTTTATTTTAAATGAATATGGTAATGACAATATTACTATTTTCTTTTGATGATAGTTTTTTTCCATCATGTATATCTTTACATATAATTCTTAGTATACTACTTGGATTCATATGGATAGGAAATATAATAAGGGTTAACTCAAATGATTAGTAAGAGAAAAGTATAGCGGAGTCAATAATAAATAAATGAGAATAATCAAAGATTAATGTAAATAAATGTTAACACATTCCATTAAAATAACTAGATAATGAAAAAATAAATAGATCAAGGTAAGAAAATGAAAACACATGTTGTTTATTAAAAAATCATGGAATGAAATGAAACCATTGATATGAAAATGAAAAATCTAATAGATAAATAATAAATAATTCTAAATTAAGTAAATGGTTAATTATTGGAAGTCATGTATAAGGCACAGGAAAACCTCTACTGTCATGATTAATCCTCTATATATTTTAAAACTATGGATAAAAACCTATCTATTATACTTCAAAACAAACATGAAGGGGTTTTCACCAACTAATTTCATCTCATGGGACTACATATGCTTCATGGTGATTACATTATCCAGTCCCCATCCCATAGGTAATTACTTAAAAAGTCACCATCCAATTTATTTCATTTCATAATCATTCCTCAAATTGAATATGGAAATATGCCTTATCAAATAATAGTATTGAATAAAGAATGTGGATTTAGAAATATTACCCCAAATAATCAAATTACTATCAAAGTAGACACAAAATTTGAAACATTATATGGTTTAGGAAATAGTAATATTCATGATAAAATATATGAATATTTACAAGAAATTCAATTTCAAATGATCATAGGAAATTAAATATTTCCAGGGGAATAAAAGGAATCAAGGAAGAGAATGTGAATACTATCCTTAGCCAAATTAATCATAAATCATTTAGTGGAATATTAACGATGTCATTAATAAAATATATCCAAAGAGGAGTATAAATAAATGGTTGTTGACATTGATTAATATAAATACTATAAAAATACCTCCTAACATCATTCATGTGGAAAATATAATTTTTTGAAAAAAAATTTGAAAAACATTTTCATTGAAAATTAATTTCTTAAAATATTTTGTTTAAAATTTATCCTTTTAAACATGAAAATTATTCTTCAAATAAATGACTGTGTTTAAATTCATACATGTCGTTTGAGGTAAAAATGAAAATTCCTTTTCCATGGTAAAATGTAAGAAAAAAGCATTGTTCAGAAAGTTACAAAAAGATTCCTTTGAAAAAGTGGGTAAAAAGGGTAAAAATGTTTTTACTAAATAATTTTTAAAGCATAAGAAAATTTAAAAAAATATTAATAAAACATGATTTTTTACAAGAAAAAAGTTTTTTAGGCTAATGAGATAAATGATGTTGGTTTTTATTTAAAACTTTTTCTAATATATTTTGAGTACCAAAGAGTGAAAAAGTGTTTCTAATACTTGAAAAAAAGTCAATAATAACCAGAGAAAGAAAAAATAAAAGGTATTATAGAACAACTATCATATAATTTCATTGAATGGAAATGAAATATCATTAAAATTATTCTTTAGGAAAATAATCTATAAACATTCCAAAGTGTCCCATACAAATTTGAAACATTTGTATCATAATATCCTTGAATAAATAACATAAAATGAAAATTATAATATCACAAAAATAAATATATTCATGATATAACATTTTAATGATCATTATCTACACCGTATTAAATAAACTAGGTTCATAAAAATAAATAATTCTCAATGGAATGTAAATTGAGATGAAATCTCTTACAGTGCATTTCCTTTTGGGTGATTATTATATATAATCGTGTATTATGTTTATAATATTTTTAATAACTTATTAAATAACCATATTCATGTTTATAGTATAATATAATATCTTCTTATAATTTCTTATTACGTGTTTTATAACAATCATGAATTATTTTCACCATTTTTTGTGTTAATTTCCTAGTTAGTTGAGTATGTTTTAACTTGTTACTTGTTGTTCATATTTCACATCTCAAGATTTCATCATCTATATAATGTAAATAATTTTTTAATTTTCATATATATTAATTAAATATGTATTTATAATAATCCATAAAATTTAGAGATAGGAAATTTAATGCACTGTTCATAGAGGTGGTACGCCATATGTACCCATAAACGCTTATTTCATTTATATTTCAAATTAAAAGAGTGATAAGAAAATGATAAATATTTATATTATAACTCAATTTTAATATTAATTTCCCATATTTTTCATATATTTATTAATATCAACCATAATAAGTACTTTTTATTTCGTGAAAAAAAATCACATCACTTTGAGGAGGCGGTAGTCCTCACTTCCACAAAAGATATTATCGTATTTACACAAAATGGAAAGTAAAATGGTATTGTTTTAAAAGAATTAAATAAGAATAAATACATAATAAATAACATATATATCCTCTATGAATATATTTTTAATCAAAATTTTCACCGTTATAGGTATTAATTGAAAAACGAACAACTTCTCCTTGTGAGGCGGCAATTCTCTATACAAAAGAACTATAAATTCATTACCCATTATGTAGATGTGTTTGTAATTTATGGTTGAACCCAAAACAAAAAATATCAAATTATATTTAATATACTATTGTTTTTATATAATCATTTGATATTAATATTTTAGGTGGTGGAGAAATGGAATTAAACTAAAGATCTTGAGGAAATATTTTACCTCTTCTTTCGGTAACTCCTATTTATATGAACCAAAGGATTCCTTGTATAGATTTCCTCAAAAGGGGAGGATTATAAGATTATGTTAAAGATTTTGAGGATCTATTTGGTAATATATTTTTCTATCTAATGTTTCTTTAGAGGTGTGAGGAAGTTAGAGTATAGGAGGTCTTTTATGGTGGAGGACTAGAACTCTTGTAAATTCTCAAAAAGGGAGTTATATCCGCATTTTTCCTATTAAAAGTGGTTCAAATAATTGTATAAATTGGATCCAATGTAGGATATTGTCTAAATATGACCATAAAATGTATTATTTATGAGTTTATTGTTCATTTAGTATCTTAATATTAATGTTCATCCCCTTGATAAATTTGATTTCACCTTAATCGTTGTAATTAATTTGAACCACATTCACAAATTTTTTAGGTATGAAAACTATGTTCACCATATTATAAAATATTTATATTTCTTATTCCAAATATAGAATCCATTATTCCAAATTCCAATCACAGAAGTGGAAAATATTAATTTAAATTTAATCCCATAGACCGGATGATAATGTGGGTTTTTAAAGAAACAATGTTCAAAAGTTTCCTAGGTTTTCAAATCCAATGTGAATATAAAATTGAATACAATGACATATGTTGTATTAATTAATAAAAACTGATATAATTAAACTTTAAAATCAATTTAAAATATATTTAATCATATAAATAAATTATATGAAAAATCATTTTTTTATTATAATTTATTATTTTTTAATATTTATTAAAAAATAAAACTACACTGAAATATATCGAAAATTCACCATAAAATAATTTTTATATTTTAAATTCAAATAATAAGTTTGTTTTTAAATATAATATTTATAAAATTTCCAAAAAAATTATTTAAAATTTGTTCTCCTTTAAAAGGTGGTAAAAATTCCTTAATAAAAATATAGTATTTTATGTGTAAAATTGGGTTTTTTCATATCTTATCTGTATCAAATCCATTAGATGAATATGAAAAATATTTTATTAAATATAATATATATATATTAAATTAATATCAATAAATAATTTTAATTAATTAAATATATTAGGATAAAACTACTTTGAGACTATAAAAGAAATTTTCCAAAAAAATTGTCCCCTATTTTCAAATGGTTATTATATTAATTTTTAATTAATTTGTAAGAAATGAATTCCTTTAATATTTTTGTAAATCATATATTTTTATAACTTGGTTAACCCTATCGATAACCGCTAATTTAATATCTAGTTTATATCTTATTTTATTAAATAATAATATTTAATAATATATTGTTTTTTTGTAAAACTCTATATTGCGTGTAACACAAGTCATCAAAGAAACTATTTATTTTTTGTGTTGTAAACTAAATCTTTGTTGTTTTAATTTAGATCAATAAAATATATTTAACATTTTTAAAATATTAAACATATTAAAAATTCTTGGGTATATTATACTCTCTTGCGCGTTTGGTGTTGTGTTCTTTCAGATATAATGTTCCTACTTTAGATTTCCAAGATGTTACAATGATTACCATGGCAGTGAGCCTTTACTAATATGGAAATGATAGTTTATACATATGTGTATGAAACAATTATATTTATTATTAAAATGATATTCTCTCATGGATCATGGTATTTGGATTCATATCTTGTGAACTACCAATATTCAATACATGGCCCAATATTTTGATATTTGATATGAAGGGTATGGTTTTCATATATTTTGATCATGTTATCATGCCTTTATTCTCATGTTATGCTTACATATCTCCCTTTTTTTATCCTTACTATAAATTTTATCTTACCCGTTCTTATCCTTCTTTTACCTACGTTATGAACAAATGTACTTTGTTTGATATGTGGAGAAAGAGAGATAGTTATGAATAACTTATTGGGAGATGCTGCAGTTCACATGTGAAATAGTTATTTATGTTTCAATGTTTCAAAATTCATTATACCATTACAATCACTAGGTGTTTCTTTATTTAATATTTTTAATGTTCATCTAGAAATATGTAATACCAATGAATGAAAATCCAAGGTCTTTGTAATAAGGCTTAAACCAAACTGATACATTGTCCATTCAAGATCTTCTCTTTTCAATCCACAATCTATATGAAAACATAAATCAATATATCATCTGACTTGAGATCAATAGAGTTTGATAAAATAACATGGTCAGAATTAGGATTGTTCATATTTAATTTATATATATGAAAAATAGTTTTAAAATAAATAAATCATGATGGTATGGCCAACTGATAAGTTTCATAACCAATTTATTAAGTATCTCAAGAGGGAAACTGTAACATGTAAATAGTTTTCCTTTTATACCAAAGTAATGATTCCCTAACATTGTAGAGGTTACCAAGAAATCATTATGACCCACTTCAATTGATAAAGGTTGATTACAATGATCCATATATAATTTCTTATGACTTTGAGATATCCCAATCCTATTTCCAATAATACGGATCTTCTCTTTTGTATCGTGAAAATGTCTAGGTCCAATGAGTTAAGTCTATCCATATTTTAAACAATTATGTTGAGAATTAAAAATATGACACTAAAAGTTTCCAAAGGATCCATGTGAATTGATGGATTACAACTATTATTTTATGATAATTCCACTAATAGTTTATGGTCCTCCCATGAGGCTCCAAAATCAATTACATAATTTCTAAGATTATCATATAATATTTGGATAATCTATTTTTATCTTCCATATATTTGAGGAAAATAAGGTATCATAATGTTTAATCTAGTTTCAAGGGATTCCTAAAAGGATTTACAAAATTGAGATATAAACTCGGGGTACTGACTAGAAAAAATTGAAACTCAAACTCCAACATTTTTATATAATTATAAATGTAATGTTATGTAAAGTATTATTCCCTATTGAATTCATGAATAGGGATTAAGTGATATGAATTTTTATGCTAATAGAAAATCACCCGTATAGAATCATATATCCAGACTATTTTTGGTAGAATTATGAATGAAATCTATAGTTTTCCCATCCCAATAACACATAGGTATCGTTAAGGATTTATATATACTGAATGGCCATTGGTTCTCCACATTGACCTATTTATATTTGAGACAACATGAGAAAATCTCTATGTAATTAATTTTCATGCCATCCCACCAAAAAGTTTATCTCTTTAACTTATACATCTTCTGATTTTGTGGATGAACAAGTTATCTTAAATGGTGGTAGGAATAAATAATTTATTATTTATAAGTATAAGGAAATATAATATGATATCTAAAACACAACAAAAAATTCCCATATTACATCCATCACATAGTGGTCTCCCCACAATTATATTTTTACCACATAGTTATAAATTCAATACTATATATATTTTTATATTTAACATGGTGAAGAAAATCTGGATCAAGGGAAACAAGAAATAAAAATGAAATGTGACCTTTTTCAGGATGATCTATATGTATATCAGCTCTTACCAACTTCATATGTTGGGAAATAGTTTTCATGGACCAAGAAATATTGTAATCCATAATCTAGAACATGGTCTTCTTAAATGATAACTCATCCCAAAATTAGTCATGATGCATCTCAATAAACCACAATTCCTTATCATGAATCAATAAATGTAAAGATGGATGCCAATGTAACAAATATCATAGGATCATAATAAGATTTTTGGAACCCATCACTACATTAAAAATGAACATCTTTCCTTGTTAATGTTTTCATTAGGGATAAAATTCAAGAAATAACATGAATAATTAATAGATAATATCCTACAATGGTGAGGAAATATTGTATATCTAAAAAATCTCATAGGTGGTTGTAAAGAGATAAAAACAATTTCTTTCTTAGGATCTCTCGAGAACCCTCTTAGAAAAATGATGTGGCAAGGAAATATTCCTCTTATATCCAAAAAATATCACATTGAAAAATTATAATTAAGGAAGTTTCCCCAAAATATACCCAAATCTATGTTCCAGTATTGTTCATGATCATCATTAGTCAGAGAAAACACCCTAATTTCCTCAACAAATACAACTATAAATGAGTATAGATTTCGTTGAAATAGTGGTTTCGTCAATTCCATAAACAAAACATGTGAATTCTTACATTCAAAAGGAAAAATTACTTATTCATAATGACTATAAAAAATACAAAAATATACCTTCAAATTATCCCCCTTCCAGACTCTAATTTTATTGTAACCAGATTGTAAATAAATATTACAGAACTATGTGGCAGAACACAATTAATCAAACTTATCATAAATTCAATGAAGAGGATAAGAATTAATTATTATTACATGGTTGAATGTATGTTAATTCACATGAATTTTAAGAGTTATATATACATTATTTACAAAATGAACTAGTTCTACACATGGAGAAATGCTATGTCAAATGAACCTTTTTCTTCGGAACACTTAAAAATAAATTCTGAATTTACATAATTCCATTAGTTCCATACTATAATATGGAAGTTAAATGGTAATTTACCCTATTAAAAGATGAATCAAAAGTTATACTTATCTTTTAGGTGGAAACCTAGGGAAAATTTTGGGAAGGACTTTAAGAAATTGGTTGATTATGGTTGAAACATTTCTACATGTGACTGCATTAGTAGTTTCGAAATTAATTATTTCAAACTAGTAAGACATATTCCCAAGCACTGGTAATAATGGTCATCGTCTAATTTTTTTAACATTCCAATATTATTTAATGCGATGTGAAATTCTATATGATGATTTGAAATTAACATGTTAGGCATAATAGTCAATGAAAAAAAATAAAGGATATCAACCAATCTATTCCCAAAATTGGTTCATAGATACCCATCTCAAAAATAGATAAATCCCAAAAAAACTCAATCTCATTGATAGTTATAGTTCATGATACACATATAATGTCTCAACACTTTTATTATTTTAGAGTTGTTTAATGTTTCAATATATGAGGTGTCATTTCAAAATTCAAACAAATATGGTTCATAACATGAGAAACAATAAAATATTATGATTAAATAGTGTGAAAAATCATTCAAGATAGTAGAATTTAGGATAATCATTTCTTTCACCATTTAATGCCTAGATTTTTCCTTCCTGATCATATATTATACTAAATAAAATTTTTTACTTTCCCCAGGTTCATCCATTATTTGATGTTACGATTTTATTTCTTAAGGATTCATGGTTTTCCTATAATCACATTGGTTAACTTCGTTTTAGGGATGATTACTATTCGAATAAGATTGTCTAGTTAAAGCAGATTATATATGAGAAACCTGATATTTATTCTCATCAGCTAACATAGTATCACTACGACAATAATATTGTATACGTATCATCTGATTATAGTTGGTACGTGCTATAGACACCATAAATTGTGTTGCATACACATCTCCATAATTGAAGATGTATTTCCATGTGGTCAAACTCAAAATGTCCTCAACTAGGCTCAAAAAGTTCATAGTGTGACTCATAATTTCTAATATAGGTCAATGAATGTAGTAAAGGCATTGGCCCAAAGGACCAAGACTGAAACCCAAAACTGATTCCAAGAAGGGGTGCGGGGGTGTAACCCCCACGGTATGGAGCAATTATTGGGCTACATTCCAAAAGAGGCACCCAGGGTACCTGTGCCCAAACACCTGTGTGCCACCCTATTGGAGCTGAATGAAAGAATTATTTTGTCTAAGTCCCTAAAGAGGCACCCTATTTATGCCAAATCACTAGCGGTCTGCAAGTATAATTGGGCACCACCCATCCGGTGTGCAGCCACTTGCACCCAAAAAAGTTCGAGTGCAACCCACTGGCGTGCCCAAACTCCTTTTCCCCAAGGTCCTATTTTTTAATGTAAATAGACCCTTGTGGCCTTCATTTGGACAAATGAATTTTCTTGAAGCCTAATCACTACTCTTGTCACCATAGTGCTTCGCCCATGTCTTCCTAAACTTTCAATGTTGTTCTTCAACACCTTGAGTGGAGGATTTAAGGGGGGATCATTGGACTTAAGTAATTTTAGTGTTTGAAAACCATAACACTTTCATGGCTAAAGTGCCCAGCCCCCTAAATCAGAAATACTTGTGGACTACCTATAATTTTCATAAGAACTTTGGCACCCTACTTCTGGGATCTCCTGTGAATAATCTTGAAGTCTTGAGCCAAGTCTTTCCCATGTATTTTCATACGGGTTTTTTATCTCTTATGTGAATATCAGATCACCCAAGTCTACTTGCACGCCCATACTTGTGTACCCTTACCTAATCGAGATCCCCTCTTTGATTCACATACTCTATTCAATCAACAATACATAAAGCCTTCCTCAAATCCATTCAAGTCTAGGATTATTCTTTTTTGGATCCCTTTTCTGAAAGGGATTCTATTAAGACCTCCACAAAAACCTCATGACTTATAAAACCTCTAGGAATAACATATCAGTATGTCTTCTATTTGTATTTTTATATCCATATTCAAAGGATTCCCACATTTTATTTATAACGTAGTTAGGATCGGGGAATGACTTTGGGTTTGTATATCTATAGTCAGATGGACTATTCTCCTAGGAATAGTAATGGGATGTTCCTGGATTGGAGGAGGGTTGGGTCATGGCCTCTCCCTTCTCGAAGAGATGACCCGAAACCCCAGGTCTCTAGTAGGGAATGGTATGGTTCATGCCTACTTATCCTTTAAAAAAAGGATAAGTATCTCTCCCATACCAGGAACAATTTTAGGGTAACCATCTAGGCATAAGCCCCTATATTTTATTGCAGGAGGTAGCCTCATTGCTCCTAGTTTCTTCTTCTATGCCAAAGATCATAGGGGAGATGGGAACATGGTCTTCTGTTACCCTTTCCCTCTACCATTGTGCTTTTTCACCATCGGCATCACTCCTTTTGTAATCCCCTAACCTTTATCCATTCCTCCTTATATTGGACCCTCATCTAACATAAATAGAATAGAGGGAAGGGTCTTCACCTCATCCTCTTCCACGGTCGCCTCGTCCTTTCCCACTCTTGCCTCCATAGGTGCACCCCATTCCATCAGCAGAAGAAAAAAATTATGGATGGCTGTTTGGAATCCTTTACATTATCTTGTTTTTCTCACTGAGCATGACTCACGTTGTCTTAGATATTTGTCATTGTCACAACATCTTCATAATTGAAAAAACTACAAGAACTCTGATTCCCACCATAATCCTGATTCGTAGGAATCTTTTTCCGAGCTCGAGCTCACTAGATGTCCTCTTCATGAATCCAAACCTAATTCTCCAAAATTGGGCATCTTCCTTAAGAATAAGCCCTAAATTAATTCCTCAAACTACCAAGACATCATTTTCAAGAAGTAAGCCCAAACTCATTTATCTCAAAGGACTGTTCTATTCTATGAGACTTATCGAACTGCATGGGATTTGATTCCCATATATATGGGATATATAGGTAGCCTCCTTGAGGTTCAAACCCAATACCTTAAATCAACCCTGTTCTCCTTGGTCCATATTCCCAATAGGGTCTAATCCTACATGGAAACTCGTATCCTTTCCAATTTCATTGGGATTCTTCATCATAAGTCCCACACTATGTTTTGACTAATAACCTTCTACTTAGATGTCTATATTACATGACATTAAAATGTACAACTAGGTCTTTATCGCATGACCTTAAAAGTTATAATGTATCCCATTTCGTGGCACTGAACTACGTGGGTTATGATTCATTTTACAAGGATATGTAGGTATCCCATTTTGTGGGCATGATCCCAAGATCAAAAAAAAAACATTGTCTCCTTGGATGACAATAAATTTCTGAGTGCCCCACTAAATGTCTTAAAAACCAGTATCATCATATTGATGATTAGATAAATCTCCAAGTAGTATATGAGAGGATACCATCGATGGAGAACCTATAATACATATTTATATCTCCATTAATATAGATCCTAGAATATATATGGATGTTTTTAAGATTTTCACATACTAAATAAGTGATTGAAAATTACAAGGGATACTTATGATATACTTGGTTAATTAATAAGGATTCAAGAAAATATATTAAATTATAAAGAGTGTCTCAGAGTAGACAATAATTACGCCCAAAAGGGTGTGATGAGTCTGACCTCCCATCCTCCCAACTAATGCACATTCAAATGTATCGTGAAGTTCAAACTTAACGAATTCCAGCCATTGGAAAGCAGGTCCCCTTTGGATAAAAAACTATTGGAAGTTTCTGGTTCCCTAAATAAATCCAACGGAACCCACCTGGATGCAATGATTCTTAAAACTAGAATACATGTTTCAAGGAACTATAAAACACAAGCTCTAGGTAGTAATGATAAATCACACTTGATATGCTAGATTAAACCACATTGAAAATATATATCATAACTTTTACATAATGTATGAATGTTTACTAAATAAGTAGTGTAATGCTGAGATACTCCAACACCTTGGATGTTTGTGTCCCTCTTCCATTTTTTCTAACATTAGAGTTCCCACCTACTCCCATATAATCAAATGTACATCCTCTAGTTGGATTTATAGAGAGATCCCATTATGTGACTATATCATTATTTACATCATTTAAAAATTAGTTATAAAAAAAGAACATTATATCATAGATAATATCATGTCACATCCTAGAATCAAAGATGCATTCCTTCGAGGATATTATAATAGATACCTCGGGTTGAAAATGAAATATGTCATGGACATTCATGTATACTCTTTCATAAATACTTTATCATTCAAAAGGATAAATAAATATATTTTTTGGGTTATATTAAATGTTTGAGGGTAGAATTTGTTATTAAATAGTTTTTAAAATTCCTCCAAATTAATTCCTTGGTCAACCTTATCTTGTACATCTAAATCCCAAAATTGGCTTGTAATATCATACTGTATGAACATGAGTAACATTGCCTTTAGATCAACCGATGTTCCAAGTAAATAAAAAATTAAAATCAATTTATTTTACCACACTTTGTCGCTTTCAGGTTCCTAATCCCCCTAAAAAGATAGTGGATTCTAATTGTGAAAAATCATGAAATAAAATACTTTATAGGGTTCATTGTTCATATTTACTCTATTAAGTGATTGAAAACATGACTAATGTTATGGATAATATATTGGTTCACTTATTTATAAGGTGAAACCACATTTTCTTGGACCTCTTATTACTAATTACTGTCGAATATATCTAATTCCATTCTCAATAACTAAAAAACACAATTTATTCAACACTCACTTGAAATTGAAGGCCTAATACATCTACATTCAACAAAATAAACCATTTTCATAACCTATTTTAAAGAATCGTGAAAATAAACAATAACTATAACCATTTGTAGATATATATATATATATACACAATATGAACAATGAATTTATAGTGGAATGTTTCAATACTATTGAATGATATGTTATATTCATCATCTAATCCCATGATAATGAGATGAAAACACATATAAAAGTGTATTAGAACACTTTTTTCACCCTGAGAAACCATTTTAACTTGAGTCTTAGCATGTAACGGTTAACTATATCTTTTCATGCTATACAATTAACATTATAACATTCATATCTCTTTGTTACCATCCCATGATAAAAAAATGAACCAACCAAGACTGATACAATTTTTAACGACACCCTTACCCATTATCTTATTCCTGGTCGGAGGTTATGCTATGTATATGTGACATCCACATAACAATAAAATCTAGTAATAAATTCCAAGGGTTTAGAATAACATTAGGTGATGATTTTACAAAAATTAAAAACATAACATGACACTATAAAATAAAAAATCTAATTATATGATGCATTACTAATAACAACAATAAAAAACAATATCAAAGTGGAAATGATAAGAAGGCACATAAACTAATAAATTCCAAAATATTAAATAACCTTATTTAAATAATGTTTAATCACCCCAATAATCATATGAATTATATCCTATATCCAACTCCACATGACATTCCTATGGAATCAAGGTGCTTTACTATAGATATAGGATAACATTCCATTTTCTATGTCCTAGTATATAACAATTGTAAACACACCAATGTTCCAAAGAATATGTGAGTATATAACTTAATAGGAAAACCCTAGATACTTCCCAATACAATCCTATAAGTAAATATAAGGTCATCACATTTTATATCAAATAGTTGAGAAGAAAATAAATACATAATAAAAAACCATAAATAAATTCAATGTGTGAAATAAATAATCAAGCTTATAAAAATTTATTAAAACCTGGAATAACCATTCCCATGATCACACGCCCACATTAACTCATCCATAAAATAAAACTTTTTATCCAAAATTGATGGTTATACTTTACGGCCCTGCTCCATCTCACATTTGAAGTCAAACCTTACAACCATCCTCTATTTTAATCAATACACCAACCTAATTAGGCGATGTTCGATACTAACTCATTCTTCATGATCAAATATTTCCTTTTAAAAAAAATAATAAATCCTTTTTATTGCATAAAGAAATTACCCATAATATAAAACCATCAAATGAAATTATAAGAAATGGATTTTCCAAAATCGAAGAAAATTTCAATGTTCCCAAAACATAAATCCAAATGGATTACTTCATGATATCACAAAAATTTACCATTTAAAAACCAATTTTTTTTAAAAAAAAACTACTTTATTAGGATCTATAGAATGTGGATAATAGATAAAATCCCATCATGCTCTCAATAGATGAAAAAATGTAGAATGATACTGAGATTCCAATAATGAATGTAGATTTTTAAAAATATATATTAAATATTTTTATATAAATATTCATCAAATTACATAAACCCATTCCTAAGGATTTAAATGGTATAGTGCCTTTCGAAACATGGAAACATGAATGATTGGTCTATAAGTGAGCTATGTCGTATCTTACTATGTTCTTTACAATTATCACCCTTCTTATACATATCAAACAAAATATAATTCTTCCCAATGTGGGGAATGAAACATTATAAATAGCGATCTTAGATTCTCATTAAGAATAAAAAAGGGAAATACATAACTATAACATCAACATAAGGGTATAAGAACATGATCATAACATATAAAAATCACTCCATGCATATCAAAGATCATAAAATTGAGTCATGAAATAAATATTGGTAGTTTATAATACATGAATCATAATGTAATCAAATATGATGGACCAAAAGAGCATAAAAGTATCATGAGACATAAAATTGTGGCATACACGTAATAATGTAAAATAATTTACATAATAGTGAAGGTTCGCTTCCAAGGATATAGTAGTGGAATGATTTCACTCACCAAACCATCATAGTAGTTATATATCACTCCCAATACCATTATAAAGGAAAAAATCCCTCAATAACTCGGTTTACTCCCCCAATGAAAGCATTTCTATCTCATTAGAGATAAATCTTTAACCAATACATTTTAGGGAGACATATCTCCCACCCATAACATAATGAAAATCATACATATTTGTTACATGAGATCCTAAAACATTCATCATATCATAACCCATGATATTAAATGGGATTAAAAAAATCATCATATCATAACTTATGTAAAAGAGATATGTTTCATAATCATTTCATAATTTCATGATAGCATAACCCATGAAAATAAGTGGGTTTCATAATCAATTACTCATGTTATAACCCCTGTAAGTGAAATTGGTTCCATGAACATTATTTCATCATAAAATTAAATAATTAATATAAATAATTAGAATTATATCCTTTAATTATTTCCCTCAAAAGGCATAAGAAACATCAATAAGTGTTATCATATATGAAAAATAATTTTGAAAATACATTTGTAACATTTCATAGGGAAAATAAATTCTTTGAAAAACACCTTTTCAAACTAAAAAATCATAAAATAGTTTATAAAACATTTCTTTGAAATAACATTAAAAACATGTGAATGAATATTTAAAAATAATTTCAAATTTTCATTAGTAAAATATAATTTTTTATTTCAAAATTACCCTTTATAAGAAAAAAAATTGAAAATCATTTTTTAATATAAACATTACAAAATTTAAAAGAACCAATAAAATGATTTAAAATATTTCCAAAGGAAAATAAACCTTCCTATTTTAAGAAAAAAAAATTGAAACTCATTTTATTTAAAAATAAAAATGAGAAAATCTAAAGAAAACATCAATGAAAGTAATGGTCATGATGGTAGGAAATTCCATTCATGTTGTACAAATTAGATTATAGACGTCTTTCATATTTTTGGTAAAACGAAATGGGTTTTTTTGTTGTTGAAATGAATATTACATTTAAATCATTTATAAAAAAGTAAAACCTATGTAAAAATGTATTTAATAAATTATTTTATGAGTACTAATTTTTTTTAGTTTTTTTAGAAAACATGATTTTCGATGTTAAAGGGGATTTCGACCGACGGGAAAAATAAAGACAATTTTTCTTAAAAAAATTATATTCGTATATTTATTTAAAAATAGGGGGAAATGAATAGAAAACATTTATTCACTGGAAATAACTATATGATAAAAACCTTAGTGATTTTTTGAGTTATATTTTATAATATTTCATCATCTGATGCATAAACATAAATAATATCGAGGAATAATGTGATTGTATTATAAAACCCTTACCTCTTTGGTGTCTTTGAATCCTAATCCAAAATGAGTGAATAGAATTAAATGATACCCAGAATATCATAATAATAAATAAATTAATGATATTACATGTAAATGGGACTGCATATACAACTCATAA
The DNA here is from genome assembly GCA_963277665.1 of Viscum album. NCBI lineage: Eukaryota > Viridiplantae > Streptophyta > Magnoliopsida > Santalales > Viscaceae > Viscum > Viscum album. The sequence goes on along the minus strand of OY728165.1, from coordinate 2,083,539,280 downwards.
AAGAATATAGGTGTATAACACATCATATGTCTCAAAAAAAGAAAATTGAGAAAAAAATCCATTACCTATTTGGTAACTTCTTAACCATAAACCCCATGAATGATAGATACTATAATGGATATGTAAATAAAAAAAATTAGGTGAATAATAAGGAAATTCATTCATGGTTAGAATATACCCCATAGAAAAAATATGTGGTTATATGGAATGTGTCTCACAGCGAAATAAAAGTGAGATGAAAATCCCTTACTACATTAGTAATATTTTGAATCATTATATAAAATTAAAAATAACATAAAATTAAACATTAAATATAATAAAAATAGGAATATTACTAATATAATATATCAAATGGGTCTTATATACACCACACATAGGAAATAAGTGGTTGAGTTTCACCTACCTCCCAGAAATAAAAGAGAGACTAGAAATCCCTTTGCATAAGTCTCCACTTCATTCATACGCATTCAAACCTCCTATAAAATAAATAAAATTATATTATATATATTTAATAAATATATATATATATATAATAATATATAGGATTCAATTTTGACCTATTATTACCAAATTTTTTTAACAATTCTATGTTAAATTCATGCATCAAGCAATAACTGCTTTGTTTTTCTTGAATGTTTTGATTATTAATTTTTGATCCTATTAATTTTATCATGAAAAAATAATATCCATAATTTCAACCATGATAAAAAAATAATATATATTCATTATATATGTATTTATAGTGATCCCTAATAGTTATAAATGAAAAATGAAATATATCTTTCAAATATATAGTAAGTCATACATATGCATCAATGATGTTTCCATTATCCAACGAAAATAAAGAAATAAATGTAAATAATTTTTACGAAATATAAGTAAAATATTTTCATTAAAATAATACTAATTACCTTCCATGTAATGTGTAAATGAATCACATGCTTCTGAAATCTGTAGTCTGACATACAGGTGAATGACATTATTATATTCCAACATAAAGAAATGTAAGAAGGAAAATGTTATTTAATTATTAAAAAATAATAATAATATAATGAATATAATATATAAACAATAATACATCGTTATATCCATCCATGATTGGTGGTTATGGAAAAAAAATATTAGTTAGTGTGGTAGTGGTGTGCCGTACACACAAATGATGATTTTGTATCCCATTTGACGGAATAAGAGAATTATTTACATTATGAAATTAACATGATATCATTTGATTATATTTAATATACTGATTTTATTAGGTAATTATTAATTATTAATTATTTAAATAGGCAAAGGAAGGAATATAATAAAATACATTGTTTGGGATGTTGCCTCTTCTTCTGAAAACTTCTTTCAGAGTGCTCCAAAATGATTCTTAGGTTCAATTTCGGACTTAACTAAATATTATTGGATGATATTAGAGAATTAATATATTTATTTATACTTTTTTGGGCCAAAATAATGGTTTTTAAATGTGTTAATAGGAGTTGATAGAGGTGGCCTTTTAAACATGAGATGAATGGCACACTTATAGTTATTGAAACGAAAATGGTGGACCCGGATTTTTCACATTCCGAAAGGATAAAAAATGAGAAAATATTGAAAATATATGATATATTTTTTAAATATATACATATGATGGATTTTGGATAAGTTTTGGATCATTTGAACCCTTATTAGTTTAGTTTAACACCTGATTAGCCCATTTTACCTCAACTTTAGTAAATATGTGTTCACTGCTTTTACCATTAATTATAGTAAAACATTAATTTAAACTTATTTGATAATATAAATTTTCCTTAATAAAAATATTTTGTCCATTTTTTAAAATTGAATTCATATAATTCATCGAATATAATTTATATGTAAACCCATATATGTGATGAGAAATCGGGTTTTTTAAGAGAATTTATCAAAAGTTTAAAAAGTTATTATATGACTATTAATTATTAAAAAGATTAAAATTACATAAATTTTATTAATAAAAATATTATTGAAGTGATTTTACTTTTAATACTATATTATAAAAATAATATTTGAATGATTTAAAATAACTAAAAATTATTAATAAATATTTTTTACACAATTCGTTGAAAATTTTATCTCCTAAAAAAATTATAAAAAATTCACCCTAACATATTTTTAAAAAGATGATTTCCAAAATAAAAATTCTATTTTAAAATTAAATTTTCTAATATTTTCAAATATTAGTTTTAAAATAAGTATGAAAAAGGTGACAAAACTACTGTTGATAAAAATCATATTTTAAGCATAAAATTGTATTTATTCTTATCTCTTTTCTATAACACATATAAGATGATTATTAAAAATTTGATTGAAGATATAATAGAGAATTTTTATAAAAAAATTCACCAAAATATATTTTTTAATTTCTTGATTTAGACTGTGTTTGTGGGCATAAAAAATATTTTAGAAGAATATTTCCTTTATTTTCAAATAGTTTTTATTTTTTTTTCTTATTATGTAATGACCAAATAATTTATTTTATATTCATTTTCAGTCCATATATTTTCAAAATTTAATTAATCATATGCATACCCTCAGTTCCAATACCTAGGTGATTAGTATGATATTAAATAATAATATTTTTATGGTATCTTATGTTTTATTTGAACTCAGAGCCACATGGAATGAAAGGTAAACTCAATGATGCATGTAATGAAATGTAAAATTTGTGTTTTGTGAAATGAAATATATCGAAAAGATTAAATTTATTTCAAAATATATATTTCACAAAAATAAAAGGCGTTATATTCTACCACCTTTAAATGAAATTCACCCAAAAAAATTATCACTTTAGTATCAAGAACTGAGGATACAGATGGCTCACTACATTCTCAGGTTCCCACATAGCTTTATCTTACTGTCTGTTTCACCAAAAACCATTTCCCATGTGATTGGTATTGTTTCGTTGAACTTTCTATATTTAATCTAGAATCTCTATTGGTTGATCCTTATAAGAAATACAGTGACCCTGCAGTATGACCTTTGGGTTTAGTACATTTGATAGATCTAGTATGTACAACCACATAAGAGGTATTTGTAATACATAATGATCCTAATAGTGGTTTGGTAGAATCACCAATCGATATGGTACCATCAGGATATGATCAATAATTGAAAAGGGACTGATATACCTATTATTATTTCTCATTTGTATCATAATCACAATGTATCCTTTGGTTTCCCTTAAATCAATTTCCACTTCATCTCTTTCTCTAATATATGATTTTGAATTTCATTATTCTTAATGAACTAAAGGATTACCAGATCTATAATAGAATGATAATTCAATCCTTCTACTAATAATTATGAAGAAAATTTAGTACTGGTTATCCAATATGGATAAATATTTATATGGTGAAGTACTACATTAATCTCTAAAACCACATCCAAAATTCAACTTAAACAATTCCATAAATAGTAAACCTTATAACCATTCCAAAAATATAAAATTTATAAATAAGTTATCTATATTCCTAAAAATAAACATAATATTATTCCCCAATATATCCTAAATCATATATTATTTATCAGATAAAAATATTTCAATACCTTTGTAATATATTTTCATTAATCATGAAAATAACAATAATTGCGACAAAACATTAATGAAAATATTCATACATCCTTATTCCTTGAATAAAACCATAGAATATTGAATATATCCCATAAATCCAATAATGTTGTAAAATACATTAAGGATAACATCAATCAATTTTTTCACAAATCCATAATATGTTCTAAGGTCATCAATATTATACAATTTAATTTAATCATATTATCCATATTTTTATCCAAACTAAACACCATTTTCTCAACATGAGGAAACTATTAAGTGTTATCATTCGTTAATCAAAATATAACCATTACATTAAATCACATTTCTATGACATCATCACCATTTATCATAGTTTTACAATTCCTTAATGGGAAACATATACTAAATAATCTTTATATATTTCAAGATTCATAGAACATAATTCCTAAATTCCAATAAATAAAAAGTTCAATCATCCCACAAAATTCTCAGACAATTAAATAGAATTAATCATCTTATTCATTAATAAAAGTTTCGTATAATAATGAAAATTACTCATTTCATGACATTCATCGACCACAATTTAATCATGTTTCTAACATTTAGCAAAAAAATGCTATTAGAACAACCCATACCTTTCATAATTCATTTGTAGTCTTCTCATCATCAATATTAGAACCATTACTTAAGCCACCTTATTTATTCTATTCATAATTTTTTCTATTTGTAAATATACTTTCATAATTCTCATACCTTTTTCATTTGAAACATTCAACCAATGATGATGTCTTAGGGAGACCATCACTCTCATCCATTGAGTTAATCAAACATTTAATTTTTCATTTATAATTACATGTATCGTGTCATTATTTTTAATAATCAAACAACTTTTAATTATTCTAATACATCTAATTTTTTTGTTCACTACACATTCTTGACTTTTGGAAAAATTAATATTCTTTCCTCTATGTTCTCCACCACTCGAATTCTCTATAAAGTCTGTCCTTATCTTCTGTTGAGGACCTGAGAGATGGTTTTTTTTAAAGTTGATAATCATATAATATGAAAAATTATTAGGATAAATATATAAAACCAAACTTATTACAAATATTATTACATTATTTTATTCACTCTTATCCACTAAATATAAACCAATGATCAAAATTTTTTGTGAATTTGGTGATAGGGTATATTATAAGATAACCGGAGACCAGGATAAAATATATTTTTATTAATATCCGCAATGAAATCGTAAATTCCATTTATCTCATACAACATCATAGGATAACATGGGTAATATATTGAGAAGCATTTTGAGATAAAAATCTTATTAATTGTGTAAGCATGGAAAATAATCATAGTATATGAGATAGAAGGTAATAGATGATAAAAATAAGGCATGGATCATGAATATAGATGTGATAAAATAATATATAAAACACATAATCATATGATCATGGTAATTTTTTAATGTGGAAGAAATATATAACATTACATAAACATGATTCATGTATAACTACTAATACTATATTTCATGGTGGACAAATTCTCGTAATGGATTAGGTTTACTCTCTAATCCCAAACATATTGTCTCATGAGACTAAAACATTAATCAATGAATTTGAGTTTTATATGGGTACACCCATAATCTGTTTTTTATCTATATTTGACCAACATAAACATTAAAACATCATATTTAAACCTACGAGTGACCCATGTAACAAAATATGTATTGTAATCATGTTATAAGGCATAACCAAAGGTCATATAACAATAGTATCCACGAAAGAAGGGATTTAATAATTATTAAAAATTCATAAAGTTAATATAATAAAAGATCGTGAACAATTACTTCAATCCAAATTTAGAACATGAAAAATATTGGTTATGTATCATTATACATGTTCCACTTAATTGCGGTTTTTGGGAAAATAATCAAGAGTATTTAAAGAGTAAAAAACGAATAATATTTTGTATAAAAGAGGAAATGAATGAGAATATTTTTTCAGGATAAAGTTACTGATTATAAATAAATATTTGTTGATTAAAATAGTTTATGGATTTTACTTTAAAATTGGTATGAAATGAAGACGTTCTTAGTAATCAAGCTTGCTTAACGAGAGGAATTGAGAAGGGGACATTTAAAAATAATCATTTCCCCATCAATGAAGGATGAATTTAAATATATAAACATGTGTGGTAAATATACACATAATTTTTTGTAATTATATAATAATAATGAAGAAATAAATTGGGGTAGATAGAGAGATATAGGGAGAGAAAGTATAACCTAAAGTAAAATTTGGAGTTTCAGAGAGATTATATACCACAGGTCTGAATGTTTTCATCACTTTCTTGTAATGTCCTAGATAATATATTTAGATTTATTAAGAAATTAATTAGAAAAAACATAAAAAAATAATTTTATTTATTATAATTTGGTTATTTTCATTTATTTCCATTTTGATGAGTAATAGAGTTCAATTTAATCATTCTATGAAAGCTGGTTTTAATGGTATTACGGTCGGATTACCTATGGATGATTATGGAAGTTCATGTCAAATGGAAATAATTATAATGAAGTGAAATTATATGGTATTAATGAAATTAAAAAAGATTAAATGGTCAGATGTATATTTTTTCTATTATGATTATGATTCACTTGATAAATCATTAATGATAAATGGTTAGTTTATTATGGCGGTTTTTCTAACAATCACAAACTAGTTTTGTTTTATTTAATACTATGTATATAATCTAGTTATAGAACATGAAAAAAGTTATAATATAAATATTAAAATATAATTTAACCATAATAATATTTTAATGTCCATAATTCATGGTTGAAACAGGAAAAAATCATTATCCATGGGGATGGTAAACCACCATAATTTGGACAATGGTTTCATTTCATTGAATAAGAGTAGATGAGAAAAGGGGTGGATATAAGATATTCTATTAGAAACATAAAATTATAGTTTATTCATGATACTCCAGTTTTTTTCTCTTATAGATAAAGGAGGTGGGATAAGGTATAATAAGAAAAAAAAATTAAAATAAGTGGTTTTAGAAAATCACCACTTAAATATAACATCCTAAAAGATCCACATAAGGAAATTGGAATTTTGTAATTTAATAAGACCAATGGAACATAGAAAATGGTAAATTATTGGGTTAAGAATAAGGATGAATATTGAAAATGTACAAGGATTATAATATGTGATGATAAGGTGTATTTAAGGGTGTTTCTAATTGATATATTCATTAGTTTATTATTTTGGATCGAAACTATCAATTTTTTTTTATTACTAAATAATGAAAATATTGACTGAGGGTTATATATATTAGGTGCTTAATTCATGATTACATCATTCATGTCTTTATAATTCATGTATTTAGATTGAAATGTTAAATACCATAAATTATTGTAATTCACTATTAACTAAAAAAATTTATTTTAAAAAAATACCAAAAATTCTCCCTATAAATTTCTCAACTTCTAGATTTCAAAAATGGAATCCATTTTGTGGAAATAATTTTTTAAATATTTTAAATTTAATTATATCTAAAATTCATAATTTATTCAAAACAAAATATCTATTTTAATATAATAATTTATTTTATAACCATTTGAAAATATAATTATGGTCTAATAAAAATATATTATATTTATAATAAAACAAAATATTAATTTATGAATATATTTTATGAAAAAAATCTGTTAAATTATTATATTAATTATGAAATTGAAAAAAAATATGTATGTCAGAGTGGGTATCTCAAGAGGGGTTGAATTCAGTACCCAATAAAATTTCTGACTAAAATGGATTATTTTAAAATGCCCCAAATATTCAAAAAGAGCCCCTATTATCAAAATAAGTATTGTGATATATATCTCAATCATTCTAAATATTTATCTAAATATTCAATGGGTCTTAGATGAATAATATTGATAATATTATTGAATCCTTTGAAATCAATTTACATGATCAAAAATACTATATAAACACAAATTAAGATAGACTATCAAAGTATAATTTTTTAATAGTTAAAAGTATTTTTAATTTTAATGTGAAAACAAAGTAAAACAAAATTAAAAAACAAACAATAGAAAAATAAAATAGGTTTAATCTCAAGTCGATATATAGTCCTATCCACCTGCTGATAACCCGCCACCGAGATGTTTATATAAAATAAATAGATGATCCCCAACCTGGATCAGGTTTTAGAATTTATAACACAGTTCTGGTCAAACATTACCTCTTCTATAGTTATTCATGGGATTAAAGATAAACATTCCACATAAGGACCTATATCACTCTTATCCATAGGAAAACAAAAAAAGAATATAGTTTGAGAGGATATCTTTTAACTTCTAATTTATCTTACGAGATAGTGTGCGTACATTAAATAGTGGAAAACACACACTGGTCAAATGTAATAAAATTTAATCATAAAATAAAAATATTAGAGTAGATAATATAGAAATTATTGATCTTTTTCAATGTTTATTTTGGCTCTTGATTGGATTGAACAATAAGGCTCGAGTCTAATTTTCTTGAAATCATTAGAAAAATAGTTTTTTGAAAACTCTTGTTTTCTGAATGGAACAAAGAACTAATTAAGATGATGTATTTAGCTTCTTCTTCAAGATTACAAGTTGTTTTTTATATTTCCAATAGTTTCTTCTTGATACTTTTGGGTATTTTAGGATCCTTTATTACTGCTTTCATGTGTTCTCCATATTTTCCACTTTTCAACAATGAAGTGTGTTGCGCTTTTTATTAAAAATAGTAGAATGGAGAATATATAGATATTATTCATTATACATATAGTTTTGACATACATTCTGGTGTACATTTAAGGCACAATCATTAAAATATTAAATATCATTAACTTAAATAAATATAGTTGTTATAATTATATAATTCAAAATAACATAAGTAATATAATATAAATTGTGATGATGTCTTAAACTCTAACAGTGTCTCATATTCTGAAAGCATGTTGTTCTGGAAGTGTCACACTGGCAGTATCTTAGACTTTGCCTATTTTCTATAATGCTAGTGGAATGACACTGGCAGTGTCATAGATAATGGTGTATGGTTCGGTGGTGTATTCTCTGATGGTGTCTCATACATAGAAAAATGTTCAATGTTAGTGGTATGAGTCTGATGGCATGATATTGAGGGTGTCTCATCTGAATTTATCTCATACTTTTCCATTTTTGTCTTCTAAAAGAATGAAATCTCGGTGGTGTGTCGATCAAAGGTTTCTAACTGAATGGAGTCTCATACTTTGTCAAGTATTCTCTCCATCAGTATGATAGTCTGATGGTGTGAATTCATAGTGGTATCTTAGACATAGATAATTTTTGTACTGGCATTATGTCATGACCAATAGTGTCTCATACTTATAGATTTATCACCTATTATCATAATACAAATTGCTTACAGGTAAACATGATATTCATTAATAGTATTGAATACATGATTTTGGGATCATTAAAAGTTCGAGTTCAACAGTCTCCCCCTTTTTGGTGATCAAAAATCATGGAATGAAAATTATACTATAAATTTAAAAAAAAGTCTGCAAAGGTAAAAATGATATAAAAAAAATTATCATTCAAATTTTGTGGATATGGTATCATAGATATAATAATAAAATATTTCAAATATTGAAAGATGTAAAAAAAATAATATTAAAGATAAGGAATAATTAATCCATAGAAATTATCCCCCTTTTCGGATTAGTAAAAGTTAATGGAGAGTAGAATCCACACATTAATAGATAGATAACATCCAAATAGTAAAAGTAAGAAGTAATTAATATATGTAGAGGTATGAAAAAAATTATTAAAATCTAGATCATATCAAAGACTTAAGACTATAATCTATCAAAATAGAATGATCAATGGTTAGAAGAATGATCCCTTAGTTATTTTCCTTTATTTTGATCCTGCTCTTTATGCTAAGAAGAGGTAGTTGGATCAGCCTGAGGAAAAATTGATGGAACCACATAGTAAAGTCTAATAATAGTTTGAGAATGTCCTTCTACAACCACTATTATCAGGTGTTTTCGGAGATATTCAATAGGTGGAATTGGAAAAGGATAAAGGTGACAAGGTAATTGTGAAAAATCATTGGTGATCATGGAAGATCAGTAGTGTGGATGAGGTGAAGGGTACACCTGTCAAGTAGTGAGTCCTATAGAGATTGAAGGAATAGGTTAGGCATCTGGAGCTATAGCTGTAGAATTATGAACATGAAAATAAGGCTTCAAGATATTGATAAAATCCAATAAAATTTGTCAACTATTTTCCATATCCTTTTTCAATTCATCCTTGTTCTCTATGAAGTTTTGAAAAGAAGGAGTGAGTTCATTGAGTTTCTTAACTTTCTCTTTGAATGCTTGAGTCAAAGGAGGAAATCTCAAATTCTAAACCAAGTATTTTAAATTGGAATCCCTATCTCATTAGGAATATATTCTTGAGAGATATAACTTTATAGACTTATTAATAGTCTCTCTAACATCATTAATATTCTTGGAATACTTTTGGATCATAATTTGGTCATTCTATGTTCCTTTCTCAATCTTCCTTATAATTTATAACAGAATTATAGGTTACCAACTATAGGGAAAACTAGAGGAAGAAACAAATTAATCCCTAAAAACTGAAAATATGATATCATCATAAATCACTAGAGGAGAAAGAAAATAAACATATGTATCTGAGGAGGTATCCCCAAGAATTTTATGAATACAATCCAAAGAATCCTGAAACTCAATTTTGATTTCCTAAACCAATGATTGAAGATAATGAAAATAATTTACAATTATCTTATTTTCCATTTCCACCTCTTGAATGTGATACATCATTTTTGGTTTGATATACATAAATACTAACTCAAATAAATACCTTGAATCCATTTTACTAAGATTCGTCAAAATAGGGGTTTGATATCATACACACTTGTGAAACACAACCACAACCCTTCACCCAAAACCTTTAAATCATTTTGAGTGACAACATACAAGGGAAAAAATATACTAGGTTTAGGTACATGAGGTCGCACAGAACTGAACTTATCAATATTTCCTTCAATATCAACCTAGTCTATCAAGGAACCTTTATGATCGACATCAACATTGACTTCAGGTTTTTCAATCAATGGATGGATTTTTACCACAATTGATAATTTTCCCCACTCATCTTCTATAGGGTCAACCCATCTCTTAGAAACATATAATGTGATAGCATGCACCTCACTAATAGAAACAATTGAAACATCATGATTTCTCTAATTATATGAAATCTGAGTAGTCATAGTGTGTCCAGCACTAGAAGGTTCGGCTTCCAACTGTGTATTAATAGTTGGTACATCTTGAATCTCAACATCTCTATGAATATAAATAGCGGTGGAATCACCCTCGACATTTTATTCCAAAGGGGATTTAAGAACATCAACCAACATTACATTCACAAACTCTTGTTCTATCATATCCTTTTTATACTTCTCGACAACATGTTATTCAATAGTAGGTATAACTATCAACTATTCACCCATAGTAGAATTTGAAACTTCTTGACCAGTGGCAACTAAAGTGTCCTCACAAGCATCACAAGATGGAGTATCATGAAAAATCTCCAAATATGGGAAATGTTCTCCCTCAAAAAAATTATCTTTAAGCTAAAAATTCATTCTAATGTATTTCTTATTGATTCACCCACAATCATTGTCGTATTTATAGTTACCATCACTATATGTATCCTCTTTTTAATTACCATATTTTTCTTGTCTTTCATCTTCTTTTTTAACATCATCATCAGATTCAGTTGACTTTGAACTTTTAAATTTATCTTCTCTAGAGACATTAGTCTCTTCTCCATCACTTTTGATGAATTATTCTCCTTTATGTGACTTTTTATATGGATAGGGAGCTATATAAGTGATGGGAGAAGCTTTGAATGATAGATCGAGATCACTCCCTACATCAATAGATTGATACCATTCCTCTTGTTCAACAAAAGCCTCTTCTTTATCTTCATCATAGTAGATCAAAACTTCATAATGTTCCAAACTATGATCAAATTCATCCTTAGTCTAGGTATGATGATCAAATGGACTATAATTTGAATACGTCATTTCTGAATCTCCAACCCAATGTCACTTCCATGGATTCAATATTATCTTCATTTTGAGGGAAGTGTAACTTGTTATATAGAAACAACCACAATCAATTATCAGTTTGTGAACAACATGAACTTGGAAATTGGGCCTCAATATAGAAAAAATCATCTTTGGGTAGATAAAATAATTTTATATAGGGGTGATTTGGCCATATCCCATATATGTACCATTATATAGGTACAAATATTAATCTTGTATCCTTCTATAATAAGGGATATAAGATACACATCATAGAATCTCAATGTAGAAAAATATACCTTACATACAAAAAAGATATGTTGCAAAAATTTATCAATAAGAATACACTATCCATCCATATCTGAAGCAATAAGACTTATTATTGAACTATCTCCTATTACCATAGCAAGGGCTTTCTAATAAATGAACAGGTCACTAGCTTCAAGAATGTTACCTTTATGTTCATCAAAAATTCCATAATGGGGTACATTCAAAAACATATCACACGTTCTTGAAGAGAAACCAAATACCTAGCCTATTTCAAAACTTTTAATGAAATCTACACCATCTTGAATGAATGTATATTTTACGTTCTTATAGAACTCATAAAATTGTCTGGTAAAAGGGTATCTCATTTGATGAGATCCATTCCAGCCAGACTTTGTTTTGATGAACCTTGAGTACTAGAGATTTACTAAATAGTAGGAATTGTGAATCTACTTTCTTTTCTATAGCAACAACTCGGCTAGAAATCATGAGGTTAACTAGAGAAATTAGAGTAGGTGATTCTGGTTCTTTATTCTTTTTCTTTGAAGATATGAACTTAAATGGATAATACACTAATGGTCACTTAATTCTTGGTATCTAGATCAGCTCGGAAGACTCAGTCAAAGGTAATGTGAAATTTTGAAATGAAGAAGGAAAAGAAAAGCATGAATTAATTTTAATTAAATAAACTAAATCAGAAAAGAAACAGGTGGTTAGTGGAATAGAAAAATAGAAAAATTATGAAAATTCATAGAATCAATGGAATGACAACTAAATGGGACAACAACAAATTGTATGGAATCTAATGGTATGACCACAAATGGTATGATGAACAACAATATAAAGACCAACAGTTTGCTAACCAATTGTATGATGACCAATAGTACGATGACTAATGGTATGATGACCAATGGTATAATGACCAACTATATGATGACCAACTCTATGATGACCAAATGTATAAAAACCAATGGTTTGATAACCCACAATATTAAAACAAACGATATGACTACCAATTGTTTGATGACCAATGATATGACAACTAATATAGAACATAACTAAAATTTCTCATTCCTAATTAATATTTGATATAACTTATTTTCTATGAATTTAAAGGATTGGAGAATATATCAGTTAGCTAATGCTCAGTACCAATAAATTCAAGAGTGATATCTTATTTTTTAAAATGATCTCTCAAAAAGTGATGTATTATACCAATATGTTTTGTTCAGGAATAAGAAATTGAATTTTTTGATATTTTATTGCACTTGTATCATCATGTTTTATAGGTATATGTCAGAATTTATATCTCTACTCTAGTAGACTAGGTTTCATCCAAAAAATTTGTTCCCAATATCTACCTGTAGTAATGTATCTATCTTCAGCAGATGAAAATTTAAAATAATTTTTCTTTTTATTTTAAAATGATTTAACTTCTCTTGCATTTACATCACCCAAAATTCTTAATTTATTGCTTCATTGATGTTCTTAGGTTCAAGGTGATCCAAGAAATCTTAATGTTCAACCTAATTTCAAACAAAAGCTATATTTTTAGTTCCTCTCTCTAGATCTCATAAAATAACATCTAAAGGAAGATTCTTAATTATTCTAATACATCTAGAGAATGTAAGACTGGTTACTTCAGTATTTTCAAGTGGATGTTCTAGGAATTATTCATAACTAGACGATTCTTTTACTTATTTCACAATATCATCCAAAGGATTGGAATTTATGTTCATAAAATATAGGGAATCCTCAAGGTTTTCAAAATAATTCTTAGTCTCATGTGGAACAGTTTCACTATATATGATATGGAATGACTCTTCCACAGTCTTGGACTTCTTATTGAACACTCTATAGTCTTTATAAGAAACTATGTAACTAAGAAAAAAATCCTTCATCACCCATGGAGGAAATATTTTCAAGATTATCATTGGTGTTAAGAATAAGGACTTTTTAACCAAAAACACTAAAGTAATTAACCTTAGGTTTCCTATTATTCCACAAACCATAAGTGTTCTTCTTAATAATGGGTCTAATAAAAACTCTATTTATTATATAGTTTTCTGTATTGATAGCTTCTTCCCAAAAATAGAGAGCAAGGTCATACTCATTTAGCATAGTTCGGTCTATCTCTTATAAGGTTAAATTTCTTCCTTTAACAACTCTATTTTTTGAGGAGTCCTATGAGTAAAGAAGTTGTGAGTGTAACCGTTTTGTGATAAAAATGATTCAAAATATTTATTTTTGAACTCACAACCATGGTCATCTATTAATTTTTTAATCTTATGTCCACTGATATTTTATATAGATTTAGCATACTTGGTAAAGTAAGAAAATGATTCATTTTTCTGAGCTAGAAAATATACCCAAGTATACATAGAATATTAATCTACAAGAACATAAACATAGTGCTTCCCATTAATACCAGAAACTCTAGAATTACCGAACAATTCCATGAGATCTAACTGGTGTTGTTGAGAATTTGACACTTCATTATTTAGTATAAAACAAACATTGTGTTGTTTCCCTTTCTGATAGGGGTTACAGAATTTATCAGTTGGGAACTCAAGTTTTTTTAGATCCCTAAATATCCCATTTCAATTTAGGTTTCTAAGTGAGTGAAAGTTGAAATTTCCTAGAATCCTATTCCAAATCCTAGATTCCTTATGAAAAAAAGTCAATCATGAAACATTCTGAGTAACTTTAGAATACAAATCTATAGTATAAAAATTTTCATTTAATAAGGGAGCATTAATTAAATCATTTTTATAAGTAAAAACATTACAAGAATCATTCTAAAACTTAACCTGGAAACCATCATCACACAACTTTGAAATGCTAAGTATATTATATTTTAAACTATAAATACATAAATATTTATAAATCAAAAAATGAATGTTGGTTACCAATTTAGCCTAGTTCAATGATTTTTTCTTTTTTAGTGTCACCAAAGGTGACATGGCCACCATCAACCGTGATAAGACTCTTTAATCAAAAATAGTGTATTTCCATGTGTTTTGAACAGCCAATTCCAAAGTACCATAGACTTCTACTATATATTTTCAAGTATTTTTGCAAATAAAATGGGTTTTAAACAAGAAATTATTTTGTTGCAAAAATCTATTTAGGTCCATAAATTTTAGTAATAAATTATTTGGGAATACATATTTTCCTTATGGATTTCCTATAAATAGATTTTATACTCTTGGAAATAGACACTTTGATGAGTACTTTTGAAAATTATTTGGTAGTAGTGTTTTTAGGTCTGGATTTAAGAACGGGATTATTTTTAGTTATTCTCCAATGCCTAGGTTCATATCCTATTATAGTAACATATTTGGGGGAACATTTTTTCCCAATATTGGTGTTCATGTATCTCTATCATTCGTAATATTTTAAAGGTATTTCCTTAATTGGTCATCTGAATGTTTAAGTTCATTTTTTTCCTTCCACAACTGAATATTCATCTCTTTTTATATAGACCGCTTAGACATACAGTTTAAGTTATAACATGCATTCTTTTTAAAAAACAGTATTTACATTTATACTCATTAAAGGTGTATTAATACATATTGAAGTAGTAAAATATTTATTTATTTGTCATATATTCATCATCATGACTTTCATTATAGTACATATCATATTTATCAGACCCACACATATTTAAAATATCAGAAGCAATGGGTAATGTTGATACCTCACTCACTTTATCCATAAAGAACATATTTTCTCTATATATCTTTTCTCTATCTATCTTTAGGATAATTCTCTCCATTTTCCAGTGCTTATCTTCTTTCCCCATCTCCTTTACAAAAAGGGAAGGAAAAAACACGGCCCATCAGCTGGCGGCATCAGGACTTGTCGACTCCTTCCAGCTCTGATTGGACAATTTCTCTTCTTGGATTTGTACTGGTAATTCTACTGATTTTCATCATTAATGATTTATATTTTAATAAAAAAAAGAATCTAAGTCACCAGAACTATATTTAGATGCACTCCATATGTATTTCATGAAATTTTTATATCTTTTTTCCTAATCATCATATTTCTTCTTATATCTCAGTTTAGCCCAGCTATATATTAGATAACCTTTCCTTTTGCATTAATAATAGAAAACTTACCTTGAATCATGATCATTTTTCTTCCAATTACCTCTATTAAAATATTTTCCTATATATTTTGAATTTCTGAAAAAACATGTTATTTATGTAAAAATTCTTTAAAATTCTCGCTAGGTGATCCATTTCCTCATCACGGTCAGTAGGAGATTCAATATCACTCGAATAAACAGCTTATACCATTTCCTTTTTTCCTTATATTGTTTAGTGAATGTATTCTTGAAAGCTACTGACTTTCTCTTAGGCTCCTCATCCTCATTACAATTTACCTTATGTACTTCTTCATATAGTATAATCTTACTTATATGTTATTTGACTGGAAACATACTGATATTGTAGAATTCTCAAATTGAAACAAAGTGCATCATCATCATTCTAGTAGACATCTCAGTAATCTCATTATATAGTCCTTGTTAGATACAGTCTTTCCCAACGAGCTCATGGTTTTAAAAATCTCATTAAACCTGGGATGTATATCAGAAATATGATCATCAATATTTATGTTAAAATTATTGTATTTAATAGTGTAAGTGTTAATCCTCATTTCTTTAACATTAGTAGTTGCTTCATGTGAGACAGATAGAGTATCCTAAATATCAAAAGTTGTTTTACATGGATAAATTATATTAAAATATTCATTGCCTAAGGAATAGTAAATGGTGTTAATTTCATTGAAATTATTGTTATATATAGCCTTAGTTGCGTCATACCAAGTATTTCTCGTAGTATTATGAATTTAATACTCATCTACTATGGAAGAACAAGTCTAAAAACTCATACATTCAATATTCATTTTCATTTTTATTTTCCTTTGGGCATAATTAGTCCCAATGAAGAAAGGAGGTTTGTTGTTAACAAAACCTTCCTAAGTATTATCCACAGTAAAAGAATAGAATGTATATATATATAAAGAAATGAAAATTTATAACTAATAGAAATTTTATGATCTTTAATGCTAAACTAAAATCATAGTTAAAATTGTATTTGAAAAATCTTTAATCTCCACTATTCACAATTATCAATTAGAGTGAGTATCTCAAGAGGTGTGTGTATTGAGTTCCCAATAAAATTTCTGTCTAAAATGGATAATTTCTAAATCCACTAAATATTAAAAAATATCCCATCTTATCAATATAATTAGTATATATATATCTCAATAATTCTAAATAGTTCTTTAAAATTTTATTTGGTATCAAATGAATAATATATAAAATATTATTGAATCCGTTGAAATAAATTTAGTTGTTAAAAAATATTATATAAAAACAAATTAAGATAAAATATCAAATTATATATTTATTTATAGTCAAAGGAATTTTTAGTTTTAAAGCGATTACAAAGTTAAAACATGCAATGGAAAAAATGAACACATGAGGTTTAGTCCCAAGTTTAGACTCTGTCCTCTCTACTAGGTGATCACCCACCACCATGTAGATTATATTAAAAAGACAGATGATCCCCAACCCTTATTGGGTTTTACAACATATGACACTATACATGTCACACATGACCTCTTACACATTAATGTGTGGGATTAATGATAAACAGGACACACATGGTCCTCTACCACTCTTATCCTTTGGAAAAACAAATAGTAAGATAGTTTGAGATGATATTTTGTATCATCTAGTTTACCTCAGGAGGCTGTGAGTGTACATAAAACATAGTATAGAAAACTCTGCTCAAATGAACTAAAATATAAACAGAAACAAGAAATCTAGGACTATAGAGTTTATAAATTCTAGGACTGTTGAAATGCAAATTTTGACTCTTGATTTGATTCAACAATAAGGATAAAGTTGAGTTTTCTTAACACCATCAGAAAAAAAAAGTGTGGAAATAATTTATATATACCTTATTACATTAATAGAAAAAATTCTCAATAATATTAATAAAAATTAACATTTAAATTTTTATAATAAATAATGTAACTCTTTCAAAATTTATTTATCACTAAGCCCTAAACACTTTTTTTATATCATGATTAATTCAATATATAATTTTATAGGTATACTCTTATAGTGTTTTTGACTTATTCACAAAAAATAAATGTAACTCTTTTCATTTTTTGTTTTCATTTATTATCCTGAACTCTTTTGAATTTTAAGTGAAATACAAATTTAATCATAGATCTGTATAATCATTTATTATTTCTCTTTTAACATATCCAAGTCCATACACAATACAATTGGATTATTATACACTATAAACTTTTTGAATATCTTTTGAAGATACAAAATTCCATTATCATAAATAAATAACACTTATTTTAAATTTAGAAATAATATCCAACTACTAAACTATTTTCTCCATATTATAGATGGTAACCTATGTTGATCGAATCATTTTTTACTATAAAATAAGTCAATTCATTAAAATATGTCTATAATGGGTAGTGGAAATACATTCCTTTATATTTTTAAAAATAACTATATAAACACTTTTTCTATTCTGTTATTTTCATGTATGTTATAAAATCTAACAATTCATAAACCTTGCACACAAATTATATTTTCACCTTTATCTTAAAATAACTCTTGGTATTTAAACAAACGATCTTATAACATGAAATAAATTATATGAATGTACACATCCATTAATTAGATTCATTTGATCATGTTTTATAATTTATATTCAAATTTTATATAGCTATAATTTTTTTCATAACATAAATGTATAATATAATCCTTATCAACTCATATTTAAATTTTAAATCCTATGTATTTGGAAAACATTTAAACCTTAAATTCAGTATCATATACTCATCAAAATAAGATAATTGGATTATATAAAATAAATACAAGACATTGATATTATTTGGGAATTCTTAAACTCCTTCATGTTTAGTTGATAACCCATTATATGGTATTAATCCTTATCCTCCCTTATAACCCATTATTAGTGACCCTGACTTCATTCTTGAAGAAAATATATTTATCTTTACAGTCAAACATTATTCTTATTGTTTGGACTTTTATCCAAATTGTATACACAATAATCTAAATCCAATCCATCATATGCTCAGTTCACATACTCCAATCACATTGATAATATATTGTAAACATTTTCTATAATTAAATCATATTTTTGGAACACTTATACAATTGAAAAAATTTACGAATTACTTAAAATAAATAATCCATTTTTATTATCATATAAATGATGTTATATAATTATAAATTTTAGTATCTTAATCAACCAACTCGTTTAATTCAAAAAATCATTTCTTAAATTCTCTTCTCAAGAGAAAAATGATATAATACACAACTTATGATATGTTCTTAAAAGCTTGAGGCACCCAATTTATCAATAAAACAACTAAATTTATCTATAACGTAAAATGTAATCATCAATATTTAAAAATTAATTATTTGTAACCTTATGAAATCCTAAATATTTACAACACATGTAAATCATATAGTGGGTATCATAAATCTCTTATATTAGTATAGCTGAATTCTATAACATTTATACCTGATGTGGAATCTTCACTAGGCTCCTTATAACCATTTTTGTAATTTTGAAAATTTATTCTCCAAATTTTTTGTTTTACATAATTAAAACATTGTCCTTCCTTCTTCTTCATTGATTTAGTTGGTAAATTAGACGCCCCATTAAAATGTTTCCTTCCATTCTAGAAAAAATACTGTTCTCTTTTTATACCATCAACATGGTAATTGATCTTGGACCTCCCTTGTGCTACTCGTCCATTTTTAACATACTAAATAGATCTAGCAATGGTTTATTCAATTGGTTCATGTTTTAATTCAAAAAAAAACAACAAAAACCATTATGATAGTTGTTGTGGAATAAAATAAGTGTCCAATTCAGCTTAATATGTGAACTCAATCTCTCAAAGTCATTGATGTACCAAACCATATTGAGGACATGAGTGGATAATGAGGTTTTTCTCTCGTCTTTCACTAAAAAATAGCATTAGAAAAAAAATTATTCATTTATAGCCATCTCATGATAGATTCTTTTAATATTACTTATCATTTAAAAGGACTTTGGGGTATCATGATGTTTGTTAATCTTTGAATCTAAGGAAACAATCATGGACGTAGAGAATTATTTTTAATTATTTAAAGTTTATCAAGGATATCTATATGCTTTTATTAAATAGAATCACTATTTGTTTTATTGGTAATATGATGTTCCAAAGTATATAACATTCTTTCTTATTTGAGATCCAATATAAAATTTTGATATTGGTTTAGGAAATTGGTATTATTTATCTTTTCCATGATAAAGATTTTTCTCAAGTTCATTTTTGATAATGATACCATTTATCTAAAAAAGAATATTTTTTTATAATATTATAATTTTTATAAACAATTAATAAAGAAATTTTTTAAATGTGATCCCACAAAAATTATTACCCACTTAAAAAACAATTTTTTAGTAGGATATGATCCATATTTTCACATTACTTCACTAGTTTGATGAGGTAAATATTCCATAGTTATTTAGGTGGGGAATCATCACTATCACAACAATTGTGAAACATGATAGTTAAGTGGATAACTCTTTATACAATCCATCATATGGAGAAACTCAACTCCATTCTTCTTGTATGCAAGTTTTTATGGTTTCTCAGAAAGTATAAACCAAAATGAAGGACAATAATAAGTTAATAAAAGAAAAATAAATGCATACTCATGATTATCATTACAATAACCATAAAATAATCCAAATCCACTTATAACATACTTTTCATAAAAAATATAATCTTGGGGTTCTTTTTCTAAGCTTGTTGATACCCAAACAGATGATCTCGGGATTTTCAAGTGCCACTTCTGATGGAATATAATAATTAGTTTTTGAGGAAGAATCAAATTTCACCATATTAACCCATGTTATTCCCTTTATGTATTCATGAATCTATTTATTGAGTTTGTAATTTTTTTGATCTACCAAACCAATATGTTCAAACCATATTGTTTTGTTACACTTAAAACAACTATCAAGATTATGTTACCCACCTAGGATAAAATTCGAGTATATTAATACATATTTAAATACACTACATGCCTAAGGTACAAGAACCATTTATGTAAATACATTGAGTTATATGAGATAAATAATCTCCATATAAGTAATCCCATGGTTATAGATATAAAATTTTAATTCCCCTCTCTAGATATGGCATAAACCTCTAGGCTGGTATGCAGGTAAACCCTAAGATCCTATACCCAAAGGGACTATACTTAGGAGAGAATTAAATTCATCGTAACTATAAAACCTAATATAAATTTACAATATTCAATAGATTAATTCAAGTTAATCACTTTAATAATAAAGTGAGGTCATGGTATATGAAAACAAAGTAATTATAAAGTAAATCCTTGCATGAAAATTAAAGTATATATCCGAAAACATATTTATCAAATAAATTTTTGAATAAAAAATTCAAGATATAAAAAATATATAACTATGAAGTAAATAAGGATTTTATTTAAGGAAGTGTATTATTAAAATATTTAATCATGAAATAACAATTTATGAATAGTTATTAAATTAAATGTAATTATATAAACTTTTATAGTTTATTCTTTTTCTATATAAACATTCCATGATTATGAATATAACACTTTACATTCATTTTAATATAAATATTTCATATTCGAAATTATATGTAATTTTATTAAATATATGATAATATCATGAATTATAAACAAATTTATTATTCAATTTAAATTATGTAAGTATTTTATATAATATAAATATCATATATATATCATTTCAAAATGAGGAATTCTTAAATTTGAACAATTCAAACTAATTTTAAACAATTCATAAATAAAAATCTAAATAAATTTTTATTTTTATTTCATTTCTGTAATTTATAAATCCCTAAACATTAGTATATATTATTTTTAAATTAACACATTTATTCATAATAAAGTAATCATTTCGTACAATTTATAAATTTATTTGAATATTAGATATTAATATTTAATGATTATTTAATAATAAATTTTTTATAAACATTTATTAACTAACTAAAAAACCTTTATAATTTTTTTATTAATAAACCCTTTATTTATTACTAAATATCCTTCAAATTACCTTTAATAAAATTTTATAAACCATTTATAAATTATTAATTACAATTGAAAATTTAAATTTTCAAAACATCCTTGATCACATCAGACTGTGGTAGGATTTGGTGGTGACTGTTGTAAAATTA
The DNA here is from genome assembly GCA_963277665.1 of Viscum album. Lineage (NCBI taxonomy): Eukaryota > Viridiplantae > Streptophyta > Magnoliopsida > Santalales > Viscaceae > Viscum > Viscum album. The sequence goes on along the minus strand of OY728165.1, from coordinate 2,083,516,990 downwards.
TCTCCCAAAAAATACATGATGTCATGGTGTTTATTCTAAATTAATTTTAATGGAACGAGGGATTTGTCTATTTCTAATTGTCTTTTTTGAATCTATTATGACGAAATTCATCTTCCTTGTAAAACAAAATCTAAACCACGTGTTGAATGGTCATTTCATAAACATTAACACTTAATTCAATAACTAATATTGTTTCTCGCCAAGGTCAGGTGAAAATTTTATATCATTTTTATATGAGTTAAAATTTAACAAATGAATTGAAATGGTCATGCCTACATTGTTATGATTTTTTGGATGAGATTTTTTGGCACTCTATTTTTCAAAATTCTCCATTTCAAAAATTTCATTTTATAAAAAAAGAACACAGATCACTTTTATACCATAACTATGTTTCATTGGATATGATTGATACTTAAAAAGGAAATGGAAGTAATGAAATCCACAAATCCATGATCTGTAGGGAATAAATATAAAAACACATGAAAACTAGAATTGATCAGATGCTATAAATGATCATAAAATTCATTGAATAGTCCTTTTATACCATTTCAATATTAATATAATTCTTTTTATGATGATCACTAGAGTTTCAGTTAATGGTTTCCCACTTTCGTAGATATCCATAGGCCAACATGGATCCTCTATCACTCGAGATAGATTTTTCTCCACCCATGATGTTTGAGAACCTCAAAACACTAAGGATGAAGTGGATAAGATATTTGGGTTAGTATAATTATCATATAGTCATGAATAAATCAAAAATACCCACTTCCATCACATGTTAATATTTTATATAAACTAAGTATTCTCTTTAGTGAATCCCACATTAAAATAATATTTATGATTCTTAAGTTAATGATTTGTCGATATTGAGGATTTGATTCCAAAAAAAAAATCCCTCCCCAATGATTCATCTAATGAAACAATTCTGTATATGATATCGACATGGATGGAATTATCCACCTAAGGAATCAAATCCAATTCCATGCATCAAGTGTTTGTTGTTTCTTCTAATCATTACATCACCTCCATCACTACACCATGGTGATTCTTGTTTTATTTCATAGTTTCACATGCACCATTATGTCATATAGGTTCTTTTTTAGTTCATATCCATCGTAAAAAAGTCATTATTTTCTAAATTATTAACACCAAGTATTGGAAACTGATAAAAAATCATGTTCACCCAACTCATTTCACACCTAGTTGAGGCATCACCATCTTGGCCATCCAAATACGAATCATTTGACAAATCTATATCAAGATAGTTAAATAATATATTTTTAGATAGAAACCCTTGATAGATTACATGTTTTTTTAAGCGAAAAATTATCTATGTCACTATTTCGTGGATAAGGTGGGAGTTCTATATAGATTGTATAATTTTAACACAATGATATGTGGGGACCTTTTCAAGTAGAATAAAGTGGTGGGTATACTCACTTCATTAAATTCAATGATGATTTAAGTATATATGGACAATACTATTATTTGGGATATATATACGTGTATTTTGAGAAATTATATGAAATCAAGAATTAACTAGATAATCAGCTTCATAATTAGATGAAGAAACTTCAATATGATTGAGGTGGTGAATATATTAACCAAGAGTTTATCAACTTTCTATTGTAGTGTGTGATTCTATCCTAAATCACTCATCTTTATAGAATATTATTTATTGGTGTTACTGAATTGAGGAACCATTCCATTATTCAAATGTTAAGATCAATAATGAGTCATTGAGATTTTCTATTATCCTTTCTTGGATATAAATTACAAACAATAATATACACATTAAAATGAGATTCATCTAATGAGAAAAATGGAATCCCATACACAATGCAGATAGATATAGAACTCATGTTGTTAGAAATACATGAATGGGAACTCAAGGAATTTTTAAGGCCTTAACATGGATTAAAATAGTACCCCAATCACAATGTTTTTCTTTGTAGTATTTCCCAAATAAATTAATGGATATTACATATACACACTTCTGATAAAATAATTATAATCAATCATCATATTACCTTTCAAAATAAGGATCACATATTTAAGATGGATAATTATAGAAATAATGAATTTAATGAGGTTGATACCTATGTAACATTAGTGTTGGGGTTGGAACAGATTCCATATGTCTGTATGGAAGTGGTTGTTCCTAAAACACAAGTATTTCATAGGAGCACAAATGATGTTAGAGAACCCATAAGATATGATCTTCTAGTCACTGAGGATGGTGAATCCTTATTTGTTTACAATATATATCCCCTTTAATATATGGAATATGTGGAGTTATTAATATATATAAGATAGTAAGAATCCAAGAACTCTGATATAGATTCCTTGTATCAAAACAAATTACGAGTTTCGTTTGATTAACCTATTGATGTTTATCCTATTTTTTGAAAATGGGTATCCAAGAGAAATCATGTCATGGAAGGGGAATTTACTACCTATAAATCAGGTTCTTGATCACGCGCTCCACCATGGAACCCTAGTGAAGGCTCGCCCCATCGGGCAGCGGTGATGGTCGTCCCACCCTCCCTCATCTAGCAGCGCCGTTCCCCATTCTCTGATCCTTCCCTTCTCCCTGACTATCCCAAAATTTATCTTTTCCCTAAAGTCCTTGCACTCCACTGAGGGCCCCCTCTCTCCCCCTCTCCCTCCAGGAGTGCTCAGCGTCATCTTCTCTCCATGTGCTATCCCTAATAGCTCGGTTCGGCCGACGATGTCCTTATCTCGCTAGCTTTTTCCTTTCACCAATGATACTTGGTCCCTACAAGATCATGTAACCATCGGGCTCCTCGACCCTCAGCACTTCCTTATGCAGTTCTCCAATTAGGAAAACCTCGCCAATGTTTAGTCCAAAGGCCTTCATTCTTGTGAAGGTAACCACTTCTTTCTTATGTGATGGAGTTATGACTTCTATTGGAATAGGGATTCCCCCAACGCGGTGATATGGGTGATCTTTCCAGGTCTTCCCATGCCATTTCAAAATCCAGCTATCCTTCAACTGTTAGGCACTATGATCTAAATATTTTTGGCTTTCGACGAGCGTTTGAGGACTTTGTGCCATCCAATTGAACCCCATATTTGTGTGGAGGTAAATGTCTCCAAACCCCCTTTTGAAGAAGTCTGGATTGAGGTTGAAGGCGAGCTTTGATTCCTCCAGCTAGTAGTTTTTTAGAACTGGTCTGATTTCTGTGCTTCCTGGTGTCGACTGGGTCACCTTCATCAGGAATTTCGTTCATCGCTTCGTAAACCTTCTCATGTTGTTGATAGCAGAAGGGTCCCACGAGGTTTGTCTAAGGATGTTGTTGTGATTCTGGATAGTGGGGCGTGCAATGAGGATCCTAAATCTTCGAGTGAGGATTCTATTACTTCGGTGGAGATAACATTGGGATTGGGGAAGGGTATTTCTTCAGTTGTGGTGAAGTTCACAATGCCTAAGGTCCCAAAACTGAGGGTTACAGAGGCTTTTGCCCGTTTGAAGCGTGATCTAGGTGTTTCCCCCTTATCAAGTAGTGCAGGAAAGACGGCGAAGGTCTGTGATTTCTAGAATTTTCCCTCCACCTCAATTGCAGTTGATGGTCATGCAGTGACCTTGGATGTTGATCCAGCCAGGCAGCTTGTTTTTGCTGAGGCGTGTATGCAAGACAACAATTCATTGGGTGTTGGTGCCCTTCAAAGTTCAGTTTAGGAGGACACTGACCAGTAGGCTAAATTCATGGGACAAGGATTTCTACAGCCCATAGGTTCAAATCTGTCTTAACTGGAACTGCTGGAAAGACAATCCTATGTTGAGGTAGTGAAGTCGGGAGGAATGGATATTCAGTCCCACAGTCGACTCACATTGCTGGGAGAGGAGTGTCATGCACCAGGGTAAGGGGATGGTGTGGAGGATTCTCAGGAGGATAAGGATTCTGATTTGGAATCCATGCATGAGTCCAAGGAAGTGGATATTGTGGAAAACAATATTATATCCTCTTCAAGGAAGGGTAAGAACACCATTATTGATTCAGATGGGCTTCTTATGCACTCTCGGAGGCCTTATAGGAGGAAATACTATTCCTCCTTACCAGGTCCTCCCGTAACTATATCCTCAAGTAAAGGCAATCTTCCCCCGAAGGGTCCCAAGAAGGTGTAGGAAAATTCTACCGAGGAGCTTGATCCATCAGTAGGAGAATCTTCTGTCATTGACCTGTCGCATGATGGAAAGGAGCCTTCTAGATCCGATTTCCATTTGAACAGGAGGGAACTGATAGAGTGTGATGAGTGGGATACCATCATCAATGGAAATGAATAATTATCCTACAATGACTTACAGGTCATCACAACATAGGAGGAGTTTGAAAAAATGGTTCTTAGGTGCCTTCAGGGTAACCTTTCCAATGAGCAACATGACTAGTACCAAAAACAACTTGGAATTCTAGCTCATGGATTCACCATGAATAATATATCTATGGAAGATCTCATCCTTACCTGGGACAAGATGTAATATAATTTGGAAAATGAACTCAGTGAGAATTCAGATAAGAAGACTATCATTCCTCAATGGAGTCTTCACAGAGGTATGATCTCTAACAGGCTAAAATTGAAAATCCTAGATTCACCTATGACTTATCATGTTGACTAATTGGTTTGTGTACATGAATGGTTTCCCAATTTTCCTTAAAAGTTTGTTCTTCATAATAGAAAACAAATATTTTGGTGAGGAGTACCAATAAATCATGATTAGTTAATAAAGGATTTAAATAATGATTGGAATTGACTACAATTATAACACCCCATTCCTTTTGGTATTTCTTGATCATGTGTTTATCAAATATTCATGGATGTATGTTTATTTTAAATCACGGTGTTTGGTTATAAATGTTTCAATAGATTTTTAGGGTTATATTTAGGTTATAATGTCTTTGGAGTTGGTTTGGTAATTTTTTTCAAAATCGGGGTTGTGTACAGGTTTCTAGACAAATTCTTATAATGAACTAATTACATGTCAAGAATCTTTTATAGGTAAGATGACATGATTTTGGTTCAAATAATGAAAAAAAATACATGTAGTGAAATTTTTTCCCAATTTTAAATGGTCAGGATCCTGATTTTCAAACCTAGGAAGTGCCTTTTTCAACATAAGTTAAAAATGGTGGTATTTATTCTGTGAAAGGGGTTTAGGATATGAAATTTTTGATACCTTTAGTTTTATCATGTTTAATTCCTCACACTTTAACCATTCGGCCTATAGGATTTCTTAGCAGTCCCTAAGGAGATTTTTGGGATTATTTGGGTTATCTCTATCCTTTTGGATCACTCTATTCAATGTTCAATATCCATGTTAGTTGCATCACTTTTCCCTATAAAGTGGTCTTTATAATTCTTCATTTCCATTGGTTGTGGAAATTTCATGGTCCATGTTTATATATTGGATCATTATCATGTTATGTTTCCCATATTTCATTTGTAGTTTTCCCTTAGGCCTCTCCCCTTAGAGGCTTGCCTTCTAGTTTCTATTCAAAATTCTCAAACGTGAATATGATTCATCCATTCATGAGGTAGGTTTCTCTATAAAAGGGGTATATTTCTTTGTTTTCTTATTTTAATGCCAATTAAATTTGTTTATTCATAGAAAATTAATGATTTTACATTATAATGGTTACATTAGAATAGTTTCATGTTTATAAAGGGTGTTTTTCAATGGATTTTTTCACGCCAAGTGTTTTATTAAATTCATTTAATAGTGGTTTTTAAAATGGGTATTCATGAACAGTAGAGAAAAGGATTTGATGTGAATTTTTTCACTAAATGTGAACATGGTTTTGAAATTTCTTTTGATATAATTATATCATTGGGCTAACCTTGGGTATTCCAGGAATATACATCCCACCATTGTGTGTGTGATTACATGAGAGGTTTTATGTCACTTTAGTGTTTGTAATCCCACTATAGGTTATGAATTTTGGATACACCTTAGGCCAATAGTGGGGAATTTATATTATTTCTAACATCTACTTCAAGAGGTTAGATCCCAGATGCTGTTTTTCATTTATTATCTCTTTATCACTATATTGTATTTTCATGGTTATTTGATCACATGATTTCTTTATTGTGCATCCATGATTTCTTACCTAATTTCATTTATACTATACATTTTCATAGAATTAGTGAATGTTTTATGATTTTTTGAAAACCAAAGGAATTATTTATAAAAATGTTGACCATTTTAATAATTCATTATAAACTGGATTTTTTTTAAACTATATATAATGAATTGTAGATATTATAACTTATTTATATTCTATGGTGTTATCCTACTATGATTTCTGATCCCACCCTCTTATTTTCTGAGGGTGGTTGTAGGTGTTGTTTTTCATAAATAAGATAAAGGTAAGGGAATTAACTATCATTCTAGATTCTCTTATTATTTTGTCTTTATAATGAGATTGTTTAGTGGTGTCAGATGGTCACACAAATACTTTTTTAGTATAGTCATGTTTTAACTTTATGGTTTTCTCTATTTGTCCTAACTTTATATATCCCAAGGATAAGTTGTCTTAATTATTCCGTGTACCTTATTGGTGTTTCATATTTAGGTTTATCATGAGGCATGTTTCTTATACATTATTATACTTCAAAATGTGGAACACCTTCTTGTTTTGATTGTCTAGCTATCCCATGTTTGTCCCTTACAAATTTTTATTATAACCATTACACATCCTAATGTTTTCTAAACCCTATTGGGTTAGGTTTGGGGTTTTAGTAGACCAAAGATAGTACTTTCAGATTTAAGATAGTATGTGCTAAAAAGGGGGCCTAACACTCTCACATTCATAACTAAATTCATGTTACCATGGGAGTTTAAGTATTTTTTCAAGATTGAGATGTGGTGGATGAGGTTACATAAAATAATCAGATATATAGTTTATTTAAATGGGAATTTTACTATATTTTGTTCAGTATTTTTTGGTAAAATACATTGTTGATTTAAATTCTTATCATTAGAAAATATTGATATGGATTCCTAATGTTGTTTTCGTTATTTTGGAAATTTATCTTAAATAGATTGGTCATTGTCTTGTGTTTAACAAAAAATGTCTCTGAGAAAATATCTTCTAAATGTGAGAGTGAAAGTTATGAGACATATTCCATTAGTGAATCTTCTAGTGGACCCTTAATTAATAGAATCTATGATCCTTACTATTTATACTATGGGTCAATAAAGGGTTGAGAACCAATGATGATCAATGGATCAAGGCTTGGAATTTATTTAGCAGAATCCACCATTCATCCATAGTGACAGAGGACCCAAGAATATGAAGAATGAATTGATTGGATTGAGAGGATCATCAATATCTTGAAAAATCTTGATGACTCTAAGGTGTTTTTTTTCATGTATGTACTAATGTGGCTGGGAATAAGTTTTTGTGACTCTATTATGCATGGTAATTTGAAAGACGGTCTTATCTGGACTTATTTCAAGAAAATCCTCAACCATTAGTTTTATCCTGAGACATTATATGGGTGTGAAGATCTTTGGTAGGATCATTTGTTAGCTTGGGTGATTGTTCTAGCTATAAAAGGAAGAATAAAGGTGAAGAGACCTCTTTGTTTATGATTTTTAATTTTTTTCAAATATCATTATTGGTTTTCAAAGGATTTAAATGAAATATTAATCTATTTCATTGATTTAAATATGATGAAGTACATCCAAATTTAATGGATCTTGGAGAAGATCTCAAATATATATATTTATAGATATTTCTTTTGAAGTATTTGAGTTTATAACTCTGAAGATTGATGAGATGATATTCATGTCAAAGACTTGTGTCAATAGTGTAAAATTGTTTACAACAAAGAAGAAGGATTTTTTGTTGTTGAATAATTTATTTGGAATTTATATTTTGAAATAGAACAGAATAAGACAAACTTAAAATGTCCCTTAAATTTATTAATTTCATGAGAGTAGGGTTCTATGGAATGCATGAAAATTTTCAATAAATTTTACATAAATAAGAAGAGTAATCCATGAAATTTAGAAAAGTACTTTAATTTTATATGATGATATTTCACATAGATTTTGTTCTATGTGTTAATAAAAAAATTGGTCCAACGTACCATATAGCCAAACAACCTCAACTACTGAACATATGGGTCCTTGAGGTCAACCATGCCAAAGGGAGGTAAATTTGATCCGCCAAGAAGGTGGTATATGAGGGAAATAATAGTGCATGGGATGTGTATACGGAACCCTGTGTAATGTCTATGGATCAAATGACCAAATATTTACATATACTAGGTTGAAATCCATCCTGGAATCTCGTGGACCATGTGTGGTATGACCCATGTGGTAAAGGTGTGTGTTGTGTATCCAGGTGTCGACCATGGTGTTGTCATGAGTGGATGATAGCACACTCAAATATAAAAGGTATTTCTTGAAATAAGTAGAGATAAATATGGTAAATATTTTCATAGGTTTCATCTAATATGATTTAAAACATGTAGACATAACATTTATTTCTGATCCAAGGTGATCCAACGATCCACCGTCATCCATGTAGTCATCTGTATCTCCAAACACAAGAGCTCCTCAACTCCATCACTTTGAAAACTGGAAACCATCAGTAAATAAAACATGAACTGAATATTGATATCGGTGATCAAATAAATCAATAATGATCCTCATGTCAATACACATGAATGTTTTTCTTTTCATGCAAAGAGGAGTTTTAAGATTATTCTCTATCCAAATTCAAACATATTTGTAGAGGCGGATTTCCGCATCATATATGCATTGATAATATTATATCTTAAAAAGAAGATGAATCTTGCAAGAATGTGCACTCTATCCTGTAGTAATAGGGCCTCATTAGGTAAATAATATGACATGTAGTTTGTGGTGTTATTTAACCATGATTACAAGAATTCAAATCTTAGATCTATAGGCTTTCAAAACCATTATTTACAGGGAATAAAAACTGGGAGTTGATTTGATGGATGACAGAGGAATATGTGATGACTATCTTCTTATAAATATTGAATCCATAATGCCAGGAAGATTATTTTTTATAACATATTTTGAGGGATCTCATTTTTATTGAAAATATAAATCATATCTGGTCATCACACATGTAACGAAGCTATGTGATCCACGTGCCGCCAGAGCTATGAAATGAATGGGAGTTCCACACTTATCTTTTGCATGAGGAATAACCAAGAACCATTCAGTTTAATATAGAGATAACAATTGTTTAGAATGATTCTTATGTGACAAATGAGAAGATCCCATGAACACAAAACTAGTGTAAAATGTTATTTTTGTGTTTCACAATGAAAAAATGATTTGCAGGACATTCAACTTGTATTATACATACTTAGACATAGTCATAAATAAAAGTTTCCATGGATCCTTATTCTTTCATGAAGCACCTTGGAAACATGTATAATTCTTCTATCTATCATATACTATCTATATATCTGAAGGAAACAGGCAATCTGATACCATAATGAACTTGGACACAAGGATTACATAGTAAGTATATGAAATACATACATATTGTTAGCATTAATAAAATATGAGAAGAATTTTATAGTGTGTTTATTAAGCAGAATAAGTACTAGTTTTCTATACACTTACATGAGGAACACATATATTCATGTATAACTTCATTCACATGCATGATTGGTTCATGAATTGAATTATCTAAACTACATCAAGAAATAATAACTAAAAAATATCTCTTAAAATAAAGTGAAGGAGAATATAAGTGAAAGAACATAATATATTAAGAAAAAATTTCTATATATTTTCTAGTGTATTTATTTTTAATAAGAATATAGTTTCATGCATTTTCACTTGTGCAATGATTGCTGAGTGAAGAAGAAAAATATGTAGGTGTTCTAGTATTGTAAAAAGAATGATAAAGCATGAATAAATCATGAACCAAACATGCATTGATAATAATAATAATATTTATGTTCACATGGGGTTTTGTTGATATTTCTATTCATAATTAAAATATATTCATAAGATGAGATGTTCGGTGGAGTGTAATTAGTGGTTGAAAGATATTGAGTTTCACTAAGATAAAATCAATACTATACTCAATTACTACTATTGTGTGTTACGGAAGTCCAAGAATTCAGTCCATTATAATATTCCTATATGATACTGACTGAAGAATATATAATTTTGATTATGATAACCTATTATGATCTATCATTATTAGATAATCATAAAGATATTTTTTTATTATTAGAATTTTGAAAAATGGTGATTCATTATAGTTTTCTTTCACTAAAGATGGGTGAGATCAAGAAACTTCTATACACTATCACATATCATTGTGTTTCAAATATAAAGTGATTAATAATAAGTAACTAGACAATATATATTCAGTTAATCATTGTTTGGGTCTAGGAGAATTTTTTTATCAATTCATATCATATTGATATCATTGTGCCTCATTGAATAATAATAATTGTATCATTCAGTTTTATATTGTGAAGAAGAACAGTTGCTAGTATGTTGTTATAAAATTAATAGTTGAAGCTTTTAGAAGAACATAACAACATTGTTACATGAAACATAACTATCATATGGTGAAATAATTTATTAGTGTTATAGATTACCTTAACAAAGATGGTGAAGACAATATTTAGAGGCATTATAAAGAGCCATCTAGGAACTGCAAGTTGGACCATGTCATCACCATTCTAGGGTAGAAGGATTGTTTCATTACCCCTCTTAAAGTGTAAGGACTCACACTTGTATAAGGATTGTTCCCAAGACACACCATTTTAAATAGATACTACATTATATTGTAGAATATATGTATTATTCATAACAATACATGAAAAGGAATAACTACTATCATTGTTTAGTGAACCTTGTAAAAATATAATGTTCTATCTTTTACACCTTTATAATACTTGTGTGTGATAGGGAAAAGAGAATAAGAGAATTCATATCTTATCAATTCTATGAGGTAAAGGGATAAAAGTTGTAAATGTTTTAAAAAGTCCCAAAACCTGATTCACCCCCATCTCAGTGTTAGGAATATCCCAAACTAGACCATTCAAGTGGTGTCAAAGGGTGTTCACCTCTATTGCATTATCTAAGTTGAAGTTATTCTATATTGAAGATTTGAGTTTCTTTCCTATGATAATAATGAATTTCAATTTTGGGGAATATTATGTTATCTCTAACAAGATGTATACTTCAATAAATACCGTGGTGTATAGTATAAAGAAAGAGAAAATAATGCTGAAGAAAAAGTCATTCTTCACTATATAAGAGGTAGTATCTAGTTCCAACTACCTTGATGAAAATGAAGATATATCAGGCTTATAATGTAAAGAGTGGGATTATAAAGACCCCAACCCCAGTATCCCGGATTCAGTATCTTTCTTCATTACATTGATATAATAAAAAATGGTGTTTTATCTCAAAGGACCAAATAGTTTAGTTGATTTTGAAAACCATAAAAACAATATGTTTTACATTACAATTCAAAATGAAATATAGCATTGTAACTTCATTGAAAACATCGATAAACTCTTATATTATCCCTATAAGTCATTCATAATATATATCATCACATATTGGGTGAAAAACTACAAAATAATTAGCTTTTTCCATCATTTATTAATCTATTGGTAAGAGTGAAATTTCTATTGGTAAAACATTTTACCACAAAAGTCATCCTTTCACTAAACTATCGGTAAAAACTATATCGCTAAATTTTATTATGACTGATAAAATAGTTATTTTATTATTATAATAATACCAAAAGATAATATATATGATGTTCAAACTGTTTATCAGTATATTAATATGAAAAATATATTTATTGGTAATAATATTACAAATATATATTATCTATTTATATATTACATTTAAATTAAAATTACAAAAAAAAATTGAAATTAAAATTTCATATTATATTTATTATTTTATCAAATAAAATATACCAGTTTTAATTATCATGTCATAGAAAGTTTTCACACATGTCAAAACTTAGAAAAGGATTGATTATATTAATAATGTAATTTAATACAAAATGAATCAATACACAGTTTAAGTTGATTGATAAGACTATTAAAACACAAAAACCAAAGATCTATCTATGCAGTTGTTGTCGTTGCACCCCCACCACCAATGTTGTCTCTTGACTATAATCCTCTAGCATTAACGTCTCTTGAATTAAGTCCTCCAGTACCCATCATGGTAGAATAATAATTAATTCCTCCATGGATATTTCATCACTCCATAAGATGGCCACAATGAGAAACAAACCAAGTCAACCCCATTATTATTGAAGAACCTCAATTCAATGTTATATCACACACTTTGTCTCCATGATCTAAACCACACACAACCAAAAATCATACCCACAAATTATAGAAAAATATATACACTACTTGAAACAAAAAATAATAATAATTTATAAAAAAATGAAATATATATATTTAAGAAATTGAGTAGGAGAAAAAGGGTACATAAAAAACGAGCCTTAAAAGCGTAGATTTTTTCTCCTAGTTGAGTCAAAAAATATCCACCTTTATCTAGAAAGAAACAACTTATTTTCTTACTTAAAAAAAACTACAGAACATAATATTGAAAAAAAAAATTAATTTCATAAATATTATCCTAATAAGGGAATGTAGCCGTGTGAAAATTAAAGGAGAAATAGAATACAAAAATATCTTAATAGTATCTAAGGATTGATCCCAGTAGTTGTACAAGTTGAGGAAAGAGATTATAACATCAGTGGGTTTCATTATAGGAACTAGAATTATGATAATAGGAACCTTACATCAATCATTGGAATCTGTTCAATAAATCTAAAAATAGTGCAGACCCTCAGAAATACAAGTATGATCGATAATTTTCCCATAAGAATGAGGCTTTACTATAAGCTGAGCTCCATCAGCCATTGAAAGAGACAAATATGCACCAAAATTAATTATACTTGACATTTTTAATCCAGGTTCTCCCATAGTTATAAAGGTTAATGTAAAAAAAACAATATTTTATTGAAAAATGTGGAACATTAAGCACTTGTAAAGGTAGATTCAGAGAGAACACCATCTTGATTATGTTTAATATCAAACGAACATTAAAATAAAATCAAAAGCATGTGATGTATCACTTAATATAGAACACAAACAGAATACCAAAAGCTCAGATAAATGATTCAACAGGCATATTTTAGCACAACCATAATGAAAACATGGACAAAAATTGAAGCATGAGAACTAATATATCAGCACACATAAATAAAGAACCATTGAGCATAGAATACAAACAAACTAGCATGAAAAACAAGATTTCACCAACAAGACCATCTAAAATTTTCAAATAGACACTACATTTAGTTAACCATCATGAATAATGGGTGACAAAAAACATGAATTTTAACCTTATAATATCTAAAAACTGCATTAAAACAATAAGAATAAATTGCCTTCGTGAATATTTGAACTTTCATCAAAACATGGGGTTGTTGTACATCCATTGAATTAAATCCAAGAATATCGACTTCATTTCTTTTTTCTAATGTTAAACCTGATTGATCCATTAAACACATACAAGTAAAATATTATTTATAGAATTAATTTCATCATCAAGATTACTAAAACCATGAGCATAAAGCTCAACGCTAAGAAATAATGGTCATTGAAGCTTCCCCAAATTCAAGAAACCATAAAAATTATTCTTGACACAAATTTTGACAACTTTTTAAATCATCTCTGCATCAAATTAATCACAAATTAATCAATAATTTTGAAACCCTTAAATATTTGAGAAAATAATCTATGGATGGTATTGAATGTTATAATTACATCTCATGAGTATATCCAACAAGCATGGATTTATCATCTAAGAAATTGTATTTACCATAATAATCAAAATAAATCAGCTTGTACCAATTCTCTAAAAGTATGACGGTGGGTATTTCAGCATACATTATTTTCACCAAGGAATATTTAATCTGATTTTCAACCAAAAAACCATAAAAATAGATGTCAAAACAACACCAACAAGACTTTAGACTCAACACCCATCATGTTTTACAAGAAACTCATTATTTTTTTAATAACAAAGTTGTATATACAAAGTACAATGATTATTGGAATTTAATAATTAGACACTAACCCACAACTATCATAAAAAATGGGGTTCCAAAAGGTTACAAAATGAATGATAAGTTCATTTCAAATTAAAATCAAATGAAGAAAGTACTTCCCTAAAATGAGTGGGTGTTATCCTCTACCAAATGATAAAGCATCCATCCTTATCTTTTTAAATTAGACTAAACTTGATTTTTCTCATTGTATTACCTATAAAGGAAACAAAATCAACATCAGATTCCATAATTTTAGTTCAAGGATAAAAGCATGTAAAAGGTGATAAAGGGAATTCGTCATCCCAATTGACATCTCCACAAAACAATTCAACACCAATACCGAAGAGGAATCTCAATTCGCTTTAATACCACACCCTTCAACCCCATGATCTACACCACACAACCAACGATCATACCAAAAAATAAATTAAAATATAAAATGAATTGAAACCAAATTGATGTAAAAAAAATTAACAAAATGATTTTCATAGAATGGGAATATTTCATATCTAAACAAATTAAGTCATTTCCAGTACTAAAGAGGAACCTTAAGTCGTTGTTATGCCACACTCTTCAACACCAAGATCAACACCACAGGAAACAAAAGATCATACCCAAAAATTCTTGAAAAATATATATATTAGTTGAAACAAAAATATAAATAAATGAATGTTTAAAAAAGAGATTTTGAACATTATAATAATCATGAAAACATTTTATAATGTTTTTTGTTTCTTAATTGAAAGTATTTTTCAATATATTGGATACACATTATTTTAATGAAAATTTAATTTTGAAATAAATCAAGTAAATATTCATTTTATTATTTTTGAAATATATAATAAGTTGATTTAGACTTCCTTTTCATCTCATGGTTCTGGATGTGAAATATATTACAATAGAGTCATTTTATCAAAATTTATCGTTAAAGAGTTATAGAAAATTTTTCTATAATTTAGTTTTAAATTATAAATATAGTAAATAATAGTGTTTTTAATATAACGATAAAATATATATATGAATATGAATATGAATGATTAGATTTCAAAAAATTCCTTAATTATCATAATGTATGATAAGTTTTGAAAAAAATACTTAATTTGTGAAACTTGCATTCCCATTTGAATAAAATGTTTTTAGTAAAAATGAAACTTTAAAAGATGTAAAATTTATATTACAATCCATATATAACCCAAAAAACAACTAACTAGTAGTATTACAGTCAAGGGGGAAGAGAATTTGATCTCACTGCACAACTTAGGAATTTTTTCATATCCTTGAATAGATTCTTACAGACTTTTGACTCTTTATAAACATCATCCTCATTAGATATTTATTCCACAATTCTTCTCATCCTATGGGAATTTATGTATCCTGACAAAAAAATCATACAAAGTCTAACATGCCAAATTCATTAGTCAAACATTCTAGCAACAAAGTAAAAACAACATTGAATTGGGTGGGAACCATGAGAACAATTCATATTATTGAGGACTAAAATACAATGAAAAACATGAAATATGTAACATATCAGTAGCATAATAGGTTTGGGGATAAAAAATATTCAATAAAAGAAAATTGAAGCTCACAAAATCATGAAGAGTCTCCATAACCATAAAAATAAAAATGAAAATGATACATACGACCATGATCTTAAAAACTATAATCCAACAAAGAATGATAACCTAAAATAATGATGATGGTGCTTATTTAATCTCATTGAATAAATTTATTCAATCAAGTAGTTCAATTTACATAGTACCAAAAATTATACATTTTAAAATATACTGAATCAACATAGATGATCTGGTTGCATCAACAATAGTCATAATATCTCTGTGAATAAAAAACCCCACTTGACGGTGGGGATTGGTGATAATAAAGGTCGGCTACTTCAGTATATAGTGTTAGAAAATGAGGACCCTATCATTATGGTGGGTTTTTTTATGTTCTTGGATGGCTGGAGGCAGTGGGCGAGGTTCCTGCTTGTTGGCTGGGGCTGGCAGTTCTCTATGGAAGGGTGGTGACAATTCACCGTGATGGGGTCTAAACGGTAGGATCAGGCCTTGTTTATAGTTACATCCTGGTTTTTTGTAGTGATGGTGAATAGTTATGTTTTTAAAATGAGGTTTTAGTGTTTGGGACTTCAGGTCACTTTATGAGGTTTTTCCTCTTTGATAAATATTGAGGTTATGTGTTTTATTTTCAACTTTGGTGATTTTAATTTTTTCAAAAAAAAAGATTCATATAGTACTAAAGCATAAATCCATATAAACAACACTGAAATAACTATATTAAACTGACCCCACACTACATCACATGTAGAATAAGAATTCCATCGAACATGAGAAAAGATAGAACCAAGAGGGTAGTAGGATGTAAGCCAAGATATGGGAGACGATATGCAAGGTGGGATGATGGGAGGTGATGTCAGAGCAGTGTAGGGTGAGATGTGAGGCAGGGAAGTGGGAGGAGAGATAGTGGGAGGCAAGGTGGTAGGAGGTGAGGCCAAATACAATACAAGCCAATTTGTGTATTTTTTATAAAATTTATTTAAAAGTTTATTAAATAAATAATATTGAAAATATATAAAAATATTTAATATTTAGAGAAAATATAATAAACAATATTGAAAAATATAAAAACATATAATATATCAATAAAGTAGAAAATTAAATTCAATTATGATATGTTTTTACAAAAATCATGGGAAATAAAAATATTATTTGGTCATAAAATAAATAAATATATATATACTATGTTTCTATTAATTGGTTGTTGATAAAATATTTTTTTTGTTATTTTATGGTTTATTTTAACATTTTTTATTAAGAGACAAATATTTGTTTGTTATAGTGGTTATTAATAATATATTCATGTGTTAGTAAAAAAATTTGTATTAGTATGACAAAGCAATAGATTCAATTGTTGGCAAATGATATGTTGGTATTAAACAATCAATATTAATAGATATTTCTGTTGGTAAAAAGTAAGGTGGGTATTAAAAAATAATACCAATAAAACATAATATCTACTGGAAATGATCATTTTTACCAACAGATATATTAATTTTCAATAAATATATATTGTTATAAGCCATTTTTTATATTGAAAATAAAACAAAATAAAGGGGTGACCTCATATGCGCAGTAAGTGTAAGAATTATAGTGGAATCTAACATAATAAAAACAATAATGAAAGGTGAATAACTAAAACCACATTCTATTCAAACATAATATTGAGTATAATATGGTCAGAATAAAATTGATCAAATAATGATATATTAATAATCACATGAGAATAAAATTAAAACATGGGTATTATATTATTCGAATAATGACATGGATTATCAATTACCAATATCATAATGATGGAAGTCATAATTCTTGAAATCTAAAACATTCCATTGAGGAATTGTCCAAAAAAATTTCAAAAATAAATGGTTAAACCCTCAGCCAACGAAATCCATATTTGAAAATATATGTAAAAGGCCTAGGCCAAGTCCATATCTGTTTTGTCTCATGAGACCTATCGATACATCTAAAGGATATAGAGGGCCCCGCCCATCACTTACTATGTCCAATTAATTACACTTATATATTAATTAAAACATAAACAAAAAACACATAAGAAATTTAAATAACATTCCCAAAACAGTAAACATAATCACTAACCATTCTGAGTAATAAGGTGATTGGTATCAAGATAACTCATACAAAATCAAACTGATCATAAACCATTTAATATAATATGGTAGATGATATCATAAAATAAAAATCCCAATTAATAATAATATTCAATATAGGGTGATGAAATAGATGAAAGTACTCTAATAAAATGTTTGAGGAATTCTTGAGAGAAATTCCCTTTAACATTAGAAAGAATAGTTCATTGTAATTTATTTTCATAAATTTAGATTATAAAAAAGTATATTCTCAAAAATAAAAATTATGACAATATAATTATGTTTGAGGCATAAATTATTTCAAACTTAATTGAAGACATGTAAAAAATAGTTTTTAAGAACTTTAGAAAAGGGCCGCTTCAATGTTGTTTGAGGGAAAATATAAAAGAGCCTTCAAAGCGGACAATAGATTATTTTCATACATAAATCCAAAAAAGTGCTAACACAGTTCTTCATGATATAAATAGTGATCTTATAAAAATATTGGTTTCTTATAAATTATTATGTAGTGTACTAGAAAATGGGAAATAAATTGGGAATTACCCTTTAATCGAGTATGGTTATTGGAAGGAATTGAAAGGGGAAAATTAAAAAACATGTATTCTCCCATCAAAGAAATATGAGCATAACTGGATACAAGATTTTGGAATATATGAACATATTTTATAATAATTATATAAAAATAATTAATAATTATATTAGGTCAAATATAGTGAAAGCCTCACTCGAATGAAAAATTGAGGTTCGAGGAGAAACTCTTACATTATGTCTAAATTTGTTCTGTACTTGTGCTTAATTACCAAGATAATGAAATTAAATTAATTGATAATTTTACTCTGAAACAATTAACAATTTATTTGATTTTTTATAATTCTATCAAGTTCATTTATATCCTTTTTCATGGGTTATTAGATTCAATTTTATTATTTGAAACTATTTTTTTCATTGGTTTTTATGATTGGTTCACTTTTATACATGTAAAAAAGATCATGTGAAGTTGGAATAGTTATCCAGAATTGAAATTAATTAAATTAATGAAATTAAATAATATTTAATGGTATTATAATTTTATCAGATATGACGATTGTTCAAGAGATATAATATTAATGACAATATTTTAGATTATTTTGGCATTTTTTTATCATTACACCCTAGATATATATTATAAATTAATATTATATATATATACTGTTTCTAGAATAATAAAAAAATTATTACATATATAATAGCCTTTTTTGACAATATTTTTTTTATAACCATCCTTGAAGGTGGAATTGAAAAATCAAATCTCATCATCCATGGGGGTGGTAAATCGACACCTCACACACGATGTTTTCAATTTTATAATAAAAAGCGGAAGAGAATATAATTGATTGTGGATATCCCATTATCATAACTAAATTATATTATATATATGATACTATATTTATCATACATGTTATGATTGGGGAGTAAAATAAGGGACAATAAAACAAAATAAATCGAAAGAAAAAAATAAAAGAACGAAAGGGGATTTTACCTCATGAATTCCCCTCCTTCATAACCTCCTTAAAGAACTTTGAAATTGTATTTTTTCGATCCTATTAATAAGAAAACTTGGTTTAGGTTTTTATGAGAGGTATTAGGTAGAAATTGGACAATATTCAAGCCTTTGGAGGAGTCAGGAGAAGGGGTGGTATTTATACTGGAGGAGAGGAGGGTTTTTTTATTATTTTATTCATTAGTTTATTATTTTGGATCAATATAATCAATATTTTGAACCATATAATTAAATATATTAAAATAATAAGTTATATTTAAATATTATGGGCTTACACCAATCATACAACATATATGATTCAATAATTCAAGTATTTGTTAAATACCAAAAATTACTATATTTCGCTATTCACCAAAAATCTAACTATTCTAGAAATATCACAAAAAATCACCATCAATTATTTATGACTTTTAGATTTAAAAAATGGAATCTATTTTATGAAAATAATTTTATAAATATAATAAAATTAATTTTTAAATGAAATTATGATTCATTCAAAAAAATAAAATTTTTACTATTATAACTAAATTTATGACACCATTAAAAATTAATTAAAGTCCCACAAAATTATCTCATAATCATAATTCAAAAACATATTAATTTATGAATATATTATATGACAATATATATTCTTTTAAATCATTATACTAATAATAAAATTTTAAAATAACATTTATATTTCCCAAAAAATCCAACACTTAATTTATATTTTTCTTTTAAAAAAATTTACTTATTACATGATATAAATTTATTAAATTTTTATCTATAAGATACCTAAAATTTATGTATACTTACATAGGTTATTTTACTATTCTTTGATTCACATAATATTCGAAATTTTCACAATACTATTCCAATTAACATAATTAATAGTATATTACGATTTTAAACATAGTTTTTCATGAAGCATAAACTATTAAAGATATTAGACATAAAAATATGTTTACAAAAAAATATTGTGGAGTTGCATTCTCCCCACCATCAAAAAAATCATTCCTCGAAATTTCTTGAATGTCACCTCATAAAATGATTTGGGTAGTTTTTCATCATAAATTCCCCTAGTTCCAATATAGCCTCTTAAATTTTATGATATTCAAGTACCTTTTTTAGTCAAGTCTTTCGATTACTCAAAATTTATTCTCTAGTTTCCATAATTTGGATCGGATCATCATAATAAGATAAATCAAGATCCAATTATATTCCTTCATATTTGAGGACATGTGTTTTATATGAAATGCAATTCCTTAACAAAGAGAAGTAGAGCACATTGTGATCTTTAGAAAGGTTGGGTGGAATCAACAAAATATAAGCGATAACTCCAATTCTCTCTAATATTTGAAAAATTAAAATGTACAAGGCCTCAGTTTCCCATTCTTTCTAAATATTATAACACCCCTCCATGGAGAAACTTTCAAGAAAACATGATATCCAACTTGAGATTATAAATCCTTTCTTTGATTATTAGAATAGCTCTTTCTACAACTTTGAGATTCTTTGATAGGTGTTTGAATAGTATTTACACTTTCTATTGTTTCCTATATAATATTTGGTTCTACATGAATCCATTCACTCACTTCATCCCAATAATTTGGAGTAAAAATTTCCATACAATGCTTCATCTGGCGCCATTTGAAAACATGAATGGTAAAAAAATGTGTAGGAAAACTCTACCAAAGGTAAATACTAATCTTATATGACTTTAAAGTCAAGTGATCATGATATCAACATATCATCTAAAGTTTTAATTGTCCTTTCTAATTATATTCCACTTTAAGGATGTTAGTAAGTACTCAAATGAAGCCCAGTATCCAAATATTTCAGAAATTTTTTTTAAAATTTTGATGTCAATCATGGATCAGGATTGAAAAAAATTAAAATATTTTCTCCATGAATTATTAAAACATTGTTAATATATAGTCTTACAAGGAAATCCAGTGTAAAAGCAACCCTTATAGTAAGAAAATGTGGATATTTGGAAATTTGATCAATAATTACCCATAATTCATCATTATTTCTTGATGTTTTTTTGGTAATCCTTTGAAAAAAATCTATAGTAATTTCATCTTTTTTTCACATCAGAATAGGCATAGAATGCATAAATCCTCTAGGATATTCTCTTTTATCTTTCACCTATAGAGAGAATAAAAATATTGATATATAATTTGTAATTTCCCAATTCATATTATCCCACAAGATATTTTCATCGAATCTTTATACATATTAGATCTACCCAGGTGAATAGAGAAATTCTAGTTATGGGAATCATCCAATTATTAAATTTTAGCTTGGGTATAAAGGGAACACAAAGACTCTTCCTAATATTCAGAATTCCCTCCTCAAACATTATGTCATCCAAATTCCCATCACTCGTAGCATTATTTTTTTTGAAATTCCCATCTTCAGATAGAGAAATTTTAATGCTTCCCAATAATGTTTTTGGGAAACCAATTGTAAAAGTATTTATGTTTCACCATTATTGATATTTCCCATATCCAAATTCATGGGATTCATGAACACAAGATCCCTTGCATTCCTTATTTTGTTTTAAAATCTATAATCATTCATATTCAATCAATCTTATACCTTATTTTCCTTCCTTTGAGATAGTGTATTGAAAAATTATAATCCTACAGTAGCTTAATCCATCATCTTTTCCTCATGTTGTGCTATTTCTATGAGAAGATATATTTCAAACAACTTTGATCTATATATATCTCACATAATTCCCCATAGAGATAGTGTCTTCATATATTCAGAGAAAATATTATAGATACTAACTCAAGACCATGATTTGGATCGTTTTGATCCAAAAAATTTAACTAACTTGATGCATTGTTAATAAATCTATCATTCTAAATAATGATAAAACAAAGTACTTTCTTTTATGTATCACTATAAATGACAAGCCCACAAAATTTCCAATGGTTGAGTCGATATCAGATTATTCACTAATATCCTCCTCAATTCTTAAAATAATTATTCACATTACTATATCCAAAAAAACATAACCCATTTAGGAGTAATATTGGAAAACACGTTAGCTAATGGGAAAAATTATAAACAAATCACCGATAGTAATGTGCTAAACCAATGAAACTATGTACCTCAGTTATGTCTGTTATTGTAGTTAATTCATGAATTTCCTTTTTTAATTTCAAGATAAACTGATATTTTATCTTTATATACAATATGTCCAAGAGTATAATATTTTTGAATACATAATTCACACTTTCTAAACATCTCATATAAATTTTATCTTCTAAGAGTCTCCAAAATAACCCTCAAGTGGTTCCCATAGCCCTCATAACTTTTTTATTATATGAATATATCATCAATAAATACCACAAAAAAATCATAAATATATTCCATGAACTCTGTTAATTATATCTACAATAAAATAGGGTTCATTATTTAGTCAAAATAGCATTACTGCAAACTCATAAAGTCCATATCTTGTTCAAAATTCATTCATTCGAATATATTCCTTCCTCACAAATAATTTATGATATCTATATTGATGTTAAATATTCCAAAATTATTGATCTCTAGGAATTTTATCAAATAAATCATCATTGTGAATAAGATCATTATTTTCTAATATTGTAATATCATTGATTTATCTATAATCGGTGGACAGCATCATGGATCCATCTTTCTTTTTGACAAATAGAATAGGGTCTCCTCATTGAGAAACACTAGGATGAATAAATACCTTAATACTCAAATCATCTATTTTTTTCGTCATATCCACTAATTTTACAATGGCCATTCAATAAGGTGTATTTTATGTTGGCCTAGAATATGATATTAAATTAATATAAAACTCAAATTCCCTCTATAGAGGATGTCTAGGTAAATCCTATGGAAATACATCAATGTATTCATATAAATATGTACTTCTACAATTTGAATATTAATTTCCTTATCTACATGTGATGATTTCTATTCATCGACAAGAATTTCATTTAAAAGGGTAACTGGAGGTGGGTCTAGATATCACTCAGATGCTTAATTCACCCATCTAATGATGAGAACTTTTATACCTTCATCATGAATCATAATTTCTTTCTCTTTTCATAAAAAGTTTTTATTATATTTCAAAATCTCGTTCATACCAATAATCATATCAAAATAAACAATAGGTATGATGATAAATCAGTAATCAGAGAACATTGATATATCATAACAGGAACTAATAAACACATATTTTATTGCAATAAGGTTTGTAGTAAGAGTATTTACTTAAAAATACCATGTTATGGTGAATTTATTATATCTAATTTTTAAATAAAATCTGAAAGATATAAAGGAATGATATGATCTAGAATCAAATTTAATATTATCTAAATTTGGGTAGATGATTAAAGTACCTACCACCACATCATTGGGAACTTCAACCTCAGAATTTGTGATTGCAAAATAATTTACTTTATCTCTAGGAATTTTTAAGGGAAATTTTTCTTGATTATTTAGACAATCACATGAATAGTGTCCCATAACCCTATAATTGTGGCATTCAACATTAGTAGCTTCTTTCATTCCATTGAAATCACGGACTAGGTGGTATTTTTTTTAACTTGTATAAAACTCCTTTTCCATTTATGTATTATCCTTGGGGTTTCCTTCCACAAGTATCGTTTGTTGTAAAATTACATTTTTTCATCCCTTTATCCATTATTTTCTCTACCAAACTCTTCTTCTCTTGTTTTCCCTTAAGTTAAAGCATCTTAGATAATTATTTCTCTATCTTGCTAACACATGAGATTTTATCTTCATATAATAATAATGTTTGGGAAACTATTTCCATTTTAATTAATGGTTTTAAACCATCAATGAATCGATAAATCTTGCAATTTGGATTACGTTCATAATCCAGGACATGTCTTGTTAACCTTGTAAAGATGGATTCAAACTAGGAAACTTTTTCTTCCTCTCTTTTTTCTCATACTAAATAATTGTCTCTCCATATCTGATCATCTTTCCTAGGGGAAATATTTTTCAAAAATATTTCCAGAAAATCCTTCCATTGTATAATCTCAATTTCTCCCTCCTCCATTTTATTTTTAATCAATGACAACCATTGATCAGTGTAACACCTTGATGTTTTTAAGCAATATTTTCAAGAAATATTTCTTATTCTTTAATTGCTTGATTTTCACATAATCACAAGTTTAAAAAAACCATGATATGCCCTTATTTTTAAATTACCATTATAGACTAGTCGATAGGTTATCAGGATTTATTATAACTAACTTATGAAAATGCATTGTGAATTCATTGGCTATCAATTATTTATAAAAAATATAAATAAATATTTTTATTTTTGAGTGAAGTACTTTTAGTAATGAAATTAATGATATATATGTGTGTTATATACTTAATAAAATATTTTTTATATTCATCTAATAGATATTTTAGTCATAAGGTATGAATAAAACCGTATTTGATGTAAAAAACCTATTTTTTAAAAAAAGGATAACTATACACCTTTAAATGGATAAACACTTTTACATTATGATTTTTACATATTAATTATTTTTATGTGAAAAAATAAACAAGTTATTTTAAATTGGGATAAAAAAATTTACTTTGGATGAATTTATGATCTTTTTCTGATAACATTCTTGTTTTGATGAATGGTAAAAATAGGCAAAATTTTAATTTAAAATAACATTTTTCCTTAAAAAAATTTATATGGTTATGTTATATTATTGAATGGATTAAAATAATAATTATAATATATTTTTACAATTTATTATAATTTAGTTCATTGGAATGAATTTTAAATAAAATTCAGATGTAAAAACATTTCAATATTCTGTGATATTTTAACTTTTAAAACCCAATTTCTCATTTCAACAAAAGGATTAATTTTTAATTAATTACGGAAACTTCTATTTTTTGACCTTTTAAAATTAATTCAATATTTAGAAATAGTAGGTTCAAATAATGTAAATAGATTTACTTTATATTTGGGCAATATGAATAGTAACTTTGGTAAATTTTATTAACATGGTAAATGGGTAAATAAATTAATTAAGGGTAAAATGATAATATAAAATTACACTAAAAATTGCCTTAATATAATTGGATGGTTATTATTTTCCCTAAAACATACATGGGATGAAATGGTATTCATTGCAACCCACTAGGATGAGATTTGGACATTTAATTTATTTTATTTAAAGAAAAGTGAAATATGTCTCACTCAAACATTAATAATTAAATTATTTTTAATATAAGGTTATACAAAAGATAAATTTGATTATAAATCCTCATTTTAAATTTACTCTTTTTTTATTTATCATGAAAATTTATTTTTAATTTTTAGGATATAAATAATTACCATAAATACTTATACTTGAATGATGAAAAAAATTAATTAGTTAATGAGAAATCAATAAAACAATTTTTATTAAAATATTAATAATATTAATAAGGACCAAACACTTGAAAAACCCTTATTGGTAGAGTATATCTTGATCATTATCATCTAACGGTCAACTTATTGACCATTTGGAGGCTTATATAAGAGATTACGAGACTTATATTATTTTATTTAAAGTGAATATAAATTTGTCACGTTCATGTTTTAAAAGAGTATAGTGTTGTAAAGTTAAGTTATTTAGAAGATAAATTATACTACAAGTTTTCTTCTGAAATCTAATGGGTTTATATTCATCCTATTAGTTTAATTTTTATTTTTATTCAACAAATAATTATATTAAATAATTACACAAAATTGGGTAGTAGTTATTTTATTAATGAAGAGACCAAATAAATGTTATTAAACATATTTTAATAAATATATATTTGTATAATTATTATGTAAAATTAATGTTATAGATTACCTTAACCCATAAGGGATATAATAAAATATTTGGGTCATGTTTCACTTCTTATTTTTATATTTTTAAAAATACATGAAACAAATAGTATCAAAATTGACACTATTGATATTTTGTCAAAATTAAGATTTGATAAATTTGTTAAAAATAATAAAAAAATTTAAAAATATATATTAATTATGATATGTTATTAATTTTTTAATTATTCATTTATGGTCTAATTTACTTCATATAAACAAATATTTTACCCTTTTAATAATGAATTATTGGTTACCCTAGTTAAAAATTAAATTGAATAACTAAGTGTTAATTAAAATTATAATTCTTAAATTGACATAAATAATTGTCTAAGATTTATTATTTTATGATATTAATACTTTATCTCATCTAATCTAAAAAATTTGTACATTTTTTAGGTTTTTATATGGGATATTAATTTTATTATAAATTAATTTTTTTGAGGTTTCCAAAAGTGCCCCTCACCTCAATTATAAAAGGGAACTTCCTCCCTTAACTCTTCACTTCATTTTAATCCTTCAATATCGACCATAACCTAACAATTTACCTTATTAACTACCCTATAAACATTATATTGGTCTTAGTTTTCTTCAAATACCATCTCTAGTGCTCTAAGAGGAGAATTAGAGGAGGCACGTCGAAGTGGAGGTAATATAACTTACTGATTCTTTCAATCTTCATTCTTCGTCTACTTCATCCTCATTAGTTGTTTCATTATAATGTAATAACACAATAATTAATTATATAATGAGAGGTTATTATTATTATTAAACATTTATATTCCACCTTCTACCCATCCTATGAAAAATGGAATCACCACGTGTGCATACGTACGACTTACCATCTCCACATCGTTGTGTAATCTGTTTTTCACCACCACCCTACATAGATGGGACTAAAAATGTAATTAATAATTATATATATGACTAATATAAAGTGATATCATTTTTGATATATTATACACCATCCAATTCAATACCATTCAACAATTATGAGAACCATATCGTCACTCATGCCTACATATAGCTTACCGACTCCACTCTGTGATTTGATTCATTATACATAATATTCTTTTAAAGAGAGATTATATAAATGAATTAAATTAATAAATATTATATATATCATACAAATAAAATTCATTAAATGATATAACTATTCCCTTAAAAAGAGTAATAAGTGAAAAAACATGCATAAGAACATAAAGCAGTTAATACCTGAATAATGAGTAACAATTAAATGTTACTAACAAAAAAAAGAAAATATGATCATATATTTTTTCATAAAAAATTATATCATTATGGAATTAATAATTAACATTATATAAATCATTATACAATAGGTTCAGATACATATGAAGAATATCAGGCCGAAGGAAAGGGATAACATTTCAAATCTCATTTTTATCTGTGATTTTTTATTCATAAGTATTTACCGGGGTATATTTATCATCCACGTCCATATTTCAAAAATATTTATTTAAAAATATTATTTATATCCATATATAAATTTTTAAATTTAATTTCATAGATTGGTGAATTTTTACTAAACGGTATGAATGATTCTTTTTTCGTTTTCGGTACGAGGTACTTTTTGACTTTTTTGGAAAAAGTACAAGAATAGTCTTTTTTTTAACATGATAGGAATGAACAGATTTTTACTCTTTCATAATGATTTATTTCCTTGAATCATCGCATAAAATATTACTAGTTTATTTTAACATAAAATTATCTTTTCTAAAATTGTGTGGCATTTTGAGGAAGGAAATTTTTTTTAAGAAGAAAGGATATTTTCCTCATGAATTCATTTAAATGTTTTATCAAAATTATTTTCCATATAATATGACTGAGGTTTTTCATTATAGCCATATTATTGATTTTTTTTATTTAGTTTTTAATGTAATTATTTTTAAGAAATCCATTTATCTGATATGAATAATGTTTGATGGAGTGATGTTTAAGAAACACATTTTTTGTTCCCTGGGTTATGCTATTGTGAATGGTTTATGTTTTGTGGAACATGTAAGAATTATTTAAATATGATATGGGTGGGAATTGTATATCCCTTAAATTCATTAGGTAAATATTTATATCTCATGAGATAGAAAGTACTGGAATGGAATGTAAATTCGGTTCGGTAATAGAGGACTAGAATAAGTAGTAAACTATGTTCAGTAATGGAATTTCTCCGCTATGATGGTCTTGGAAATGAGAATTGACTAATATGAAATGTTTTTCTATGCTTATATGTATATTCCATGAAATTTCATGTCGTATTTTATTACTATTGGGATTACAGTTGACTTTTATGATTTATCACATGGCATTATATTATGATATTTTTTATGCATGATAAGAATTTTCAATGTTATGTTCTTATGATTATAATGTGATTGATTTTTCCCTTGTTTACCCATAATGATCATTTGATCTCACCATTTCATATGTTTCTTTTCCACGGGTCATGAAGAAGTTTATTAAGTAAGACATGTCAAAAGGATTTTAGTTACGAATAAATAAGTGGGAGACAATGTAGATGTTTTATGAACCATTTTTTTGTGTTTCCCAGTTTCTATAGACACTAAACCTTTAAGGTCCATGAGTTCTTTTTGTTATGATATTTAATAAATTTTTATAAATGTTGAATTAAAATATATATGTAATATATGGGCTATTAAATTTTGTATTAGATCAATGTTATAGTTTACATTTGGAAACTATGATGAAAAAACCTTATTAAAAATCCTAATGATATGTATAATTATAGGTTACAATCCTATCCAAGTGTTTTAGAGATTTCCATGAATAAAATAGGATAAAACCTAAAGTTTCATAAATTGAAATTTCATTCTATAATTATGTGTTTTTTCCATTATGATTAGTGTTTCTCACCCTATGATTCATTGTTATCGGTGAATGGGTTAAACCCAAAGAAATTGTGTTAATGATGAATACAGCGGGCAATGCAATGATTTTCCCCCTGAGTAACCAAATGTTATGAGAGATAGAATGAAAATTCTTGTATCCATTCTCACACAACTTTCTCATGTTATGAATCATTCCAGACATCCAAATGAGAAAAGGAGGAAGCAACATTCTGTTGAGTCCTTCACGAGGCGGCATCCACCTTCATTCGTCAGGTCTTTTGATCCATTAGTGGCTGAAAAATGGATCAGTACCACTAAAACGATATTTTCAGTTCTAAAATGTTCTAAACATTATAAATTCCTATTAGTATTATATCGTCTGGAAGGTGAATCTGATCAAAGGTGGATCTTATCATGAATACGATGTAAAGAGATAAAATTGAGTCAATGGAATGGGATGAGTTCAATAACATTTGTTCAATAAGTAATTTCCTAATATTATTTGAAAAAATATGGAGATAGACTTCCTTGAACTTAGTCAAAAGGATGATGAATCTGTTGGAACCAATGAAAAAAAATTTACAATAATTTCATGTTATGAATTAGGGAATTTTTATCCAACCCAAGAGTAAAATTGATCAATTCTTTAGTGTCTTAAAACCATGTCTCTGAAGGTCACTAGCCATAAAGGATTTCAATAACTACAAGGAAATTGTTCGATGTGCTCTCAATGTTTACATGGATATTGGAGTAACACATCAGTCAAGTGGGATTGATAAGAAGTAAAAATATGTAATTCAAAGGAATATATAAAGACCACACAGAAAAGAAGGTGATTTTTCCCTTATGGTCAATGTCTAGAAAGAAACATAGAGGGAATTTCTTTCAATGGACTAGTAAATGTTTTAAGTGTTGAAAAGACATTCATTAGATAGTTTAGTGTCGAAGTGATGTGAAAAATATTTCTAATGATGGGAATAAAGAAGGCTACATAGAATGCACCTCTTATACATCAATGCTACATGTTCAAGGAAATGGGGCATTATTCAAATCCATTCCATAATCCATGGGTTATTGATAATGATTTATGTAAAAAAACTCTTAAGGCCAAGATAAAGTAATGTCACATGCAATAACTATCGATGATGTGGAGTATGGTAATGAAGTGGTGAAAGGTACAGTTTTCATCCACTCTAAAGTAGAAAATGTTTTATTTGATTCTGGATCTACCCACTCTTTTATTTCTGAATAATTTTCTAAGGTTATTATTGTATTACTTAAAAAATTATATGTTGAGTTAGCTGTAACATTTCCTAATTTCACAATGGACACATCAAAAGCTTATAATTCTTCTCTAGTTGAAGTTTGTGGGAAAGTGATTCATATAAATATTGTAATATTTCCTATAGTTGAATTTGATGTGACTCGTGGCATGGATTGGCTATCTATATATGGTGTTCATATAAATGTCTTCGTATGGAAAGTCACATTTCATATTCCAAATCAATCTATGTTCATTTATCAATGCAAGGATGAATATAAACTTCCAGTAGAAATTTCTTCCATCTTATGGGACTTGATTCCTATATATGAAGGTTATTTTTCTCAAATGGTTGGGGAGAAACTCGTGATTAAGAATACACCCATTGTATGGGAGTTTGATGATCTATTTTCCAAGGAATTTTTAGGTCTTCCACCAATTTTGAATTTGAGTCCTCAATAGAACTCACACTGGGTACTATTCCTATTTCAATGACAAATTATAGAATAGCCCCAATTGAGTTGTAGGAATTGAAGAAGAAACTCCATGAGAATGTTGATAAGGGATTTATAATCCCTAGTGTGTCACCATGGATATAACATGTTCTATTTGTTCAGAATAAAGACAAATCAATGATAATATGCATTGATTATAGAGAACTTAACTAAATCACAATCGAGAGAAAATATCATCTTCCTCACATTGATGACTTATTTAACCAACTACATGGAGCTCAATACATTCCCACGATTTATCTATGTTCCGGATATCATCAATTATGGTTCAAAAAAGAGGATATAACAAAGACTAAATTCCATACAATGTATGTACATGATGAATTTATAGTGATGCCTTTTGTTCTTACTAATGCTCCTACTATCTTCATGGATCTAATGAATAGAGTCTTTAGAGACTATATTGATCATTTTGTTGTAGTCTTTATAGATGATATTATTATATATTTGAAGATCATTTAAGAACATGAAGACCACATGAAATTGTAATGAAGACCCTCATAAAGGATAAGATTTATTAAAAATTTACCCTATATGAATTTTGGTTTCAGAAAGATTCATTTTTGTGTCACATAATCTTAAGAGAAGGGATATCTGTGGATCTATCAAAAACATAAGTTGTTGAAAGTTGTCCAAGACCAAAAACATTAATTGATATCTAATTTTTTCTTGGTTTGGTTGGATATTATTGACATTTTGTGAAATATTTTTCACGATTATCAAATACACTCACCAAGTTGAATAAAAAATGAGTTAATTTCATATAGATGGAGGAATGTGAATAGAATTTCAAAGATCTAAAACGAAGGTCATTCAGTGAACTTGTTCCCACACTTCCTTATTATAGAAAAATGTTTGTAATCTATAGTGATGAATCCAAGAAGTGGTTGGGATGTGTTCTCATGGAATATGATATTGTGACAGCTTATTCCTCCTGGAAGTTAAATATCCATGAGAAAAATTACCAAACTCGTGATTTGGAGTTAGCGGTAGTAATATTTTCATTAACGATATAGAGGAATTATCTTTATGGTGAAAGGTGTGATGTTTATACTAATTATAAAAGTTTAAATTATATTTTCACCCAAAAAAGATATTTGAATATGTGCTAAAGAAGATTGTTGGAGATGATTAAAGATTATGACATCCCAATAAATTACCACCCTAGGAAGGAGAACACGGTGGAATATGCTTTGACTCGACTAGATCATGCTATCCTATCCAAAATGAGGATCACAAAAGATCCTAAATTTATGGATTAGAAAAGTATGGATCATGAGATTTTAATTGATGGAGGGAATCTTATATTTCTCAAATGAATGTTCAACCATCAATAAAAAGTGAAGATTAAAGAGTTTAAGAAGAAATATGTAGAGCAACAAAATTATGTGAGAGATGTTCTTGAATTCAACCTTGATTGTGATGAAATAATAATGTTCAGAAATAGGGTTTGTATTCCTTCCATACCCAAATTAAAGAAGGAGATATTAGATGAGTCTCATAGTTCATAATTCTCTATTCACCCTGGAAGCACTAAGATTTATAGGGACCAGAAAGATTATTTATGGTGGGCTGGCATGAAAAGAGATGTCCCTAAATATGTATCTCAATGCATTGCTTGTGAGCAACTTAAGGCTGATAGACCGAAGTCTTAATGGATGTTACAACTATTACTCATACCAGAATGGAAATGGGAAAAAATAACTATGGAATTTATTTTTAGACTTCCCAAAACATCTAAATTCCATAATTCTATATGGGTTATAGTTTATCACCATACAATGTTGGCACAATTCATTTCAATTAGAGAGGATTTCTCTCTTTATCTATTTTCTAGGATATATGTAAAAAAGTTGTAAGATTTCATGGAGTAAATCTTTCCATTATATATGATCATGATCTGAGGATTACCTCTATGTTCTGGAAAACTCATCAATAATCTTTGGATATAGATTTAAGTTTCATCATTGGTAATCATCCTCGGATAAACAGTCAGTCTGAGAAGACTATTCATACGTTGGAAGAGATTTTCAGATATTCCTATTTGGATTTCAAAGGTGGGTGGGAACAACAGCTTCCTTGAGTGGTATTTTCTTACAAAAATTGCTTACACCCTAGTATTCAGATGGCCCATTATGATTCCCTCAATGTGAAGAAGTACATAAATCCATATTTCTGTGATGAAATTTGGGAAAGAAATATATTAGGACCTGATCTTATTGATGAAATTGAAGAAAATTTCATATCTATTCAAAAACACATAAGAGAATCTCAATGTCAAAAAAAATTATGCAGATATATAAAGAAAAGAACAAAAGTTTAAAGTGGGTGATACGTTTTTCCTACAAATATCTCCATCGAAGAGTTTAATGAGATTTGGAATGAAAGGAAAGCTAAGCCTTAGGTATATTAGTCCTTTGGATATTCAAGATCATGTTAGGAAGGTAGCTTAATGATTGGTGCTCCCATTGAATCACTCTCAAGTTCATGATGTGTTCTATTTATCTCTCCTAATAATGTACATAACTAATTATTCGAATGTTCTAAGCTCAGAAGTCATACTTCTGGATCAAGATCATTCTTATGAGGAACAACTAATAGAAATTATGGATCGTAGAAAAAAAATTCTATGAAACAAGACCACTCACATGGTTAAAGTTTTATGGAGGAACCACCAATTTGAAAAATCTACATGTGAACTTGAGGATATTATAATGGAGAGGTATCCTCATCTATTTTTTCCAATTGAAAAATTTTCTAGGATGAAATTCATTTTAAGGGGGGTAGAATATAACACCGAGATTTTTTTATGAAATATTTTCGTTAAATAATTTTTATTCTTTAGTTTCATTATTTGAAAGAAATTATGATTTTAAAACAAAAATGATATTCCCATATTATATAATTACTATTATAGCCTAGTCGTTAGGTTAGCATGAATAAATATAAACAACATATAAAAATGAATTGTGATTTCATCGGGTATCAATTATTTATGAAAAAATATAAATTGATATTTATTTTCTTGAGTGAATTAATTTTGGTAATCAAATTAATAAGATCTATATGAGTTATATAAATAATAAAATATTTTTCATATTTATCCAATGGATATTTTATTCATAGGGTATGAATAAAACCATTTTTCATGTATAAAACCGAATTTTTTAAGGTTAATTTTACACCTTCGAATGGTGAAACCCTTTTAAATTAAGATTTTAACACATTAATAATTCTTATATGACAACATAAACATGTTATCTTGAATTAGGATATAAAAATTTACATTGTATTAATTTCTAATATTTTTCTGAAAACTTTCATGTTTTGATGAATAGTAAAAATACGCTAAATTTTATTTGAAAATAACATTTTTTATTTAAATATTTTATATTGTTAAATTATATTATTAAATGTTTTAAAATTATGAAGAGATTTTTTTACCATTTAATATAATTTATGTCATTGGAATTAATTTTATGTAAAATTTAGATGTCAAAACATTTCAATATTTTGCAATATTTTAACTTTTAAAACATGTATTCTCATTTGAAAAATGGGATTAATTTTAAATTAATTACTATAACATTTGTGTTTTGAATTTCAAAAAATTTATTCCATTTTTGGAATCAGTAGGTCCAAATTATGTAAATATCATTATTTTAGTTTTGGAAAATATGAATAATAACTTTGGTAAATTTTATTAACACAAAAAAGGGTAAATCAGGTAATTATGGGTTGAAATAATATTATAAAATTACCCTAAAACTTCTCTTAATATAATTGGATGATTATAATTTTCCCTAAAACATAATTGGGTCAAAATGGTATCCATTTGAACCACATGGATGAGATTAATACATTTAATTTATATAAAATAATTAAAACTGAAATATGTCTCACTAAAACTTTAATAATTAAATTATTTTCAATATATGGTTATACATAAGATAAATTAGATTATAAATACTCATTTTAAATCTAAATTATTTCTCTTTATCATGAGAATTTATTTTTAATTTTTTTGAAATAATTAATTACTCTAAATTATTAAACTTGGATGATGAAAAAACTAATTAATTGATAAGAAATCAATAAAAGATTTTTTATAAATATTATTAATAAAAAAAGTCCTAAACAGTTGCAAAAACCTTATTTTATGAGTATATCTTGAACATAATCACACAAGGGTATAATTATTGATCATTTGGAGGATTATATAATAGATTATGATGCTTATATTATTTTATTTAAAGTGAAGATACATTTTTCACATTCATGGTTTAAAAGAGTATTGCATTTTTAATGTTGGGTTTTTCAGAAGATAAATTCGACTAAAATTATTTTTATAAAATATAATCGATTTATATTCATCATATCATTTTATTTATTATTTTTATTCAAAAAAATTTATATTAAATAAATACACAAAATTAAGGTAGTAATTATTTTATTAATGAATAAATCAAATAAATGTTATTAAATATATTCTAATAAATATAATATGGGATAATTATTATTTCAAATAAATTTTATATGTTACATTGAACCATTAGGGATATAATTAAATATTTGGTTATAGGTTCACTTCTTATTTTTATATTTTTAAAAATTCATGAAATAAATTTTGTCAAAATTAAAACTATTTATATTTTTTTCAAAAAAAAACATTTATTAAATAATTTAAAAATCATTTAACATTTTTAAAAATATAGAATATTTATTATAAATTATAAAATTTTCAATAGTATTAAATTAGGGTCTAATTGACTTCAAATAATTTAAAAAATTCAACCTTTTAATACTGAAATATGTGTTACCCTAGATAAAAATTAAATATAATAACTAAGTGTTAATTAAAATTATAATGATTAAATTGAAATAAAAGCTTGACTATAATTTATTCAAATATGATATTACAACACTATATCATATTATATTCGAAATTGGAACATTTTAGAGTTTTCTATGTAGGGTTTGATTTTATTGTCAATTAACTTTTTTGAGGATTCCAAAAGGGCCCCTCACCTCAATTATAAAAGGAAATTTAATCCCTCAAATATTCTGTTCATTTGAGCCTTCAATCTCAACCATACCCTACCCATTTCCATTATCAACTTCTTTAGAAACTTTCAAGAGATCCTGGTCTTATCCAGAGACCAAATCTAGTGCTCTATGAGGATATTTAGAGGAGGCACATCGTAAAGGAGGTAATATCATTTACCGATGTTTTAAAACATCCTTCTTCTTCTACTTCCACCTGATAAGTTGTTTCATTATCAAGTAATAACTCCAGTAATAATATATACTAAGGGGTTATTATTATTCTGAAACAACCATATTCCACCATCTACCCATCCTATGAAAAATCGAACCATCACATGTGCATACATATGGCTTACTGTCTCCACGATGTAGTGTATTTTGTTTACCACCAAACCCTTACATGGATGGGTTTAATGATGAAATTAATAAATATATATTTGATTAGTATAAATTAATATTTATGTTTACATTTTATACACCATCCACTTCAATACCATTCAAAAATTATTGGAACAATATCGTCACTAGTGCGTACGTACGGCTTACTATTCCACGGTGCGATTTGATTCGTTCTCCATAATCATCATTTAAGGAAAGATTATATAAATTAATTTATTGAATAAATATGATATTTCTAATAATAATAACATGATTAAAATAATATAACTATAACCTAAAAATATGAATAATAACTTATCTGACAAAACATGCATAAGAAAATAAAGTAGTTAATTCTGGAATAATGAGTAGCACTGAAATGTTACTAACAAACAGATGAAAATATGATCATAAATATTGTCCTAAAAAGTATTACGATTCTATAATAAATCATGTAACTTATTTAAATCATTATAAAATAGTTTTGGATATATATGAAGCATATCGGAACTAAGGTAAGGGATAACTTTTCAAATCTCATTTTTATTCGAGATTGTTTATTCATAAGTATTTATTGGTGTATATTTATCATCCATGTCCATGATTCCTCAATATGTATTTAAAAATTTTATTTATCCTTCTATTATTTTTGAAAGTCAATATTATTCATTGGTGAATTTTTACTAATCAGTATGAATAGAATCTTTTTTCACTTTTTGTATGAGGTACTTTTTAACTTTTCCTATAAAAGTAAGAGAAGAATGATTTTTTAAATTTGTACAGAATGAATGTATTTTTATGCTTTAAAAATTAATTATTTCCTTGAATATTCCCCTAAAATATTTCATGTTTTTTTCACATAAAATTATTTCTTCTAAAATTATGTGGAATTTTGAGGAAGGAAAACTTTTTTGAAGAAGAATGGATATTTTCTTCATGAATTAAGCTCAAGTGTTTTATGTAAATTATTTTTCATCTAAGAAGACGTTTTTGTTTATATACCTATTATTACGTTTATTAATTTTATTTATGGTGTAATTATTTTTATGACATCCATTTATCTTATATGGATTATGTTCTAATGGAATGATGTTTAAGAAACCCATTTTTTGTTCCTTAGGTTATGCTATGGTGAATGGTTTATCTTTTTTGGAACATGTAAGAATGATTTAATTAAGCGATGGGTGGGACCTATATATCCCTCTAATTCCTTTGATAATTATTTATATCTCATGAGAAAAAAATGACTGGAACGGATGGTAAATATGGTTCAGTAATACCAAATTGGAAGCAGGAGTGAACTCAGTTCATTAATGGAATTTGTGCACTATGATGGTCTTGGAAATGATACATGATTAATATGAAAGGATTTTCTATGCTTATTTATGTATGCCACAAAATTTCATGTCTTATATTATGAAATTTTGGATTATATTTCACTTTTATGATTTACCCATGACATGATATTATGATCTTTTATAAGAAAGATAATATTTTCAAATGTTATGTTTTTATGATTATGATATGATTGATATTTCTCTTGTTTATCCATACAAAGTATTTGAGCTCACCCTTTCATATGATTCTTTTCCCCAGGTCATGATGAATGGTAATAAGTATGTTATTTTAAAAATGATTCTAGTTATTAATAAATAAGTGGTAGACAATGTAGATGTTTTATAAACCAATTGGTTATGTTTCCCATTTCATAAAGATACAAAACCTATATGGTCCTGGTATGGTTTTTGTTATGTTATGTTATGTTATATATATTGTTCAATGTTGAAGTAAAATCTATATGAAATGTAGGGGATTTTATAATTAGAATATCTTAAGATATGACAAACTTCCATGATTACCTTATCTCTTTCATTACTTACTAAAGTGATAAATATATTCTCAATGGAAATTATACATTACTCAGTTACTAATGGATTAGTAGTCCTACTAAATAGTGGGTTTTTTTCACATAAATTGGTCCACTATTATTCTTCTATGTTGTGGATATAGATTCTATATATAGGTAAGGTTATTTTTCATATCCTGAGCTATTTGTAACGGTATAGTTATAAGTTTCTCAGCTCCAGTTGAAGCTCCTGATCCAACGTCATTATCTTTCATAGAAGGGAAATCTCTATATAGAATGCGTGTATTGATACATTTTCTTTTTCATCCTCTATGAACCATTTCAAAACAATGTAATGCACTAAATTATATTATTAACACTACTGGAAATACCCTTTATCCCAATGCTACTATTCCAACAGTTTAAAAAACTATTTAAATAGGCTATGTATAAGAGTATTTCTCAACAGTTTTATTAAAGTGTTGGAATAGGTCTCCATATGCTAACGGATTTGTTAAACCGTTTTTATAGAATAAAATAAATAATCTTTACCAAATGGTTTATATGAACCATTCGAATAGGTTCCAATATACCAACGGTTTTCTTATCAAAAAAAAAATACCCCAATTGTCCCATCCGAATAAAAAATTAAGAACCCTCCCAACTCCAGACCTGTTCAGCATGCTCAATCCCTAAATCAGATTCGTGGCGACCCTTCTTCTCACGGCTGTGGTTCCTCAACCCTCCTGACTCTAGACTCATTCAGCATGCTGAAGACCTAAATCAGATTCACAGTGCCCCTTTTTCCCACGGCTGCGGTTCCTCTTCTTCCTAGAAGTTCCCATTCTTCCCAGAAGTTCCTCCCAGCATCTTGTTACAAGCTCTTGTGGTTCCCTTATTCCTCGTGGTTCCTGTTCTTCCCAGTGGCTCTTCGCAGTGCATGTGGTTCCAGTTCGTCCCAGGTGGATCCATCTCGATGAAAGCCATTTTTTGTGCTCCACTTAAAATCAAGAATTCTACACTATGCTATTTCTTCTAACGTGATTTATTTGGGGTGTTTTATTAGTTTTTATAAATTAATCAAATATTATTAACCAATTTCTTCTCAATAAACTAGTTGAATGATTTCATCGCACTAAGAGTTGTCAATTAGTTTCCAATAATCATAGAGCCCATCTTTTTCACAGGCTGTGAATGTGACCCTCCAGCCATGATCCATTCTATTTTACATTATAGTTTCATCTTTTACTTCATATATGTATGTTCTAATTAATATTAATCTTCTCCATCCATTTATTATGGTTTTTTTCAGTCTGGTTCTATTGCAATCTGGCTATAAACTTGAACAATATTTTATTTGTTTCTTTTATCCACTTTTAATTATAAACCCCTTACATTATTGATTGTTATAAATCATCAGTCATGAATGTTTATAATGTTAAACATTGAAATAAACACGTTGTGTGAATCTGGAACCCCCTGTCTTTGTCTATTTGTCATACTAAAGATTGAATTTTGTTTATAGTATCATGGATTTAGTGGTTTTTTTCCCAATTTGAAAATTCTTATCATTCTAGAATTTGTTATCTGGTGTGTTTGGTACAATGTTTTTTAGATAGATATGGAAAAAAACATTATATAAGGAATGAAAGAGATTGGAGAATCAACAATTAAAAATGCAT
This sequence comes from Viscum album, assembly GCA_963277665.1. Lineage (NCBI taxonomy): Eukaryota > Viridiplantae > Streptophyta > Magnoliopsida > Santalales > Viscaceae > Viscum > Viscum album. Next base: position 2,083,477,176 of record OY728165.1, on the reverse strand, counting down.
AAAATACATATATATGTAAATCGAGTGCATCTACAGAGTTAGGGTCATGGCCCATATATAATGTATGATATTTAAAATAGTGGAGATCAAACCATTTCAATTAGGCTATGTTTGAGGATATTTCATTTTTTCCTATATTGTGTCATGCGGACATGGTTACCAGATTCATGTAGTGGGTTATGGATTTCTATAACTATTTTTTTATAAATTTAGGGATTTTTTTCAATTTTTTTATCACACTTTGTTTCCATTATATAGGATAACCTTGGATAATATTACACAGTAATCTTTGAGGGATAAAATTTTTTAGACATTGATTTTATTTAATATAATTACTCAATTATATAATTCTAAACTCTAATTTTTATTATTCTTTCTATACTATTAGTTGAACATGATTTATTCCTGAGCCGTTAATTTACTTGAGATGTTGGAGATCAAGAGTATAAGTGTGTGTACATGAATTATTAATCATGTTTACTCCAAAATGATATTTTTAATTTAGTATTTTTCTGAAACATATCATATATTACATTCTATTTTGGTTGTTTAACAAATATATTTTATAAAGGGACTCACATTAAATAGGTACTGCATATGAAATTATTAAAAGTAATTTGGATTTTACTTTATAAAAAACATTTACAAATTAATTAGCTTTATTTGATACAGTTCAGTAGATGTGAGAATTGAATTAATTAAGGTATTATTATTGTATTCAACAATGTTAAAACTAATGTCAATGATAATGTTTTAACAAAAAATCTCTATGGTCCATGACCATAAAATTTTCTATCATTCCATTGTATATGGGCCATAACTGTAACCTTTTCTATCATCCATTTTATATGATGTGAATGAGTGTGTCTGCAGAGTTATTACTTAGTGGTGTGGAGGAAAACTGGATGATGTTTCTCCAAGAAATTGGTCTACGGATCTCGGGGGAAGTCATTAACAAAGAGCCGAATGATAATCCCAAAAGTGAAGATAAATTTGGTAATGATCCAGACCCATCTCAGATATGTGACTTGTTTGGGTAACTTCACTTAAAAAATTCATTTTTTACTCTCTACCTGTAAGGCCTCTCACATTTGAATGAAATGATAAACTCCATATTGAATTTGGCAACATGGCCATCCGATGGGGTCTCACTAACCAAAAAAGCCAACACTTCTGACTATAGCCAGACTTGTTTGGATTAGGCTAAAAGGGTGAAGTCGGTGCTAAAGGTGTGCAATGTGTGGGTGTATTTTTCATCTGAGACAGGGTGCCATTATCATGATATCTTTGAGAAGAAGCACTAAGAGTGATGACTAAAATATGTAAGATTCTTGTTTTTCAATTTTATTGTTAGGCTGTCATTGGTTCATCAAAATGTTTTTGTCGAACCAAACGCAGTGTAATCCTATTTTAATGATTCAGATCTTGAGTTGTTTCATGTGTGTGGTAGGCGGAGATGGAAAAGAATACATCCATGGACTGATACCTGGAGTCAAAATTCTCATCGATCACCTCTGCTGATAGTGTCGTGGGCGAGGGGGTGTTATTCAGCTGTGATGACCAACTACACAATCCATTTGGCTTCAATTTTCACTCACTACTTCCTCTATTTTACTGCACATTTATTATGTTATTTTCCTTTTATGTATTAGAATATCTAATATTGAACGTTATATAATGAGAAAGTCTATCTAAATTGTTTCTTTTTGGTTTATTGTGTTCAATAATTATTTGTGTTCTGATTAATTTATTATAATTATTCAATTAATTTTGATTTGTATTATAGGTGTAATAGGAAGTGGATGGTTGCATATATATATAGCAGTGATGATGCTATTTTTAATCAATTCTGGTGTTGATATTTTCAATTTTCGGTGCAGGTGATGATTTGTTTTGGAGCTGTAATAGGCAGTGGATGGCTACATATATATAGAAGTGATGCTATTGTTTTTAATCAATTATGGTGCTGCTGTTTTTAATTTCAGGTGAAGGTGCTGTAGGGGTGCATGTTGGGTATCTATTCTTGGGAAAAATATAGCAATGGTTTTGAACCATTGGAAAATACATATCCCAACGGTTCTTATAAACCGTTGCTAAAGTGAAATAAAATATATAATTTACAATGGTTCACATGAACTGTTGGTATATGAAATAGAATCCAGTCTAAGCCAACGGTTCACATAGAACTGTTGGTAAAGGTCTATCCCCACGGCCAGCACACCAACGGTTTAGTAGACCTTTGGTATATCCTATCCCAACCGTTCAATGTTCAATCCCAATGGTTTTAAAATGTTGGTAAAACTTAAATTTATAGTAGTGTAACCATAATTAATAATTTCAACCTAGTAACACTTAATATATACTAAAAATATTATGCATATAAAATCTCATAATTATAATCATGGTTTATTTGGGGACATATTTACTTTTAAATCCTTCATGATGGTTTATAACGAAAATTTGAATTACCCTAAAAATATCACCTCGGTGTGTCAATCCATATGTGTAGTAAGGACCCATGTCATGTGCCATATTACATCGATTCAGGAATCATACACCTTTTTGGTGTTGTTTTCCTAAGGTACATTTGTGAAAAAACCACATCCACTTGTAATATCCAGATAAGGAATTATTTCTTTGAGGACCCACAGAATCTCTACTATACCAAAAATATATGATATATTTTATGATTATCCTCAAATTCTATCTTTTTTTATGTTCCCAAATCTAGTTTCCAAGGTTTCAACTACAACTCCCTATGATACCAACTATATAGAGAGTAACCCCCGTAGCCCCGAGCTGGTTCCATACTTTATTACATTGGACAAATAAAAAAGGAAGTTGCATCCCAATGGACCAATGTTTAGTAGATTTAGAAAACCAGATAAAATCATAAGTTTTATATTATAACATGAAAATAAAAACAACATTTTAGCTTCATTGAAAACATCCATAAAATCGAAGATGTTCCCTACAAGTCCTTTATAATATGCATATTATCATTCAAGTGGAAAATAAATCATAATAAAGCGTGATAATAGATTCTATTTATGGGTAATAAATGTAGTGGAAGATAACATAAACATGAACATTTATTCATAGTGAATATCTAAATACATCTTCCATTAACACATAATCTTGCGCATAATATTTTAGGAATAAAATTTATCAAATAATATATAAACAATAACATGAATATAATACTTAACCATGGATATTCGACAAGTCGAATAATCACATGGATTATTAAATATTAGTATCATAATGATATAATGCATATTGATGGACATATGAATCATATTTTTTAGTCTTCATCTAAGACATAAAAAAATAAATGGTGAAGGCTTCAGACAAATCTATATTTGAAATTAAATGGCCATTGCCTCGACCAAGTCCATATATGTTTTGTCTCTTGATTCCTAGTGATGAATTGAGAGGATATAGAAGGTCTCTCACATCACTTAATAAGTCCAATTCATTTCTAATTTGAATGGGGTGAAACAAACACAACATATATATATATATATATATTGAATGTAATAAACATTCCCCAAGAGTTAACATAATCAGTAACCATTCTGAGTAATATGGTGAATGGTATCAAGATATAACATCGATAGTCAAACTAATAATAAGGAATTTAATAAAATATGGTAAATGATATCAAAAAATATAGATCCCAGTTATTTATAATATTAAATATAGGTTCTTGAAATATATAATAATACAATAATAAAATTCCAAAGTAATTTATGAGAGAAATACCCTTTTTACTTTTGATAAAAGAGTTATTATAAAAAAATCATGTGTATTTGTAATAAAATTAGATGGTAAACATTTATATCCCATAAAAGGAAAATAAGGAAAATTAATTTATGGTTTAGGCATAAATTATTTCCAAAAGTTGTGAAAACATGTAAAAAAGTTAAGAACTTTACAAAGGGTATGTTTCAGTGCGGGTTGATGGAAAATATAAAATATTCATTGAAGTGGACAAAATATTATTTGAATAAATATAGATAGAAAAGAGATAAAATATTTTTTCATGATAAAATAGAGTGATATTATCAAAAATATATGTTTCAAATAACAGATTATTGATTGTACTAGAAAATTATTAAGATATTGTGACGTACCCTTTAATCGGGTTTGCTTGTCGGGAAGAATTGAACAAGTGGCCTTATAAAACATGTATTCCCCCATAAAATAATTATTACCTAATATAAATACATAATTTTGAAACATATAAATATAATTTATAATAATTATTAAAAAATAATTAACAAATACATTAGTTTAAAGAGATAGAAAGCGTCACCCGAATAAAAAATTGAGGTTCGGAGAGAAACCCTAAACCTTTGTCTGAAAGTGTTCTTAACATGTGATAAATGTCCTTGATAATGAAATTATATTAATTAATAATTTAATTAAAAATAGTTTAAACAAGTATTGGATTTATTATAATTTTATTATGTTCATTATTGGTCTTGTTGATGAGTTATAAGATTTAATTTCATCATTCAGATGTGTTTGTTTCATTGGTCTTCCCGATGGGTTCACTTGTATACATGTACAAATGATCCTGTAAACTAGGAATAATTTCTCCTAATTTAAATTATCAAAGATTAATTAACTTTAATAATATATAATGGTCTTATATATAATTTTATTTCTATATATGAGGATGATTCCTTATATAAAATGCTGATGATAATCTATTAGATTATTTTGGGGTCTTTTCTATCATCACCCACTGGTTTTGTATTATCAATTGATATTATGTACATAAACTGGTTATATAAAATTAAATAAGTATTATTACATATATTTAATTATGTTTTAACCACATAAATTATATTATGGATAGAATTTAAGGAGGATATTAAAAAACCCGTTATCCACAAGGGCAGTAAATCAACACCTCGGAAGAAATCTTTTTATATTTCGAATAAAAAAGGGGAATATAAAATTATTTATGGTGGATATCACATTATCCTAATAATATTATAGTTTATATGATATACTACTGTTATCATTCATGTTTGGATATATTAGGTAAGGAAAAGATTAGAATAGAAAAATAAATCCTAATAAAAAAAGGAATGAAAGGGGATTTTACCACTTGAATTCCTCTCCTTGAGAACCTCATTAGGGAACTTTGAAATGGTATTTTGGATGATACTAGAAATAACATAACATGGGGTAGAGTTTTGGGAGAGTTATTGTGAATAAATTATACAATCTTTAAGGCTTTGGAGGTGTGAGCACAGGGGGTGTTGAGGGTGGTATTTATAACGGAGGAGAAGAGTGTTTTTATTCATTAGTTTATTATTTTGTCTCAAGATTATAAATTGTTTAAACCTTATCATTAAATATTTTAAAATTATCAATTAGAGTTTGATATTAATGTCTTACATCATCAATACATCATCTATGACTTAATAATTCGTGTATTCGTTAAATACCGTAGATTATAATATTCCATTATTCACAAATAATTAAACTATTCTAGAAAAATACTACAAATCACCTGAACCATTTTTCAACATGTAGAAATAAAAAATGGAATCCATTTTATGAATATAATTTTATAAATATAGAAAATATAATTTTTAAATAAAATCAACATTTACCAAAAAAATAAAGATTTTTATATAATAACGGATTTTATGACACTCTCAAAAATTAATTAAGGAGTCATAAAATTATATTATAATCATTAGAGAATAAAATATTAATCTATGAATCTATTTAATTAAAATAAATTTTCATTTAAAACGTTTATTAATTGTAAAATTTTAAATAAACATTCATGTTTCACAAAAATACCAACACTTAATTTATCCTTTTTAAAACATTTATTTACTTATTAAATTATATAAATATATTATGTTTTCATTCATAAGATACCTAAATTTTAGTTATAATTTAATAGGTAAAGTTATAATTCTATTAGTCATATACTATTCCAAATGGTCACATTACTATTCCAAGGATCTTTTTTAATAAAATACTATAGTTTTAAAGTCGGTGTTTCATGAAGCATGAACTATCTATGATTTAAAATTTTAAAATAGGAATACCATAATATTTGTCTAATACAAGGTTTCTCTAGTTTTCACTTAGTAGAAAGACAATCTTCTTACCTTAATTGATCAGGAGGTATTGGTTACTTCTTTAAAAAAAATTTCTCTAGATAAATATTTTATCACAAGTGGTAATGATCAATCTTCAATTTCTCTAGACAAATAAATTGATAGATTAAGAGATATTCTATATAAATAGTATCCCTTATTAGTGGGTTCTCTCAATTTATGTAGGATGATATCTCCCATCTGAGAGACGAATTGGATACTATAAAGAATGGTTTGCAAAAAAAAGTGTCATAATTTTTAAATATCTCTAGACAAGTTAGAACCATTGAAGAAACAATTAGGAGACTTGAAACAATTTCCTCAATGTTTCTCAGATATGTTTAATAGAAAAGGGGAGTAAATAAGTGTCTATAATAAAATATATAAGCACTAGAATAAAAAATGAAAAATAACATTGAGTCTAAGATTTTAAATTTGGATGAAAAAAACAAGAATGTCAAGGAACATGACTCTTTGATTTGGAACAAAGTGTAGCAACATGAATATGAAATTTATAGAGTGAATATAAATTATTAAGAAAAGATTATTAATGTTGATTATAAAAAAATAATCATCCTTATGAAATATATATAATTGGAATGTCTTTTGGAAAATCTTTATAAGAAACATATTGAGTCATTAAAAAAGAAGGAAATAATTTTTGTTTCTACTCAATATTAACTAGAGGATTCTAATGTTGAGATAATTCCAACATGTGATAAGATGACCATAAAAACTTTTTATTATCTAATGTATGAAACAAATAAGAATAAGGTTTCAATATTATCATCCAATAAAAATTATTCTAAATATTATCTCATGAATCATGTAGGTCGGAAAACCAATTCAGAACAAGTATTGATGAATAAAGGTGATGATAATCCTACCACTGTGATTAGGATGGATAGTAAAAGGAGTGTAAAATATTGTTCACCATAAGGATCCCAAAACATTGAGAATAAGGTTAAAAATACCATATAGAATAAATTATAAAATCATGGTTTGTGTTTAATTATTTGTGTTGTAACAAATCTGGGTATTGTGCATTGGATTGTTAGTACAATATTTTAAATGAAAAACCACAATAGAAACCTATCTAAAATGGGATCAAACTAGAAATGATGAAGCAACATCCATAGGTCCATAAGAACCTATATTATACAAATATATTTTTAATTCTTGATAACATCTATGATGTATTCAATGGTAGTGGTCAAAAGGTTGGTACATGCTCATCTCAATATGTATCCAAAGTTGACAAGAAAATAAGTTCGCAGAAAATAGATAATAATGAAGAAGCTACCTTGATAAGAAATCAAAATAATTTTTTAAAGTCAAATTATAGCATGAATATTTCAAGTAAGGATGCTAATAATACCTTGAATTATAAATCTAAGATGTTTACAAAAATTTCTCTATCAAGAAGAAAAATTAAAAAATTATGTATCTCAGAAGAACCCATGTGGATGATCCAAAATTAATGTCATAGTTCATAATGGAATGTTAGTTCTCTTGGAAGCATATCTATAAAAATTAAGGAAATGGAAGATTCATGAGATAAGACTAGTATAAAATGATTATAAATGATCTCACATGATGAATAAAAAATGAATAATGTTTTGATAACAAAAGGAAACTCTTATGTTCAAATATTTTTGTATGAGAGATGTATAAAATATAGTCATACTATAGATGGTTTTTTAACCGTACTAATAGAAAAATAATTATTACTTAAGAGTTTTAACAATGAATCCCTCGTGATTGTTGTATAGGAGAAACATTCACCACACAATGAATAAGATAATGTGAAGAGATCCCTACTGCCTCGATATAAATCAAAACTTATGTTCAGATGTGAAATCATGAATACTAGAGTAAATGGATAAATATGGTTAAGGAAAACATATCAAACATACTTTTTCAATTGAAAAATCATGGAATTATCCACCTCATTCAGTTAATATTTTGTGTATTGTATTTGTTCTTATTATGTAGAAAATTGAATGTGAAGCAAGTTCTCATGGGGGAACAAGAGAAATAGTGAGTGTTGTCAATTCTTAATAGAAAAGATAAAGAATGTGATCTCATATTCTGGATATCCATGAAAAATAAGATACCATCTGATTAGACACTAAATGAGTCTAATATTCATTTTTAATATATATAATATTCATGTGCTTTATTATTCATAAACACCATTTTAGTTCATTTTACACTTTGTACGTCATTTCACATTATGATTGTAATTCTTTCGTAAAATGCACTATTATGTGGTACATTTCTTAACATCATTTAAAGTACCCAATGATTCATATGATTTTAAGGAATGTAATTATACATATTTTAATTTTATATTTTGTGAAATTGATCTAAACTTCAATATGATCATTTTTAATTCAGGGATCAATGGAGGGTTTATAAAGGATGATGGAGATATTTGGAGATGAATGGATGTAATTCTAGTGAAGGAAGATTGGACACCAGCTCGCTGATGAGAATGTGGGACCCACATTACATACCGAATGAATCCCAAATTTATTGGGCTACTAGAATACATATATGGGAACAAATAATTATTCCATATCCAATGCTAATTCGGCCTCCATTGTGGTTATTTAGGAATCACATATTAGAGATAAATTTTGGGCAGATTCTGGAGCCCATAAACAAATCCTACTAATATGATCATATCTCAGATTCCACCACTCCAAATGGGTCTCAATATTACAAGAGGTTATAAGAAATCAGGGGATCCATTTTCTTATTATATGGATCACTCCTATTCTTCCATATAGAAGGACTTCCAAGAGCGTTTGTTCGGTGGATGAAAGTTGGCTTCCACCTTGGGACAAGTGTAGAAAAGTCCAAGTTCCACAATCTTTCGTCCACCCTAGGCCTACCATAATCAAGTGGGATACTTTGTACTATTGGAGTCTCGACCCATGGATCCAAAAATGCCTATTTAAGGCAGTGGTGGTGGAGTATTTGATCATATTTTGAGCTTTCATTCATTGTAATGTTATGCTGTGATTTTGTTGTCTCGAGTTTTCCTTTCACATGTATGTTGTTAAAATCACTATAGTTTCTTAATAAAAGTTATTATTATCCACTTATTATATTTTTCTTAATATCACTTTTATACCATTGGTTCAAGGTGTGCATATATTCACACCAAACCTTGTGAAATTATCACACAACGGTGGAGTGATCGTTATTTTGTTGTGTTTTTTTTACTTCTCCATTTCCTCCCCCATGAGTCTATGCTCTGCTTCCATTGAAACCGTAGAATCAATGATGGGATAAACCACTTATGGGGTAATCCAAGGGAGTATAAAAGGTCTTTATTTTATTTTATTTATCACTACATTAATGTCTAATTACTTCTTTAATGAGATTTTTATTTGATTATTTTTAAACTCTGTCGTCCTTGTTGAATTTAAGGCCACACACTTCAAGTGCTAATATGAACCTTTACTTTGAAGTGCTCAAAAATTTGAACCTTCAAGTGTATATGTGATAATTATTATGCTGTGTTGGTACAAAATCAGTAAGTGATGAAGTTATTTGATCTCCTTAAATTAACTCAACTCAAATATTTGAAATTGAAATAATTGAAAAGGAAATATGTCCAATCCACCCCAAGTGATATCCTAGGATCAACTCAATCTTTTAAATTGAATTCACTTAAGTCTCTTAGATTTCCTTTAAACACATCTAAAATCAACCCAATTTGACCACTTCATAGCCAAAAATAGTCCTTAGAATGTATGTGTCTATAGGTTTCTTCTTAGGTCTCTGAGGATTCGACAACCCACACTAAACAGCAAAGACCCTCCTACCTTATTCTCATGGGTAAAATTGAGTGTGAATCAAATTTTGGTGGAATTTTCGGTGATCCAATTAAGTCATATAAACACCCATTATATTCTCCCCCATTTCATCTTTTCTCATCCAAAATCTCTTATCTAGTCCCTTTCTCATTTTTTTTCTTTTGACGCATGTCCACCTACACCTGCGAACAATCAAACTGTCTAGTTAGGGTGGATAGTCCAAGGGTTGGATAGTCAATTACACCAAGGTAAATCATTCCATTATATCCTAATCTTCCTAATACACCAGATCCAAAATTTGATCCCATTTCAATATAAGGTCTTCAATGAAACCACCTCATAATACCACGTCGGAACCAAAATGGAAACCCAAATGAGGCAGCCCCAAACGTGGGGAATGCAATTGATCAAACCATGAATGACAACCTCACACCTTCCTGGACCAATTCCCCCTCCTGCATTAGACAAAATTCCCTAGGAGATGCTAATAATATATTTAAACCCCATTTCCTAAACCACCTTCCCACATTCCATGGAATGGAGTCTGAGATGCCCTACCTTCACATTATGGAGTTCAATGACACTGTAGAAACCATGTGTCCCCCACATCAACTAGAATCTGCTAAGATGAGGCTATTTCCTTTTTCCTTAATGGATTGAGCCAAAAAATTTCTAAACAATTTAAGACCATCATCCATAAACTCTTGGGACCAATTACAAAGAGAATTCTACAAAAAATACTTTCCCCACCACAAAACAATTTCACATAAAAAGAGAATCCAAAACTTTTTTGAAAAAGATGGAGAGTCATTATATGAAACATGGGAGAGGTTCAAAGACACTCTAAACATGGTTCCACACCATGGTTTCTCTATTCCTGAACATGTGAGAATTTTCTATGAAGGTTTGGGTTCGGGGAACAAACAATTCATTGACATGATTTGTTATGGATCCTTTAAAAACAAGGCCACAAATGATGCTTACGAGTATCTAGAAAGCCTTTCTGAACAAAACCAAAGATAGGGAACATCAACTTATTCTGAAAAGCCACAAAGAACTAGTAGAATTTATACACTTAGAGAAGAGGAAAGTCTTAAGGATAAACTCGCAGTACTCTCTTGGAAGGATGAGGAGATAGACCTTAATAAAGTCCATGAAATCCAAACTGTAGACCCTGTTTACACAATTTGTGACAAACATGACCATAAGATAGACTACTTCCCAACCATTACATCCATCAAGGATGTTATTTTAGGAGGACCCCTATTGGAAGTAAATTCCTTGAACTTTCAAAAGAATCAATACTAAAACAGCTTCAACCCAAGGTATAATGACCACCCATGCTTCTGCTAGAAATATAACCAACAACCTAGCCAACCACAGGGACAAAATCCTTAACCCCAACAGAACTACCAAACCCATAACTAGTTCCAAACCCAACCTATCCAATACCAATAGCCACTGGTCCATTTTCAACAAACCATCCCACCTCCAAAATATCCCCCTGGGATAAACCAATCTTCTCAAGCACTAACCCAAACTATTCAACAAAACCTACTAGAACAACTGTGCAAATAAATGGAGAGGATGAATTTAGAAGTCTCTTCCCTAAAACAAGAACTTCAAACCATCAAAATGGAATGGCACCTATGCCTAATCAGGCGGTTTCTTCCTCAAATTCAACGGTAGGGTCATGTTTCACTCAAAAAAATCATGAACAACTAAAGGTTTTGACTATTTTAAGAAATGGGAAATCAATTGAGAAACCTGAAATACTAATTTAGAACCCACCAGAAGATTCAAACATGGATGAAAAATTAAATGAACCAAATGATCAAATTAAAAATACTATAACATTGTCAAAGAAACAACTATTCAACAAACAACCCCACAACCTTGACCATTTCCTCAATGCATGAGGGGGAAAACCAAGCCTAAATTAAGTTAAACATTAAGAGAAATCTTCTCACAAGTCAAGTTGAACATTCTTCTTCTCGATGCAATCCAAACCATACCTACCTAGTACAATTACCTTAAGTACTTGTGCACTTTTAAAATGAGAAGTTTCACATAAAAACCATGTCATTTTGGCTAAAAAAGTGTGTACCACCATTCAAGGGACTATTCCTCATAAGTTGAAAGACCTGGGTTGTCCTTACATCAATGTTGAACTGGGGGAGAGAAATGTTTTCAAGGCCTTGTGTGATCTAGGTGTTATTGTTAATATCATTCCCTATACTGTGTACTGTCAGTTAGGCCAAGAAGAACTCCAACCCACATCTGTCACACATCAACTTTCTGATTATAGAATTAGGGGTCCAAAAGGGATTTTAAAGGATGTTCTGGTAAAGGTTGAAAACTTCATCTACCCTGCTGACTTCATTGTCCTTAACAACCATCCAAACTTAGGAAATAAGGAACAAACCCCAATCAACTGTGGTCATCCATTCCTTGAAAAAATCAACTCTATTATCCGAATTTTAAATGGGAACATCACCATATCCTTTGGAAACATGAGTCTAGACTTGAACATCGATAGTGCAAGCACACAAATAGGGGATGGTGAGGACATTCATTAAGTAAACATAATAAAAAGAATTGATAATAAATACATAGAACATCAAGGAATATTTTATGGATGTTTATGTTAGGGTGAGATTGATTTATTTGTTCACGTGAATGAATTTTATCTCCTTGGATTGAATCATTTTCAAATTACTCTTATGATGAAGTCTTAGGTCCAACAATCAGTAAAACGTTTTAGGAAACCAATTTCATGGAGACCAATCAAACTTCCTTCCCTAAATCTGATCAAGATAATCTAGTGGATGAATCTTCTATATGTGGGGAATCAATCCTATCTGAAACACTAAAAAAATTAATTGATATTGTTCCAATGTCCCAATATTATGTGAAATTTTGAACCAACCTGATCATGAATTGAAGGAACTTCACGCTACACTCAAGTATTCCTTCATAGGGGATAATCAAACGGATCCTATTGTCATTTATTCTTCTCTTGAATCCAATCATGAGAGGATTCTTCTAGACGTCCTTAGGAAACATAAGAAATCCATTGTTTGGACCCTGTTTGATATTCCTAGGATTAGACAACTTATCGGGACTCATATAATTGTTCTAGAATCTGATTCAAATCCATGTCGTCAACCTCAATGGTGAATCAATCCTAATCTCATGGAGGTAGTAAGGAAATAAATTATGAAATTGTTAAAAGTTGGTATCATATATCCCATAGCTGAGAGTGAGTGGGTCATCCCAATCCAAGTGGTTCCCAAGAAGGAAGAAATAACAGTGATAACCAATAAGGATGGAGAGATTCTTCCAACTAGGGTGGGTAGTGGATGGAGAGTCTGCATTGACTATAGGAAGCTAAACTCATTCACCATGAAGGACCATTTCCCCTTACCATTCATGGACCAAGTCCTTGAGAGAGTTGTAGGTCATGCCTTCTATTGTTTCATAGCTGGGTACTCAGGGTATAATCAAATTTTGTTCTCCCTATATGATCAAGGGAAGACTACATTCACTTGTACATTCAACACCTTTGCCTTCAAATGCATGCACTTTGGTTTATGCAATGCCCCTGGAACCTTCCAGCGGTGCATGATGGGAATATTATCAGACATGGTAGGGGATTTTATTGAGGTCTTCATGGAAGACTTCTCTTTTTTTCAAGATAAATTTGAAGGATGTCTGAGGAATGTGGAAAGAGTCTTGTCATGATGTGAGGAAAAGTATCTGGTCTTAAACTGGAAAAATGTCATTTCATGGTTAAAGAGGGACTAGTTCTAGGCCATCTAGTCTCTGGTAGAGGGATTGAAGTTGATAAAGCAAAGGTTGACATCATTTTTCACCATCCATCACCCTAAACAGTTAAGGAAGTGAGATCTTTCTTAGGATATGCTGGTTTCTATAGAAGATTCATCAAGGACTTTAGTTCAATATCATATCCCTTTTGTTCTCTACTAGTAAAAGATGCTCCATTTGTTTGTACATAAAGCTGTGAGGGTTCATTCTCAACCCTCAAATTGTCTCTCACCACTCCTATAATTATGAAATCTCCAAATTGGAACCTTTCTTTCGAAATTATGTGTGATGCAAGTGACATTGCTATAGGAGTTGTGTTAGGAAAATGTTATAATAAAACTCCATATACCATTGCTTATGCAAGAAAATCTTTAAATGATGCCAAAATCTACTACACCACCACTGAAAAGTATTTACTTGCTATTTTGTTTGCCATAGAAAAGTTTAGGTCCTACCTCTTAGGATCCCCCATCATTATGTTTACTGAACATTCTGCACTAAAATACCTCTTCCAAAAACAAGATGATAAGGCTAGACTGATTAGGTGGGTCCTTGTCATACAAGAATTTGACCTCACAATCAAGGATAAAATGGGTGTTGAAAATGTTTTATTTGATCACCTCTCTATGATGTAATTCAAAGACAACTCAAATATCCTTTCTGTGTTTGATTCATTCTCTGATGAACACCTATACTCTGTGAGTGACTGCCCTTGGTATGCCGACATAGCCAATTTCGTAGTTATAGGAGTCATCACAAAATTCTTAGGGACTCAAGATTGAAAGAAATTTATTTTTAATGTTAGACACTATGTTTTTGATGATCCATACCTCTATAAGTTCTGCCCTGACCAATTCATTAGGTGGTGTGTCCCAAAATCTGAACAAGAGTCCATCCTTACATTCTGTCATAGTGAGGCATGTGGAGGTTACTTTTCCTCTATGAAAACTTCTGCTAAGATTATTCAGTGTGGTCTATTCTGGCCCACCCTCTAAAGGACTCCTACACATTTTGTCAAAGTTTTCTTAGGTATCAACAAGTAGAGTCCATCACAAAATGAAATCAAATTCCACTCACTCCCATATTAGTGATTGAAATATTTGACTGTTGGGTAGTCGATTTCATGGGTCCTTTCCAAAACTCTATAGGATACCTCTACATTCTTTTAGCTGTAGATTATGTCTCAAAATGGGTTGAGTCCATTCCTACAAAATCCATTGATCATCAAATTGTGATTATATTTCTCAAGGAAAACACCTTCTCTATATTTGGAATTCCTAGGGCTATCATTAGTGATCATAGAACTAATTTTTTCAATCGTGCATTCTCATCACTCATGGAAAAATATGGAATTTCTCACAATGTTTCCACTGCATACAACCCATAGACCAATGGTCAAGCTGAGTTAGAAAATATGGAGATTAAGAATATTCTTTAGAAAACTGTTAAACCATCTAGGAATGATTGGTCAAGAAAACTCTTAGATGCTCTTTGGGCCTATCGAACCACATATAAACCCATTTTAGGAATGTTACCATATAAGTTGGTTTATGGTAAATCATGCCATTTACTAGTGGAGATTGAACATAATGCTTTTTGTGAAATTAAGAAAATTAATTATGACCTCTCATTGGCTGAAACAAAAAGGAAATAAGATCTCAATGAACATGCGGAACTTAAGATGAAGTATTATGAAAATTCATGGATAAATAAATCAAGAGTTCAAGCCTGCCAATCTAGGAATATCAAAGTCAAACTTTTTGAACTGGGAATATTTGTGCTCTTGTATAGTTCAAAACTTCATTTACACCCAGGAAAGTTAAGCTCTAGATGGTCAGGTCCATACATAGTGTATAAGGTATACCCCCACGGGGCTGTGGAAATTCAAAATCCCACTAATGGTCAAACCTTTAATGTTAATGGTCATAGAATCAAAACATTCATTGAATAATTCCAAAAACATGAAGTAGATGATGAATTGTAACACCCCAAGCTTCCACGGTACGTTTCCCTTTGAATAATGCAATATCATGCATTGTACGAAACTTCGAGATTCTAACACACCACGACCAATCAATGTAGCCATTATGAATAGTAATACCAACTTTTTGAAATTTTATAAATTTTATCTCTCAAAATGGACTTTATTTTTGGATTTGGAATATTTAAATTAGCCTGGGTAAAAGTTTGGTACTTTTCGGATAACTTTTATATTATGATGAATAGTGAAAATTACTAAATATTAATTAAAAAAACTTTTGTAATCAAAATAATTAATAGAGATAAATTATGATTTTGAGTGGTATTAAATTATATTTAGAATAAATTTTTACCATTTATTAAAATTTTGGCCATTGGACATAATTTCACATTTAAACCGGACATAAACAACTGTCAATCTTTTGATAGTTATTATCTCTTAAAAACACGCTTTTTGTTTTAAAAACGGGAATTAATTTTAAATTAATTTCTTCCACTTCTATGTTTTGAATTTATAAAAATGGATTCCATATTCAGAATCAGGAGTTCTAAATTGTTTAAATTGGTAACTTTTATTTTTAGACATTTTGAATAATTACTTCGGTAAATATTTTATTTACCGTGGTTAAAGGGTAAATCCTGTAAATAAGGGTAAAAAGTAATATTATAATAATAATAAATTACCCTTAAACGTCTCCTAACCATATTTTTTGATACATGTCCGACCATGGGCATATTGGGGTCAATTTTGGGACCCCATGGATCCACTTGTATGTGATAATGACACTCTATATTAATTATGTTAAAATAAATACAAAAATGACATAGGCATCTATCTTTTAGAAAAAAAAAATTACATAGGATTATATATTTAGGATTTTCGACTATAAATATTATTTATAAAGATAAATAAATTTCATACATAATGGTATTTTATTTATAATTTTTATACATTTAATAATTAATATTATTTATGACACAATAATGATAAAGTAATTTCCTTATTAACAAAAGAATTAAACAATTGGTATTATACATGTTAAAATTTATATAATTTTAACGTTATGATGACATCCATGAATTTTATTAATTAATAAGACATTATAGGATTTCATAAATTAATATTTTAGGAATTAATAAAGTTTTTATGTCTTTACAAAAAATCAATTATTGAATAGTGTCAAAATTTTCATAAAATAGTTTTTAAAACAAATATTATATTATTAATTGATATTAAATTCCTAAAAATATAATGTTCGGAAATGGGACTTATATCATGATAGTTTTATCATTAATGGACCACTTGGGGGTCTCTTGGATGTATATAGTAATTTTATTAATTATATAATATAAAAATACAAGTGACATGGTAAATGTCAAACTAATTAACTAAGAGTTAAAACTAAAAGATAAATTTATTATAAAGACCCAAACCTATCTATAATTTATTGTATGAATGTTTTTAGACCTATACCCACCATAAAATTTAAATAATCCACTTTTGAGCCATTATAAACCGAATATGAATTTATTATAAAATAATATTTCTAGTTTTTCTTTTGGTGCCCCACACCCCTCTTATAAAAGGGAACTCCCACATCTCACTAATTAACACCTTAAAAGCTTTTGGGTTCGGCACACCTCTGCCCAAATACCCTCTCAACAGTCCTCCCTTCATTCTAGAGGCATTCCTTTAGTCATAAAGCCAACATAATGAACCCTTTTGATCAAATCAAAAGGAAGAACCCGAAGAAGAGGTAATGTTTTCACCACCCTCTTTCAAGTTCCTTTCTTCTTCCACATCTTCTTTCTTTGTTATTTACATTCTAAAATAATAAATCCAGTATCTTCTATATACTGTGATGTTATTATAAATATAGTACAACCTTATTCAGTATTTTATCCATCCTTTGAATGACATGTCACCATACATGCGTATGTACGGCCTACCGTCTCCACGTCATATTGTAATTGTCATTCAATATCTTAATGTTTGGATGGGTATAATAATGATGTTTAATTCATGTAAATAATAAATATAACATGATAATTATTCTTTATATATGATATACCATCCAATTATATATTATTTTAATAGCAAAAGAGTGATATTGTCGCTCGTGCGTACGTATGGATTACCATCTCCACGAACGTGATGAGAATCATTCTCCATCGTATCCATTCAAGAATAAATTTATTTTTATGATTAAAAATTATGTTTAGAGACATGATATAATTCTGGATATGAATAATATACACCTCATTCATAACAAATATGGCTCACAGAACATAGAATATAAAGGAAAATGAATCCGTTAACACCCGAAATGATGATAATACTATGATATTATTAACAAATCAATGTTAATGGATCATATATGATATAATATTAATGTATATATCTCTTTTATAATTCAATGACAATTATTTAACCATTATAAAAGTTTTTAACCTACCCTCAACCAAGTAAAAAGTACAAGTAAGGGGTTTCTTATCTCACTTTTAATTCTATGAGATTTCCATTGTTCACCACTTAATTGTTGCATATGGTGTATGTACTACCCATTTTTGTATTCATTGTGTAATATACTTTAATTTAAGGATATTTTAATAATCATTGTATTATCCTTATTTAATGATTGTATTTTTCATATGTTACAAAATTGATAAGGGAATTTGAACATTCAATTTCCACTCATTCAGCTTTACGTATACTTCATTGACTATTTTACTCCATGATTATGTGTGGGATAACTCTTTATTTGCTTATGTTATAATTTCCACTCCCCTTTCTGTGGATATACTTTTAATGCACATAATCACTCCATTGATAAATTCTAATGTCATCGATATGAACATGATAAGAGTAATTTTAACTCAATCTCCATTTATTGAGTTAAAAATCTAATTAATTGGTGTTGTTTTTACAAGAATATGTGTGAATGTCCTATGATTGTTTTACACTGAATATCCAATAATATTGAGTTTACTTATATTTTTCACACATAATTATTTTGTCGATTTATCCTTAACATAAGGATACGGTCTTTATATGAGATTTCATCTCAATTTACATTCCATTGAGACTTCTTTGATTATTATACACCAAATAACATTTATTTGGTGTATATAATGTACATTGACATAGTATATCTTGAATCCCTTTATTCTCAGGATATTAAAAAGTTTTTATTACCTCAATTATTTGTATTCAAGTGTCTCTCTTTTGGTTAGAAACTCTGACTAAAATATCATTTTAAATGATTTAATGATTTATTATTCTAAATCTTTCCCATTAATGTCCATGTTTTAAAAATTATATTAAGGATTTATTTATATGGACATTAATGTTTTCAAATCAAAATACCTTTTAAAAGTATCAAAGTGGTATGGGACACTTTGATTCAAAAATATATTTTAAATGTCTTCTTGACAAATAGGGTGACTTTTAAATGTTTTCAAGAAAAATTGGGATATTTCTCTCAATAGTTTGATTATAATTTTAATCTATGTCAATATCCTTCATTATTCTTGATTGAGGTTAATATGATACAATAAAATCGTTCATATTGTATCGAATGAGTAATGTTTAACTGTGGATGTGCTATTTTTATACCATTAATGGTTGTGGTTAAAGTATTTACATTTCGTATGCTAGTTTTAATATGAATGTTTATGTTATGTTTCAATCTTTTCATATGTGGAATGCATTGGACTTATTAAGTAACGGGTGGAGCCTACTATAGCTCCTCGATGCATCGGTAGGTCTCATGAGAAAAACTAGTGTGTTGGCACGAGGCCTTGACAAAATCTTATATGTAGTCTTTAGACGAGGCCTTGGCTACGTGGTTATGATAGCCTGCATTATTCATTCCGCCATTATGAAAGTGGTTATCGATATTGCATGTGATTATTTGACTAGTATAATATCCATGTGAATAAGTAAATGGAATTATTTAATTTTATCTTTTCCATATTATGGTGAAGTTCAAGTTTAAAAGGCTTTTGTTTTAGTTATACATTTCCTTAAATGTTTATGTTTATTTATGAAAGTTTCTGCTATATTTTTATCCCTGCTGAGCATCTGAGCTCACCCCTATCAATGTTTTATTTATCCCAGGATATGAAGAAGTAATTTATGAATGACCTCCAGGGATTGTATGAGGGGATATGAAGACAAGATATTGTTGTAGATTTTTTTACCTTATGATGTAATGTAATACATATGAATGTATCTAATTATTCCAAGGATACAAAACTAATCGGTATTTCGAGACTTGATCCTTTGTGATCATGCCAATGTTATATAATAATGTATAGACTCTGTATAACTGGGGTCGTGGCGTTATAGTTGGTATCAGAGGAAGTTTAGTACAAACCTTGGAAGCTAGATTTAGATAATCTCTGATTAGAGCACATAGACCTAAGATAGACTTTGAGGATTAGTATAGAAGAACTTCCTAGACTTTTGGTATTTTAGAGATTTTGTGAGTTTTCCGAGCAATACATCCCTATCCAGATACGAGCAGGTAGAGGCGGCTCTGGAACAAATGTACCAAGGGGTAAAACCTGAAAACATCGCTTTGAGCTAGACCCGAACGGGAACTAGTGCATGACAACAGGCATTGCTGCACTCTTGGTTATGACAATCCTAGGGGATATGGTTAGGATAATTTACATTTTCTTTACAAACCGATTTGATTTATTATATATAAGATGAGATTAAATGACCATGGTTAGTCCTAATGTGTTTCAAATTGATAATATGGTGACATGATATTCTCTAAATGATTTTATGACTACTATTACTCACACAATGCTTTCTGGTTTTAGTAAATGGATGGATTCCAAGGAAGTCATAGTAACATTGAGAATGATGTACATGGTGGGAATGGTGGTGGAAATGAGAAACAAAATGGAATATTGATAGGCATAAAAGATATTGTCTTCATGCAAAATAAATTTTCCAAAAATATGATCAACAATATATATATTAACCAATTCCCGGACTCAACAAATAATAGAAAGGTGATTAATGATAAGAGCTCTAGAAGTGGAGACCATGGAGAAATGATTCCTCAATTTCTATCATGTAGGAAATTTGGAAGGAGACACATAGGAAAGTGTCTCAATGGGACAAATAAAAGCTTTAGGTGCGGGAAGGAAGGACCTAATGTGATGAATTGCCGATGAAAAATGAAGAGTACTATGGAAGAAGATAAAAATGGTCCCAAGAATCCATTTACAATCATTTTCCATAAATGTAGGAGACCTGGCCATTACCTGAGTGAATTTGCTATTCTATAAGATATTTTCTTGGTCAGAGAAGAATCTATGTGGAAATAAATTGTTGGAGAAAGGTTTAAAAATTATTAGTGCTCCTGGTTGATGGGATTACTTTGGAATAATTTTCTGTTGTATTTGTAAACCTGTAGTTTTCCATGTGAGAATGATATTTGATGAAAAATTATCTATTATCTTGTGGATATAGTTATAAATAACCATTCGGTTTTATATGATCATTGGTTTTGAGGTAATTACAAGTTATTATAATTTGGGATGAAAATGAAAGGTATGAGATAACATATGTGGTTAAATTATTTTATGGTTATATTGAGGAATTTATCTCATTTTGGTAAAGTTATAAAATATAGTCTTTGAAAAAGGACAGCATGCAGACCGTGTGACAACCCATCACGTCAGACAAAGTTGTGGGAATCAAACCCACAACCAGAGTGCGATTGGGATTTATCACCTACCAATGGAATACGTGAAGTCCCCAGTTAGTGTGACTATTATATTTAGTTAAATGAATTTATTGATCAACAATAATTTGATTTGGGATCTTATGTCTTATCAAATTAATGCCCTTAGTATAGGAAAATGATTTGGTAATTAAGTGATAAATGTTATTTTGGAAGATGTTTGTTTTGTTGGGAACACTATATTCCCACGGAAAATAGAATAGTATGGGATTTCATTTTAGGAGTAATGTTGTATTTTTTTATCTATTTTTTATTGTGGATTTATAGTGATTGGGGTTATTTATGGAAATGACTAACCTGTAATAGAGAATATGTGATTAGATTAATGAAATTTAATTATATGACTTTAAGATTAATTAATGTCATTTGGAGATACCATTTAACGTGTAAGACTACATAACCAAATACTTCTATGTTTTGAGTTTCAATATTATTTTGGATTTTATTAAAGGATTTTAAGGAACATTATTTAATTGAATGCAATTTATTTTACTTTGGTGTATTGTTGGTTTAATTTTTGAAATTAAGATTAGTGTTTCTTTCTCTAATGAAATAACCTTTTGGGGGATCAGCAGATCTTATACTAACAATTTTGGTTTTGTTTAATCTCTAAATAAAAGTTAAATATATAGTTTATTCTTCGTGGATCATGTTATTATATAAGAATTTTATTGTACCTCTTCTAGTGTGACCAAGTCTTCTGGAATACTCATCGTTTAAAAATGAGTTAGTAGTAGAAATTTATTAACGAATGAAACTTTACTGAAAAATTAAGTATATCTCTTTATGTTCTTAGTCAATCTCAAAAATGGATTCCTAATCTTTATGTATTGTAACTTAAAAAAAATATTGTCCTTTTACTTTTCCTACTGGGAAACTAATGACTGTTTTTACCATCACAAGTTTGTGGTTTTCTTATTGTTAACTTTTTCCTGATCATGTTTTCTATCACTATCCATCAGAACATGACACTTATTTTATCATCCATATCCATTTTTTTCTACATGTAATCCTAGTATAGCTTATCTCGGGTGACCTTTGTACTTCTCTTTCTTTCTTTTAAAGTGATAGTTTTATTGACTCTTTTTCTGATGTGAGACTTTACATTATATTCCCAAGACCAATATTAAAAATTTTGAGGATGAAATTTATTGAAGGAGGGGAGAACGTAACACCTCAAGTTTTCAAGGTACATTTCCCTTTGAATAATGCAATAGCTTGCATTATACGAAACTTCGAGATTCTAACACACCACGCCCAATCAAAGTAGTCATTATGAAGAGTAATACATGAATTTTGAAATTTTATAAATTTTATCTCTAAAAATTGACTTCATTTTTGGATTCAGAATATTGAAATCAGCCTAGGGTAAATTTCTGGTACTTTTCGGATAACTTTTATATTATGATGAATAGTGAAAATTACTGAATTTTAATTAAAAACAACTTTTTTAATCAAAATAATTAATAGCGATAAATTATTAATTTGAGTGGTTTTAAAGTATATTTAGAATATATTTTTACCATTTAATACAATTTTTTTCATTGTACATAATTTCACATTTAAACCGGACATAAACAACTGTCAATCTTTTGATAGTTATTATCTCTTAAAAACACGCTTTTTGTTTTAACAACGGGAATTAATTTTAAATTAATTTCTTCCACTTTTGTGTTTTGAATTTATAAAAATGGATTCCATATTCAGAATCAGGAGGTCCAAATTGTGTAAATAGGTACCTTTTATTTTTAGACATTTTGAATAATTACATCAGTAAATATTTTATTTACCGTGGTTAAAGGAGAAATACGGTAAATAAGGGTAAAAAAATAATATTATAATAATACTAAATTACCATAAAACGTGTCCTAACCCAATTGGATGATACCTATCCAATCATGGGCGTCTTTGGGTCTATTTTGGGACCCCATGGATCCACCTGTAAGTGATACTAACACTTTATATTAATTAAGTTAAAATAAATAAAAAATGACATAAGCATATATTTTTTAGAAAAATTTTTTTACATAGGGTTATATATGTTGGATATTCTACTATAAAGTTTAATTAGAAATCTTTAAAGATTTCCTAAATAATGGTATTTTATTTATAAATTTTAGATATTTAATTATTAATATTATTTATGACATAATAATGATGAAGTATTTTCCTTATTAATGAAAGAATCAAATAATTGGATTATAAATGTTTAAATTAATATAATTTGAAAGTTTTTTTTCCATAAATGAATTTTATTGCTTAATATGACATAATAAGATTTCTTAAATTATTTTTTTTCTAATTAATAAAGTTTTTATGAATTTAACAAAAATCAATTATTGAATAGTGTCAAAATTGACATAATTTTTTTTTAAAACACATATTATATTATTAATTGATATTAAATTCCTAAAAATCTATTGTTCTGTCAAGGGACTTATATCATGATAGGTGTGTCATTAATGGACCACTGGGGGGTCTCTTGGATGTATATATGATGTTTATTAACTATATAATATAAAAATACAAGTGACATGGTAAATGTCGAACTAATTAACTAAGAGTTAAAACTAAAAGACAAGGTTACAATAATGACCCAAACCTGTATAAAACCTATTGGTTGAATGTTTTTAGACGTATCCCTACCTTAAAATTTAAATAATTAACTTTGGAGCCATTATAAACTGAATAAGAATTTATTATAAAATAACAGTTCTAGTTTTTCCTTTGGTGCCCCTCACCCCTCTTAAAAAAGGGCTCTCCCCCTTCTCACTAATTCACATCCTCAAAGACTTTTGGTTTGACCAACCTCTACCCAAATACCCTCTAAATAGTATTCCCTTCATTCTAGAGGAATTACGTTAGTCATAAAGCCAACTTAAGGAGCCCTTTTGATCAAATCAAAAGGAAGAACCCGAAGAAGAGGTAAAGTTTTCACCACGCTCTTCAAAGTTCCTTTCTTCTTCCACTTCATCTTTATTTGTTGTTTCCATTATAAAATAATATATCATGTATCTTCTATATAATGTGATTTTATTATAAATATAGGACAACCTTATTCAGTATTCTATCAATCCTTTGAATGACATGTCACCATACATGCGTACGTATGACCTACTGTCTCCACATCGTGGTGTAATTGTTATTCAATAACTTATAATTTGGATGGGTATAAAAATGATTCTTAATTCATGTAAATAATTAATATAACATGATTATTATTCTTTATATATGATATACCATCCAATTATATATTATTTTAATATCAAAAGAGTTATATTGTCGCTCGTGCGTACATACGGATTACCGTCTCCACGAAACCTATGAGAATCATTCCCCATCTTCTCCATACAAGAATAAATTTAATTGGATGATTAAAAATAATGTTTATGGACATGATATAATTCTTGATATAAATAATATATACAGGTCATCCCTAACAAATACATCTCACATAACAATGAATATAATGGAAAATGAATATTTTAACACTCGAAAGGATGATGATACTAAGATATTATTAACAAATCAATGTTAAAAGTTCATATATGATATAATATTATTGTATATAATTCTTGTATAATTCATTGAAAATTATTTCACCATTATAATGGAGGTTAAACCACCCTCTACAATGTAAAAAGTACAAGGGGTTCGTATCTCACTTTTAATTCCGTGGGATTTCCATTGTTCACCACTTAATTGTTGCATGTGGTGCATGTACTACCAATTTATATATTCATTATTTAATATACTTTAATGTAAGGATATTTACATCATCATTGTATTATCCTTCTTTCATGGGTGTATGTTTCATATGTTACCAAATCGATAAGAGAATTTGAAATTTCAATTTCCACTCATTCGGATTTACGTATACTTCATTGATTATTTTACTCCAAGATTATGCGTGAGATCACTCTTTATTTTCATATGTTATAATTTAAACTCCCATTTCCTTGGATATACTGTTGATGCACATAATCACTCCATTGATAATTTCTAATGTCATCGATATGAATTTGATAAGAGTAATTTTAACTCAATATCCATTTATTGAGTTAAACATCTAATTCATTGGTGTTGTTTTTACAAGAATATGTGTGAATGTCCTCAGATTGTTTTACACTGAATATCCAATAATATTGAGTGTACTTATATTTTTCACACATAATTATGTCATTGATTTATCATTAACAAAAGGATACGGTCTTTATATGAGATTTCATATCAATTTACATTCCATTGAGACTAATTTGATTGTTATACACGAAATCACATTTATATGATGTATGTAATGTACATTGACATAGTATATCATGAATCCCTTTATTCTCATTATATTATAAAGTTATTATTACCTCAATTATTTGTATTCAAGTGCCTCTCTTTTTGTTAGAAACTCTAACTAAAATATCATTTGAAATGTTTTAAAGATTTATTATTCTAAATCTTTCTCATTAATGTCCATGTTTTAAAAATGGTTTTAAGGATTTATTTATATGGGCATTAAAGTTATCAAATCAAAATTCCTTTTAAATGTTTCAATGTGGTATGGGACACTTTGATTCAAAAATCTATTTTAAATGTCTTCTTGACAAATAGTGTGACTTTTAAATGTTTTCATGAAAAAGTGGGATATTTCTCTCAATAGTTTGATTATTATTTTAATCTATGTCAATATCCTTAATTATTCTTGTATGAGGTTAATATGATACAATACAATCTTTCATATTTTATCGAATGAGTTATGTTTTATTGTGGATGTGATTTTTTATACCATTCATGGTTGTGGTTAAAGTATTGACATTTTGTATGCTAGTTTTAATAAGAATGTTTATGTTATGTTTCAATATTTTCATATGAGTAATGCATTGGACTTATTAAGTGACGGGTGGAGCCCGCTATAGCTCCTCAATGCACCAGTAGGTCTCATGAAAAAAACTAGTGTCTCGGAACAAGGCCTTGACAACATCTTATTTGTAGTCTTGGAACGGGGCCTTGGCTACGTGGTTATGATAGTCTGACATTAAGCATTCCGTCAATATGAAAGTGGTTATCGATATTTCATGTGATTATTCAATTAGTAGAATATCCATGTGAATAAGTAAATGGCATTATTTCATTTTATCCTTGCCATATTATGCTGAAGTTCAATTTTAAAAGGCTTTTGTTTTAGTTATACGTTGCCTTAAATGTTTATGTTTATTTATGAATGTTTCTGCTATATTGTTATCCTTACTGAGCCTCTGAGCTCACCCCTTTCAATGTTTTATTTATCCAAGGATGTGAAGAATTAATTTATAAATGACCTGCGGGGATAGTATGAGGGGATATGAAGACATGATGTTGTTGTTGTTTTTTTACCTTATGATGTAATGTAAGACTTATGAATGTATCTAGTTATTCCAAGGATACTAAACTAATCGGTCTTTCGAGACTTGATCCTTTGTGATCATTCCAATTTTAGGTAATAATGCACTGAATCTGGCTAACTAGGGTCAGGGCGTTACATGAATTGTTTGAACTGACCTTAGATGATGAAAATAATTAATCAATTAGGGGTCCAAGTCGAGCTAATGACGTTAAAGAATGAACTGCATGGGAGGCAACCCATGGTTTTCAAGTTTCCTATCATTTTGATGTTTTAATCAACATTACATTTTAAATAGGGTTAATTAATCATTTTGATATTTAATAAAAAAATAGATTGTTGACATTTTCTTCTATTATGAGTATATATGGGTACGAAAGGGGAGCACTGTATTCATCCATTTCACGTAGTGTGATCCTTGAGTAATACCTAACCATGAAATGTAAAAAGGAGACAATGTATAATCAGTTTATTTTCTTTTCTTTTTATGTTTTTGTAGGGTAAAATAAAAATACAAAAAAAATAATAAAAAATAAAAATATAATTATAGAAAAAATTCAACATCATAGGTTGTGGGGAAAACCCCGTCACAAAAGGCGAAGCCACGTGGATTTGAACCGGGGACCGAAGGGAGACAGGGGCGCGCGCTTACCACTGACCTATGGCTTTTTATGATTAATTTTTCTATAATTTTTATATATATAATTATATTTTACATTCTTTATTATATATATATATTGTACTTTTATGTTTTGTTGTGTTTTCCTTTCTTTTTTCCTCGATTTCTACTAGGGAACTCTGCATGTGGCAAGGATATAAAAGGACTATTTTGGAGAAGCAAGAAATTCAACTTCAACCACCAGGTGACTTCATTACATGATCCTCATATTTAAATTTCCTTTTTGAACTTCCCTTATCTTCCTATACTCCTTCTAAATTTTCAATTTCATCAAACACTAGGGATAGTGTTCCTTTAATTTGGGGGAGATAAAATAAGAAAAATGCATTTGTGTCAAAAAAAATTAATGTTTTGATAAAAAAATTCTTAATTAAAGGAAAATTCCATTAACTTTGAACATGGTAATAAACATTGCACACTTTGAAACTGAATATCATATAATTTAGCATGCTCGGATTTTGATTTTAATCCATGTATAATTTCATGAGCATAGATTTTGGAAATTGTGGCTGTCTAATGTGATATTTCATGGTTTATATTTTCATCCAAATTAAAGAAAATCACAATGCATATCTTATGGATAATGGGGTATTAGTTTGAGTTCATGGGATCCCCCAAATAAATAGCTTAGGTTTGGTGATAAGTTTAGTTTTAATATGAGAATTCATATACAAAAAATAAAAAAACAACAAATTTCCACGTAGAGAAATGAAATGACCAAATGCGTGTCTTTCGGCACTTGGGGATCGTGACTCCATAGTTTTCTAGCCCAGAGTTAGTAATTTTATCTTCATTTTTGGTAATTTGTATTTTTTTTTAATAATTTAACTTGAGACGATGCCCGAGTATGTGGGCTTCACTTGGTTCCCTAGGGTCTTTGAGCCTAGGAGTCATTTACAAAGTCTCGCTACAAGTGTTGACTCTTTTGAGTGTAATTTCAATTACCATGGGAAAATTTTAAGAAATCAAAAAACAAAACAACAAAAATACAATATAAAAAAAATTAAATACTCATCTTAATATTGAAATGTTATTCCACCTAGTTCTTTCATCATTTCCCACTTGAAAAAAGATGAACCCCTATGTCTATTGTGATACAAAACACATCCTCATACTTAATCGATATTGGATGAAATATTGCAATAAATTTGAACAAAGGAATGGGATTGGGATTGGGATCTACTTATGAAACTATCCTGTATTAAAATAATTTGATGGGTTTCAGGATTTTTTGGTATAATGGTTTTTGGGGATCATTGTTTATTAAAATGTTTTTGTAAAAGGGAATTTTATTTTCATATTATTGAGATAAATTTTTCTCAGGACGAGCAAAACTAAAGTTGGGGGTGTGATTATCCACTAAATGAGGCTAATATTCATTTTTAATATATATAATATTCAGTTATTTATTATTCATAAACACCATTTTAGTGAATTTATCACTTTGAACATCATTTCACATTATGATTGTAATTCCTTCTTAAAATGCACTATTATGTGCTACATTTTTTAACATCATTTAAAGTACCCAATGATTCATATGATTTTAAGGAATGTAATTATCCATATTTTAATTTTATATTTTTTGAAATTTATCTAAACTTCAATATGAACATTTTTTATTCAGGGATCAATGGAGGATTCATAATGATGATGGAGATATTTGGAGATGATTGGAAACAATTCTAGTGAAGGCAGATTGGACACTGGCTCACTGATAAGAATGTGGGTCCCACATTACAAACCCAATGAATCCAAAATTTCGTGGGATTCTAGAATAAATATAGGGTAAGAAATCATTCTACATTATCTAGTGCTAATTCGGCCTCCATTGTGGTTATTTTGGTGGCCCAAGTTAGAGTTAAAATTTTGGGCCAGATTGTGCGGCCCAGAAACAAATAATACCAATATGATCATATCTCAGAATCCACAACTTAAAATGGACCAAAATTTTAAAGGAGGTTAGAAGAAATCCGGGGATCCATTTTCGCTTCTATATCCCACTCTGATTCGGCCATCCAGAAGGTCTTCTATGTGCGTCTGTTCGGTAGATGAAAGCTGGCTGCCACCTCGGGTCAAGTGTGGAAAAGTCCAAGTTCCACAAGATTTTCACGACCCTAGGCCTACAATAATCATGTGGGATGCTTTGTACTGTTTGAGGCTCGACCCAAGGATCCCAAAATATCTATTTAAATTAGTGGTGGTGGAGGAGTTGATCATCTTTTGAGCATTCTTTCATTGTAATGTTATTCTGCGATTTTATTGTCTCAAGTTTTCCTTTCACATGTAAGTTGATCAATTTACTTTAGTTTCTTAATAAAAGTTCTTCTTCTCCACTTATTATTTTTTATTCATATCAATTTTATACCGTTGGTTCAATGTGTGAATTTATGCACACCAAACCTTGGGAAATTATTACACAATGGTGGAGTGATCGTTATTTTATTGTGTTTTTTTACTTCTCCATTTCATCCCTCATGAGTCAACGTTCTGCTTCCATTGAAACCAAAGAATCAATGGAGGGCTAACCCAATTTTGGGTTGATCCAAGGGAGTAGAAAGGGGATGGATTGGATGTTATTTATCACCCCATTAATGTCTAATTACTTCTTTAATTGATATTTTTGTTTGATTATTTTGAAACTCCATCATCCTTGTGGAATTTAAGGTCACACACTTCAAGTGATAATATGAAACTTTACCTTGATGTGCTCAAAACATTGATCCTTAATGTGTATGTGTGATTAGTATTATGGTGTTTTGGTATAAAATTAGTAAGTGATGAAGTTGTTTGATCTCTTTAAATTAAAATAACTCAAATATAAGAAATTGAAAATGGAATGTGTCCAATCCACCCCAAGTGATAACCTAGGATCAACTGATTCTTATAAATTGAATTCAGTTGTGTCTCTTAGAGTTCCATTAACCCCATCTAAAATCAACCCACTTTGGCCACTTCATAGCCAAAAACAGTCCTTAGAATGTACGTGTCTGTATGTTTCTTCTTTGGTCTCTGAGGATTTGACAACCCAGGCAAAACTATAAGGACCATCCTACATTCTTCTCTTGGGTAAATTTGAGCATGAATCACCATATTTTCCTAATATAATTTTTTATATTATAAAAAACAAGTGTTTAAGATAATAAACCTTGGTGATGTTTTGAATGTTGTCTAATATGGACAGTTACAAGTGGAAGATCGATTGTGGTGTATTTTTTGAATGAGTCATCTTGAAATTCATTCTTTAAGAGATCCAAAATTATAATAATGATAATAATTATTTCCCTTTATGTGGATACAATAAATAAATTTGAAAAATTTTCTAGAATCATTATTTCGATCGGTATCAAATCTGATTATTTATAAATTTTCATGACGATTGTGTCATTAGAAAAGTTTTGTATTTTCATAATCTCTCATCCTCGGTTACTCAAGATAAAAATAATTTCATATATAGGGATAAATTTAATTAATTAATGACATAATAAATGTGGAAATGATTCAAGTCTATTTATCCTTCTTGTTTCACATGAATGTTTTGGAACTATTTGTTGAAGTGTGTGCAGAAGTTTCAGGTTGATCTATTTTCCAAAAGTTTCATATCTATTTTTTTATATTTAGCCTATAATAATAGTGGATAATATTTTAAGAAATGTAAATGAGTTACCATTTCATGGCATATCATGATTAGTCGGTAAGGGAAATTTTTTTGTCTAAATTAAATCCTATAGTTTTCATCACTGAGCACAACTCATGTAGACTTATAGTGAAATGATAAATGGAACATTGCTTAATTATGTACTAAAACCCTATTCTCATAAATGTTGTATTTATTTTCAATAAGGGGGTATAAAGTGGAAAGAATGTTTTTGGAAAAGTCAAGGAGAGATAAAGAAGAGATTCACATATTGAGACATTCATTTGGAAGGAACCTTGGAGGTATTTTCAACAAATACAATGGGAGAGATTGAAGAGACCACTTTTTGTATGATTTATATTTGTTTTCAATTATCATCATTAGTTTTAAAAGGGAGTCAATAAAATATCAATCTATTTCATTAATGTAAATTTGATTAAGTATATCTAAGTTTAATTGCTCTTAGAGAAGTTCTAAAGTCTTGATATTTCATGAAACATATTTTGAAGGATTTTAGTTTATACCTCTGGCTATTTATAAACTGATCATCATGCCAAAGATTTATTTCAATAGTTACACATTGTTTACAACAAATAATAAGTATTTTTTATGTTTAATTAGTTATTTATAATTTATATTCCAAAAATAATATAAGTAGTGGAATTTATGATGTCCATGGAATTTCTTAATTGCTTAAGGAATGGATTTGATGGAATGTATAAAAATTTTAAATACAATTTTCATGAAGAAGAAGAAGTGAAAAAAATGCACTAGAGGAGGGACCTTTATATTAATATGATGATATTTCACATAGAATTTATTCTGGGTGTTAATAAAAAAATTGGGCCCACCTACCATATATCCAAGAAAACCTCATTTAGGGAACATGTGAGACCCATCGGTTAACCATGTCCATGGGTAGTCATCTCGGACCACCTAGCAGGTGGTAGATGAGGGAGAGAATAGCATGTGAAATGTTTATGTGGGCCCATGTGTAAGGATTATGGAGATCATAGCCGAATTCATGAATATGATGGGACGAAATCCCACAAGGAATCCAGTGGAAAACGTTTTGGTCAGCCCATATGAGCAAGGTATGTGCTTTGTATCTAGGTGCCAACCTCGGTGTTGGGTTGAGTATATGAAGGCATGCTCAGATAAAAAATTCCACACATGAAATACACAGTGATCAATGTGGTATGGATTCTCCAAGGTCATCATTAAAATGATTAAAAACATATGGACATAATGCGTTCTTCCAATCCAAGGTGATCCAAATATCTACTAGCCTCTATGTAGTCATCCCCTACCTCCTAACATGATACCTCCTCAACTCTAAATATTAGATGATCATCCACCACTGGAGATGGAAACATGCACCGAATATTAATTCTGGTGATCTAATCAAGAAAGGAATATATGTGGTTCGATATTTATCCAATATATTTATTCGATTCAAAGAGGATTTCAAGTAAGATGATTCAGTCGAATTTAAACACAGTTATAGAGGACAATTTTTTCATTCGATGTGAATGGATAATGTTTGATCAAAAAAAGAGATGAATCATTCATGAACATGAACCCTATCATGATGGAATAAGAACTCAATTCCTAAATAAGAGGTTACATAATTTGTAGCATTATTTAACACATGTTTGATGGGTTTGATTCCAAAATCTAGGGGCATTAAAATCCATGATTTACATAGCATAAAAACTAGGATTTGAGTTAGTGATTGAATGAGGTAGAGGTCATGATTATATTCTAATAAATACCAAATATCTTATGCCAAGAAATTTTTTTCTACTCTCAAATTTTGATTTCCCTCATTTTTTGTGAAAAAAGTAGAGAATATCCAGCTATCACTCATGTGAGGAAGCAATGAGATCCCTGAGGCTCTGAGGCTATATGAAGAATGTGAGTTATGTTATTTTATTTTTAATGAGGAATAATTGTGAACAATTTAGTTTTGTGAAGAGATAAGAACTACGTATACTTTTTCTTATGTGAGGAAGGAGAAGATCCCACAGACACATGACAAGTGTAAAACACTCTAATCATGTTTTCTGTAGACAAACCAAAATCCATATGTTGTTCGAATTTACTTATACAAACTCGGAACTCTTCAAGAAGAATAGTTTCTATGAATCCATGTTATTTTTGAATTTCAATGGACAATGTAGGATATTGCAATATCAAATATACTTCTTATCTATGTGAAAGAAATAGACATTTTGATACCATATTGAACTTGCACGCAAGGATTACCTAGTATGTGTATGCAATTCATACATACTGTTTCCATGAATATAATAATAGAAGATGTGGATAGTGTGTGCATTTTTTGATGGAAGGAGACGTGTTCTAAATACTTGTAGAATGGATACATTAATCCATGCATATTTGGTTGCACATTCCTGATTATTTCATGAACTGGTTTATCTAAGGCATTTTATGAAAGTAGAACTAAAACAAATCTCTCAAAATAGAGTTAAGAAGAAGAAAAGTAAAATCTCATAAAATACAAAGCAAAAAATCTATATGTATGGTAGGGTTATTATTTTCAAGAAGAGGATAGTTTTGTATAATTTTAATTTCATGAAGATAACATAGTTATAAATAAGAATAAATAAGTGTGAATGCATGTTAATAAGAATGATAATACATACATAAACTAGGAACAAAACATATATGGTTGTTAAAAGAAAATAATTATGTTCACATGGAATTTTTGTGATAATTTCATGATTAATTAAAATAAATTAATATAATTATATGTTTAGTGTAGTGTAATTATTTGTTGCAAAATATTAAGTTTAACTAAGAAAAAAATTGTTACTATACACAATTTCTAATATTTTGTATCAAGGATTCCAGAGAGTTTAGTCCATTATAAAATTCCTATATCATTATGACTGAAGAAAAGTTAATCATGATGATTCTATGATAAGATAAGCTTCTACTGTTTTGATAATTTAAAGGGATGTTTTCAATTCTAGAAATATTGAAAGAATGTTATTTAGTGAATTTTTTTCACTAAAGAATAAAGATATAAAAACACTGTTATACACAATCACATAATATTGTGTATCAAAGATAAGAGGCTAAAGAAGAATCGAATACACAATATATATTTAGTTGATCATTATTTGGGTCAGGCAGAATTATGTTTATTAGTTCACACTATAAACATATCATTGTGACTAATACAAGAATAATATGTGAAACATTCAATTTTCTGCTAAGAAAAGGAAAAATTGTTGGTATCATGTTGTTTTGAAGGTCATAGGTGAAGCTTTTATAATAATATAATAAAATTGTGACATCCCAATGATGTCTCATATGGTGGAATACATTAATTGTTTTAGAAATTAATTTAATAATTTAGGTGAAGACTCTATATAATGATAGTATAAAAAACCAGTGAGGAGGTATATGTTTTAATAGGTTATCACCAACCCATAGAAGAAGAATTTCCTTCTTTACCCCTCTTAAATTATAGGGACAAACATTTTTATAAGGATTATCCCCTATCCAAACCACTATAAACTGATACTAAATTATATTGGAGTATAGATTTACTGTTAATTATCGTACACATCATGGAAAAGATACTTTCATTGAGTACTGAACCTTGTAAAATTATTTTCTATTATCTTTTTCTACATTCATATACTTTCATGCAACCTGGAAAAGAGAATAAGAGAATTTAGATTCTAATTGGTCAAAGAGATAAAGGTATACAAGTTTTCATTTGATTAAAAAGTATCCAACACTATGTAAGAACTGGACAATTTACTAGAGATATATAAATCTCATTTTCAAGTAATATTTTCCTTTTCATTGAGAATATCATTGATTGGGTTTTTCTTGGATGTGTTTGGATAAAAATTGTATATTTTTTAAGGGTTTTGGGTAGTGGACGATTGTCATATGGTTTTTCCAAACCATGTTCCCTACCCCATCAAACCATTAAACCACTGATAGAGAGGTATTTCACAATTGGCACATGGTTTTTCAAACGATGCAACCTCTTAGGAGTAATTGTGCACACCCATTGGATTAGAGTGTGTTTTGGGTGAACAGTTTTGAAAATTTTGACCGCTTCCCATGAAACAGTGCATGTGGGATTTAATGTTTTGAAAATTAGATTTAAAATTTTAAAACCCTATTTTGTTCAACCTAATTTTACCTAACATGACACTAAACATTTCTCTCATTTTTTAGTCTCCTGAATGGATTCAAAGGTATTCTCAACTCCATTATTGAAAAATCTATGATCTGTTTT
Organism: Viscum album; assembly: GCA_963277665.1. Classification (NCBI taxonomy): domain Eukaryota; kingdom Viridiplantae; phylum Streptophyta; class Magnoliopsida; order Santalales; family Viscaceae; genus Viscum; species Viscum album. Next base: position 2,083,441,661 of record OY728165.1, on the reverse strand, counting down.
ACAAATCTACACCACTCCTAGTATGTAATCTCATCCTAATTTATTTTCCACCTCTCTATCATCTTTCTCTCATCCTTTGAAGGGATTTTTTATTCTATTGGTACTAACTCTAGATCTAGATTTTCATTGATCAAATATTCTTGGTTTTTGATCTAGTTTTTTTACCTAAATATTGTTCTTCATTGTTATCTTGAACATTCCAATTGAATTTTTGGATTTTTGTTGGAGATAATTCATCAATGACCTTGAGAATGATGGTCTAAATTTAAAATATCATATTCCATAATTAATTACATTTATGTAATTGTGCAGTTTAAATTTCCATGATTGTGAGATTTCATCTATAATTTATTTATATTAAGATGAATTTCCATTTTTATGATCAAATGGGTTGAATTTGTGTAAATTTTGAATTTGTTTAAATGGATTAATTAATTAGTTAATTAATTAATGGAATTATTTGATTATAGAAATAATGGGAGATGGCATAATGGATTTTTTAAATTAAATGTAATTGTATAATTAGTTAATTGTTGAGTTATAGAGTTGATCAATAGTGGTTATAAAGGGCTGTTGGGCTTAACCTTGAATGGTTAATGGGTTATGTGAATAAATGTAGATAAATGATTTAAATGGTTTATTTTTTTATTTTTTTCCATGTGATAAAATTGTTTGACCATGATTTTTTTATTAATTGAAATGGAATATCATGATGTGAAATGTTGATGAGTGGGATAATGATGACTAACCATGTTAAATGTGATATATGTTATATATGTGATTGATTGATAAATAGGTTTTGGATCATAGACTGATGCTTCAAATAACAACATGGTGATAGACATGGTGTTGTAAACCCACATGTGGTAATGAGTTTCGGACAATGACAGAGGATACAAATACCTATATGTGATACCCGGTTGTGGGATATTGAAAAATATGTCAAATACCCATGTGGTTCTAGACATGGAATTCGAGACCCACATGTCATAATGAGTTTGGGACACTAATGGAGGCTCTAAATACCCATATGTGATAATGATTCTTGGACACAAATTAAGGCTCCAAATACCCATATATAAAAAAGAGTGTGGTATGTGGAATGAGGCTCAGAATACCCATTTGACATTGAGGTGTGGGACATGGTTAGAGGCACAAAATACTTATTGGGTGTTACTTAAGACATTTTATGCCCATGACATTGGCATTGAACTATGGATTAAATTGGTTGTGATATGAATTAAAATGAAATTATAAATGATTATCATGGTATTTTGATATGTGATAGCACATCGGGATAGTTCAGATGTCAGTATGGGTTGTATAAGGTATTGATAGTATGCATTTCATTATGAACCTGGTGATTTATGTTGTTAATTAAAAAAAATAAATTGTTATAATTGTTTATTTTATGGGTTATACTTTATTCTCAGTATAATTATATACACTATTACTGATTGGATATTATTTTAGACGTCATTGGTGGTGGCCTACTCTGTTGTACTCACACACTACTTTGGATGCCTGATCATATAGACTTTATGTTTTCCAAAAAGATAGGGGAAATGGCCCTATGTTATATGGTTGAGTCGAGATAGAGCATAGTTGTGGGAATCAAACATGGTGTCGGGACCCAATAAGGGGAGTTATCGATGTATTTATTTTGGGTATTCATTTTTACAATTGACACTTATTTTTAGTGACATATTTACTATTTAGTTATTGATATTATTTTTAGTTTTTTTTATCATGTGGTACTGCTTTGTTCAAGTTATTGTATTATTTTGATTGTTGGTTTTTGTTTATTGGTTATTTCTAGGTTATTTCCATTGTTATAATAATTTGATAAATATGGTATAGTCCCTCCATATTGATATATTAGACCCTTGATTCTAGTTGAAACCCTTTGGTATATGGGTAGGTACATTTGAAGTTCTGTGACTGACTGTCTCGGGAAACCGATGTGTGGTACCAGGGATGGGACATTACAAAGTGGTATCAAATGGTTATTCATTTCTTTTCTCTTGTCTTACTATTTAGGAAATTTAGATAGGGGACTACAAATATTTTTTCCTTGTACATGAGCTAGTTTAGGGGAGTAGATAACCCATGTATGGGGGGAAACCCAAGTATCTCAGGTGGGAGTTTTTTATTGTAGTTTGTTGTTATGATTGGATGTTATTTCACCTCGAGTAAAGAACTTTTTCTGGGATTTAATTATTTTTTAAGATTTTATGATATTATACTCATGTACCAGTATAGAATTAGTGTTGAATATGTATAAATTATTCTAGGGACTCAATAATTATAGTTTCATGCATCATTTTTAGCTGTGTAAAGAAAATCAGGTTTTGGGAATGTTGTTTAAATTGAATTTTTTTCATTAATTTTCAAATTGATCTGAAAATAGTTCCTGATATGGAATTAAATGATTTTGAAATTATGAAAAATGTGAATAATTGGGTGCCTGATAAAAAATTTGATAATGAGAATGTGTTTATCCTTGTTAACCCTTAACTACATGTAGGATGGTTAAGGGGAGTGATATTGCATCAGTTTTGACAGTGTGGTAGGAAAGGAGGGATGAATTGTTGTGAATTTATGTTAATAACTCTTATTAACCATATTAATTTTGTGAAATGTGTCCTAAGGTGTGTGTTTTTAATTTTAAAGATACACCTTCATGATGTCATTTTATAGTAGGAATACATGAGGATATTCCTACAAATAATCCTCCATTAGTGGAACTTGAGACACCAATATTACATGTTGAAGGAGCTAGAGATTATTTCTATGATAGCTTTGATCACTTCATTATGATTGTAGAGAGATATTCAGAGAAGGTTGTGAAGAGTGTTCCTGAACTCACATGGGTGTTTCATTTATATCCCCATCCAACTTTCAACGGAGAGGGTAAACCTAAAGAATATGAGTTCTCTATTAAATCCATACAGGTAATACATGATCATTTAGATACTCTTATTGAGAAGAGGGTCCAATTGGACACTTATATTTTATGAGTATCAGTGAAGTTCTTGTGGGTTTTTCAGGTTAACACTGGGCAGGCATATGGTGTTGTATGGAAGGTCTTTGTAGAGATGTTCGTGGAGAACTTTTATCCATGGATATTGATTCCATAGAGGGAAGATAAGTTTATGAGGTTTCCCTAGGGTATTATCTCTATGATATAACATGTTGGCCTCTTTACTAACTTTTAGAAATTATCTTCATCACTACAGGGGATGAGACAAGTATGACAATGCATTTTCAGGATGGTCTTAAATTTGTGAATAAGTAACAAGATAACATCTTTTAGCTGAAAAATTATTCTGAAGTGGTGGATCAGGCACTCATATATAAAAGGAACCTAAATGAGGCTTCTAGTAAAGTAAAAGTAGTTTCTTTTTGATGATCATGAGTTATGTATTCTGAGTTTAGGAAACATCATTATGATAATTCTAACCAAATATTTGGAAAGAAGAGTGGCCAAGTAGAAGGACCAGTTACTCAGTATCTTACCTAAGTGACATGTCACCAGTTCGATAGGTTGGGTCACTTTCTTTGAAATTTTCTTAAACTACCAATGTAGTGTAGATATTGTGGAAAAAATGGTACACCTATAGTGGTTCTAAAGGAACCCATTGAATATGGGTAGTGATGGAGAGACTGGACAGAACCAGAGTATGGGAAGGGGGTCTTCTACACCATACCTGACTGCTAGAGATAGTTCTAACGTGGCGGTAAATGAAGTGGATGTGGTACTTCTGGGAAGGAGAGTCCATATGACAATGGGGTTACATCTCAGGGGACTCAATCTACATCACATGGGAGAATGGTTGGATAATTGTATTCAGTTCAGATAAAACTTGTGGATAGCAAGGCTAGACCATAGATAGTTATATTTACTATTATTATAGATTCTATACTTTTTAGTTCCTTATATGATACTAGAGAATCTCACCCTTTAATATCTTCACATCTTGTGTATGATTTGAGCTTAGTGGTGGAGGATTTTAATGGTGTTTTGATGATCGATACACCTTTCGGAGTACATCTGAGAGACATGGGTTTTTGAAAAGGCTATTCTATCAAGGTTGGAAAGTATCATTTCATTTCAGATATTTACATTATGGATATTTTAGTGTTTGATCTAAATATTTTTATGGATTAGTTAGTGGTATACCAATCCAACATATATTGTTACCTCATGAGAGTTACTTTTATGTCTCTTCAGGTTGAAAATTATATTTACCCTCGAGGGTGGGATATCTAGGAGGGTTGTGCAGGGCCACTTCATCAGCAACTTGGGGAGATCACCAACCATTTTTCTGGTATGTTGATGGATGATGGGGGTGTGAAATAGGATTATTTTCCAACGATAGTGGATAGGTTCTAGGACATGTTTCCTGAGGATTTATCGGGGCTTCCACCAGAGAGATACATGGATTTTGTGATTGAGCTCATGTGAAGGGTTAATCCAATTTCTATTCCACCATACAGAATGGCACTAACAGAGATTCAAAATAACAATACCCAGCTATAAGAGTTCATGGATAGAGGTTTTATCCTTATGAGTATGTCACCTTGGGGTGATCCAGTCTCTTTTTTTAATAAATATTATATAACTTTGTGCTTATGTGTTTATTACTAAAAGTTAAACCAAATGACTGTGAAGAACTAGTGTCCTCTTCCGTGTATTGATGATTTATTTGGACAGTTTAGAAGATCTTGTGTTTTCTACAAGATTTACATAGGATTGGGTGTCATCAGTTGAGATTCCAGCCATATTATATACTTAGGACTTCTTTTAGAAGTAGTTATGACCTTTATGAGTTCATCATGTTTACCATTTGGGTTGATGAATTCTCTTGAGGTTTTTATGCATTGGCCCAAAATTTTACCAATATAAATTCCATTCATATTATTATTTCATATAGTATAGACCACGTAAAATTACATTAATAACAAAATATAAACTTAAAAAATGAATAATAAATCAAATAATAGGTATTTCTAAAAATTAAGTATCATATACTGATGGAATAGTAAAATGTCCTTCAAAATAGTAAGGTGGCAATTTGGAATAGTAGATCAGCCAATTGAATAGTGACCTCACCTATTAAATTATAAATAAATTTTTTGAATCTTATAAATAAATATATGATTTATTTATATCTTGGTGTAAGTAAATTACTATTTTAGAAATAATAAATTAAGTGTTGGCTTTTTTTAAATAGTTAATGTTTATTTAAAATTTTATTATTAATATAATGATTTTAGAATAAATTTATTTTCATAAAATAGATTCATAAATCAAAAATGTTTTTTATTATGATTATAATATAATATTATGAGACCTTAATTAATTTTTCAAAGAGTCAAAAAATCACTTATAATTTTAAAATCAATATTTTCTTAAATTAGTAATGATTTTTTTAAAAAAATAAATTTTATCATATTTAGAAAATTATTTTCATAAAATGGAGTCTATTTTTTAATTCCAGACATTAAAAATTGTTAGGGTTAATTTTTGGGATTTTTTTAAAATAGTTAAATATTTGTGAATAGCGAAATACGATAATTTACAATATAAGTTAAATACATGAATTTGTTTCATCATTGTTGAGTAATGGATGATGTAAGCACCATAATCTGAAACTATCATTCATTATATAATATATTTAGTGATAATTGTCTATACTATTTATAATATTTATCCAAAATAACAAAATAAAGAAATTAATAATCAAAAATACCTCTCCCACCACTATAAATACCACCCCTAACCACCACTTCTCCTCACACCTCAAAAGCATTGATGCTTGTCCAAATTTTTCCCAATACTATTCCTAAGTCTCACCCCTATGTCTGGGATCTATTTTAATCAACAAAAAAACCAAACCCAATTTTTTTTACGGAGGCTCTCACGGAGAATAAACTCCACAGGTAAAATCCTCTTTTATTTTCTTTTAACTTCATTTACATTTATTTTCTTTTATTATTCTCTCCTAACCTACCATAATACAAGGGTATTTATAACTCCATTATCTTATATATACAATAATTTTATTTTTTTAATTTAATAATTCATCATCAAATCACTTCCCCTCCCCCTTTTTATTCTAAATTTGAAAAAATCATTCGTGAGGTGTTGATTTATCGCCTTTGAGGATGATATGTTTTCATTTTACATTACTTCCTTCAAGGTTCATCATAAAACAATTATAATGGTTGAAATAAGTTTTAAAATTTATTGTATAAATTTTTTATTTTCTATAACTAGCATATATACATAATATTGAATAATAATAAAAACTAGTTCCTAATGAATGAAAACCCACCAAATTAATCTAAACAATTCTCATTAAAATTTTATCTAATGAAACATCCTCAAAAATGAAAAAAAAATTATAATAACATTTATACTTATTTAAATTAATTAATAACATAAAATATAAATTCTAGATAAGTATTCTCATTCTATATGATATTTTATACATATATACAAGTGGATCGTTCAATAAAATCATGAAAATGAACACACTTTAACAATTAAATTAAACTCAATAACTAATAGAAATGGTTGTAAACATACATGATAAAATTATAATGACTAAAATTATTATATAATATATTATGGAAATATTAATTAATTAATCTAGTTTTATTATCCAGAATATTTTTTTGAATAAATAAATAAGACATAAGGTGAGGGGTTTCTCGAACCTAATATCCTTTCTTTGGGTTATTCCTCTTTTATGCCAAATATTAGTATAGATGTTCTATTAATATTCATAAAATGTAATTTATTAGTTATTACATTTTCTTTTATGGGATATACATGTTTCTAATATAGTTTTATAAAAAATAAGATGATTTTCTAAAATAATTATTCTTTATAAAACACATTTTCACTACCCTTGAGTTATTTCTTCTTCACTCAAGAATAATGGATCTTATAAAAAATATTTTCTTACCTTACTATTTTGGGAACTATAAATTATAATCATGAATTAATTCATTATTAAATGAAACTAATTCCTTTAAGATGTTTAATTTATGTCTAATATTGATATATATTCTAATTGGTATGCATGATTATGTAAATTTTATGATGTGACTGGTTCACCTGAAATTATATAGCACTCAAATACAATGGGTAATGTGATGTACCTCATGTGATAATTTTAAATTTGTGTGAAAATGATTCTAGTTATATTTAGAATGATGATGTTATGATTATTCACACATTGTATTCCTAAACATGATGTTATCTTCATTCTCAACTATGTGTAGTATTTGACTTCTAAGATATGATATTTAATTTATATTTATTTCAATATTCCATGAAATTATCTAATGATTCCTATAATTTTTATTATGATGTTTTATTGATTATTTTATGATGATAATTATTATTCTCGCCAATTTTATCTTGATTCATTTCTTTACCTGGCCACTTACTGGACTTTTAGCTTACCTGTTTTTTTAATGTATATCCTTAGTTGATTACTTATACTAATGATTCCATGATGTCCAATAAGAATCTAGAGAAGAAGTATTTGAATAATGTTTTTATATATATTATTTATGGTCCTATTTTTTCAAGACACTAAACCATTGGATCATGGATTATAACGCTCTTATGATTTATATATTTAAAATGATATAATAGTAATATAAGAAAAATTAGTTTCCCTATAGTTAGTATCATAAAATTGTTTATTTATTTTGGGAATTATGATTAGATACCATTAGTGAAACCCATTTGTATGAAACTATGTTAATGTAAACACTCAAGAAGATTGTTTTTAGAAAATTTATAAGCATTGGGATCCCACAAGATATTTCTTTAGAGTTAATTGCACAATGTAATAAATTATTTAATCATAACTCATTTGAACTTGTTTTTTTCAAACCATTTCTATTTTATAAAATAGTGGGAACTAGGAGAATCCGAGACAAAAACATATGTGAGGAACAATGCAGTGATTTCCCGAATTAGATCTCTAGTTCCTTGGAGTGTGGAGTTTAAGATTTAATGGTGATGTACACCCAATTGTCTCATTATATAAACAATATACTGAATAATGTGGAACATCCACCTTCCCCTATGAGTTATAATCTAGATATCAAGTCTTTTATGTGGAAATGACCGTAGACTATTTATGGATCTTATGATCCAATAGTCAAGGAAAATTGGGTAAACTGATTGGAGGGTATTTTTTTGCGTTTCATTGTTCTAAGATGGAGAAGGTGACTTGATACATTTACCATTTAGATGGAGAGTCTGACCAATGGTGGTCATTTATTAAGAACTCCAAGACAATGGATGAAATTGAAGAGATAAAGTAGAATGATATTATGAAATTTTTTCTTAATAAGTATTTCCCATGAGATCTTCTAGAAAATATGGATAGATAATTCATAGAGTTGAAGAAAAAAAGTATGGTGGATTTTTCACATCTTAATAAACAAATTTCCCAAGGTTTCCAAGGTACTCTTTGGGTTTTTCTACCAATAATGATATAAAAATATATATACTCTTCAGTGGATTAAAATCACACCATCGAAAGGATATAGCTATTTGAGAATTTGGGAGTTATGAAGAATATATTTGATGTTCTCTCAAATTGGAAATTAGGATTGGAGAGTGGTCTCATGGATATAGAGATAACAAATAAAATATGGACTTTCAAGCTAGATGATCTAGTGAAACAGTGGATAGAAAAAACAACAAAACACATGTCATAAAAATGGGAAAAAACATCATGTAAATTTCCGAAAAGTCATTGAGAAATTATTTAGGTGTGGGGGAGAAGGACGCCAATATCATGAATATAATAGATACATGAGGAAGAGGGAAATGTGTTAGAAAAAAAGAGAGCACCACCCATGGTTCAATATTTCAACTGTAGGGAGCAGGGGAACTATGAAAGCCGGTGCACAAAAACCTCAACTCCTTAAGGGTAATCAGTGTCAGAATCCATAAAATCCAAAAGTGAAAGGGAAATATTATTCCATTACTACTTCTGAGGTGGATACCGAAAATGATGTGGCGAAGGGTACGCTGGTTATTCATTCAAGAATAGTTAATGTACTATTTGATTATATTTCTATCCATTATTTATTATCATTTAAGATTAGTAAAACTATTCAAACACCACCTCAAAATATGGAGGTTGAGTTTACTCGAATAATAGAAAATCGGGAAATTATTTTATCCAACATATATTTCTCCTCCATAATTAATATTTGTGGATTGAACCTCTATAAAAATATAGTCTTACTTACATTAGTAGAGTTTGATTCTATATTTGGCATGGATTGTCTATATTTATAGAAATACAATATCAACTATTAGGAAAGGGATATCACTCTTCACATCCCAAGATATCCTCTAATTATATATAATTGTAAGGAGGAGGATTAATTTCCATCATATTTATCATCTCAACTCTTCGCATCCCAAGATATCATCCAATTATATATAATTGTAAGGAGGAGTATGAATTTCAACCATATATATCATCTTAATTATTGATATTATTCCTTTATGAGCAATAATATCTTTCTAAAATGATTTATATGAAGTAGATAATAATTATTAAATATACGCCCATTGTGAGGAACTACATTGATGTTTTCCTAAAAGAATTCCAAGTTCTTCTTTATGAATGAGAGTTCAATTTATCAATTGAACTTATTCTTGTATATATTCCTATTTCATAGACATAATATATAATGGCCACTATTTATTTGGAGAAACTAAAGAACCAGTTATAATAGAATTTCTAAAATGGTTTTATACACCATAGTGATTCAACATAGTGTGTGTGAATCCACTTCATCTAGGAGAATGATGGATTTATTCACCTCAACATTGATTATCTTCATCTCAGAAAAATTACAATAGGAAAATTTATCCACTACCATAGATAAATGACTTGTTCGATCAACATTGTGGGCCCAAGGATTTGTCTAAGATGGATCTTTGGATGGGATATCACCAATTAAAGGTGGGGAAAGAACATATTCCCAGTAGATCCTTTTGAATGAGGTACAGAAACTATGAGTTCATAGTGACGCCTTTTAGACACCCTAATGATCTAGTAATATTCATGGACTTAAAGAATAGAACCTTTAGAAATTACCTTGAAAATTTTGATACTGTCATTATTGATGATATTCTGATATACTCCAAGAGAAAAGAGGAACATTAGTATCATTCGAATAATATTCTAAAGACCTTGTAAAGGTATAATTTATATGAAATGATAGTAAATGTGAGTTATAGATGGAGGAAGTATCATTATTGTGGTATGTTATCACAAGAAAATGAATATCTGTAGACCCTTCCAAGATATAGGAAATTGAAGAGTGCCCTAGTCCAACATCTGTACTAAAAATATGTAGTTTCCATGGTCTAGCTGGGTAATACCGATGATTTGTGAAGAATTTATCATGATTTTAAAACCCACTAACTAGGTTTACTCATAAGAGAGTAATGTTTTTCTGGACTAGTGAATGTGAAGACTACATAAAAGATTTCAAAAAGAGGCTTATCACTGCACCGGTACTCACCCTACTGATAAGTGTGGAACTATTTTTCATATAAAGTGATGATTCAAAGAATGGAATAGTATGTGTACTAATTAAAAATCTTAAATTGAAAGCCTTAACCTCATGGTAGTTGATAATTCATGATAAAAACTATCCATCACATGATCTAGAGTTGGTGGCTATGATCTTCATGTTGAAAATAGGGTGGAATTATCCCTGTGGGAAGAATTGTGAGATATATACTGATAATAAGAGCCTTAAATATATATTAACACATAAGTAGCTTAGTATGAACCATAAAATATGATTCGATGTCTTCAAGGATTGTGACTCCTCAATCCACTACCATTATGGAAAGGCAAAGAATGTGGAATATGCTCTAAGTAGAAAGTTACATACAAAATTATCAATGATGAGAATTGATAAGGATCCAATCATCCTTGATTTTCAAAGGATAAACATGTTAATAAATAAAGAAGGAATATCACCAATCCTTTCTCAAATGATTTCTCAAAAATCCTTCATGGTGAAAATAAAGGATTCTCAAATAAATAATGTGGAAATTATGCATAAGGTGGAAGATATTAGAATGAATAAATAATCAAAGTTAAAAAATTATTAGGAAGGATTAATAATATTTGGGTCATTACTATTTGAACTATCATGTTCATAGATAAAGAAAGATCATATGAATGATTCTCATAGTTCAAATTTTTCTATTTACCCTAGAAGCACAAAGACGTATAAAGTTCTCTTAGAGCACTATTAGTTGGAAAATGAGAAGAATGTGATCACTGAATATATATATGAAAGGGAAAAATATTTCATCAATTTTAAGATTAAAGGAAAAAATTATAATGGAATAATTCAACCATTACCCATACTAACATGGAAATGGGAAAACATTTCCATGAAATTTGTCACCGGACTTCTGAATACATATAGAGTAAACAATACTATATGGGTTGTTGTGGATCTTCTTATAAAAAATATCACTTTTTCATGATTCAAGTGTCATTATGACTCAATAATCATGAACAGATATACATCCTAGAAGTTTTGAGTCTATATGGAGTACCAATATCAATTGTATACAATTGATATTTGAGATTTACCTCCATGTTTTGGAAAATTCTACAACATGATCTAAACATTAGGCTGAACTTATGGATATCATATCATCCTCAAAATGATGGCCAATATGAGTGGACAATTCAGACACTGTATGAAATGTTGGGATAATTTTAGATGGACTTTAAAGGAGGATGAGACCAACATCTTCCTCTGGTTGAGTTCTTGTATAATAAAAGTTTCCACCCAAGCATCCAAATGGATACATATAAATAATTTAATGGGAAATGGTTTAGAACATTGTAATGATGGGAAAAATCGGTGAACATAAGTTAATTGAACCTAAAATGATCAAAAAAAGTGTAGAAAATGTGAGAACCATTTAGCAGCACATCAAGGAATCCCAAATATGAGAGAATAGATATGCAGACAACCATTGATTGGATGTGAATTTTATGTTTGGATACATGTTATTTATCCACATATCTCTAGATAGGAGGATCATGATATTTGGGTATAAAGTAATTTTGAGTCCTAGGTACATTAGTCACTTTGAAATTCTTGATCATTTTAGAGTTGTGGCCTATCAACTAGCACTTACACTAACTATTTCTCAAGTACATGAATTATTCCATGTATCCCTCTTGAGTAAGTACATACCAATACCTCACATTGACTAAATTCATAGGTGATACAGTTGAATAATTGTCTCTCTTAAAAGGAGAATCTAGTGAAGATCTTAGACCGTAGATATAAAGTACCCTACAATAAGACTACTCGCCCAGTAAAAGTACTATAAGGGAACCATAAGTATGAAGAGGTAACAAGGGAACTGGAGGAATCAATTAAGGATAATTACCCTAACCTATTTTCAATATATAATGTAAAATGAAATTTTAAGGATGAAAATTCATAAGAGGGGATGAATGTGTTGACCGAAAATTTTATCAATATAGATTCACTTATAATAATTATTTCATAGAGTATACATACAAAAAAACACATTGATTACCCGAGAAAAAATTTATAAATGAAGAATGAAATAAATAAGAGTCATTTCATGAAATTAAGAAACCTATACTAATAGAACAACAACCTAGCCTTTAGAATAGTATTGTGACTGTTAGGAATAGTAAATCAGCCAATAGAATAGTAACCTCGCCAAAGAAAGAGTAAATAAAATTTGGGTATGTTATATATTAATATATATTTATATATTAGAATATGTAAATAAATATTTTAGAAATGTTAAATTAAGTGTTGGATTTTTTTTAAAGATTAAATGTTTACTTATATTCTTATAATTAATATAATATTTTAGAAAAATAATTTATAGAAAATAAATTCATAATATAATATTTTTGTGTCTTTTCATTGTTATATAATTTTATGAGACCTTAATAAAAATTTTGAAGTGTCATAACATCACTTATAATTTTAAAATCCGTATGTTCTCAATAAATAATGATTTTAAATAATAATTAAATTTATTATATTTAAAAAATTATTTTCATAAAATGGACTTTAATTTTTAATTCTACATGTTGAAAACATATTAGGGTGAATTTTGGGGATTTTTGTAAGATAGTTTATTTTTTGGAGAATAGTGAAATACAATAGTTTGCAATATAAGGTAAATAAATGAATTTTTTATTTATTATTGAGGTGTAGATGATGTAAGAAGAATAATATAGAACAATCCTTCATTAATATATATATATATATTGATAAGTTTCAACACTATTTATAGCCTTCATCAAATAATAAAATAATGAATATAATAATCAAAAAATACCCCTCTCCCCCCCATTAATAACAACACCTAACCACCACATCACCTCACACCTACAAAGCCTTGAAGCTTCTATAAATTATATAAAATAATCATCCCATGTATAAACCCCATTTCTAGGGTCTTTTTCTCACAAAACAAATACAAAATCCAATTTCCCTAAGGAGGATCTCTAGGAGAAGAAGTTTAAGAGGTAAAATCCTTTTCCACTTTCTTTTAGTTTCTTTTAAATTAATTTTCTTTTATTATTTTCTCCTAACCCATCCCCCCCAATCCAAGTCACTTGATTACTCTATTATATTATATATACCGAAATTTTATTGTGTTAATGTAATAATCCAGCATCAAACCTCTTCTACTCTCCCTTTTTGTTCAAAAAGTGAAAACATCGTCTCTGAGGTGTTGATTTATCGCCTTTGAGGACGACAAGCTTTCTTTTTTACTTTACTGCCTTCATGTCTAGTAATAAAACCATTATAATCGTTGAAATGTATTGTAAAATAAAAATTATATCCTTTTTCTGTTATGGAAATATCTTATATACATATAATATTAAATAATAAAATAGAACTAGTTTGTGATGAACGAACAACTACCAAAATAATCAAAATGAATATCATTAGCGTTTTATATAATGAATCATCCTCATGCCAATAAAAAATAAAAATAAGACCATTTAAAAATATATAATTTCCATAATAATATATTATTTTATTTCTGGACATTTATTCTCATTCTTCCAGATCTTCCATACATATATTCAAGTGAAACAATCATAAAAACCAAGAAATTAAACACTCCCAAATGATGAAATTGAACTCTTTAACTCCTCAAAATTCCCGTAAATGAACATAATAAAATTAAAAATAATACAATACATGTATAAGATATTATGTATTTAGTAATTCATGAATGTAATTTTATAATCCAGAATATTAATGTAAGGAAAGAATTCATACATAATGTAAGGGGATTCTCAAAACAATTTCCTTCTTTTTGGTTATTCTTATTTCATGAAAAATTTCACTATGGATGCTCTATTAATATTACAAAAAAATAATTTATTATTTATTACCATTTCCTTTTTGTCATTTAAATGTTTATAACATAGTTTTATGAAAAATAAAAATATATTCCAAAAGAAATCTTATTTCCAAAAACACATTTTTACTCCTCTTGAGTAGTTTCTTCTTCGCTCAAGAATGATGAATCTTATTCAAATGATTTTTTACCATTTATATTTTTGGAAAATATAAATTTTATTCATTAATTTATGATGTATTAAACGAAACCCATTCCTTTATAAGGGTTATTTTATGTATAATATTTATATACATTTTAAGTGGCATGCATGATTATGTATATGTTATGATGTGATGGGTGTTCCTGGAATTATATAGCTCTTCAATAGATTGGTTATTGTGATGTATCTCATGATATAATGTTCAATATTCATGAACCTTATGCTATATATTTTCACAATGACGATCTTATAATTATGCATATATGTTATGCATGAACATGATGCTAGATTTTTTCACAACTATGTGTGGTATTAGACCACTAAGACATGATGTTTCATTTTTAATCATCGCCACATTACGTGCCTTTATGTAACACTTCCTATAATTTTTATGATGAAAATACTATTAATATCTTATGATCATGACGATTATGGTCACCCATTTTATATTTATTGATGTCCTTATCTATCCTCTAACTATTCTTTTATCTCACCCCATTCATTGATCTATATCCTCGGGTGATTAATTATAATAAGGAGTACATGAGGGAAACTAAGAAGCTAGAGAATATAGAGTTAAATAAGGTTTATGTTTTATTTTGTAAATTTTAATTATGGTCCAAATTTTCCCAACACACAAAATCTTTGGATCCTATATTGTAACGATTTTATGTGGTTTATAATTAAAATTATGTAGTGGTCATTTAAGAAAAAGTTGGGTTGCTATATTTTATGGTCATGATGAAGTAAATATTCTATCTGTACCTAGATTTGATTGTGGTTGTGTTTTTGGATGACATCGTGGATTACTCCAAGACTCATGAAGATCATGCCCAATATCTGGACATCATCCTGAGTACACTGACAAAGAATCAGTTATATTCCAAGCTATCTATGTTCTATTTCTAGATTGATCAATTGCATTTCTTCAGTCACATAATTTGAGAGGAAGGTGTGTAAGTGAACCCAGAGAAGGTGTAAGAAATATTTTCTTAGGGGAAACTCAAGAATGATTTCGATATCCTTATATTTATGAGGTTAGTAGGATATTATCATAGGTTCATTAATTAAATTTCTTATTTGGGAGCACTACATTCTGGATTTACTATTATGGGTGTTCAATTTTAATGGTCTAGGGCCTGTGAAAATTCTTTACAGGAGCTGAAGAAGAATTTGAGTACCGCAATAATATTGATCCTACCTAAGCCCAGGGATGAGTAAAGAGTGTTCTATGACACATCTAGGATTTTTCTTGGAGAGGTGTTGATGCATTGTGGTTGAGTTGTTGTCTATGGGTCACAAAAGATGATCCCAAATAAATGGAAATACCTTATGAATGGACACTAATTAGCTGTAGCGGTTTATTATTTGAAGTATTGGTGGAAGTATAAATTAGTAGAAAACCTTATTGTGTATACTGACTAAAATATATTAATGTATTTATTTTCCAAAAGGTATTTGGATCAATGGAAGTGGAGGTGGGTTGAGAACATTAAATCAATTGATATTGAGATAGTATATACCCCTATTAATGGAAACTATGTAGCTAATTCTCTAAGAAGGAAAAATCATACTCAAGTAGTTCAGGAGTCTAGTTATGAGTGGAAGATGATGACTTTGCAGACTTAGATGCATGTTATGGCTCACGATGGTAAGGAGAAGATGAATCTCGTAATATTTTCAGTGGATTTTACACTTTTTATCATGATCAAGGAGAGGCTATATGAGGATTTGGAAAACTTGTCCTTGAGATAATTCCTTGAAGATGGTGAGGCACATTTCAATTGTACTATAGATGAAGATGATATCATCTATGTCTGGGGATGTGTAGTTGTGCCTATGAGTATGTAATAAGAGATAATATGTGAATTTGATAATTTAAAGTGGGTGTGTATCTATTTTTGACCAAAATTTTCCATGACCTATGTCGATAGTATTGGTGTCCAGGAATGAAAAAGTAGATTGTAGGGTTCATAAAACGATACTCCACTTGTCTATAGGTTAAGGATGTACACCATTTTCTAATTTTTGAATGAATGTGGGAGAACATTACCATACACTTTGTGGTTGGTATCCTGAGGATTCCTTATAAAAATGATGTTATTTGGGTGGATGTGGACCAACTAATGAATGTAACACATTTATTACCTATATGGGATACCTTATTAGTGGATCAGTTGGGAAATTTGTATATTTAGGAGATAGTCCTTCTACATGGTGTTTCATGAAGTATAATTTTATAACATGGATGATGTTTCAATTTTTGATTATTGATGGGATTTAATTAGGCACTGGGTATATAGTTTACACTGAGTACGACATTCCCCCGAGAGGTAGATGGGTAGTAAGATTGTATTATTCAGGTGCTTGAGGATATTCTATGAACATGTGTTCTAGATTTCATTAGCTCATGGGATTAGCTTCAAAAACTTTTTTAGATAACCTATAACAATAGTTACTAGGAAAACATTTAGATGGAACCATATGAGGCACGTTATTGTAAGCCATGAAGATCACCACTATGTTGGATGGTGGCCAGTGAGTCAGTGATGTTGGGACCGAGTATTGTGTAGGAGATGTCTGAATATGTACATATTATTGTGAAGTGAATGAACATGGATCAGATTAGATATAATTAATATTCTAATAGATGTCAATGAACCCTGGATTTTACAATGGACGATCATGTTTTCTTTTAGGTGTCCCCAAGATTGGGTCACCATAGGATTCAGAGACAGGGAAGGTCAATTCTTAGGTTTGTTGGACCTTTTAAGATTGTGGAGAGAATAAAGTTGGTGGAATACCAATTGGTTCATTCAAGGAGGTATAGTGTTATGCATGAAAATTTTCGTGAGTCACAACTTCGGTGTTATAACCCTGTACTTTCTCAAGTGATCGGTGAGGATGATGTTGAGCTTAAGATTGATGCATCCTTTGAGGATAATATGATATGTATTGTGGATCATAGTGAGAAAGTGTTGTGGGGGAATACCATACTAATAGCTTGTTTATTATGGAAAAATGGGTATGTTTTGGTGGAAACATGGGTGGAGGAATAAGATATTTGGGCTTAGTGGACTGATTTTTTCACACGGAATCATTGAGATTCTTAGGAGTACAGCTCAAGGATGAGTTGTTATAAGGTGGGGAGATTATATGATATTTTACTTCTATTTGAGATGTATTGAGATATTTTTAGGTACACTTTTTCAAATATTTTTGTATATATTGTTTGGTGTTTATCTTGGGTGTGTTAGGGTAAACATTGGATGTTTTTATGGGTTTTGGGCTGTCCACAGTTGGCGCACATCTTTCCCAAACCATTATCCCTACCCCAGAAAACTGTGACACCCTAGATAGAGGGGGATTCCATGGTTCGAGCATAGTTTTTCAAAAAAAAATCCCTCTTAAGAGTATCTTTTTACCACCCCCCCCCCCCCATAGTAGATGCACATGGTAGGGTGCATGATTTGAAAACCCCTGCACCCCTGCATAGGAAATCGTGCACACTATATTTAATCCTCTAAAAAATTATTTTTAAAATTCCCAAACACCACTGACATCACATAAATTTTACCCAACTCATACCTAAATGTTTTATCTAATTTTTGGAGACTTTTGGATTGATTCCAAGGCCTTATAAACATTGGTAAAGGAAAATCAAAGATCTGTGTTGCATATCTCCACCTCTCCTAGTAAAAGATTTCATCGTGATTGATTTCTTCCCTCAATCCCATCTTCTCCCATAATTTTAAGGTATGTTTCCCTATATTGTAACTAGATATAGATCTAGGACTTCATAGATCTAAACCTATTGGTTTTGGATCTTGTTTATTGATCTACGTCTCATTCTTCATCTTGATCGTCAACATTCTTCTTCTATTTCGGTATTTATGTTTGTGAGTGTCTATAAAAAATCATGAGGTAGATGGTATAAATTGAAAATCAGTGAGTCTTGATTTAATTATGTTTATGTAATTCAGAAATTTCAATTTCCATGATTTTGAAATTCCCTCTAAAATTTATTTAGATTAAATTTAATTTCCATGTGATGATTGAATGGATTGAATTTGGGGAAATTATAAATTGGTGGAATTTAATTAATTAATTTTTTAAATAATTAATGGAATGATGTTATTATGTAAAATAGGGGATTTTGGAACTATTAATTTAGTCAATTTAATGGGATCTTGTAATTTATTAATTATAGAGTTATGAAATTGATTAATAGTGGGAATAAAGGGATATTTGGATCCAACTTGAAAGGTTAATGGGGCATGTGAATAAATGTTGATATATGGTTTAAATGATGAATTTTTTTAATTATTTCCATGTGATTAAATTGATGAACCATGATTGTTTTGGTATTTCAAATGGTATACCACGATCTGAAATTTTGATGAGTTGGTTAATAATGATTAACCTTGTAAAATGTGATCTATATATATATATATGATATATGTTATTGATTGATTAATGGGTTTTGGGACATGAAATGATGCTTCAAATTCACACAGGGTTCTATACATGGCCTTTAAGACCAACATGTGATAATGAGTGTGGGACAAAGACTAAAGCTCCAAATACCTATATTTGATAACAATTTGCAGGTCATGGACTGATTCTTCAAATACCCACAAGGTGCTAGAATGTAATATCCCAAGTAAATATTGAATAATAGATATTTTTATCTATGTCTATTAATGAATTAGATAGTGTTTTAGAGGCGTAAAATGAAAATAAATCCAATCTTAAGCATGGAATACACTAATATTCATAAAATATTTTTTTACTACCTTTTGATGGAAAACCCTTTTTAAATTAAACTTTTGACAATTTTATAATGGATATTTGTCAATATAAACATATTCTTTAATATTGGTGTAGGTTATCATTAGTATTAAAAATGAATACTTTGCAACCAAAAACCTTGAAGTAGGATAGTCTAGGTTTTCTACCATTCTATAACTCATAAGGAGTTTTATTAAGAAAGGGTCTAATCAAAACTCGATTTATAGTATAGCAACCAGTACTTATAGCTTCAGGCCAGAAATGTCTAGTAATAGAATATTCACTCAACATGGTTCTAGTTATCTCTTGAAGAATTATATTTCTTCTTTCAACTACACCATTCTGTTGAGGAGTTCTTGGTGCTGAAAAATTGTGAGTAATACCTTTCTTACTACAAAAAGTTTCAAAATCAGAATTTTGAAATTCTCCTCCATGATCACTATGAATAGTTTTCAATGGAAGGTTTTTCTCATTTTTAACTTGAGCTCTAAAACGTTTGAAATAGGAAAAAGATTCATATTTCTTTGCTAGAAAATAGACACAAGTAAATCTAGTGTAATCATCAACTAGAACAAACACATAGTATTTGCCTCCAATACTTCCAGTTTGTGTTGGACCAAAAAGATCCATGTGCACTAACTATAATCCATCGGTTGTTGAGACTTCACTGATTGACTTAAAACTAGATTTATGTTTCTTTCCATATTGACAAGGATCACAAACTTTAGAATAATCAAATTTATGCTCCGGTAGATCCTTAACTAGTTTCTTATTAGAGATTTTACATAGGTTTCTAAGGTTACAGTGACCTAGTCTTCTATGCCATAACCTGGAATGATCTTCCATTGCACTTAAGCAAGGTAAATCTTGACTCTTGAGGTCTTCTAGGTTCAAAGTGTAGATATTCTCTTGCCTATTGGCTGAGAGAATAAAATCTCCCTTGGTATTGTGAACTAAACACTTATCATTCCTAATATTCACAAGGTAACCTTCATCACATAACTGACTTATGCTAATGAGGTTTTTCTTAAGATCCTTAACTAAAAGAACATTTGAGATCAAGGTTTTACCAAGAAAAACAATATTACCAATACCAACAATCTCTCCCTTAGCATTATCTCTGAATGTTACCTTTCATCCTTTCGTTTTGATAATCTTTTCAAAATAGATTTTGTTACCAGTCATGTGTCGGGAACATCCACTATCCATGTACCATGTATTTTTGCTGGTACTCTCTTTATTTTCCTGAAATCAAGAAGAGAATTAGACTTTCGGAATCAAAACTTGTTTGGATCCGAGATTTCTAGACAATAAAATTTTAGGAACCGACATCTTCTTATAGAAGTAAGATTTGTGAAATCCTAAAGATTGGATTTTGTTTAAGAAACAATTCTTTGCCCAGTGACCACCACATTGAAACTTTGTACAAAATGGGGCACTTTGAGGAACAAAATAATTGTTACTGAAAATAGGTTTTGCATGGGAATAACCAAATCCGGATTTATTTCTTAAAGGTCGTATTTGAGAATAAATTTTATATAAAATTTCCTTACAATGGGTAAAGTTTGATAAACACTTGTTTAAGGAAATAATTTCGGACTAGAGTTTTACAACCAAGTTTTTGTCCTAAAAATCATTAGTTATTGAACTAGAGTTAGGCTCAAAAACCTTTTTATTAGAAATTACTTTTTCTATTTATTTAGAAAGTTTGTTCTTCTCAAAACTTACTTCCTCAAGATTTTTTGAAATACTTTCAAAATCATCATTTTTTCTATCAAGATCTTTAAAAAGATCTGATATCTCTTTCGAAGGAATAGAATTCCTAGAGTTTGCCTTATCAAGTTTCTTATTGAGTTTGGAATTCTCAATCTCAAGAAGTTCAGAAAACCTAGAGACTTATTCATATGTAGGTAAAGTATTTTCTTCATCAAAAGATGATTCTTCATTAGAAGAGTTATAATACTTACTATCATCAGAATTTAAAGAATCATTGGTCAATGATTCAGCATTTCGTACCTTAGCCATAAAACAATGATTATCGATAGGTAATCTGGCTATGAGACCAATATTCTTCTGTCCTGAAGATTCATAATCAGAAGATTCATCTGAAGGGTCACCACCACTGGCACTCCAGGTGTCATTAGCTTTCAGAACATTCTTAGCTTTGGCTTTATAATACTTCTTTATGTTCCTGTCTGAATGTCTTTCCTTCCTTTCTTTCTTTTTGAGCAAAGGGCAATCTGGTCTAATAATTCCAGCTCTCTTGCATTCATAACAAGTAACATCTCCATCATTCTTATCTTTCCTTTCCTTTTTCATATACTTAGATTGAAAATTTCTCTGACCAGCTATCTTGTTCATCCTTCGAGCAAGATTTTCTAGTTCATTCTCAGAGACTTCACTCTCACTAGATTCGGATTGGAAAATAACTTTCGTAGACTTCGATCTGGTTACTCTTTCAAGAGTCTTAGATTTCATCTGATTTGAAGTTGTTGTAAAAGAAACAGTACCATTTCCATTCTTCTTCTTGATGTTGTCAGCATCTCTCTTCATTCTTGTTTCATGTTGTAGAAGAGCTCCAAACAGCTCATCAATTGTTATTTGAGTGACCTTCCTGTTCTCATCTATAGCTATTCTCTTGGAATCCCACTAATTGGGCATAATATCAATTATCTTATCCACAAGAGCTTCATCATCTAAACCTTTCTCTCCCATAGATTGTAGACAGTTGACTATAGTCATGAATCTTTGTTGAACTTTACAGATAGGTTCTCCGTAACGAAAATTGAAGCCATGATATTCAGCTCTAAGAATAGCTCTTCTAGTCCCAATAACCTTAGGAGTCCCAAAGTGTGTAACCTCTAACTTCTTCCAGATACAGTTAGCTACTTCACAGGAAGAAATTTGGATGTATATATTTCTAGTCATTGAACAGAGTAAAGTGTTGCGTACCTTATAATTGAGTTGATATTCTTTCTTTTCCTGATTAGTAAAAGTTATAACTTCCTTGTCAGGAATTTTATAATCACCAGTAATCATAACAAAGTTGTCTACTCTTGTATTAATAACAAAATTCTTCATACGATCTCCCCAGTATTCATAATAATTACCATAAAAGATAGGTGGTCTTGTAGGATTCAGATTATCAATTGATCCAACATTGACTCCTACTATACTTAAAATAACTTTTCACACAAACATGTTAGTAGCAAAAGATCGCAATCACAAAGTTCGTAATGGGATTCGGAATGGTAAAGTTCGGAATGAGAAAGTGATCAAGAAAAACTTATTCGTGAGTATAAGTATTTCAGAGACCTTCACTGATACCAAATGTAAGATTGGTATAGAGTATGAGGTTTCCAACCTCTGATACCAATTGTAGGATCGAAATAGTGATGTAGATTCTCAATTTACAAGAGGGGGTGAATTGTACACTTTAGAAAATATAACTTTGGAACCATTAAAGTTAGTTAATAATAACTATAGTTTCCTTAAGAAAAGGAAAGGACTAAGTTTAACAAAGTTAAACTAAGCAAATTCACAACACCTCTAACACCGAATGAAAACCTGGAAAGAGATTCTGAAAGTAAGTTCCGGAAATATAGTTCAATAAATTTAATCTTATGAAAGATTACAAAGTGAGATTCTACCATAAAGCGTATAGAATCTAAATGAATCAGAGTACAAGTAAGAAAGTATAAGAAATTTATACATTCATTATAATACAAAATGCAGCGGAATAAAAACAAGTAGTAGAACTACTAGTAACAAGATATAAGTCTTTTAACCCAAAGAGAAGGGTATCCAACAAACATGGATAAAGGTCAATTGATTTATACTTTCAAGCAAGTCTTTCTTACCCACACCAGGGTAATCCCTCAATACGAAGATCGGAGTCTCTGTCTTGCTATCCCGCAAGCCCTCAACTTCAAGGTAGTTGGCAACCTCTGTCTTCCTCAGCAAGGAAGCCCTCGAACATCAAGGTAGTCGGCACCTCTGTCTTCCTATCCCTGGAAGCCCTCGAATGTAATCACCAACATTTGGAGTCGCACGAAGCTTTGAGAGTTTATAAGAGCCTCTCTCTCTAGAAATCACTCCAAGCATGTAATCACATGAGTAGAAGATCTGTCAGCCTTTCAGCACCGAGCTCTTTCATATGAGCTCCTATTTATAGGTAAGGTCGGCTCCTTCTCCAACGGTCATATTTTACTTAAAGATCGGAGGGACCTGTACACGTGTCACTTAGACAATGGTTAATAAGAAACAGAATAGATGACATCGTTTTTAAAAAAAACAAGTGTAACAGAATGTACAACAACATTTTTACATCTAACTCAAAAGTTCGGAATGAAAACATTGGAGTGAAGGTTTGTAGTGTAAGGAACAATAATAAAGAGTAGTCAAAATATAAAGGCATAATAAAAATGAATGTTCGGAGACTAACCAAAAATAATTTTTCATAGTCTGAATTAATTCGTAGTGTATAAAACAAAGATGATCAGATTCTGTTTAATAGGTGAATTCGGAATGGGAATTCGGAATGAGAATTCGTCATCATAATTCGTAATGATAATTCATTATCAGAATTCGTAATGAGAATTCTACTTCAGAATTCATAATGAGAATTCCTCATTAGAATTCAGAATGAGAATCCGTCATCAGAATTCGTAATGAGAATTGATCATTAGAATTCGTATTGAGAATTCGATATCTAACATCATAAGAATTCGTATCTTGAATCAGGAATAGAACATAGTCAGAGTTCATATCTGTTATTCGAAATGAAACTTCCTTATAGTTCTTATCTAGAAATCGGATCCTAAAACAGAATGCTTCATATGAAAGTTTCAACGATTCTGTGAAAAATAGAAATGAATCCGAATATCATACTTAAGAAAAATATGGATGAAAATATGATAAGGATAATTTTTCTTATAAAAGCGATTTTCCTTATAAAAGCGATTTTCCTTAAGAAAGCAATTTTTCTTGTGAAAGCAATTTTTCTTGTGAAAAAAAATTTTCTTATAAAAGCAACTTTCTTTAAGATAAGGTGTTTGTGATTTTCAAAACAAGAAGTAATGGAAAATTCATAAGGAAAACCTTATTGACTCAACAATTGAGACATCAAAATTTACTTTGTGTGTATTTTTGGTATTTTTCTAACAATGTTCATTTTTTTAATGAATAGTGAAAAATACTGCATTTTACATCAAAACTGCTTTTTAACCTAATTTATTTATATGATTAGATTATCTTTTTAATTTGTTTTGAAGTGACATTAGAATATATTTTTACCATTTAATCCAATGGTGGTCGTTGGAATCAATTTCACTTTGAAATTGGACTTAAACTGGTGTCAATCTTTTGATACTTATTGTTTCATAAAAACATGCTATTTGTCATGACAGCGGGAATTAATTATTAAATTAATTAATGTAACTTATATTATTTGAATTTTTTAATATAGAAATCATTTTTGAATTCAGAATATCAAATATAGCTTATGGTGAAGTTATGGTATCTTTCTGAAAAACATCAATTTTTGATGAATAGTGAAACCACTAAGTGGTAGTAAAAGAAACTGATTTTTCGTTTAAATGAAACTTTACCACTTTTGTGTTTTTAATTTCAAAAATCTGACATACATGGTTTTCATTAAGAATTAAAATGTGGTTCAATGAGATTAAAATACTTTTTTGTTGAATAGTAACTTTTATGTGTTTAATCGCGATTAGTGGTAATTAGTTTAGTTTAAGGTAAAAATAATGTTTTAATAATATGAAATGACCTAGAAACATTTCCTAACCATATTTTATGTTTCATGGATGAATAAGACAAGCCATGGGTCAACTTGGGGACCCGATGGTGCCACTTTGGTTGGGAAATGACATAAATAACTTTTTATTTAATGTAAAAGTAAAAATGACACAAACATAATATGTTTTACAAAAACAATTTTTAAATGGGGTTACAAAAGTCATATTTTTTACAATAAATATTCATTGGAAATCTAAAACAATTTCCTACATCATAGTATCTTTTTATATTAAATAAATAAAATTATTTATGACATCATAATGATGTACCGATTACCTCATTAATAAAGGATTTAAATAAAATGAAAAGATAATGTAAAATCTATGACCTGCACATGTACAAAACCTATTGGATGTGTGGATTTCGAACCCTTACCACCTTATCCTAGAATTCTATCAATGTAGGACAATTTAAATTCGAAACTCATTTTCAAATAAAGTAATATTTCTTTACCTTCCAAGAGTGCCCCTCCTCTCTTCTTATAAAAGGCCCCCACCTCTACCTCCTTACCCACACTTCCAAAGCCTTTTCCTCGACCAACCCCTTCCCATTTTGTCTCTACACTTCCCTATATTACTACTTGATGCCTCACATTGGGAATAAGTCTTCCCAAGGAAGTCTATGAGCTCAAACCAAAGGGAGTTACCCGATTTTAAGGTAATGTCTTCACTTCAGTCATTTTGTTTTATTTTGCTTCTCCAACCCCCTAAAATCTTTTTATTTATTTCTTTTGTAAAAACTCTAGTATCTTGATGTTTTTATAAGAATTATTCAAGCTACACTTACACACACCTACATATAATGGTTAAAGAACATACTGTTTCTATGGATGGTGAATTTTTGCCTCCCGAAACGATGATTGTCCAACATTCCATTAACACCTTCAAAGGTGGCCATTAAGATGAAACTATATTTATATATGATATATAATATGTTATGTTTTCCTTAAGCTTCTGAATTTTTCATTTTGGTCATACCTTTATGGTTTCCATTATGGGTAAACGTGATATCTTCATTTAAGGAAGTGCGGACTACCGCCCCCTCAAAGTGATTTGATTAGTTAAATACCATATGTGGGACGTATAAAGGATGGAACTATGATATTATATATGATATTATACTAGAATTATAATATACCTTTATATCATTATGATTCCATTCTGTAAAATATGAAATATAAATGAAAGTTGTGTTCATGCGTACGTATGGCTTACCGTCTCCATGAACGGTGCATTTCATTTCTTACCTCTAAATGATTATGTAATATTATAAATGCATGCATGTACTGGATATATATGACATATATAATATCTACATCATGAATACCATTTGGGATATAATGGATACATGAACAAATTGTAATTATAAAGGGCTTATTTTTGACTCAACTACCAATGATCGTTAAAACGACCGTTATTAACTTAAATAATTACATAGTGTTAATGACATGTAAATAAGTGATATAAAAGGAATAATGAACTTGAAAAAGGTTCTTAAACAAGTATAAATTAACTCAAGTTTATTATTCAGGAGATTAAAGAACGACCGAGTCAAGTCGGACCTGAGGTATGGGACTTCGTCTCAATCTCCTTTCATTGAGGCATATTTTATTTTTTACACAACTTTCATTTATACGGTGTATAAACCTCTTTGAATTTTATGTTTATCAAAAAGGAATCTTTTATATATGAATCGTTCTAAAAAATGAAAAAAAGTGAATGTTTTTGTCCTACGTATGCGGCGACAACGACTTCTCTGCTGCCGTGACCATAATTCGACTTTCGGCTTCCTCTACAAGTCATACCTTCTTTTTAAAAGAAAAATAAATACCATGTTTTACTTTTCTTTTATTTTGGTATTGAAATTGGTTTTCATAACTTTTTTATATCAATGTGTCGTATTGATATCTTGTGATTGAAAGGTGGGAATGTTATGTTTCATTTATGCATGTTTTATGTGATACGATAATGTTGAGGTTCTTGGGCATTATTATGAAGACGGGTGGTTTCGTGATAAACTAAGGGTTGGTGAGCCCGATATAGCTCTCCAATGCATTGGGTAACGCGAAGGAGTGAAACGTTAAGGTTTCTCCGAAGAGATTTAGGGAATATACTGTGATGGGTATTCCAAACTAAACCAAGAGGGTTACTCCCTACTTAAAAATGTTATGAATGCCTCAAGATACCTTTATGTCTTATGATTTCTATTATTTACTCATGATTTTATGAGGGATGTTAAAGTGCTTATGTTTTATGGGTAATGTATGATCTCATTCTTATGTATATATGTACCCATGTTTCATTTCCATATTTTTATATCACTTACTGTGCTTTTTATGCTCATCCCATGTTTTTTGAAATGTTTTTCACAGGTCAAGGGAAAGGTACATGATATGATGATAGTGTCAAGGGAGTGTCAAGAAAGAATCCATGTTTTATTTTAAATATGTTTCCATTGATGGAAATGAAGAATACTGTCTTTATCTAACCCATTTGTTTATATGTGGAATGTAATGAAAGTTTTATGATCTAATTCTATAAAAATCTAAACCCGAAAAGATCCTTAATGTGTAATCTTGTAATAACTCAAGATTAAGTAAGGTTTAAGGCTGGGGAATTATAGTTGGTATCAAAGGTCAGTTTAGATAACTTTAGGAGTTATAATTCTATTAAATGATTATCCAAAAATATATTTTTTTTTTTGAAATGATATAGAATTTGAAGATTACCATGTTCCTTCATCTAAGACAGGTTTGTTCAGAATGGTTTTCCGCAGAGGAAACATGGAAGCAGTGCTAGGAAGGCATAAAGAAGGAAATAACCTTCCAAATCAGTATCCCGAGATGGTCGGAATTGGAACTGAACATTTTGATGCAGTAATGGCGCAGTTGAATCATGCGATAAATGGTGGTGGTATCCATGCACGAGATCATCCAGATCAACCGCAGAGGAACATGTCAGTGGTGGAACATTTCATGAGGCAACATCCCCCATCATTCAGAGGATCATCTGACCTTTTGTTATCTAAAGGGTGGATTAAATAACTAGAGAAGATTTTCAATTTCATGGGGAGTTCAGACAATCAAAAGGTTGGTCTTGCAATTTACCGATTGGAGGGTGAGGCAGATCAGTGGTGGTCGATGGTTAAAAATATCAGGGATGCCGATGAGATTGATGCTCTCAACTGGGATGAATTAAAAGGTATGTTTCTTGAGAACTATTTTTCTAAGTATGTTCGACTTAGGATGGAAAAGAAATTCTTTGAATTGACTCAAGAGGAACACTCAGTGGCTACCTATGAAAAAAGGTTCACTCGATTGGAAAGGTATGCTTCAAAATTTATCCGAGACCTTGATAGTAAAATCAATCGTTTTTTAATCAGGATTAAAGCCAACATATCGAAGGTCTTAACTTCTCATGAGTTTAAAAGTTATTAAAATCTTGTTCGATGTTCTATGAAGGTGGAAATGGAGTTTTCCGATGACCATGTATTCTATAACAACCAGCAGAATAAGAGACCAAGGTGGCAGGAGAAAGGTAAGAATTCTTCAAAAAAGTCTAATGGTAAGAAAACTAAGTTTCCAGTTTGTCATAAATGTGAAAAAAGGCATCATGGGGAATGTCTTCTGAATTCTTGAAAGTGCTACCAATGTTGTAAGATGGGACATAAGGCTCGTGATTGCACTGAAAAATATCAGGGTGATGGTAAGACCAAATTTGATTTACAGTTAGTGAAATGTGATAAGTGCAATGAGATGGGTCACTATGCAAACGAGTGTCCTACAAAGAGCTTGAGTTACGGGAAGAAGTTAGACTAAAAGCAAGAAGGGGTGGTGAAATCCTTTGCAACTACTACTGCTGATGTCGTGCCATCAAATGAAGTTGTATCAGGTACATTGTTTGTTTTTTCAGATTATGCCAGTGTGTTATTTGATTTGGGGTATACACATTCTTTCATCTCTGAAAACATTTCTAGTAAAATCAGAATACCATCTCAGGAAATGAATCCTGAACTTCTGGTAAAAACAACTGGGGGAAATGTTGAGGCAAAAAGAATTTATAAGAATCTTCCTATGCTTATCTGTGGAAAGATCCTACTTGCAAACCTTATTTTTCTACCTCTAGTAGAGTTTGATGTTATCCTGGGTATGGATTGGCTCTTTATTTACCATGCTAAGATTGAATGTAGAGCTAAAGAAGTTTCATTTTAGAAAGACTTTCAGTTTGTGTACAAGAATGAACCATTACTGTTGATATCCTAACAAGAGGCCAAGAAACTTGTAAAAGTTGGAAATGAATGTTACCATGCACACATCTTTGAAAATAAAGGAACTGTACAGATTAATGATGTGACAGTGGTAAATGAGTCTCCTGATGTTTTTCCTGATGAGTTCCCTGGAATAATACCAGATCAAGAAGTTGAGTTTACTGTTGACTTAGTTCCTGATGCTAAGCCAATTTCAAAACCCCCTTATCGAATGGCTCAAATTGTACTTTTAGAGTTGAAGGAGAAATTGAATGATTTATTAGAGAATGGTTTCATTCGACCTAGAACATCACCATGGGGTGCTCCTATTTTATTTGTTAAAAATAAAGCTGGTTCTATGAGACTTTTCATTGATTATAGGGCCATGAATAATATCACTGTTAAGAACAAATATCATTTTCCTCATATCGATGATTTGTTTGATCAGCTCCAGGGAGCTCAGTTTTTTTCAAAGATTGACCTGAGATCAGGGTACCACCAGATGAAGGTAAAAGAGGCAGATATTCCGAAGACCGCGTTCTGTACAAGATATGGCAATT
The DNA here is from genome assembly GCA_963277665.1 of Viscum album. Taxonomy (NCBI): domain Eukaryota; kingdom Viridiplantae; phylum Streptophyta; class Magnoliopsida; order Santalales; family Viscaceae; genus Viscum; species Viscum album. The sequence goes on along the minus strand of OY728165.1, from coordinate 2,083,411,579 downwards.
ATGAATTTTTAGTAATGCCTTTTGGGATAACCAATGCACCTGCTGTATTCATGGACTTAATGAATAGAATTCTCCATGATTTCTTCTATATGTTTGTGGTGGTTTTCATTGATGATATTTTTGTGTTTTCTAAAAGTAAATAAGAGCATGAAAGACATTTAAGGGTTATCTTTGAAACCATAAAATAAAATAATGTGTATGGAAAATTCAGCAAGTGTGAGTTTTGGTTGGAACAAATTTTTATCCTTGGTCATATTGTTTCTAAAGATGGAATAACTATTGATCCTGCAAAAAAAATGTTGTGGAAGAATGGACAAGACCCAAAAATGTAACTGAGATTCGTAGCATCCTTGGTTTGGCAGGCTATTACCGAAGGTTTGTTAGAATTTTTTCATGGTTATCTAGTCCAATGACTAAGCTAACTCAGAAGGGTGATAAGTTTATCTGGAAAAAAGAATGTGATGATTGTTTTCAAGAGTTGATAAGAAGATTGGTGAATGTTCCAGTTTTGGCACTACCTTACAAGAATGGGGAGTTTTTTATCTGTAGTGATTCTTCATTTAAAGGACTTGGTTGTGTCCTAACGCAGAATGATCAGGTAATTGCTTATGCTTCACGTCAGTTGAAAACTCATGAGGTAAATTACCGTAAACATGATTTGGAATTAGCTGCTGTTTTTTCGCTTTAAAAATTTAGAGTCATCATTTGTACGGTGTAAAGTGTGAAATATATACTGATCACAAAAGTTTAAAGTATATATTCACTCAGAAAGAGTTAAACATGAGATAAAGGAGATGGCTAGAATTAATCAAGGATTATGATTTTACAATTCATTACCATCCAGGAAAAGAAAATAAAGTGGTTGATGCTTTGAGTCGAAAAAGTAATGCTTCATTATCAATTTTGTGTTTGGAATGTGATCCTTTGGTTAAGGATTTAATGAACTTTGGCATAGAATTTGTTGGTTCAAAAAGTTGTTCTGTTTTGTTTCAAGTATCAGTGAGATCATCTCTATCAGATAGAATCAAGCAAGCACAGAAGCAAGACAGTGAGTTGTCGAAAAAGGTAGAGCTGGTTCAGAAAGGTAAGTTGCCTGAATCCAACATTGATAATGATTGCATTTTGAGATTTGGAAAGATACTGTGTGTGCCTTGTGATTCACAGTTGAACAGAGAGTTGTTATGTGAAGCTCATAGTTCTCCATTTTCAGTTCATCCTGGCAGTACTAAGATGTACAGAGATCTGCAGGAGTATTACTGGTGGGATGGAATGAAAAGAGATATTGCTGATTTTACTGTGATGTGTTTGACATTTAAACAGTTTAAAGCAGAGCGGAAATTACCAAATGGGATGCTTCTGCCTCTACCAATTCCAGAGTGGAAATGGGAGAATATATCCATGGACTTTGTTGTGGGATTACCGAAGACATCTCGAGGTAATAATGTAATCTGGGTAATTGTTAATCGCATGACCAAGTCTGATCATTTCCTTTCTATATGAGATAATTTTTCCCTAGGTCATCTTTACCGTTTTTATATTAAAGAGATAGTCAGGTTACATGGAGTTCCACTCTCCATTGTATCTGACCGTGATCCCAGGTTCACTTCTAACTATTGGAAAGGCCTTCAGAAGTCGTCGGGTACTGAAATAAATTTTAGTACATCTTTTCATCCTCAATCAGATGGGCAGTCAGAATGAACAATTCAGACCTTGTAGGATATTCTACAAGCTTGTTCGATGGATTATCCGTGAATTTGGGACCAATACCTTTCTTTGGTTGAATTTTCATATAATAACAGTTTTCATTCTAGTATACAGATGGCACCATTTCAGGCATTATATGGGAAGCGGTGTCGAACTCCAGCTTTCTGGGTTGAAGTTGGTGAAAGGAAGTTGATGGTACCATAATTGGTAGAAGAGATGGCAGAAAAAGTTCAGCTGATTCAGAAGCACATGAGAACAGCTTAGAGCAGGTAGAAGAGTTATGCAGATAAGAGGAGGAAGGATCTATCTTTCAAGGTAGGTGATCATGTTTTTCTCAATGTATCACCATGGAAATGTGTGATGCGGTTTGGTAAGAAAGGAAAGCCGATTCCAAGGTTCATTATACCATATGAAATTCTTGAGAGAGTTAGATCAGTTGCTTACCCAGTGTCTTTACCTCCGAGTTTATCTCAGGTACACAATGATTTTCATGTTTCGATGCTGAGAAAGTACATGCCAGATCCATCTCTTGTTTTGAGCCCAGAGGTAGTTCAGCTGGAATAGAACCTATCATATGAGGAACAACAGGTCCAGATTCTTGACCATAGGGAGAAAGTGTTACGGAATAAGGTGATTAATCAGGTAAAGGTTTTGTGGAAAAACCACATGATTGAAGAGGCAACATGGTAATCTGAAAATGCAATGAGGGATAAATACCCCCACTTATTCGATAAGTAAATAAATTGCGAGGACGCAATTTTCTAAAGGGGGGAAGGATGTAACATCCCAAGTAAGTAATGAATTATAGATATTTTTAGTTATGTCTATTAATGAATTAGATAGTGTTTTAGAGGCTTAAAATGAAAATAAATCCAATCTTAAGCATGGAATACACTAATATTCTTATAAGATTGTTTTACTGCCTTTTGATGGAAACCCCTTTTTAAATTAAACTTTTGAAAATTTTATAATATATATTTTTCAAAATAAACTTATTCATTATGATTGGGACATCAAAATTTACTTTGTGTGAATTTTTGGTATTTTTCTGACAATGTTGATTTTTTAATGAATATTGAAAACTACTGCATTTTAAATCAAAACTTATTTATAATCTAATTTATTTATATGATTAGATTATCTTTTGAATTGGTTTTGAAGTGAAATTAAAATATATTGTTACCATTTAATCCAATGGTGGTCATTGGAATCAATTTCACTTTGAAATTGGACTTAAACTGGTGTCAATCTTTTGATACTTATTGTTTCATAAAAACACGCTATTTTTCATGACAGCGGGAATTAATTATTAAATTAATTAATATAACTTATATGATTTGAATTTTGTAAAATAGAAATCATTTTTGAATTCAGAATATCAAATACATCTTAGGGTGAAGTTTTGGTATCTTTCTGAAAAACTTCAATTTTTGATGAATAGTGAAACCACTAAGTGGTAGTTAAAGAAACAGATTTTTTGTTTAAATGAAATTTTGCCACTTTTTTTTTGAATTTAAAAAATCTGACATACATGGTTGTCATTAAGAAGTAAAATGTGGTTCAATGAGAATAAAATAATTTTTTGGTGAATAGTAACTTTTATGTGTTTAATTGCGGTTAGTGGTAATTAGTGTAGTTTAAGGTAAAAATAATGTTTTAATAATATGAAATGACCTAGACACGTGTCCTAACCTTATTGTATGTGTCATGGCCGACCAATACAAGTAATGGGTCAACTTGGGGACCCCATGGAGCCACTTTGGTTGGGAAATGACATAAATAACTTTTTATTTAATGTAAAAGTAAAAATGACACAATCATAATATGTTTTACAAAAACAATTTTTAAATGGGGTTATACAAGTCATATTATTTACTATAAATATTAATTGGAAATCTAAAAATATTTCCTATATCATAGTATTTTTTTATATTAAATAAATAAAAGTATTTATGAAATCATAATGATGTAGCGATTTCCTCATTAATAATGGATTTAAATAAAATGAAAAGATAATGTAAAATATATGACCTAGACATGTCCAAAACCTATTGGATGGGTGTATTTCGAACCCTTATCACCTTATCCTTGAATTATATAAATGTGGGACCATTTAAATCCGAAACTCATTTTCAAATAATGTAATTTTTCTTTACTTTCCAAGAGTTCCCCTCCTCTCCTCTTATAAAAGGCCCCCACCTCTACCTCCTTACCCACACTTACAAAGCCTTTTCCTCGACCAACCCCTGCCCATGTTGTCTCTCCAATTCCGTATCTTACTCATTGAAGCCTCACTTTGGGAAGAAGTCTTCCCAAGGAAGCCTTTGATCTCAAACTAAAGGGAGTTACCCGATTTTAAGGTAATGTCTTCAATTGAGTCCTTTTGTTTTATTTTTCTTCTCCAATCCCCTAAACTCTTTTTATTTATTTCTTTTGTAATAAATAAAGTATCTTAAATATACAAGGATGTTGTTATAAGAAGGATTCAAGCTACACATACACACACCTACATCTAATGGTTAAAGAACATACTGTTTCCGTGGATGGTGAATTTATACCTCCCGAAACGATGATTGTTCAACATTCCTTTAACACATTCAAAGGTGGCCATAAATATGACACTATATTTATATATGATATATAATATGTTTATGTTTTCCTTAAGATTCTGTATTTTCCATTTTGGCCATACCTTTATGGTTTCCATTATGGGTAAACGAGATATCTTCATTTAAGTAAGTGCGGACTATCGCCCCCTCAATGTGATTTGATTCATTAAATACAATATGTGGGACGTATAAAGGATGGAACTACGATATTATATATGATATTATACTAGAATAATAATATACCTTTATATCATTATGATTCCATTCTATAAAATACAAAATAGAAATGAAAGTAGCATTAATGCGTACGTACGACTTACCATCTCCATGAACGGTGCATTTCATTTCTTATCACTAAATGATTATGTAATATTATAAATGCAAGCATGTACTGGATATATATGACATATATAATATTTACATCATGAATACAATTTTAGATATATTGGATACATGAACAATTGGTAATTATAAAGGGCTTATTTTTGACTCAAGTACTAATTATCGTTAAAACGACCGTTATTAACTTAAATAATTACATAGTGTTCATGACATGGAAATAAGTGATATAAAAGGAATAATAAACTTGAAAAAAGTTCTTAAACAAGTATAAATTAACTCAAGTTTATTATTCGAGAGATTAATGAACGGCCGAGTCAAGTCAGACCCGAGGTATGGGACTTCGTCTCAATCTCCTTTCATTGAGGCATATTTTATTTTATACACAACTTTATTTTATACGGTGTATAATCCTCTTTGACTTTTATGTTTATCGAAAAGGAATATTTTTTATACGAAGAGTTCTAAAAAAAGAAAAAAGGTAATGTTTATGTCATATGTATGCGGCGACAACGACTTCTCTGCCGCCGTGACCATTATTTGAGTTTCGGCTTCCTCTACAAGCCATACCTTCTTTTTAAAAGAAAAATAAATACCATGTTTTACTTTTAATTTATTTTTGTATTGAAAATGGTTTTCATAATGTGTTTATATCAATGTGTTGTATTGATATCTCGTGATTGAAAGGTGGGAATGTTATGTTTCCTTTATGCATGTTTTATGTGATACGATTATGTTGAGGTTCCTGGGAATTATTATGAAGACGGGTGGTTCCGTGATAAACTAAGGGCGGGTGATCCTGATATAGCTCTCCAATGCATTGGGTAATGTGAAGGAGTGAAACGTTAAGGTTTCTCCGAAGAGATTTAGGGAAAATACTGTGATGGGTATTCCAAACGTAACCAAGAGGGTTACTCCCTACGTAAGAATGTTTTGAATGCCTCAAGATACATTTATGTCTTATGATTTATATGATTTACTCATGATTTGATGAGGTATGTTAAAGTGCTTATGTTTTATGTGTAAATTATGATCTCATTCTTATGTATATATGTACCCATGTTTCTTTTCCATATTTTTATATCCCTTACTGAGCTTTTTATGCTCATCACATGTTTTTTGAAATGTTTTTCACAGGTCAAGGGAAAGGTACCTGATATGACGATAGTGTCAAGGAAGTGTCAAGAAAGAATCCATGTTTTATTTTAAATATATTTCCATTGATGGGAATGGAGAATACTATCTTTATGTAACCACTTTGTTTATATGTGAAATGTAATGCAAGTTTTATGACTTAATTCTCTAAAACACTAAACCCAAAAAGATCCTCAATGTGTAATCTTGTAATAACTCAAGATTAAGTAAGGTTTAAGGCTGGGGCCTTATATAGAAATAGAGTTCTAGAACCACATGTGATAATGAGGGTGGTACACATACTAAATCTCTAAATACCCATATTTGATAATGAGTGTGGGACATGGACTGAGGCTCTAAATACCATTATGTGATATTGAGTGTGGGACAGGGACTAAGGATCCAAATACACTTGTGACAATGAGGTGTGGGATAGGGATAGAGGATCAAAATACCCATGGGATGTTAGACATGATGTTCTATTCCCATGATATTTCCATGGTACAATGGATCCAACTGTTCATGATATGAACAAAAATGAAATAATGAATGATTATCATGGTATTGTGATATGTGATATGCCTTATGGATAGTTCATACTCGAGCATGGGATGAAGAAGGCATTGATAGTATGTGTTTCATCATGAACCTAAAGATTTATGTGGTTAATTAGGAATAATAAAATGTGTTAACTATTTACATTACGAATTTTACATTACTCTTTAAACAACATCATAAACTTTTAGGGACTATATATTTTTTAAGGCGTCATTAGTGGTGGCCTACTTAGTTGTACTCACACCATACTTTGGTTGCCTAATCAGTACCCAAATATACTCCATGTTTTCAAGATAGGATTATGGAAAGGTCCCTATGTAAGATGGTTGGGTTGGGATTAAGCATGGATAAAGGAACCATAATTGGTTTCAGGACCCTCTTGTGGGAGTTTTCAGTGTATTTATTTTGGGTTTTCATTTTGACACATGACACTTAATTAGCATGACATATATATTCTTTAGTTACGGATATTGTTTTCAGTTTCGGTTCATCATGTGTTAGTGGTTTTTTCTGGTTATAGTATTATTATGGTTGTTTGTTTGTTTATTTCTTGGTTATTTCCATTGTTGTGATAATTTGATAAATAGGGTATATTCTCCCCCATGTTGGTATAGTATACCATCATTGCGAGTCGCCAGCCTCTAGCATATGGGGAGGCACACTTGAGGTCTTGTGATCAATCAACTTGGGCCACCAGCATAGGGAACCCAGGTAGGTACGTTACATAGTAATTCACCCCCCCATCTTAGTGTTAGGAATATCCCAAACTAGTCCTTTCAAAAGGTACACAATTTTCATTAGGACCAGTTTCAAGGGATTTTTTGGGAAAACTGCTTGGTTTCTAATATCACGGTGGAAGGCATTGTCATAACAAGAATAATTGTATAGAGGCTCCCTATATGTTTTAGTATTGTGGGAAATATTAAAATATGATATGTTTTGTGAAATGATTTACCATGTTATTAGGGATGGATTCACGTTCACCACGGGTTTTTAGGTTCATAACAATGCTTGTAAGGGTGTTGGGTATTATCGTAGGACTAAGATGGATATTATTATGAAATATAATGGAAATATTAAAGTTGAAATTTTATCTGGTGGAGTATTCACTTGAGGAATCTAAAGCATGGAAAGATACTGTTATAAAAACATTGTTTGTTTCATCTTCTGTGGTGTTAACTTTGTTTGATACAGATTTTATCCATTCCTTCATATTGTCAATGATAGTTGAAAACTTTGGATTATTCTTAGAGTTTGTTTCATTCTTGTTTTATATTTTTATGCCATTGTGAAAGAGGTCTAAATATGGTTTAAAGTTTTTGGTTCGTCGAGTAGAAGTAACCGACGTTGAGGTGGAGTGGGACTTCTTAGTGGTTGATCTTAATATATTCAACCTAATTATTGGAATGGACTAGATGATAAATATTAAGGACCGTGTTACTATTATCATTTTTAGGATCAATTTTTATCTCTATAGGGTGTCACTCATGTCTTTTAGGGTTAGTAGATTCTTGTTATCATAGAGTAGGTCATGTTGTTCTTTATAATGGTGTGGTCTCATGTCAGTTGTTGGAGACGTTTCTTAATAATATTGATCATTGATTGTGCATTCCACTTCCTATTGTGGAGTTTTCATGCCCCCAAGGTCTTTTTGAATGTTTCTTTTGTTTTATACCATATAGATAGGTCAATCTTACCATTTACATTCTATCTAAAACAATTCCCATTTATATTTCATATTATGGAATGGGACCTATTGAATTAACGAACTTAATATCTAAATTTAGGACATATATAGTAATGGATTTATTTATCCTATAATGTCACCATGGGCTTCACATTTCCACTTTTATGAAAAGATATATGGGAGCCTTCAAATTTTATTGATTATATAAATTTAAATCAGGTGAAGATAAATAAAAAATATTTGTTTCCTATGATTGATGTTCTCTTTGGTCAGCTTTGAGGAGCTCATTTGTTTTAAATGATTTACCATTAGTCTAGGTACCACCATTTGAGATTCTGAGAATAGGATATACCTAATACATAGTTTAGGATCTCGTATAGGAGTTTTATGTTTCTAGTTATTCCGTTCGGTCTCACTGATTCTCCTATTGAATTTATGGATTTAATGAACTAAATATTTCATAGGTTCTTGGATTCATTTGTTTTTGGGTTTGTGGATGATATTTATTATTATTAAAATTTATATAAAGATCACTTTGACAATTTAAATATCATTATTTTAACCTTGATGGAACACCACTTGTATGCTATGATTTTCAAGTATGGGTTCTAGATTCATGAAGTGAAATTTATAGGGAATGTTATATGTAATAGGATCATATCAGTGTATCCTAAAAATTTATAGGTGGTTATACCCTGGGTGTAGACAATAAATGTGTTTTAGATCTACAGTTTCTTGGGGTTGGATAGTTATTAGAAGTAGTTCATTCAATATTTCTATAGGTTTACATATCTGGTGAAAGATTTAACCCATAAGGGTGTAAATTTTGAGTGGAATGATAAATTCTAGAGATATTTTGAGGAACTAAACATGTGGTTGACTTCTTATCTAGTTTTGATTCTTTCAAAAATATTTTTGGATTATGATATTTTATATGATGATTCTGGTGTGGTTTTGGGGATTGCATTTATGTAGGGGAAATAGGTGGTTTCTTTATTTCTCCTTCCATTTATATTCTCATGAAAAGAACTACCCTATCCACAATATAGTGTTTTCAACGATTATTTATGCACTCAAAACATGGAATCACTACCTCTGTGGGGAGAGGTTTATGGTATATTGTGATCATAAAATCCTAGATTATATTTCACTCACATGGATATGAACATGTTATAGAGAAATTGGGTTGATAATATTCATAAATTTTATTTTGATATTGATTATAATTCCATGAAATGGAATTTTTTCAATGATTTGTTGAGATGGAAATTTCTAACACAATCCTTTAAAGAATTAGTGGAGGAGTGGCCTTTGATGATTATGTTTTTTAATATGATCTTGGGAGTGTAAGAAATCGATACACTGGTTTTCTTGGATTTTTTAGTGAATGAATCATCATTTTATAGGAGGGTTCAGAATGAGACTGTTCATAACACTGAGTTTTATTGCATTATTGAAATCTTAAATGGTGGCGAGACCTTGACTGAGTGATCTCAATATCTAAGTGATGATTTTCATTTTCAATGTTGGTTGGTTGTTTCGTTTTCTCTATTCCATGAATTTATGGAAGTGGAAACCATTATTGTTGGTATTTTTACCCTTTTCTACCAATATGTACCATGAATTGAGATTTTGTTTTAGTGGCTAGGTATTTGATAGTTGATTTTGGATTCTATATAATGGTGTTGTACATGTCGTAGAATTACGAAGTAACAACAATTCCCTACTTTTTGTTGTAGCCCTTACCTATTTCAATATATAAGTGGGATGAGATATACATAGATGTTTTCATTGGTTTACCTCAGACTCTTAGTGGAAATAAAGAAATTTGTCTCATCATATGTTGACTAATGAAATCATTCCATTTCCACCCTATCAAGGAGATGCTGAAAGTATATCCACTCAGAGAATTTTATATCAGGTATGTTTTGATACTTCATGGGGTTACCTCTATAACTGTTTCTAAAAAGAATCCTAGGTTTAAATCATGGTTTTGGAATGGTTTACAATAGTATAAGGGTTCTAAGCTAAAAATTTAGCACAAAATATTAACTATAAATGGTTGTACTAATAAAAAGGTATATCCGGGTTCTTGAAAATGTGATCCGATCATTTTTTTATTTTAGTGGTATTTGGGTAAACAATTACATGGGTTGAGTTTTCCTATAACAATAGTTATTAGTTCTTGATTAATATGGATCCCTTTGAGGGTTTGTATGGGTAGCTATGTAGATCTCCCATTTATTGGGTATAATTGGGAAATTGTTCCTTGTTTTGGCTATATCTTGTTCAAGAATTGATGGAAAAGGTCTAATTGATCCAAAGGAGATTGATCTTGATAAAGAGTTATAAAAAATCATATGTAGACAATATTCATCACCCGCTATAGATTATGTTTGGTGGTCAGGTTTTTCTAAATGTTTCACCTCGCATGAATGAATTTCAGTTGAGTGGATAGGGTAAGTTGGAAATGATATTTTTTGCAAACATTGATATTGTAGATCATCATAGAAAGGTAGCACATTGGTTGAAATTTCATCTTGTTTGAATTCTTACCACGATTTTTTTCTTGTTTCCTAGATAAGTTGATATCAACCATATCCTTCAAATGTTATTGAGTAGGAGGATATTGATCTTCATCCCAAAACCATTATGGTTGAGCAACCTGTTCAAATTATGGATTGGTGAAGGAAGGTACTATGTGGTAAAACAATTATCTTAGTCCATGTACTGTGGAATTGTTGGTTGTATATCCATGTGACATGGGAGCGGGAGTTATTGAGGAGGAAGTAGTGGCCTTCACATTTTTTGTGAGTCTAGGATCTTATGGACATTCTTGGGATAGAAATAATTTATATTGGGGAGAAATTTAAAACCCCGTTATATCCAGAAATTTTATAACCGTGGTTGATATAATGTTCAAGGATGTATGATTGTTAAAATTAATAGAGCATGATTATAAAGGTTTCAATGTTTTTGGAGGGTTCTATTTGGGTTTGGAAGTCTTTGAAGATCAATTGGTATTTTTTTGCAGAATCTGGGTAGCAGACTGCCTGTTGTACACCTTCATATTGTGAACTAGTTACATGATGTGAATATGTTACAGGGAATATGGCATGATTTTTGTTCCGAGAATACAAATTTTAAATAATTTTTTTATATTAAAGTTATAGGTGAATAATGGATTGATGTAAACTAACAAATGTATCATTTTTAACAAATAAACAAGATGACATAGTTAAAGTATTTCATATTGGGTTATTATATATAGATTCATATCATGTTCACCATTATTTATTATGAATGAAATTGGGGTCCAATGATTGATTGTGGGATGGAGGTTTAATTATGGTTGAAAAATCATACATGTTAGTGTCATGTCGGGTTAACCACATCCATCTCTCATGGAAAGTCCCAATGGCTCCCACATCCACAATGAATCATGGGCCTACTTTACAATGGTAGCTGGTTATTTTTGGTTTCAAACCCAATGATTCTTAAGAACTTGCTTTAGTGAAAGGATGGGAGGTAGGTCTCATATAACCCATTTGGTGGGAATTATTTACTACTCCATGAAACTCTTATAGATTTGAGATATGTTCATAAATCTTTTCCAAATCCTAGTATTGGTTAGTTTAACATAATAATATGATCATGTATTGAATCATTATACATGTAAAGAGGGTAATATTAATGAGACCATATGTATGTATCATATGTTCTCCATCAGTTTCCCATTATTTCTTATCAATGGGTATCCTCTTGTGTTTTGAATCCATATAACCAGTCACTATGGAGTTCACTTCCATCTTGGAAGGTGATTTGTGTTTTGAGGATGGGATTAAACATACAAGAGTCATCTTATGTATCATATGAGAACATGAATCAAAGCCCTCATAGTTTATTTAGGTCCAATCCATGCAGTTTAATGTCATGTGTAAAGAATGAATAAGAGGGAACATAGGCATCAGGAATAAAGATTGATCCTTTAAAAGGCATCCAATGTATCCTTATTATAATAAAAATTAAAGTCTTCATATTTTTTTCCCTTAACCTTTTGATTGGAAGAGATAGATAATTAGTATGTGTGACGATTATTTCCCTAAATTTTACCAACATGGGAATTATTTTTGGACTTACACCCAGGTGGTTTCCCATGTATGGAGGCATTTGATTCATTTCATTGAATAGGGATTACAAAATAAGTTTTCCCTGATTGAGGTAATTCTATAATTATAGTGACATGATCATTGAAAATCTATACTCCCATGTGATTAATGCTCAGTGTGAGAAACAAGAGATAATAAGTAATTAGACCCACTGCATATTGATACGTAAATTATGCTCTAGGTCATCCCTGATGGAGTGTTTTTATGTCTCTCTAACCTTAGGTAGGAATCATATGTACCCTTCTTATAGTAAGAATCAACATCCTCATGGCTCAATTTGTTTCTCAATCTTCTGATGGATAAGAAATAATTATGGACTCATATGGGATGGGTACTAAAAATAGAGTAAAAGAAATATCATAGACTTAATCTAAAGTGGATTACCGTATATGAGCCCATTTCCTATTTGTTCATGGACAAGGAAGGATGATAGAGTCATAAGATAGTTTGGATCCCATGAACTATATTGTTTGGGATATATCAGGTATTACACCAAGTTGGATTTCCATTAGATGATATCTTACCCATACCCTCTAACATATAGACGGTTGGGACTATGAGTGGCATGAGGATCTCGTATTCTCTGTATACACCGAGTCCATTATGTAAACTTACCATGTAAAGTGGGAATTCTCATCCAAAGTTTCATATTTTAGGGTTCACAATGTTCGAGGGTTCATGATCAATTATTCCTACTAGTTAGGATGACATGATAGGGGTACCACCCTTTCATATTTTATAATGTAAATATCATGACATTTTCCCATTGGTATTCTATTAGGTAATTACATGATAAAATAAAAAATGTATGGTGTACTTTTCATGATTAAGGTGACATGTACAGTGGCCTTCACATGATGAAGCTAGCATGTCTGTGGTTATTTATGTGATCAATGTATTGTTCATGTGGAATGCATCGACCCTTCACAAGAAAATCATAATAAATACTTTCACATGAATCTTTCTCATTTTTCATCTTTTTTTAATGGTTTTGGGTGATTATCAGGCGTATGTTGATCAACATGTCACATGATTATGGGAAATATTTTGTAATTCTTCACATGATCATCAGCACTCATCTATAATCCTTCATGATATTAAGAGGGATAGTCATAGGGGCTTCCCATGATAATGATAATATCATTTGCAGTACATGACCCATTCATATGATTTTCATATGGTCATATGATTTGTATAATCTAGGTTCTTAATACAAATATAGTTATGTTTCTACATTATTCCCTTTATGGAGAAAGTAATTCATATTTTTTTTGAATTTATCTAATCAGAAAATTGATAATGCTTCATTGGATGGTATCAAAATCCCCCCAAAAAGTGAGGTCCAAATAGATAAAGACTCAGTTCTAATGAAATTAAATTTCCACCTTAGTCATTTTGGATTCCATTGGTCAGTGTTATGAGCATATTTTGGTCTTCCAAGAGACCATTTTCATTCCATGGGGTTCCCTATTAATAGGAGAGTGGGAGGTCGTCCATTTCACGTGTGACCCAAGCCTCCAGTGATCTCAGGATCACATATCTCATGTCACCTCTTCACAAGACTGCTTTATGTAACATATTATGAGAACCTTTTTCGAGACCTTATAACATAAAATCATAGATTGATCACATTTTTTTATCTCATTATCTCAAAAACCTATTCCATAAACTAGTTTGTTGATCCATGGTAAGTCCCTTGAACTATGATGCATGACTGTGGATGCAAGGTCACTTCATATGATTTTATTTCACTATAAGATTCATGTGGCCTTCATATGGTCATTTGGTTGAAACTATTTGAACATATCAAGTGATCATGATATGTTACATGGGTCACATGATTCTCATGACTTGTACGAGTTCATGTGATCGTGAACCCCTCTATGAGTCGTGTGATTTTTTTGAGGCTATATTAACAATGTAATTATTTTAATACTTTTGGAAAGGTCCATTTGATAATTTTACATGTGATTCTTTTTCCTGTGTAGATGTATTTTAGTTCTCAGATGTATTTTGATGTAGCTGACTAAAGAGCTCTAGTTTTTGGGATCCACAATGTTGGTCCTCAGTACAATGGAATATCCATCAATTATATTTTAAAGGGGATTCTTTCCCCTGATCCTAAAAACTATCATCTATCACACAAAATCCCTTCATAAAAATTTTTTCTTCTAGATGATATTATTAAACCTTTAATTAACTATAATATTCCATCCCACTGGCTATTATCCTCTCTCAACTATATTTAAATAATGATTTTTATGACATTCAATTAGTTTTAGCTTTGTATTATGTGTTATATTATACATTATCTAATTCACCACTAGGTCTAGATGGTCATGATCTCCCTCGTCGACTAATATCTCTTAGGTACTTGAGCATACTCATCTCCTCTAAAGACAACCAAAATAGTGGTTCGATTTCATATTGGGATTCCCTTGGGGAAATTTTTATGAATGAGTATGAATAGTTTGCGTTAGGAAATGTGGCTTAGAATTATGTGATCAGTTATGAAAAATCAATATTTATTATGTGATATTGGTGTTTTAGTTCATCATGTACCAAATATGAGAACTTTTCGGAGAGTTGATTAGTCACTGGTGTCCCAACTCCAAATCATTTCATCTAACCCATGGTGAGGTGGGAATCATCTTAAGGGATATTTATCATATGGGTGGAATACCTCCTCTCTGGGAGATCTATGATGAATTTATTCCTTCTTCAGATATTTAGGATTACCCAAAAAAACTCCAAACATAGAATGATATACTCTCACCATTGTGGAGGACAATTTAGTGAAGGATGTGATCCTATTCTTGATCATTTGTTTTAATTATTGGATCATAATCATCTATTTTCATAGTAGGACTTGGAAAGCATCCATAAGACCTCCTTGATGTCTTTATCGAAATGTTTAAAACAACGTAGGCTATTAGTGGGAAAGGAGATGGGGAGTATTCCTCATGTTTATATCATGTGTGACAAAAGGTGTCCCCAAATTTTCTATTAGTGGGATATTTGTCCATGTTTTTAAATGGATGGATTTTCACAACATGGGATGTACACTTGGGTATTCATGCCAGAAAATTAGTGATGGAATCACAACTGATTGAAGGGTGACCCCTCAACTTAGTCATTCTAACCCTTTCTCTCATTTATCAACTAATTTTCAATATTAAACAAGGTAATATCCTCTACTTGATAAGAATCCATTTTTAGTTTTTATTTGGTTAGATATAGGTGTGTTTTAAATCTTATAAGTATGAGAATACTATAGAAATTCTTCATAATCTCTTGAACCCATACTGCTAATCATTTAAATGGTAGAGGCGATGTTATTAGGCACTAATAACGTTATTGATATATTTAGATATCAAAATCATTTAAATTTCATTCTAATCCCTACACCCACTAGGCTGATAAATACAAATGGTAGTGGTTCCCTTTACTAGAGATCATATAAATTATAACATCAATATGAGATTATTACAGCTCTTGTTGATGAACTAATCATCTACAAAATATATACTCCTAACCGTTTTTCTTTTTATTTTTTGTACACTCAAAGGGATTATCCTCATACCTTAGTTGTCATATAGGGGGAATAGAATCCTGGAATTTTTTTCCAATTATTTCTTATATTATTGTGTAAAGATACAAATGATGAAATTGTTCTTCCACCTTCTCAATACTCTATCTTCTAGTCTCAGAACTATGCCCACGTTTTTTTGGAGGATTTATATGTTGTTTTAATCAAATTAATAGTTCATCAGGTAGATAATACATGTTCTTTTTTTATTCCCATATCCATGGGAGTGAGAGAGTTGATTCAGGACTTAGGGAGACCCCAATAAAACACTAACATTATAATGAAATTTCTCCCACCAATAAGATTGGGTTTGTTGAGGAAGTCATCCCTTTGAGGGTAGTAAAATATTATGCACTGGTTGGTGGATAAACACATGAGACTCCTTCCCTTTATTCCTCAGATACGTGGTTGATCCATATTTTAAATGACCTGATACCTAAACCTATTCCACTAGCCATTCATCCTTAAAATGAAACCCCTTAAGTAGTCACTGGGATCTTAGTACCAATAAGGATAACTTGGAAGAAAATACATTCCTTGGTTATGTATACTCTCTTAGAGAAAATTCATGAACAAGAGGGACACCTCTTTTGAATGTATTATGATTTGGGAGCCAGTGTCTTTGACTATCATCAATTTTAATATATCATGCTACAAATTGTCCTGGATCAGAAAAATTGGCTAGAAATGAAAGCTACATTCACAAATTTAAGGATAATAATAATCTGATTGAATTAATAAAAGAAGCTTCAAAGGTTCTTGAACATATATATCATAATTTTTATTAGCTATGCACTCATATAGATGACTTGACTATGCAGATAAAAGAATAGAAAGTGATCATAGCTCAAAAAAGTTCCCATATTTTGATGTCATAACCCTTATTAGAGATCACTTAGTATGATGGTGAAGAGTTATCCTATTTTATTGATACTATTCTTCCTTAGGTGGTTGCATATTAAATGGAGATAATGGTACATCAGTTCTCAATTAATGCCTCTCTCTAGACTCTGGATAATTTAGAAAACTTAGCTGACTGGATTATATTGTGATCCATCCTTTAATTTTTTAATCCTTGGAGACACTCGGGAATGTGGAGTTTTCTCCCTTATTTTTACATTATCAATGAACAAACATTCCAAACATTACATGTCAATGTTAGGTTTTCTTTCATTGATCATGTGCATGGAATTTATTTGTCTTGTTATTATATAGACCATAAAAGACATATATCCTTGTTTTTTTATAACACAAAGTAAACCCAAACACTAGAATTTGAATTCTTGAATCATAATATACCTATTTTGAGAATTTATAATGAATTATGACTGACATAAGAGTCCTTGTTGATTTTTTTTCTTCAGTCATCCTGGTATCACCTGTTTCAAAAGGATAACTTGTGTGAATATGTTTTAGTGGGAACGTTTTCTAAATTTTTCCTAATTTAATCAACTTAGAGAGCATAGCATGATTTTTTATAGGGATATATAATAACTTCTATAATATTTATTTCTACTTTTTTATATTTCCATTTCTTCTTATTAATTTTCATACGGGGAAATCTTAGCAGGCATGGACTTGGATTTTTACAGGCCTCTTGTTATGGGTTTTTTCATACAAATTTTTGTGCCTTTTCCATTTAATTAATTCTTGATATTTCCTCAATCACACTAAGTGAATGTCCCACAATTAGAGGTTTGACTTTTTCCTTGTGTTCCCTTTATATTTTTTCAACCTGTAAAGTATTTTTTCTCATGAAATTAGTTGTTTAAGGTCTTGAAAACCAGAAAATTATTGTATTTTAGGCTATTTTTTCTTGGACCATCTATTATTGTAGTTTAGGATCTTATATCTCAAACTATTTGTTGATGTGGTTTATTTTATTCTATTTTGTACCATATATTGATACTATTTAGGTTATTCTAGATAAAACCATCTATTTTTGCAGTTTATTTTCATTTAGATTAGACTATCTATTATTGGATGTGATGTATGGGTATTTATGAATGGTTCGAGAACCCTGTATCCTTTTTGGGACTCTATAGAATGATTATCCATGAAGGGTTCTAATAACCTGCATTATTAATTTATATTTTGATGAATAAATGTTCATGAAGGGTTTATAAACCCTTCCTTATTAAATAAATTATGAAATATGTATATCCATGATGGTTTATGTCACCCTTCATCCTTAAATTAAAGGATATTAATAGATGGTAAAATGTTATGTATGTTGAGTCCACTTGGATAATTGGAATATGTACTACAAAAATAAAATATCCATGTGTTTCAACTAATGAATATGGAATTTGGAATACATACCTAGGATGATCAAAAACACTCTAATGATTCATGTTCCACCTTGATGTTGTTAGAGTTCATGAGGATTGGTGATCATTTCCATCAAGGAGGAAAAATTTCAGTTAATTGGTAAAAGTCCCTTATGAAAGATCCAATATGGAATGAATTAATGGTCAAGAAGAGGGGTCCCCTATACTTTCCAAAGGTCCATCAAATATTCTTGAATATTTAAACATTATTAAGCTAAAGTGGGGTGTATATATAACAGAGTTATCCACGGTGGGTTCTATAACACCACTATTGTTTAGTTTATAGAACGGAATATTGGGCCCGATATAATGTGGTTTCAAGTCATGTTATAAGGGACCCAAAAAGTTTCTAGAATGTAATAACACATTTCTTCTTAGAGAATGGGGATAATTCACAATGATGTAATATTGATTATATCAAATAAAATTGAATATTCATATTATGGGATTTGTAAATCATGGTCTAGGAATATCTAAGTCAGCTGAAAATAGGTACTAGTGGATATAGGTTAACCATTGATAATGGTGTCAACTAGTATTGCATTCAACTAGGATAGTAGGTTATGGATTTAATAGGGATTTTTCTTAAAGGACCACAATAACCACTATGAAAATGCCTTGATTCATTGCATTATTCACTAGTGAATCCTAGTGGGGCCCCTTCAGATATGTCAATCTTCACTATAAGTATACTATTTTGAAGAACCAATAGAAATAACCAGAGGCTATGGGGATCTAATAAAAGTTAAACAAATCATGAAATTAGTGAGTGTCAACTGTAACATGGAATATATCAAGGTGATTTTTGGGAAACATACTATTTAAGAAGGGTTGGGGAACCCTAAATGTTTTGTCCCCACCTATTGAACATGTAATCATGTCTAGAATATGTGAAAAAACATTAATATAACTTTTTCCTAGACCAAGGGAGTCTAGATGGCATGGATAAAACATTACTAGGGCTACAATATAGGGCCCAAGATATTTATTCCTTTTTATTTTCACTCTATAATTTCTCCAAAAATCTAAATATGGGGAGTTTAGTGAGTTGAAACAATGATTTTTCTTAGAACACCCATTCAGAGTTTTCACCTTGATAAGTTTTATATATAATTCACCAATAGATTAGGTTCTTTTTATTTAGACCATAAAATTATAAAGTTTACGTTCATACAACATTGAAACAAGTTCATGATATTTTATGTTATGATCCACATGGACCTGATATGAGTGGAGTGTTACACAAAAGCCTAATTGGGATTCCAACTGTCAAAAGTACTCTAATAGCTTCCTAACCGGAAGATGATAATGTTTTAAATCATGGATCAAGTATCTTATATATTGAATGGTAATATGGTACAATCATACCAATGATGACTATGAATAACTCAATGTTTACAAGATCTATTTTTATGATGTGAAGGCTCATAAGGATTAGTATCCCTTTTACAAGGCAATGACACATTTGGTTGATGACAAGAATCTTGTTTGTAGGAGCCAGTCGAAGACATGCATATTTAAAAAATGGGTACCTTGATGTCGGTTTTCCTTTCCCAATATCCATGGAAGGTTTGTGGAAATTCTAGACACTCAAGATAGTTAGTGTGGTTTATAGATTGAGGTTCTCAGAATGATGATGGGTGCACCCCAAGAATTAGTTGAATAAGGTCAGGATCTTGTGTTCCTTTACTAAAGAGTGATTATGGATGATGGTATGCATAGTTTAGTTTCATGCAGTGTAGACACATCTATCATTAATTTTAATTTTATTGGAAAAGGGTGTATTACTTTTATTTTAACATCATGTGGTAAGGATGTAGGAACCAATGTGAATTTTTGAAATATATTCTTAAAGATACATTTCACTTTTTATGGGTTCCTAGATGTGAGAGGAAACTTTTATCATTGAATAGAATTATTGGTGGGTAGACATATACTGAATCCTTTACTATAAAAATACATATCATATGAAATAAATACATAAATAGATCTGATTTCTACGTAGGTGGAGAAATATTGAATGACATGGCCATTCTTAAGTACAGGCATGTGAAATTATTTGGATAATATCCCTTCAATTTCTATATTAATTTTGAAATTTTAGGAATCATTCCATAGTTAGCTCATTTAAGGATATCCCTCTATGTATATCTAACTCATATATAGGGGAGAGGTATTTTTCTTATAGTGAGTCTGGATATCATGGTTATCTAAGGGGAAATATACATAGATCATGTTCATTTGTAGGGAATGGGATTTCTATATTTAATTCTATTATAGGGGTGAAGGATTCATCCCATGAATATATTCATGGATATGATATCCAACTATATGTAGTTTTAGGTCTTGTAGGATGGACCACCTGTGTTGTAGTTTAATTCCCTATGACTAGGATTTTGTCATTCAGTTTAATTCCATGTAAATAGTATATTGTCATTAAGTTTAACAACAGGTGACTAGGAAAAATCACTGAGAGGGATTCCTAAATAGTGTAAATTGGGTATTCACATGATATGTATACCCCATTATGGAGGGGTACAAGAATACTATATTGTAATTTGTCTTTGAGAATGGGTACAATGAATAGATATGTAGCATCGATAGTATTTTAATCCCCTTGAATGGTTGGGATATGGGAAGTGTAAATCATAACCCAAGAATATTTGATTCAGTGGGAGGTAGATATCATTGGGTACAATTCAATCAATAGTAATGTCATAAGCCTATATTAGGCATAGTTGGTACAATAACTCCTTTTTTAAGGGGGGCTCTCCTATGAAACTATAAAACCCACTAGTCATAGGCACTTAGGCATTACTTTATTCACCATTGAATCCTATTTGTCCCCCTTTGGATTAACTAGTTCCTATTACCATTTTTCTATAGGGGAGAACTGGGAACATATGATGCAAAGAACTATAGGTTTCCATGGGATTGATATATACTTGAGGAATTGGTTGGTGTCAACTAATATATTGAAGATTTGATGTTGGATCATGGAGAACATAATATTTCAGATGGTTTAGAGAACCATGAAGTCTAGAACAGTTTATTAAGAAAAATTTGAGGAAAAGGGATAAAACATGTGATCCATTAACACAACCATTATAGGGGATGATCAGATCAATGTGTATACCTATTTCCATGCAATTTAATACCATTCAACATAGACATCATCATGAAAGTTAACTTCGTGTGACTAGGAAGTCATAATGGGGTTTAACATAATTATAATAGGATATGGTTCCCTATGTTTTGATAGAAGACACCTAAATTATACTAGTTAGAGAATATTGATAGGTTCCCTAAGATCACATGATTCATGCTCAGTCTGATAAAAAATATAAAATTGGATATTTGATTGAGCCATGAGAGAGAGTATGACATGGAATATGTTGAGGCACTCAAATTTAGGTATGACAGATAATCCTCCCAAAAACATGTTTTTTATTGGTGGAATTAGTTTTGGGTGATGAGAACTAACACCTACACAGAAAATGGAGGATCCATGGGTCTCTATGTAACCCATATTATAGGAATCAAGCCATGTGTAGTTTTTAAGAAGAATGATCCCTATACAGATCAAGATCGTATTTAGAGAAGGGGTATTTTATCATTATTTTGTACCTGGAATTAGCATTGAAGATCCAAAAATCACTACATATCATGTGATAACTCTAATCAAGACACACATAGTTTTGATAGGAATGATGAGACTTGGAATATAAACTAATAAATCACAAATATATTTTTTATCCCTCTTGGACATGAGGAAAAATGGATAAAATGTATCATATTCTTCGGTTGAAAGAAAGGGGTGTATAAATGTATTTTGAATCTCATGGAAGTTAGGTCATTGTATGATATGCATACCTTGAAATGAATAATGTAAAATAATGTGAAGTCATTAAATTTATTTGAAAATGGTTTTGATTAAAATATGTTTAGCATCGAGGTTTTATGAATCCTGTTAGATGGTTAGGTTATGGGAAGTGTGAATCATAACCCAATAATATCTTAGTCAACTAAAGATGTGGATTGGTGGTTAAGAGTCAAAAATGAGTAATAGAAGAAGCCCATATACTACCTAGTTTGAACAATAGCTCCCATATTTTAGGGTGGATCTCCTCTATAACGAAAACACCACTATGAGAAATCTCTTAGGCATTGTGTTATTCACTATTAAATACCATGGGTGTCCCTTTGGATTAACCAATCCTTGTTACTAGTTTTCTAATGGGGTGAACCAAGATAAGGGAAGCCTAAGGTCCATGGGGTTCTAAGATAAATAAATATATGAAATGAATTGGTCTGTTTTAACTCCGATAATGAAGATATGAAGTTGTTTTATGGGGAACGTAAGATTCAAGAAGGGTTCATAAACCCTAAAGGCTATTCCAATCCATATTGAACACATTTTTTGGAAAAGGGATAAGGCATGAATATATTGAATTAAAAATCCTGAAGAGGATGATTTTTTAATTAATACCTCTTGTTATTTAGTTTAACATTACACAACTGGGACATTTCATTGTAAATTAGTTTCATTTGACTTGGATGTTTACATGAATTTGGAAGTCATGAAGCTAGGATGTGGTCATGCAGTTTAATTCCATGGGACATGTATGATTTTTTTTTAGTTTAAAATCATGATACAAGGATGATATTCTATTTCATTGAATAATACACATCTTGATTTCACAGGTAAGACTGTATTTCTAGGATCCATAATTCTCAGGTGATTAATGATAGGTGTGAGAAACAACAAACAACTGAGTAGTCAATTAAGCTTCACCGGAGTTAATGGTAGGAAATATATGGGTTTGGTCACATTTAATATTAACTAAAACCACTAAATGGAACTAAATATTATGTAAGGACATGATTAGGGGTGATGGAGACTCATAAAATTTCCTAGAAAGGATGATCTAGGCATCAATACATATCCTGTAATAGTGGGGATCAAGACACACATAGTTCATAGATATAAAATTCCCCAAACTACTCAATTTTCTTTTTCGGGAAAAGGATTTTTTATAATATTGCATCTAGGCCAAATATTGTTGATTGAGTTATCATTATATATCTTGTGGAAACATGAAATAAACCACAATTAGTTATTAAAAAGAAAATTATCTACACAGTTCTAACTGATATGTAAATGGTTTATTTTTCCATTTGTATAATGGTTTTTCCCATGATTAAATATTTGGGAATGACTACATATCATGTGATAATAGGGATAAATCCACACATAGTTCTTAAATGGAAGATTCCCTACACAGGTCTTACCCATATACAGGGATGGGATCATTATCCATTTATATTATGAATGGACCTATGCTTAGAGATTCAATCATCAGTAGATATCTTATGTAAAAATGAATCAATCCATATGTAGCTATTTTATGAAATTTCCATGTGCATGTATAACCCATACATAGGGAGGGGAGATATTTGTATATTACAGGTTAACCCAACATTGGATATTCAGGAATCCCAATGAATTATATGGTAATTGGAATCAATCCATGCATATTTTATGAAATGTCAAGTTCACTATATAGGTCTAACCCATACATAGATAGGGACAAATGTTTCCATTTTATTATGTTTAGACCCAATATTGGTTATCCATGCATCTCTATATATCCTATAATGATATGAATATAGACACATTTTGTTCTTGAATGGATAATTATCTTCATAGATCTAAATTATACATAGGGATGAGAGTACATAATTTTAAATTCACAAATATATAGTTCATGTAAAGTGAATCATACCTGAAGTGACATCCATTGTGCAGTTTTACACTATGCAGTAAGGGAGTCTTCCATGCATTTTAAGGTAATTCTATAAATATGTAAGATGATACACGGTTTAAAGTATTTTTTACGGCTTGTTCTCATAGTGGCTGTTAAAAAAAGATTTTTTGAAAAACCTCACATTAGTGGGGGGATAACAAATTACCAATGAATTATTTCCAATGAGTAAGCTCCACTAGAATAGACCTTAGGTATAAAGTGAGGTCCTTCACACTTAGGTTCTAGCATTGGAGGTTTCTTTCATTGTATCATTGGGGTTCTAAGAACTAACACCAATTCCCCTTAGAGTAATTAGTTGAGGTAGGCCTTTTCATTCAAGGCTTGTGAAATCTAATTCTGATGATCATGGAGGTTATTTAGTTTAATTAACATTTTCGTGTGGAGTCTCTCTAACTCATCAGGACACTTTTTCAAATGATCATCCTCAGATATTTTTTCACTTATAAGTATTTGGATTTAGGAAAATTTAATTTTATTGGTAAATACTACCACTTTCCCATTAATAAATTAATATGGGGTTTCTTGTGTGGTAGTGTGTACAATGATATAGTAGGTTCATGGAGTATGAGGGATCTTATCCAGATGTGAATTCTTATCTATGTCCACCATTTTTAGTGGTATATTTTTTAGAGGCTTTTTAAGCACTATATTGGTAATTTTTTTACTACATGATAGAAATAAGAATTGATTGACTCGATATTGAACTCATGGTATATTTTCATTAATTCATATGAACATAATTTGTTTTCATTGTCCATTAGTATTAGGAAAGGGACACTAAATATAGTGATTATATTGGATCTTATCAAGTTTATGTTATACTTCATTATGACATCTTTGATGGGTATGACCCCAACCCATTTGAAAAATAAGTCCATGATGACAAAGATATTCATAAATTGCTTATTTTTAGCTAGTAGATATGGACCCCCAACATCCATTCCCCATATGAAAAATTGTCAATAATACTTAGTTGAATGTTGTAACTCATGGGGTTAATGGATGAAGTTTTCATGATTCTAGCATGCATGGAATTTCCTATTTAATTTTTCATATTATTTTATTATTATTTTCTAGTAGCAACCAAACCTCTTAATTTAGACGGAGAGTCTAGTCCCATAATGATGAGTTTCGTATGATACTTCATGTACTTCATCCATGATGGTAGGAATCTCTCCTTCAACAATGCATCTAATGAGGATTCCACAAAAGCCTCATTT
The DNA here is from genome assembly GCA_963277665.1 of Viscum album. Classification (NCBI taxonomy): domain Eukaryota; kingdom Viridiplantae; phylum Streptophyta; class Magnoliopsida; order Santalales; family Viscaceae; genus Viscum; species Viscum album. The sequence goes on along the minus strand of OY728165.1, from coordinate 2,083,386,412 downwards.
ATAGAGGGATTTATGCTTCTTTTTCCAATTCCAAATGGTAATTTTCAGTTCTCATCATTATCTCGAATCCCTTTCAGTTTTGTCTAACATGAGGTTCCCATTTAAAAAGAAATATATTATGGGATCTATCAATCCAAGGCTGTATATCAGCTCATCATGCTCTAGGATAGTATTGAAATAATTGATTTATTCCACATCACAAATGATGACTAAGGAGACCACCCTTTAGTGAATGATTTGGAAAACCACTTCTTTTTAATCAGGATTAGTTGAGATTGTGGTTTCAATAGCAAGTGAATTGTCCTGATAATTTTTCGATCGAGGTATATGATGAATTTTTGGTTCAAAAGATAATTATTCCATAAATACTCTTATGTAACTGATGAGAGGTTCCAATACTTTCTTCTTGATGGAATACTCACCAATAATTTGTTTAATCTCTATCTCCATTGATATTTCGGTATACTATCATTAGTAGTAGAACATCCTGTAATCCAGTTATGAGGGCTTGGTATTCCTCTTCATTATTAGTGTATCCTTTGAACAATGAGAAAAATTAGGGAAAAATTCCCTTATTCGAGGAATCAAATAAAATCAATTGACAAACCTAGTTGAGCATCAGGTCCTCTATCATCAATAAAATAGGACTACTAGAGTCACTATCAAAAAGCATATCCAATGCTCGTTGAGTTTCATGGGGATATAAAACATCTTATTATATAATTTTTATGTCTTTTAGCATGCTTTCTAGGGAGGGATATGTCATACGAAAATCATCAAGGGTCTTTCCTTTAACATTAATCAATGGCACAAATTGGGTGTAATACTATTACAGGATAACCATGAATTGGTCCAAACACCCATTCAACATAGGGAGGTCAGTGATGTACTTCAATGGGTAAATACGAGCTACCAATCAGTCTTCCAGATGCTGCAAGTAATGCCTCGCCATTTTAAATAAAAAGATGAGTGTGATTTAGTTCTTATAAATACTAGTATATTGGGTATTAGTACATAGCATCGTTTTAATGATGTGGTGGAGGTTGTTCTCATTCCATGAATCACATTTTTGTGTTAGGATATAACTACGAAATCATTCCATGGTGGCCACATATGGGATAAGTGGTTTTCCTTGCACAAGAGGTATCAAGATCAGTTGGTATAGAATGTTCTTCTTAAGATACTCAAAATCTTCTTGGATGTCCTTATCCAATTTCTAGGAGACTCCCTTATTGATTAACTTAGTGAAGGGGATGTATTTTCTAACATGGTTTGCTATGAAACTCCGAATATAATTGAGGTTCCCCCACACCTGCATTAGTTCTTTAAGATTATGAGGGGGTGTAATTTATATGATTGAACTATTATTTTTTTATTGACCTTGATTTTGTGGTTGAATAACATAAAGTTAAGTAATTTCCTGATGTTACTCTCGAAGTAGACTTCAGAGGATTCATCTCAAAATTCTGATGCTATAATATGTGGAATATTATTTGAAGATAAATGATGTGATTGCATCATTGTTATGATTTAACCACCATTTCATTGACATAACATTCCATGATTCATCCCAATAATGGTTTAAATATATAATAAATTTTAATTTGGTATGTAGAACAAGTATTAATTAATTGGAAGGTTATTACATGGATGAAAAAAATCCCTTGAGGTGATCTGAATTAAATGGATTCCTCATCTTCAGGGTACATATTTTTCGCATTATATCCTAAATACACATCAATTGAGGAAAGGTATTGGAAGATATTAGTTATATTGATCAAACGTTATGTGATCAGCAATAGAGAATATTCCATCATTTGATGTTGATTAAGGTCTCTAAAATCAATGTAGATCCTAATCTTCTTATTCTTTATCTTGATGTGGATGATGTTGGGGAGCCATTTTGGGTATTGTACCTCTTGGATAATGTTTTCATTAATCTATGTTTCATCTAAAATTATATGTAAGTATTATGAGAGGATTGGATTCTCTTATATACCTACCTGAAACCACAATGGTCATTAGTAAAACCTAGGTGATGAGTATCCACTTTGAGGTTTATCCTGGGCATCTCGGTAAAATTACAAATAAACATATATCAATGATTCTTTAGAAATTAAATGTACATATCCTTCTCCTATATAGGAATGGAGAAACTAATAAATATAGTTTTTGGGTCTTATTCTATTCTCAAATCCACTTGTTTTATCTCATTTATGGGGGTGGACATTCCTTCCTCAACTATGGGAGTGGAATTCCGGAGTTCATCATCTACTTCTTGAATATATATAACTGTGGTGGAATTTTAAAACATGGTTGGTAATATTTGGTTATCTCTATCACTATTGATTGAATAGAATTGATGAGAAGATACATATACATATTGAACAACAAAATTCATAATAGATATATTAAAGGGATTCTTTTCTTCCTTTATGCTGACACCAAGGGTAGGACATGTATGGATATCTTGAGTTATAGAGAATTTCTTGAGAGAATCATTAATATTTTCTAATGTCAAAAGAAAATTATAATATCCTTATGGAGAATTATTATGACCTCCCATTCATGAATCCATTATTATATGACTCTATTTAAATCACATGGAAATTAATTAGTGATGTTTATGCTTCACAATATCTTTCTATGATTGAATCTTCTACTTCAATCAGGTTTATGTGACACACATAATAACTATTGGGCATTCTTTAGGGTTTTTTGAGGGTGTTTTACAAGCCATTAGGAGTGTAAACATTCACATCATCATGCACCATTATTATTTTACATTCCCACTTAAAGAAACTTTCCTCGTTATTTGTGGCTTTACAAGACTCAAAAGAGGCATTGTCATTATGTAGTATGCAGACCAATATTTAGATTGAGTATTTCAAGAATTAATGAAATGTTGAAGGTAACGCCACATTGATATAGAGACAAGGTCGTAAAATAAGGAAATTATTTTCAATATCATTCTATATAACCATGAACCCAATATTAGATGTGAGATCCTCTAACTGATCCTTGAGCTTTATCATTCATCAAGGTCTTTTATCACTCTTTGTGTACCCGTGAATGGTTAACTTTGTCCGAGATAATTCCCCCACTCTATGTCCTAAATGTTAGAGGACCAAAATAAATATTAGGTTTATCTAGTAACCGTTTTCAACCAGATCCATTTATATATAGACATTATCATGTTTTTCTAAAACATATAGGGGTACAATATGTCCTTGGATGAACACTTCCTGCTCTTATTCTGTGAGCGAGATAATGGTTGGACATTCAAGTGGAATAGTGTCCACTCAGTAAACTTCATCTACATTGACTTCTATATCAAACTCTTTTGGTATTTGGAGGGCCTAAATGAGTGAATATCAAAGTTATTTTGAAATATGGAAAACATATAGGATTGGGAGTTTGTCTAGGATAACTACCAATATTTTATAATTTTCATATTTTTGTTTCGGATGTGTGAACTTCCCAATATTAGGTTTATCCATGTTATATGGATCAATGTATGAGGTGTTTGAGGTGGAAAATCCTGGTGCTTGAACATAGGTCAAGTTGGAATCTTGTAAAAGTGTAATAGGTTACCGCATCCTTTCCCTTCTTCTTAAAAGAACAAATAGTCTCACTCCTTCCAATAAGTCTTATAAAATGACTCGGCTTGAGCAACCAATTGAGGGCTCTGAAGAATCTTCATGATACTTTTGGTCTTACTAAAGTTCTCCCCCATGGGTATCAGTTGTATATATGGATTTATCAGAAATGTGAAGAGAATATTGGGTTCATATGTACCTTCATTATCTCCAATATCCTTAGATTTTTCATCATCAACCTCCATCTCCATAGTCATGTATGAGGAACTAGTAATCATAGGTTTATTTAGTATTTGATAATGGATATATTATGGGAACTATGTTAAGAAAACCAAAAATTACATCTTCATCTATTGAGGGATCCATTTTTCATAGTCATTTCCATTCTCTAGATGTTGAAGGAGTGAAATCTAAAACAGTCAAATCTTGAGTAAGAGATGGATATGAATATTCTTCATATGTATTTTCCTACATATAACAATTTTCTCTTACTCCAGGAGGCATATTAAATGACACCACCCTAGGTTATTGGATCATTATTGGTTTGTGAAACTTTGATATTAGGATGGCATGAGCTTGTTTAATTATCTTTTGTTCCATAAATTTATTAAAATTTTGTCTACATATGTTCGTAACATACTTCCAATCACCCTCTTCTTATGGTTGTTTGATTGTTACATAGGTAACATATGTTAGGAACTTCTCTAATACCACCTTTATAGAATAAAATATGATCTTAATGATATTTTTAATGGTAAATAACTCTTAGATGGTGTATCTTAGTCACTAATGAAAATTGTGGTAGTATCTACTATTAGTTTGGTTGACCTAATTGGGTTTTATGTGTTCTGGTAAATTGAGTAAGTTATTTTCCATGGCAATAATAAAATAAGTGGGAACCTATTCATTTTAAAAGGAATAAAAATTTTCCCTTTTTCCTTCAAATCACGGGTGACTCAGATATCTGTTTCTTAAAACTATGGTGATTTTCTTGTTTCTTCCACTAGATGGGAGGTGTTAAGTGATTTGGGGCTTCCCTGGGTGGTTGAACTCACACTACTACATGTTTTTACGTAACAATTGCAATCTATACCTTACCTAGCCTTTTCCCTATGTCATATGCATGGGAATATATTTATCAATAGTTCATTGAATGGAATATTCTATGTTTTATTTCTTCTTAATAAACTCATAAAATATTAGGAGATACTTCATCATGATAAAAGGTGTTTGCATCTCATCCGGAAAAAATTTCAGCACAATGTTTTAGTAATTTCTCTTATGAGATAGAGATACATAGTGAATATGTAAATCCATCCATTCAGAGATGAAGTTATAAAACCTCCCATATTCAGAATATTTCCAATTTTTTAGGTCAAAAATCATCATTTTCATTAACATGGTGTATAACTAATAAATTAATTTTGATGAAGATATTCCCATCCTGCAACAGGCCCTACTATAAGGTTATTATACTAAATGATGTTTGGACATACCAAAGTGTATAGAAATTATCAACTTGATCACTTGCTACTGATCTTGAGGGCCCATCATTTGGATACAATGGGACAAAAAGTGCATGATATGATATTCCATATCCCTTGAACCATCAATGGTTGATGATTTAGGATTGGAAAATTTCAATAAAGGGAAATTTTTGTCCACGCATTTGGGGGATGGCTTGTTTTTAGGATTCAAAGGGTTGTGCCTTATAGGGATGTTCCTTCTATGAAATTCAATTGAGAATCTAGGGATTCACTGGTTTTGAGGAGTTATTGAGGTACCACTCTCTAGTAAACCTCCTTTCTAAAAGTATTATGTGAGGCTTTGTGACATGGCCCTATTTTCATATCCTACTAATTTTGGATTTGTGTTGGGACTAAATGATCAACCTAAAAGGAGATATGTTGTCACCATAATGGAGGAATGTCACAATCACCCTAAAATTACACATTTATGTGGACTAATTTCCTAGATATAGAGTTGGAATTATTCCAAAATTCTACCCTTTTAGGTAGATTATCTCCCTCTTGATGTATGGGTGCTGGAAGATTTGTTTTTTTAAGGTGATACTTAGTGGGAATGTTTCCCATGAGTTGTTACTCATTGATCTATTTTATATTATGCATCCCATCATCGTGTTGTGTGATATGTTCCTATATGGAGGGAATTTTGGATCCTCTAGATGGTGAGTTGGATGTAGACATGACCTTCCATTTATCTTTGGGAGACTTCCTATAAGGGCTTGGCAATTAATCATTCATAAGTTCTAGGTTCTATCTTCTTCTCTGATTTCATGTATGTACAGTCGTATCTTATGCATCTAGATCACCTACCTCTCAAGGAATGGATTACGTGTTATTCCCCTCTAAATTTACATCTTAGTCCACATAATTGCTGGATTGATGGTGATTACATTCATTGAGGTGTTTCATGAAATGATAGTTACCCCCATCACTCTCTACATAATATTGATATTGTACACTGCATAATCCTACTTCAAGGGTTACATAATGGCCATTTCTCTAACCACTAGTCACATTAGAACAATTTTTCTTAAAAATATCATGGTTTTTGACCCCATTTGTTGTATTTTCCCCCTCTCTCAGGATGTGAATAGTGACCTTAAGGGAGTTTACAGTCATACTTGTTGAGTGGGCCCTAAATGAAGGATGTGTGCCCCATGATGGGAGGAACCGTTTGGGCACCATAAATTGATATTTCCCACAAAACCTATATAATAATTATTATTTTTTGGGTGATGATAATGATAAAGGTTCCCCAAGACTTGTGCGATTGTGATGATTTGGGGCCCCTAATGGAAATTTCAGATCCTGTTTCTCCAGATTTGAGGACTGTAGTCGAGAATCTAATGGCTCCTAAATTAGAAATTGAGATATAAATTCCCCAATACTTGTTGTATATGTTTCATCTATAACTAACTCGAGTTTTTCAAGGGCCCCCATAATGTGTGATAAACCTGTTGGTGGTGATTGAGATAAAAATCCCACAAACCTATAGGATGGGGTTGATTTGTATATGATGTTGCAGACTATCCAAGGTAATAAACAGTCAGTTTGATTTGGAATAATTAAATTCAATAATTGGTTGGGTGTAATAGAAAATTATGATGGGATTAATTTCTTATATGAAGTTTTTGGGTAGTCCGGAACTTCATATACTGTGTTTGATATATGTTCTCATTTTGTTGAGAGGCCCTCCTTCGAAATCTACTAGTATCCCACTCTCTCTATTCATTGTGCCTTTATGTATTTAAAGTAGATTATTCTCATTTTATTGACTAACTAGATCTATAATTACCCTTTCTTCTAGTTTCTTATGCACCTATAACATTGTAGGATGATGTATTTGGAGAGATTTTCTTTTCTTTGGACATAGTGAAGTCAAATTATCAATTATTTCCCAATCCTTGAATATGTACATTAAACGGGGATCTAGAAATCCATCAATAGAGAGTTTTTATGATATGGAGAAAAACATTTTGTAGGTGTTTCTGATGCTCTTACAATTCTGGGTTCCAATATATGGGGAACTAAGCCATATCTTGATGAAAAAAATGTTTATTTTTGATATGAAGGTCACCCTCAAATTCTTGATGGGGGAGGTTTATAGACTTCGTATTATGAAGATTATACCACATGTTTGGGTGTAATTAAGGCATGTACTCCTTCTATGGATCATTTCAGATCTCATATTTAGATGTGTTTATGGTCTATGACATGGTTTTAAGGATTTTGTGTCTAACTCTCACTATATATCCTTGTCATACTATTCTTGATTTGGGTTACATAACTCAACTTGGTTATACTATAGAGGGATCTTCTTTGGGTGTCCTATTGACCATGGTTAAGTGCTACAGATAGTTGATGGGGCACTATATAGGGTAAAAATTGGTGTTTTGAGAACCTCTCTGTATGAAGGTATCTTGGAAAGGGTGTATTTACTATTACAATACATATGTTACCATGGTTTGGTTTTCCACAATGGACATTAAATTAAGAGTCCCGGTGATCACTCTCAGTGCTACCACAATGAAGACTATTAAGGTAGTGATTTCATTATTCATTGGATGAAGTGTCGAAATACCCTTGAGGTATTGTATATATGTGTAGTATAACCTTAAGGAAACTATATTTGAGTAGATTGGGGATACAAATGTCATTCAGTGTCATGGCCAGAATATGTCGACCTGCCTTTGTGGTTGAGCAGGGATGTGATCCTTCTATAAGATGGTAATCGAAATATGTTGACAACAATCTGGTGTTATGGGGACATGATCCCACTGTCGAGAAGATTATAGAGTATTCCGGGGATATTAGGTATCATTGGTAAAAATATGAACCTACCTGTGTGTGGTTTTAAGTGTATATTGGTCAACCTTGGAGGAAGAGGGAGTATGATCCCAGTTCAAATATACATTTTCTTAAGGAATATTACAAAAAACCTATGGAATGTAAGAATGGATATAAGTATCCTCTTTTATAGTCTCAAAATAATGATAGATAATTATTTCATAGGAAAAAAGTAGTAATTGGACCCTATCTTTATAACTACTAGAATATGCCATGTAGCTTCATCAGTGAGTATATGAGCCTTCCGTAAAAAGATTTACATATTATACTGATGAATCTCTTTTGGAATATGGATATGATCATATTCCTATTCCTTTGGAGTATGCCTCTAGATTCCTTCAATAAGAATGTGTTCCTATCCTAAAGCATATTCAAAACTGATTTAGTGTGCCCCATTTTTAATAATAATATGATCCAATTACTATGCCTCATCCTATACCAACATATGCAAATAATACTCCAATATGGGATTAATAATGTGATCTTACTATGGAGTAGCCACCTATTTATACTGATCGTGGTGATATGCTGATCTAGCTATTAGGATATGTATATTATCATATCCTTATTTCTTATACAAGTTCCAAAATATATCAGAAGACCTATTCTATTGTTTCCAACATATAGTAACACATTAGAAACGTTTTTTCATGAATATAGGCATGCATGTTCTCGATCTATACGATATATTGGAATATGTTGTCCATTTAACCAGGTATTTAAGCCTACTCATTACCTCTTTCTTCCATCATAACATGTTGATGGGATTCATGCACAGGGGAAGGGATATATGCCTCCCCCATGCTTGCTACAGGAATATGCATGAAGACTTGATCTAAGTGAGAAAGGATATGACCGTACTTTTTGGCCACCGTTGGAATATTTTTCTTGGATTATCTAATGTAATTAGTTATATGATCACACTATAATTTATCTATTAATTTCTACACTCAAAAAAATATCCTCATCACCCATGCATGAGTGTCCAGGTGGAATCTGTTGAGTGGTTCCCTTAGCAGGTGACTAAGGGGAATTGGATGGAAAATTCAGGTGATGGTGGCTGAAAATATCCCTCTTGGGATGGTCCTAAAATCATATGTATCCATATATGAATCATTGTTCCACCTTTATATGGTAAGGAAGGTGTTGATTTCTAAGCTCTCAGAGTAAGCTTGTGAAGCCATTGGTGGTGATGACATGTGCCAATGGTTTCATTGTAGCATTACATGAATGATACATAAATTTTGGCTTCATTATATAGAGACATCTAAATTTTGCCTCAATATTTAGGATCATATTATGTTGATGGTATTCCTAGACCATTTCGTTCACCACCCAAAGAAGAAGGTGTCAGGTAGGTGATGTTATTTTGCATCCCACAGAGGTTGTTATCATAACTGAGGTTCTAGAACATTGTTTTTTGAGTATATAATCTAGGTTCAAGGTGTTTTTTTAGAGTATTTTTATGTTATAAAGTCAATAAGGAATGAGTTCACCAATCAGTTCTTCTTTTCAAGAAAGAAACATTTTTAATTAGATATGAATGGATAAAACAATTTTTTATTCTTGTTATCGGTTTAGTCATTATTCATTCATGTAATTTAAATGACATGAATTTTATATTTCATGAGAATCATAATATATTATTAATTTATTTCACATAAGGAGTACCATTATTTCATTGGAGATGAAAAAAATGGGTCGATGTGTGGTCAACCAATTATTTTTATTATATGAGAGATTTATGTTGGGTTCACCATTTTTGTTTTCTTTAAATGAATAGATGAATAATATTGTAAATGGAACAGGGAAATATATTCATTTTAACATATGATAGGTATTTCATATTTATAGGATTTCATATTGGGATATTATTTCAATATTCAAATCAAGTTCACTATATTTTCTTCTGACAAAAATTGGTGGTCAATGATTAATTTGTAGGGTGAGTATTGTTTCACAATCACTCACATGGGGTTTACCATTTTTATCTCTCATAGAAACTCCCAAAGGCTCACATACTCAAAATTAATCTCATGCATTATTTCCAAAGGTAGGTGTACTATTGGAGTTTTAAACCCAATAAAAATTATCAACTCACATTTTTCAAGAATATGGGAGGGCAATCTCATCATTCAATTTGAGAGGAATTATTACCTAATCTAGGACTCTCTTATAGATAAGATATGTTTGAAATCCTATTCCTAATCTTAATATGATATTACATACCTTGAAAAAATGATTGGGTGTTAAATCCTTCTATATGTAAAGGTTGTTCTATTAATGAGACCATTTGTATATATTTGAGGTTCTCTATCTGTTACCCATTATTTCTATGAAATGGGTGGCTTCTTCTATTTTAAAGCTATATAACTAGGAACCCTAGAGTTTAATGTTATCCAGAAATGTGATTGGTGTTTTGAGGATAGGATTGAACCTCCAAGAGGAATATTATGTATCCTATGAGAACATAAATCAATACCCATGTATATCATTTAGGTACAAGAAATAGAGTTTAATTATATGTGTAACGAAACTATATGAATGCACTTAGGAATTAATTATAGAGCTTGAGCCTTTAGAAGGAAATATAGGATTCCTGTTTATAACATGAATCATAGTCTTTATAGATTATTCTACCCTCACACATTTATGGTAATGGACATATAATTAGTACATCTAAGGGTTATTTCATGAGATATTATCAATAAGGTAATGCCTTTGGGACTTACACAAAGGTGGAAAATCATGAATGGAATAATTTTCATCATTTAATTCAATAGTTCTTAGAAACCATGGTTTCAATGATTGGGGGAATTTATAATTCAAGATATATGATCATTCAAAACCTTTAAGCCCGCGTTAGTCATTCTCAGCGTGATAAATAGGGTATTGTAAGAAATCAGACTCACTATATATGGATAAGGGTCTTATGCATTGGAGAATCCCAGATGCAGTGATTAATATAGATATAGAACCTTAAGACACTATCATATATAACCTACATATATTTGGAATCATATTCCTTATAGTTCAATTAGTTTCTCAATCCACTAATGGATGAGGAAGAACAATGCACCCACAGGGGATGAGTTATAGAAAATCGAGTAAATGAAATATCAAAGACTTACACCAAAGTGGATTCCCATGTATATGCACATTTATTGTTCTATGTGGGAAAATGAAGGATTATATACTCATATGATATTTTGAGAGCCCATGATCTTGAGTATTTGAGATATAGAGGGGCTGACACAAAGGTGGATATCCATTGGAAGATATATTACCCTTAACCTCTGACAGATAGAGAGTGGGGACCATGAGTGGCAAGAGGATCTCAAAATCAGTACATAACACTACTATATTATAGAAAATTATAATATAAAAGGGAAATTATTATCAAAAGACTATTAGTTTTTTGTTCACATGGTTCGAGGGTATATTATAGAGTTTTCCTGGTAGACAAGGCTGAAATGTATGGGGGTTTCATCCTAACATGGATAGGGCGTCTATTTGAAATGTCCAGAGGTGTTATATTGACATGCCTAGGGGTCTTCATGTGATAAAATCCAACATGTCTTAGGGTTATCATGTGATCAATATAAATGTTCTAGAGGAATTCACATTAAACAACTAACATGTCTGGATTACTTTTCATTACCACCATGATGTGTCTACATCAAGTTTTTTCTTATATGGAATGTCCATAGTCCATCGCATGATTCGGATGACATATCTGATGGACATCATGTAAACCAGCTGACACATCTGAAGGAATTCACATAAACCAGCTAAAATGCAAGGAGGACTTTACATGACCTTCCTGATATGTCCAGAGGGTGTCATGTGACCTGGTTGATATCTCTAGAGTTCATCGGGTGATATGGATAACATGTATAGAGGGTGTCGTGTGACTTGGTTGATATTCCAAAGGCCATCAAATGATCAAGAATACATGTTTTGAGTACTTCTCATAATTTGAATAACATTTCCAAAGGTATTATATTGATCAACAAATAGTTCACATTATGTTCATAACTTTCTCACATAAGAATTATTATCTCCATATTTTCATGAGGCTTCCATCATTTGCAGTCTTCATTACATAAATGACTCAATGTTCATCAGAATCTAGTTTTTTGAGGCTTCATGTGACCAAGAAGACACATGGAAACTCCCTCATGTGATATAGTTGGCACTCCAAACTTCCTTCATGTGAAAAATGTAGTGCTCATGCGATGTGTATAGACATACCATGTATTCTCTTATGTCATTCCCCAAGCTTACCTAGTTGAAGACTCTTCTGATTGTATGGTTATCCACTCGGATAAGTCCACTCTCACCTCCACACTTTTGTTTGTCTATTTTGTTGTGTGTGTGTGGGGGGGGGTTATAGTCTTTATCACCTTATATATATTCCTCTTTGCTGGGATCTTAAATTACATATATGGTTTTGTATCGGTGGAGGGAGCATCGAATCATTCATTTCACATGAAATCTTTGTGGATCAATCATAACTTCGTTGTCATGTCACATGATAAAATGTGACCTCAAGATAACTAATTCATTTCCATATTTATTAAAACTGTTGGTTGTCAAATGGATTTAACATAATAAAATCAACATCTGAAAGGGCCTTTTTATGATTGGTCCAACATGTCTGAGAATCTTTATGAGATTAGGTTGTGTATCAATGAGGATCTGTGTGATTAAGGAAGATTTATTTGGGTCCATTTATAAAATCAATATTGCATGTCAAGGGGCATTTTTATGATCAGTAAACAAACAATTTGAATCACATAACCCTTTGTTATTAAAATTTCTTAACTCTTCTACACATAAAGGTACCAAAATTTCATCTTTTTTCATATAAATACCATGGAATAATCATAATGGTTCTCCATCATGGCATCACAATACCAAATGGATATTTTTGATTTCCTTCCCATGATAAAGGCGTCATGTCTGGAAGCCTTCACATGATAAGGATGTCATGTCCTTGAGGGTTTTATGTGGTTGATGGACTGGTCAGGTGGAACACAAAAACACTTTTCTTGAAAATCAACGTAACTCCCTTTTCATGAGGCTTCCATGTCTTTCATAATTTATTTTATAAATATATTAGGTGATTTTCAGGCATCTAATGATCAACATCTCACTTGATTGGGGAAACTCATTTAGATGTCTTCTTATGATCAGAAGTGCTCATATATAAATCTTCACAAGATCAGGGGGGCCAATCAGAGGGGATTCACATAATTATAAAAAGATCACATGAAGAACATTACCCAATCATGTGATTTACATAGGGTTACACAATTCTTATAACCTAATTTCATATTCCCAATGTATAAATGATACTCCTTTCTTCCCTTTGAGCAGAAAATAATACCTATGCTATGGGAATTTCTTAGGTCCTAAAATTTTTGTTCTTGTTAGTGGGTGTCAATAGCTGTGAAGCCTTTTGATGATATGAAATAATCAAGACGATTATTTTTAACCTAAGGAAACACATTTACAGTTTATGTTAATATCATTGGAATTCAAATAATTAAAGGGGTTCATGAAGTGAACTGTTTGAGAATAGTAGTTTTATCATGCTACACACCTATTACTTTTTCCATTTTGCATTAAATCTTACCTATTGAACTATAGTAATTTTTTGGATGATTTTTATTTATTTATCTTCTACTAAACAACTATTTTTATCATTTAATTCCCACAGTAGTTACATCTCTTCTCCCATGTAAGTGTTCTTTTTATTCTTTTTTTGGTCATGTTAAAAATATTGGAAAATTTTTGGATTTCATTATGATGGGGTTTTTTTTCTATCAATAAATTCAATTTTCCCATTGGGCCTTTTCTTTAGAGTCTAATATTTTTATTTCAAATCTCTATTTTGGAAGGAAACAAGATTTCCTCAATTGTTAAGGTTGGTGTATATATACAAGGGGGTAATTTTTTATTTTATATATTTTCTTTTCAATTCCTTTTGGTTACTTAGAAAAAATTAATTATTTGAGAATGGAATGGTTTTGTTGGGACAGATTCAAGGTTTTAATGGGGTTTTATTTAAAAACATATATATTCACACCATATTTTATTAAATTCATTAAATGGTGGGTTTTTAAATGGGAATTCAAGTAATAATTTATAAAGGATTTGATTTGAAAAATGTCTTCCAAAATTTGAGAATGGTTTTGAAATTGATTTTGATAAACTTTCCATATTGGGTAACATTGGGACTCTTGGGAATAGACATGTAATATTTTTCTTTGTGATGCCACAAGATGATATCTGTCACTTTGGTGTGTAATGACACCAGAGGATATGTTTAGTGCATCCAAATTAGGCATATAATATATATTTTTATTATTTATATCAAGTAATTATATAGGTTAGAGCCCAAATGATTCATTTTTTCCTTTATGATATATTTATCACAAGATGGTATTTTCATGGTTATTTTCTCACATGGTTATATTATTGTGTATCCATGGTTTCTTGCCTATTTTATTTCATACATGGCATATTCCATGATTTAGTTAATATGGTATGATTTTATAAAAAGTAAAGGAATTAGTAATAAAATGGTTTTAATATATGATAGTTCTTCGTAAAGTATATTTATTTTATAATTAGAGATAATGCATCCTTGATAGTTAAACCAGTATAGATTCTTTGGTGGTATCCTATTTGGCATTGTACTCACACCATAATTTTTCCATGAGGCGGTTCTAGCTGTTGTTTTGTAGGAATAAGGTAGATGGAAGGAAATTCAATACAATGTCTATTGATATTTTTTCACCCTCTTCATAAAGGGATTGTTTGGTGGTGAGAGATGGTCACATAGGGACTTGTTAAGTCTTATCATATTTTATATTTCTAGTTTGGAATGTTTATCATTATTTTTTAATGTCTAATGGATATGTTATGTTGATTTATATATATAACATTTTTTCCTTGTTGAGGTTTATCATGAGGAATATTTATCCCATTTTTTTATACTTCACCATGTGGCAGACCTTCTTGGGTTGCTTGTCTTGATGACTCAGGTCAGTTCATTACAATAAAAGCTCATTTTCTCTAGTTTTCATGATTAAATCAATCAAAATAAGAAAATTTATAGAATCATTCCATAACTCTAAAATGTTGAAAGCCGATATCAAAATATATTTACTTAACTAGAAACTTCCAAAATATTTTTTTAGGATATAATCTGAAGATTTTGTGAATCTAGTAAATGATAATAAATTATAAAAGGTGTATAGATAATTTTATACATTAATGAAAGAATTTAGGTCATGGAATATTTTGTTCAATGAATCCATATGATATTTGGGTTTCATAAATAATGAGTGTGATAAATTTTTTTATAATATATTTATTTTGAGTGTCATCATCCTCTTAATATTATAAATTGATGATATTATACTTAATAGAAATGACATATCAGTATTTATATAAGTTAATGACTAGGTAAATAACTGTTTCTCTACGATAGATTTAGGAAAATATTCCAACAATATTCAGATCAAGATCGTTCATGATAAATCATAGAGTAATCTTGGAATAATTCTAAGTATTTACATTGATTAGACACTAAAGAGATTCAGAATGGAATAATACAAGAGGGTATAATTTCTAGTGTCACATGGTATGAACATTTCTAATAAATTTTTCCCTGAAACACATCCTAAAATAGATAGGATGAGTTGGATACCATATTATTCTATGATAGGATCCATCATGTGTGCCTTTTTATATACCCATCCTGATGTTTCCTATGCCATGAGAATGGTATCCATATATTATAAGGCATCTGCCTAAATCATTTCATATTATTGAGTTAAGTCAAGAATTCACATTGGGAATCTTATTAGGTTTATAGTTTTACAGAATTAGGATATAACTATTACATTACATCTCAAAAATTACCAAGAAGAAACTTATACTCTATCCAATTTTTTCACAAAAATAAAACTCCTTAAATAAATAAGAATTATTTTCTTTATATAAATCATCTAGAATTCTTCCATACCCTTCCTTATAACTAGTTAAAAACATTTCAAAAAAATTGGATGATAATAAAATCTTAATAAGGGTTATAAAAAAAGTAAAGAAATCATATGTCCATAACTACATACAAATCAATGAAATAATACTTTTCACTCATAAAACATAATCTCTTTTACATACCTCATGAAATCATAAGATTTAGGAATAACACATAGAAATCATAAATAATAATGGTAACTTCTGGCATCTATAACATACTTACATTGTAGCTTTTACAGCTATATATGGAGTTACGTTTGGAATACCATCACAGAATATTCTTTAAATGTCTTAGCAAAAACATTAATGTTTACCTTTGTCATGTTACCTAATGAATTAGATATCTATCTCAGGCTCACCCACCCTTGGTTATCTCATAAATACCCCTATACATAAAAAATTCTCAAGAACCATAACATATTCATAACACATAAAATAATAAAAGGATAGAAAACATATCCACATTGAAATCAAAATATATAATTTCAAGATATTAACATAATCAAGGCTTTGTCAAAAACATTTTCAATACCAAAATTCGTAAAAATGTATAAGGTATTTATTTTACTTTTAAAAACATTATGTCTTGTTGAGGAATCCAAATATCAAATTATACTCACGACGGTGGAGAGGTCATTTTCACCTCATATGTTAAAAAGAACCATCCCCTTTATCTTTTAGAAAAATGCTTCAGAAAACAAAATATTCCATTTGAAAACCATTGAATGAAATTAAAATAAAAACGGTATAATTATACATCGTGTAAAATAAGGTCTTGTATAAGCCAAAAGATGCCTCAATGAATAGGGATTGAGAGAAAGTCTCTTACAATGATCATTTTGTAAATAAAATAGATTTATTTTCTGTATTCACTATAATAACACATAAATCAAGTATAAATACAAGATAGGATATCAAAATTTATTTCTCACACAATCATATCAAGATATAATCAAGAAGTATAAGATTAACCCAAAGAATGGAAATTGGGTTAAGAAGTTCCCTTACCTTGAGTCTGACTCATCATGTATGTTCCTTGTTCTTCATGAATAATAAACATAAGTTAAATTATAATTTCTTCATAGCGTTTTTTTGGTTTATTATTCCTTTTATATAACTTATTACCACTTTATAAACAATACATAATTATTTAAGTTAATATTGGTAGTTTTGTCGATATACGGTACTTGAGTCAAAAATTAACTTGTTATAATTACAAATTTTCCATGTGGTCAAAGGTCCATTATCTCCAAAACGATATTTAAGAATTAAATATAAAATACATATATAGTATATATATTTTTTTATTTATAATAACGCATATATTTTCGAGATAAGAAATGAAATGCACAGTTCATGGAGATGGTAAGCCGTACATACGCATGAACGCTACTTTCATTTATTTTTCATATTTAAAGGAATAAAAACTAAATGATACATAATTATATTATAATTAAAGTATAATATAATATTTTATATATATTACATAATTTCATTAACACCATCATTTATGAGTTCCAATTATGGCATGAATGAGTCATATCACTTTGAGGGGGCGGTAGTCTGCACTTCTTGAAATGAAATTATAATATTTACACATTATGTAAAGAATATAGGTATGATTTAAATGTTAAAATATAAGAATAGAGACAATATAAATAATATATATACCATATAAAAATATAGTTTCAACATAATGGCCACCATGAGAGGTGGTAAGGAAAATTGAACAATCATCGTTTCGGGATACAATAGTTCGTCGTACACCCAAACAATATGTTTGTATCCATTATGTAGAGGTCTGTGTAATTTTAGATCAAAACCTTATCAAAACAACATCCCATTATATTGAGGATACTGGTTTTTTATGTAATAAAATTATTGTAATATAATAGAGATTGAATAAGTAAAATAATGGAAAGGAACTTTAGAGAAGATGCAACCACCTATAACATGTAATTCCATTTTCTTTGATCCAAAAGGATTTCTTGAATTTCTTTATTCCAAAGGTAAGGATTCTAGGAGGAGTAGGGGTATATTGGGAGCTTATTTGGGAAATGGATAGATAGTACAAGGTGATTTAGATGTGTGATTAAATGGTTATAGTTAAAGCCCTTTTATAAGAGGGATGAGGGGCACTTTATGAATGTTTTGAAGTATTATTTTATTTTTAAAATATTTCGGTTTCAAAAGATCCCAATGTAATTTATTTCAAATATAAGATGTTTTTCAGTCAAAAAATATCAATAAATAGGTTTTAGAAAAGTATAGATCACAATATTAACCGTATCTTTTAGCATTAACCATTAGTTAACTAATTTAACACTGACCACATCTTCTTGTATATTCAAACTATATGGTTAATATAGTTACTATAAAATGTAAATCAAACATCAAGTGGTTAATTAATGACATTGTCAATATTATCTATGTAATTTTGACAAATATTATATTTTTAAGACTATTATATTATTTAATAAAATAGTTTTTTTTGAAACACATTTATGTAAATTTTTATACTATTCATATCATGACTTTAAAAAACCATAAAAACTTCATTAATTAGAAAAAAAATTCATTTGTTAAAATATAACAAGTTATACTCACCGATAAAATTATTATATTGCATAAAAAGTTTCAAAATAAATTTATTTTAATATTTATAATATCATTTATTTAATTCAATTATTAATAAGGTAATCCCTACATCATCATTCTGTTAAAAATATATTTATTTATTTGATTATTAAAAATTATAAATAAAATACCATGATTTAGGAAATATTTTTTTTTCGAATTACTATTTTTAGTCTAATATATCACTTATATAACCCCATATAAAAAATGTTTTAGTAAAAACACGTGTTTATGTTATATTTTTCTTTACTTTAAATTAATTCTTATAAAATGTCATTATAACATCATATTGGATCTATGGGGTCGAAAAATCTACCCAAGGATTCCCATGGTCAGAAATATATTATCCTATAGTATTAGGACACATGTTATGGTAGTTTCATATTATTATAATATATATTTTTTACCCTTATTTACGAGATTTACCTTTTCACCATCGAAAATATAATTTTTTTTGAAGTTAATATTCATAATGTCTAAAAATAAAAGGTACTAATCTAAACAATATGGACCCCCTAATTATAAATATGGAATCCATTTCTCCAAATTTAAAACATAGAAGTTTCAGAAATTAATTTAAAATTATTTCATGTTGTCAAAACCAAAAGTCCTTTTTTTATGAAGTAAATACTACCAAAAAGATTGACATGTGTTTATGTCAAATTTCAAAGTGAAATTACTTAAAATAACTAAAATGTGATTAAAAAGTAAAAATATAATCCAATTACACTTTAAAACCAATTAAAAGAACAATAAAAATATATAAATAAATTAGATGAAAAGAATGTTTTGACTTAAAATGCTGTATATTTCACTATTCATTAAAAATTATCTTTATTAGAAAAATACCAAAAATTTACCCAAAGTAAATTTTTATTTCCCACTTCTAAATAAGAATTTTATTTTTTCTAATATTACATATAAATGTGGAAAAAGAGATTTAAAAAGGGTTTTCCATCAAAAGGCAGTAAAAGAACATTTTAAAAATATTGGATTATTTGATGCTTAAAATCAAATTCATTCTTATTTTAAGCCGCTAAAATTTATTGGATAAATATAAATACATTTTAAAAACATGTATAGACACATTTTAGTTTTTTATTTTTATTCCTTCCAATACAATGGCAAGGCATTATCTACCATTTAAAATAATAGTATTATGATATTATTTTTCGGTATAACTCAATGTTGTGTGCAATGTAAGATTTCAAAGAAACTCATTGTTGCGTTTTGAGTAAGCTATCAGGAAAATAATCCCCTTTAATGTAAAAATAATATCTTATTCATAAATATTAATATAAAAATCTTATTCTATAAATTCATGGGTTGTTACATAAATCATGCTAATTTAAGTGAAAAGAATTATATTTCCATTAAGGATATCCTAAAGTATCTAAGGAATTATAAGAATATTATCTATGTAAATGGATGATATGAGGTGATAATTATTTGGGGAAATATAATTATATTATATATTCCAAAAATATAAAAATGGTTGGAATTAATGGTGAGGATTTTTCATACGTCTAAATGGAAGAGTTGGGATATGGAAGTGTTCAATGCAGCTAATTTTTTGTGATTCTATAGTGGAATCAAAGTATATTTCTAATTATAATTCATACAGACAATAATTTTGGATATTTAACATCATTAAATAACTTTATGTGGTACATAATAGTAATTATTCTTTTACATTGTATTTTTATAAAATTATAGCATCATTTCTCTCAAAGGAGTCAATGCCAAATCAAAGGATGAATAATATGTTATGGAGGTATCACTTATTTAGATAATTTTTCTCAAAGGGATGAGGTGGTATTAAAAACATTTTCAAAAGTGGATTCCATGTTAGACCCTTTGAAAAAAGTATTATATTAGAATAATAATGAATATTATATTCGATCATGTAGTTAAAAGATGTTAGTAGTTCGCTTTAGTACATGTAACAGTTGACTAGAGTTTAGTTCCCTAGAAAAAAAATTTATTTAATTTATGAGTACTTTTGTTATTAGATTTTGAATATCAAACAAATTTTATCATAGAATGATTATTATTCTATGTAAAAAAGTTTTTTATATAAATCCATGAGAATACTTTTTACGCAAAAAGATGGAGAAGTTACCCACTATGACGAGAATGTAAAAGTGTCCTAATTGTTTACTAAAATATTTTTTTTGTATCTATTTTATGTCATTTTATAACACACAATGGTTATAGTCTATCATGGTTAGGGTCTCATTTATCATTGAATCATCTTCTTATAAAGCCCCTACAGAGTAATCTCAAGAAGAGAGATTATGATAACTTGACCCACAAATAGGAAATCCACATTTACAATTGTCATTAAATGTTCCTATCCTTAAACAATCCTAATTGTATTTAGATTATATGATTATTATTAATATATATAATGATTTGAGTACATTGATGTGTATCCACAAACCATGATGACATATGTTTTGGGAATGTTTGGTATGTTGGGTGTGTCACAGTTGATATAGTTTTAATGCATATTCAAGAAAATATATATCCCTTTATGTTATTTAATGAATGTTTACATTTTACGAAATTCGATGGGAATTGAACTACATCATTAAAACTATGTACATAGTGGTTTTTCAGAAAGTTCATTTTTGGAATATGAGAAAAAAAAGACATCAATCATATAGGTTGATGACCCTAGCATACAACCTTCTTGATTAGAGATATCAAGATAAATGGATTATATCACACATTGTATTTCCATATAAGTTTTTCTTTCTTTGTAGAATTAGATTTTATTTATATGGGTGGCATGGTGTGGTACTAGATTTTAAATATGGACTTTATGGGTTATAACATAATCTCGTTGAGAAACGGTCCAAGAGGGTCACACATTAAGTGTCTCTGGATCCTCAATTAGATTCAATGTGAATTTGATAGGTTGAAAAAATATCATTCACATCCATGGTTTAGTAATTATTCCTATTTGGTTAACCACATATATATAATCACCTATTATTCCTGAGAATATTTTTTATATGAATATTTTAATAATTTTTATTTATTATTTTAATTAAAATTGTATTTATTTATTTATTAGTGAATTTTGCTTTGATATTTATTTATTTATATAAATAGACATTATTCAAGGCCTGATAAATTTTGAAGAGGATTGAAATACTAATTTTAAAGGTCTTCTAGGAAATGTCATTTTAAATATTATTTGAATAAATATTAATTTATTTACTTAAAGAAATAATATTTATTTATATATTATTTTATCCCATGTTAAGTAAATAATAATAATATTAGTATTATGAATATATGTGGTTCACTGGGTATTAATAGAATCATAAGGGTCTATGTGAAAATGGTATTCACTAACCCTAGAACTATATAATCCATGGTATGACATTCTCTAACTCTAGTGGAGCTAATATAATAATTTTTTACAATAGTATCTAGAGAATCCTATCAATACCTAGATATATTTTCTATGTTAATCATATAAAGAGCATATGGGGATCTACCTCCACTACCCTCTTTATTATAGTGGAAACCAGAAAATTCCTTCCACTTGAACTGATTCTGAGGGCGATCAATGAAGAATAACAGAAGTGGTAAGATCATATGAACTATCACTCTGGTATACTTATGACATCAATAAAAGGTTTGTGTTTCATGTGTGTATTCCCACAAGATAGAATATAACCATGATTCCTATGATTAATTTATTATATGATATGATGTATTTATTGGATTTGATAATGAAAAATGAAATACAACGCAATGTATTACTTTTTTCATATAAATTAATTATAAATTATATGTGGAAGGATCCTCAATTTTTATTTTCAAGAGTCTATAAATTAATCATTGATATAATTTAATTTTACATGATGATCTTAATCACATGTATCTTAGAATTATCATTTATTACGCAAAAAATTAAGTTGAAAACTACAAAATCGGTGTTTTCACAACACATGGAACCTTTAGTCTCGATGCACATGTTTATTATAACTGACATGGAAGGCCTCTTTCGATATCAGTTATAATAAAAAAATTCAAAATAATCTTCTTAAGCAGGTTAATTCATAAAAATGGTGTGGTAATATCATTTTGATGACAGTTTTTTATACTTTTGATGTTATTTTTAGTTATTATCGACATTGAAATTATATTTTGGCATTTTTTATAAAATATGATATCAAAAGTCTGACTAAAATATGATTTAAAATAATAATAATTTTAAGTACTACACCAACCAAATTTGAAATAATTAACCTAATTGGGATTTTTTAACAAAATTTTAAAATATATTTTTAACATGATCTATAATAACGGTGCATTTTAACAACTATTTAACGGTAAAAAATAACCGAAATTAAATGGCCATATTCTATATCACTAAATATTTAACATCCAAATTAAGAATAAATAACATTATATTCTTATTTAATTTAATTTAAAAGATAATGGGAATATGAATTAATTTGGAATACAAGGAAAACATTAAAAATAATATTTTTCAATAAAATATAGCGGATGATGGGAAAATGTAACAACATAGAAAGAATTAAAAGGGATAATTATTTTCTCACTTTGAAAAATAAATATATGTTCATAAGAAATAACTTTTTTCAAAAGAAATAATTTATCAAATAATGAGAAAAAATTAATTTAAAAACCATGAATTTTTATATAGTAATATTTTAAAATAAAATTATAAAAGATGAATAGAATTATTTTTCAAACAGAAATCACCAGAAAGAGTATTATTTCTACACTTTTTTAATGAGAGTTGGTGTTAATTGAAATTGAACAGTGGGGAAATGATAAGATGATTCCTTTAAATATTTTATAAATATGTAAAATGAAAATATAAAATGACCTTAAAAAGTAACTTTATTATATAAAATCAAATCCATGAAACATTTTAATGATTATATACATAGAGGATGAATATTTCAGATCGAAAAGAATTGTTAGGGTTTTCCATCATAAGAGTAACATTTCAATTGGGTTTTGAAGAAAATAGAGTTTAAATGGTAAAAATACATGATTATAAAATAAATAACTGATCTGAAGAAAATTTATAGGTTTTTAGAGAGAAATAACATTCAAAGTGAGATTGGAAATGAAACTCTTACCTTTACTTTCACATTCCATGAAAGTGATTTAACCACTTGTATAATAAAACTAACCATATTAATCATTTATTTTATTACCTTATTAAAATCTAAAAATATTGATATTTATAATTATAATCCTTCATCATAGATACCATAGTAGGATATTATTTTATTTTTATCATATGATTTTAGTAACTTTGAATGTTTTCTATAAGTGTCATTATAGATATGTTTATGCCTATTTTTTATACCAGGTTCATCATTCCCTACTTATTTTTGTTATTAGAATTTATGTTCCATAATTATTTATGACTTTATAGGTACAATCCAAGGAAGTTTTTGGTACACTTCTCAGTGATGAAATATATAGAGTGCTTGTTTCGGTAATTTTAATGAATAAAAGGTGGTATATTCGTAATGGGTAAAATATTATTATTACTATTCTATAAAAACATTTTTATCATATATTAAGATTACTATTGTAATGGTGCTCATTTATTTTGGAGATATTGAAGATATTATAGCACTATTCATGTAGGTGGTTTAATGGACAAAAACAAGAACATGATATACAAATGAATGAGTGGGGGTATAGAATTATATAATAGTAATATATTTTTAATAGAATAAAAAAATATTAATATAACATAATTATTATGAGGGATTATATTTATATTTATTATTTATGATATTATAAATAAAAAGAATGAAGGGATCTCATTATATACTATGATGAAATATAGGATTCTCACGATGAATTCTTAACAAAATAAAGAACTTATGCCTCCTTCTGGTGACCAAAGGCTTCCAAACATGGGATTGAAATTTATGATATTGAAAATATGATTTTATTCATTGGAGATTAAAATTATAAGATGGGTCTATAGTGGATGGTATAGATCATTATTTATAGTTGAAAATGAGGTATATTTCTTTCATAACATAAGTTGGGTGCAGGGTAAAGATTGTACCACATAAAAGTTGCATGAATTAGGTAAATATGATTTGTGAGACATGTAGTTTTTAGTATAAAAACATAAAAAAGGATTAATATAATTTATAAATATCATACTAATTATAAAAAATTAAATCCATGATCCTTTACCTATTTTTACAACTTTTTAACTTGTTTAAGTTTTTAACATGGTAATTGTTATTTTATAAAAAAAATTAATATTACCCATCCTACATTACTTATAAATGATGATTCCACATTTGGAAACTATTTTCTATTATTAAATCTATAAATTAGATAACATTAACTTTTAAATTAAAAAATAATGTGTATATATATATATGTTTTATAAAAAAATATCTTTCTAAACTTTTTGTATTATTAATCTAATTTAATATCAATTACTAATTAAACACGTGTTGCTGTATTTTTTATTAATTTAAAAATTAGATTCATTATTTAAAAGTTATATGATTAAATTTTTATCCTTAAAAACACAACATTAAATAAAATAATTAATTGAAAAAATATCCCCATTTACATTAAATGATTTAAATTACATTACCTTAAATTTAATTTCATATAATTAAATTTTCTATTTTATCAGTGCATAGGTATTATAGTCCTTATAATTAAATCAATTAATTATTTGATAAAAACAAAAATATTAATAATATTATTATTATTTAGATTATAAAATTCTATTTTTTAATAAAAATATATTAAATGAATGACATATTTTTGCTTGATTACAAAATTATTTAATATTTTTGAAATAAATTTTTTCAGTATTTACTAATAATTACACAACTTAAATACGCATATTGGATATATGAACCACCAATAACCGTATATCAAATGAAAAACAATTCGTGTACCTTATGTCCAACAGCCATACATCCAATGAAAATATATCCAACAACCACATTTCCAATGAATATATATATAATTCATATTTCATTCATATATATAACCTTATATACATAAATAGAATCATTCCTATTATTTTTTTAATTCTCCCTCTCAACATTTTGATTATATTTCTATTTTTTAATTCTTTTTATAGTGGTAATAGAGTGTATGATTTTCATGTAAGAGCATGGGAATAAATATTTTTTAGTCATGGTATTTTTATTTACTTGTGGTTTTATTCCAATTTAAATTTTCTTAATGATGTTTCATATTGTATTCTCATATTATATTTATATTTATCTCTCATTATAATATATTTTTCTCAATAAAATGTATCATGATTCATTTTAGTTTGGAGTTTCATGTGAAAAATGTTATTCAAAACAATATTTATTTAAAATAAAATACATAGTAAAATAATAAATTGTTACATTATACCCCCTTATATGAATTTAAACCTTTAAATTTAATTACTCTGATAGAAATATATGAGTTTAATAATTCCTTATTACATTATATGGTTCCCATGATGAATCCTAAAACATATGATTCCTCTAGATAACATTACCGAGGAGAGTGGTCCTATTATGTAACAGATTATCTCTACAGTCCAACATATATACTGGTTGTTCCTCAGAAGAGAGATCATGTTCTAATTTTAATACCTCTGTGTTTAATACATGTGAATGGTTATGTATTTAATTTCATAAAATTGATATATGGAATATATGATGTAGTTGAGAGAGGTCCAATGGAAGTACAAGATAATAATCTACTATCTCCATATGATTGATTATTTTAAAAGAGACAATTTATCTAGTTCTTAGATTTCCCTTTTTCTTGAATATCATATACTTCTTCCATTATGATACCCTGTAAAATCATTCATGGACTAGTTTCTAAAAAAAATTCTTCAAATAGTGATTATGATACAAAAACATGTGGCACAATTTTAATAATACATAATTATAATGTTTAAAGGAAATATTTAGTCAATTACATACCAAATACCTTTTAGGTTTACTATTTTATAAAATTAAAAAAAACCCTTTATGTAATAAAATCCATATTTTTCTCCTCTAATGGGAATTTTTCCTCTATACAAATAATTTCTTATGATACAATTTGAATTAATAATCTATCATAAAATTCACTACACATGATACCCCTTTAAACATATCATGGGTGCTAATTTTTTTCAAAAACTTGTTAAATGGAAACATAGTAAAGGGTGACTCAAATTCATGGTAGTGGAAAATATTGGGGTTAAAAATCGAAGAACACATGTAATCTTAATATGATCATGTGGGTATGAGAAAATAATAGAAGTACATGATTATAAAATATGGAAATCATAAACACTAAATAATGTGTGAAAAAAATATTCCTTTTATACTAAATTTTATGTGTATAAATATAACAAGATCATATTTGAAATCAAATAGTGCTAAAATAAAAAAATTAGAAATCATAAAATCATAGAAATGAAAAATAATTTTATGTTCCATTAGAAAACTAGAAAAATAATTCAAACATTAATTCTTGAGAAGAACATAAAATTTCATTTATATAAAAATCATTACCTTGGAAAAGATTAAAACATTCCTTTTCTAATAGAATAATCTTCTTTGTTTCATGAAATAAAAATATTTCCATTTAAAAATCATAATAAATCCTATAAAAACAATGAAATAATCTTGGGACAATATACTAATATCACTCTTATAATAACCCATACAATAGGAGAACATAACATGTTATTTCGAATAACCCTATTGATTCTACAAAATGAGCATCGGAAAAATTAATAAAGGAAGAAATAGTTAAATATGACTATTACTTTCCCCACAAAACAAAAGAAGAATAAGGTGTCTATGATCATGTGGATCACGTGAACCCCTAGATGTCATGTGATCTCATGACCTTCAAAAGGTCATCTAGATGGTCACACATACTGCATAACCCATAGAATATCCCATAAATCCCCTTTAAAAAATCCTCCATATTTTTATAAAGTGATGTAAAACACTCGTAGATCATGAATTGGTAGCTATATAGATCTCCCCAATGTCACACAAATTGTTCTCTAAAAGATTCCAGAAAGTACCCTCCAAATTTCCTTCGAAAATATGCGGAAAATATTCAAACGGTGTGACCCACATATGGTTGTAAATGCATGAGACACATCAATGATAGGTAGAGTTATTGTCTTCAATAACACTCGTACAATCTCATGAGATCCACAACCTTTCTAAAATAATAATTGAATATAAAAAGGGATAAAGACAAAATCCTCTTGTGGTCATAAAACTCATGTGATACATCCATGCAACCATTGAGACACCATGGAAGCCCAAGTGATATTTCCTCCTAGTCACTGAAGATCCCATTGGCATGCCACCCCTGTCACATGATATGATTCTGATTGTCCAGGCAGTCTCGTGCACCCCCTTTGGATATAAAATTAAGTATAAGGGTTTATCCCTGAATTTATCACCCTTATTCACGTGACTTTTTATTGGTCATGGGACACATAATTTATGGGGAGAGTGATTGTCTTTTACAACACTCATGAAAAGTCAAAAAACCAAAACTATTCGTGTATAATAAAGAAGGAAATAAAAGGGAAAATGTGGGAGCCTCTATTGGTCATAAAACTCATGTGATACACTGAACAATATCACAAGACCCCTTGAAAAGCCTGTTTGATCTTTCAAATCCTCCCTAGCATGTCATCCTTGTATCATAAAATATCACAGACAAGGAATCAATGATCACAAGAAGGAATTTTCATTAGAAATCCTAATCTCATAAAAGCACTTACATATGTTGGACTGACAATATGGAAGACACTCGGCATGTAATCATGATTCATAAAGACCCCATTAATTATAAATAATCTAATAAAAGAAGAATTGGTGGGATGATCTCACAGAGGTTGTAAATCCAGAAACGCCCCATAATAACCTACTGAAGGACCTATTAAAGATGTGTGATTCCAAATTCCTCCCTTGAATCCAACCTATATTTTCACGATATGTTCCATGTAATTTAGAGAATAAACATGGTGTAAAGGCATAAAAATCCACCACCCCGACATTGATAAATGGATACATGCCTAATACATATGGATGAATACTTGGAACCTCGCACCGGTGCACCCAGGCATTAGATCGAATTTTTCATAGTGACTAATCTTATGAATCGGAAGTTTTTCATTGGGTAAGATCTAGAGAACAACCAAATCAATCATGAAGCATGCATACAAACTTTTTTTATCACTCATATATCACATGAAGGACTTCATGTGGGTCACGGGAAAGATATCCTACTTATATTCTAAAACATGTGATACTTAAAACAAGATAACCATAAAAAACTAAGTAATATGTAATAAAAGGATGGATCAAAGATTTAATAATGGGAGACTTATGTAAAGAACACAAATGATTATTCTCATGTGATTTTCATGAACCACCCAGGTCATGTGATAACACTAGGACATGTCACCCAGACCATGTGACTCTCATATGGTATACTATTTGGATCATGTAAATTACCCTACACATTTCTAGAGAAATTCACATGGAATGCCTTGGGAATGCTAGCCAAGTCTCACGAAACACTCTAGGATCACAATCTAGACATTGAGGTGTCCTTAGAACATGTTTTCTGACCCATATAGAGGCACTAGTAAATATAATTTTAGTCTTGAAATAACACCAGGATATGTTAACTTTCTCGCATGAAATCCTCTAGACACACAATATAGAACTCACAATGTCCTCTAACATGTCAATAGTTTTTTGTGGAACCCTCCAAAAATGCTAGCACAGATCATGCATCACCCTCAAGGCATATTTAATTGACTATCTTGACACCGTCCAAGTGTGTTAACCAGCATTCCTGATGACATCAGGGTAAGTCAACTGGATCATGAAATTCCCTCTAAACAAGTTAGTTGATATCATGTGTTGGCTTCTAATACTAACCGGCTAGGTCTCACAATGTCCTCCAGAAAAACAAACATTGATCATGCAACAGCCTTCGAACATGCCAATACAGGTTATGTGATATACCTCATAAAATTCTACTATATCATGTGATATTATTTGGACATGACAGGAAGACATCCACTAACATTTCAAGAATAAAATAAAGGAATGTTGAGAAAATAATCACCACATGTCAGACAGGAAAGAAGGTTGAGTCAAACAGTCATCTCATGACTTGAAAACCATGTTCATGCTCTTTGTTTAAGTTCTGATAGGAAGGGAAACCTCCGAGTGTAATCCCTAACTAGTGGAATAAAATGCTATGTCCAACGTATAACGGAATCTTGAGAGTGTAAGGATAGATCAGAGACATAATAGGATATGTCCCATATATAAGGGAAACCTCATAGTGTAAGACCCAATTAGTGGCATAATATAATATTTCAAACATATCAGGGAAACTGCAATGTGTAATCCCTAATCAACTGAACTATGATGAATATAATTTCTACAATAACCAGGATAAATAGGATTCCTTCCCAAGGCCCTAGCTCAAATAGTCATCCACGTTTGTGTAATTCTCTTTGTATCACTGACATTTCAACAATCAGGACTTAATCATTCCCATGGGTTGATCATTCTACAACATC
The DNA here is from genome assembly GCA_963277665.1 of Viscum album. Lineage (NCBI taxonomy): Eukaryota > Viridiplantae > Streptophyta > Magnoliopsida > Santalales > Viscaceae > Viscum > Viscum album. Next base: position 2,083,356,116 of record OY728165.1, on the reverse strand, counting down.
CATCCATGGATTGAGTAACCCACTAAACTATGACGAATATGATTCCTTTTATAACTAGAATACATTGGATGTATTCCTAAGGCCTAATATCATATGGGTATCCAATTCCATGTAAGTCTTATCGTGTCTCTAACATTTCAGCCATTGTGACCCAATCATTCCCAGGGGATGATCATCTTACATCATCAACCAATGGATTGAAAATTCAAAATAACTATAACGACATCTAATTATTTCCATATCCAGTATACAAAGGATTCAAAACTGAGGCCTGATCTCTATATTAGCATCCCTAGTAAATTCCTATCACATAAGCCTCATATCAACATGCAATAGGTCTGATTATTTTTATCCCTTATTTATCACATTGAGAATTTATCATGTAGGATTAGGGTGGTGCGATATTCATATCATTTCCATTGTAGATCTTCACCGACCAAGAAAATATCATCATGTAATCCCAAATTTGTTGTATGATATAAACATACCCCATATAAGGTTGTCTACCTTTGGGTCAGTCCCAAGGTTGTGATTGAACTATGATAAATTTTATTCCTACTATAACCAGAACACATAGACATCTCCTGGAGACTCAATCTCAAATATCTATCTCCTAACTGAACGCACATATGTCCTTTTTTCATGATTTTAAATATCATGTGTTTAATGAACTACATGGTTTTTTATTCCTATAATAAATATGTTTCATAGGATGCCTCATGGATAAATCCCCTCCTTGGAATATTAACAACCTCCCTACATGGAAAAAAATTTCAAAGCACCTAGTTATGAGGCTTCAGTATACAAATAGATATCCTCAAAAGGGAAATTGATGAAGAACCTTAGATACGTAAAAATGGATTCACTAATGAGATCCCCTTCTTCTGTGCATAAAATTGTTAACTCATGATCATTTTATTTGGTTAACTGGTCCCATATCAAGGTTAGAATGATATTCGTGAACATATATTAAATCTATAAGAGAGTTCTGGAGTATGAAACAATTCTCCTCAAAAGGGTTTCATGAGCCTAAACTCCCATCATCATGAACAAAGGAGTTCTTAGGAATCATGGGGTCTAAACCCCAACTGACCAATTACCTTTAGAAAGAAAGTATGTACCGAGTTATGCATTTAGCAACCTTTGGGAAATTCTATTAAGGATGAAAATGGTGACCCAAAATCAATGACTGTGCAAGAAATAAACCCACCACAATCAACCATTGGTCCAAACAAACTTCACCTGATTCACCAATTGTCCATCAAAGAAATAAATTTTAGCATAGCATGAATTTATTCAATCATGTCGTCTCCTTCACAACATAAAAATAAGAGAATTCCTAGTTATTTTCAAACCATTATTTCTATTCAATAAGGGTTCTTGGTTGTCTATTTTCCATTGACATAAAAATGGTGAACTTTATTTAAATCTCTAAAATAAAAAAATGATCTGTTAATCAAGCTTCATAACATTTTTGATTGAAAATTATGCACAAGAAATGAACTCAACATAAAACACTCGAATAGTATAATGGTCAGCCTTCCACATGTCAGGCCACTTTGTTGACATATCAAAATAAAGTTGATAATCCCAACATTAACCTTTAAACTGATCCTCTTTATTTGGGGTTACCATAAAATAAGTCTATCCTTTGAAAATTACACATTAGAAGAATGGCCATATTGGGAATAAAAATAAAATTGTGTTAACCATGAATATATGATTGAAAATGCATCATGCTTGTAATATTACACAAAATGGTGACATTGTTCCTAGTTTTCGTCATGATTGTATATTCTTATTTCATCAACATCATCCTGATCTGTGATAATATATTCATCCAGTGACCATTCTGTTAAATCATATTTGGGTATAACCTCCACAGGTTGCAAAATGATCTCACCTACCCAACAACTTCAACATCAAGTGGGGAACACAATGTTCAAGGAATACCATCGATGTGGTATAATCTTGAATCTCGAATCATCCCAAGAGGGTCTCTAATTACTAAAACTAATGATTTTACAACCTTAAAGGAATTATTTACCTAAGACAGTGTCCATCGTTTCCATAGCCAACCACTTTGGGAGAATATACCTAGATTGTGTCAATCACTACCTTTTGTATATGATGAAGGTGGATAAGGGAGTCAAATACATCTTACTTTGTGTTTAGGAGATTCTGAGGACGAATACTATTAACCACCATTTGTGGAACCATCCCACCAATGCACATCAGTAACATAATAAGGGTAACACTCGAGACACTATCACCTCTAATACCCATTCATGATAAATATGGATGGAGCATAATATAAATAATGTTCCGGATACACATTAGTGGGATCATATATCTACCCCAACTAAATAATTATTTTGGCATATTCTAGATATAACCAGCAAGCTAGCTCATATCCCTAGTCAATTAGAACAAGTCTTGAGGCATATTCCTACAGTAGGAATAGGGGAGTCACATATCCCTAACCTCGTACACGAATTACATCGGTATATTTCAATGGAATAATGAGGATAGAAGTAGGTTCATATCCCCACTTCAATCAAATACATATTCTTGTATATAGTGGGGAAGAAAAATTTCCCGACTAATATCCATGCATATACTTTTACAAAATGCCATTACATCTTAGAAACATATGAATAACTATGTCAGTATATTCTGACAATTAAATAGATAAAGGGACATACACTTATTCCTATCCCTACATCCAGGGAATCTCATCTATCTGGTCATTATAAACTTGTTTTTGCTTCAAAGCATATAAACATTCATACTCCCATCCAAGAGGATTATCAACATATTTTTGGTAATGGACGAGGCATTGAAATAGGCTCATATTCCCATTCAAATTTGGTCTCACTTGGTGAGACTGGCACATTTCTCTGTATGGGGGAACATTCTTATAAAAACGTATAATAGAAAATTCTAAAGGCCTAGGATCGGGCTTATATCCGTATCCTGGTTAGGGATCACTAAGTGGTTGGGGAACATGCCTCATGATTGGATCATATTCCTATCTAAGAAGACTAACGTTATACTCCAAAGGCCATGGATCATGCTCATATCCCCATTATGGTTTGGTATCACCATGTGAGAAAGAAACATGCCTTATAAAAGGCTCATATTCCTATTAGTGAATCTTCCTAGAATTTTACGGTTGATCATGGAATCCAAGAAATACTCCTACTTTTTCTGATGAATAACTTCACTAGAATCCTTATGATGGAATATAGGAGGAGGCTCATATCCCTTCTACCATTCCAAAGGTATGTCAGTATATTCTAGTTTGGAATGAATATTCATATCAATATCATATTCATGTCCCAACTAGGGCTCACCATGTGAGAGAAACAATGCCTCTGGGTTGGCTCATATCCATTTCACAAAAGGCTAGTAGAATATTCCAAAGGCTTGGGATTGGGATCATACTCTCGTTTTATCCAAGAATCACCAGATGAAAATAGAACACGCCTTGGGATAGGCTCATATTCATTTCAATATTTAGGAAGATCATTAGAATATTCTAGAATTTTCTCAGTAGCAGGATCATACTCTTGCAGCTCAAGATAGTTAGAAAAAAGGTCTATAAACTATCATATAGATGACTCATATCCCTACACAATTCCATAAGCCATGTCAGTATATTCCGGCTAAGACACGCAAAGAGGATGATATCCCCAATTTGTTCAATTCTAGTATCCTTGAGGTTGTTTAAGACACATTCTTAATACCACAAGGGTACATCAACTCTTCAATCGAATAATAAGACAATCATTACCATTATTGTCCTCCTCGTGGTAGTGTGGAGACAGACTGTTGGGACCCTACTCCTAACATCAACCACAATATTCCGCCCCACATTGATATCACCCAATGATAAAGAAATAAATACCTTTCCCAGACACCTCTCCTTTATATGTGTTCGAAACTCATAAACCATCGTATAAATAGGTTCTTGAAACATTGGTGTCAACCGCATATAGTCCTCAATCAACATTAAGAACCACTCCACTTCAATCAACAGGAGACCTAGAGAATCACCTTCTATAATTTGATTGGATGGATGCATGTAATTCTTATGAATATGACGTCAAAATCACTATATAGAGATACTTATCTTGAAACAAACTCCTCACCATGTTCTATCCCCTGGCTACATTTCACTATGAGGTCCTAGATAAGCTGGAAAAGGAATGCATGACTTATCTATGACAAAATATATGGTCTACTCATCTTGGACTAAGGATAGGAATATACCCTATTCATGATATAATTATAACCATTATCTCATCAATAAACTCTATTATTAGCTTTATATGACCACCATTTCCCTAGCCTAGAACCAAGAAGTGGGAGAACATGAAAAACTCCTATGTAGTTTGTTTTTCACAGAATCACAACACCGCCCATTGATTGACTTTTATAGAATCTCAAAATGTGTGTATCTAAGTATGGGTGAAATATGAAGCATTTCACTTCACTATGTCCCAAAAATAGAAGAACCCTTTATATACGGTGTCTTATAACATTATAGACTCTGGAGAAATTAGAGGAACTAGTAACGCACATTCCAATTGGTCACTAAAAACAATTAATCTTCTTATATGATACCTAGATATCTTGAAAGGAGGGATGGGATATCCAAAAATTCATTGAACTAGTACCCTCAAAGAAATAGGATGGAATTTTAGAAATGGAATCCATGGTTGAAATTAACCCAGTGGAATCCTATAGAAACTGAATCTTTTCTTGGGATGTTATTGCACCCAGATCCTATGATAATACAACTATGTGACCTCAAAAATATCAAAGCAGTAGTTGCCAAAACAGCTATCCAGGAGTGGCCACAGTTCACCGAGCCAAGGGAAATCCTACCACCTTGTACACCTCTCCAATCTTAAATTCCAAATAAGATTCAGTACATATCATTATTGGATTCAAACAAACCCTAACCCACTAGGTTAGGAGAATTTTTATCTCAATCGGCATCACTAGGTTCATCATTCCATGAGAGGGTCCTGGGGAAATCAATGGTGATTCCAAATCAACCCCATCCCACTAAGATGGTGGAATTTATATCTCAATTCCATCTTATGAATCATAAAATCCTCAATCAAAAGCATCATATCCTCAAAAATATGAATTATTGATTCCAATTATGGCATCAAATAACCCCTAGCCTATAAGGATGGGTCGTTTTTATCATCATATTCACCATATAGAGAATAAATATTTTCTACATTAGAGGTAAATATCAACAGTTGGTATCTCATTCATTCCCACCACTATAAGACAAATCCATGATATTTGAGTCCCATTCAACAATCATGACCCGAAAATCCCTTAGGGTCATTACTCAAAGGACGAAATAGGATGAGTGTATGATGAAGGCAATCAGAACCCAAAGGGGACACAAGTCAAAACATCCCAATATGGATAAGGGCTCAAAAAATGACCCTGATAAAGGTAGATAAAAATCATCCTATTGTGTAGAAAGTAATGGAAGAACCACCATTGTTCGATACACCACTATAAATTTATTCATTTTCAACATGACAATCATTATGGATCAAGACACAAATGAAAAGGGCCACAACATGAAAACCCTACCCTGAGAGGAGGGTGATTTGGATGAACCAATTAATTCCACATGCATATAGAACTAAAGGGGGGTCAGAAACACGACACCTATGAAAATTTAGTTCCCACCACTATGGAAGAACACTGATAAAGAAAAATGGAAGGGTGTAGAAGAATCCCAATCATCACCCCGAAAAATAAAATTTCCTCCCATGGAAGAATATTTATCACAATAAGAAAATGAGATACAAACTCTCATAAAACTAAATGATGATATAATCAAGGGAAATGTTCTTATTGGGCATCATCTTTAGTCTAAGGTGAATATTCCTCCTCCTATAAGATCTGATCCACCAGTGAGAGAATCATTGAGCGTCAGACTAGCTCTGAATCTAGGATGATAGTATATATAAATGAGGAAGTAGAAAATTATCATAACCTCTCTATTTTGGGTCAACAAACTCTCAATATCTAGGAAGATCTTTCAGTCTTGTGATGAATCAATAATTAGTGAGAGATGAAGACGAGGCCGCATCATCATCCCCCACCTCCTCCATGTAGATGGGAGGTGGATCAGATAGTAGTACCCTCATAGCTTCTTAATTTCATCGAGTATCTTGATACTAACATAGAAACCATGGAATTAAAACACAAGATGAATCCATATCCCAAATGTGTAGATGACACTTTACCTCCACTTAAATTTGGAAATCGAACCATATCTACCATTTACGGTGCGGGAAAACCTAAAAAGTATCTCACACACTTCGTATCTCAATATGGGTTGATGGTGGGTCCTTGAGATCAGATGGAGGAAACTAAGTTGAGGTATTTTGTATTGAATTTGATAGGGATAGTGTTTATTTATTATATTAGTCTTCTAGTAGGATTCGTTGTAGGATGGGAAGACATCTTTCATCAATTATGTTTTCATTTCAACTCCACTCTAAGTAAAAAAAATTCATTTACCTGAAGAACATCATGAAATGTAAAAATGATATTATTTCTGAATTCATATCTAGATGGAAAGTTTTAACCTATTCACTCAGTATCCCTCTCTATGTGGAGAAACTACTAGAACATTGTGATAAAAATATCTAGGTTGAGTTGCAGAAACCTCTATTCATAATAAAGTATCTACGTGGTTTCTTATGAGTTTTAAAAAATGGATCAATGTTTAGAAGATGACATTCAGTGAACCTGATACAAATATCAACTCATTCCTTTTTCACAAGGTAAAATTCTAGTCAATTAAAAAGCTACAACTATCACTCTCAAGCTAATATCAGTACCAATCCAAGAACTTACGAAGGTCCCAAACCACCCTTCACCTCTAATCAAGGGGAAAAACCACAAATTTTCTCTTGTCCAAAAGTACATAGAATTCTAGGTCACTAGGGATTTGAGGAATGGATGAATAAATCATACTCCTTCCAAAATGAACAAGACCCCAGTTATTTCTTGGCATCCATGGACAATGAACAGCTCAATCTATCATATCCTTGGAAGAATTATGAGGTCAACCCCAATGATATTTGCAATTTCTACCATTTTCATAGAAGGATGAGTCATAATATCTAGGAATACTTTTTCTAAAAATGTGTCCTTGAGGGAATGATTGATTCTGGATAGGTGGTGTTAGATAACTCTTCAATGAAAGTGGCATTCATAACCATTGCTTAGTTAGAAGGAGAGGGTGATTGGAAGATTATCCTTGGAAGGCATGAACAGTAGTTCAGGAGCTGGAGGACTCAAAAAATAGTTGTTTAATCTCATTCTACCTTGATATCAAAGACGCACAAACCCATAATAACTTCACCACCCATGTATGTGACATCATATATGACCCCAAATGTTCGTTGTGACTATTATATTTAGGAATAAAGAGAAAAGTAGGAGTTGTATTATGCTCCAATGAAAGCTATAACAGTTGTATATTTGTTCCCTATAACATCAGAAGCACCAACACCACCCCACAATGTGGAACCCTCATCAGATGAAGATATCATATTCGGTTCTATCAACATGATACACTTGGAATACCCCTTCACTAATGATTAATATTCTATATAATATGTGTTTCATGTATATAACTATGGAATGATAGGCTACAAGAATAGGAACTGGGGATATAGGGGAGATAACAGGTGTGGTTAGACCTAATATTTTATTCATGTCCCCATGGAGAACATATATTCATATAAGTACCATGTTAGAGCTCTCTAACAAGGCCCTAAAAGACACATAGGTGTCCCAAAACCCTTAAGTGGTCATACACACTCAGTTTCTTTATATGACTTCATAGATAGGGTTCGATTATCCGATAATCACAGGAAACAGAGAAGGCTAGCATGACCTGCACCATAGGTAGAAGATACTCCCCTGACCGATGAACATGCATTAAGTCTATCCACCTCAAATTTATTGGCTCCTAAGACACATGTTAAAGTGAAACCCCACAATGGGAAGTGCTAACCTATAGAAAAAATGTAATATGTTCATAAATAGCTGGTGGTTATCCCATCCATGAACTCAATCATAGATATTATCTATCATTTAAAAGAACTCAGAGAGGAAATTCATGAATTCTTCCATAGAACATGGGATTTTGATACAGAACTAACTATATCCATGGTTTTTTGAGTGGATACTATTCCATTAGAATTCAATGTTTCCATCTTGTTCACTAACTAATATTAGGAAAAGGTCATCCAAGGGAACATCATACCCCTATATATCTCCAGAAGACTCAACAATATTTATGTATAAAGGGATCTAATTAAAAATGGTTCTCAGATCAACCTCATCCCAGTTAAAACCATCCAAAAATTGGGATATAGTGAAGGTGACCTATCTCCCACATAGTTTACCATTCAAGGTTATGATACACATGAGCAAAGAACTCGTGGGATGATCAATCTAAAATATCATTTTAGTGATCTAACATATGATTCTGAGTTTATGGTTATCTATTAATACACCACGCACAATGTCTTGATCGGAAGGCCCTTGCTTCATGTCCACTTGGTGGTACCTTTAAAATTTGATCAGTTTCTAGAATACATCATCGATGGAAAGGTCAGCATACTTCATGGTGATAGTTCCCCGTTAGAGACTTATGGATACATATATGTTGAAGTAGGTTTCTATAAAATGGATGGAAAAAAACCAATGGTAGATGATGATATAGAGGACATAGACCCCAATTTCTTGGGAACTAACCCTTCAAATCCTAGGATATTTCATGACTGCAATTATATGCTCCCCATACATCTAGTTGAGGTAATAAACTTGATCCCGAATTTCTAAGCCCCTTTTTTCTCCAGTGAAAATGTAAAAGACAATAATCCTCAGTATCTCTCTACAATGAATTGGGAATTAAGAGATTATAATTTATCTTCTCATGGCCTCTCTCACCTTGACAGTGATATAAAATCCCCCAAATTTCCAACTTCGTCTAAAAATATCTCCAAAAACACAAAGGTGGAATTAAAATAGGTTGACCTCTAAAATTCCCCTCCCACATTCAAGGAAGGTGTCTCCACCACCATCAATGAGCTCTGGTAGGTACATATTGAAACATAAGAGGACATGTGGCCTACATTGACTAGTACCACCATTCTACTCTAAGTGAAAGAGATATACATCGCATTTCTAAAGAAACACTGATATGTGTTCTCTTACAACAATATTTAAATTCTCGTACTAAACCTAGATGTGTATACACGCAATATAAACTTACCTAAATTAAATTGAGTCTTCAAGTAGGCATCCAAGGGGATACACCCCTCTCATTCCACTAATGTAGAGGCATAAGTTGAAAAATCTATCAAATCCAACTTTGTCTGAGACGTGTAATACCCAAGATGGAATTCCAATATCATACTCATCAATACAAATAATGGGAAAATTATGGTCTATATCAATTTCAAATACCTTAATCGAAAATTTTCAAAATATGAATTCCCATTACCGGTCCTAGAACTCTTGATCGATGTAACTTCTAGAATCCAAGCCCTTTCCTTCATGGATAGGTATTTAGGGTACAATCAGATAAAGATGGTCCCTCAAGATGAATAATATACTTCCTATAGAGCACAACAGAGGATATATTTATATAAATTCATTCTCATTGGATTATACAATGGTGTATCCACTTATTATTGTGACATACACCATATCTTTAAGCCATTATTGAGATGTATGGTCAAATTTATGTCGATGACCATGTTTTCAAATTCTGATAATGATGTGACACCTTTATGGATCTTCAACCATTCTTCTATAGGATGCGACATAAAAATCTAAAAATTAATCCTATAAAATTCACCTTTAGTGTAACATTAGGGAAGATCCATGGATTTTTGGTATTACACTATGACTTTGAGACTGACCTGGAAAAGAATGGTTCTATTTTAGAAATGTCTCCCCCATGAAATATTAATGATCTGAGGGGGGTCCAAGGGAACCTCGCCAATATCCTGTGTTTTATATAAAACATGGATGGAAAATATCTCCCATTTTATAGGATAATAAATAATTTAATTTCTTACCAATGAGATGGGGAATTCCATGAAACATTAAGAATTATCAAGTAGTGTCTACTACACCCACTAGTATTGATGCCTCTGATAGAAGGGAGGCCACTCATCTTTTGTGTGGCCACTATGGAGTGCACACTTTGTGCCCTCCTTGCATATAAATATTATGTGGGGAGTGAGAATAGTCTCTACTACCATATCCAAACAATTATAGTACTAACACATGATAATCTGATCTCAATAAGAACTGCCTTACACTCATCTTTACAGTGAAAATGATGACGCATTATTTGGAGAAACATAAAGTCCATTTGGTCTGTCTTATTGATCTGGTCAAGTACATCATTGGTCATCATATTTTCACTAGGTTCTTGTCTTGATGGTTGGTCATTATGAAATAATAAAAAATTGATTTTGTATCACAAAAATCAGTGAAAGGGAAAGCCTTAGATGATTTACTCACAGCACATCCCACCACGAAGAATACACCGGTGGACACTAATCTCCCAGATGTGGAGGTATTCTATGGCCATAACACTTGGTGTATAATTATCTCCCAGATAAGAAGGTTTTTTATGCCCATAAAACTCCATAGATACGGGATATGTATTTTGATTGTGCTAATTAAAGTTCTTTTAGCTAAATGATGCAAAATATGAAGCACAATAAGTTTGTATTATGGATTGTATTTTTATCTCCATAAAAATTAGTTTTTCCCTACACTTTCTTACTATCTAAAGAATGTATGAATAACAAGGAAAAGTACCATTCCCTCATAACTAGGTTGTATCTAGTCATACAACTACAGATAACCCATCTGAATATTAAAGGGGATTCAGAACTAGTGATAAATCATATCAATGGAAAATATGTCATCAAAAATGAAGAACATAACCCTCTCACTAGATATTTCAGGATAGTAATGGAAGATTTCCATTTTTATCCCATGTTACATCATGTTTCCTGATCATAGAATGATCGCACTTATGTGTTGGTTAGTGCAGCCATAGTCCTAGAAAACATTGATCAGGAGGAAGTGATCTTCCATATCACACACCAAATAATGGTCTTGTCAATGATCATATACAATATAGAGGAAATGAATCAGGTAAACACCACTCTAGAGTGTGACGAACCGATATCAACCCATGGATGGATTGATCCCATAATTATTTATCTTCAAAATGGGCCTCTCCTGACAGACTGAGCCCAAAGGGAACAAATTGGACATCATGGTGAAAACATTACCCTACGAGAAGACCCAAATGAGAAAAAATTAATCTAAAGGATAGGATTTGAGGGAATCCTTCTCAAATGAAAATGAATAAATAGATTTACAGACCATCATGTAAGAATTTTGTGCATGCTCTTGTGTCACTCATGATTTTTGGAATAGTCTCTCCCACCAAATCAGATTGCTTGGTTACTATTAGAATACCATGATTTAGGACTATGTGGAATTCAACAGAAATTTCATGCATTCTAGATCCATGAAAACGTCAACCATCAACCCTCATAATTTCTATATATTGATAAATATTTTTATCATTTTTTCATTTGGGGAATGGATGTTGTGGGGTCATACCCCCCCCCCCCCCACCACAGCTATGTATTTTAAGTATACCCTTACTAATACCGACTTATTTTAAATATGGGATGAAAATTTAACCCTCAAGTAATTTGGTATCATCAAATTCATAAATTCCTATATCATCACATGGTTTGGATTCCCTTGCACGATATCGATGGAAAATTTTACCAAATTCTGTTCTATGAAGATAAAGAAACTGTATTAGGTGTACAATATCAAGTAAAATAACTCACCTCACTATCAAAAATTGGAAAATTAAAAAATAGAGGCCTTAAATAAGAAGATATAAAATATACTCTAAAATACAGTGAACAAGGATCATAAGTTTTGGATGAACAATATCCTCCATGTTTTATGGGCCTACAGTATCACCACGCATACCGCTACACAAGAAACACCATCTTCATTGGTGTATGTAGCTGAGGTATTATTTCCCATAGAAGTCTAGAAAAATTAACTCCAAATATCCATTTTTTTAAAACTATCATATGAAGAGACATCATAAAAGAATCTTGATGAATTGGAATAGCTTTATGAGAATAAGTTTCGTACATTACACAACCTTTAAGATCATTAGAATCATATCATACCAACCTTTAATAAGAAATTTCACTTCCATTTGTTCCTCTAAGGAGAATTGGTGCTGGCTCTCAGGACCCCAATGATACCAAGAATGAATCCTCCAAAGATAGAAGCCAAATAATAAGGGACATAAATCATACATATGGTCTATCATAATAGAGCTTACTCACTGGACATAATTGATGGGTAGCATGTCACACCACCCACCAATGTGAGGTTTCTCAAGAAATATTTTTTATAACTATCATCAAGTTCTAATAATTCTAGTTTCATGATGTTATACTTCATAATATGATCCTAGTTTCATGATGTTAAATGACACAAGAAAGTCCTATAAGCAAGACAATAAACTGCACGGTATCCCACATCTTGACCATGTGATGATAAACTATATGTAGTCATCCTAGAAGTAAGACGTAAAACTGAACAAGGTCTCATGTCCTAGGATAATGAATTTAAATTTCATAGCATCTTAGGACCTAACCACATGACACTAAAATATATGGACCACATCCTTAAAACATGATGTTAAACTACACGAGAAGCACCGTCATGCTAACAACTCACCGTAAACGAGCTATATCTATGTTAGGGGTGTATAAAATGACCCTATTACCATGTGGGAGTTATATCCACATAGGAAATCTCTTCATTATAGAACAACATATGTCTTGATTCCTTCCATCACAATATATATATTCATGCCTAAACTTCTATCCTTGGGACCAACCACAATATTCTATTCCTTTCAAATCCTACGATCTGTGTCCTTACTATATGATGATAAAATTAATGGTAAATATCCACACCACATGATGTAAAACTAAATAGATCCATGAAATCCATATCCATTCACATCAAGTGATCCTCATCCTTACCAAAAGACATTAAACTAAACGGATGATGTCCTTTCCACATGAAATTAAACATCAAAGGTTTTCTAGAACTACATTTGGATTAATTCTCATTTCAATGAGATGTGTAGGGATTCACCAATCCTATATCTTGTTCCAACCACCACATGATACAAAATTCCCATATTGTATCCTTAATCAACTATTCATGGTGAGAGGAAACCCTACGATTCCTTGTTTCACACACCAAACATAGATCATTTGGGCTTTGGAGTTTCAATAATGGATTTACCACATAAACAAGGCATAAAAATCATGATAGATTCATCATTTTCTTAAATGAAAGTCATTAAAATGAATGCCATGAATCGTTGCTGCATGAAGTTAAACTGCATGGTTGATTACCTTTTTATGAAATTAATTTGTAAATTCCTATGGACCTTACCCAAGAGGGATGATATTTTTGCTATTTCTATCCTACAACAACTCCATTAAATAACTATGTATGACTTGATTATTGAAAATACAGGATACATAGTGATGCCTAGATCTTAAATACTAGGTCCAGTCACAAAAAATATAAAATTTCCCCCTCTCTACATATAGGCCAGACTTGCGCAAGAAGTTCGTTCCTCAAGAACAACGTATGGATTGATTATTATTACCATAGGATACATAGTCACACCCAAATTTTTATCCTTGGGTCTATCCAAAATATCAATTTTCATGTCGATAATCCAATATCTTCACATGGTGTTAAAAAACATGGTCCATCAAGAACTCTGTGTGCCTTGATTCCAATCATCATAGGATACGTAGTGATGTCTTGATCTCCAATCATAGGCCCAGTTGTAATAATAAATGGAAACAATTCCCAACTATACATAAGGGACAAACCTGCATAGAGTGTTCCGCATTCAAGAACTATGTGTGTCTTGATTCTAGTCATTACAGGATATGTAGTGATGTCTAGATCTCAAATCCTAGGTCCAGCTACAACAATTGAAAAAAAATCACTCCAACTATATAGATATGAGTCCTAGAATCTCATTTTGTTTATATACAAGTCATATCTACATGCTCCTTTCTCTTTAATGCAATATAACATTCACAATTTTTCACATCGGTTCCCACGTCCTTACCACATAATAATAACCTACAAGGCAAGCATCATTTTCTCATGACATTAAATGTACACAACAAGTACATCCCCACTCCATGATGTTAAACTATATAATAAATAACACATTATCATCCCATATCAAAGGACTACAAGAGCCTTACACTGGTTATAAAAAGTATAGGGTACTTCTGCCATATTTTAAGAACCTCAATCCATTAATCACACTACATGTCTCGAGCACCAAAAGTTAACACAAACCATTTATGGCCCTTGGAAATAGATTCACAACTTCAAGAGACCCTCTGTTTTACTATGAATTCATGCATAATGATTTTTCATATAAACCTATGGTTTTCAACCAAATGTGTCACTCTGCAAAATGAGATTTTTGATCCTTGTGATCCTTGACATCATCACAGAAGAAACCAGCACCTCAGTGTGTTTTGGTCTATTCCTAGTATTATTGTCCCATATCATTACACATGGCTTGAGAACCTTGGTTGATGATTTACAATATTTTCAACTCCCATTCAAATGGGTGATGGGGTACCCTTGACCCTTGGTATACTAATTAGGATAATGTGTATCATCCCCCAAGTTAGGTCCATGTATGTCACAACCTTAAACTTCCTATACTCTAGCCAAAGTTGTAATATCCTAAACTCTAGCCTATAATGGTCCAAATCACAAGACATTAACTATTATCAAAAGTGACCAAAAAACTGTTAGGTTTAAAACCTGAAAAGGTTAGTCTGAGAAAAAGTCAAGTCTTTGTTCGCTAAACTCTTCACCTCTAGAGTTTAGGTAAAAAATTACATCATAAATAAATAATGTATAAATACCACAGGGACTACTCTATTTCCCTCGTAAAATCCAAGCAATGTTTTCTGGACCCCCTTATTCAGAAAAAATTTAGTGTAATGATTTTTCACATCTCCTCAATATAATAATGTGTTCTCTATATGGTGAAACAAATATTTTTATGCCATAACCCTTCTTGGATATTACACCATCAAGATATCACACTTCATTATTTTTGTGCCTCACATCACAATAAAACATTCACCCTTGGAATAGCATACCCATCTTCAAGGGGCCCTTTAATTGACTATTAATATATTTCTATGGCTCTGGAATATACACCTATGGTCATCAACTAAATGAGTCACTCTAGATAAATGGATTTATGATCCTTGTGAGCCCTAACATCACAACATAAGAACTCAGCACCTCAGTTTGTTCCGGTCCATTCCCAATATGATTTTCCCATATTATCCTCTTGGACCAAATACTTTGGACCAAGATTTACAATATCTATACCAAACAATATGAGTGAATTTTACATCCTCGATGTTATATCACCATGTTTTGAACCTATTCTTAATAAAGAAATGTGAAACTCCATTTATGTACCTTGGATGGCCAATGACTCATGATTATAAACCATGGTGAATTGGTCTAAAGCATCATAATTAAGAGTAAAACTACCCTAAGGGACAAAACCCTTCTTGGATAGCTTTCCTCCATACCCTACCTGGTTATCTAGATGTTTTATTATTTAAAAATCTATCAAGGCCCTTGTAAATGATTGCTGATCATCTTTTCTTAACCATGTTATCAACACATAATGTATTTGACCTACCAACTAAAAAATATACTCTTAAGAAGGAATATTTAATCCATGTGATCCCTAGAAACACCATGGTGGAACCTATAACCTCATTGTGGTATGGGTCATCCTCAACATGTCTTACCCATAAATTATGCACTGAGTCAAACTTTTGTTTATAGACTTATATCATCCATACTCTAACTATCCAGGCGGACCCAAAATCCCTATTATTTTTCCAAACACCAATATTACCCCCCATAAATATTCCTTGAACCTTTAAAAAGAGTGGAGAAACCTCAATTTTACAATTCTACTGATGGATAATTATTTTAACCTACCAACCAGAGGCATCTCCTCCTTTTATGAAAGGATCGATATTCCCCATGAGACTCAAAAACATCATGGTAGAACTCAACACCCTAGGATGTTTTGGGTTATTCCTAGCATGTTTTCACCATATTCCACGATAATAAATAAAGTCCTAGTAGTAATACATAAATCTACATAGAATTATATGGTCCAAGCTAAAAGATCTTGAACTAAAGTGATAGAATGTCTGAGCAAAAAGTCCTTAAACTACAATGATATAATGTCTAACCTAAAAGACCCTATACTATAGGTAAATATGTTCCAATCCAAAGGACCCAAAAATACGGTGATAGAAGGTAAAATCTAAAAGACTCTAAACTACAACAATATATGGTGTGATCTAAAAGAACATAAACTATAGAAACATAAGGGCTGATCTAAAAGACCGTAAGCTAAAATGATAGGAGGTTCAATCTAGAAGACATGAAACTATAGAAATATAACATCTGATCTAAAAGACCCTATACAATAGTGATATATGATCTGAGTTAAAAGACCTTAAACTGTAGTAATAGAATGTATGAGCTAAAAGTCTTTAAACTACAATAATATAAGGTTCGAGCTAAATGATCCTAAACTACAGGATTATAAGGTCTATGCTAAAAGACTATGAACTACCATGATTTAAGGTTCATGCTAAAAGACCCTAAACTATAGTGATATAAGGTCAAATCTAAAATACCTTAAAACCATATCACAGTATATATTTAGTCTAAAATAATGGAAAAGCTATTAAGGTCCACTATATGGCCTTAGAAAAAATCAAGCTACACTCTCCAAGCCTATCATCTTCAGGAAAGGATAGAGCACACTCCCTCTAGGACATGTATTCTACCCAATTGTCCTTATATGAATTAGGTAATCTCAAGATAGCTGAATCAGATATATGAGTAAGGAATACCATGTCACAACCTGTCTATTGGGGCTCATGATGTGACTACCCTAAGCCCGCCTTCCATAGGTCAAGGGTTGGTGACTAGCACCAGAAAGGAATATCCTTAAAAAATGGGAAGGCATTTCCATTAAACATGAAAACACGCAGACCAGGAACACAATATGAGAAAAACATGTAGTATAACTACTAAAAGTAAAATTGTGAAATGATGCAGAATGGGACAGTATACAAACCCAACTAAAAGAGAGTACAACAAAAAGGAAAAACAGATCCTCGGATCATTTACCAAGGATCCTACCAGAAGGGTAGGTGTGGCTCATCGTTGTGGCTCTTCACGTTAACCTATCACCTTTTTACACCATCTAGTCCTAGATCCCAACTCTCAATCAATGTTTTCCATCATTTTCATAAGACACAACAAGGTCCGGGTGAAGCCCATGCAAGGGTGGGTATGAAAATACCCAGTAGGGACCCCGAGTTCCCTGAAGGTCTCTCTGAATTCCACAAAGGAAAACCACAAAGCTTTACCTTAATCATGATGAACAAAGTAAAACATATCTCACACCAGGTATATAACATAAATAACATAAATAAATATGATTGGTCATAAATCTAGATCATCTTATTCTGTCGAGAGTATTTTTCTTCTAAACGGCACAAGGTCTCTAGGTGCTAAACCACAGAGGGTCACTAGGTGATGTCTCACAGAGGATCACTTGGGGTTGACCCATGAAAGATCACTACGTGCTAACCCATGAAGGATCACTAAGTGATGACCTATAGAGGGTCATTAAGAGATGACCCCTAGAGGATCGCTAATTGCTAACCCACAGAGGATCTCTAAGTGCTGAACTAAAGAGGATCTCTAACGGATGACCCACAAAGGATCGCTAGGTGATTTATCACGTCACAGCCAGCCACGGGATTCCCCCACTTTGCACAGATGATTCCAGGATGAACATATTCTCAATCCATTGGTCATTCTTCAACTTCTACAAAGTCCCCCGAATAAGTAATCAAAAGAAACTCCATTCCATAAGTGTTCCAATTCAACAATCGGTGTGTCAATCGGACGACCGGCCTGTAGGTTATATGCATTTTAGTTACAAGGGCCGGATGGATTCAGGTTCAATCCAACCCATCCATACTCCAACATTCTCCAAAACCCATGTGGAGTATCTCAAAATGACTGCCTCATCCTAAGGATTCTATCTCTGCCGAAATTTTTTCAAACGGATGTCTGGTTTAGGATTTATGGCACTTTAAACAAAACTGGGGTCAAAAAGTGTTCGGGTCGGGCCCGACCCAGTCGGACCGACCAGACCCAACCTGGCCCACTGGTCTCGGCCCGAACTTGCTGGGTCCAGCCTGGTATGGCTGGGCCTAGTCAGGATTGTTAGGCCATGAAACCAGTCTGGACCACCCGGCTGGACACAGCCTGCCATCTTGGCTCGAGGTGCTTCCCCAAACGGACAAAGGTCCATTCAGGTCCTTCATCAGCGGCACCAGTCTGGCACCGCATAAGCTGACCAGTCCGCATAGACCAGTCAATGGAGGTACCCACATGTAACACCTCAAACCTAGTTACCTAGAGTCTTTGCATTATTACATAACATTTAAATGATATAAGGAATCATATCCTGAAAGACCGATCAGTTTAGTATCCTTTTATGTACTAGATACATTCATAAGTTTTACATTTTATTACAAAATAAAAAACAACAATATTGTCTCTGTTGACCACATTTTCATCCTTTAGACTATCCCTGTAGGTAATTCATAATATACCTCTTCACATATTGGGACAAATAAAACATAGAAAGGTGTGAGCTCAGATGCTCAGTAAAGATAACAATATAGCAGAAACATTCATAAATAAACCTAAACATTTAAGGAAATGTATAAGACTAAAACATAATCCTTTTAAACTTAAACTTCTGCATAATATGGCCAATATAAATCCAATAATTCCATTTACTTATTCACATGGATATTCTACTAGTTGAATAATTACATGAAATATCAATAGCAACTTTTATAATGATGTAATGCATAAGGCCAGACTTCATAACCATATAGTCATGGACTTGTGCCAAGATGACAAATAATATTTTGTCAAGGCCTTTTTCTGAGAAACTAGTTTGTCTCATGAGACCTACCAATTCATCTAGAAGCTATAGTGGGATCCACCCATCACTTAATAAGTCCAATACTTTTCTCATATGAAAAGTATTAAACATAATATAAACATTTGTATTAAAACTAGCATATAAAATGTAAATACTTTATCCATAAACCATCAATGGTATAAAAATAACACATTCACAATCAAACATATCACACAACCTTCAACACAATATGCAATATTTTTATCATAACAAATCAACATTGATCAAGATTAATATCCCTTAAAGGATTTTCACAAAGTTGAAAATTATCAGAAAAAATATTTGAGAGAAATAACCCTTTTCCATGAAACCATTTAAAAGTCACATTATTTATAAAGAAATTTATTTAAAATATAGTTTTTAATCAAATTTTTCCATCCCACTTTGAATCATTTTATAGGCATTAACATTTTAAAACATTCATGTCCATATAAATAAATCCTTAAAACCATTTTAAAAACATGGACATTAATGAGAATGGTTTAGAAGAATTAATATTTAAAACATTTAAAATGATGTTTTAGTAAAAAATTCCCTTAAAAATAATCTCTTTAAAACTATTTTATGAAACATGTACATGGATAATAAATATGTCCCATTAGATACTTTCATAAAAACAACCTCGGATAATAATGAGATTATGAAATTTACTCTTACCATGTACTGTTTCTTGGTAGATGGTATGTTACCCTCTTTTATAATAGTTAAATCATTTTTATTAAATTATACAAGAATCATATAATAAATATGAAATCATATATGATCTTCCAATATTGCTCCGTTAATAATATTTTAGTAGTATCACCATTTCGGGTGTTAACTGATCTGTTTTCCTTTATATGATTGGTTACGGAAGCCATGTTTGTTATGGATAGAATGTATTTGATTCATATCCTGAATGATGTTATGTTCATAAACATTATTTTTAATCATAAAATGAAAATTACTCTTGAATTATTATGATGGGGAATGAATCTCATCGCGTTCATGGAGACGGTAATCCATACGTACACATGAGTGAAAATATCATTATATTGATAGTTAAATCGTATGTAATTGGATGGTATATCATATATAAAAAATAATTAACATTATATATTTATTATTTACATTATTTATACTCATTATTATACTCATCCAAATAAAGAAGTGTTTGAATAACAAACTACACTACGACGTGGAGACGGTAAGTCGTACAAACGCACGTATGGTGACTTTGTCATTTATAGGATGGATAGAATAATAAATATGGTTGTACCATATATATAAAAACATCACAGTATGTATAAGGTACTGGAGTTATTATTCTGGTATGGAACCATCAAATAAAGAGGAAGTGGAAGATTAAAATAACTTGAAAGAAGGTTGTGAAATTATTACCTTTCTTCGGGTGTTTCCTTTTGATTTGATCAAAAGGGCTCCGTAGGTTGGATTTCTGATCAAATAAAAGACTCTAGGTTGAAGGGATGATAGTTAATGGGATATTTGGGCAGGTTATGGCTGAGCCAAACGGCTTTGGAGGTGTGAAATTAAGAGAAGGGTAAGTTCCATTTTATAACAGGGGTGAGAGTCGCTTTAGGAAAGGATTAATGTATTAATTTATTATAAAATCATATTCGGTTTATAATGGCTCAAAATAAATTTATTTAGAGTATTAGGTGGTTATTGGTCTAAATCATGTCAACCAATAGGTTTTAGACAAGTTTAGGTTACCATTTTTAACTTAACTTTTAGATTTAACTCTTAGTTAAATAGTTTATCTTTTACCGTGTCTTCTTGTATTCTTACACTATATGGTTAATAAACATAATCTAAACTTCCAAGAGAACATAAAGTGGTACATTAATGACATATATAATTTTATTTAATCCCTTTTTCCAAGCCTAATATTTTTATGAATATTATATCAACCAATAATATAGTATTTATTTTAAAAACTAATTTATGTCAATTTGGACAATATTTTATATTTTGTTTTTGTAAAAGTCATAAAAATATTATCACTTCAAAGAAATTTTATCTAATAAACTCTAACATTTCATATTATCCAATAAAATTAGTTAAATTCATCAAAAGTCTAAATTTACAATTATTTGGATATTTATAATATCAATTATTTTAATATTTCATTAATAAGGTAATTACTGCATCATCAATGTGTCATAAATAAATTAAATTATTTAATGTCTAAAAATTATAAATAAAATACAATTATGTAGGAAATTTTTTTTTCTTTCTAATTAATATTTATAGTCTGATTTATATTATGTATATCCCTATATTAAAATTTTTTTGGTTATTAAATATTGAATTTAACACTTTTAACTCTTCTTTAAGTAAAATAATAATAAATATCTTAATCTAATCCAAGTGGAACAAAGAGGATCATAATTTATTCGTAAGGTTGTTTTGGGTCGAAATACACTAATCCAATAGAATTATTACATGTGTTAGGGTAATTATAATGTCATTTTTACCCTTAATTACCCTATTACTTTTAACCATGGTAAATAAAAGTCAATAGTTACTATTCACCAAAAAAAACATTTTCATCTTATTGAACCACATTTTACATACTGATGACAACTGTGTCTCTCTAAGTTTTTAAATTCAACTCACAGAAGTGTTAAAATTATGTTTTATGCAAATTTGCAAATGCTCCTAGGTGGGTAAAAAACGTTAAAAAATTCAATAAAATTTTATACGTCTACTTTTATTATAAAATGACTCCGATTAATTAAATTGATCTTATATAGGTATTATATATCTATTTTGACTTAAAATAAATTTAAATAAAATAAATAATTATTTAAATAAAAAGTCAGTTTTAAATAACAACATAGTGTTTTTCAGTATTCATCAAAAATTTAATGTTTTCAGAAAAATACCAAAAATTTACCCTAAGTTAATTTTGATATTCCGAATAAAAAAATGATTTCAATTTTTTGAAATTAAAAACATAGATGTTTCATTTATTGATTTAAAACTAATTCCCGTTGTCAAAACCAAAATGTGGGTTTTTAAAAAGTATAAACTATCAAAAGATAGACATGTGTTTATGTCAAATTTAATTGTAAAATTACATATAATGACCTAAATTGTATTAAATGATAAAAATATAATCTAATTATACTTCAAACCCATTAAAATTCATAATTTAACACTATAAATTTTTTTGATTAAAAAATCATTTTCAATTAAAACATTATATTTTTCACTATTCATATACAATATAAAAGTTATCATAAAAGTGCCAAAAATTTGTCCAAACTAAATTTTTATGTCCTGCTTCTATATAATAAGTTTATTTTTCCAAATTTAATATAAAAGTTTCATATATTTCATTTAAAAAAATTCACCATTAGTAGGCGGTAAAATTGCATTTCTGAAAAATAATTCCTTTATTTGAAAAATTGAATTTGTTCTTTTATTATGTCTAAAAAACACATAATATGGGTGTTAAAATTATATAGATTATATAATATTGAAAATTCAGTTAATACTATTCAAAACCACTTTTTCAACGTCTAGTTTGATATGATGTGGTGCGTTCAAACTCGGTGTTGCGTGTTGTGAAAGCTATTGAATTTCTTTAATGAGATAATGTACTATAAAATCATGTGGTGTTACATTCTCCCCAACATCAATAAATTGTATCCTCGCAATTTTAAATTTTTCTTTTAAAATAAATGGTTAAAAATAGAAAAATACCTTTTTGGAAAACCCACATCGGACATTGGGTTAATAAAATTTAATCTTAATTAGAGGGAAAGAGAAATGAAAAAGTCAACACCAAATTATGATCTCAATTAGGAGAACGTTGGTAAAAATTAGAGACACATAATTGTAGGGAAAATGTAAATATTTATAGGGAGTTATTGAGGTCATCAATCATGAAAAGTTGTAAAATTGAGGGCCTCAAATCCATCAATCTAAGTTGATGTAAAATATCCTCGGTTCAACAAAACATATGGTATTATGGTAACACATTTTTTCTTTTATGATCCCTCCCCTAAAGTTTATGAATTAATTAATTCATAGAATAAGAGGAAAATATATATATATATATACTTGATAAGTACAGTTTCATCCTTCAACTAATTCCTACCACAAACTGATCTTTCACTCCAAAAGATAATAGAATTCAATCATATTCTATTTATCTTAATCGAATAGGGTTCCAAAAAAATAATTTATAATTTATCTGTGAGACAATTTAAAAAACTACATTTTACAAACTAGGACATCACGTAGGCCAGTGGTAGGTGATGCACCATTTTCACACTTCGGTTGTGGGTTCAAGTCTCATGGCCTTTCCAGACGTGACGGGTTGTCACCCAACCTCCGGGTTGTACTTTTTTTTTCCAATCCAAAAATAATCTCAAGAAATGATTTAACCTTAAAAATAGTATCCAATATCAAACTTAATCAATTCCAACCTTTATACATATCCAAAATTCTTCTTTCCAAACTCACAGTCCAAAATTTATAAGAAAGGTAAATACAATGAAGATCCTTTTTACCATGTAATAACATTTAAATACCTTCATCATGTATTCTCTTAAAACACTGTAAAACCCCAAATTACCACAAAACCTTATTGATTACATTCATGCTCCCTTATTCATTATAGAATAATGGATATACTCCTTCTATCCAAAAATGTTAGAAACTCTAAAAATGATGGAATATACAAATTATTAATTAGTTTCAAGGTAATCAATAATATCCAATATAAATTATCCAAATCAATCATATATTATTCCAAAATCACTACCTCGACGTCTGAACTATATTATGGTTTATCTTTCTATCAACCTTATATTTCCTAAAACAATTAACCTTATATTGATTAACTTTTCATGGTTCCACACAATCTCAAGTCCTTAATGAAATAGTATTGAAGTACAATATTTATATACTCTATAATTCTTATAACATGTACATCATTAATACAATACACAAATGACACAACAATTTAATAACAATATAAAAACTCTAATCATTCCTCTTTATCATCAGTAGTATCATAACATGATTATTATCCAATAACATCATTTGGGGTATACTCTGATGATCTGGACATTGATTCGTGTAGTGTCCCACCTCCTTTCAGATGAAACATTTTACATTTGAAAACTTTTTCTTACCCTTGAAAACACGTACTTGGTGTAATTTTTCTCCAAACTTATAAAAAACTATCATTCCCTTCAAGAATTTACCTAGGTGATTCTTTCCATAGTTATCACATATAGTAAAATTCTACTTTCCCCTCTTCCCTTTATCCATCTTTCTATATTCCATCCTTTTTTCTTCTCTTGTTTCCCTTCGAAGCCATATGACTCAAATAATTCGTTAATTATCTTATTAACACATGATACTATTTCTTCATATGATGATAATACATAGGATACTATTTACCTTTTAAATTTCGGCTTAATACCACGAAAGATATGATCCTTCTTAATCATCTGATCATGTTTATTCCAGGAATTCTCATTCCTTATACTAGGCACCATTTATAAATGATGGAATATATTATGTTACTTTATGAATCAAAATTCGTAATTCAAATATTGTAAAATACCTAACATAAATTGCAAATATTATGCATATAACCTATAATCATAAAATGTTTTCTTTGAGTAAGAATTTACTCTTAAATCCTTCATAATGTATTGTAATGAAAATGTGAAATATCTTAAAAATATCCCCCAGGAGAGTCATAACAAAGAGTGAAGCAAGGCCTGTTGTCATGAACCAGGATACCCCGGGTCTAGCCTGAAACTTCTTATCAGATTTTCCACTCCTAGGTACTTCTTTTCTAGAGTCTCCTCTACATACTTGTATCCAGACATGGATTTATTGCTTGGAAAATACACAATATCTCTACATTACCAAAATTCAAAAAAGTTATTATATACTAATCATCAAAGTCTATCTTAAGGTATTGTTAACTAATTATAGTTTTTTAAATCTAGTTTCCAAGGGATATACTAAAATTCCTCTGATAGCAACTGTAACACCCTGACCCCAGATACCTAGAGTCGGTGCATTATTACATAACATTGTCATGATACAAGGAATCATGTCCTGAAAGACCGATCAGTTTAGTAGACTTTGAAGTAATAGATACATTCATATGTTTTACATTATATTACAAAATGAAAAAAACAACAATATTATCTAAATTGACCACATTCCTATCCTTTATACTATCCCTGTAGGTAAGTCATAATATAATTTTCACATACTTTGACAAATAAAACATAGAAAGGTGTGAGCTCAGATTATTAGTAATGATAACAATATAGTAGAAAATTTCATAAATAGACATAAACATTTAAGGAAATTTATATGACTAAAACATAAGCCTTTTAAACTTAAACATCTGCATAATATGGAAAATATAAATCCAATAATTATATTTACTTATTCACATGTATATTCTACTTCTAGGATAGTCACATGTAATATCAAAATCCAATTCATAATGATGAAATGCATAATATTAGACTTCATAACCACATAGTCAAGGCCTTGTGCCAAGACTACAAATAGGATTTGGTCAAGGCCTTATGCCAAGACACTACTTTGTCTCATGATATCTACGGATGCATCGAGGAGCTATAGTGGGCTCCACCCATCACTTACTAAGTCAAATTCTTTCATCATATGAAAAGGTTTAAACATAACATAATCATTTGTATTAAAACTAACATATGAAATTTCAATACTTAATCTATAAACCATGAATGGTATAAAAATAACACATCCATATTCAAACATATCACAAAACCTTCAATACAATTTGGATGATTTTTATCATAAAAAATCAACCTCGATCAAGAATAATATCCCATAAAGGATGCTGACGTTGTTGGAAATGATCGGTAAAAATATTTGAGAGAAATATCACTTTTTAGTGAAACCATTTAAAAGTCACATAATTTATAAAGGAATTAATTTAAAAGATAGTTTTGAATCAAATTTTCCCATAACACTTTGAAAGTTTTTAAAGGAATTAAAATTTTAAAACATTCATGTCCATATAAATAAATCCTTCAAACCATTTTGAAAACATGGACATTAATGAGAATAGTTTAGAAGAATAAATCATTAAAACATTAAAAATGATTTTTTAGTGAAAGAATCGATTAAAAATAATCCCTTTTAAATCTCTTTTATTAAACATGTACATGGATAATAAATATATCTCAGTAGATACTTGCATAAAACAACCTCGAATAATAATGAGATTGTGAAATTAACCCTTATATTGTACTTTTCCTTGGTTTAGGGTACGTTAACCTTATGTATAATAGTTAAATCATTGTTATTAAATTATAAAAGAATCATATACATAAATATAATATCATATATGATCTTCCAATATTGCATTGTTAATAATATTTTAGTAGTATCATCGTTTCAGGTGTTAATAGATCGATTTTCTTTTATATGATTGGTTCCGTAATCCATGTTTGTTATGGATAGGATGTATTTGATTCCTATCCAGAATTATATTAAGTTCTTAAACATTATTGTTAATCATAAAATGAAAATTACTCTTGAATTATTACGATGGAGAATGAATCTCATCACGTTCAGGAAGACGGTAATTCATACGTATGCACGAGCGACAATATTATTATATTGATGGTGAAATCGTATGTAATTCGATGGTATATCATAGATAAATAATAATTTACATGTTATATTTATTATTTAAATTAGTTATACACATTATTATACCCATCCAAATAATGAAGTGTTTGAATAACAAACTACACCACGTCGTGGAGATGGTAAGCCGTACGTACGCACGTAGGCTGACTTTGTCATTTACAGGATGGATAGAATAAGAAATATGGTTTTAACATATTTATAATAACTTCACTTTATTTTGAAGTTAATAGAGTTATTATTTTGGAATGGAAACAACAAATAAAGAGGAAGTGGAAAAATAAAAGAACTTGAAAGTGGGTGGTGAAATTATTACCTTTTCTTCGACTGTTTCCTTTTGAGTTGATCAAAAGTGCTCCATAGGTTAGATTTAAGATCAATGTAAGGCCTCTAGGTTGAAGGTGGGATAGTTTAGAGGATATTTGGGCAGGTTTTGGTTGAGGCAAATGGATTTGGAGGCGTGAAATTAAGACAAGGGGAAGTGCCCTTTTATAATAACGGTGAGGGTCACTTTATGAAAATATTAAAATATTAAATTATTATTAAATCCTATTTGGTTTATAGTGGCTCAAAATAAATTTTTTCGAGTATTAGGTGGTTATGTGTCAAAATCTGCTCAACCAATAGGTTTTAGTCAAGTATATGTTATCATTTTAACCTTATCTTTTAGATTTAACACTTAGTTAAATAGTTTCACTTTTACCGTGTCTTCCTGTATTCTTACAGTACATGGTTAATAAACCTACTATAAACATCCAAGAGAACCTAAAGTGGTTCATTAATGACATATATAATATTATTTAAGCCCTTTGGAATAAACTTATATTTTTAGTAATATTATATCAACCAATAATATAGTACTTGTTTTAAAAACTAATTTATGTCAATTTTGATACTATTTGGTATTTTGTTTATGTGAAAGTCATAACAACCTTATCACTTCGAAAAAATTTATATAATAATCTCTGAAAAGTCATATTAACCTATAAAATTAGTTTAATTTATCAAAAGTCTCAATTTACATTTATTTGGATATTTATAATATCATTTATTTTAATATTTCATTAATAAGGTAATTACAGCATCATCATTATGTCGTAAATAAATTATATTATTTAATGTCTAAAAATTATAAATAAAATACAAATAGGTAGGAAATAGTTTTATATATCTAACGAATATTTATAGTCAGATTTATCTTATGTATAGCCTTATATGAAAAATGGTTTAGTTATTAAACATTGAATTTAACACTTTTAACTCTTCTTTAAATAAAATAATAATAAATGTCATAATCTAATCCAAGTGGACCAAAAAGGATCATATTTTATTTATAAAGTTGTTTTTGGACTAATTAAACTTATGCAATAGAATTAGGACATCTGTTGGGGTAATTATAATATCATTTTTACCCTTAATTACCCAATTTACTTTTAATCGCGCTAAATAAAAGTCAAAAGTTACTATTCACCAGATATTTTTTTCATCTTATTGAACAATATTTACTTACTGATGTCCAATGTGTCTCTTTGATTTTTTAAATTCAACTCACAGATGTGGTAAAATTATGTTTTATGCAAATTTTCAAATGCTCCTAGAAGTTGGGTAAAAAACGTTAAAAAACATCAATAAAATTTTATACATCTAATTTTATTATAAAATGACTCCAATGAATTACATTGAACTTATATAGGTATTCTATATATTTTCATACTTAAGATAAATTTAAATAAAATAAATATTTATTTAAATAAAAAGAAAAATACCAAAAATTTACCCTAAGCTAATTTTGATATTCTGAATTCAAGAATGATGTCCATTTTACCAAATTCAAAACATAGAAGTTTCATTTCTTAATTTAAAATTAATTCTCATTGTCAAAACCAAAAGGTGGGGTTTTAAAAAGTAAAAACTATCAAAATATAGGCATATGTTTATGTCAAATTTAATTGTGAAACTGCTTATAATGACCTACATTTTATTAAATGATGAAAATATAATCTAATTATACTTCAAAACCATTAAAATTCATAATTTTACACAAAAAAAATATTTCAATTAAAAAAGTTGTTTTCAATTAAAACATTGTATTTTTCACTATTCATAAAAATATGAAAGTTATCATAAAAGTACCAAACATTTTTACAAACTAAAATTTTACCTCCCACTTTTAAATAAAAGTTTATATTGTCAAATTTAATATAAAAGTTTCAGGTATTTCTTTTAAAAAAATTCACCATTAGTAGGTGTTAAAATTGTATTTTTTAAAAATAATTTCTTTATCTGAAAAATTGAATTAGTTATTATATTATGTTTAAGAAACACATAATATGGGTGTTAATATTATATAGAGTATATAAGATTAAAAATGTAGTTAATACTGTTCATAAAAGCTTTTTGAACAGATATTTTGGTAAGTTGTGGTGTGTTCGAACTCAGTGTTACGTGTAGCGCAAGCTATTTAATTACATTAATGAGATAACAGACTATAAAATCTTGGGGTGTTACACCACGGGTGTGGGTCTACCTACCACCACGGCTCTGAGCCACGATGCATCCTCCGTAGCGCGCCGCCCACCAACAACGTGAGCGTTGATGGCCGATCGCCCCTGCCTACTGTGGCTTCTTCGGGCGTCGCGGTCCTCTCACTACCGCAATTCAATGGCACTGCCACACTGTCGGTGCTTCCTCAGTCCACCGGTTAAGCTCTGGTTGTCTGATATTCTTCCTGTCTATGCCTACAGGCCTATCGGGACGCCGCCTACATTGTGCGGCCCTTGGTTTCGCATTGCCATCAATTTGAACATTCAACCATGAAGAACATATCAAAACAGAGAGTAGAGAGGGTACAATCATTTGTTGGCCTGTGCCCTCTGCATTAGTGTTTTAAGAAGGTAATGTAATTAAATCTTTACCCAAATTAATTTCCTCAAAATTCAAATGAATCGAGAATCAACTTATAATTTATTTGATCTGTGATCATCATATAATTCATGAATGGGGTTGGTTGAAAAAATAATTCACTTTGAATAAGAAAAACCCCAACCTTTAACACATTGGATACCACTGATGACGAAGGAGGAGAACCCGTTGTTTGAAGATGTTCGTTGGTTTTCACTATTGTCTGTCAATGTGTTGTTCGAATCCTCAATGGAATCATCAAATATCTGTTCATCGTTTGAGGAAGACACCGCTAGCATTTCATCATATCTTCCTCTCCTAGCTCTCCCAAAACCCTTGCCAAATGTTTTATTAAATATGAAAAAATGACCCACCTACGTTGAATTCATTAATGTTGTTCATTAATGAACCTCAATTAAAGTTCCATTAACCCTATGAGCATTGCGGTTATGCAACCAAAGGATCGTGTCAATAAATGTTATTCATTTAAAACATGACGTTATCCTATGGTCTCACAATCTGCCACTCAATGGTTGCATAATGAATAAAATAACTCACATAGTTATTTTATTTTATTTTTTT
Source organism: Viscum album (assembly GCA_963277665.1). NCBI lineage: Eukaryota > Viridiplantae > Streptophyta > Magnoliopsida > Santalales > Viscaceae > Viscum > Viscum album. The sequence goes on along the minus strand of OY728165.1, from coordinate 2,083,325,614 downwards.
TTTAATTCCAAAAATTAACTTTTTTTCCAACCCTTGCTGATAAAAGTTAAGCTATGCCTAAGTGAATACGAGTTCTGTGAATTCAATAGAACGCTCGGATTTTCAATCTGACCACTAGTTCAAAATATAGAAATCTCCTATTGCACATATAATAAACGTACCATAAAAAAAGTTCAAAAAATTATTAACAGTCACCCATGATCCGTGCTTGTCAATGTTATGCTCCTTCTAAGGGGACATGCCATCAAGAGATCAACGGTACGATCATATTTCCAATCCGAGTTACTATTTAGGAGTTATAAGTATTTCAAAATAAAATAATTATTACTTAATTATTTTATTTACGGAAAAAAACTAACTTTCACTATTGGCCCACGTCATCCAATGTTAGGATCTGCCTAAAGAAAACATACCCTCAAGAGATTAGGGGTGGTCTCAGATTTATAATCTGAGTCACCTTTTGTGACTTATAAGTATTTGAAAAATAAAATAATTTTATTCAATTATTTTATTTACGGTTAGGCCATTTTAAGGTTTTCTTACTGGAGGCCTACGTCGACTAAACATAAGTCGCACCTAGGGTAAACCCACCATCTTGAATGCAACAGTGTCCTCAGATTTCTAATTCGGGAACCTGTTTAATAGTTATTCCACTTTTTTAAGAAAATTACTCATGCATTCAATTTAAAGATTATCATTTTTTGACAGATCATTCTGAGCACTCTGGGCCTCGGAATTATTTTCCCTCAATGTTTGTAGTCTCATAATAATTACATATAATATAAAAAATTAAAAGGAATTTCTTGGTCTTTACATTCTCCCAACCTTACTTATTTACGTCACAAAAATCCTAAAAAATGGAAAATAAAACAAGTGGGGGTACTGAGCATCAATCCGAGCATCCTGCTCCCATGTTATCTCCAAGAGGTTCTTGTGCTACCACTGAACTCACACCAGAGGAATCGACCATCCACGGAGGACCCGCACCTATCGATCCTCAATCTCTACTTGGAGCTCCAAAAAATTTATCCCATTGACAATGTCCATCTCTCCCCAGTTGATGATGCATGATGGGTCATGCTTGTATCTCCTTAGCTACGACACACAGAAAAAATTATGCACCCGGTGCATCTATGGAGAAAAGATAGGCAGTATGCCACCTCACCAACTCTACTGAGAATCTGAAAAGGTCTGATGATCCTCGGATATAGTTTTCTGCCCAAGCTAGATCTCTGTAATCTTCATCTAGGTGACACCCAAAGGAAAACATGATCACCCTCCTCAAACTCCAAGGGTCTCTATATCTTATTGTCTTAAGAGTTCTTCTTGCACTGTGGGGGCTTCATCTACTCCTGGATGATCTGTACATCATCTGTGGTAGCCCATACCAACTCTGGACCCATGAGTGCTGACTCCCCTAGGTCCATCCAGAATAGGGTTGATCTGAAAAGTCTCCCATAAAAGGCCCCAAACGGTGACATTCCAACGGTGGAGTGATAGCTAATACTATACGCAAACTCCAATAGTGGTAGGTGGTCCTCCCAACTATAACCAAAATAAAAGACACAAGAACAAAGCATGTCATCCATGGTCTGTATAGACTGCTTTGTCTGATCATCTGTTTGGGGTTAAAACCTATGCTCAAGAATGTTGAAACCTAATGCTCACCTCTCACTTGTTGAAAAGTGGGTCATTATGAAATGAACTTTTCCACCTATTTTTTCATCCCGAGAAACCAGTACTAACAATTGGAGGTCCTGGTACATCATCGCCACACTAGGATGTACCTCCAATGGGGATGTATGGAATTCCCTCAACACCACCTCCTGTAATGTCACCGGTACAAAGGTGTGTCCTCTGAAAAGGATGATGTGCTTCCTACCTATCAAAAATTCATCAGAAGACTGTCATGAGGATATCTGATCAAGTTTGGCCTTTCAGTCAACATCCACAAGATTTGCCTCCCTAACTCACTGAAGGATTGGGTGAGTGAAATTCATAAACTAGAGGTAAGTTGCTTCATCATCATCCACAAAGGATATCGGTATCGCAGTTAGATTCTCTCTCACCTCACTTAGCAAGAGTAGACCCAACCTCCTACTGAGTGAGTCTACTACTACATTTAACTTCTTAGAAGTGTAGAATATCTCTTAGTCATAGTCCTGGAGGGACTTCATCCATCTTCATTGTCTTAGGTTTAGGTTCTTCTGTGAGAACATATACCTGAGACTCTTGTGATCAGAGTAGACAACAAAATTTTCTCCCAACTATATTGGAGCACTATGGGAGCCATATGATATGTATTTTTAGATATTGGTGTCATCCTTGGGTACAATCCATTGTGGAAGTCCCTCTCCCTTTGGGGAGGTAATCTTGGAAACATATTTTGTAATGATGTTCCAACACTCTTCCACTGCTGTTGGGAACTAAAAACTAAAAACACCTGCATCCACGAGGGTAAGGATGGACAACTCAAGAGTGATTGACTGAACCCTCCTATGCATGAGTTTATCTTGTGCTACTTGGGTTTCCTTTTTTCCAACCAAGGAATAACTCATTCCAATGTTACAGATATACCACATCCTTTTCCCTAAAACTATCAATCTGAGAATGATCTGTGAATGACAAGTCCATACCAAAAATAAAGTCATAAGGCCTCGATGCTACCCCCATGAGGTTACAACATAAAATATTGCCTCAAGTTTCAGATCACACCATCAACAAAAGTGTGATTATCAATTTTCCTCCCATATGTATCTCCAGAAGTAAGGGTAAAGTCAATGGTTTAACTGGAAACTCTAGGTCTTGAACAAGATTCATGATAAAAATGAATGTTTAGTACCTAAGTCTATTAATACAGTAGCTAGTAGTAGACATATATCATCCCTCGAATCATTCCAATAGCCCATGGGTCATACTCCTTGACCAAATTTAGCTACTCCCTTCCCCTTTCCTCCAGCTCACTGAGCCTAGCAGAGACCATATTGGGGTCGTGGTTGTAACATGTTGAAATGTATACCACCTTCTGCTACTATCTTAGCTCCTCTTCCACATATACAACCATTCTGGTTCGTCTGTCCCTATTACTTCCTCTACCCGAAACATTTTACAAATCAAAGTCTTTGAGACTGACATTGGATTTTTACCTTCCCACTGCTGACATTAACTGGTTGTATCTGCTCATCCATGGAATTTTCAACCACAAAGGTTCTCTCTAGAACCCTAAAATAAGTAGGAATGCACAAAGGAATAGTGTTAGCATATATGTCACTAAACTCATCTCTCTGGGGGGGGGTCTGAGCCCTAAATCACTGTTCATATCGTATTCATCGAGTACCTGTAATGGTCAGTACGCCTTGATGATTACTCATCTACCGACATGTCATCCTGCCGAAGTTGTAGAAGCTCTTGGGAACACATACCCCATAGCTTTTTAAGGAACGATATCCCTTATATGAGAAAGGTTCTCAAGCTCTGTCCACAAAAAAGTCACCTCATCATAATATAGGTGTTATCTAAACCTTCTCATCTCCCTGATGAGCCACGTAGAATACCCAATGCCAAGACCACCATCTGATCTAATGGTTTCATATCTTGATAGAATCTCTATAACCACCTTAGTCCAGTCCTTAGCCACCTATGAGTATAGCTCGCATCGTACCCTAAGGGGTATATTTCACTAAAAATCATTTAAGGCAATGTCCCTACATGTGTCCTCTACCTGTAGCGCTAGTAGTAAATGCTGACCAATGGGTAGTGGTATCACTAGGACAGTGCCTGAAGGTACCATCATGGACAATAGTCCTTGTACTGAAGCCTCATCACTCTGTGGACCATCCCCATGGTAACGCATTGAAATCCTAGCTAGATGTCAGTGTGGAGACATCTTAAAATAGAATCAAGATAAACCACAGTCAATAAGTTATACCTGGTGAGATGACTAAAAAGTGATCAAGAAACAAACATTTTCAAAACACATGAAACTAGTGTTTTCATCTACCAAGTTGGAAACAGAATTCAGGATCCTAGTGTATGGATATGTCGGCCTCAACACTAATACTGGACTCCCCGAACTATAATCCAAACTCAAGAAACTTATCACTATTGCTCCATTGAAAGCACATGCTCTTAGTTCTTTTTAGAACTGACCACCTCTAATACCACTTTTTCATAACTCGTGCCCTAGTGCCCATGAGGTGACTCCCCCGAGATCTTATTCCATAATTCAGGGGTTGGAAACAAGCACCAAAAAGTCATGTCCCTAAAAAATGGGAAGGCATTTCCTTTAAATAAGAAAACACTCAGACCAGGCACAGAACAAGAGAAAACCACATAGAATAACTTCTGAAATTTAATGTTAGAACTGAATTAGAATGGTCCAGCATACTAAACCAACTAAAAGAAAGTACAGTTAAATGGAAAAATATCTCCTGAGGTTGTCCTCCAAGTATCCTAAATGAATCGTAGGTATAGTTTGTCACTACAACTCTTAATGTCAACTGGTCACCTCCATACACCGTTTTTTCCTAGCTCCCAAGTCTCGGTCAATGATTTCCATCATCTACGCATGACACAACAAGGTGCGAGTGAAGCCAATATAGAGGTGAGTATGAAAATACCTAGTAGGGACCCCGAGACCTCTGAAGGTCTCTCTGAATTTCATGAATAAAAAACCACAAAGCATGACTTCAATCATGAAGAAAAAAGTAATAGGCTGCTCACACTAGGCATATTACTTAAAGAACAAGAATAAATATTATTAGTCATAAATCTAGATCATCTTATTCTATTTACATGATTTTTCTGATAGAACACACAAGGTCACTAGGTGCTGACCCATAGAGTATCACTAGGTGCTGAACCATAGAAGATCACTAGGTGATGACCCATAGAGGATCGCTACGTGTTGACCCACATAGGTTTGCTAGGTGCTGACCCATAGAAGATTGCTAACTGCTAACCCACAGAGGATCACTACGTGCTGACCCAGAAAGTATCGCTAACTGCTGACCCATTGAGGATCGCTAGGTGCTTTATCATGTCATAGCCAGCCACTGGATTCTCGCACTTATCATGATTGATTCCAGGAGATTCTGCTCCTCAATCCAACCATCATACCTCAACTGCCAAAAAGTCCCACAAATAAGTAACCCAAATAACTACGATGTCATAATTATTCCAATGAAACAGATGATTCATCAATTGGATGCTCGGTCTTTATGTTATAATCATTTTAGTACCGAGGGACGGGTTGGATTTTGGTTCAATCAAACCAAGCCATACTCTACCTTTCTCCAAAACCCATGTGAGGTACCTCAAAATAACCAGTTCATCTTAAGGATTACAATGCCATAGACGTTCCTCAAATGGACGTCTGGTTTAGGTGTTATGGACCATTAAAAAAAACTAGGGTAAAAAAGGGTCCAGGTCTGGCCCGGCCTGGTCAGACTGACCCGACCCGGCCCACTGGGCCTGACCCAAACTGGCTAGGCTCGGCCCTATCTGGCTAGGACCGGTCTTGGTAGCTGGGCCACAAAGATGGCATGGACAACCCTGCTGGGCGCAGCCTGCAAATTTGCCACGAGGAGCTTCCCTGAACAGATAATGGTCATTTTGTGTCCTTCATCAGCGGCGCCAGTCTAGAACTGCTTAACATGACCGGTCCACATGGATCAATCAATTTTGGGACCCATGGGTGCGGGTCTTCATGCTGCCACATCTCGGAGCCATGGTGCCTCCACTACGGCGCGCCGACCACCGTCAATGAGGTGGTCGATTGACTGACGCCCCTATCCGTCGCGGAGCCTTTGGTCACCACTATCCTCTCATGGCTGGCAGGAGCCGGACACTTCCACCAGTCTCCTAAGTTGATCATCGGTGACACCACTTCGGTGGTGCTTCCGCAGGACACTGGTGAAGCTCTCATTGTCCAATTTTCTTGCCGCCTACACATGCGGGGCTCCCAGGATGCCAACTATACTGCACGGCCCTTGGTTTTGTGTTACCGTTAAGTTGAACATTCTCCCACGAAAAATGAATCAAAACCGAGAGTGGTGGAAGGACCGGGCCTTGTTCATTGGAATGTTCCCTCCACATTAGTGTTTTGACAAGGCAAAGTAATTAAATTGATACGCAAAATAATTTTCCGCGAATTCAAACGAGTCTCGGATAAACCATTAAGTTGTTTGATCCACATTCATAATATAATTAAAAAAATAGGGTTGTTTGAAACATTAATTGACTTTGAATAAACAAAACCCTACCTTGAACATGTTTGATTCCGCTGATGATGGAGGATAATCTGTTGTTCGAAGATGTTCATGCGTGTTCATTGTTTCCCATCGATGTCTGGTTCGAATCCTCAATGGTGTCATTGAATCTCCATTTTTCAATGGAGGAAGTCTTCGACGGCGTTTTGTCAGAGCATTCTCGCGTAGCTCTCCCAAAACTCGTGCCACAATTTTGATTAAATAGGGGAAAAGGAACCACCAACATTGCGTTCATTAATGTGGTTCATTAATGAACCACAATTAATGTTCCATTAATACTACGAGCATTGTGGTCATGCAACCAAAGGATCATGTCAATAAATTTTATTCATTTTATGCCCAACATTACACTATAGTCCCTCCATCCACTCCTCAATGGTTGTATAGAGAATAAAATAACTCACTTAGTTATTTTATTATTATTTTTGAAAAGTCCAAAAATTAATTTTTTGTTCGACCCTTGCTGGTCAATGTTATTCTTCACCTAAGCGAATACCAGTTTAGTGAATTCAAAGGTGATCTCAGATTTTAGATCCGGCCACTGGTTCAAAAGATAGAAATTCCTACCCACACGTTTATTAAACATACCTTAAAAAAGTTCAAAAAATTATTAACAGTCACCCTTGACCCGTTCTGATCAAGGTTAGGCTCTGCCAAAGGGGAACACGCCCCCACAAGCTCAATAGTACTCACAGATTTCAAATCCGAGTTATAGTTTAGGTGTTATATGGATTTGAAAATAAAATAATTGATAATTATTTTTTTACAGCCAAAAACTAGCTTCCATTATTAGCCTATGCTGACCAATGTTAGGATCTTCCTATGGAAATAATACCCTCATGAGTTTAGCAGTGATATTGGATTTTTAATAGGAGACATTGTTCATGAGTTATATCCATTAGAAAAATAAAAAAATAAAAAAATTATTTAATTATTTTATTTATGGTTATTCCATTTTCGAGTTTTCTCGCTACAGACCTATGCCGAATAAACTTAAGTCACCCCATGGGTAAACCTGCCATCTTGAATGAAACTGTGCCCTCAGATTTCTGATATGGGCACCTATTTAAGAGTTATTCCACTTTTATAGGAAAAATACTCATGCACGCTATTTAAAGCTTATCATATTTCTACAGATCATTCTAGCCACTCCGGGCCTCAGAATCACATGCCTTCAATTTTCACAGTCTCGTAATAATTCCATATAATTAAAACAAATATAGAATTTCTGGGCCTTTACATCTCATGTTGGTGGGAATTAATGAAAACTTCTCAAGAAGAGTCTATTATGATTTAAATATCTATATCCATGCATTAAAGTTTACTTGATATTATGAAAAGTATGGGTATCATAAGTGGTTCATATAATATCATATTAGTAAATAGTCATGAACATCATGAATGAAAGATGAACTAGAAAACTACAACGAGAATTCAGCAGATCCATTCATTAGTGGAATACTAAAAAATAAATCTCCACATAATAGAGTATCTCCCATGACCATATAAGCCAAGGAAAATTTTTAAAATTAAAAACCCATCATAGAATGTGCTCATAATAATCATTGAACTATGTAGGCCTCTACTCCAAGGAGGTAACAGATTGTTGTAATTGGATGAAGGACTCTGTTTTTTCTTTTGCATCACACCGCAACTCCTCCATACTCGCAATAGATTCAAGCCTCACCTTTTCTTCCACATCAAGAAGACCATGTTTCTCCAACACAGCCTTATCTAATATCTCAAGTTCATGTTGTAAATTAGATCTAATTTTAAAAGATTCATATAAAATTGAATATTGTCGATCATGAACCAAAGATGATCAGTTTCAATATTCCTAGCACAAACCATGTATCAGTGAGTTGTCAACACCACCGCACAATGAGAAGATTTATCTATGACCTTGTCCCATTTATGATTCATCGAAGAGGAAGCCTTAATAGTTATCACCCTCAATTCAAGAACCCTCTTCTTCTCTCACACAGAGACCACCTTCTTTTACCCGGCTATGGAGGGAGGTTTAATAAAATCTCTCATAACCAAGGTAAGGAAACATACATCAAATGTGGACCAACAGATATTTAAACACTTGAAATGGGATCTTCAAAAATAAGACCCAAATATCCCTCCATGTTTATCACTACATAAAATAAAAGAATGATGTTGAACTTGGTCCCTAATCTAATCTCATCCTATGAATGGGAACATATTCTAGGACTATGTCACCAATAGAAAGAATCATGATCATTGATTTGCATGAATTGCAAAGGGAACCAACCTCATTTTTGGTCGATATAGTTAGAGGAACCAGCAAGGGGGATGGTATATGGCCTCTGAAATTTGGGGTGAAGACACTGTAACAACGGGTGCAAGAGTTTATCATCCAAAAAATAAATCATACGGTGTCACCAAGTAATTGATGGATATTACCTATGTTATAAATATACCTTTATCGGTCGCATCTCTATCAATATCCACCAACCAAATCCATCTGGGTTTTAAGAGGTAACGCCCTCTTATAACGAGCATCTTTATCGAACCTCCGATCCTTTTCCTAAATATGTACTTCACTTGCCACCCAATACGGCTACAAGAAAAAAATAGAATGTCTGGTAGTGAGACACGAAGTATAAAATGTCTGTAATTTTTAATGAAGTATTAACCTTCTCCAAAAATCACCTCTATCAAGATCAATTCAGAAATATAATTAATATCTATGTTGTTATTCTCTAAAATTGTGCCACACTCTATGGATCAGGTTGTATAATCACTGAGATGTCTATAGTGGGAAACAAGTGTGATTGACCAAGAACATCATCCACCTCCGCTTATTGAAGGAATGAGTCTGATTGAGAAGTGTATTCTAAAGTAACAAAATGCTCATCAACATCCTCAGGATTAGATACATGCTCCTTTAAGCAGGCTAGGTATAGAACTATACATTTTTTCAAGTTGGTATCTTGTAGTAAAATAATCCAGAATAATAAAAGGATGAAATTCCACACTTATTTGGGGGTCATAGAGAAGAGGAATCTGAATGTTCGGAGTTATTTATTTTTTCCTTAAATTATATGTCAAAACCTTTAGAGGGTGCTGATATAGAATTCATTTCATCACAAGTAGTAATTACCACCCTCATCTGGGCCAGTCGACCAAGGGATCCATCATCATCAGTCTTCTGGTCACTTCCAAAATCATCTCCTATAGGCATACCATGGGAATACTATATGGGGGATGGATGGATTTTCCAGTCCTATGAAATCTCCCACTATGTTAACAAAAAAACAAAATGGGTTTCAGTATAGTTACAATGGAACCACAATACCATAATAATAGCAATACATTTAGCCTGACTACTTCCTCATTAATGGGATAACCTAGTTCCTCTATGAAAATTTATAGTGGACCCTGAACAATAATTTGATGGACCTATAGGGATTAAAATATATGACCCATGATGCTTCCCAAAGCTACATAAATGTATCAGAAGAATGATATGAACTCCTCAGGATTTTCTTTGAAATTGATACCTAGATTGGTGGTGACATGTAGAAAACAATCCAAAGGTAACTCTAATTAGAGTAATAGACCCCACATCTTAGCCTCTATTTTATGCATCCTCCAAGATGTTCACTATTGAGATGTGACAGTAAATGATAACTCTGGCATAGCTTCAGCCTCTATAACTATAATTTTTGTACCTACATCAGTTAGCACTCCTACCGATAAGGTAAAATGAATTATTTCCTTGATGTTTTCTTCTAAGGCTATTGGTCCTCTCAAATCCAATTTCTTTCCAATCCTCAGATTTTTCCTAGAAAGTGATGGTGACTAATAATCACTTCTTATCAATTTGGATAATTGTCTGTTGGGATATGAGTGAATCCAAAACTCAATATAATACTGGGATTAACCAATTTTTTCATCATGGGGAGGATGGTTTATCTCAGTATGAGTCTCCTCCCAGGTAAAAATTATCCAAAATTTGAAAGATTCCATCAGATGCTCCTCAGATAGAACATAAATATACTGAGGACATATTGACTGGACATATAGTAACTGATAGCTAAACTGGTAGGGTGTATAACATTTGTAGTGGAGTTCTCCATAAATACAAGTGGAAAGGATGCCATCATGAAGTGACATCATATAATTTATTCCTCAAGGTCATCCCCACAGTTATCAACCATATTTCCCATTGGCACTGGCCCATAGGGTCTGATGGATAAATTGTTATAATAGATCATATATGCCCATGCATTCTGGACCTTAAATGTGATAGGTCTTAGCCCACTGATACATTATAGATGTGGTTTGAAGTGAATGTTGTGGATGCTCTGGATTTTTAGATATTTTTATCCTCTCAGATGATCCCCATTCAACCACATAATACTTGAAAGGGGCCTATGATCTTGTAACGTAATTTTCCCTTCTAAACATGGTGTATAAGGTGGTAAAGTTTTTCCAACACATTGATGGCTATCCTGATACACTCCACCCTGCCATAGAGGTCACTATAATGAAATTGGTAACACTAACTCCACCATTTTATTTAGTTTAAAGTAATTACACTATCAGGTACATGGAAAGTAAGTATTTTAGTTGGATAGACTAGTAAAAATAGAGGCTAACCTCACATACCCATTATTTAAATTTACCTTCTTCGATTGTAGGCTAGTAAGCACCCAAGGCACTAAGGGATTCCTTTATACTCTAGGAATTGATATTATTAGATTCTAACTTAAATAGGAACTTTTTAATGAAGTATCCTTCCCACATATTGAATGGGATATCTACTGTAGAAATTAGATCCTTCTATAGGGCATATTCGGCCCTCCTGATCATTTCTTGGGAGATAGAAGTTCTTATTATGTCATCCTAAGAAGACCATGGGGGAAAATCATCATTCACCCAATGTAGGTGCACCAAAAATCTTTTCAACATCCTAGAGGTTGAAACCCACCGCACCATGCATTATGTATAAATTGTTCATATATATAATCCAATGACTAAATGGGTTCGTCATCGGACCCTTTTTGTAATAAGAACATATATACAAGTCACAACACCTCATAATTTTCTTCAACTCCTAATTGAATTTAGAAGAAATATATTACATCAAGAAGGGCCAGCCCCAATCCATTTCACAGCTACCACCTGATCGAAAATCCTATTTGGTAACCCATCTATACTTCTAATTAGTGGAAGACTTATGTATTATCATGTGGTACATATAAAAATCTGAATTAGGTTCTTGATCATTCCCATTAATGTATGTGGGGATAATGTCAGTATATTATTGTCTTCATGGTCTCCCTCTGTGAAAAAATATCCTACCTGAGAGATGTTCACCCTTAAAATTTTATGGGTTTTTCGAACCCAAGTGGAGGGTATGAATGGTGAATTTAGTGTAGGAATGAGAGATTCATTATTAAGAAATAACCCACAAAAGGATAGAAAATAGGAAATGGGATAGCCCCGAATTTTATCTCCCATCAGCATTATCATACTAAGCTAAAATGACTCGACATCATGGCAGCTAGTAGCATCCACACTTTCTACAATAGCATCATGATGGGACATCACTGCCTTGGACTTATTACTTGAAATCATGAGATAATTTTGATGAGATCTAGAATCCATCTAAAAAAATTAGTGGAAAAGGTAATATAGATAAAATAAACTATTTTCAAAAGGAATAAAATGGATGTATTATTACCATCATATGAATCAACAAAGGGATTCACGAATCAGATAAAAGTTATCTTGAATCTCCTAACTCCTAAAGACCTCGTGTATTTTATAAACACTCAAAGAATTGTGTAATCGCATGACCCCTCAAAAGACTCATGGTCATGTAACCTGTACATGGTCATTCGAGCTGCATAGTAGTCAAAAGGATCATGTGATCAAACCATCAGATCTTATGAAACTCTCAATATGATCATGCATCCCCATAACCGATGTACAAAAAATTTCCAAAGATAAGTCCATGGATTTATTTGAGTGGGAACCTAGTAAAAGGATATCGTTCAAAGTGATCTCAAAAAATGGGGTCACAACGAGGTATAACGATGAGTTCTTATAGGAAGGTCTTGTGATGGGTTCTTTAGAGAAGGTCTCTCAAAGAGGTTGCGTGAAGGGAGTAGGGTGTAGGATATATGGAGAGTCAAGTGGATGGTGAATGAATCCCTCATTGATCCCCTATTTATAGTGAATTCCATGAAATACTAAATATTTCAAGGTAGACCAAACATATCCCAAGACACTGATTGGTGATTTCAAAAATGACTTATATAGTCATTTACTTTCCTTATAATGGATCCCTTGTTCCGGTGGGCATCGCTCCTAAAGGGAGGCATTTGTTGATTCCCTCTAAATGAGCATCAGAAAAATCACCAAGAAATACATGGATATTGTTACTACATTCCCAAAAAAAAAGGAAGAAGAAGGTGGCTATTATCACGTAGATTGTGTGAACCTACAAAATACATGTGATCGTAGGACCTCTAGAAGGTTATGAGGATAGTCATTCATAGTGCATAGCCTGTGGAATATCCCATGAATCCCCATTGACAATGCCTCCTTTTTCTTGTAAATTCATCCTAGGCACTTATTGATCATGTTGCGGCAGCTGGATAAAGATCCCCCAGGTCATGAAACATATCTAATGTGGGGAGAATGACAAACCCTCCAAACATCCTTAAAAAATTAGAGAAAATATCCAAAATTTGGGATCCTCTTGTCATTGTAAATGTCACATGATGTGTCACCGATAAGTAGACTAATTTTATTCAACAATACTCATACAAACTTGAGAGATCCCCAAAGATTGTAAAATAATAAAGGAGATAAAAAGGCAGAAATTTGGTGGCCTCTTTTGATCGTAAAAATCATGGTACACACCCATTCAGACCACGAGACACCGCTAAAGCATCAGTGACAAGTCTTCATTGTCATGCAAGAGCCCACTAGCATGTCACCCATGTCACGCGAAAGGCTTCGACCATTTCTAATAAATCATTCACTCCCCCTTTGGCACCAAAAATAAGTAGAAGGGTTTATCCATGAAGTTCTAACACATCTTCACATGACCTTTTATTGGTCATTTGACACATCTCCGATGGGAGAGTGATTTTCATCGACAAAACTCAAGAAAACATTCAAAAACCAAATAATCATTATAAATTAATCAATGAAATAAAATGGAAAAGGCGGTACCCTCTTTCTATTATAAAACACATGTGATGCACTGGCATGGTCTCATAAAAAACCTTGACATTATGGTTTTATCTTTCAAAGTACCCCTAGAAATCCATCCTTGCCTCACAGAATATCCCAAACAAGGAATCAAATATCACAAAAAGGACTTTTAAGTAGGAATCCTAATCTCAGGAAAGTAATGAGATGTGTCATCCGAACAATATGGAAGACCATTAACATGTCTGCGTGATTTAGTAAGACCCCATTATTTTCAAATATTACAATAAAGGAGAAATTTATAGGATGGTCTCACGGTCACTGAAAATTAAGCGACGCCCCCTGGAATGACATATAGTAAGACCTCGTGAAGATGCGTGCTGCCAAAGCCATCCACTGACTCCAATCTAGATTTGTGAGATATGTTCCCTATAATTAAATGAATAATCTTGGTGGTGAGGCCTATAAATCTCCCACCCTATCATAAAAAAATGGATCCAAGCATGAGATGGATAGATGAATCCTTTTAGCATTGCACAGGTGCACCAAAGCATCAGAGTGGATTTATCATAGTGACTGATCTCCAGGCCGGGAGGTTTTTCTTCAGGTAAGATCTAGTGAAAAATTATAGAAATCATGCACCTTTCATACGTACATTGTGTGATCACTCATAGATCATGTGAAGGACTTCGGGCAGGTCCTGCGATGGAAATCCTACATATATTCAAAAACACATGATTCTCAAAACAGTATATCACTGAACAAATATAATTCATATGAAATAAAATTCTAGAACAAAGACTAGAAAATGGGAGACTTACATGAATAACACATATGTTGATCCTCATCTGCTTCACATGAACAACTCAGGCCATGCAACAACACTAGGACATGTTTCCCAAGTTATGTGATACTCATTTTGTATACTATTTGGATCATTTTAATTCCCATGGACATGTTAATAGAAAGTCACATTGAGCCCCTTAGGCATTCCTATCAAACCATGTGAAACCCTTCGGGATCTCCATACAGACCTTGAAATTTCCTTCAACATGCCACCTAACTCATATGGTGACAAAATTACATGTCAGATGGGTCTCGTGATAGCACCAGGTTATGTCAACATTCCCTCATGACATCATCTGGACACACCAACTAGAATATGCAATGTCCTCCATATATTTTAACTAGCTTTTGCAGTGCCCTCTAGACATGTCCTCCTGGATCATGAATTACCCTATAAACATGTGTCATTCAATCTTGTGACACCCTCCATGTGTTTCAACTAGATTTTATGATGACATCAGGGAATGTTAGCTGGACCATGAGATTCCTTATAATCATATCATCTAGGATCATGTGAAGGTTTCTAGGATCAACCATCCAAGTCTCACAATGTCCCCCAGACAAGTTATCCTTGATCATGTGACAACATTCATAATTTCCATTCTAGCATATACGGAATCCCTAGGACATGTTAAATGGATCTTGTAATTGTATTTGTAAATGTTGTGAATAAATCTATTGATATGTAAAGAAGATAATCAAGGATTTTCGGACAACAAATCACCACATGTCAGATAGGAAATAAGGCCAGTTCAAATAGGCATCCCAGGAATTGATAAAATTTTCCATACTCTATGTGTAAGCCTTAATCAAAATGGAAACCTTAGATTTCATTCCTCGATCAAAATAATAATATGATATGTCCTAAAAATAAGTACAACCTCTTCATGTAATCCTTGATTAGAGGAATAATATGATATGTCCCATATCTACGGGAAACCTCAGAGTGTAATCCCCAATCAGTGGCATAATATGATATGTCTAGCATATAAGATAAGCCTTAGTGTGTAATCCCCGATCAACTATACTACAATGATTATAATTCCTACAATAACTAGGATATGTTGTATTCCTTCTTAAGGACCAATCTCAAATGGGAATCCACTTTAGTGTATGTTTTGTCGTGTCTCCAATATTTCAACCATCGAGACCCAACAATTCCCATGGGCTAATAATTCTACCTAATCCATCTGTGGATTGATAAACTCACTAAGATATGATAAATATAATTCCTACCCTAATAATGATACATAGGATGCCTTCATAAGGCTTTAACTCAAATGAGATCCAATTTAGTATAAGTCCCATTGTGTCTCCAACTTTTCAACTATTAGGAT
Source organism: Viscum album (assembly GCA_963277665.1). Taxonomy (NCBI): domain Eukaryota; kingdom Viridiplantae; phylum Streptophyta; class Magnoliopsida; order Santalales; family Viscaceae; genus Viscum; species Viscum album. The sequence continues at coordinate 2,083,309,962 of OY728165.1, read as the reverse complement.
CCAATCATTAATATGTGTTGATCATTTACCTCATCCACTAGTGGACTGAGAAGACAAAAGAACTACAATGACTTTGATTCCTTCTGTAAATAGGATATGTTGGATGCATCTCTATGTCCCAAGCTCTATATTAAAATCCCAAGGGTAGTCCCAGCACAGAATCCCCACATCCACATCTATAAGGATGATTATCTATTATCCCTTGTTTCTCACACTGAACATAGCTCATATGGGATTTGGGAGGTTCAATAGTTATATCATTAATATTTTAAATCCCCACTAGCCAAGGAAATCTCAGTATGTAGTCCCCAAGGAGAAGCATGATGTAAACATCCACCACAAATGGGCATCTACATTGCGGTCAGTCCCAAGGGCATGATCGAACTATGATAATTAAGATACCTACTATAACCAGGATATATAGGACGTCTCCTCAAGATTAAATCTCAAATATCTAGTGCCTAAGTGCCCACACATATATCCATTTCGTATGATGTTAAACTGCACAGTTTTAATGAACCATGTGGGTTTTGATTCCTAAAATAAAAAGGATACATAGGATGCCTCATAATGGATCAATCCCATACTTGGAATATTAACCACCTCCCTACATGGAAGAAAATTCCGAAGGGCCTAGTTATGCAGTTTCAGCATATAAGTAGTTATCCACCAAATGGAAATGGATGAAGAACAGTGGATACATACAAAAGGACTCACTAATTATATCCCCTTCTTATTCACATAAATGGGGTTAACCTATTATAATTTTTTATGGTGACTAGTCTTTTATCAGGAATAAGGAGAGATTCATGAACATTTATTAAATATATAAGAGAGTCATAGAGTTGGAAACAATTACCCCAAAATGGGTGTGATAAACCCGACCTCCCATCCTATCGACCAATTTTAGTTCCTAATCTTCATTCGGTCTTGATGTACATGGATTTCAATAGTATTTGTATAAATATTTTACTTATTTTTAATTAAATATTTGAACTTTTTTTAGGGTTTTTAATTTTTTTCATAGTTTTGTTGTGTTTTTTTATTTTTAATTTTTAGTGAATTATATATTAATATTGGTTTTTTTTTTATTTTTTTAATTAATTTTTTTTTATAATTTATTAACATGTAATATCTATCACTCTTATTATTTTTAGTAGTTCAATTAATATTAGTTGTATTATTGAGCTATTAATATGTGTTTGATTTTTAATTAATTTATTAATGTAGTATTACATATTATTGTATATAATTTTAATATTATTAATTTTTATAGTAATGTTATTAATATTATTATTTTATATATTAATGTTATTTTATATTAATTTTTAATACTAGTATTATAAATTTTTTTGTATAGATTATAATTTTTTTTAATTTTTATGTATTATTTTATTATATCTAATTATTTGTGCATTTATTTATTTTATATTATTTTTTTTAAAAAAAATATTTACTTATTTAATTAGTATAATATATAAATAATTTTCATAGTAGTATAACTACCATATTAATATAATGTATTTATATAATTTTAATTTTATAATTATTATTAGTAAATTCATTTTTACTGGTATATATATTTAGTTGCAAGGGGATCGCTATCTTCATTCCATCTGGGGGAAACCCTAGCTGATCAACACCCTATCATTTAGTAGGTTAGGTTATCTCTTATGCCCCCTTCCCTTCTCCACTCACCTTCCATCCCCTACCCTTCTCCCCTCACCCCACCACCCACTCCCCCTATCCCCCTACTCTCACCACATATCCCCCCTTTCCCATCTCCCCCATATCCCCCCTCTCCCTCTCACCCCCACCCCTCACCCCACTCCCCCCATCCCGCCTAAATTGGAATCCCTTCTTCACCCCAAGGCATTGCACACCCAAGGCACGCCAGCCGCTACATCACCTATGTGCGCCCTCTCTCCCACATCTTTCCGCTGTAGTGCTCCAGTATTGCTTCTACCTCCTCCTTGACCCAAGAAGAGGCCACATTTCGTATTCTGAGTGGGTTAAAATTCAATTAGGAACATGCCTAAAAGTTATATTTTTATTAAGAGATTGACGGACAGTAAGTGCATTGTAGTCCAAGACTGAACACCAATATGATCAGTTTTTTGAGGATGAGATGGTATTGGTTTGATGTTGCGTAGATTGGAAGAGGGACAATTACTATGATATGATCATCTATGGAAGCATGCGGTGATACATACATCAATATTAACACGTTCATTTTTTCTATTATTTTATGATTCATGTTTGCGCAATGGAAGGCTAATATTTATTTTATCATATTATAATAGATGTGACGGAGTATGAATGAATTTAATTTATTTTCATATTTATTTTCCTTTTAAATTAATTATTTTTCATATGATGTTTATTTAATTTATTATATCTACCTTTGAATTAAATTTCATTTGGAGTCTTCACACGTGTTTTAGTTCTCGTTCATGTGATACCTAATAATTAATCCTGTGTGGGATATCATTGGATAATTTATTTATCCAAAACATGGTTGTGAACATGAGAGAATCATAAATTGTACATGACTGAATTTTGAATAGATAAATATATTAATTGAAAAATTAAAATTTTTTCTGTGCTCTTCTTTAAACATGCATGATTGATACCTAATAAGTGATATCATTTGAGTGAACCCAACACATATCGATACTTAGACATTTTGATAAATTGATTGTGGTATTTCATCAAGTGATTGAGTGTTACAATGATGTGAATTTTTTTCCTCAAGATATTGAATGAAATGGTGGATGATTTTTGTGAAAATAGGAATGTTTTCTAACATCAGATAATGATACCTAATATCATTTTAATTAAATTTTGAATCTATGATAAATAAATGAATAAATATTCTAATGTGGAAATTAAATAATTGGAATTTCATGTACCTAAAGGGACATCAAAACTATAAAACATACATCTACACATTTTTCCTTCCAAATATTATTTTAGTTTGTTAAGATAGTTTTAGTTAATTTAAATAGTTATTTTATTTTTATAAATTTTTAGTTGTTAATCACATTTAGAACTCATCTGCCTAGAAATTCTTCATTAAAGGTTATTCCAAGTGTCTAATCACATTCTCTCTCTGGGTCGACCATGATTGGTACTTCTACTGTAGTTAATAGGTTAATAAATTGGAAAATTTTCACATGTTTTGATGCATGTGTCAAATTTCTAGCACCGTATCAGAGGATAATGGTAGCATTATGAGTTCCTTAAAAAAATGGATTTAGGTTAAATACTTAAAAAATATAAAAAACACAAAAAAGTAATATCTACTCTAGTTGATTCTTTTATCATTGAAGTAAAACTTTCATGATACACAGAAGTTGAGAATGGTGTGGAACAAACCGCACTGTTACAAATAGTACCCACCCTACCCACTAACGTTGCAAGGTATGGAATACAATCTTACGATGCACATGATCCCTCTAGGTAATCCTGTTTATTTTTAATATTTTTATTCAAGTCCATGTTATGATACATTTGACAATGTTTTTCCATATTTTGATACAAGTCATTTTACGTATTTTAATCATTTTCAAAGTCAAATCATTCCTAATAATTTAGAACTTTATAATTCATATGAAATAAATGATTCAATAATTGAGGAAATTCTTCATTTTGTTATCATTGAGACAAATAAGATGTTTGAACTACAAGATGAATATAATTCAAAGTTGATTTCTTCAATAAAAATTTTAGAAAATCAAAAAAAAAACATCAGGAAAATCAAATAAAGAAACTAGGAAATCAACTAACCCAGTTGTTCAAACATTCCACCTCATTTCCACTCGAAGGCCCAATTCAGAATATTTATTTTGAGGAAAGTGAATTATAGGCTAAATTTAAACAACATCCATTATATATTTCTAAGGATGATACTACTTTGATAAATCATCCTTCATTTCATAACATTGATGAAACTTATTCATAAAAAAATAATCATACAAATCTAAGAACATTTTAAGAATATAAGAGTTTAGTATTCCACCCTAATATATATAATGGTTCCTCAAAAAAGGTGATTTCATGTCCGTATTTTCTAATTTCACAACCCATCCATCCCAGAGGGAAAAAAGAAACATTCAATTTATATCAGGTTACACTTTTTGATGATAAATAGGAAATTGAACTAGGACTCTTTTTTACTATTCTAGAGTCATAACACCATGAATTGTCACTCATAATAGGACGTCGCTTTAAATGACATTGAATTGTCACTTTCTGAAACTCCCTTTGAATCTAAAACTTTCTCTAAAATGGAGACATCATAAGCATTTCTAGAGTAAAAAAATTAGTTAGTTTTTGTGGTGGAAAACACTTATAATTTTATATAAATAATGGATGAATGGGATTTCTTGGAGGATCATGATTTTGTGGTAACACATGTGCCAATAGAGAATTATGATGAGGGTAGTATAGAAGAGACTTTTGAAATAGATGACATTATTTACACAATGAAGTCACCTACTCCAATTGAGCTCACCCAAATTCTTATATGAATAGTAGTTAAAAGAGATTAACTTGAAACATCCATAGATACTAGAAATACTCTTGAACATGATGAAATTATTAAAATCATGGATCTGGAATTGAGTTGGAAACTGGTGGAATTACTTATTCTATTTTTTGGTGGTGAAAATGAATTGGGATACATCATCAAACCAAATACTGCATTAATGGATGTTATGGATATAAGATAGCCACTAAAGGTGTCTAGTGAAGGAGTTTTTTTAACCTGTTCATATTCAAAGAGATGATTTTCCTGAACTTTCCAATGACACCCTTTACACACAATTCAATTATTAAGTGAGTGTTTCTTCAGACAAGGTATATTATTTACCTTATGAGCAGGGATATTTTCTTTTCATTCCACAAAACCATTTTTCTGAAAAGTTTCTATTGATATTTTGTTTCACTTCCAAGATAATTACATTTTTTAATGTATGAATTCCATACATCCATTGATAAAGAAGTACATACATGGTATACATTTCTATTTTACACTCATGGAGTGTCATCAATGTCTATATAAAGATGAAGTAAACATAGTGATCACTGGGAGGAAACCCATCATTTGATTATTTTCCTTTCACTACATTTATTTTCATTTCATTTAGTTTTTAGTTAATAAAATTGAATGCATTTACCAAAATCTATTTTCTCTAAGCACTAAAATGAACCTAAAATCATAATACACATTTTTATCATCCATATAATTTTGATTGTGGTGTGAATTATTTGATATTATGTGGGTATGTTTTGTCCATGTGTAGATTTTCTAGGGTGCATAATTTTTTGGAGCTTTATCGGATATAAACATCCATCCAGTTTCTATATTTACTTACATGGTGAAGTGTTTTAATTTCTCTTATATTTTATTCATACAACCATTTAAAAAATTGAAAAATGAAAAAAACTAACATTTTTTTCATCGTTTAACACACATGAAAATAGATTCATTGTTATAGTAACATGGTCAGAGGCATACCTTTTGAATCCTTGGGATTTATGTGCACATGATTCATATTTAGAATGATTTTAACCTTGATATTTTGTCCTAGATTATTGTTGATATTATTGCAATATTTATAAAAAAATTGGAAACTAGAATATTTTTTATATGTTTATTTTTACTCATGCTCGTCTATTTTTTCCAACATATTATTTTCATACCCATGAGGATTATCCCCCATTTTTTATATCATCTCCTATTTCTATTTTTCATGAGGGGATCTTGACCATGTCATGTCTTTTTGAAATTTCAATGTTTTCCCATCAATGTGTTAGGAATTTTGAAAGTTGTGCTAAAATAACCATGGTATCTATTTAATATATATCCCTTTGACCCAATAAGCCACAAGTATATATTCTCTTTCTTATAGCCCTTATAATCCATGAAAAATCCTTTTCAGGATGATCCAACAGATGATACCCTTCCCTAAAATTTCTTGCATATTTTTTTGGATAATTTTCAATGTAATTTTGTGGTAGAGATTTATATATGGTTAGGGTTTTTAGAGTGATAGAGAGTCAATGGATGCACATGGAACAAAATTATCCCACCATGATCATATGTTTTTTATTTCATAATAGTCACATTTATTACATGTATTTTGATATGGGAATTTAGATTATTGTTGGTTCCAAAAATGTATACTTCTATGGTCATTATGCGGTAAGCCTTTCCTATAGGGACACCTATAAAAGTGATGACTCATTACTCTAGGATCCAAAGAGTTTTCTATATGACCTACTTTCACTTAGATGATACAGCATATTCTCTACTTTTGTACCTTTCTTTTTTATTTCTTCTATCAGTTACATAATGGGGTTTTTGAGTTGATACTCAGCAATTTTTCCTACCCATCATATTTGAGTGACATTTTTCAAAAAAAAAAGAATTAAATTGATTGAAGAAAAAAAGAAACATTTTATTTTCATATTCTTAGGTATAAGAAAAATTTTATGTATAGGGGAGATAGATTTAAAAGGATACATTTTTATTAAAACTTATCATGTATTTATTTTGAGATTCAACCCTCCGTTTTGAAAAAAACTATCACAATTTTTTTATGACCCATCATCCTATATCCACAGAGACATTTAAACATAAAGGGATTCCCTAAAGATTGGTTTATTTTTTATTTCCACTAGTGGGTACATGAAATTACGGTCAAGACTATTATTAACATGAGTGATTTAGAGAATTGATAAAATCATTGATAAAATTGTTTGAGCGATGAGAGTGATAGAGAGGTAGGTCAAAATGATTTATGAGTATAGGTAATTGTTTTGGAAAGACTGTGAGTGAAAGAGAAACAATTTTTGAAAATTATAATTTTTAATGAAGAATTTTTTCTGTAGGAAAAAGGGATTAATTTTTTTTTAACTTTTAATTTTGATGTTTTTATTTTTCTATGAGTCCACTTGTGCATTATTTTAAAAAAATTACCATGAGTGAAAAAGATTAAGAGTGGGGGATTTTATGTGCATGGATTTCACAAATTGTTTTATAATTTATAACATAGTTTTAATTAAAAAAATTAATTTCTTTAGTGTTTTTAGTTTATTTATAGAGTTTTGTAGTGGTTTCTCCCTGCCACCCCTAGCCTTCCCCCAACTCCCCACCACCCCCTCCCCCCTACCCAAAATCTCACCCCCCATCCCAGCTAGACCCCCCATACCCCCTTTCCCCTCTCCCCCACCCCATTCCCAATCTCCCCTCTCACCCTGCCCTATCCCCCTCCCCCCTCTCCCCACTGCCACCCATTCCCCCCCAAAATCAATAAATCCTCTTCACCACTAGGAACTGAACACCATAGTCAGTCCTTCCACGGAATCACCCAGGTATGCCCTTTATCCCTAATCTATCTAATATAGCATGCCAAAATCACTTCAACATACTCCATCGCCCAATAAGAGGTTGTATCTAATATTTTGAGTGGTTGTGAATTCATTTTAGAACATTCAAGGATGTTCAGTTTCCATTCGGATATCGATAGGCGGTGAGTTCTTTGCATTCCAAGAGAGAACACTAATCCAATCAATTTTTCGGTGGAGTTACTGTTTGGTTTGAAATTGCAGTGATCAGTGGAGGGATGATTACTATTTTATAAATATCTATGGTTTCTTGTAGTGATACTCACATCGATATGAACATGGTTATTTTTTATTATTTTATGTATCCTTTTTGAGAAATGGAGGTATAATAATTTTGGGGTCAGATTGGGATAGATGTGACGATGTATACATGCCTTTAATTTATTTCCTTGTTGAATTTTCTTTTAAACAAATTAATTTGAAATCGATGTTTATTTAATTTAGTATATCTAAATTTAAAGTAAATGTCATTTACAGTATGCTCATATTATTCGGTGACCATTTATGTGATACCTAATAATTAATCACGAGAAGGATATATTTAGAGAATTTATTTATCCCAAATTTGTTTGTGTGCATGAGAGAATCATAAATCACTTGTGGGAGAAATATGAATAAATAAATGTATTAATTAAAAATTAAAAATTGTTTGTGCAATCTCCTTCAAACATTCATGAGTGATACCTAATAATTTATCTCATGTGAGAGAGCCCAACACATATAGATACTTTGACTTTGTGAGAAATGGGTTGTGATATTTCATCAAGGGATTCAGTGCTACAATGATGAAAAAATTATTTTTAAAGCAATAGAAAGAAATAAAAAATGATTTTTTTGAAAATTAGAATGATTTCTAACATCAGAGAACAAGTCATGATGGTATTTTAATTAAATTTGGAATTGGGGATAATTAAATGAATAGATATTCAGATGTGGAAATTAAATAATTTTCATTTCATGCACCTAAATGGATTTAACAACTCTAACACTTCCATATCCACCAATTTCATTCCAAATATTATTTTAGTTCACTTATAATGTTTTATTCAATTTAAATATTCATTTAGTTTTTATAATATTTTAGTTCGTAATCACATTAAGAACTCATTTTCCTAAACATTATTCTTCGAGGTTATTCCTAGTGTCTACACAAATTCCCTCTATGGTTAAACCCTTCTTGCTACTTCTACAGACACCTGTTCTAGGTTTGAAACCCTAACTGACCAACTACCTTTAGAAATCAGGTATGTAACTAGTTATGAATGAAGGAACCATTGGGATTTTCCATTAATAGAAACAATGGTGACCTGATGTCAATGAATGTTCCAGAAATAAAACCACTCACAATCAAATTTCATGCCAAACAAAATTCACCTTTGTCACCTCTTTTCCATCAAAGAAAAAATAATGATCCTAATGTGAATTTATTTAATTATAGCATCTCCTTCAGAACATAAAAATTATATACCTCCTAATTCTCTTTAAATTATTTTTTTGGTCAAAAGGGTGAATGTTCATCTCTTTTCCATAGAAAAAACCTATAATTGAATAAATTAACTTGCCAACATCATTTTCTCTAGAGAATAAATCTTTAACTAGTGCATTAAATCGATATATCCTGGTCCCACTCATCATCACATACAATTCTTAAGTACTATAATTAGAAAAAAAATATTTCAAATAATTAATTATTAATCCTAAAAATCTTAAAATATTATTCAAAACCTTATGAAAATGTACATTCACTTATAACATAAAAATAAGGAGAATTTCTTTTTCTTATGATCAATTTAACTAAATAAAAAATAAAAGTAAAATAAAAATAGGATTTTCATTCAAAATGCATTGAAGTATCTAAGGTAATCATAGTTAATAAGTACAATCATATTTTTGTGAAAAAATATATCTATTAGAAAATTTAAAAAAAAATTCTATACACAATTTTGTAAAAAGATTGAGAAACAACCAGTACAAAAAATATTGAAAATATTAATTCCAAAATATTTTTATAGAAAGTTAATGATATTTGAAAATGAATTTATATAAACATTTAGCTGTATAGTATAACAATATTGAAACATTAAAATTAATATAACAAAGAAGAAATAGTTTTTGGGTGAAATTCATAGAAACATTTTAAGCCATGATTTTAAATAAAACCCTTTATATATTTTAAAATCAAAACCCCATGAAAAAGAGAACCTTAGATGGAACAGTATATACAAAAAAATTAATCAAATTTATCATAAATATATCAATGGTTATTATATACACAACACAAAATAAAGAAGGTGGTGAATATTCAACATATGTCAATGAGAGTAAATTGAGAAAAGGGGAACCCTTAAAAATTTAGTATATTTTCAATCAAAACCCGTGAGAGAGAAAATTAAAAATTGAACATTAAATTTCATGATGAAAAAGATAGTGATTATATAATATTTACTAATGTAAATAAGTACTCCATATAAATGAATACACGGTGCACAACATGAAACATGTCATAGGGAATTAAAATTGATATCAAGAACCCCTACCTCAGACTTTTACTAAATCGAATGTGCTCAAAATTCACTATATAATAAATTTATTTTCATTATTAATATGAATAAAAAACTTATTCATTAATATTTTACCTTATATCATCAGTTTATAATATTTTATTTCACATATATTAATTTTTTAGGGTTGAAATTAACATTCGGTTGTTAGATGTTTTTCTTTCCAAGCTTGTTTCAGTTTAACTGTTGGTTTATTTTCATCTTGATAATTGTTTCAACACATTAATAATTTTCATAGTGATTTAATCATTTTTTTATAATTTTTTGTATAGTGTATTGTATAGCTCAAAGACTCTATGGTGTTTGATCGCAAGAAAAGCATAAAAATATAATTTTTATGTATTTTGATTTCCTAAAAAATTATTTTTACTAATAAATAAAAATATCTATAAAAAATTCCATAATAATTAAAAAATATTAAATTAATTGTTATTTAATAATTTTACCAATATATAACATTCCTTATTCATTCATGAAAAATACATTATAACATTGTTCATGTAGGTGTTAAAACCGACCAAAACAAGGACGCATTATAAGGATTAAATGATTAAGAACATGATATTGTATACTGATAAAATCACTTTCATAGAAGAATAATGATTTAAATAATATTTTATTAAATTTAATAATAATATTCATAAATATTTTAATGGATAGTATAAATTAAATATAATGGAAAGAAGTTATGACATACAAAGCGTCTTTTTTATTCCTTTTTTTGATCATTTAATTATTAGAATAGCCATTTATTTCTAATATTGTTAATCAAATGGCCATATTGTCATTCTAGAACCTTAATAATTTTTTAAATATAATATTTTCTCACTAAATCCATTTTTATAACTATCCATATGACACTTTTATGTAAAATTAAAAATGGAATTCCTGGAGTTGGTAGTCTACACATAACACATACAATGTTTTCATTTTCCAATTTTTGTAAGAGAGAGGGATAATGGTTTTTTTATTTAACATATTAACATTTACCAATAACAGTTATACTAATGTAATTATATTATTATTTTATATTATATTTATATGAGCGTATGAATAAATAAATATGAAAGAGCCTAAATAAGGCCATTACCTCTTCCATGGATATCCTCACTTAGGATTATCTGTAAGCCATATTAGATTGGAATTTTGAGGAGACCAAAACATTTAAGAAATGGGAAAGAGTGTTTGAACGCATTTTTAATTAATTTGTTTTATATAAGGTTTAAAAAGTGTTATTATAAGTGGGGTGGGTGAAGGGATACATTTATAAATGAGAGGAGTGGCACCCTTGTAATTACTTATATTATTAAATTAATCTAATTTTCATATTCAGTGAAACTAGATAAGGATTAGATAATTTTCTAATATGTGAAATAGATGGTTTAGAACCCACATAAAAAATAAAATTTCAAGTAATGTGCTTTTATATTTATAAAATTATCACTTAGTTTAATTCTTTTTTTTAAATAAAATTTATTGTGGTGAAAAAAGTTTAGCTTGGAAACTTATTTTTATGAAAAAATGAAATATATATTTTTTTAAATAAAATTATTCAAATCAATTTTTTAATTATATTTATTAAAATTTAATTTATAGTGGTTATAAAAGTTAATTTTAATATAACTACTCCTAATTCAATGATAATAGTTTTTATAAAAATGAAATTTTAAGCATAAAAATGCATTTACCCTTACTAATTATCAAGAAATAGAAACTATATGAATATTATTTTTTAAAAAATATTAGTAATATAGATCATCAAAATAATTTATTATTAATTATTAATCCAATTTATTGGAGATAAAAATACATTAAACATCGGGATTGTTTTTAGGAAAAACATCTCATTTTACTATAAATTTATTTAATCTACATTCAAACCAATTGATATTCAATGTGAAAATAATTATTTTATTACTGACATATGTAAAATATATATTTTATTAAATTAAATACTAAAAAATAAATTTATATTTTAAAAAAAACATATAATATTTAACAAGAATAATTATTGTAAAAAACTATTCTGATTGGAGAGAAATTCTTAGATTAGTATTTCTTATTATTGCCTAATATTCTTATGGATGTTATTTATTATTCATTAAATAAAATATTATCAAAAAAATATTTATATTATTCATATATGATAATATATTAAATAAAACTATATAATTTATCAAAATATTTAAAAATAGTTTCCCAAGAATCAATGTTAATTTCCTAAGTGATATAGAATCATTTTAATTTTATAAAATCATTTATTTTACCAATTTTATTTCATTCAACTATCTTGTAAAGTTTTTAATTTTATATTTTAATAAAGGATTATTCATTATATTTTGATGTAGTGTGTATCAAAAGAAATCATACATACCAGTTTTATTTAAAAGATAATACATAATAAAATATTTCAGTGTTACATCCACGGTGATATTTTAATGCATACCTTGTATTCAATGTCAAAAATTAGATATAATTGATGATTATCCACATATTTATTCTATATAATTTAATTAGTTTTAATTTTTTGATAAATGGTTTGAATATTATCTTTCAACTCTTGGGTAAAACTTTGTCCTAAATCTTCTGTTCTCTAACATCATTCCATCTTGTTGGTGTTCTACACTTTTCCAATATAGAGCCTTTGATGGATTATTTTGAATGATATAATTGAAATTTTTGTTATAATATAACTCTATTTGGGGAAGTTATCAATCCTAATGACCATATAAATTTTTTGAACACTATAAAAATATTGAATTTTTATAATTAGATATTTTCTATGGATTTCAATCACAAAATGTTATTTGTGGTAATAATCCTTCACAAATTATCCATCTTGGAAAATCATATCACAAATAATTGTAATTATGAAAGGTTTTTTCATTTAAGATCAAGGTGATACTATTTATGATGGAACTATTTGTTCATAATGAGTAATATTTTTTATAGAAGTATTTATTAATCGCAAATATTATTTTCATAAAAAATATATAAATTTTAATTATGTGGAAAATTTTATTTTCAACAAAATTACTATATCCTTTGAAAATAATTATTTACGATGACATTTCTATTCCCAGTAAAACAGATTGTATTTATAGTAGAAATATTAATTCCACCAAAAATAAATAGTCATGATGGAAATTTACATCTATCACAAACAAGTATTTCTTTATTTTTCGAAAAATAAACATGACTAAAAAAATAAAAAATTAATATAAATAAACATTTATTATAATAATAAAAAATATAAAATAAAAATAAAAAATACTGATAGTGTCACTGAGGGAGTGGGGGACATATTAATTGGGTAGTGGTAATTCCATCTCTAAACCATGTCTCGATCTTTGAATATATTTCATCATAAAATCTTTCTACTAATGTTGTTCATCCTTGTATTGTTTCTCTTCCCTCTCTCTAATCAGTGTCTATATAGTCTCATCCTTTGCTCAAATATTTTCCTTTTACTCTGTAATTATGAAGGACAAAAATACCATACAATCTTCTTTCGATCTAAATAATTATATCACTTCAGTATCATAGTAACTTGAATGATTCAATGGTAAAACAATACTAATTACTCAACCTTTTTGAATACCACTTTCTATCACTCGTAGCCAACCTACCTCGACAAGACATTTCTCTCTTGAGGCCTCATCCCCACCATCTGTCTCTTCCATACTCTCATGCATTGGAGAAATATTTTTATCATATTCTAATATAATTATATTAATAGAAATTAAAAAAATCTAATTTAAAAATTATAAAAAACTATCCATAATTTGTTATTATCTTTTAGTAGTAATCTCCCAAGCTTAAGTATCAATGTAAATTATTTTTTAAATATCAAAATATAAAAATATGTATAGACTATTGACTCTATAAATGTATCATATACATTTGGTATTTTATATATATATTAAATAATATGACATACAAACTATCAATGATGTATATAGAATGTACAACTTCCAAATCTGTGTGTGACATTCTAATCACCAAATTCTATCGACTAGTGGATAATATCCTCCTAAAATTATCCCAAACACCCTATTCCTTAGTGGTTATGTAATAAATTCAATGAGGTATACAAGAATCATCAAATATATTCTTAGATTATTGCTTCAAAACTCTTCTATAATGGTTATATAAAAACTGATAGTAAATGCCATGCATGAAATCCTCCTATGCCTCCCAAATAGAGGGTTACATTCACTCATAAATATATTCCCATGAAATTTAAAAATATATAATAATATTTTAAATTATAAATTATAAAAAATTTAAATAAAATATATTGTGTATTTATATATACCATTCAATGCTTGAACATGTATAGACACGCATCAGTATTAACCATATCCCATAACCTCCATATCATAGAATAATAGTTACATAGTGTAAAAGTATCCTAAAAAATTCTAAAAGTGTAAATATATTAAAATAATAATCATCAGTAACATAATTAAAAATTAAAATAATTTTAATGAAAAAATAAAATAAAATTCATATTTAAACTTCTTTCCTCTAACGAGGATCAAAGTTAAGGTATGTAAAATTCCCACATATAAGATCCAAAATAATAAATTTTATAAACCTAGTAAGCCTTCTAAAATATAATTTAAAAGAACAATAAATTTGATAGCTTAAATGACATGCAACACTAGCTTTAAATAAATTACAATATAACATAGAAGTATTATTATTTAAATCTGACTATTATAACATATTCGATGAATTGGAAGGATTGAATATGAGTAACTAATTTAATATATATATATATATAATTTTAATAAAAAATATAAATTTTTTTATTAATTTTTTTAAATAAGAACTCAATTTTTTGTGAATCCATTTTAGGTTTCAAAAATAATTTTTTCAAAAAAGGGTTTTTATTGTTATTATGAGTAAATATTACAATAAATTTCTAAAACATTTATAAATTATATTTTATAAAAATTATATTATGTTTATATCATAATATACAAATTATCTTAATGATTAAATTTGGTAATTTTATGAAAAGATTAATATTTCAGTGAATAGTTATGAAATACTGATTTTATAGAAAATTGCCTTTTCCATTAAAGAATTTCAAAATTCACATTTTGTTTTGAATTTATTTTAAAATTTAATTAGGTATTTTTATTAAAACTAATCTTACTAATATAATTGTAATCTATATTATGGTTACTTTTTATATAAATACAGTTTAATACTTAAAAGTGCATTTTTCTAGAGAACCATTTGTTATCATGTTTTGCAAGTTTATCTTAAAATTAATTTCTAAAATTATAGGGAATTAATTTAATAACAAGGATTATATATTTTTAATCATTCTTTCCAAATTTTGTAAATAGGATAACTTTTTTTTCTTAGTTATTTCCAACTATGGTAAATATTTTTCACTTTGGTAATGATAAATCAGGTAATTAAGACTAAAAATTAAGCGATAATGATGTAAAAATATATATTAAACCTCAATTATTTCTATTGTATGAGTTTAGTTGAACTATACTAATCCAATATTAAATTATATGTAAATTTAGTATCATTTTTCCTTGATAATGAATTTAATATTATTTTATGTGAAGAATTAATCCAAAATGTTGTTATCTTTGTTTTAAAAACTCTAATATTTTTCATTTGGATAAAATGAGAATATGGTTAGTTATAAATGCTTATGTAAAATATTAATTAATTTTTTATTCATTGTAATATTTTTTTATCTTTCAGTTATGGAATAATTCACTTAAAATTTTATGCAACACTGACATGGTTCTTGTTCAAGCTGTATAAAAATCAAGAAAATGATTTAAAAAACATACAAAGTGGTATTTTTGTAGGGAGTTCCAAGATTATTTTGGATAAATATAATATATTAGTGATTTTTTAAAATTTTATATTCAAACATAATTACTCTACTGATATTTTTTAATTTCAATTATGTGAATAGTGTCGAAAATGACATTAATGGTTTTTTTTATTCAATAATATTTTTTAAAATGATTAAAAATTTTAAAAAAAATATCAATTGATATGTTAATGAAATATGTTCAAAAACATCATTCATTTTCCATTTATTTCTCTCTTTTCCTTTTATTGAAACTTTCTCGAACAATAAACATTAAAATACATTGATATCACAGTTATCATCAAATGTTTTAATGGGGGGTATAACAAAGAGATTGGGGTCAGTCCATCACATAAACTTTTCACCCTTTTATTGTATTAGATAATTTAGTCATATATTCATCCTATATTCTGAATATATAAATTTGGATCCACATGAATTTGAAAATTAATTTATATTAATTTAATTATTTAAGTAATTCAAACGGTAACCCTCTCCAGTTATTTTAATGATACTACCTCTCCTCTATTCCTCACACTTTTGTGTAACACCCTAAGGATTTATAAATAAATTTAATGTAGAATGTAATACCCATAACACTAAGTCTCTACAAAATTATACTTTATTATTATAATTTTTTAAACAATTTAGTTATAACTTGTCCATGAAACATATTTTTTCCACTTCTATGATTTGAATTTCAAAAAACATACATATACAGTTTCAATCTGTATGAAATTTAGAGTTTGAAAAAAATTAACTTTTTTTTTGAATAGTAACATGACCAATTTCAATAGTAATTTTACCCTTATGAGTAGTAATATGACCCTTATGAATAGTAATATGACTCTTATGAATATTAACATCACCCAAGAAAGTATAAATAATTTTTTCTTTATTATAAATGAAATTATGTTATAATTATATCAAAGTTAAAGTAAATGAATATTTTAAAATTTAATATTTAAGTGTTAGTATTTTTATAAGTCATAAATATTTAATTAAAATATTATAATGATTTAAAAAATTCATTTTCCAAAAAAAATTATAAATAAATTTTATTTTATTAGGATTTTATGATAATTTTATGAAACCATAGTTAATTTTTGGAAGTGTTATAAAACAATTTATAAATTTAAAACTATATTTTTCATGTAAATAATTGTTTTAATTAAAAATAAAATTTCACATATTTAAAAAATTATTTTCATAAAATGGAGTTCATTTTTGAATTCTACACATCCAAAAATGGATAGGGTCATTTTTTGGATTTTTTTGAAATACATGAATTTTTGTGAATAGTAAAATATGGTAATTTATAGTATAAATACATTGTAAGATAAATACACTATTCCTAGAATCATAGATTATTTAATAAACCTTGGTTATAAATCACATGGAATTATTACTGTATTTATTCACAAGAATCAACACTATTTCTTATTAGAGAAAAATAATAAAATAAGGAATTAAATAATGAGAAATCACCCATCTCCTCCACTATAAAATCCACCCCTCACCCCTCTTCTCCTAACTCATATAAGCCTTGAAGCTTGTAAAATTTATACCCAAATTCTCTTCCCTAGTCTCTACCCACTTCCATGAGCTATTTTTTGCCCAAACCCCTTTCATTAAGGAGGTTCTCAAGGAGGAGTATTCAAGTGGTAAAATCCTCTTCAATTTCCATTTATTTTCTTTTCAAGTTCATTATTTTATTTTACTCTTCTCACCTCCTATGTAAAATCGATAATGGAAACTCTAGTATAATATATATACTAGAATAATATCATGTTAATGGAATACCTATCATCTATCTCCTTACTCTCTCATTTATTTTATAAACAAAATCATCATTTGGGAGGTGTTGATTTACAACCTTTGTGGATGATGAACTTTAGTTCTTCAAATTATTCTTCATGGTTGTCCATGATAACATTTTTATGGTTAAAAATGACTATAATATTTTTATTATAACTTATTTTATTTTTTTAACCATTATATATTGACAAAAATAATGGAAATAACAAATCTTGTTCGTGATGAGAAAAAACCGCCAAAATAATCTAAATGATTATCACTAAGGTTTTATCTAATAACTCATCCTAATAACATATAAACAAATGAATTATATAACCATTTAATATTCTTTATTTCCATTATCATCATATAAAATCAAATCTACAAAATTATATCAATTCCACATTATCTTCGTTACTTATAAACAATAGAACCAATCATGAAAACCAAGAAAACGATTGCTTTGGAACGATGAAATTAAACTCCATAACTCATAAATAAGGACATAAATGAAATTAATAAAACTATATATGTTATAATACATGTATAAATGGTTCATAATTAATTAATTGGTGGATTTAATTTGATTATCTTGGACATTAATGTCATGTTCAAAACACATTTGAACATAAGGTAAGAGTTTTCTCATCTCACTTCCATTTTTTTGAGATATTCCTTATTCATCACTATTTCTTGTGTATGGTTTATTTATACTCTCCATTTATTTATAATATCATCAATATATTTATTTTTATGGTATTCAATTTATCATTTTATGAATATTAAATTTGGGACATATTATTTGATTGATTACAAACTCATAAGGGATATTACCCAAACCCTCGTCGTTCCTTCGGGTTACTCTTTCACTACCTTTACTCAAATGTAATTCATAATTATTTTTTTATATTTCTCATAAATTATATTTATATGTTCCAAAATCATATATCTAGATCATATCATCTTTCTTTGATGATTATACACATTTTTAAAGTGTTTCCCTTATCAATTCTTCTAGATATGCGAGCATGATTAAAGGGAGCTTCCCGAATTCTTGCCCATTTTCAAGGGAATTGTATAATATGTTTAAATCAATAATTATTTTTATGAAATCATAAATTTTATCTTAAGAAATATATTGGTTAATTTCTAGTTTTAAGAAAACAAATATGTATTTTCACTTTAAAATCTCTTTAATACTTTCTTTAAATCGCACTAAAATGTTTTATTTCTAAAGTTTCATAAAAACTAATTTTACAAGATTTCACTTTAATGGGAAATAGTCTATGCCTTAAATATAATTTCAATGTCCTCAAATTTTATTTTATGGTATATACATGTTTAAAATCTGATTTTCTGAAAAATATAAATGATTTTGCAAACAAAATCTTCTTTACAAAGTAAAAAAGGGTTTTTCTCATCTCGTTTTTACTTATATGAGATATATGCCTTTTCACCGATTATTCCTTTTGTGTTTGGTGTATGTACTTACCTTTAATATATGATATCAATAGTATCCTTTTCGAATGATATTCTATGGAATTATGATTTGAATGTTTTAAACTGGTATGGGACACTTTGGAATGTTTAAAGATTAATTTCTTCAAGAATTTTTCAATTGTATCTCCATCTATATCAAAATAATTTGTTTAATATTGCAATTAATTGATTTTTATCTCTTATGATACAATATACCATTTTTTAAGGGTTTATGATCATTTTGAATATGGATGTTTTGTCTTGATAGCATTCAAAGATTATGGTTGATGTATTCACATTTCATATGCTAGTTTTTCAGTATGAATGTTTTTGTTGTTTATGATTCACCCTTTCATATAAGGAATTAATTGTACTTAGTAAGTTATGGTTGGGTCCCGATATAGCCCCTTGATGCATTGGTAGGTCTCATGATACAAACTAGTTTGGGTTTTTACCCATTTATGAATGGTATTGGAACGAGTCCACGAGGGTATGGTTATTATATCCCGAATCAGGAATTACCTCATTATAAAACCATTAATTAATAGTATATGTGATTATTTGACTAGTAGAATATACATGGTTGTGTTTTATTATTCCATTATTTATTCATCTCTTATTCCTTCCATATTATGATCAAGATTATGTTTTAATTTCATGTGTAATATTATTTATTCACCATGTCTTATTTCTTATGCTCCTATTGTACAATTTACCCTTATTGAGCACCTATGATCATCCCTTTTTATGTTTTTTACCCTATGTTGTGAAGATTAATATTATGAATTAATTTTTGGGGTAATTTAGGAGTTATAGATATTTACTATCGAATTTATATATTTTATTTCCTATCAAAGTAGTATTGTAACTATTTTGTATGTATCAGGTTTTCAAAAACTACTAAACTATTTGGTCCTTTGGGATTTGATTCCTTATAGTCATACCCATGTAATAAAGTAAGAAACCTACTCTAGGCTACTGGGTTTGGGGTTTTTACAGTTGGTATCAGGTGAAATTTAGTAGAAACCTTGGAAACTAGATTTATAAGCCATAGAATATGGAAGATAAACCTAAGATATAAATTAAGGATAAGAATATAAGAACATCCTATAATTTTGGTAAGGAAGAGATTATGTGGGTGTTTTATTAGGAAATGTAGAAATTAATGTGTTTTTCTCATGGCATTACCATTTTCAATTTTCCCTAAAACTCTATATGGTTCCTCCATTAGTAGTTGGGTGAAGACCTTATTTCTAAAGGTCGGTGGTCATCTACGTTTTCAGTCCCAGTTACTCTTTAGGAATCACATTGGTAAAAAAGATGGGAGTTCAGGCTCATCAAACCCTTTTGGGGGGGGATTTTTTCTTACTCCATGACTCTTTAATATATTTAAGATATGTTTATGAATCTCTTCCTAATCCTAATATGGGACCAGTTACCCTAATGAAATGACTTTAGCAAAATTCAATTTTATATGAGAAAGAATGAGATATCTTAGGTGAGTCTGTATAAATATATATATATATATATATATATATATATATTAGTTTCTTCATCATTCCATGGTAATAGATGGAAACTTATATTCTGAAACCATATAACTAGGTGATTCATAACATACTCCCATATGAGGAGGTGATTAGTATTCTCAGGATGGGATTTATCCATTATGAGACATCCTACGTATCTTGGTTGTTACAGGAATAAAAATCCACACAGTTATTTTAACTCATGCAGTTTTTCATCATGTATAAGGACTTATATGGGTGATCTAGGACACATTTAATCATGGGTCTCAAAGCACTACTAGAAATTTTCCCTATACCCGCAGTTTCAAACTGGGGGTAAAGCCCTTGAAACTATGGGTATATGTTATACCCATGGTTTCAAGGAACCATGGGAAACAGAGGCATCTGTATAGACTTGAGATATACCCAAATGTTTTGGAAACCATGGGTATAGATCCACCCCACAATGTTATTAACCTATAGCCACATTATGTAAAGATGTGGTATTGATTTAACAAAAATACGCGGTTGAAGGATTCGATACTTGGACCAACACTTTATTCTTCCCACGCCTAACCACTTATCCAAATTTGTAATTGAAATATATATATATATATATATATATTTATATAAACCATGGACAAATATATATATTAAAAACTATGGTAATAGGTGTTCCTGTAAAAAAGTGTGTCTTCTGAGAAAAAAATTCCCACCATAAGGCGGGAGATCTATACACATGGTTTTTCAAAACAGTGGGTATAAGCCTTGAGAAATATCCTATACCCATGATTCTATAATAACCATGGGTATAGACACCCTTATACCCGTGGTTTTACAAAACTGTGGGTATAGGTTCCCATACTATACCTATAACCATGATTTTTTCCAAAACTATGGGTATAAGGCCATTTTCTTGTAGTGTAGGGACATCATATGTATCCTGAATATAGAGAGAATCATAGTTTTCATAGTTTATTCATTTAAGAAATATATATATAAGTTTCATATGTAATTATATAGACTCTTGGTGTAGATGAAATGATTTCCTCAAATTCCTAAGCTCACGTGAGCCATGATTTGTGTGAGAAAAAATGGATAGTTATTAACTATTGTTATTGCATTGTGAAATGGACTTAGATGTTGGGATTTCCATAAATTATCAATATGGATCTCAATCCTTGTATAGAGGTAGCCAACATATCCTAAGTATGAAAGGAATCAAAGTTTTCTTAGTTTCATTTATGTCTGGGCTTACATACTGAGGATTCCCTAGACGATAGAGATTTGTGATGCAAGTGAGGTGTTCTTTGAATTCCTATAAGACCATGTGTTCTATGCTCGTTGTGGGAAACAAGGGGGAGCCGATGATCTACCTCATGGTGTATGGGTATGGGACATGTATATTGGATCAATCCTTGGGGAGTTTGGTATAGAGCATAGGGCTTAGGGAGGCGTCCTGCGTATCCTATTTATGGTAGGAATCGTAGTTCTTATAGTTCATTTTATGTTGGGGATTACACACAATGGTTTCCCTACTGATCGGGGATTACATGTTGAGGAAAGACAAAATTTTCAAATCGTAGGATTCCATGGTTATCTATACTTTTTGTCTATAAGACATCTCACGACCCAATTTTCATGTCCTCAAGGCTATCTCATGACATGGATTGACACTTGTGGATGGTGTTTCAAGATCCAGTGTGTCATAGTCCAAGAGGTTTAGTGTGTCTCGGCTGATACCTCTAGAGGGAATCTTGAGTCTCGTCTGACATGAGTAGAGGGTTTCGTGGGGGGATTTATTTTCATGCTCATATTCTTTTGTGAGACTTGACAGACATGAGCATACACCATTACATGAGCCGGGCAATGTGTTTGGAGGTTGTCTCATATCCTGGGTGATAAACTAAAATGGTTCACAAAATCAAAGTGGCACCAGCAGAGGGGGCACTGTATGATGTGTCCTGACATGTATGGAGGACTTAAAATGTCCCAGATGACATGTAGAAGGGGTTTCACAACTATAGGTAACATGTCCTGATGTTTTTTCATGTCTTTGGATAACACACATAAAGCACACGAGGGGAAATGAGCATGTCTTTCTCTAAAGCCTTGGACATTTGATCTTGGTTCTAACCCTTGTATTGCGAATTCCTTTGGTTTTTTTCAATGTCAGTTTCATTCAGTCTCACAAGATTTGGAGGAAATGTGGTATGTTATTCACATGTCCTATTTTAATTCCATCATGTAATCATTAAGTGATCATGAAAACTCTTTATGTCTAGCTGATGAATGCAATGACTGCACGCTGGTATATTACCTAATGGAAAGTTGGTCGGTCGCGTGATCAATTGCCCCTGAGAAGTATTTAGAAGTCAAGACCCAAATATTTTAGAGCCTAGGAATATGTTCAATAAAAAATCCATCCCTTCCTTCAGGTTGTGGTGGTGAATTTATAAGCACAAACATCCCTGATACTCACCGGTTTGTGCTTCATATCAAGCGTAAGTCTGGGACAGAGTAAGCAACAGGGCCTGGTGCAATGTAGTTTCGTGAGTCTCTTCCATGGACTGCTTCCAGAACATCTCATTATTTTTAGCGATCGTGATTCTCCTTCACTGATGTTTCCTTTATCGTATTATTGTATATTTTCGAAGACTTATTCGATCATGTGGTTATGTCGAAGGACTTCCATGTTGTCATGATGACATGTCTGAGGGCCTACACAGGATTAAAATTCCTACAGGAAGACACTCATGTGACCTTGGGTGACTTGTCCAAGGGTCACATGGGACAATGTTTTGGTTGTGTTGGGTGTGTAGCATGCCTTTTAGTGATCATGAGTACCTCTCACCTCCTCCCTTTTAATCCCCTTTATTCAATACAACAAAGGTTGGGAGTCATACTAGATTTCATTGGTGTTGTACATGGTATTTCTTCTATTTTTTGGAGATGCATCGCATGACCAATATGGGTCCCATTAGAGTATATGAGCATTCTATTTTCTGAATATGATGATGAAAAGACAAAGTACTTCCCTGAGATAGGGAAGGTATGTCGTTGAGGAATTGTGGTGCCTTGTGGTTCACCTGGGGCATGTGTCACATGTCCATTAGTGACTGTGAACCCCTATCGCCTCCTCTCTTTTATATTTATTGTTTTATGTACCAAAGGCTCTGAGGTCATGCAATATTTATTAGATATCACCAAGGGATTTTATTCTTCCTAATGATGACCTAGAGCATGATATTCATAATAAGTGGGGTATCTTACTTTATAATTTCATCCCTCTCTATTTTTGATGTATTTTTGATGGTTTTTCATGCACTTTCCAATGAAAACCCATGTGAACGGGGGTGCACATTCGGTTGTTTGGGGGGGATTCGCAATAGAGGACATGTTTGTTGAAGAGGGATCTGTGGAACTAACTATGGATGATGTGTTATGAATGGGGCCTTCATGTGACATTGAAATGGTCACACCATTGAGAGTATCTCAAAGTCTTTATAACTCTTAGACCATTCCATTATTCCTTTATTTAATGGGGAAAATAATACCCATATTCAGTTATTTTTACCCTTTTTATTTTTTTGATGCTTATTTGGTGGGAATCAACAAATGACCCCCTCATGAGTGATGTCTGAGGGGACAGGGGCTCAGTTTTGAGGAAAACTAATTCCTTCCAGAACCTTTAGAGATGTCGTGAACTAGTGCATCGGGTGATTTTTGGTCTACCAGGTGGCCTTTGGTATTCTGATAACTACATATATATAGGAGGTGGATGAAAATTCATTCCAAAGACTACCTATCCTAAATGATATCCCATTATTTCTCCTATCACGGGATCCTACCATATACCCTACTTAAGAACCATGTCTACAAGTTCATGCTGCAAACCTGTCCCACCAAAGCTCTTGTGCAGGGCTGATTTCTACTCAGGCGCTCATCTACCTCGATCAAGAGCTAGATTTTTTGTGTTTCCATAAATTTTGGTTTTTAGGGATATGGATTCCCTGATTTTTTTATGATACTTTATAACTAGATCATTTGATCATTTTTGAATAGTGTGACCATGTTTAGGTCATGCGATCACGAGTCTTTAGAGGGGTCATGTCATTCATGTGATTCTTTGTAGGGTTTATGCACCCCGAAATTCCTTTGTAGTTTAAGTGATTTGCAGAGCCGTTTTGTGGTTCAAAAATCCCTTTCTGAGTCATGTGACATGCATGATTCCACTGGAAATATTGTGCCCCTATTTTATTTTGACAATATTATTTGTTTAAATTGTATTTCATATTCCACTTATTTACTTTCATATGGATTTTAGCTATAACAAATGGTCTGTAGCTGTGGCCAACAAGAGGACCATGATTTCTCGGAATCACAATGTGGATCCCCATTATTTCATGCATACTGATAATGTGTTCTTATATAGGTTACTTTCTTAAGGAATTCGAAATTATTCATTATTTAATCGACTTAGAATATATTATATTTTCTTGCTAGATGATTTAGTTATACCTCCCCAGGATTTTAACCTACCATTTCACCATGTATTTGTCTCTTAGTACTTCATTCAGACAACGATTATCGATGGTAGTCGGCTAGTTACACACCAATATCAGGCATTGTCTTATATGTTGGTAAGTTCTCCCCTAAGTATGGATAGTCAGTATCCTTCACAAATACCTATTTCCCAGAGTTACTCAAGAATTTTTTTCTCATATCTAGATTCCTCTGGTGTCATATGTTACTCAAAATGGGATCTTTGTCCCTGTGGTAATTTCTCCGATGAATGGGCATTTCCATTCATGTTGAGGTAGATAAGTTCAGAATTTTCTGATAATCTATATAGGGTACATCTCCATAAATCCATGTGGATATCTAAATTCATCATTTACATCCAACCAGACCTCCTTCAGGAAATGATTAGCCACTAGTGTCCTAGCACCAAAAAGTTCTATCTTTCTCATGGTGAAGGACATGCTCATCATTGTTAAGTAAAATTTTGGGATAGAGCTGACAGTGTGATCGCTTATTTCCTTTATTAACTGGATCAACAATTTTTTAGTGTGTAAACATGGTGAGAAACAATGGTATCCGCCCCCATCGATTCCCTTCCCAAAAAGTCCATGATAGTGAGGGATCATATTGGGCTATTCTGGAAACTAGAGACTACTCCTCATGGAGCTATCAGGTGAACCCTGATGTTTCATTAGACCTTATGTTGGTAGGTTTTTTTGATATGTTCCTAAATGGGTGGCTCTTCCTGGCCATGGATACACACTCAGCAATTCATATTATCACATTGGTAATGTTGGTGTGTCTTGTATAAGGGAGGCACCTTAACCTAGTGGTAAAATTTCTTGCATGCCTCTACCAAATTTTGGGTTATATCCAATAAGGAAGCAATCTCTACAGGATTGGTGGTCCTCACCAGTTCCTGTTTAGTTGGATAGGTGAGTAATTCCATTTTTATGAGCAATACAATATCTCTAAGATCCCATATCCTATATCCATCCATATATTTATAAATATCTTTGGGGGTTGGACCTATGTCTCTATTCCCTACAAAATTCAAAGGTGCACTATGTCAATCTGAAATATTTTACTTTTCTACCTTCTGTGGATCAGGACGTCAAATTATTAATGATGATAATGGATATCTTTATGAGAGGTCTTATATGATCGCTCTTTAGTATGGTATTCTTTCAGTTAGGGGGGATGATCTGATTATATATGATCTATATACTCTATACTGATTTTCTCAAGAGTTTTGTTGTGTTCAATGAGTTTCTCATATTCCTTTGGCTAGTGTCCAAGGGAAGAAACATCCTGGCGTCATCCTATAATTTTGGAAGATAATATCCTCTGAATATACTCAAATTCTGATTATATTTTTGCTTATCGATGGTCTCACTTTCCTCACCCAGTATTATGCTCAGACTTGGGTGACAACTTATCCCAATGGGGTACTAGGCCAACTAGTCCGCCATGTGGATAGGCCACTTGAATCACCAATACCCCTATCTATGGAACTAAGGGAATTGATTGACGATTTAGGTGATGTGTTGAGGAAGTGACCTTGCATTGATGATGGTTATTCAGATGGAAAGTCAAGTTATGTTGATGAGACCAGTCCTCTAGTATAGGATATAGATAATGCATCTTTTAAGAGATAGGTGTATGGGGCTTCTTCTCCGATTTCAACATTTATTCAACTAGTTGGTCATCCTTATGTTGCAACCTATTCATCATCTACCATGGCTCAATCAATTCATAGGTTGATATTGGATCTTATCCATGTATTGATTATGAAGACCCTCTAGAGACATTTTGACATCAAAGGGATAATCTTCTATAGTTATTTCATGACTTAGGGGCCGATGGTTTTGATCAGAAGCCTCTCTAAGAAATTATGTAGACGATAAACCTAGCTCGAAGAGAATTGATAATGAAATAAAGGGTCTTGAATGACCCTGTGGATGATTCCCCCCTTTCAAAAAAGTTATTGGGGCAGTGGAGGTGCTAGAGTAGGGTCTCATATTTTTGTCTGAATTGTAAGCCCAGATGGATGATTACACATGGCAGATATTGAGGCATGAAGAGATGATATCTAATACAAATTCCAATATTTCAACATCATATGCCACATTTGATACTACTCATTGGATGATTGAAGAATTGAATTCTCTATTCTAATTTTTCCACCCTAAGATAGTGATGGAAGAATCAAGGAAGGGGACACTCCAATGCTCAATTTACTTCTCTTGGCAGACTCATACCGACTTGGCTAGCGCTATCGACCAGGTTTGCTGTGAAATTTTTTCTTTTATTTCATCCCATACTTTTTCACTACACTCCATTTTTTATGCTTTATAGAGACTCCAAAATGGGAGATTCCTCCCTAATTTTTTATATTGTGAATGGATGAGTTTTTCTAAGATTACTATCCAATTTTTATCCTTTTATTATATCTTGATATTTTGTTGCTTCGATATGGAAACCCATACCTTGATCTATATTGAATGATCATGAATTATTGGAATTGGATGTTGAAATAATGTTATATTTCCTTTGATGAATGCTCATGAAGGCTCATCCCATACTATATTTTATATCAGTAATATGTTCATTCTATCTTTGTATCACCTAATGTGAAGAGGGATCATTTCGAAAGTATATATTTCCTATAAAATGAGTGATTGTCATATAAATAGAGAGAATATTGACTATAATTAGTCCATTAAAGGGGGCTCACAATGATTTCCATGAACTTTGCTTTATGTCCTTTTAGTTCAGACCTTATTTTTTTTGTTTGAGGTCCTTTATCTCATACCATCTTTTGTTTTATTTTAATGTATTTAGATCAGACCATCTATTTATTTAGTTTAAGGAATTTTATCTCATAACATATATTTATTAATTTATGATCTTTTATCTTGGACCATATATTGCTTTATTTTAAGGTCTTTTAGCTCACATGATCTGTTACTTTGGTTTGAGGTCTTTTATCTTGGACCATATGTTGTTTTAATTTAAGCTATTTTAGCTCAGAACATTTGTTTCTTTAGTTTGATGTATTTTATCTCAAACCATATGTTGCTTTAGTTTATGTTATTTTTGCTCAAACCATCTATTTATTTTTAAGGTCTTTTAGCTTGGACCGACTCTTTCTTTAGTATATGATATTTTAGCTCAGACCATCTATTAATTTAGTTTAAGGTCTTTTAGATCAAACCATATATTTCTTTAGTTTAAGGTCTTTTATCTCGGAACAACCATTCCATTAGTTTATGGTATTTTAGCTTGAACCATATATTACTTATTTTAAGGTCTTTTAGCTCGGAATATATATTTCTGTAGTATGAGGTATTTTATCTCGGACCATCTATCGATTTAGTTTATGGTATTTTAAATCGGACCATATATTGCTTTAGTTTATGGTTTTTTAGCTCGGACCAACTATTGATTTTGTTTAAGGTTATTTATCTTGGACCATTAATTGATTTAGTTTATGTTATTTTATTTCAAACAATCGGTTGCTTTAGTTTCAGGTATTTTATTTCGGAAAATTTGTTGCTTTAGATTATGGTCATTTATATGGGACCCTTCATTGCATTATTTAATGTTCTGTAGCTCATACCATCTATTGGTTTAGTTTACGTTCATTTAGCTCATACCATCTATTTCATTAGTTTAAGGTCTTTTAGCATGGACCATATTTTTCATTAGTTTATGTTCTCTTAGATTAGACGATCTATTATTTCAATTTAAGTTCTTTTATCTTGGACAATCAATTTCTTTAGTTTATGGTATTTTAGCTCGGACCATATATTTATTTCATTTAATGTATATTATCTTGGACCATCTATTTCTTTATTTTATGGTCTTTTATCTTAGACCATATGTTGATTTATTTTAAGGTCTTTTAGTTTGGAAAATCTTTTATGTATGGGATCTGTTGCACACATGCAAAGAATGGCCTAAAACACTCGGAGGTGTTGGATACAACCCTAGTGTTTATTGAGGATCATGATGATTGAAATTCCCTTTATTAGAGTGAAATTCTTGGTTGATTCTTTTAGGTTCATATGTAGGAGTGATGGGTGTGTATGCATAGTCAAGCCAAGGGGTCCCTTGAATCCTGGTATCTTTTCCAAGGGCTATGACAAATCTATAGAAGTAATATTGATGAGGTTGGAATACTAGGGATACAAAACCTACCCAGGTATTTGGGGGTATGGATGGTGTAAATCATAACCTGGGAGTTTTTTTCCATGAATATTTGATGGTGAAAACATGTTGGGTACGCCCCTTGACATTCTGAAATGCCAGGTTCCATCGCGGTGTTGCAAAGGCTCACAAGGATCGAAACTCCTTTCTAGAAATGAGAAGATGCATTTAGTTTATGATTCATGGACCTTATGTTTTCGTATCATGTGAAGATAATGGAAATACCCACTTATTTTGAGGGCTATTAAATATTTATAAAGACTCAAATGTCAAGATGATGAATTTGGATATAGGAAGAAGGTTATCGAGAAAGGGTTCTAGCACCCATGGGAATCTAGCTCTTAAAATTAAGCTCGAGCTCTACGCCATGTAGTTTTGAATCATGATTCATGGGTTTTCAAAGATGGGAAATGAAGTTTTTTATTCTATATTTCATAAATTGTATGAAACATGGTGATGTAACATCAAGTATATAGAATCCACTTTGATAGTTTTGTATTGGTATTGTAAATCACATCCTAGAGTGCTCAAATCTGGAAAATGGTATGGGAATGCCATATAGGGAGTGGTTTAGACACACTGGAGTGATGATTATTTTCTTGATGATTTCTGGGATCTCAAGAATCATAATTTTATTTTTTAGAGTGTCGTATTTGTTTGACATCCATAGGTGCATATGTAGGATCCATGGGCATGCATGCATTGTCAAGAAAAGGGTCCATGAAACTTGATATCATTTCCAAGGTCCATGGATGTTTATGATGATTTGAGACACCCCAACTCACAAAGTGTGGTTCATAGAAGATATAAAATTCAAGGAGGGTTCGAATCCCCTAAAGGTTATGTCACCACCTAGAGAACATATTCTCGGAGTGAGGAGGTGTGAAAATAATTTCCCTAAATTTTTCCTTGACCAGTGAGACTAGTGAGCATATCCTAGATTTTAATTGGGTTATGGGCCCTATGATCTTTTCACCTTTTATGTTTTCACACTAATTTTTTCCCAAACCCTAATAATGAAGAGTTTATCATGTGGAGACTAAAATTATTCTCAGGTCGCCCTTTTTGGGTATTTAGCCTGACATGTTTTGTGTCTCTTCTGCTGAATTTTATGTTCATGTGATTTGGACCACTATAGGCTAGAGTTTAAGGTTTTACAGATTGACCAAAGCATAGATGGTTTAGGGTAATGACTCGTATGGACCTGAAATTTAGGATGTGACATAATAGGTTAATTAGGATACCTGGTATTAAGAGCATTCCAACATATTCTCACACATGGAATGTAAATAAAGTAAATCATAGCTTGAGATTCTCTAGTCAAGAAAAATGACATGGTAACTTCATACAAGGAGTGTTTTAGAAAAACCGGGGTGTTGAGTGCTATCGTGATGATATCAGGTCTCACGAGAATTGGAATTTCCTTTTTCATAGTAACACATTTGGTTGATGGACATAAGTGCATATGCATGAGCCATGGGCATACATGCATAGTCATGAAAAGAGTCCTTGAAGTTGGGTATCCTTTCCAAGAGCCATGAAAGGTTGACAGAGGTTTGAGATGCTAAATACATGAAGTGTGGTATATGGATTTGAGGTGCACTTAAAGGATGGTGGAAGCACCCCATACTCTGGTTGACTGAGGTAAGTCTCTTGCGGTCTTTTAATGATGAGTGAAAATGGTATATGGTCTGTACAGTTTATTTTCATGTAGTGGGGATGCATTTGTGTCTTTGTATTTTAACATCATTCGGTAAGGACATTCTTCTGTAAAGTTTAACATCATGTGGTAAGGAAGTAGGGACCATTAAAAAAGGGGATAATGTTGTTGATGGACCCAAATAATAGAACTTGGGTGTCACTATGTATCCCATGAAAATGTGAATCAAGCCACACGTAGATCTAGATGGTCGTGTGGTTTAATTTCTTACAGTAAGAAAAAAAATATGTATAGTATAACATAATGTGCTTAGGGAAAAATGTTCCATGCAGTTTAACGTCATATAGTGAGGATGATGCGGAAAAGTTTAATTTCATGTCTCCGGGACATGTGTAGACATTTTAGGTTCATGTGGAGCAGACTATAAGGTGGAGTTCCGAATATGGGGGTGTGTGGTGTGGTTCTATGAAGCAACCCGGTATGAATGAGGACCAAATAAGTCTCAACCACATCACACAACTTTCTAGGAAGACTCGTGTCAAAGGGCCAAAAAGGTTCATGGCTGTAGTTGGGCCTAAAGATAACATGACTTGGTGTCACTCGAATCTCATGAAGATAACAATCAAACCACACATAATTCTGGAAAAGGAAGTATTTTACCCAGGTTTGACCCATACATAGAGGCGGAAATTATTTCAATTGACAATTTCAACTGGGCCTAGGATTGGATATCTAGGAATCACTATATATCTTGTATGTCTAGGAATCAAGCTACACATAGTTCATGAAGTTCCATTCAGATTAATTTCATGTGATGGGAACGAAGGTGGATCGACATGAATTGGTGGGGACATTATGGTTGATCACAGGGGTTGAATCCTGAGCATCATTATGTATCTAATGGGGATGATAATCAAATGAAATATAGTTATTAGAGGACCATGCAGTTTGATATTGTGTGGTAAGGACATCGACCAAGCATTTTAACATCATGTGACATGGACTTATGGAATTTGTTTTATGGTATTTCATTCAAGAGAAAAATGGACTAGTTATGCACCTTTATTCCTTGTTTTTTATTGTAATTCCCAATCATAATTCCTAATGATTCATGATATATGCTCCGTGTGAGAAAAAAACAGTGGAACGGGATCCCCTATAGTGTAGAGACACAAGAGGGGTATAACATGGGAATCTTGTATGATGTCGTGGCTAAACCAAGATATAGGATCAAGGCGTCCCTATGTATCTCATTGGGAATTAGAATCAAGTTGTATGTAGTTTTGTAAGGAACCATTCATTTTAATGTCAATCGAAAAGGATGGTGGATTACCCAATGTGAAGAGGAATGGGAGTTGTGGATCTATGTAGTTTTATGTCATGCGGTAAGGAAATTCCCTATACATTTTAATGTCTTACGGTAAGGAATAATTCTACATAGATTAACATCATGTGGTTAGGATGAAATGTTACGTTTAATTTAAATTCATGTGGTGAGGATGAAATGTTCCATGTATTTTAATGTCATGCGGTGAGGATGAAATGTTCCATGCATTTTAACATCATTTGGTGAGGAAGATGCATCATTGTTTAATGTCATGTTGTAGGGTCATGTGTGGACAGTTTAGGGTCTTATAGACAAGATTGTATGGTATATTTCCTAACATGGGGGTTCTTAGAATGGTTCTATGAAGTAATCTAACATGAATGAGGACCAAAGAAGTATGAACCACCCCACACACCTTTCCAAGAAGTCCCAATCCAATGGGACAAAAAGGTCCATACCTACAGTTGGGCCCGAAGATGAAATGATTGGGAAACCCTATATATATCATGATGATGAGAATAAAGACACACATAGTTATGGAAAATAAAGTAATTTATGTGATTATAAACCATATGTAAAGGTGGGAATTATTTCCATTTATAGTTGCATCTAGGCTTAGGATTGGAGACTCAGGCGTCACTACGTTTCATGTATGAGGAGGAATCAAGATACACAAAGTTCATGAAGTTCCATGTGGTTTAACATCATGCGGTGATGATGAAGGTGGGTCAATGATAATTGTAGGGGACATCAAAGTTGGTACCAAGGGTATAAACCTAGGAATCTATATGTATCTCTTGGGGATAAGAATCAAACCACACGTATTTCTTGGAGGATCGTGCAGTTTAATGTTGTGGGGTAAGTACATCGACTGTGCAATTTAACATCATGCGATAAAGTCTTATGGCATGTATTTTATGGTATTTCATTCAGCATTGTAATGGAGCCATTATGAACCTCTATTCCTTTCTTGTGAGGGTAATTCCCTACCATAATTCCTAAACTCATGTGAGCTATGCTCTATGTGAGAAACAAGGAGAGACATGGGTTCCCATACAGTTTAGAGACACAAGAGGGGTATAATACGTAGATATTGTAGGATTCAGTGATTATTCCAAGGTGTCCCTAAGTATCTCATTGGGAATTAGAATCAAGCTGAATATAATTCTAGAAGTAACTGTTCAGTTTAACATCATGCAGCAAGGATGATGGATTACCCGACGTGAAGGGGAAGGGGAGTTGTGGATCTGTGCAATTTTATGTCATGCGGTAAGTAAATTGGTCATGCAAATTAATCTCTTATGGTAAGGAAGAATTCCATATAGTTTAACATCATGTGGTTAGGAAAAAATGTTCCATGCAGTTTATCTTCATGCAGCGAGGAAGAAATGTTCCATACAGTTTAATGTCATGCAGTGAGGATGAAATGTTCCATACAGTTTACTTCCATGCATTGAGAATGAAATGTTCTATGTAGTTTACCATCATGCAGTGAAAATGAATGATAGGGCTTAAACTAATGTGGATTTCATTTTGCTTAACACCTTATACAAAGTATTTATTATGAAATCTTGTATTGGTGGGTTGTGTGGCATGCTCCCCATCAATGGTGACCAGTGAATAGTCTCCATTATGATAGACCTTATGTATGTGTAAGGTCCTTCCCACATGGGCTCTAATATCAGGGGATTCTTCCCCGATATCAATGGGGTTCTGAGATCCAACACTAGTTCTCCCTAAAGGAATGAGTGGATGTGAACATTTTTATTAAAACCTCGTGCAATCAAATTCTTGTGGACTTCAAGGTTTTGTAACGGGTGTAACCTTTTCTCATCTAACCATTATAACTCATTGTAACACCCCGATATTTTATGAGATATGTTCTTTTTAATTTCATTGATGTATTCTATTGTACACTAAACTAAGATTATCTTGTACTATACGTAACACCGTATTAGCTTGCAGTATATGCAACACTATTCTTGGCTTGTGTTACACACAATTTCAAGTTTGATTTATGGAAATTATTCTACGCAACATTAAGTATAGATTTTGTTTAATGTATAAATGAAATAGTTTTTGATTATGTTATATGCAACACAAAAGGGATCTTGCACTACATGCATCCCTAACTTGGCTTGCATTACACGCAATCCCGACCTTCCTCGACAGCGTGTGTAGTACGCAATACCTGGTTTCACTAAACAATGATATATTGTTATTATATTATTATGAACTAGCCGTTATGAATAGTAGTAACTAAATTTTAAATTTTATGACATTATAATTCATCTTACGAATTTTATAGAATATGGTATGAGAACAAAATAATTTTTTCATGTAAAATGAGTATTAAAAAAAATATTTTTGCCACCTTTTGATGGCGCACCCACATTAAATCTAGTTTTTGACATGTTTATAAGTTGAATTTGACAATATAAAATTCTTATTTGGAATCAGGAAATAAAAATTTTCTTTGGATAAATTTTTGATATTTTTCAGATAAGTTTCTTATTTTGATGAATAGTAAAAATACGCTAAATTTTAATTAAAACCAGCTTTTTTCATCGAGATAATTTGTATGGTTAAATTATAATATTGAATGGTTTTAAAGTATAAATAGAATCTATTTTTACCGTTAATATAATTCATGTCATTACCATTAATTTTATTTTGAATTCATAGGTAAAAACATTTCAATCTTTGATAATGTTTTAACTTTTAAAACGCATTTTCTTAACAACAGGAATAATTTTAATTTAATTAATGTAACGTTTGTGTTATAAATATTGAAAAATGGATTCCATATTTGGATTTAGTGGGTAAAAATTATGTTAATAGGTTACTTTTTTTTTGACATTATGTGTAGTAACTATGGTAATTTTTATTTACAACATTTAAAGGTAAATCAGGTAATTAAGGGTAAAAATAAGATTAAAAAATTACCCTAAAATCAGTCCAAATTCTATTGGATGAATATAAGTAGACCTATGTCACCTAAGGGTCAGAATAGCTACGTTTCATGGACTATTTACCATGAAAATAATATAATTATAATTATAACAAAAGAAAGTGACAACATGTCACTCTCTTATATCTTATAAGTGTAATAATTTTAATTTAGTTATAAACTTCATAAAACATAGAACATGAAAATTATCCAAAAATATAATAAAATTATATATATCATGTGAATTTATTTAGAAATTTGATTTATTAAATAATTATCATTAATGATGACACAATAGTGATGTTGAATTTATTTTATTGATTGAAATATCAAATAAATGGTTTGAAAAATAACAAAATAAATATTATATGAACTATTTAATGTGACCCACTAATTTTATAGATGCATATGAAATATTAGGAATCTATTAAATATTTTGGTTTTAATATATCCTATGTGTAGATTTTATTTAAATTCAAATAAATGAATAGTCTCAAAATTGACACTATTGTTATTTTATAAAAATAACATATCATAAAATTGTTTAAAAATCACAAAAATATTTAAAAATTATACTTTTAAATTTATATGTTCTAAAATGTCATATATTATCCAATTATGGATAATTCACAACACTTAAGTAATTATTTATAACAATTTTAAAATTTAGAATATTATTACCACAAATAAAATTAAATAGATTAAATAAGGATACATCAATTTGATAACGTTTAAAATAAATTCACAACATGTCAAAATACTATTGGTTGATGGTATTAAAACTATATATCATCTAATATTCTAATTGAGTCATTTTTTGAGGTTGTTATGTGGGTTTGGAATTTATTATAAATTAATATTTGTTATGTTTCCAAAGGTGCCCCTCTCCTCCCTTATAAAAGGGAACCTCCTCCATCTCTTCATAACACAATTTGGAGCCATAAAGATCATAAAAAACCTTACCATTTATCTTCTCAAAATCTCTGGTTATATCATAGAGGTTCTGGTTGTCTCAAAATACCAACTCTTGTGCCCTAAGAGGATGTTTAAAAGAGGCACGTCGAGGAAGAGGTAATCTCTTCTGCCGATTCTTTCAAGTTTCTTTCTTCTTCTACTTCATCTTATTTATTTGTTTAATTATAAATTAATAACATCATTATAAATAATATACTTATATGTTATTATAAATATGAAACAACTCTATTTCACCTTCTATCCATCCTACAAAAAATAAAATCACCCCCGCGTGCGTACGTACGGAATACCATCTCCACACTGTGGTGTAATCTGTTTTTCCACCACCACTTTACTTGGATGGGTATAATGTTGTAAATAATAACTATATATCGTTATTATAACATCATACTGATTCTGATATAATATATCATTCACTCTAATTCCATTCAATAATTACAGGAACGATATGATCCCTCGTGTGTACGTATGGATTAACGTCTCCACAACGCGATGAGATTCATTCTCCATGTTAGCCAATCAAGAATGATTATAAAGTATATATAATAAATAATCAAGAAATATATGACATAAAAATGATGCTGTATTTATGTACATATATGTGTCATTTAATTAATTCCATTCAATTCAACAATGAAACGAATACAGCGTTCATGCGTACGTACGGCCTACCGTCTCCATAAATGGTGTATTTCATTCCATTTATTGATCTACCATATATATTTATATGATGAATATATATGTTATATATAAATATTTTTTTACATTCTAGAATTAATTAAATCATGATATTATTAATAATATCAATAACAACAAGTCCAAACACGTACGATAAATGAAACAATTTTACCCAAAATGCTGCTTTAACATGGAATTGACAAAAGAACGGGAAATATAAAGTCATAAGTGAATCATATATGATATCATAAATATTATTATGGATATTTTCGAAGTTAATAATATGTTTAAAACCACTATAAAGGAGTTTCGGACATGTACAGAAGAAATTGGACCTAAGGTAAGGGATAATTATTCCAATCTCATTCTTATCCAAGATTGTTTATTCGTAAGTATTTACTGGGGTTGTATTTTATATCCTTGTCCATAAAAATGTTTTCAATAAAGTGTTTAATATTCTTACATGTATTTTTAAAGTCAATTTTACCCCTCTTTGACTTTTACTTTGTGTTATGGAGGGAATCTTTCTTTTATTTACCATATGTGGTACTTTCTGACTTTTTTTGTTGAAAGTACAAGGAGAATGTTTTTTTTACTTTATACGGCGTGAAGGAATTTTTATTGTTTTATAACGCATTTTCTTCATGATGCTTACTCTACAAGATTTCATTATCATTTTCAAAAAAAAAATTAATTTTAAAATTGAATGTAATTTTGAGAAAATAGAATGATTTTGAAGAAGAAATGATATTTTTCTCAAGAATTCATTTCAAATGTTTTTTCAAAACTATTTCCATCTAAGGTGACATTATTTAATATGTTTATGTTTCAAGTATAATGTATCTATGATTTACATGGTTTCACTTTTCTTGTGATGAAATGATATCTATTTGTTTTATATGGATTTTGTTATAATGGGATGATGTTTATGAAACCCATTTTATTTATTTGGTTAGGATTAATGATTTATGTTTATGTTGTGGCACACATAAGAATGATTTCATTATGAGATGGGTGGGACCAATATATCCCTCCAATTCATTGGGTAAAGATTTATATCTCATGAGATAGACATGTCTGGAATGGAAAATTAATATGGTTCAATGATACAGGACTGGAACTATAGCATCCCACCTTTTTGTCACATAAACTTTCATTACATTTTACAAAACCGAGGATCTTAAAGGTTTAGTTTCTTGGAAACCAGGAACATAAAACATGAAAACATAAAACATTATTCTTAAACACTTTAAAGGATTATCCTCATGTTCATCCTAGGTTAATTATTGCATCTCATAACCTAGGTACATACATCAAAATAAAGGGTGATCAGAAGGCCCAGTAAGGGAAACAAGGGTAAATATTTAACATGTGAACTTGAGATATATCAATAATGTCATCAAAAAGAACATTAAGGAATGAGAAAGAAATATTGAGGCATATCATAAAAAAAATCATAACCTGAAGATGTGGTTGCAACATTTAATATTGACAATCATTTCGTATCACCAAGGTCCATCCCCAAGGTCTCATTAAAAATTACTAAGGTTATTCACCAAGGTATCAGTCTAAATGGTCATCTCTAGAGATTAAGTCTTTACCCAATGCATTGGAGTGCTATCTGCGAGCACCCTTGACATGTATTTATTATCATGTTAGCCACATATATCATCATAAATCATTTCATAAACAACCCATATAGCATAAAAGAAATGGGTTTCATTTCATAATCATAATGTTTTAAAAACTGCTTTAAAGACATGATCTTTATGTCTCTTTAAACCCACGGAAAGGGAAAGCAGGTTTCATGTATGTAAATCCCAGAATTTAAAATATAAAATTTTGATATATATGTTAAAACCCCTATAGAAATAAGAGCTTTGAGTATTAACTTAATAACATAAAATAATTTTGAGAAAAAGAGAGTGTCATTTTGAGACGAAAATTTTGTAGCATAACGGCTACGTTATAGGGTTTTAGAAAACATTGAAAAGAGAGGGGAAATGGGTCACCCACTCATAAATGATCCATAAAACAGTAGGGGAACAGAATATAAAGGATTTAATAACATGGTAATGAAATTTTAATGACATACCATATGAAATGAAGAACATGAAAGAAAGAAAAAAAATAAGATTTCCCTTATGAAAATTCGGCAGCCTAACGGCGTCACTTAAACATCAACAAAAATGATTTGACGATATCAAATAGGTTCTCTCATAATATGAACATAAAATATCAGTTTGATATATATATAGGTCATACCCCAACATAATAAAAAGGATCATGAAATACTTTACATGAAAGTAGAACTTTGAAAAATGAGAATGGTGAAAAAATCCCTTAAAAATTCGACAGCCTAACAACGTCACTTAAACTTCAACAAAAAAATGAATTGAAGAGATAAAATAGGGTATCTCATCATATGAACATAAAATATCAGTATTATATATTTATATATCATAACCCAACATAATAAAAAGGAACTTGAAAGTCTTGATATGAAAATAGAACTTGAAAATGAGAAAGGTGAAAGAATCCCGTAAAAATTCGGCAACCTAACGGCGTCACTTAAACATAAAAAAAATGAATTGAAGAGATAAAATAGGGTCTCTAATCATATGAACATAAAATATCATTATGATAGATTTAGAGATCGTACCCCAACATAATAAAAAGTAACTTTCAAGACTTGACATGAAAATAGAAATTGAAAATGAGAAGGGTGAAACAATCCCTTAAAAATCCAGCAGCCTAACGGCGCCACTTAAACATTCATAAAATGAATTGATGAGAGAAAGAGGGGGCCTCTCATCATATGAACATGAAAAGGGAAGTAAGAAGAATATAAAATAACATCCTCCAACATAAGATCATGGAGCATAAATGAAATGTCATAAAAGATGTTACTTGAAATGAAAGAGAGCGGTCGGATCCCTTACCTTAAAACGTAACACTTAAAACTCAACGGTTGGGACCTTGAGGGCTTTTGGGAACCTTGAGAGGACTGCTTGGGTGGTACTGAGACCAGAGCATCGTTGGGGGAGAGTTGGGAGTCTAAAGGATGAGAGGATTGCTCGGTATTTATAGGGAAAGTGAGGGGACAGGGAATTAATGGCCAAAGGACACCTCATTGGTGGTTTTGGAAAAACCATGGGCTTTCCCATGGTATTTGGAACTTGGGAAAACTTATACAATAATTCATCCCCTTTAGTCAACCATCCCTTAAAATATCTCATGTCATCATCATGTCATAGTTATGATGTCATTAAACATAATAAAACCCTAAAACTGTATTTTTTACTATTCAATGAAAATTCATCTTTCTCAGAAAAATCCCAAAATTTTTCATTAAACAAATATCAATGCTCTGATTTCATAAATGAACTCCATTTTATAAAAATAATTTTCTAAATATTTTTAATTTAATTTTTAAATAAATACACTATTCACCGAAAATTCATTTTTTCAGAAAATACCCCAAAAATTACCTTAACATAATATCGATGCTCTGAGTTCAAAAATGAAATCCATTTTATAAAACTAATTTTCTAAATATTTTTAATTTAATTTTTATTTAAAAACACTATTCACCTGAAAAAACAAATACTTGAATAATAATTTATGAAACCATTATTTAACCATATTATTGAATCACATTACTTAATCAAGGTGCCTATATTATATTAATACTTTCTTTAAGTGAGAATACTAATCTATTTGGACACATTACTAATACAAATCATAAAATCACTATTCATAATTTACTATTCATCAAAAATCAAGTTGATCTTATTAGACTCTAAATTTCATACTGAACATAATTGTAGAAGACCATTGCTCGAAAATCATTACACATTTTTAATTATTTAAGGTTTACCTAAACATTTTTAAAATATCCTTTTTCTAAAATTCATCAAAAATATACATACTGTATTTATCCGAACATTTGAAAATTCATAAACTTCATCATAAGAAGAAATGAAAAATTTTATTTCAAACAATGGGTTACACAAGGCAGTTACGGTCTCCTTACATAGCCCCTTATCACACCACCATAGGACAAAAGTGTAAGGTGTGCTAAGGTGAGAGAATCTGAGGGAGGCTCGGCCAACATCACACGAGTAGTAATTTTTATCAGTTTGAACTTCTCACAAAGTCGATTCCATTATAGCTTCACACGATGAAGATCAGCTTGGGATTGGTCCAGAGCAAAGCCCAGTGGTGCTACCTCCTTCCCAGGTTCTGTTAGATGGGCTTCGATTGGTCCAAGACTACTTGTTGTGTTCATCAAATCTTCTTTCTATATTAATTAACCAAGATTACTTGTATTTAGAGACAATAATCAAAACGTTTATTTTCCAGTGGTCATATTGACAAATGGTCATATAATAGTCAAAACTCAATGGTCTCATTTTAATTATACTCATGTTATCAAATGAAACAGTTTTGTTGAGTATCAAAAATAAAATAACAAGCAAAATTTGGAAACAAGATTTATTCAAAATCTTGGGTCGTTACAATCTTCCCCCCTTAAGAAATTGCATCCTCACAATTTTTTAAAATTGGGTTTTGAAATTTCATTGAATGTCCCACACCGGAAAAGGAGTCAGTAAAACTATTACTTTAAAAGAAAGAAAAGGAAGTAAAAAGGTCACCCGAGTTAACCCATACTAGGATCCCATGTAGGAAATCATGGACATGGAGGGAAAAAAGGGTCATGTTCTAAGGGAGAGTGATAGAAAACATGATTAGGAGAAAGTTAACAACAAGAAAATCACAAATTTATGATGGGTAAAACAGTATTTGATTTCCCAGTAGGAAACATTAACAGACAACATTTTTTGTTTTGTGATCCTTTTCATAGTTTTGAAGAATTCATTTACTACATAGAATAAAAACATAAGGAAATATACCTACCTTAAAGTAGATCTTAATCCTTTAATAAGTTTCTATAAAAACTAATATTTTCTCTAAACGATGAGCATTCAAAAACACCTGGTCTCATCAAAATCACAAGAATATTCTTCTAGAGAATCACGTTTTCCACAAAAGAAAAACTATCCATCTTTAAACATTTATCCCAAAAACAGAAAGGTTAAGATAAAACAACTCTTTAAAAATATAGAATCCCATAGGAAGGGAAACTACTTTTAAATCTTCAATGTTCCACGGTACTACCCAGAGTTCATCATATACCATTCTGTAAATAATTGTCCTTAAAATTCCTCAAAATAACCCAAACTAAGATTGAATCCCATATACAAGAAGGACTTGATAACATTGTCTTCCAAGATAAACTTTATCATTTATCTCCAAACAACATCAACTACTCCTAACATCTTATAACAAAAGTAACTAACCTAAACATATTTTCCCCAAGATAGGTCAATCGTTTCCATAAGTAACCTATAATACCATAAGTTCACCTTAAATTCATCGATTCTTCAAAATATAAATCGACCTTTACTCCTCAAAGAAAATACCGTAGTAATCTATTTACCTTGATCAAATTGGGTTCCCAAAATAGTGAATGTCTTCCAAAATAAAAATCATATTTTAATCCCCTAATAATCTCTGTGATATTAATATGGCAATCGTCACATTTCGAATCACATTGGTTGTTGGGACATGTTCTTCCATTTCCCGCCATTAACTAAGGAAAGAATGTACAAATAGGGGATTAAATACTTAGCCAATAATAATTAAAAGGAAACTTAATGCATAGAAGGATAAACGTGTAGAAGAAAATTATACCCTAACTTGTGATCCCCTAGGTCCTAATCTAGGTTATTCATGATAATATATTCTTATGTGAATCTTTATTTTATTTTATCTTTGTTCCTTTAATAATGGTTCATACTAAGATTATGAATTTACCAAAGCATATCCCCGGGGAGTGTCATAACCAAGAGTGCAGCAAGACCCATTGTCGTGTACCAGTTCCCATTCGAGTCTATCTCGAAGCGGTGTTTTCAGGTTTTACCCATATGTACATCTGTTCCAGAGCCACCTCTACCTACTCGTATCCAGAGAAGGATGTATTTTCTTGGCAACCCCTTACTCAATACTCACCGAAATACCAGGAAGGTTTTCAATATTTAAACTTATCTATAGGGTTCTTCCTAAAGATTTTATATACTAATTTCCACAAATAACTATACCATCCTTTGATACCAACTATATCATCCCACCTTTTTGTCACATAAAATTTCATTACATTTTACAAAACCAATGATCTTTAAGGTTTAGTGTCTTGGAAACCAGGAACTTAAAACATGAAAACATAAAACATTCTTCTTAAACACTTAAAAGGCTTCTCCTCATGTTCATCCTAGGTTCATTACTACATTTCAAAACCTGGGGACATACATCAAAAGAAAGGGTGAGAAGAAGGCCCAGTAAGGGAAACAAGTGGAATCATTTAACATGTGAACTTGGGATATATCAACAATGTCATGAAAAAGAACTTTAAGGCATGAGAAAGAAATCATGAGGAATATCATAATAAAAATAAATTTTTTCATAACATGAAGATATGGATGAAACATTTATTATTGACAGTCATTTCATTTCACCAAGGTCCATCCCCAAGGTGTCATTAAAAATTACAAAGGTTATTCACCAAGGTATCAGTCTAAATGGTCATCTATAGAGATTAAGTCTTTACCCAATGCATTGGAGAAATTTCTTGGCGCACCCTTGACATGTATTTATTATAATGTGAGCCACATATATCATCATAAATAATTTCATAAACAACCAATATAGCATAAAAAAATGGGTTTCATTTCATAATCATAACGTTTTAAAAACTGCTTTAAAGACATGATCTTTATGTCACTTTAAACCCATGGAAAGGGAAAGCGGGTTTCATGTATGTAAATCCCAGAATTTAAAATAAAAAATTATGATATATATGTGAATACACCTGTAGAAATAATATCTTTGAGTATTCACTTAATAACATAAAATAATATTGAGAAAAAGAGAGAGGCGTTTTGAGACGAAAATTCTGCACAATAACGGCTACGTTACAGGGTTTTAGAAAACCTTGAAAAGAGAGGGGACATGGGTCACCCACTCATAAATGATCCATAAAACAGTAGGGGAATAGAATATAAAGGATTTAAGAAAATTATAATGAAATTTGAAAGACATACCATATGAAATTAAGAACATGAAAGGAAGTCAAAAAGAAGATTTCTCTTATGAAAATTTGGCAGCCTAAC
This sequence comes from Viscum album, assembly GCA_963277665.1. NCBI lineage: Eukaryota > Viridiplantae > Streptophyta > Magnoliopsida > Santalales > Viscaceae > Viscum > Viscum album. The sequence goes on along the minus strand of OY728165.1, from coordinate 2,083,265,789 downwards.
GACGTCACTTATACTTCAACAAAAATGATTTGATGAGATAAAATAGTGTCTCTCATAAAATGAAATTAAAATATCAGTATGATAGATATAGATTTCATACCCCAACATAATAAAAAGGAACTTGAAAGACTTTACATGAAAGTTGAACTTTGAAAAATGAGAAAGATGAAAGAATCCCTTAAAAATTCGGCAGCCTAACGGCATCACTTAAACTTCAACAAAAAAATTAATTAAAGAGATCAAATAGGGTATCTCATAATATGAACATAAAAGATCAGTATGATATATTTATATATCATACCCAACATAATAAAAAGTAACTTGAAAGACTTGACATGAAAATAGAACTTGAAAATGAGAAGACTGAAAGAATCCCTTAAAAATTCGGCAGCCTAACGGCGTCACTTAAAATTCAACAAAAAATGAATTAAAGAGATAAAATAGGGTATCTCATCATATGAACATAAAATATCAGTATGATATATTTATAGATCATACCACAACATAATAAAAAGGAACTTGAAAGTCTTTACATGAAAATAGAACTTGAATATGAGAAGGGTGAAACAATCCCTTAAAAATTCGGCAACCTAACGGCGCCACTTAATCTTTCATAAAATTAATTGATGGGAAAAATAGGGGTAATATCATCATATGAAAATGAAAAGGGTATTAATATTAATATAAAATAACATCCTCCAACATAATATCATGGAGCATAAAATAAATGACATAAAAGAGATTACTTGAAAAGAAAGAGAGAGGTCGGATCCCTTACCTTAAAACGTAACTCTTAAAACTCATAGGTTGGGACCTTGAGGGATTGGGGTAACCTTGGGAGGACTCCTTGGGAGGTAATGAGACCAGAGCTTCGTTGGGGGAGAGTTAGGAGTCGAATGGATGAGAGTATTGCTTGGTATTTTTAGGGAAAATGAGGGGACAAGGCATTAATGGCCAAGGGACACCTCATTGGTGGTTTTGGAAAAACCATGGGCTTCCCCATGGTATTTTCCCATGGTATTGGCCACCTGGGACACCTCATACAATAATTCATCCCCTTTGTTCGACCATCACTTTAAATTTTTCATGGCACCATCATGACATAGTTAGGATGTCATTAAACATACCGAAACCCTAAAACTGTATATTTTACTATTCACTGAAAATTCAACTTTCTCAGAAAAATACCAAAATTTAACATTAACCAAATATAAATGCTATGATTTCAAAAATGAGCTCCATTTTATAAAATTAATTTTCTAATTATTTTTAATTTAATTTTTAAATAAATACACTATTTACTGAAAATTCATTTTTTCAGAAAAAAAAACCCCCCAAAATTAACTTAACATAATATCGATGCTCTGAGTTCAAAAATGAAATCCATTTTATAAAAATAATTTTCTAAATATTTTTAATTTAATTTATAATTAAAAAACACTATTCACCCAAAAAAACTAATACTTGAATAATAATTTATGAAACCGTTGTTTAACCATTTTATTGAATCAAATTACTTAATCAAGGTGCCTATTTATATTAATACTTTCTTTTAGTGAGATTACAAATCCATTTGGACACATTACTAATCCTAATCATAAAATCATTATTCATAATTTACTATTCATGAAAAAATCAAGTTGATCTTATTAGACTCTAAATTTCGTAATGAACATAATTGTAGAAGACTATTTTTTGAAAATCATTACAAATTTTTAATTATATAATGTTTACCTAAACATTTTTAAAATATCCTTTTTCTAAAATTAATCAAAAATATGCATAGTTTATTTATCCAGACATTTGAAAATTCATAAACTTCATCATAAGAATAAATCAAAATTTTTATTTAAAACAAAGGGTTACACAAGGCAGTTACGGTCTCCTTACATAGCCCCTTATCACACCACCATAGGACCAAAGTGAATGGTGTGCTAAGGTGAGAGAATCTACGGGAGGCTCGGCCAACATCGTACGAGTAGTAATTTCTATCAGTTTGAACTTTTCATGAAGGCGGATCAATTCTAGCTTCACACGATGAAGTTTGGCTTGGGTTTGGTCCAGAGAAAAGTGCAGTGGTGCTACCTCCTTCCCAAGTTCTGTTAGATGTGCTTCGATCGGTCCAATACTAATAGGTGAGGCCATCTAATCTTCTTTCTATGTTAATTAACCCAGATTACATGTATTTAGAGACAATTATCAAAATGTTTAGTTTCCAGTGGTCATATTGACCAATGTTCATATAACAGTCAAAACCCAATGGTCTCATTTTAATTATACTCATGTTATCAAATGACATAGTTTTATTGAGTATCAAAAATAAAGTAACACACAAAATTAGGAAACAAGATTTATTCAAAATTTTGGGTCGTTACAGGAACGAGTAGTGAACTCGATTCAGTATGGGACTTTGTCCACTATGATGGTTTTGGAAGCAATTCCTTGGCTACTATGGAAATCATATCATGTGCTTAATGGTTTTCCACAATTACATGTTTAATTCCCATGCTATTTTATCATGACTGATGTTCTTTTTTGATCTATTCCTTATGCACTACCAAGATTTATGTCATTACTCATGATTTTGATGTTTTATGTTCATGCTCATCTATTAAAATGTTTAGGGATTGTTTTATGTTCTCCATGTTTAGCCTTACTGAGCATTTGAGATCACCCCTTTTTATGTTTTCTTTTCCCCATGCTATAAAGAAAGGTTTCAGGTAAGAAAATAAAAGGGGAAGATCTTTATGGGAGATGTTGAAGATCTTTCACCATGATTAGAAGATTATGGTCTGAGTTTCCAAAGACACTAAACTAATACAGTCTTTGGGTGTCTGTTTTTGTTATGTATTAAGTATTCCGCAAAAGTATTGTTTTGTCTATGTATGTGAAGCTTTGGGTCTCTACAGTTGGTATCAGAGCGACGGTTTAGTCAACATTTGGAAACTAGGATGTGAAAACATTAAGTGAAATCCCTAGAGATATTTCTAAGGTATTTCTAGGGATGTACCTAAGGGTATGTATAAGTATAGGTTATAGTCATATAATTATGAAAACAATCATGAATAACCTAGGATTAAACCTAATAAGTTAGAGATTGAATGTACTCCCCTTTATTATGTTGTTTTCCTAACATGATTTTTGCGTCTCACGGTATTCTTTTTGGGTTTTAGAAAATGGTTGGAAAGAGGAATATTCATGTTAATGGAGAATATGATGGAATATGGAATGATATTCCTCATGATTATCCAAATGAAATGGGATTTGGAAGGCAAAACATCATTATTATTCCTAATCATAAATCTCTTAATATGATCAATAATATCAACTTTGTTATTTTTCCTAACTCGGTGAATAAGAGAGAGATGGAGTTTCGTGATGATCATAGAGGAAAGAAAGTTCAATTTCCCTCATGTAAATCATGTGGGAAGAGGAATCAAGGAGAAATTTTCAACGGAACTGGAAGATTCTTTGGGTGTTGAAAAGAAGGACACAAAGCCAGTAAGTGCAAAGGAAATGGTTCAGTTAACACCATGGAAAAGGATAAGGGTTTTTCTATGACATCAACAACGATTAAATGTTTTAAATGTGGAATGTTTGGGGATTATGCAAACCAATTACCTAAGGAAAAATCTCTTGAATAGAATCAACATGATCGTATGAGTAGTATTTATGTTGATGATGATAAAGAAACGAAAAATGATATATGAGATGAAAGAAGTGTTGAGGAAAAAAATGATGAAGCTCGGTCAATGGTTTAAGATGGTAGTGGAATGATTTTATATTTACCAACAGTTATGTTAATGGAACTATGGAATAAAGAAACATCTAAGGATTGTTACACTATTGTTTTTTCTAAAGTATTTGGAAGTATATGTTGAATGGTACTGGTAACCATGAAAGGTTATTTAGGTATTTTTAGAATGAAGATGATATGCGCATAATGAATGTGTAAGGAGAAAATAATATTTTGGATATTATTAATGAGATCATGACTGATATAAGGACAAAGGGATATCATGGTTTGAGTATACCGAAATTTTGGGATTTTGGTATGTGGAAAGAGTTAAATTTTGACAGCATTCAGGTTTTCACTAATGTTCAATGGGTATTCATTTTTCAATAGAATACATGATTAAGGTATTGACATTTTTGGAATGTGATCAACAAGATATATCTTATCATATAGGGGGGATAAATGATGGGTTTCATGTGCTTGTTATGTGACCTTTCCAGTAATCATTTTCTTTATACTATGAGATTGGACAGATGTATTTTGGATAAGTCTAATGATTGGAATGGATTATGTCGAACATCAGATAGTATTGTTTAAGGCTGGAACTCTTTTTGATATTATTTCTGGAATGTTGTAATAGTATAGTTTTAGAAAAAGGACAACTTGTAATATCGGTGACAACCCGTCACGTCAGACAAGGATGCGAGAATCGAACCCACAACCGAAGTGCGACAGGCCTTTATCCCCTACCACTGGCCTACAGGAAGTCCCTGGTTAGTAGAAATTAGTTTTATTTTATTAAGCAGTATGATAGTTGAAGTATAAGTCTATTTTTGGAATCATATACGATTAATCTCACCATAAGATGGACTTATGTATATAACTTTTGCTCACCTAATGTTTGAGACAGATGGAATGACCTATCATTCTATCGCATTATTTGCTAACACTTCATGGAAGACAAATTCAACTTCATTTCTTTAATTGATGGAGTGTAAATTGTTCAAGGAACAAACAATAGTGATATTGTACCAAAATCAAGTAAGAATTTCTTTTAATTCTTCAAAATTAGGGAAATGATCTTGAAAAACAAAAAAGGTGTCCTAGTACCCTCATATTCAATGAATCATATGGTACCTTAGATCAACACAAATTTATGGCTTTGTGATTGTTGGCTTTTCCATAGCCATGTCCTCTACCACTCTTCATCAGAAGTTGATGGTTATATTTCTATTCCATATCCATCTTTTCACCTATGTTATCCTTTGTGGAAACCCAGAGATGAGTTAATTTGGGTAATTATTATGTTTCATACTTCAATTTTTAAAATTAAGTTGTAGTATTCATTTTTACGATATGGGTTTCTATGAATGAATCATTCAACTAGTAAACGATTTATAACCCCGACGAATTTTGAAAGGAAAAATTCATTTTAAGGGGGGTAGAATGTAACACCCCAAAATTTTATGAGATATATTCTTTTTAATTTATTTGATATATTCTATTTTACACTACACTAAGATTACCTTGTACTATACACAACACTGTATTAGCTTGCAGTATACGCAACACTATTCTTGGCTCATGTTACACACAATTTCAAGTTCGTTTTGTGGAAATAATTCTACCCAACATTAAGTATAGATTTTTTTAATGTATAAATGAAATAAGTTTTTATTATGTTATATGCATCATAAAAGGGAGCTTTCACTACAAGAATCCTTGACTTGGCTTGCATTACACGCAATCACGACCTTCCTTGATAGCGTGTGTAATACGCAATACTGGGTTTCATTAAACAACAATATACTATTATAATATTAATATGAAATAGAAATTATGAAAAGTATTAAATAAATTTGGGATTTTATGAAATTATAATTCATCTTACACATTTTATAGAACATGTTATGAGAACAAAATAATTTTTTCGGGTAAAATGAGTATTTTTCAAAAAATGCAGTTTTGCCGCTTTTGGATGGCACACCAACATTAACTATAGTTTTTTACATGTTTATAAGTTAAATTTGACCATATAAAATTATTATTTGGAATCAGGATATAAGAATTTACTTTGTCTAATTTCTTGATATTTTTCTGATAAGTTTCTTATTTTGATGAATACTAAAAATACGCTGAATTTTAAATAAAAACAAATTTTTTTGTCGAGATAATTTATATGGTTAAATTATAATATTGAATGGTTTTAAAGTATAAATATAATATATTTTTACCATTTAATATAATTCATGACATTACCATTAATTTTATATTTAATTCATAGGTAAAAACATTTCAATCTTTGACAATGTTTTAACATTTAAAACCGGTTTTCTTAAAAATGTGATTAATTTTAAATTAATTACTGTAACTTATGTGATGTGAATTTTGAAAAATGGATTCCATATTTGGATTCAGTGGGTCAAAATATGTTAATAGGTTACTTTTATGTTTTTGACATTATGAATAGTAACTACGGTAATTTTTATTTACTACAATTAAAGGTAAATCGTGTAATTAAGGGTAAAAATAAGATTACAATAGTACCCTAACAGCTTCCAAAATTCTATTGAATGAATAAAAGTAGACCTATATCACTTAAGGGTTAGAATAGATTAATTTCATGTAATATTGACCAAAAAATGTATATAATTATAATTAAAACCAAAGAAAGTGACAACATGTCACTCTCTTGTATCTTATATGTGTAATAATTTAAATTTAGTAATAAACTTCAAAAAACATTGAACATGAATAGACTTCAGAAATATAATAAAAATATATACATCATTTTGAATTTATTTAGAATTTTTGGGGATTAAATAATTATCATTAATGATGACACAATAGTTATGTTGAAATTATTTTATTGATTGAAATATCAAATAAATGGTTTTAATAATATTAAAATAAATATAATATGAACTATTTAATGTGATCCAAGAATTTTCTAGATGAATATTCTATATTATGAATCTATTAAATATTTTTTTTATATATCCTTTGTGTAGATTTTATTTAAATTCAAATAAATGAATGGTCTTAAAATTGACATTATTGTTATTTTATAAAAAGAACATATTATAAAATTGTTTGAAAATCACAAAAATATTTAAAAATTATAAATTTAATTTTATATGGTCTAAAATCTAAAAAATTATACAATTATAGGAAATTCCCAACACATCAGTAATTATTTATAATAATTTGAAATTTAGAATATTATTACCACACATAAAATTAAATAGATTAAATAAGGATAAATCAATTTGATAAGGTTAAAAATAAATTGACTACATGTATAAATTTTATTGGTTGATTATATTACAACCCTATCTCATCTCATATTTGAATTGAGTCATTTTTGGAGGTTTTTAAGTAGGGTTGGAATTTATTATATATTAATATTTCTTACATTTCCAAAGGTGCCCCTCTCCTCCCTTATAAAAGGGCGCCTCCTCCCTCTCCTCATCACACAATTTTTAGCATTCCAGCTCGAACAAACCCTCCAATTTATCTTCCCAACATCTCTTGTTATATCATATAGGTTCTGGTCTTTTCAAAAGACCAATTATAGTTCTCTAAGAGTTAGTTTAAAAGAGGCACGTCGAGGAAGAGGTAATCTCTTCTACCGATTATTTCAAGTTTATTTCTTCTTCTACTTCCTTTTTTTTAATTGTAAATTAATAGCATCAATATCAATAATATACTGATATGTTATTATAAATTTGAAACATCCCTATTCCACCTTCTATCCATCCTATAGAAAATGAAATCATCGTGCATGCGTACGTATGGAATACCGTCTCCATGCCGTGGTGTAATCTGTTTTTCCACCACAACCTATCTTGGATGGGTATAATTTTGTAAAGAATAACTATACATGGTTATTATAGCATCATAATTATTCTGAGATATTATATCATCCACTCCAATTCCATTCACTAATTATGGGAACGATATCATCGCTCGTGCGTACGTACGGATTACCGTCTCCACGACGTGATGAGATTCATTCACCATGTTAACCATTCAAGAATGATTATAAAGTATATATAATGAATAGTAATGAAAGATATGACATAAAAATGATACTGGATTTATTTACATATATTTTTCATTTACTTAATTCCATTCAATTCAAAATGGAAATGAATACAGCGTTCATCCATACGTACGGCCTACCGTCTCCATGAACTGTGTAATTCATTCCATTAATTGATCGACCATATATATTTATATTCTGAATATATATGTTATATATAAATCATTTTTTACATTTTTAAATTAAGTAAATCAGGATATAAGTAATAATATCAGGAACAACAAGTCCAAACATGTACGATAAATGAAACGAGTTTAGCCAAAATACTACTTTAACATGGAATTGACAAAAGAACCAGTAATATAAAGTCATAAGTGAATCATATATGATATAATAAATATTATTATGGTTCTTTTACAAGTTAATAATATGTTTAAAACCACTATACAGGAGTTTCGGAAACTTACGGAAGAAATTGGACCTAAGGTAAGGGATAATTATTCCAATCTCATTCTTATCCGAGATTGTTTATTCATAAGTATTTACTGGGGTTATATTTTTTATCCTTGTCCAAAAAAATGTTTTTCATCAAGTGTTTAATATTATTACATGTATGTTTAAATTCATGTTTACTTCTCTTTGAATTTTACATTGTGTTATGGAAGGAATATTTCTTTTGTTTACCAAACATGGTACTTTTTGACTTTTCTATTAAAAGTATGAGGAGAATGTTTTTTAAATTTATACAGCATGAAGGAATTTATATAGTTTCATAAAACCTTTTATTCATGAATATTACTCTACAATATTTGGTGATTATTTTCTAAAAAAATCCTTTTCTTTTAAAATTGTATGTAATTTTGAAAAAAGAAAATGATTTTGAAGAAGAAAGGATATTTTCCTCAATAATTCATTTCAAATGTTTTGTCAAAACTATTTTTCATCTAAGGTGACATTATTTAATAGGTTTATGTTTCAAGTATAATGTCTCTATGATTTACATGGTTTCACTTTTTTTATGATGAAATTAGATCCATTTGTTTGATATGGATTATGTTATGATGGGATGATGTTTATGAAACCCATTTTATTATTTGGGTTATGATGAATGATTTATGTTTATGTTGTGGCACACGTAAGAATGATTTCACTATGAGATGGGTGGGACCTATATCTCCATCCAATTTATTGGGTAATGACTTATATCTCATGAGATAGACATGGCTGGAACGACAAGTTAATCCGGTTCAGTGATATAGGACTGGAATGAGGAGTGAACTCAATTTTGGTAGGGCTTTGTCCACTATAATGGTCTTAGCAACAATGCCTTGGCTACTATGGAAATCATATAATGTGTTTAATTGTTTTCCATAATTACATTTTTTATTCCCCTTGCTATTTTATCATGATTAATGTTCTTTTTTGATCTATTCCTTATTCACTGCCAATATTTATGTCATCACTCATGATTTTGATGTTTTATGTTCATGTTCTTACGTTCAAATGTTTACGGATTGTTTTGTGTTCTCCATGTTTAGCCTTACTGAGAATTTGATCTCACCCCTTTTTATGTTTTCTTTTCCCCAGTATATAAAGAAAGGTTTTAGGTAAGAAAACCAAAGTGGAAGATCTTTATGGGAGATGTTGAAGATCTTTCACCATGATTAGAAGATTATGGTTCGAGTTTCCAAAGACACTAAACTAATACGATCTTTGGGTGTCTGTTTTTTTCATGTATTAATTATTCTGCAAAAGAATTGTATTGTATATATACATCAATATTTGGGTCTCTACACTAATCCATCCATTTTTTCAATTTTTTATCATCTGAGAGTTTTTTGTAAATGGATATTCGGAGTCGGGTAACACTAGTGGAAATAGAAAATTTAACGTTGATGTAATGACATAGATTTTTTGTAAACTGATGCCAAAATTTTTTAAAAGTGATTTTTGGAATTGGTTTTCTAATATAACCAATGCTGAAAACCATGAAATATATGATATATGGTGTCAGTTTTTCAAAAAACTGATGCCAAAAATAAATAAACAATTTGGTATCTGTTTTTAGAAAGACCGATGCCATTAATCCAACATTCGAGATCTTTCAAAGTTTCCTCTAATAAAAAACGGCATGAGATATTAAGAAAATATCTTTAAGGTGTTGGTGTTTTGAAAAACTGACTCTATAAATTAAAAAAATTATTTTTAGCATCAATTTTAGTAAAAAACCAACGCTGAATGTCTTTTAGAATTAGTCGGGATCGGTAAACCCTCATGTTTTTTTATCTTTGAAAGTTGAACAACGGTGACTCCTCTCGACTCATGATGACTTCGAATGTGTATTTGTGATCTTGAACCATTGTTTTTTTGATTTTCTTCTAGTTTCACAATATATGGTCTGATTTCTTTATTATCTCTCAGATTTTCATCATCTATGAGTTATATTTTCTTCCAATTCTTATTTCTGGCCAAATTCAACCACGTTTTGATTTTAGTTTTTTCTTCATCTTTATTTTTATTTTTTACAATGATTTTTTTTGTATAAATCTTGCAACGTTTAATCTTACAAATCATTATATAGAGAAAAGTTCATATTTGGATCTATATACCTGTTAAACTCTGGATTTTGTTTGTTTCTTTAAATTTTCAAGATAAATTAGTTATCATTAAATTTTTTTTTATTTTCTTAAATTATATGTTTATAGTTTATTATTAATTTGTTGAAAGTGGTTAATATTTATCCACAACAGTGATAATTGCATATAAATTAACATTATTTTTCTTTAATTTTGTTTAGTCTAAATATTTTTTATGCTCTTTCTCACAACATGCAATAACTCATGGGACTACTACTACTATTTATTCATATTTTTAATATATAAAATTCTTAAAAAAATTATGTCTAGAATGAATCATATGGAAGTTTATGTGACTCATTCATAGGATGATATATCAATACTCTACAAATTGACTTCTAATATAATGCTTCTTCTTAACACTAAAAGAATCAATTCACACATGTCATGAAATTTTTATTGAATGTACCTCATGCATGTAAAATCAAATGCATGGAATTTTTAATTTTATGCAATATTGCATGTGTATAGATTCAAATAATATTTTTTCATTGTACTTCCTTCATCCACGTATATCACATACTGTCTATTCACTATTATTTTGTGTATTTTAATGCTGCCAAAATTATAAATAGTGTACTCACTCAATTGAAGGAATTCACACTATTCTGTTTCCTTCAAGGCACAATATGCTCACTTCCCACAATACTATCTCACTATTTTTGTATGATGCATAAAAACACATAACATTTTCTCAACATCACATACAGTTTTGGAATAACAGACTCATTATCGATTCTTCTCCCATGAAAACCAAATAACACATAATGTATTTTGTCCAATGATCACTCATGTGCAATATTCACATAATCATTATGAATGTATACTGTATACATCATTCTTTTCTGCATATTTGAGATAGGATATCAAATGATATTTCACATGGTATTTCACACGGTTTTACTTTCATGATCATATGAATATAATCTCAAATGATTATTCATTTATGTTTGCATGAAATTATCCACTTATTTCTTCATATAGACCCTTTCACACATTATTCTATCATGCAAGATAAGGTTTCACTGTGTGTTCTTCATTTTCATGATAGAATCTCACACTACCTATTGGACTCATAGTATATTCACATAATTAAAACAATCTCTCTACATTAGCAGATAATCACCATTATTTACACAATAATATACTCACTATTAAAACCATTGCACAAATATTTGGTTCTCTCTTTCAAATGCTCACCACAATACACAGTTAACACATTCAATGATTTTTTGTTTCTAAAAAATTATTGCATAAACTAGTGAGTATTCACAAGAATATTAAATTTCTAAATTTCTTCACATAACTCAGTTCATCGTGAATATAAACTAGTGTGATAAACACATATTTTTTTCATTACAGTTTTTACTCCTTCGTGCCAACAAACTTGTAAAAACCTATACATTTTGTGATCCATAGAAGATCATGAAGACTCAACATTACAAAGAAATTAAAATCTCTCAACCTCACTGTACCAAAAAATGAACATGCTCTTAGATATACCAATTTATTTATGTATTTAATTTCATTTTTCATATTTTTGGGAGTATTATGATTTATTTCACTTATAATATGAACATTTACTCTAATTATTATTTCATATTTCTAATAATAAGTAATTTTTTTCCTGTTAAATTAATGAAATTTTTAATACATTTGACACATGCAACATCAAAATAATGCAAAAACTATGTAAAATGAACTAATAAATTTTAGAATATTGATATTATAATTAAGTTATAAAATCAATATAACACATCTATATAATTTGAATGAAAGTTTACTATTTCTAAGTGTGTTTCATATATTTTGTGGTGCAGTTGTTTTCCATGTATGTAAATTGACCTTCGAATTTTTATTTATTCAATAAAATATTTTTTTAAATTTAATGACTATATTTTCTTTTTAAAGTAGGTATCTTCACATGATTCTTCTAAAAAATGTAAGTACAAGAATTTATGGTTTTATAGAACTATAATTCATTTCCAGGGAATTTCAACATATGAAGAATCCTGAAAGAGTTGCATATATATATGAGAGATTATCAGATATGAATATTGAGTATTGGTTTCTTCCATTTTTTGATAATTATTAATAGAAACATAATTATGAACTAATAATAATTATAATTTCAGTAATTGTGAACTTTTTGTATTCTAAGGTGCATTGGATGTTAGGCGTAATTTTCCCAAGTGAATGCACCTTATATTGTTTTTTCTCCTTATTAGGTAATTTTCGTAAAATATTTTCCACCTTATTAGATAGTTAAGATTTTTTTGTTTTTTATAAGTTCATTATGTTTAATTCTCATTATTTACATATGTATTATTATTTCATATATATGAAAATGTAGTAATAGAAAATATTTAACAAGTTATACATGTCAATAAAGACACCAAATAAAATCAAATTTGTGGAAGTACAGGTAATTAGTATTTATATATTATTTTATTCTGATTTTTTATAATATATTGATTTTTTTATCAGTTTAATGATTTATAAATGTTTTTTCATCGTCAAAAAGGACACATTGAATGTGGTTATTATATTCTACGATTCTTGTATGAGAAAATCACAAATGGGGAAACTATTAAATTTGATAAGGTTAGTTGTATTAATATTTTTATATTTTATATCATATAATTCTATTTGTTTATCTGATATCATTCAATGTTATTGTAGGAATTCAAAGATTCCCAGTCTTATTCTATATATGTTCTTACCCATATTTAATCTATTTTTGTGAACTATTGGTTATGTTTGATTAGTATCTGAGGTATGTATATTCTAATATTTATGAATAATATTACATATGGTTTTATAATACTAACTCTTTAGATATAATAGGTGTTTGAACATTCAAAATAATCAGATGAATTATTCAATAATAACCAACAATGAACATGCTGTAAATTGTAGGTATGTGTATTTTTATTCTACATTATAATACAAATGTGTAGATAGTTTTTGATTAATTAGATAAAATCATGTAAGCTATCGATTTTTAGTCAAGGATAAATATTGTTTTATTTTTGTATATTTTGTGTTTTATTATAGGTCTTTTGATTATTTTGGAAATGTAATGCTTCAATTTTTCTAAAAAAATAACATTCAGTGTCGGTTTTTTAAAAACCTAAGATGAAACTTTTTTTAAAAAACTCTGTTTTTATGTGTCAGTTTTTAATGTAACTGATACCAAAACCCACTTAGAAATGGTTTTCAACATCGGTTTTCTAAAAACCGATGATAAAACTATCATCTAATATCATTTTTGGGATCGGTTTTTAGAAAACTGACACCAAAAATCATATTTTTTATGTCACCTTTATAAACGTCGATTAAAAACCAATGTAAAAAAAATAAACATTTAATCCTACTTTTTCACTAGTGGAAGCTGAAATTATTTGGGAAACACTACCTCAGTCTTGTACATGAGTGAGTATGGAATTTATTTTGTATCATTATGCATTCTGGAATTGTTGGCCCCTAAAACATAGAGGAGTTTATCTGGCCATGAATTATTATCCTTTTTCACCATCTTCTGAAGTTTCATTGATAAGGTCTTATTAAAGACCCCTATCTATCCATTTTACACTACATGATAGTAGGATGAGTGATTATAATCAATGTTGTATTTCTGATAAATCATCTTCAACTTCATGGAATAGAACTTGGTGTTTTCGTCTATCAATGTTGTGTGAGGGACTCAGAACCAGATGACGATATGGGACTTCTTGAAGTTGATGATATTATACGTCTCTAATTTATTGAAGGGTATCACCTGAGACCATTTTGAAAATAATTAGGTGGTGTTAATGATATACTTGAATAGCTTAGTTGTGGCAGGGGGATACGGCCCCATGACATCCATCTCGCTAATGGAAAATATCCATGAGTATTTAGCAGTATATAGAAATTATAAGGGTTAATGGATAAAGTTTCCATGGATCTAGAATGCATGATATTTATTGGTAAATTCCACATAGTTCTCTATCATGATTTTCTAGTAATATCCCAACCTCTATATTTGGTGGGAGAACCTAGTTCCAGATTGATGGGTGCCAAAAGAGCATGCATGGACTTTATCCATGACAGTGAGAGCTTCCCCTTTTGCTATGCACCTAAGGATAGTTCCATTAAAGCTATTCTTATAGAGTATTTTTTCTCATTTAAACCATCCTGTAGAGTGAAGTTCGCTTCCCGATGCTAAATTTGTTCCATTCTAGCACGATGGGCTGGGATTGTTTTGTCTCGAAGATAGTCGGTTATGGGATCTATCCATACATGGGTGTTCATTGGTCCATTACACTATTGGGTGGTGATGACCTAGTTGATATTCTCCATGTCACATACAGCGACTGATGACACCATTCTTTGATGTGTAATCTGGAAGGTTGCATCCTTCTAATTAGGGACAGATAGGATAGCGGCTGTATTGTCCAGTGCACCGACATGAGATTTTTGTGATCGGGGAACATAATGTAAGGTGGGATCAAAGGGGAATTATTCCATTAATACACTAACATACCCAATGAGGGGTCTAATTCCTCCTATTTTATGGAATATTCTCCATTTTACTTCATTATCACTAGCTCTAAATCCACTTTGATGATAAGGTAGGCTATGTGCAGCTATAGGGATAATTCCAATCCATCTATTAGGGCTTTGTATTCTACCCCATTATTTGTGTATCCTTTAAATAGTGAGAAGGATTATGGAGAAAACATTCTATTTAGGGAGACACTTAAAATCCCTAGACCAACACAATTGAGCTTCTGGTTCTCTATTTTGGTTCTAATATGAATCTGGAAGTCTCCATAAATGTACATATCCCATGTTTAGGGAGAGTCATGGGCATAAAATACATCTTCATCAGGTAGCTCAGTGGGGTTTGACATATTTTCTAGGGTAGGGTGTTCTATAAGGAATTTAGTTAGGGATTTTCCATTCACTGAATATTGTGATGAAAATCATATTCACTGCTAAACAATCAGGCATTAGCGACTGCCATTGGTGGTCGCTGTAGGCCTATAGAGACCACCCAGCGACCGCCATTAGCAGTCACTTCAGCTTCGTCGATGTAGGCCAATAGCGACCGCCAATGGAAGTCACTATAGGTGGCCGAAATTCCGGCCTTAAGCGACCAGTTGGCGGTCGCTATCCAGGGGAAAATTTTTTAAAAAAATTCCAACTGAAAGAAATATTTATATATATATATATTTATTAAATAAAATATATATATATATATATACATATATATTAAAGAAAATACTTATATATATAATATTAAATAAAATATTTTAAATAAATATATATATAATAAGTTTTAAATATTTTAGTATATATATATATATTAAATAAAATATTTATCATTTTTTTAATTAAATGTACGAATTGTGTTTTTTTTCTTCATGGTGCAAAATCAGAGATAAAACAAGTAAAAATCATAAAAAATGGAAAACAATTTCAAACAGCATAAACATCAAGATCTTCATAAACAATAAATGATAAACGTGCTTTAAAAATCCGAGCAAGTCCATCCATTTCAATCTTCTACTTCAATAAACCTACAATAAGACAAAAACAACAACAAAACAAAACAAATGTAAATTGGACATAATTATTCAGTTATTATATACATATAATAAAATTAAATATGACATTGAATCATGGTTCTATAATAATTTAAAACCCCCAATTTACGAAATGCTATCATTTCAGGTCATTCGGAGCACATTTGCTCCGAATTCGACCGTCTCACGCTGTTTGTGGTGTTTTATGACACCGGAAACGCGTTTCCGGTCACCTCGGTCAAACGACACCTCTGATTGACATGTCGTCAGCATGACCATTTCACAAATCACACAACTACTATTTTCATACTGTTTCATGCCATTCTTAGGTCGTTTGGGTGGTTTTGACCCCCCAATGCGCCATTTTAGCGCGCGCCGAGCTGCTGAAAACGACACAATCGGCCGTACCACGCGCACCGCACGTCTGATGGGCATTTCGTCTCCTCCTACACGTCATGAATAATATTCCTAATGTTTTTGTGTGGTATCAGGTCATTCGGAGCACGTTTGCTCTGAATTCGACCGTCTCACGCCGTTTATGGTGTTTTATGACACCGGAAACGCGTTTCTAGTCACCGTAGTCAAACGACACCTATGATTGACATGCCTTCAGCACGGAAATTTTAAAAATCACACAACGGCTATTGTCGTACGGTTTCATGGTATTCTGAGGTCGTTCGGGTGGTTTTGACCCCCCAACGCGCCATTTTAGCGTGCGCCGAGCTGCTGAAAACGATACAATCGGCCGTACCGCACGCACCGCATGTTCGATGGGCATTCTGTCTCCTCCTACACATCACAAATAATATTCCCAATGTTTTCGTGTGGTTTAATGTCATTCGGAGCATGTTTTCTCCTAATTCAACCGCCTCACACCATTTTTTGGTGGTTTACGACACCGAAAATGCGTTTATGGACACCACCGTCAAACGACACCTCCAATTGATGTGCCGTCAGCACGACCATTTCAAAAATAAATCAACGGCTATTTTCTTATGGTTTCATGGAATTCCGAGGTCATTCGGGTGGTTTTGACCCCCCAACACGTCATTTTAGCGCGTGCCGAGCTGCTGAAAACGACACAATCAGCCGTACCACGTGCACCGCACGTCCGATGGGCATTCCCTCTCCACATACACATCAAGAATAATATTCCTAATTTTTTCGTGTGGTTTCAGGTCATTCGGATCACATTTTATCCAAATTCGACCGTCTCACGCCGTTTTTTGATTTTTTATGACACCAGAAACGCGTTTCTGATCACCGCCATCAAACGACACCTCCAATTGACGTTCCGTCAGCACGACCATTTCAAAAATCATAAAATGGCTGTTTTCGTACGATTTCAGGGAATTATAAGGTCGTTTGGGTGGTTTTGACCCCACAACGTGACATTTTAGCGTGCGCCGAGCTGTTAAAAACGACACAATCGGTTGTACCACGTGCATCGCATGTCTGATGGGCATGCCGTCTCCTCCTACTCATCAAGTATAATATTCCTAAAGTTTTTTTGTGGTTTCAGGTCATTCGGAGCATGTTTTCTCCAAATTTGACCGTCTCACGCCGTTTTGGTGTTTTACGACACTGGAAACGCTTTTCTAGTCACCGCGATTAAACAACACCTCCGATTGACGTTTAGTCAGCATGAAAATTTCACAAATCACACAACGGCTGTTGTCGTACGGTTTCATGGCATTCCGAGGTCATTTGAGTGGTTTTGACCCCCCAACGCACCATTTTAGCGTGCGCCGAGCTGCTGAAAACGGCACAATCGGTTGTACCGCGTGCACTGCACGTCTGATGGGAGTTATGTCTCCTCCTATGCACAAAGAATAATATTCCTAATGTTTTTGTGTGGTTTCTGGTCATTCGGAGCACGTTTTCTCTGATTTCGACCGTCTCACGCTGTTTTTGGTGTTTTATGACACCGGAAATGCGTTTCCGGTCACCGCCCTCAGACGACACCTTTGATTGATGTTTCGTCGGCACGACCATTTCAAAAATCATGAAAAGGCTATTATCGTACGGTTTCATGGAATTCTGAGGTTGTTCGGGCAGTTTTGACCCCCCATCGCGCCATTTTAGCGCACGCCGAGCTGCTGAAAATGACACAATCAGTTGTACCACACGCACCTCGGTTGTACCACACGCACCGCATGTCTGATGGGCATTCAGTCTCCTTCTACACGTCATTAATAGTATTCCTAATGTTTTCATGTGGTTTCAGGTCATTCGTAGCACATTTGCTCCGAATTCGACTGTCTCACGCCGTTTTTTTGTGTTTTATGACACCAGAAATGCGTTTCCGGTCACTTCTGTCAAACGACACCTCCGATTGATGTTCCATCGACATGAACATTTCAAAAATCACACAACTTCTATTGTTGTATGGTTTCATGGAATTCTGAGGTCGTTCATGTGGTTTTGACCCCCCAACCAGCCATTTTAGCGCGCGTCGAGCTGCTGAAAATGACACAATCGTCCGTACCGCACGCACCGCACATCTGATGGGTGCAACGTCTCCTCCTTCACGTCACGAATAATATTCCTAATCTTTTCGTGTGGTTTTAGGTCATTCGGAGCACTTTTTCTCCGAATTCGACCGTCCCACGCCGTTTTTGGTGTTTTTTGACACCAGAAACGCATTTCCGGTCACCACCGTCAAACGACACCTCCGATTGACGTTTCATCAGCACGAACATTTCAAAAATCACACAACGGCTATTTTTGTATGGTTTAATGGAATTATGAGGTCGTTAGGGTGGTTTTGTCCCCCCAACGCGCCATTTTAGCGCGCACCGAGCTGCTGAAAACGACACAATCGGTCGTACCGCGCGCACTGCACGTCCGATGGGTACACCGTCTCCTCCTACACATCACGAATAATATTCCTAAGGTTTTTGGGTGGTTTTAGGTCATTTAGAGCATGTTTTCTCCGAATTCGACCGTCTGACGCCGTTTTTTTTTTTGTTTTATGACACCAGAATCGCGTTTCCGGTCACCGCCGTCAAACGACACCTCCGATTGATGTGCCGTCGGCACAAACAATTCACAAATCACACAACGGCTGTTTTCATATGGTTTAATGGAATTCTGAGGTTGTTCGGGTGGTTTTGACCCCCCAACGCGCCATTTTAGCGCACGCCGAGCTGCTGAAAATGACACAATCGGCCGTATCACACGCACCGCGTGTCCGATGGGAATTCCGTCTCCTCCTACATATCACGAATAATATTCCTAATGTTTTCGTGTGGTTTCACGTCATTCGATGCACGTTTTCTCCTAATTCCATAGCCTCACGCCGTTTTTTGGTGTTTTATGACACTAGAAAGGCGTTTCCGGACACCGCCGTCAAACGACACATCCGATTGTCATTTCGTCGGCACAACCATTTAAAAAATCACACAACGGCTATTGTCATATGGTTTCATGTCATTCTAAGGTTGTTCGGGTGGTTTTGACCCCCCAACGCGTCATTTTAGCGCGCGCCAAGCTATTGAAAACGACATAATCGGTCGTACCACACGCACTGCACGTTTGATGGGCGTTCTGACTCCTCCTACACATCATGAATAATATTCCTAATGTTTTCGTGTGGTTTCAGATCATTCGAAGCATGTTAGCTCCGAATTTTACAGTCTCATGCCATTTTATGGTGTTTTTTGACACCAAAAACGCGTTTCTAGTCACCGATTTCAAACGACACCTCCGATTGACATGCTGTCGGCACGGCCATTTAACAAGTCACACAATGGCAGTTGTCATACGGTTTCATGGCATTCCAAGGTCGTTCGGGTGGTTTTGAACCCCCAACGCGCCATTTTAGCGCGCGCCGAGCTGTTGAAAACGACACAATCTGTCGTACCATGCGCCCCACACATCTGATGGGCATTATGTCTCCTCCTACATGTCACGAATAATATTCCTAATGTTTTCATGGGGTTTCAGGTCATTCGGAGCACGTTTTCTCCAAATTCGACCGTCTCACGACGTTTTTTGGTGTTTTGTGACACCGGAAACGCATTTCTGGTCACCATCATCAAACGACACCTCCAATTGGCATGTCGTCAGCAAGAACATTTCACAAATCACACAACGGCTGTTTTCGTATGGTTTCATTGAATTTTGACGTTGTTCAGGGCGTTTAGTTAATAAAATTGAATGCATTTACCAAATTCTAATTTCTCTAATCACTAAAATGAACCTAAAATCATAATACACATTTTTATCATCCATATAATTTTGATTGTGGTGTGAATTATTTGATATTATGTGGGTATGTTTTGTCCATGTGTAGATTTTCTAGGGTGCATAATTTTTTGGAGCTTTATCGGATATAAACATCCATCCAGTTTCTATATTTACTTACATGGTGAAGTGTTTTAATTTCTCTTATATTTTATTCATACAACCATTTAAAAAATTGAAAAATGAAAAAAACTAACATTTTTTTCATCGTTTAACACACATGAAAATAGATTCATTGTTATAGTAACATGGTCAGAGGCATACCTTTTGAATCCTTGGGATTTATGTGCACATGATTCATATTTAGAATGATTTTAACCTTGATATTTTGTCCTAGATTATTGTTGATATTATTGCAATATTTATAAAAAATTGGAAACTAGAATATTTTTTATATGTTTATTTTTACTCATGCTCGTCTATTTTTTCCAACATATTATTTTCATACCCATGAGGATTATCCCCCATTTTTTATATCATCTCCTATTTCTATTTTTCATGAGGGGATCTTGACCATGTCATGTCTTTTTGAAATTTCAATGTTTTCCCATCAATGTGTTAGGAATTTTGAAAGTTGTGCTAAAATAACCATGGTATCTATTTAATATATATCCCTTTGACCCAATAAGCCACAAGTATATATTCTCTTTCTTATAGCCCTTATAATCCATGAAAAATCCTTTTCAGGATGATCCAACAGATGATACCCTTCCCTAAAATTTCTTGCATATTTTTTAGGATAATTTTCAATGTAATTTTGTGGTAGAGATTTATATATGGTTAGGGTTTTTAGAGTGATAGAGAGTCAATGGATGCACATGGAACAAAATTATCCCACCATTATCATATGTTTTTTATTTCATAATAGTCACATTTATTACATGTATTTTGATATGGGAATTTATATTATTGTTGGTTCCAAAAATGTATACTTCTATGGTCATTATGCGGTAAGCCTTTCCTATAGGGACACCTATAAAAGTGATGACTCATTACTCTAGGATCCAAAGAGTTTTCTATATGACCTACTTTCACTTAGATGATACAGCATATTCTCTACTTTTGTACCTTTCTTTTTTATTTCTTCTATCAGTTACATAATGGGGTTTTTGAGTTGATACTCAGCAATTTTTCCTACCCATCATATTTGAGTGACATTTTTCAAAAAAAAGAATTAAATTGATTGAAGAAAAAAAGAAACATTTTATTTTCATATTCTTAGGTATAAGAAAAATTTTATGTATAGGGGAGATAGATTTAAAAGGATACATTTTTATTAAAACTTATCATGTATTTATTTTGAGATTCAACCCTCCGTTTTGAAAAAAACTATCACAATTTTTTTATGACCCATCATCCTATATCCACAGAGACATTTAAACATAAAGGGATTCCCTCAAGATTGGTTTATTTTTTATTTCCACTAGTGGGTACATGAAATTACGGTCAAGACTATTATTAACATGAGTGATTTAGAGAATTGATAAAATCATTGATAAAATTGTTTGAGCGATGAGAGTGATAGAGAGGTAGGTCAAAATGATTTATGAGTATAGGTAATTGTTTTGGAAAGACTGTGAGTGAAAGAGAAACAATTTTTGAAAATTATAATTTTTAATGAAGAATTTTTTCTGTAGGAAAAAGGGATTAATTTTTTTTTAACTTTTAATTTTGATGTTTTTATTTTTCTATGAGTCCACTTGTGCATTATTTTAAAAAAATTCCCATGAGTGAAAAAGATTAAGAGTGGGGGATTTTATGTGCATGGATTTCACAAATTGTTTTATAATTTATAACATAGTTTTAATTAAAAAAATTAATTTCTTTAGTGTTTTTAGTTTATTTATAGAGTTTTGTAGTGGTTTCTCCCTGCCACCCCTAGCCTTCCCCCAACTCCCCACCACCCCCTCCCCCCTACCCAAAATCTCACCCCCCATCCCAGCTAGACCCCCCCATACCCCCTTTCCCCTCTCCCCCACCCCATTCCCAATCTCCCCTCTCACCCTGCCCTATCCCCCTCCCCCCTCTCCCCACTGCCACCCATTCCCCCCCAAAATCAATAAATCCTCTTCACCACTAGGAACTGAACACCATAGTCAGTCCTTCCACGGAATCACCCAGGTATGCCCTTTATCCCTAATCTATCTAATATAGCATGCCAAAATCACTTCAACATACTCCATCGCCCAATAAGAGGTTGTATCTAATATTTTGAGTGGTTGTGAATTCATTTTAGAACATTCAAGGATGTTCAGTTTCCATTCGGATATCGATAGGCGGTGAGTTCTTTGCATTCCAAGAGAGAACACTAATCCAATCAATTTTTCGGTGGAGTTACGGTTTGGTTTGAAATTGCAGTGATCAGTGGAGGGATGATTACTATTTTATAAATATCTATGGTTTCTTGTAGTGATACTCACATCGATATGAACATGGTTATTTTTTATTATTTTATGTATCCTTTTTGAGAAATGGAGGTATAATAATTTTGGGGTCAGATTGGGATAGATGTGACGATGTATACATGCCTTTAATTTATTTCCTTGTTGAATTTTCTTTTAAACAAATTAATTTAAAATCGATGTTTATTTAATTTAGTATATCTAAATTTAAAGTAAATGTCATTTACAGTATGCTCATATTATTCGGTGACCATTTATGTGATACCTAATAATTAATCACGAGAAGGATATATTTAGAGAATTTATTTATCCCAAATTTGTTTGTGTGCATGAGAGAATCATAAATCACTTGTGGGAGAAATATGAATAAATAAATGTATTAATTAAAAATTTAAAATTGTTTGTGCAATCTCCTTCAAACATTCATGAGTGATACCTAATAATTTATCTCATGTGAGAGAGCCCAACACATATAGATACTTTGACTTTGTGAGAAATGGGTTGTGATATTTCATCAAGGGATTCAGTGCTACAATGATGAAAAAATTATTTTTAAAGCAATAGAAAGAAATAAAAAATGATTTTTTTGAAAATTAGAATGTTTTCTAACATCAGAGAACAAGTCATGATGGTATTTTAATTAAATTTGGAATTGGGGATAATTAAATGAATAGATATTCAGATGTGGAAATTAAATAATTTTCATTTCATGCACCTAAATGGATTTAACAACTCTAACACTTCCATATCCACCAATTTCATTCCAAATATTATTTTAGTTCACTTATAATGTTTTATTCAATTTAAATATTCATTTAAAAATATTCATTTAGTTTTTATAATATTTTAGTTCGTAATCACATTAAGAACTCATTTTCCTAAACATTATTCTTCGAGGTTATTCCTAGTGTCTACACAAATTCCCTCTATGGTTAAACCCTTCTTGCTACTTCTACAGACACCTGTTCTAGGTTTGAAACCCTAACTGACCAACTACCTTTAGAAATCAGGTATGTAACTAGTTATGAATGAAGGAACCATTGGGATTTTCCATTAATAGAAACAATGGTGACCTGATGTCAATGAATGTTCCAGAAATAAAACCACTCACAATCAAATGTCATGCCAAACAAAATTCACCTTTGTCACCTCTTTTCCATCAAAGAAAAAATAATGATCCTAATGTGAATTTATTTAATTATAGCATCTCCTTCAGAACATAAAAATTATATACCTCCTAATTCTCTTTAAATTATTTTTTTGGTCAAAAGGGTGAATGTTCATCTCTTTTCCATAGAAAAAACCAATAATTGAATAAATTAACTTGCCAACATCATTTTCTCTAGAGAATAAATCTTTAACTAGTGCATTAAATCGATATATCCTGGTCCCACTCATCATCACATACAATTCCTAAGTACTATAATTAGAAAAAAAATATTTCAAATAATTAATTATTAATCCTAAAAATCTTAAAATATTATTCAAAACCTTATGAAAATGTACATTCACTTATAACATAAAAATAAGGAGAATTTCTTTTTCTTATGATCAATTTAACTAAATAAAAAATAAAAGTAAAATAAAAATAGGATTTTCATTCAAAATGCATTGAAGTATCTAAGGTAATCATAGTAAATAAGTACAATCATATTTTTGTGAAAAAATATATCTATTAGAAAATTTAAAAAAAAATTCTATACACAATTTTGTAAAAAGATTGAGAAACAACCAGTACAAAAAATATTGAAAATATTAATTCCAAAATATTTTTATAGAAAGTTAATGATATTTGAAAATGAATTTATATAAACATTTAGCTGTATAGTATAACAATATTGAAACATTAAAATTAATATAACAAAGATGAAATAGTTTTTGGGTGAAATTCATAGAAACATTTTAAGCCATGATTTTAAATAAAACCCTTTATATATTTTAAAATCAAAACCCCATGAAAAAGAGAACCTTAGATGGAACAGTATATACAAAAAAATTAATCAAATTTATCATAAATATATCAATGGTTATTATATACACAACACAAAATAAAGAAGGTGGTGAATATTCAACATATGTCAATGAGAGTAAATTGAGAAAAGGGGAACCCTTAAAAATTTAGTATATTTTCAATCAAACCCCGTGAGAGAGAAAATTAAAAATTGAACATTAAATTTCATGATGAAAAAGATAGTGATTATATAATATTTACTAATGTAAATAAGTACTCCATATAAATGAATACACGGTGCACAACATGAAACATGTCATAGGGAATTAAAATTGATATCAAGAACCCCTACCTCAGACTTTTACTAAATCGAATGTGCTCAAAATTCACTATATAATAAATTTATTTTCATTATTAATATGAATAAAAAACTTATTCATTAATATTTTACCTTATATCATCAGTTTATAATATTTTATTTCACATATATTAATTTTTTAGGGTTGAAATTAACATTCGGTTGTTAGATGTTTTTCTTTCCAAGCTTGTTTCAGTTTAACTGTTGGTTTATTTTCATCTTGATCATTGTTTCAACACATTAATAATTTTCATAGTGATTTAATCATTTTTTTATAATTTTTTGTATAGTGTATTGTATAGCTCAAAGACTCTATGGTGTTTGATCGCAAGAAAAGCATAAAAATATAATTTTTATGTATTTTGATTTCCTAAAAAATTATTTTTACTAATAAATAAAAATATCTATAAAAAATTCCATAATAATTAAAAAATATTAAATTAATTGTTATTTAATAATTTTACCAATATATAACATTCCTTATTCATTCATGAAAAATACATTATAACATTGTTCATGTAAGTGTTAAAACCGACCAAAACAAGGACACATTATAAGGATTAAATGATTAAGAACATGATATTGTATACTGATAAAATCACTTTCATAGAAGAATAATGATTTAAATAATATTTTATTAAATTTAATAATAATATTCATAAATATTTTAATGGATAGTATAAATTAAATATAATGGAAAGAAGTTATGACATACAAATCGTCTTTTTTATTCCTTTTTTTGATCATTTAATTATTAGAATAGCCATTTATTTCTAATATTGTTAATCAAATGGCCATATTGTCATTCTAGAACCTTAATAATTTTTTAAATATAATATTTTCTCACTAAATCCATTTTTATAACTATCCATATGACACTTTTATGTAAAATTAAAAATGGAATTCCTGGAGTTGGTAGTCTACACATAACACATACAATGTTTTCATTTTCCAATTTTTGTAAGAGAGAGGGATAATGGTTTTTTTATTTAACATATTAACATTTACCAATAACAGTTATACTAATGTAATTATATTATTATTTTATATTATATTTATATGAGCGTATGAATAAATAAATATGAAAGAGCCTAAATAAGGCCATTACCTCTTCCATGGATATCCTCACTTAGGATTATCTGTAAGCCATATTAGATTGGAATTTTGAGGAGACCAAAACATTTAAGAAATGGGAAAGAGTGTTTGAACGCATTTTTAATTAATTTGTTTTATATAAGGTTTAAAAAGTGTTATTATAAGTGGGGTGGGTGAAGGGATACATTTATAAATGAGAGGAGTGGCACCCTTGTAATTACTTATATTATTAAATTAATCTAATTTTCATATTCAGTGAAACTAGATAAGGATTAGATAATTTTCTAATATGTGAAATAGATGGTTTAGAACCCACATAAAAAATAAAATTTCAAGTAATGTGCTTTTATATTTATAAAATTATCACTTAGTTTAATTCTTTTTTTTAAATAAAATTTATTGTGGTGAAAAAAGTTTAGCTTGGAAACTTATTTTTATGAAAAAATGAAATATATTTTTTTTTAAATAAAATTATTCAAATCAATTTTTTAATTATATTTATTAAAATTTAATTTATAGTGGTTATAAAAGTTAATTTTAATATAACTACTCCTAATTCAATGATTATAGTTTTTATAAAAATGAAATTTTAAGCATAAAAATGCATTTACCCTTACTAATTATCAAGAAATAGAAACTATATGAATATTATTTTTTAAAAAATATTAGTAATATAGATCATCAAAATAATTTATTATTAATTATTAATCCAATTTATTGGAGATAAAAATACATTAAACATCGGGATTGTTTTTAGGAAAAACATCTCATTTTACTATAAATTTATTTAATCTACATTCAAACCAATTGATATTCAATGTGAAAATAATTATTTTATTACTGACATATGTAAAATATATATTTTATTAAATTAAATACTAAAAAATAAATTTATATTTTAAAAAAAACATATAATATTTAACAAGAATAATTATTGTAAAAAACTATTCTGATTGGAGAGAAATTCTTAGATTAGTATTTCTTATTATTGCCTAATATTCTTATGGATGTTATTTATTATTCATTAAATAAAATATTATCAAAAAAATATTTATATTATTCATATATGATAATATATTAAATAAAACTATATAATTTATCAAAATATTTAAAAATAGTTTCCCAAGAATCAATGTTAATTTCCTAAGTGATATAGAATCATTTTAATTTTATAAAATCATTTATTTTACCAATTTTATTTCATTCAACTATCTTGTAAAGTTTTTAATTTTATATTTTAATAAAGGATTATTCATTATATTTTGATGTAGTGTGTATCAAAAGAAATCATACATACCAGTTTTATTTAAAAGATAATACATAATAAAATATTTCAGTGTTACATCCACGGTGATATTTTAATGCATACCTTGTATTCAATGTCAAAAATTAGATATAATTGATGATTATCCACATATTTATTCTATATAATTTAATTAGTTTTAATTTTTTGATAAATGGTTTGAATATTATCTTTCAACTCTTGGGTAAAACTTTGTCCTAAATCTTCTGTTCTCTAACATAATTCCATCTTGTTGGTGTTCTACACTTTTCCAATATAGAGCCTTTGATGGATTATTTTGAATGATATAATTGAAATTTTTGTTATAATATAACTCTATTTGGGGAAGTTATCAATCCTAATGACCATATAAATTTTTTGAACACTATAAAAATATTGAATTTTTATAATTAGATATTTTCTATGGATTTCAATCACAAAATGTTATTTGTGGTAATAATCCTTCACAAATTATCCATCTTGGAAAATCATATCACAAATAATTGTAATTATGAAAGGTTTTTTCATTTAAGATCAAGGTGATACTATTTATGATGGAACTATTTGTTCATAATGAGTAATATTTTTTATAGAAGTATTTATTAATCGCAAATATTATTTTCATAAAAAATATATAAATTTTAATTATGTGGAAAATTTTATTTTCGACAAAATTACTATATCCTTTGAAAATAATTATTTACGATGACATTTCTATTCCCAGTAAAACAGATTGTATTTATAGTAGAAATATTAATTCCACCAAAAATAAATAGTCATGATGGAAATTTACATCTATCACAAACAAGTATTTCTTTATTTTTCGAAAAATAAACATGACTAAAAAAATAAAAAATTAATATAAATAAACATTTATTATAATAATAAAAAATATAAAATAAAAATAAAAAATACTGATAGTGTCACTGAGGGAGTGGGGGACATATTAATTGGGTAGTGGTAATTCCATCTCTAAACCATGTCTCGATCTTTGAATATATTTCATCATAAAATCTTTCTACTAATGTTGTTCATCCTTGTATTGTTTCTCTTCCCTCTCTCTAATCAGTGTCTATATAGTCTCATCCTTAGCTCAAATATTTTCCTTTTACTCTGTAATTATGAAGGACAAAAATACCATACAATCTTATTTCGATCTAAATAATTATATCACTTCAGTATCATAGTAACTTGAATGATTCAATGGTAAAACAATACTAATTACTCAACCTTTTTGAATACCACTTTCTATCACTCGTAGCCAACCTACCTCGACAAGACATTTCTCTCTTGAGGCCTCATCCCCACCATCTGTCTCTTCCATACTCTCATGCATTGGAGAAATATTTTTATCATATTCTAATATAATTATATTAATAGAAATTAAAAAAATCTAATTTAAAAATTATAAAAAACTATCCATAATTTGTTATTATCTTTTAGTAGTAATCTCCCAAGCTTAAGTATCAATGTAAATTATTTTTTAAATATAAAAATATAAAAATATGTATAGACTATTGACTCTATAAATGTATCATATACATTTGGTATTTTATATATATATTAAATAATATGACATACAAACTATCAATGATGTATATAGAATGTACAACTTCCAAATCTGTGTGTGACATTCTAATCACCAAATTCTATCGACTAGTGGATAATATCCTCCTAAAATTCTCCCAAACACCCTATTCCATAGTGGTTATGTAATAAATTCAATGAGGTATACAAGAATCATCAAATATATTCTTAGATTATTGCTTCAAAACTCTTCTATAATGGTTATATAAAAACTGATAGTAAATGCCATGCATGAAATCCTCCTATGCCTCCCAAATAGAGGGTTACATTCACTCATAAATATATTCCCATGAAATTTAAAAATATATAATAATATTTTAAATTATAAATTATAAAAAATTTAAATAAAATATATTGTGTATTTATATATACCATTCAATGCTCGAACATGTATAGACACGCATCAGTATTAACTATATCCCATAACCTCCATATCATAGAATAATAGTTACATAGTGTAAAAGTATCCTAAAAAATTCTAAAAGTGTAAATATATTAAAATAATAATCATCAGTAACATAATTAAAAATTAAAATAATTTTAATGAAAAAATAAAATAAAATTCATATTTAAACTTCTTTCCTCTAACGAGGATCAAAGTTAAGGTATGTAAAATTCCCACATATAAGATCCAAAATAATAAATTTTATAAACCTAGTAAGCCTTATAAAATATAATTTAAAAGAACAATAAATTTGATAGCTTAAATGACATGCAACACTAGCTTTAAATAAATTACAATATAACATAGAAGTATTATTATTTAAATCTGACTATTATAACATATTCGATGAATTGGAAGGATTGAATATGAGTAACTAATTTAATATATATATATATATAATTTTAATAAAAAATATAAATTTTTTTATTAATTTTTTTAAATAAGAACTCAATTTTATGTGAATCCATTTTAGGTTTCAAAAATAATTTTTTCAAAAAAGGGTTTTTATTGTTATTATGAGTAAATATTACAATAAATTTCTAAAACATTTATAAATTATATTTTATAAAAATTATATTATGTTTATATCATAATATACAAATTATCTTAATGATTAAATTTGGTAATTTTATGAAAAGATTAATATTTCAGTGAATAGTTATGAAATACTGATTTTATAGAAAATTGCCTTTTCCATTAAAGAATTTCAAAATTCACATTTTGTTTTGAATTTATTTTAAAATTTAATTAGGTATTTTTATTAAAACTAATCTTACTAATATAATTGTAATCTATATTATGGTTACTTTTTATATAAATACAGTTTAATACTTAAAAGTGCATTTTTCTAGAGAACCATTTGTTATCATGTTTTGCAAGTTTATCTTAAAATTAATTTCTAAAATTATAGGGAATTAATTTAATAACAAGGATTATATATTTTTAATCATTCTTTCCAAATTTCGTAAATAGGATAACTTTTTTTTCTTAGTTATTTCCAACTATGGTAAATATTTTTCACTTTGGTAATGATAAATCAGGTAATTAAGACTAAAAATTAAGCGATAATGATGTAAAAATATATATTAAACCTCAATTATTTCTATTGTATGAGTTTAGTTGAACTATACTAATCCAATATTAAATTATATGTAAATTTAGTATCATTTTTCCTTGATAATGAATTTAATATTATTTGATGTGAAGAATTAATCCAAAATGTTGTTATCTTTGTTTTAAAAACTCTAATATTTTTCATTTGGATAAAATGAGAATATGGTTAGTTATAAATGCTTATGTAAAATATTAATTAATTTTTTATTCATTGTAATATTTTTTTATCTTTCAGTTATGGAATAATTCACTTAAAATTTTATGCAACACTGACATGGTTCTTGTTCAAGCTGTATAAAAATCAAGAAAATGATTTAAAAAACATACAAAGTGGTATTTTTGTAGGGAGTTCCAAGATTATTTTGGATAAATATAATATATTAGTGATTTTTTAAAATTTTATATTCAAACATAATTACTCTACTGATATTTTTTAATTTCAATTATGTGAATAGTGTCGAAAATGACATTAATGGTTTT
Organism: Viscum album; assembly: GCA_963277665.1. Classification (NCBI taxonomy): domain Eukaryota; kingdom Viridiplantae; phylum Streptophyta; class Magnoliopsida; order Santalales; family Viscaceae; genus Viscum; species Viscum album. Next base: position 2,083,234,838 of record OY728165.1, on the reverse strand, counting down.
TTTTATTCAATAATATTTTTTAAAATGATTAAAAATTTTAAAAAAAATATCAATTGATATGTTAATGAAATATGTTCAAAAACATCATTCATTTTCCATTTATTTCTCTCTTTTCCTTTTATTGAAACTTTCTCGAACAATAAACATTAAAATACATTGATATCACAGTTATCATCAAATGTTTTAATGGGGGGTATAACAAAGAGATTGGGGTCAGTCCATCACATAAAATTTTCACCCTTTTATTGTATTAGATAATTTAGTCATATATTCATCCTATATTCTGAATATATAAATTTGGATCCACATGAATTTGAAAATTAATTTATATTAATTTAATTATTTAAGTAATTCAAACGGTAACCCTCTCCAGTTATTTTAATGATACTACCTCTCCTCTATTCCTCACACTTTTGTGTAACACCCTAAGGATTTATAAATAAATTTAATGTAGAATGTAATACCCATAACACTAAGTCTCTACAAAATTATACTTTATTATTATAATTTTTTAAAAAATTTAGTTATAACTTGTCCATGAAACATATTTTTTCCACTTCTATGATTTGAATTTCAAAAAACATACATATACAGTTTCAATCTGTATGAAATTTAGAGTTTGAAAAAAATTAACTTTTTTTTTTGAATAGTAACATGACCAATTTCAATAGTAATTTTACCCTTATGAGTAGTAATATGACCCTTATGAATAGTAATATGACTCTTATGAATATTAACATCACCCAAGAAAGTATAAATAATTTTTTCTTTATTATAAATGAAATTATGTTATAATTATATCAAAGTTAAAGTAAATGAATATTTTAAAATTTAATATTTAAGTGTTAGTATTTTTATAAGTCATAAATATTTAATTAAAATATTATAATGATTTAAAAAATTCATTTTCCAAAAAAAATTATAAATAAATTTTATTTTATTAGGATTTTATGATAATTTTATGAAACCATAGTTAATTTTTGGAAGTGTTATAAAACAATTTATAAATTTAAAACTATATTTTTCATGTAAATAATTGTTTTAATTAAAAATAAAATTTCACATATTTAAAAAATTATTTTCATAAAATGGAGTTCATTTTTGAATTCTACACATCCAAAAATGGATAGGGTCATTTTTTGGATTTTTTTGAAATACATGAATTTTTGTGAATAGTAAAATATGGTAATTTATAGTATAAATACATTGTAAGATAAATACACTATTCCTAGAATCATAGATTATTTAATAAACCTTGGTTATAAATCACATGGAATTATTACTGTATTTGTTCACAAGAATCAACACTATTTCTTATTAGAGAAAAATAATAAAATAAGGAATTAAATAATGAGAAATCACCCATCTCCTCCACTATAAAATCCACCCCTCACCCCTCTTCTCCTAACTCATATAAGCCTTGAAGCTTGTAAAATTTATACCCAAATTCTCTTCCCTAGTCTCTACCCACTTCCATGAGCTATTTTTTGCCCAAACCCCTTTCATTAAGGAGGTTCTCAAGGAGGAGTATTCAAGTGGTAAAATCCTCTTCAATTTCCATTTATTTTCTTTTCAAGTTCATTATTTTATTTTACTCTTCTCACCTCCTATGTAAAAACGATAATGGAAACTCTAGTATAATATATATACTAGAATAATATCATGTTAATGGAATACCTATCATCTATCTCCTTACTCTCTCATTTATTTTATAAACAAAATCATCATTTGGGAGGTGTTGATTTACAACCTTTGTGGATGATGAACTTTAGTTCTTCAAATTATTCTTCATGGTTGTCCATGATAACATTTTTATGGTTAAAAATGACTATAATATTTTTATTATAACTTATTTTATTTTTTTAACCATTATATATTGACAAAAATAATGGAAATAACAAATCTTGTTCGTGATGAGAAAAAACCGCCAAAATAATCTAAATGATTATCACTAAGGTTTTATCTAATAACTCATCCTAATAACATATAAACAAATGAATTATATAACCATTTAATATTCTTTATTTCCATTATCATCATATAAAATCAAATCTACAAAATTATATCAATTCCACATTATCTTCGTTACTTATAAACAATAGAACCAATCATGAAAACCAAGAAAACGATTGCTTTGGAACGATGAAATTAAACTCCATAACTCATAAATAAGGACATAAATGAAATTAATAAAACTATATATGTTATAATACATGTATAAATGGTTCATAATTAATTAATTGGTGGATTTAATTTGATTATCTTGGACATTAATGTCATGTTCAAAACACATTTGAACATAAGGTAAGAGTTTTCTCATCTCACTTCCATTTTTTTGAGATATTCCTTATTCATCACTATTTCTTGTGTATGGTTTATTTATACTCTCCATTTATTTATAATATCATCAATATATTTATTTTTATGGTATTCAATTTATCATTTTATGAATATTAAATTTGGGACATATTATTTGATTGATTACAAACTCATAAGGGATATTACCCAAACCCTCGTCGTTCCTTCGGGTTACTCTTTCACTACCTTTACTCAAATGTAATTCATAATTATTTTTTTATATTTCTCATAAATTATATTTATATGTTCCAAAATCATATATCTAGATCATATCATCTTTCTTTGATGATTATATACATTTTTAAAGTGTTTCCCTTATCAATTCTTCTAGATATGCGAGCTTGATTAAAGGGAGCTTCCCGAATTCTTGCCCATTTTCAAGGGAATTGTATAATATGTTTAAATCAATAATTATTTTTATGAAATCATAAATTTTATCTTAAGAAATATATTGGTTAATTTCTAGTTTTAAGAAAACAAATATGTATTTTCACTTTAAAATCTCTTTAATACTTTCTTTAAATCGCACTAAAATGTTTTATTTCTAAAGTTTCATAAAAACTAATTTTACAAGATTTCACTTTAATGGGAAATAGTCTATGCCTTAAATATAATTTCAATGTCCTCAAATTTTATTTTATGGTATATACATGTTTAAAATCTGATTTTCTGAAAAATATAAATGATTTTGCAAACAAAATCTTCTTTACAAAGTAAAAAAGGGTTTTTCTCATCTCGTTTTTACTTATATGAGATATATGCCTTTTCACCGATTATTCCTTTTGTGTTTGGTGTATGTACTTACCTTTAATATATGATATCAATAGTATCCTTTTCGAATGATATTCTATGGAATTATGATTTGAATGTTTTAAAGTGGTATGGGACACTTTGGAATGTTTAAAGATTAATTTCTTCAAGAATTTTTCAATTGTATATCCATCTATATCAAAATAATTTGTTTAATATTGCAATTAATTGATTTTTATCTCTTATGATACAATATACCATTTTTTAAGGGTTTATGATCATTTTGAATATGGATGTTTTGTCTTGATAGCATTCAAAGATTATGGTTGATGTATTCACATTTCATATGCTAGTTTTTCAGTATGAATGTTTTTGTTGTTTATGATTCACCCTTTAATATAAGGAATTAATTGTACTTAGTAAGTTATGTTTGGGTCCCGATATAGCCCCTTGATGCATTGGTAGGTCTCATGAGACAAACTAGTTTGGGTTTTTACCCATTTATGAATGGTATTGGAACGAGTCCACGATGGTATGGTTATTATATCCCGAATCAGGAATTACCTCATTATAAAACCATTAATTAATAGTATATGTGATTATTTGACTAGTAGAATATACATGGTTGTGTTTTATTATTCCATTATTTATTCATCTCTTATTCCTTCCATATTATGATCAAGATTATGTTTTAATTTCATGTGTAATATTATTTATTCACCATGTCTTATTTCTTATGCTCCTATTGTACAATTTACCCTTATTGAGCACCTATGATCATCCCTTTTTATGTTTTTTACCCTATGTTGTGAAGATTAATATTATGAATTAATTTTTGGGGTAATTTAGGAGTTATAGATATTTACTATCGAATTTATATATTTTATTTCCTATCAAAGTAGTATTGTAACTATTTTGTATGTATCAGGTTTTCAAAAACTACTAAACTATTTGGTCCTTTGGGATTTGATTCCTTATAGTCATACCCATGTAATAAAGTAAGAAACCTACTCTAGGCTACTGGGTTTGGGGTTTTTACAGTTGGTATCAGGTGAAATTTAGTAGAAACCTTGGAAACTAGATTTATAAGCCATAGAATATGGAAGATAAACCTAAGATATAAATTAAGGATAAGAATATAAGAACATCCTATAATTTTGGTAAGGAAGAGATTATGTGGGTGTTTTATTAGGAAATGTAGAAAGTAATGTGTTTTTCTCATGGCATTACCATTTTCAATTTTCCCTAAAACTCTATATGGTTCCTCCATTAGTAGTTGGGTGAAGACCTTATTTCTAAAGGTCGGTGGTCATCTACGTTTTCAGTCCCAGTTACTCTTTAGGAATCACATTGGTAAAAAAGATGGGAGTTCAGGCTCATCAAACCCTTTTGGGGGGGGATTTTTTCTTACTCCATGACTCTTTAATATATTTAAGATATGTTTATGAATCTCTTCCTAATCCTAATATGGGACCAGTTACCCTAATGAAATGACTTTAGCAAAATTCAATTTTATATGAGAAAGAATGAGATATCTTAGGTGAGTCTGTATAAATATATATATATATATATATATATATATATTAGTTTCTTCATCATTCCATGGTAATAGATGGAAACTTATATTCTGAAACCATATAACTAGGTGATTCATAACATACTCCCATATGAGGAGGTGATTAGTATTCTCAGGATGGGATTTATCCATTATGAGACATCCTACGTATCTTGGTTGTTACAGGAATAAAAATCCACACAGTTATTTTAACTCATGCAGTTTTTCATCATGTATAAGGACTTATATGGATGATCTAGGACACATTTAATCATGGGTCTCAAAGCACTACTAGAAATTTTCCCTATACCCGCAGTTTCAAACTGGGGGTAAAGCCCTTGAAACTATGGGTATATGTTATACCCATGGTTTCAAGGAACCATGGGAAACAGAGGCATCTGTATAGACTTGAGATATACCCAAATGTTTTGGAAACCATGGGTATAGATCCACCCCACAATGTTATTAACCTATAGCCACATTATGTAAAGATGTGGTATTGATTTAACAAAAATACGCGGTTGAAGGATTCGATACTTGGACCAACACTTTATTCTTCCCACGCCTAACCACTTATCCACATTTGTAATTGAAATATATATATATATATATATATATAAACCATGGACAAATATATATATTAAAAACTATGGTAATAGGTGTTCCTGTAAAAAAGTGTGTCTTCTGAGAAAAAAATTCCCACCATAAGGCGGGAGATCTATACACATGGTTTTTCAAAACAGTGGGTATAAGCCTTGAGAAATATCCTATACCCATGATTCTATAATAACCATGGGTATAGACACCCTTATACCCGTGGTTTTACAAAACTGTGGGTATAGGTTCCCATACTATACCTATAACCATGATTTTTTCCAAAACTATGGGTATAAGGCCATTTTCTTGTAGTGTAGGGACATCATATGTATCCTGAATATAGAGAGAATCATAGTTTTCATAGTTTATTCATTTAAGAAATATATATATAAGTTTCATATGTAATTATATAGACTCTTGGTGTAGATGAAATGATTTCCTCAAATTCCTAAGCTCACGTGAGCCATGATTTGTGTGAGAAAAAATGGATAGTTATTAACTATTGTTATTGCATTGTGAAATGGACTTAGATGTTGGGATTTCCATAAATTATCAATATGGATCTCAATCCTTGTATAGAGTTAGCCAACATATCCTAAGTATGAAAGGAATCAAAGTTTTCTTAGTTTCATTTATGTCTGGGCTTACATACTGAGGATTCCCTAGACGATAGAGATTTGTGATGCAAGTGAGGTGTTCTTTGAATTCCTATAAGACCATGTGTTCTATGCTCGTTGTGGGAAAAAAGGGGGAGCCGATGATCTACCTCATGGTGTATGGGTATGGGACATGTATATTGGATCAATCCTTGGGGAGTTTGGTATAGAGCATAGGACTTAGGGAGGCGTCCTGCGTATCCTATTTATGGTAGGAATCATAGTTCTTATAGTTCATTTTATGTTGGGGATTACACACAATGGTTTCCCTACTGATCGGGGATTACATGTTGAGGAAAGACAAAATTTTCAAATCGTAGGATTCCATGGTTATCTATACTTTTTGTCTATAAGACATCTCACGACCCAATTTTCATGTCCTCAAGGCTATCTCATGACATGGATTGACACTTGTGGATGGTGTTTCAAGATCCAGTGTGTCATAGTCCAAGAGGTTTAGTGTGTCTCGGCTGATACCTCTAGAGGGAATCTTGAGTCTCGTCTGACATGAGTAGAGGGTTTCGTGGGGGGATTTATTTTCATGCTCATATTCTTTTGTGAGACTTGACAGACATGAGCATACACCATTACATGAGCCGGGCAATGTGTTTGGAGGTTGTCTCATATCCTGGGTGATAAACTAAAATGGTTCACAAAATCAAAGTGGCACCAGCAGAGGGGGCACTGTATGATGTGTCCTGACATGTATGGAGGACTTAAAATGTCCCAGATGACATGTAGAAGGGGTTTCAAAACTATAGGTAACATGTCCTGATGTTTTTTCATGTCTTTGGATAACACACATAAAGCACACGAGGGGAAATGAGCCTGTCTTTCTCTAAAGCCTTGGACATTTGATCTTGGTTCTAACCCTTGTATTGCGAATTCCTTTGGTTTTTTTCAATGTCAGTTTCATTCAGTCTCACAAGATTTGGAGGAAATGTGGTATGTTATTCACATGTCCTATTTTAATTCCATCATGTAATCATTAAGTGATCATGAAAACTCTTTATGTCTAGCTGATGAATGCAATGACTGCACGCTGGTATATTACCTAATGGAAAGTTGGTCGGTCGCGTGATCAATTGCCCCTGAGAAGTATTTAGAAGTCAAGACCCAAATATTTTAGAGCCTAGGAATATGTTCAATAAAAAATCCATCCCTTCCTTCAGGTTGTGGTGGTGAATTTATAAGCACAAACATCCATGATACTCACCGGTTTGTGCTTCATATCAAGCGTAAGTCTGGGACAGAGTAAGCAACAGGGCCTGGTGCAATGTAGTTTCGTGAGTCTCTTCCATGGACTGCTTCCAGAACATCTCATTATTTTTAGCGATCGTGATTCTCCTTCACTGATGTTTCCTTTATCGTATTATTGTATATTTTCGAAGACTTATTCGATCATGTGGTTATGTCGAAGGACTTCCATGTTGTCATGATGACATGTCTGAGGGCCTACACAGGATTAAAATTCCTACAGGAAGACACTCATGTGACCTTGGGTGACTTGTCCAAGGGTCACATGGGACAATGTTTTGGTTGTGTTGGGTGTGTAGCATGCCTTTTAGTGATCATGAGTACCTCTCACCTCCTCCCTTTTAATCCCCTTTATTCAATACAACAAAGGTTGGGAGTCATACTAGATTTCATTGGTGTTGTACATGGTATTTCTTCTATTTTTTGGAGATGCATCGCATGACCAATATGGGTCCCATTAGAGTATATGAGCATTCTATTTTCTGAATATGATGATGAAAAGACAAAGTACTTCCCTGAGATAGGGAAGGTATGTCGTTGAGGAATTGTGGTGCCTTGTGGTTCACCTGGGGCATGTGTCACATGTCCATTAGTGACTGTGAACCCCTATCGCCTCCTCTCTTTTATATTTATTGTTTTATGTACCAAAGGCTCTGAGGTCATGCAATATTTATTAGATATCACCAAGGGATTTTATTCTTCCTAATGATGACCTAGAGCATGATATTCATAATAAGTGGGGTATCTTACTTTATAATTTCATCCCTCTCTATTTTTGATGTATTTTTGATGGTTTTTCATGCACTTTCCAATGAAAACCCATGTGAACGGGGGTGCACATTCGGTTGTTTGGGGGGGATTCGCAATAGAGGACATGTTTGTTGAAGAGGGATCTGTGGAACTAACTATGGATGATGTGTTATGAATGGGGCCTTCATGTGACATTGAAATGGTCACACCATTGAGAGTATCTCAAAGTCTTTATAACTCTTAGACCATTCCATTATTCCTTTATTTAATGGGGAAAATAATACCCATATTCAGTTATTTTTACCCTTTTTATTTTTTTGATGCTTATTTGGTGGGAATCAACAAATGACCCCCTCATGAGTGATGTCTGAGGGGACAGGGGCTCAGTTTTGAGGAAAACTAATTCCTTCCAGAACCTTTAGAGATGTCGTGAACTAGTGCATCGGGTGATTTTTGGTCTACCAGGTGGCCTTTGGTATTCTGATAACTACATATATATAGGAGGTGGATGAAAATTCATTCCAAAGACTACCTATCCTAAATGATATCCCATTATTTCTCCTATCACGGGATCCTACCATATACCCTACTTAAGAACCATGTCTACAAGTTCATGCTGCAAACCTGTCCCACCAAAGCTCTTGTGCAGGGCTGATTTCTACTCAGGCGCTCATCTACCTCGATCAAGAGCTAGATTTTTTGTGTTTCCATAAATTTTGGTTTTTAGGGATATGGATTCCCTGATTTTTTTATGATACTTGATAACTAGATCATTTGATCATTTTTGAATAGTGTGACCATGTTTAGGTCATGCGATCACGAGTCTTTAGAGGGGTCATGTCATTCATGTGATTCTTTGTAGGGTTTATGCACCCCGAAATTCCGTTGTAGTTTAAGTGATTTGCAGAGCCGTTTTGTGGTTCAAAAATCCCTTTCTGAGTCATGTGACATGCATGATTCCACTGGAAATATTGTGCCCCTATTTTATTTTGACAATATTATTTGTTTAAATTGTATTTCATATTCCACTTATTTACTTTCATATGGATTTTAGCTATAACAAATGGTCTGTAGCTGTGGCCAACAAGAGGACCATGATTTCTCGGAATCACAATGTGGATCCCCATTATTTCATGCATACTGATAATGTGTTCTTATATAGGTTACTTTCTTAAGGAATTCGAAATTATTCATTATTTAATCGACTTAGAATATATTATATTTTCTTGCTAGATGATTTAGTTATACCTCCCCAGGATTTTAACCTACCATTTCACCATGTATTTGTCTCTTAGTACTTCATTCAGACAACGATTATCGATGGTAGTCGGCTAGTTACACACCAATATCAGGCATTGTCTTATATGTTGGTAAGTTCTCCCCTAAGTATGGATAGTCAGTATCCTTCACAAATACCTATTTCCCAGAGTTACTCAAGAATTTTTTTCTCATATCTAGATTCCTCTGGTGTCATATGTTACTCAAAATGGGATCTTTGTCCCTGTGGTAATTTCTCCGATGAATGGGCATTTCCATTCATGTTGAGGTAGATAAGTTCAGAATTTTCTGATAATCTATATAGGGTACATATCCATAAATCCATGTGGATATCTAAATTCATCATTTACATCCAACCAGACCTCCTTCAGGAAATGATTAGCCACTAGTGTCCTAGCACCAAAAAGTTCTATCTTTCTCATGGTGAAGGACATGCTCATCATTGTTAAGTAAAATTTTGGGATAGAGCTGACAGTGTGATCGCTTATTTCCTTTATTAACTGGATCAACAATTTTTTAGTGTGTAAACATGGTGAGACCCAATGGTATCCGCCCCCATCGATTCCCTTCCCAAAAAGTCCATGATAGTGAGGGATCATATTGGGCTATTCTGGAAACTAGAGACTACTCCTCATGGAGCTATCAGGTGAACCCTGATGTTTCATTAGACCTTATGTTGGCAGGTTTTTTTGATATGTTCCTAAATGGGTGGCTCTTCCTGGCCATGGATACACACTCAGCAATTCATATTATCACATTGGTAATGTTGGTGTGTCTTGTATAAGGGAGGCACCTTAACCTAGTGGTAAAATTTCTTGCATGCCTCTACCAAATTTTGGGTTATATCCAATAAGGAAGCAATCTCTACAGGATTGGTGGTCCTCACCAGTTCCTGTTTAGTTGGATAGGTGAGTAATTCCATTTTTATGAGCAATACAATATCTCTAAGATCCCATATCCTATATCCATCCATATATTTATAAATATCTTTGGGGGTTGGACCTATGTCTCTATTCCCTACAAAATTCAAAGGTGCACTATGTCAATCTGAAATATTTTACTTTTCTACCTTCTGTGCATCAGGACGTCAAATTATTAATGATGATAATGGATATCTTTATGAGAGGTCTTATATGATCGCTCTTTAGTATGGTATTCTTTCAGTTAGGGGGGATGATCTGATTATATATGATCTATATACTCTATACTGATTTTCTCAAGAGTTTTGTTGTGTTCAATGAGTTTCTCATATTCCTTTGGCTAGTGTCCAAGGGAAGAAACATCCTGGCGTCATCCTATAATTTTGGAAGATAATATCCTCTGAATATACTCAAATTCTGATTATATTTTTGCCTATCGATGGTCTCACTTTCCTCACCCAGTATTATGCTCAGACTTGGGTGACAACTTATCCCAATGGGGTACTAGGCCAACTAGTCCGCCATGTGGATAGGCCACTTGAATCACCAATACCCCTATCTATGGAACTAAGGGAATTGATTGACGATTTAGGTGATGTGTTGAGGAAGTGACCTTGCATTGATGATGGTTATTCAGATGGAAAGTCAAGTTATGTTGATGAGACCAGTCCTCTAGTATAGGATATAGATAATGCATCTTTTAAGAGATAGGTGTATGGGGCTTCTTCTCCGATTTCAACATTTATTCAACTAGTTGGTCATCCTTATGTTGCAACCTATTCATCATCTACCATGGCTCAATCAATTCATAGGTTGATATTGGATCTTATCCATGTATTGATTATGAAGACCCCCTAGAGACATTTTGACATCAAAGGGATAATCTTCTATAGTTATTTCATGACTTAGGGGCCGATGGTTTTGATCAGAAGCCTCTCTAAGAAATTATGTAGACGATAAACCTAGCTCGAAGAGAATTGATAATGAAATAAAGGGTCTTGAATGACCCTGTGGATGATTCCCCCCTTTCAAAAAAGTTATTGGGGCAGTGGAGGTGCTAGAGTAGGGTCTCATATTTTTGTCTGAATTGTAAGCCCAGATGGATGATTACACATGGCAGATATTGAGGCATGAAGAGATGATATCTAATACAAATTCCAATATTTCAACATCATATGCCACATTTGATACTACTCATTGGATGATTGAAGAATTGAATTCTCTATTCTAATTTTTCCACCCTAAGATAGTGATGGAAGAATCAAGGAAGGGGACACTCCAATGCTCAATTTACTTCTCTTGGCAGACTCATACCGACTTGGCTAGCGCTATCGACCAGGTTTGCTGTGAAATTTTTTTTTTTATTTCATCCCATACTTTTTCACTACACTCCATTTTTTATGCTTTATAGAGACTCCAAAATGGGAGATTCCTCCCTAATTTTTTATATTGTGAATGGATGAGTTTTTCTAAGATTACTATCCAATTTTTATCCTTTTATTATATCTTGATATTTTTTTGCTTCGATATGGAAACCCATACCTTGATCTATATTGAATGATCATGAATTATTGGAATTGGATGTTGAAATAATGTTATATTTCCTTTGATGAATGCTCATGAAGGCTCATCCCATACTATATTTTATATCAGTAATATGTTCATTCTATCTTTGTATCACCTAATGTGAAGAGGGATCATTTCGAAAGTATATATTTCCTATAAAATGAGTGATTGTCATATAAATAGAGAGAATATTGACTATAATTAGTCCATTAAAGGGGGATCACAATGATTTCCATGAACTTTGCTTTATGTCCTTTTAGTTCAGACCTTATTTTTTTTGTTTGAGGTCCTTTATCTCATACCATCTTTTGTTTTATTTTAATGTATTTAGATCAGACCATCTATTTATTTAGTTTAAGGAATTTTATCTCATAACATATATTTATTAATTTATGATCTTTTATCTTGGACGATATATTGCTTTATTTTAAGGTCTTTTAGCTCACATGATCTGTTACTTTGGTTTGAGGTCTTTTATCTTGGACCATATGTTGTTTTAATTTAAGCTATTTTAGCTCAGAACATTTGTTTCTTTAGTTTGATGTATTTTATCTCAAACCATATGTTGCTTTAGTTTATGTTATTTTTGCTCAGACCATCTATTTATTTTTAAGGTCTTTTAGCTTGGACCGACTCTTTCTTTAGTATATGATATTTTAGCTCAGACCATCTATTAATTTAGTTTAAGGTCTTTTAGATCAAACCATATATTTCTTTAGTTTAAGGTCTTTTATCTCGGAACAACCATTCCATTAGTTTATGGTATTTTAGCTTGAACCATATATTACTTATTTTAAGGTCTTTTAGCTCGGAATATATATTTCTGTAGTATGAGGTATTTTATCTCGGACCATCTATCGATTTAGTTTATGGTATTTTAAATCGGACCATATATTGCTTTAGTTTATGGTTTTTTAGCTCGGACCAACTATTGATTTTGTTTAAGGTTATTTATCTTGGACCATGAATTGATTTAGTTTATGTTATTTTATTTCAAACAATCGGTTGCTTTAGTTTCAGGTATTTTATTTCGGAAAATTTGTTGCTTTAGATTATGGTCATTTATATGGGACCCTTCATTGCATTATTTAATGTTCTGTAGCTCATACCATCTATTGGTTTAGTTTACGTTCATTTAGCTCATACCACCTATTTCATTAGTTTAAGGTCTTTTAGCATGGACCATATTTTTCATTAGTTTATGTTCTCTTAGATTAGACGATCTATTATTTCAATTTAAGTTCTTTTATCTTGGACAATCAATTTCTTTAGTTTATGGTATTTTAGCTCGGACCATATATTTATTTCATTTAATGTATATTATCTTGGACCATCTATTTCTTTATTTTATGGTCTTTTATCTTAGACCATATGTTGATTTATTTTAAGGTCTTTTAGTTTGGAAAATCTTTTATGTATGGGATCTGTTGCACACATGCAAAGAATGGCCTAAAACACTCGGAGGTGTTGGATACAACCCTAGTGTTTATTGAGGATCATGATGATCGAAATTCCCTTTATTAGAGTGAAATTCTTGGTTGATTCTTTTAGGTTCATATGTAGGAGTGATGGGTGTGTATGCATAGTCAAGCCAAGGGGTCCCTTGAATCCTGGTATCTTTTCCAAGGGCTATGACAAATCTATAGAAGTAATATTGATGAGGTTGGAATACTAGGGATACAAAACCTACCCAGGTATTTGGGGGTATGGATGGTATAAATCATAACCTGGGAGTTTTTTTCCATGAATATTTGATGGTGAAAACATGTTGGGTACGCCCCTTGACATTCTGAAATGCCAGGCTCCATCCCGATGTTGCAAAGTCTCACAAGGATCGAAACTCCTTTCTAGAAATGAGAAGATGCATTTAGTTTATGATTCATGGACCTTATGTTTTCGTATCATGTGAAGATAATGGAAATACCCACTTATTTTGAGGGCTATTAAATATTTATAAAGACTCAAATGTCAAGATGATGAATTTGGATATAGGAAGAAGGTTATCGAGAAAGGGTTCTAGCACCCATGGGAATCTAGCTCTTAAAATTAAGCTCGAGCTCTACGCCATGTAGTTTTGAATCATGATTCATGGGTTTTCAAAGATGGGAAATGAAGTTTTTTATTCTATATTTCATAAATTGTATGAAACATGGTGATGTAACATCAAGTATATAGAATCCACTTTGATAGTTTTGTATTGGTATTGTAAATCACATCCTAGAGTGCTCAAATCTGGAAAATGGTATGGGAATGCCATATAGGGAGTGGTTTAGACACACTGGAGTGATGATTATTTTCTTGATGATTTCTGGGATCTCAAGAATCATAATTTTATTTTTTAGAGTGTCGTATTTGTTTGACATCCATAGGTGCATATGTAGGATCCATGGGCATGCATGCATTGTCAAGAAAAGGGTCCATGAAACTTGATATCATTTCCAAGGTCCATGGAAGTTTATGATGATTTGAGACACCCCAACTCACAAAGTGTGGTTCATAGAAGATATAAAATTCAAGGAGGGTTCGAATCCCCTAAAGGTTATGTCACCACCTAGAGAACATATTCTCGGAGTGAGGTGGTGTGAAAATAATTTCCCTAAATTTTTCCTTGACCAGTGAGACTAGTGAGCATATCCTAGATTTTAATTGGGTTATGGGCCCTATGATCTTTTCACCTTTTATGTTTTCACACTAATTTTTTCCCAAACCCTAATAATGAAGAGTTTATCATGTGGAGACTAAAATTATTCTCAGGTCGCCCTTTTTGGGTATTTAGCCTGACATGTTTTGTGTCTCTTCTGCTGAATTTTATGTTCATGTGATTTGGACCACTATAGGCTAGAGTTTAAGGTTTTACAGATTGACCAAAGCATAGATGGTTTAGGGTAATGACTCGTATGGACCTGAAATTTAGGATGTGACATAATAGGTTAATTAGGATACCTGGTATTAAGAGCATTCCAACATATTCTCACACATGGAATGTAAATAAAGTAAATCATAGCTTGAGATTCTCTAGTCAAGAAAAATGACATGGTAACTTCATACAAGGAGTGTTTTAGAAAAACCGGGGTGTTGAGTGCTATCGTGATGATATCAGGTCTCACGGGAATTGGAATTTCCTTTTTCATAGTAACACATTTGGTTGATGGACATAAGTGCATATGCATGACCCATGGGCATACATGCATAGTCATGAAAAGAGTCCTTGAAGTTGGGTATCCTTTCCAAGAGCCATGAAAGGTTGACAGAGGTTTGAGATGCTAAATACATGAAGTGTGGTATATGGATTTGAGGTGCACTTAAAGGATGGTGGAAGCACCCCATACTCTGGTTGACTGAGGTAAGTCTCTTGCGGTCCTTTAATGATGAGTGAAAATGGTATATGGTCTGTACAGTTTATTTTCATGTAGTGGGGATGCATTTGTGTCTTTGTATTTTAACATCATTCGGTAAGGACATTCTTCTGTAAAGTTTAACATCATGTGGTAAGGAAGTAGGGACCATTAAAAAAGGGGATAATGTTGTTGATGGACCCAAATAATAGAACTTGGGTGTCACTATGTATCCCATGAAAATGTGAATCAAGCCACACGTAGATCTAGATGGTCGTGTGGTTTAATTTCTTACAGTAAGAAAAAAAATATGTATAGTATAACATAATGTGCTTAGGGAAAAATGTTCCATGCAGTTTAACGTCATATAGTGAGGATGATGCGGAAAAGTTTAATTTCATGTCTCCGGGACATGTGTAGACATTTTAGGTTCATGTGGAGCAGACTATAAGGTGGAGTTCCGAATATGGGGGTGTGTGGTGTGGTTCTATGAAGCAACCCGGTATGAATGAGGACCAAATAAGTCTCAACCACATCACACAACTTTCTAGGAAGACTCGTGTCAAAGGGCCAAAAAGGTTCATGGCTGTAGTTGGGCCTAAAGATAACATGACTTGGTGTCACTCGAATCTCATGAAGATAACAATCAAACCACACATAATTCTGGAAAAGGAAGTATTTTACCCAGGTTTGACCCATACATAGAGGCGAAAATTATTTCAATTGACAATTTCAACTGGGCCTAGGATTGGATATCTAGGAATCACTATATATCTTGTATGTCTAGGAATCAAGCTACACATAGTTCATGAAGTTCCATTCAGATTAATTTCATGTGATGGGAACGAAGGTGGATCGACATGAATTGGTGGGGACATTATGGTTGATCACAGGGGTTGAATCCTGAGCATCATTATGTATCTAATGGGGATGATAATCAAATGAAATATAGTTATTAGAGGACCATGCAGTTTGATATTGTGTGGTAAGGACATCGACCAAGCATTTTAACATCATGTGACATGGACTTATGGAATTTGTTTTATGGTATTTCATTCAAGAGAAAAATGGACTAGTTATGCACCTTTATTCCTTGTTTTTTATTGTAATTCCCAATCATAATTCCTAATGATTCATGATATATGCTCCGTGTGAGAAAAAAACAGTGGAACGGGATCCCCTATAGTGTAGAGACACAAGAGGGGTATAACATGGGAATCTTGTATGATGTCGTGGCTAAACCAAGATATAGGATCAAGGCGTCCCTATGTATCTCATTGGGAATTAGAATCAAGTTGTATGTAGTTTTGTAAGGAACCATTCATTTTAATGTCAATCGAAAAGGATGGTGGATTACCCAATGTGAAGAGGAATGGGAGTTGTGGATCTATGTAGTTTTATGTCATGCGGTAAGGAAATTCCCTATACATTTTAATGTCTTACGGTAAGGAATAATTCTACATAGATTAACATCATGTGGTTAGGATGAAATGTTACGTTTAATTTAAATTCATGTGGTGAGGATGAAATGTTCCATGTATTTTAATGTCATGTGGTGAGGATGAAATGTTCCATGCATTTTAACATCATTCGGTGAGGAAGATGCATCATTGTTTAATGTCATGTTGTAGGGTCATGTGCGGACAGTTTAGGGTCTTATAGACAAGATTGTATGGTATATTTCCTAACATGGGGGTTCTTAGAATGGTTCTATGAAGTAATCTAACATGAATGAGGACCAAAGAAGTATGAACCACCCCACACACCTTTCCAAGAAGTCCCAATCCAATGGGACAAAAAGGTCCATACCTACATTTGGGCCCGAAGATGAAATGATTGGGAAACCCTATATATATCATGATGATGAGAATAAAGACACACATAGTTATGGAAAATAAAGTAATTTATGTGATTATAAACCATATGTAAAGGTGGGAATTATTTCCATTTATAGTTGCATCTAGGCTTAGGATTGGAGACTCAGGCGTCACTACGTTTCATGTATGAGGAGGAATCAAGATACACAAAGTTCATGAAGTTCCATGTGGTCTAACATCATGCGGTGATGATGAAGGTGGGTCAATGATAATTGTAGGGGACATCAAAGTTGGTACCAAGGGTATAAACCTAGGAATCTATATGTATCTCTTGGGGATAAGAATCAAACCACACGTATTTCTTGGAGGATCGTGCAGTTTAATGTTGTGGGGTAAGTACATCGACTGTGCAATTTAACATCATGCGATAAAGTCTTATGGCATGTATTTTATGGTATTTCATTCAGCATTGTAATGGAGCCATTATGAACCTCTATTCCTTGCTTGTGAGGGTAATTCCCTACCATGATTCCTAAACTCATGTGAGCTATGCTCTATGTGAGAAACAAGGAGAGACATGGGTTCCCATACAGTTTAGAGACACAAGAGGGGTATAATACGTAGATATTGTAGGATTCAGTGATTATTACAAGGTGTCCCTAAGTATCTCATTGGGAATTAGAATCAAGCTGAATATAATTCTAGAAGTAACTGTTCAGTTTAACATCATGCAGCAAGGATGATGGATTACCCGACGTGAAGGGGAAGGGGAGTTGTGGATCTGTGCAATTTTATGTCATGCGGTAAGTAAATTGGTCATGCAAATTAATCTCTTATGGTAAGGAAGAATTCCATATAGTTTAACATCATGTGGTTAGGAAAAAATGTTCCATGCAGTTTATCTTCATGCAGCGAGGAAGAAATGTTCCATACAGTTTAATGTCATGCAGTGAGGATGAAATGTTCCATACAGTTTACTTCAATGCATTGAGAATGAAATGTTCTATGTAGTTTACCATCATGCAGTGAAAATGAATGATAGGGCTTAAACTAATGTGGATTTCATTTTGCTTAACACCTTATACAAAGTATTTATTATGAAATCTTGTATTGGTGGGTTGTGTGGCATGCTCCCCATCAATGGTGACCAGTGAATAGTCTCCATTATGATAGACCTTATGTATGTGTAAGGTCCTTCCCACATGGGCTCTAATATCAGGGGATTCTTCCCCGATATCAATGGGGTTCTGAGATCCAACACTAGTTCTCCCTAAAGGAATGAGTGGATGTGAACATTTTTATTAAAACCTCGTGCAATCAAATTCTTGTGGACTTCAAGGTTTTGTAACGGGTGTAACCTTTTCTCATCTAACCATTATAACTCATTGTAACACCCCGATATTTTATGAGATATGTTCTTTTTAATTTCATTGATGTATTCTATTGTACACTAATCTAAGATTATCTTGTACTATACGTAACACCGTATTAGCTTGCAGTATATGCAACACTATTCTTGGCTTGTGTTACACACAATTTCAAGTTTGATTTATGGAAATTATTCTACGCAACATTAAGTATAGATTTTGTTTAATGTATAAATGAAATAGTTTTTGATTATGTTATATGCAACACAAAAGGGATCTTGCACTACATGCATCCCTAACTTGGCTTGCATTACACGCAATCCCGACCTTCCTCGACAGCGTGTGTAGTACGCAATACCTGGTTTCACTAAACAATGATATATTGTTATTATATTATTATGAACTAGCCGTTATGAATAGTAGTAACTAAATTTTAAATTTTATGACATTATAATTCATCTTACGCATTTTATAGAATATGGTATGAGAACAAAATAATTTTTTCATGTAAAATGAGTATTAAAAAAAATAGTTTTGCCACCTTTTGATGGCGCACCCACATTAAATATAGTTTTTGACATGTTTATAAGTTGAATTTGACAATATAAAATTCTTATTTGGAATCAGGAAATAAAAATTTTCTTTGGATAAATTTTTGATATTTTTCAGATAAGTTTCTTATTTTGATGAATAGTAAAAATACGCTAAATTTTAATTAAAACCAGCTTTTTTCATCGAGATAATTTGTATGGTTAAATTATAATATTGAATGGTTTTAAAGTATAAATAGAATATATTTTTACCGTTAATATAATTCATGTCATTACCATTTATTTTATTTTGAATTCATAGGTAAAAACATTTCAATCTTTGATAATGTTTTAACTTTTAAAACGCATTTTCTTAACAACAGGATTAATTTTAATTTAATTAATGTAACGTTTGTGTTATAAATATTGAAAAATGGATTCCATATTTGGATTTAGTGGGTAAAAATTATGTTAATAGGTTACTTTTTTTTTTGACATTATGTGTAGTAACTATGGTAATTTTTATTTACAACATTTAAAGGTAAATCAGGTAATTAAGGGTAAAAATAAGATTAAAAAATTTCCCTAAAATCAGTCCAAATTCTATTGGATGAATATAAGTAGACCTATGTCACCTAAGGGTCAGAATAGCTACGTTTCATGGACTATTTACCATGAAAATAATATAATTATAATTATAACAAAAGAAAGTGACAACATGTCACTCTCTTATATCTTATAAGTGTAATAATTTTAATTTAGTTATAAACTTCATAAAACATAGAACATGAAAATTATCCAAAAATATAATAAAATTATATATATCATGTGAATTTATTTAGAAATTTGATTTATTAAATAATTATCATTAATGATGACACAATAGTGATGTTGAATTTATTTTATTGATTGAAATATCAAATAAATGGTTTGAAAAATAACAAAATAAATATTATATGAACTATTTAATGTGACCCACTAATTTTATAGATGCATATGAAATATTAGGAATCTATTAAATATTTTGGTTTTAATATATCCTATGTGTAGATTTTATTTAAATTCAAATAAATGAATAGTCTCAAAATTGACACTATTGTTATTTTATAAAAATAACATATCATAAAATTGTTTAAAAATCACAAAAATATTTAAAAATTATACTTTTAAATTTATATGTTCTAAAATGTCATATATTATCCAATTATGGATAATTCACAACACTTAAGTAATTATTTATAACAATTTTAAAATTTAGAATATTATTACCACAAATAAAATTAAATAGATTAAATAAGGATACATCAATTTGATAACGTTTAAAATAAATTCACAACATGTCAAAATACTATTGGTTGATGGTATTAAAACTATACATCATCTAATATTCTAATTGAGTCATTTTTTGAGGTTGTTATGTGGGTTTGGAATTTATTATAAATTAATATTTGTTATGTTTCCAAAGGTGCCCCTCTCCTCCCTTATAAAAGGGAACCTCCTCCATCTCTTCATAACACAATTTGGAGCCATAAAGATCATAAAAAACCTTACCATTTATCTTCTCAAAATCTCTGGTTATATCATAGAGGTTCTGGTTGTCTCAAAATACCAACTCTTGTGCCCTAAGAGGATGTTTAAAAGAGGCACGTCGAGGAAGAGGTAATCTCTTCTGCCGATTCTTTCAAGTTTCTTTCTTCTTCTACTTCATCTTATTTATTTGTTTAATTATAAAGTAATAACATCATTATAAATAATATACTTATATGTTATTATAAATATGAAACAACTCTATTTCACCTTCTATCCATCCTACAAAAAATAAAATCACCCCCGCGTGCGTACGTACGGAATACCATCTCCACACTGTGGTGTAATCTGTTTTTCCACCACCACTTTACTTGGATGGGTATAATGTTGTAAATAATAACTATATATCGTTATTATAACATCATACTGATTCTGATATAATATATCATTCACTCTAATTCCATTCAATAATTACAGGAACGATATGATCCCTCGTGTGTACGTATGGATTAACGTCTCCACAACGCGATGAGATTCATTCTCCATGTTAGCCAATCAAGAATGATTATAAAGTATATATAATAAATAATCAAGAAATATATGACATAAAAATGATGCTGTATTTATGTACATATATGTGTCATTTAATTAATTCCATTCAATTCAACAATGAAACGAATACAGCGTTCATGCGTACGTACGGCCTACCGTCTCCATAAATGGTGTATTTCATTCCATTTATTGATCTACCATATATATTTATATGATGAATATATATGTTATATATAAATATTTTTTTACATTCTAGAATTAATTAAATCATGATATTATTAATAATATCAATAACAACAAGTCCAAACACGTACGATAAATGAAACAATTTTACCCAAAATGCTGCTTTAACATGGAATTGACAAAAGAACGGGAAATATAAAGTCATAAGTGAATCATATATGATATCATAAATATTATTATGGATATTTTCGAAGTTAATAATATGTTTAAAACCACTATAAAGGAGTTTCGGACATGTACAGAAGAAATTGGACCTAAGGTAAGGGATAATTATTCCAATCTCATTCTTATCCAAGATTGTTTATTCGTAAGTATTTACTGGGGTTGTATTTTATATCCTTGTCCATAAAAATGTTTTCAATAAAGTGTTTAATATTTTTACATGTATTTGTAAAGTCAATTTTACCCCTCTTTGACTTTTACTTTGTGTTATGGAGGGAATCTTTCTTTTATTTACCATATGTGGTACTTTCTGACTTTTTTTGTTGAAAGTACAAGGAGAATGTTTTTTTTACTTTATACGGCGTGAAGGAATTTTTATTGTTTTATAACGCATTTTCTTCATGATGCTTACTCTACAAGATTTCATTATCATTTTCAAAAAAAAAATTAATTTTAAAATTGAATGTAATTTTGAGAAAATAGAATGATTTTGAAGAAGAAATGATATTTTTCTCAAGAATTCATTTCAAATGTTTTTTCAAAACTATTTCCATCTAAGGTGACATTATTTAATATGTTTATGTTTCAAGTATAATGTATCTATGATTTACATGGTTTCACTTTTCTTGTGATGAAATGATATCTATTTGTTTTATATGGATTTTGTTATAATGGGATGATGTTTATGAAACCCATTTTATTTATTTGGTTAGGATTAATGATTTATGTTTATGTTGTGGCACACATAAGAATGATTTCATTATGAGATGGGTGGGACCAATATATCCCTCCAATTCATGGGGTAAAGATTTATATCTCATGAGATAGACATGTCTGGAATGGAAAATTAATATGGTTCAATGATACAGGACTGGAACTATAGCATCCCACCTTTTTGTCACATAAACTTTCATTACATTTTACAAAACCGAGGATCTTAAAGGTTTAGTTTCTTGGAAACCAGGAACATAAAACATGAAAACATAAAACATTATTCTTAAACACTTTAAAGGATTATCCTCATGTTCATCCTAGGTTAATTATTGCATCTCATAACCTAGGTACATACATCAAAAGAAAGGGTGATCAGAAGGCCCAGTAAGGGAAACAAGGGTAAATATTTAACATGTGAACTTGAGATATATCAATAATGTCATCAAAAAGAACATTAAGGAATGAGAAAGAAATATTGAGGCATATCATAAAAAAAATCATAACCTGAAGATGTGGTTGCAACATTTAATATTGACAATCATTTCGTATCACCAAGGTCCATCCCCAAGGTGTCATTAAAAATTACTAAGGTTATTCACCAAGGTATCAGTCTAAATGGTCATCTCTAGAGATTAAGTCTTTACCCAATGCATTGGAGTGCTATCTGCGAGCACCCTTGACATGTATTTATTATCATGTTAGCCACATATATCATCATAAATCATTTCATAAACAACCCATATAGCATAAAAGAAATGGGTTTCATTTCATAATCATAATGTTTTAAAAACTGCTTTAAAGACATGATCTTTATGTCTCTTTAAACCCACGGAAAGGGAAAGCAGGTTTCATGTATGTAAATCCCAGAATTTAAAATATAAAATTTTGATATATATGTTAAAACCCCTATAGAAATAAGAGCTTTGAGTATTAACTTAATAACATAAAATAATTTTGAGAAAAAGAGAGTGTCATTTTGAGACGAAAATTTTGTAGCATAACGGCTACGTTATAGGGTTTTAGAAAACATTGAAAAGAGAGGGGAAATGGGTCACCCACTCATAAATGATCCATAAAACAGTAGGGGAACAGAATATAAAGGATTTAATAACATGGTAATGAAATTTTAATGACATACCATATGAAATGAAGAACATGAAAGAAAGAAAAAAAATAAGATTTCCCTTATGAAAATTCGGCAGCCTAACGGCGTCACTTATACATCAACAAAAATGATTTGACGATATCAAATAGGTTCTCTCATAATATGAACATAAAATATCAGTTTGATATATATATAGGTCATACCCCAACATAATAAAAAGGATCATGAAAGACTTTACATGAAAGTAGAACTTTGAAAAATGAGAAAGGTGAAAAAATCCCTTAAAAATTCGACAGCCTAACAACGTCACTTAAACTTCAACAAAAAAATGAATTGAAGAGATAAAATAGGGTATCTCATCATATGAACATAAAATATCAGTATTATATATTTATATATCATAACCCAACATAATAAAAAGGAACTTGAAAGTCTTGATATGAAAATAGAACTTGAAAATGAGAAAGGTGAAAGAATCCCGTAAAAATTCGGCAACCTAACGGCGTCACTTAAACATAAAAAAAATGAATTGAAGAGATAAAATAGGGTCTCTAATCATATGAACATAAAATATCATTATGATAGATTTAGAGATCGTACCCCAACATAATAAAAAGTAACTTTCAAGACTTGACATGAAAATAGAAATTGAAAATGAGAAGGGTGAAACAATCCCTTAAAAATCCAGCAGCCTAACGGCGCCACTTAAACTTTCATAAAATGAATTGATGAGAGAAAGAGGGGGCCTCTCATCATATGAACATGAAAAGGGAAGTAAGAAGAATATAAAATAACATCCTCCAACATAAGATCATGGAGCATAAATGAAATGTCATAAAAGATATTACTTGAAATGAAAGAGAGCGGTCGGATCCCTTACCTTAAAACGTAACACTTAAAACTCAACGGTTGGGACCTTGAGTGCTTTTGGGAACCTTGAGAGGACTGCTTGGGTGGTACTGAGACCAGAGCATCGTTGGGGGAGAGTTGGGAGTCTAAAGGATGAGAGGATTGCTTGGTATTTATAGGGAAAGTGAGGGGACAGGGAATTAATGGCCAAAGGACACCTCATTGGTGGTTTTGGAAAAACCATGGGCTTTCCCATGGTATTTGGAACTTGGGACAACTTATACAATAATTCATCCCCTTTAGTCAACCATCCCTTAAAATATCTCATGTCATCATCATGTCATAGTTATGATGTCATTAAACATAATAAAACCCTAAAACTGTATTTTTTACTATTCAATGAAAATTCATCTTTCTCAGAAAAATCCCAAAATTTTTCATTAAACAAATATCAATGCTCTGATTTCATAAATGAACTCCATTTTATAAAAATAATTTTCTAAATATTTTTAATTTAATTTTTAAATAAATACACTATTCACCGAAAATTCATTTTTTCAGAAAATACCCCAAAAATTACCTTAACATAATATCGATGCTCTGAGTTCAAAAATGAAATCCATTTTATAAAACTAATTTTCTAAATATTTTTAATTTAATTTTTATTTAAAAACACTATTCACCTGAAAAAACAAATACTTGAATAATAATTTATGAAACCATTATTTAACCATATTATTGAATCACATTACTTAATCAAGGTGCCTATATTATATTAATACTTTCTTTAAGTGAGAATACTAATCTATTTGGACACATTACTAATACAAATCATAAAATCACTATTCATAATTTACTATTCATCAAAAATCAAGTTGATCTTATTAGACTCTAAATTTCATACTGAACATAATTGTAGAAGACCATTGCTCGAAAATCATTACACATTTTTAATTATTTAAGGTTTACCTAAACATTTTTAAAATATCCTTTTTCTAAAATTCATCAAAAATATACATACTGTATTTATCCGAACATTTGAAAATTCATAAACTTCATCATAAGAAGAAATGAAAAATTTTATTTCAAACAATGGGTTACACAAGGCAGTTACGGTCTCCTTACATAGCCCCTTATCACACCACCATAGGACAAAAGTGTAAGGTGTGCTAAGGTGAGAGAATCCGAGGGAGGCTCGGCCAACATCACACGAGTAGTAATTTTTATCAGTTTGAACTTCTCACAAAGTCGATTCCATTATAGCTTCACACGATGAAGATCAGCTTGGGATTGGTCCAGAGCAAAGCCCAGTGGTGCTACCTCCTTCCCAGGTTCTGTTAGATGGGCTTCGATTGGTCCAAGACTACTTGTTGTGTTCATCAAATCTTCTTTCTATATTAATTAACCAAGATTACTTGTATTTAGAGACAATAATCAAAACGTTTATTTTCCAGTGGTCATATTGACAAATGGTCATATAATAGTCAAAACCCAATGGTCTCATTTTAATTATACTCATGTTATCAAATGAAACAGTTTTGTTGAGTATCAAAAATAAAATAACAAGCAAAATTTGGAAACAAGATTTATTCAAAATCTTGGGTCGTTACAATCTTCCCCCCTTAAGAAATTGCATCCTCACAATTTTTTAAAATTGGGTTTTGAAATTTCATTGAATGTCCCACACCGGAAAAGGTGTCAGTAAAACTATTACTTTAAAAGAAAGAAAAGGAAGTAAAAAGGTCACCCGAGTTAACCCATACTAGGATCCCATGTAGGAAATCATGGACATGGAGGGAAAAAAGGGTCATGTTCTAAGGGAGAGTGATAGAAAACATGATTAGGAGAAAGTTAACAACAAGAAAATCACAAATTTATGATGGGTAAAACAGTATTTGATTTCCCAGTAGGAAACATTAACAGACAACATTTTTTGTTTTGTGATCCTTTTCATAGTTTTGAAGAATTCATTTACTACATAGAATAAAAACATAAGGAAATATACCTACCTTAAAGTAGATCTTAATCCTTTAATAAGTTTCTATAAAAACTAATATTTTCTCTAAACGATGAGCATTCAAAAACACCTGGTCTCATCAAAATCACAAGAATATTCTTCTAGAGAATCACGTTTTCCACAAAAGAAAAACTATCCATCTTTAAACATTTATCCCAAAAACAGAAAGGTTAAGATAAAACAACTCTTTAAAAATATAGAATCCCATAGGAAGGGAAACTACTTTTAAATCTTCAATGTTCCACGGTACTACCCAGAGTTCATCATATACCATTCTGTAAATAATTGTCCTTAAAATTCCTCAAAATAACCCAAACTAAGATTGAATCCCATATACAAGAAGGACTTGATAACATTGTCTTCCAAGATAAACTTTATCATTTATCTCCAAACAACATCAACTACTCCTAACATCTTATAACAAAAGTAACTAACCTAAACATATTTTCCCCAAGATAGGTCAATCGTTTCCATAAGTAACCTATAATACCATAAGTTCACCTTAAATTCATCGATTCTTCAAAATATAAATCGACCTTTACTCCTCAAAGAAAATACCGTAGTAATCTATTTACCTTGATCAAATTGGGTTCCCAAAATAGTGAATGTCTTCCAAAATAAAAATCATATTTTAATCCCCTAATAATCTCTGTGATATTAATATGGCAATCGTCACATTTCGAATCACATTGGTTGTTGGGACATGTTCTTCCATTTCCCGCCATTAACTAAGGAAAGAATGTACAAATAGGGGATTAAATACTTAGCCAATAATAATTAAAAGGAAACTTAATGCATAGAAGGATAAACGTGTAGAAGAAAATTATACCCTAACCTGTGATCCCCTAGGTCCTAATCTAGGTTATTCATGATAATATATTCTTATGTGAATCTTTATTTTATTTTATCTTTGTTCCTTTAATAATGGTTCATACTAAGATTATGAATTTACCAAAGCATATCCCCGGGGAGTGTCATAACCAAGAGTGCAGCAAGACCCATTGTCGTGTACCAGTTCCCATTCGTGTCTATCTCGAAGCGGTGTTTTCAGGTTTTACCCATATGTACATCTGTTCCAGAGCCACCTCTACCTACTCGTATCCAGAGAAGGATGTATTTTCTTGGCAACCCCTTACTCAATACTCACCGAAATACCAGGAAGGTTTTCAATATTTAAACTTCTCTATAGGGTTCTTCCTAAAGATTTTATATACTAATTTCCACAAATAACTATACCATCCTTTGATACCAACTATATCATCCCACCTTTTTGTCACATAAAATTTCATTACATTTTACAAAACCAATGATCTTTAAGGTTTAGTGTCTTGGAAACCAGGAACTTAAAACATGAAAACATAAAACATTCTTCTTAAACACTTAAAAGGCTTCTCCTCATGTTCATCCTAGGTTCATTACTACATTTCAAAACCTGGGGACATACATCAAAAGAAAGGGTGAGAAGAAGGCCCAGTAAGGGAAACAAGTGGAATCATTTAACATGTGAACTTGGGATATATCAACAATGTCATGAAAAAGAACTTTAAGGCATGAGAAAGAAATCATGAGGAATATCATAATAAAAATAAATTTTTTCATAACTTGAAGATATGGATGAAACATTTATTATTGACAGTCATTTCATTTCACCAAGGTCCATCCCCAAGGTGTCATTAAAAATTACAAAGGTTATTCACCAAGGTATCAGTCTAAATGGTCATCTATAGAGATTAAGTCTTTACCCAATGCATTGGAGAAATTTCTTGGCGCACCCTTGAAATGTATTTATTATAATGTGAGCCACATATATCATCATAAATAATTTCATAAACAACCAATATAGCATAAAAAATGGGTTTCATTTCATAATCATAACGTTTTAAAAACTGCTTTAAAGACATGATCTTTATGTCACTTTAAACCCATGGAAAGGGAAAGCGGGTTTCATGTATGTAAATCCCAGAATTTAAAATAAAAAATTATGATATATATGTGAATACACCTGTAGAAATAATATCTTTGAGTATTCACTTAATAACATAAAATAATATTGAGAAAAAGAGAGAGGCGTTTTGAGACGAAAATTCTGCAGCATAACGGCTACGTTACAGGGTTTTAGAAAACCTTGAAAAGAGAGGGGACATGGGTCACCCACTCATAAATGATCCATAAAACAGTAGGGGAATAGAATATAAAGGATTTAAGAAAATTATAATGAAATTTGAAAGACATACCATATGAAATTAAGAACATGAAAGGAAGTCAAAAAGAAGATTTCTCTTATGAAAATTTGGCAGCCTAACGACGTCACTTATACTTCAACAAAAATGATTTGATGAGATAAAATAGTGTCTCTCATAAAATGAAATTAAAATATCAGTATTATAGATATAGATTTCATACCCCAACATAATAAAAAGGAACTTGAAAGACTTTACATGAAAGTTGAACTTTGAAAAATGAGAAAGATGAAAGAATCCCTTAAAAATTCGGCAGCCTAACGGCATCACTTAAACTTCAACAAAAAAATTAATTAAAGAGATCAAATAGGGTATCTCATAATATGAACATAAAAGATCAGTATGATATATTTAGATATCATACCCAACATAATAAAAAGTAACTTGAAAGACTTGACATGAAAATAGAACTTGAAAATGAGAAGACTGAAAGAATCCCTTAAAAATTCGGCAGCCTAACGGCGTCACTTAAACTTCAACAAAAAATGAATTAAAGAGATAAAATAGGGTATCTCATCATATGAACATAAAATATCAGTATGATATATTTATAGATCATACCACAACATAATAAAAAGGAACTTGAAAGTCTTTACATGAAAATAGAACTTGAATATGAGAAGGGTGAAACTATCCCTTAAAAATTCGGCAACCTAACGGCACCACTTAATCTTTCATAAAATTAATTGATGGGAAAAATAGGGGAAATATCATCATATGAAAATGAAAAGGGTATTAATATTAATATAAAAGAACATCCTCCAACATAATATCATGGAGCATAAAATAAATGACATAAAAGAGATTACTTGAAAAGAAAGAGAGAGGTCGGATCCCTTACCTTAAAACGTAACTCTTAAAACTCATAGGTTGGGACCTTGAGGGATTGGGGTAACCTTGGGAGGACTCCTTGGGAGGTAATGAGACCAGAGCTTCGTTGGGGGAGAGTTAGGAGTCGAATGGATGAGAGTATTGCTTGGTATTTTTAGGGAAAATGAGGGGACAAGGCATTAATGGCCAAGGGACACCTCATTGGTGGTTTTGGAAAAACCATGGGCTTCCCCATGGTATTTTCCCATGGTATTGGCCACCTGGGACACCTCATACAATAATTCATCCCCTTTCTTCGACCATCACTTTAAATTTTTCATGGCACCATCATGACATAGTTAGGATGTCATTAAACATACCGAAACCCTAAAACTGTATATTTTACTATTCACTGAAAATTCAACTTTCTCAGAAAAATACCAAAATTTAACATTAACCAAATATAAATGCTATGATTTCAAAAATGAGCTCCATTTTATAAAATTAATTTTCTAATTATTTTTAATTTAATTTTTAAATAAATACACTATTTACTGAAAATTCATTTTTTCAGAAAAAAAAACCCCCAAAATTAACTTAACATAATATCGATGCTCTGAGTTCAAAAATGAAATCCATTTTATAAAAATAATTTTCTAAATATTTTTAATTTAATTTATAATTAAAAAACACTATTCAACCAAAAAAACTAATACTTGAATAATAATTTATGAAACCGTTGTTTAACCATTTTATTGAATCAAATTACTTAATCAAGGTGCCTATATTATATTAATACTTTCTTTTAGTGAGATTACAAATCCATTTGGACACATTACTAATCCTAATCATAAAATCATTATTCATAATTTACTATTCATGAAAAAATCAAGTTGATCTTATTAGACTCTAAATTTCGTAATGAACATAATTGTAGAAGACTATTTTTTGAAAATCATTACAAATTTTTAATTATATAATGTTTACCTAAACATTTTTAAAATATCCTTTTTCTAAAATTAATCAAAAATATGCATAGTTTATTTATCCAGACATTTGAAAATTCATAAACTTCATCATAAGAATAAATCAAAATTTTTATTTAGAACAAAGGGTTACACAAGGCAGTTACGGTCTCCTTACATAGCCCCTTATCACACCACCATAGGACCAAAGTGAATGGTGTGCTAAGGTGAGAGAATCTACGGGAGGCTCGGCCAACATCGTATGAGTAGTAATTTCTATCAGTTTGAACTTTTCATGAAGGCGGATCAATTCTAGCTTCACACGATGAAGTTTGGCTTGGGTTTGGTCCAGAGAAAAGTGCAGTGGTGCTACCTCCTTCCCAAGTTCTGTTAGATGTGCTTCGATCGGTCCAATACTAATAGGTGAGGCCATCTAATCTTCTTTCTATGTTAATTAACCCAGATTACATGTATTTAGAGACAATTATCAAAATGTTTAGTTTCCAGTGGTCATATTGACCAATGTTCATATAACAGTCAAAACCCAATGGTCTCATTTTAATTATACTCATGTTATCAAATGACATAGTTTTATTGAGTATCAAAAATAAAGTAACACACAAAATTAGGAAACAAGATTTATTCAAAATTTTGGGTCGTTACAGGAACGAGTAGTGAACTCGATTCAGTATGGGGCTTTGTCCACTATGATGGTTTTGGAAGCAATTCCTTGGCTACTATGGAAATCATATCATGTGCTTAATGGTTTTCCACAATTACATGTTTAATTCCCATGCTATTTTATCATGACTGATGTTCTTTTTTGATCTATGCCTTATGCACTACCAAGATTTATGTCATTACTCATGATTTTGATGTTTTATGTTCATGCTCATCTATTAAAATGTTTAGGGATTGTTTTATGTTCTCCATGTTTAGCCTTACTGAGCATTTGAGATCACCCCTTTTTATGTTTTCTTTTCCCCATGCTATAAAGAAAGGTTTCAGGTAAGAAAATAAAAGGGGAAGATCTTTATGGTAGATGTTGAAGATCTTTCACCATGATTAGAAGATTATGGTCTGAGTTTCCAAAGACACTAAACTAATACAGTCTTTGGGTGTCTGTTTTTGTTATGTATTAAGTATTCCGCAAAAGTATTGTTTTTTCTATGTATGTGAAGCTTTGGGTCTCTACAGTTGGTATCAGAGCGACGGTTTAGTCAACATTTGGAAACTAGGATGTGAAAACATTAAGTGAAATCCCTAGAGATATTTCTAAGGTATTTCTAGGGATGTACCTAAGGGTATGTATAAGTATCGGTTATAGTCATATAATTATGAAAACAATCATGAATAACCTAGGATTAAACCTAATAAGTTAGAGATTGAATGTACTCCCCTTTATTATGCTGTTTTCCTAAGATGATTTTTGCGTCTCACGGTATTCTTTTTGGGTTTTAGAAAATGGTTGGCAAGAGGAATATTCATGTTAATGGAGAATATGATGGAATATGGAATGATATTCCTCATGATTATCCAAATGAAATGGGATTTGGAAGGCAAAACATCATTATTATTCCTAATCATAAATCTCTTAATATGATCAATAATATCAACTTTGTTATTTTTCCTAACTCGGTGAATAAGAGAAAGATGGAGTTTCGTGATGATCATAGAGGAAAGAAAGTTCAATTTCCCTCATTTAAATCATGTGGGAAGAGGAATCAAGGAGAAATTTTCAACGGAACTGGAAGATTCTTTGGGTGTTGAAAAGAAGGACACAAAGCCAGTAAGTGCAAAGGAAATGGTTCAGTTAACACCATGGAAAAGGATAAGGGTTTTTCTATGACATCAACAACGATTAAATGTTTTAAATGTGGAATGTTTGGGGATTATGCAAACCAATTACCTAAGGAAAAATCTCTTGAAGAGAATCAACATGATCGTATGAGTAGTATTTATGTTGATGATGATAAAGAAACGAAAAATGATATATGAGATGAAAGAAGTGTTGAGGAAAAAAATGATGAAGCTCGGTCAATGGTTTAAGATGGTAGTGGAATGATTTTATATTTACCAACAGTTATGTTAATGGAACTATGGAATAAAGAAACATCTAAGGATTGTTACACTATTGTTTTTTCTAAAGTATTTGGAAGTATATGTTGAATGGTACTGGTAACCATGAAAGGTTATTTAGGTATTTTTAGAATGAAGATGATATGCGCATAATGAATGTGTAATCAGAAAATAATATTTTGGATATTATTAATGAGATCATGACTGATATAAGGACAAAGGGATATCATGGTTTGAGTATACTGAAATTTTGGGATTTTGGTATGTGGAAAGAGTTAAATTTTGACAGCATTCCGGTTTTCACTAATGTTCAATGGGTATTCATTTTTCAATAGAATACATGATTAAGGTATTGACATTTTTGGAATGTGATCAACAAGATATATCTTATCATATAGGGGGGATAAATGATGGGTTTCATGTGCTTGTTATGTGACCTTTCCAGTAATCATTTTCTTTATACTATGAGATTGGACAGATGTATTTTGGATAAGTCTAATGATTGGAATGGATTATGTCGAACATCAGATAGTATTGTTTAAGGCTGGAACTCTTTTTGATATTATTTCTGGAATGTTGTAATAGTATAGTTTTAGAAAAAGGACAACTTGTAATATCGGTGACAACCCGTCACGTCAGACAAGGATGCGAGAATCGAACCCACAACCGAAGTGCGACAGGCCTTTATCCCCTACCACTGGCCTACAGGAAGTCCCTGGTTAGTAGAAATTAGTTTTATTTTATTAAGCAGTATGATAGTTGAAGTATAAGTCTATTTTTGGAATCATATACGATTAATCTCACCATAAGATGGACTTATGTATATAACTTTTGCTCACCTAATGTTTGAGACAGATGGAATGACCTATCATTCTATCGCATTATTTGCTAACACTTCATGGAAGACAAATTCAACTTCATTTCTTTAATTGATGGAGTGTAAATTGTTCAAGGAACAAACAATAGTGATATTGTACCAAAATCAAGTAAGAATTTCTTTTAATTCTTCAAAATTAGGGAAATGATCTTGAAAAACAAAAAAGGTGTCCTAGTACCCTCATATTCAATGAATCATATGGTACCTTAGATCAACACAAATTTATGGCTTTGTGATTGTTGGCTTTTCCATAGCCATGTCCTCTACCACTCTTCATCAGAAGTTGATGGTTATATTTCTATTCCATATCCATCTTTTCACCTATGTTATCCTTTGTGGAAACCCAGAGATGAGTTAATTTGGGTAATTATTATGTTTCATACTTCAATTTTTAAAATTAAGTTGTAGTATTCATTTTTACGATATGGGTTTCTATGAATGAATCATTCAACTAGTAAACGATTTATAACCCCGACGAATTTTGAAAGGAAAAATTCATTTTAAGGGGGGTAGAATGTAACACCCCAAAATTTTATGAGATATATTCTTTTTAATTTATTTGATATATTCTATTTTACACTACACTAAGATTACCTTGTACTATACACAACACTGTATTAGCTTGCAGTATACGCAACACTATTCTTGGCTCATGTTACACACAATTTCAAGTTCGTTTTGTGGAAATAATTCTACCCAACATTAAGTATAGATTTTTTTAATGTATAAATGAAATAAGTTTTTATTATGTTATATGCATCATAAAAGGGAGCTTTCACTACAAGAATCCTTGACTTGGCTTGCATTACACGCAATCACGACCTTCCTTGATAGCGTGTGTAATACGCAATACTGGGTTTCATTAAACAACAATATACTATTATAATATTAATATGAAATAGAAATTATGAAAAGTATTAAATAAATTTGGGATTTTATGAAATTATAATTCATCTTACACATTTTATAGAACATGTTATGAGAACAAAATAATTTTTTCGGGTAAAATGAGTATTTTTCAAAAAATGCAGTTTTGCCGCTTTTGGATGGCACACCAACATTAACTATAGTTTTTTACATGTTTATAAGTTAAATTTGACCATATAAAATTATTATTTGGAATCAGGATATAAGAATTTACTTTGTCTAATTTCTTGATATTTTTCTGATAAGTTTCTTATTTTGATGAATACTAAAAATACGCTGAATTTTAAATAAAAACAAATTTTTTTGTCGAGATAATTTATATGGTTAAATTATAATATTGAATGGTTTTAAAGTATAAATATAATATATTTTTACCATTTAATATAATTCATGACATTACCATTAATTTTATATTTAATTCATAGGTAAAAACATTTCAATCTTTGACAATGTTTTAACATTTAAAACCGGTTTTCTTAAAAATGTGATTAATTTTAAATTAATTACTGTAACTTATGTGATGTGAATTTTGAAAAATGGATTCCATATTTGGATTCAGTGGGTCAAAATATGTTAATAGGTTACTTTTATGTTTTTGACATTATGAATAGTAACTACGGTAATTTTTATTTACTACAATTAAAGGTAAATCGTGTAATTAAGGGTAAAAATAAGATTACAATAGTACCCTAACAGCTTCCAAAATTCTATTGAATGAATAAAAGTAGACCTATATCACTTAAGGGTTAGAATAGATTAATTTCATGTAATATTGACCAAAAAATGTATATAATTATAATTAAAACCAAAGAAAGTGACAACATGTCACTCTCTTGTATCTTATATGTGTAATAATTTAAATTTAGTAATAAACTTCAAAAAACATTGAACATGAATAGACTTCAGAAATATAATAAAATTATATACATCATTTTGAATTTATTTAGAATTTTTGGGGATTAAATAATTATCATTAATGATGACACAATAGTTATGTTGAAATTATTTTATTGATTGAAATATCAAATAAATGGTTTTAATAATATTAAAATAAATATAATATGAACTATTTAATGTGATCCAAGAATTTTCTATATGAATATTCTATATTATGAATCTATTAAATATTTTTTTTATATATCCTTTGTGTAGATTTTATTTAAATTCAAATAAATGAATGGTCTTAAAATTGACATTATTGTTATTTTATAAAAAGAACATATTATAAAATTGTTTGAAAATCACAAAAATATTTAAAAATTATAAATTTAATTTTATATGGTCTAAAATCTAAAAAATTATACAATTATAGGAAATTCCCAACACATCAGTAATTATTTATAATAATTTGAAATTTAGAATATTATTACCACACATAAAATTAAATAGATTAAATAAGGATAAATCAATTTGATAAGGTTAAAAATAAATTGACTACATGTATAAATTTTATTGGTTGATTATATTACAACCCTATCTCATCTCATATTTGAATTGAGTCATTTTTGGAGGTTTTTAAGTAGGGTTGGAATTTATTATATATTAATATTTCTTACATTTCCAAAGGTGCCCCTCTCCTCCCTTATAAAAGGGCGCCTCCTCCCTCTCCTCATCACACAATTTTTAGCATTCCATCTCGAACAAACCCTCCAATTTATCTTCCCAACATCTCTTGTTATATCATATAGGTTCTGGTCTTTTCAAAAGACCAATTATAGTTCTCTAAGAGTTAGTTTAAAAGAGGCACGTCGAGGAAGAGGTAATCTCTTCTACCGATTATTTCAAGTTTATTTCTTCTTCTACTTCCCTTTTTTTTAATTGTAAATTAATAGCATCAATATCAATAATATACTGATATGTTATTATAAATTTGAAACATCCCTATTCCACCTTCTATCCATCCTATAGAAAATGAAATCATCGTGCATGCGTACGTATGGAATACCGTCTCCATGCAGTGGTGTAATCTGTTTTTCCACCACAACCTATCTTGGATGGGTATAATTTTGTAAAGAATAACTATACATGGTTATTATAGCATCATAATTATTCTGAGATATTATATCATCCACTCCAATTCCATTCACTAATTATGGGAACGATATCATCGCTCGTGCGTACGTACGGATTACCGTCTCCATGACGTGATGAGATTCATTCACCATGTTAACCATTCAAGAATGATTATAAAGTATATATAATGAATAGTAATGAAAGATATGACATAAAAATGATACTGGATTTATTTACATATATTTTTCATTTACTTAATTCCATTCAATTCAAAATGGAAATGAATACAGCGTTCATCCATACGTACGGCCTACCGTCTCCATGAACTGTGTAATTCATTCCATTAATTGATCGACCATATATATTTATATTCTGAATATATATGTTATATATAAATCATTTTTTACATTTTTAAATTAAGTAAATCAGGATATAAGTAATAATATCAGGAACAACAAGTCCAAACATGTACGATAAATGAAACGAGTTTAGCCAAAATACTACTTTAACATGGAATTGACAAAAGAACCAGTAATATAAAGTCATAAGTGAATCATATATGATATAATAAATATTATTATGGTTCTTTTGCAAGTTAATAATATGTTTAAAACCACTATAAAAGAGTTTCGGAAACTTACGGAAGAAATTGGACCTAAGGTAAGGGATAATTATTCCAATCTCATTCTTATCCGAGATTGTTTATTCATAAGTATTTACTGGGGTTATATTTTTTATCCTTGTCCAAAAAAATGTTTTTCATCAAGTGTTTAATATTATTACATGTATGTTTAAAGTCATGTTTACTTCTCTTTGAATTTTACATTGTGTTATGGAAGGAATATTTCTTTTGTTTACCAAACATGGTACTTTTTGACTTTTCTATTAAAAGTATGAGGAGAATGTTTTTTAAATTTATACAGCATGAAGGAATTTATATAGTTTCATAAAACCTTTTATTCATGAATATTACTCTACAATATTTGGTGATTATTTTCTAAAAAAATCCTTTTCTTTTAAAATTGTATGTAATTTTGAAAAAAGAAAATGATTTTGAAGAAGAAAGGATATTTTCCTCAATAATTCATTTCAAATGTTTTGTCAAAACTATTTTTCATCTAAGGTGACATTATTTAATATGTTTATGTTTCAAGTATAATGTCTCTATGATTTACATGGTTTCACTTTTTTTATGATGAAATTAGATCCATTTGTTTGATATGGATTATGTTATGATGGGATGATGTTTATGAAACCCATTTTATTATTTGGGTTATGATGAATGATTTATGTTTATGTTGTGGCACACGTAAGAATGATTTCACTATGAGATGGGTGGGACCTATATCTCCATCCAATTTATTGGGTAATGACTTATATCTCATGAGATAGACATGGCTGGAACGACAAGTTAATCCGGTTCAGTGATATAGGACTGGAATGAGGAGTGAACTCAATTTTGGTAGGGCTTTGTCCACTATAATGGTCTTAGCAACAATGCCTTGGCTACTATGGAAATCATATAATGTGTTTAATTGTTTTCCATAATTATATTTTTTATTCCCCTTGCTATTTTATCATGATTAATGTTCTTTTTTGATCTATTCCTTATTCACTGCCAATATTTATGTCATCACTCATGATTTTGATGTTTTATGTTCATGTTCTTACGTTCAAATGTTTACGGATTGTTTTGTGTTCTCCATGTTTAGCCTTACTGAGAATTTGATCTCACCCCTTTTTATGTTT
Organism: Viscum album; assembly: GCA_963277665.1. Taxonomy (NCBI): domain Eukaryota; kingdom Viridiplantae; phylum Streptophyta; class Magnoliopsida; order Santalales; family Viscaceae; genus Viscum; species Viscum album. Next base: position 2,083,197,273 of record OY728165.1, on the reverse strand, counting down.
TCTTTTCCCCAGTATATAAAGAAAGGTTTTAGGTAAGAAAACCAAAGTGGAAGATCTTTATGGGAGATGTTGAAGATCTTTCACCATGATTAGAAGATTATGGTTCGAGTTTCCAAAGACACTAAACTAATACGATCTTTGGGTGTCTGTTTTTTTCATGTATTAATTATTCTGCAAAAGAATTGTATTGTATATATACATCAATATTTGGGTCTCTACACTAATCCATCCATTTTTTCAATTTTTTATCATCTGAGAGTTTTTTGTAAATGGCTATTCGGAGTCGGGTAACACTAGTGGAAATAGAAAATTTAACGTTGATGTAATGACATAGATTTTTTGTAAACTGATGCCAAAATTTTTTAAAAGTGATTTTTGGAATTGGTTTTCTAATATAACCAATGCTGAAAACCATGAAATATATGATATATGGTGTCAGTTTTTCAAAAAACTGATGCCAAAAATAAATAAAAAATTTGGTATCTGTTTTTAGAAAGACCGATGCCATTAATCCAACATTCGAGATCTTTCAAAGTTTCCTCTAATAAAAAACGGCATGAGATATTAAGAAAATATCTTTAAGGTGTCGGTGTTTTGAAAAACTGACTCTATAAATTAAAAAAAATTATTTTTAGCATCAATTTTAGTAAAAAACCAACGCTGAATGTCTTTTAGAATTAGTCGGGATCGGTAAACCCTCATGTTTTTTTATCTTTGAAAGTTGAACAACGGTGACTCCTCTCGACTCATGATGACTTCGAATGTGTATTTGTGATCTTGAACCATTGTTTTTTTGATTTTCTTCTAGTTTCACAATATATGGTCTGATTTCTTTATTATCTCTCAGATTTTCATCATCTATGAGTTATATTTTCTTCCAATTCTTGTTTCTGGCCAAATTCAACCACGTTTTGATTTTAGTTTTTTCTTCATCTTTATTTTTATTTTTTACAATGATTTTTTTTGTATAAATCTTGCAACGTTTAATCTTACAAATCATTATATAGAGAAAAGTTCATATTTGGATCTATATACCTGTTAAACTCTGGATTTTGTTTGTTTCTTTAAATTTTCAAGATAAATTAGTTATCATTAAATTTTTTTTTATTTTCTTAAATTATATGTTTATAGTTTATTATTAATTTGTTGAAAGTGGTTAATATTTATCCACAACAGTGATAATTGCATATAAATTAACATTATTTTTCTTTAATTTTGTTTAGTCTAAATATTTTTTTATGCTCTTTCTCACAACATGCAATAACTCATGGGACTACTACTACTATTTATTCATATTTTTAATATATAAAATTCTTAAGAAAATTATGTCTAGAATGACTCATATGGAAGTTTATGTGACTCATTCATAGGATGATATATCAATACTCTACAAATTGACTTCTAATATAATGCTTCTTCTTAACACTAAAAGAATCAATTCACACATGTCATGAAATTTTTATTGAATGTACCTCATGCATGTAAAATCAAATGCATGGAATTTTTAATTTTATGCAATATTGCATGTGTATAGATTCAAATAATATTTTTTCATTGTACTTCCTTCATCCACGTATATCACATACTGTCTCTTCACTATTATTTTGTGTATTTTAATGCTGCCAAAATTATAAATAGTGTACTCACTCAATTGAAGGAATTCACACTATTCTGTTTCCTTCAAGGCACAATATGCTCACTTCCCACAATACTATCTCACTATTTTTGTATGATGCATAAAAACACATAACATTTTCTCAACATCACATACAGTTTTGGAATAACAGACTCATTATCGATTCTTCTCCCATGAAAACCAAATAACACATAATGTATTTTGTCCAATGATCACTCATGTGCAATATTCACATAATCATTATGAATGTATACTGTATACATCATTCTTTTCTGCATATTTGAGATAGGATTTCAAATGATATTTCACATGGTATTTCACACGGTTTTACTTTCATGATCATATGAATATAATCTCAAATGATTATTCATTTATGTTTGCATGAAATTATCCACTTATTTCTTCATATAGACCCTTTCACACATTATTCTATCATGCAAGATAAGGTTTCACTGTGTGTTCTTCATTTTCATGATAGAATCTCACACTACCTATTGGACTCATAGTATATTCACATAATTAAAACAATCTCTCTACATTAGCAGATAATCACCATTATTTACACAATAATATACTCACTATTAAAACCATTGCACAAATATTTGGTTCTCTCTTTCAAATGCTCACCACAATACACAGTTAACACATTCAATGATTTTTTGTTTCTAAAAAATTATTGCATAAACTAGTGAGTATTCACAAGAATATTAAATTTCTAAATTTCTTCACATAACTCAGTTCATCATGAATATAAACTAGTGTGATAAACACATATTTTTTTCATTACAGTTTTTACTCCTTCGTGCCAACAAACTTGTAAAAACCTATACATTTTGTGATCCATAGAAGATCATGAAGACTCAACATTACAAAGAAATTAAAATCTCTCAACCTCACTGTACCAAAAAATGAACATGCTCTTAGATATACCAATTTATTTATGTATTTAATTTCATTTTTCATATTTTTGGGAGTATTATGATTTATTTCACTTATAATATGAACATTTACTCTAATTATTATTTCATATTTCTAATAATAAGTAATTTTTTTCCTGTTAAATTAATGAAATTTTTAATACATTTGACACATGCAACATCAAAATAATGCAAAAACTATGTAAAATGAACTAATAAATTTTAGAATATTGATATTATAATTAAGTTATAAAATCAATATAACACATCTATATAATTTGAATGAAAGTTTACTATTTCTAAGTGTGTTTCATATATTTTGTGGTGCAGTTGTTTTCCATGTATGTAAATTGACCTTCGAATTTTTATTTATTCAATAAAATATTTTTTTAAATTTACTGACTATATTTTCTTTTTAAAGTAGGTATCTTCACATGATTCTTCTAAAAAATGTAAGTACAAGAATTTATGGTTTTATAGATCTATAATTCATTTCCAGGGAATTTCAACATATGAAGAATCCTGAAAGAGTTGCATATATATATGAGAGATTATCAGATATGAATATTGAGTATTGGTTTCTTCAATTTTTTGATAATTATTAATAGAAACAAAATTATGAACTAATAATAATTATAATTTCAGTAATTGTGAACTTTTTGTATTGTAAGGTGCATTGGATGTTAGGCGTAATTTTCCCAAGTGAATGCACCTTATATTGTTTTTTCTCCTTATTAGGTAATTTTCGTAAAATATTTTCCACCTTATTAGATAGTTAAGATTTTTTTTGTTTTTTATAAGTTCATTATGTTTAATTCTCATTATTTACATATGTATTATTATTTCATATATATGAAAATGTAGTAATAGAAAATATTTAACAAGTTATACATGTCAATAAAGACACCAAATAAAATCAAATTTGTTGAAGTACAGGTAATTAGTATTTATATATTATTTTATTCTGATTTTTTATAATATATTGATTTTTTTATCAGTTTAATGATTTATAAATGTTTTTTCATCGTCAAAAAGGACACGTTGAATGTGGTTATTATATTCTACGATTCTTGTATGAGAAAATCACAAATGGGGAAACTATTAAATTTGATAAGGTTAGTTGTATTAATATTTTTATATTTTATATCATATAATTCTATTTGTTTATCTGATATCATTCAATGTTATTGTAGGAATTCAAAGATTCCCAGTCTTATTCTATATATGTTCTTACCCATATTTAATCTATTTTTGTGAACTATTGGTTATGTTTGATTAGTATCTGAGGTATGTATATTCTAATATTTATGAATAATATTACATATGGTTTTATAATACTAACTCTTTAGATATAATAGGTGTTTGAACATTCAAAATAATCAGATGAATTATTCAATAATAACCAACAATGAACATGCTGTAAATTGTAGGTATGTGTATTTTTATTCTACATTATAATACAAATGTGTAGATAGTTTTTGATTAATTAGATAAAATCATGTAAGCTATCGATTTTTAGTCAAGGATAAATATTGTTTTATTTTTGTATATTTTGTGTTTTATTATAGGTCTTTTGATTATTTTGGAAATGTAATGCTTCAATTTTTCTAAAAAAATAACATTCAGTGTCGGTTTTTTAAAAACCTAAGATGAAACTTTTTTTAAAAAACTCTGTTTTTATGTGTCAGTTTTTAATGTAACTGATACCAAAACCCACTTAGAAATGGTTTTCAACATCGGTTTTCTAAAAACCGATGATAAAACTATCATCTAATATCATTTTTGGGATCGGTTTTTAGAAAACTGACACCAAAAATCATATTTTTTATGTCACCTTTATAAACGTCGATTAAAAACCAATGTAAAAAAAATCAACATTTAATCCTACTTTTTCACTAGTGGAAGCTGAAATTATTTGGGAAACACTACCTCAGTCTTGTACATGAGTGAGTATGGAATTTATTTTGTATCATTATGCATTCTGGAATTGTTGGCCCCTAAAACATAGAGGAGTTTATCTGGCCATGAATTATTATCCTTTTTCACCATCTTCTGAAGTTTCATTGATAAGGTCTTATTAAAGACCCCTATCTATCCATTTTACACTACATGATAGTAGGATGAGTGATTACAATCAATGTTGTATTTCTGATAAATCATCTTCAACTTCATGGAATAGAACTTGGTGTTTTCGTCTATCAATGTTGTGTGAGGGACTCAGAACCAGATGACGATATGGGACTTCTTGAAGTTGATGATATTATACGTCTCTAATTTATTGAAGGGTATCACCTGAGACCATTTTGAAAATAATTAGGTGGTGTTAATGATATACTTGAATAGCTTAGTTGTGGTAGGGGGATACGGCCCCATGACATCCATCTCGCTAATGGAAAATATCCATGAGTATTTAGCAGTATATAGAAATTATAAGGGTTAATGGATAAAGTTTCCATGGATCTAGAATGCATGATATTTATTGGTAAATTCCACATAGTTCTCTATCATGATTTTCTAGTAATATCCCAACCTCTATATTTGGTGGGAGAACCTAGTTCCAGATTGATGGGTGCCAAAAGAGCATGCATGGACTTTATCCATGACAGTGAGAGCTTCCCCTTTTGCTATGCACCTAAGGATAGTTCCATTAAAGCTATTCTTATAGAGTATTTTTTCTCATTTAAACCATCCTGTAGAGTGAAGTTCGCTTCCCGATGCTAAATTTGTTCCATTCTAGCACGATGGGCTGGGATTGTTTTGTCTCGAAGATAGTCGGTTATGGGATCTATCCATACATGGGTGTTCATTGGTCCATTACACTATCGGGTGGTGATGACCTAGTTGATATTCTCCATGTCACATACAGCGACTGATGACACCATTCTTTGATGTGTAATCTGGAAGGTTGCATCCTTCTAATTAGGGACAGATAGGATAGCGGCTGTATTGTCCAGTGAACCGACATGAGATTTTTGTGATCGGGGAACATAATGTAAGGTGGGATCAAAGGGGAATTATTCCATTAATACACTAACATACCCAATGAGGGGTCTAATTCCTCCTATTTTATGGAATATTCTCCATTTTACTTCATTATCACTAGCTCTAAATCCACTTTGATGATAAGGTAGGCTATGTGCAGCTATAGGGATAATTCCAATCCATCTATTAGGGCTTTGTATTCTACCCCATTATTTGTGTATCCTTTAAATAGTGAGAAGGATTATGGAGAAAACATTCTATTTAGGGAGACACTTAAAATCCCTAGACCAACATAATTGAGCTTCTGGTTCTCTATTTTGGTTCTAATATGAATCTGGAAGTCTCCATAAATGTACATATCCCATGTTTAGGGAGAGTCATGGGCATAAAATACATCTTCATCAGGTAGCTCAGTGGGGTTTGACATATTTTCTAGGGTAGGGTGTTCTATAAGGAATTTAGTTAGGGATTTTCCATTCACTGAATATTGTGATGAAAATCATATTCACTGCTAAACAATCAGGCATTAGCGACTGCCATTGGTGGTCGCTATAGGCCTATAGAGACCACCCAGCGACCGCCATTAGCAGTCACTTCAGCTTCGTCGATGTAGGCCAATAGCGACCGCCAATGGAAGTCACTATAGGTGGCCGAAATTCCGGCCTTAAGCGACCAGTTGGCGGTCGCTATCCAGGGGAAATTTTTTTAAAAAAATTCCAACTGAAAGAAATATTTATATATATATATATTTATTAAATAAAATATATATATATATATATACATATATATTAAAGAAAATACTTATATATATAATATTAAATAAAATATTTTAAATAAATATATATATAATAAGTTTTAAATATTTTAGTATATATATATATTAAATAAAATATTTATCATTTTTTTAATTAAATGTACGAATTGTGTTTTTTTTTTCATGGTGCAAAATCAGAGATAAAACAAGTAAAAATCATAAAAAATGGAAAACAATTTCAAACAGCATAAACATCAAGATCTTCATAAACAATAAATGATAAACGTGCTTCAAAAATCTGAGCAAGTCCATCCATTTCAATCTTCTACTTCAATAAACCTACAATAAGACAAAAACAACAACAAAACAAAACAAATGTAAATTGGACATAATTATTCAGTTATTATATACATATAATAAAATTAAATATGACATTGAATCATGGTTCTATAATAATTTAAAACCCCCAATTTACGAAATTCTATCATTTCAGGTCATTCGGAGCACGTTTGCTCCGAATTCGACCGTCTCACGCTGTTTGTGGTGTTTTATGACACCGGAAACGCGTTTCCGGTCACCTCGGTCAAACGACACCTCTGATTGACATGTCGTCAGCATGACCATTTCACAAATCACACAACTACTATTTTCATACTGTTTCATGCCATTCTTAGGTCGTTTGGGTGGTTTTGACCCCCCAATGCGCCATTTTAGCGCGCGCCGAGCTGCTGAAAACGACACAATCGGCCGTACCACGCGCACCGCATGTCTGATGGGCATTTCGTCTCCTCCTACACGTCATGAATAATATTCCTAATGTTTTTGTGTGGTATCAGGTCATTCGGAGCACGTTTGCTCTGAATTCGACCGTCTCACGCCGTTTATGGTGTTTTATGACACCGGAAACGCGTTTCTAGTCACCGTAGTCAAACGACACCTATGATTGACATGCCTTCAGCACGGAAATTTTAAAAATCACACAACGGCTATTGTCGTACGGTTTCATGGTATTCTGAGGTCGTTCAGGTGGTTTTGACCCCCCAACGCGCCATTTTAGCGTGCGCCGAGCTGCTGAAAACGATACAATCGGCCGTACCGCACGCACCGCATGTTCGATGGGCATTCTGTCTCCTCCTACACATCACAAATAATATTCCCAATGTTTTCGTGTGGTTTAATGTCATTCGGAGCATGTTTTCTCCTAATTCAACCGCCTCACACCATTTTTTGGTGGTTTACGACACCGAAAATGCGTTTATGGACACCACCGTCAAACGACACCTCCAATTGATGTGCCGTCAGCACGACCATTTCAAAAATCAATCAACGGCTATTTTCTTATGGTTTCATGGCATTCTGAGGTCATTCGGGTGGTTTTGACCCCCCAACACGTCATTTTAGCGCGTGCCGAGCTGCTGAAAACGACACAATCAGCCGTACCACGTGCACCGCACGTCCGATGGGCATTCCCTCTCCACATACACATCAAGAATAATATTCCTAATTTTTTCGTGTGGTTTCAGGTCATTCGGATCACATTTTATCCAAATTCGACCGTCTCACGCCGTTTTTTGATTTTTTATGACACCAGAAACGCGTTTCTGATCACCGCCATCAAACGACACCTCCAATTGACGTTCCGTCAGCACGACCATTTCAAAAATCATAAAATGGCTGTTTTCGTACGATTTCAGGGAATTATAAGGTCGTTTGGGTGGTTTTGACCCCACAACGTGACATTTTAGCGTGCGCCGAGCTGTTAAAAACGACACAATCGGTTGTACCACGTGCATCGCATGTCTGATGGGCATGCCGTCTCCTCCTACTCATCAAGTATAATATTCCTAAAGTTTTTTTGTGGTTTCAGGTCATTCGGAGCATGTTTTCTCCAAATTTGACCGTCTCACGCCGTTTTGGTGTTTTACGACACTGGAAACGCTTTTCTGGTCACCGCGATTAAACAACACCTCCGATTGACGTTTAGTCAGCATGAACATTTCACAAATCACACAACGGCTGTTGTCGTACGGTTTCATGGCATTCCGAGGTCATTTGAGTGGTTTTGACCCCCCAACGCACCATTTTAGCGTGCGCCGAGCTGCTGAAAACGGCACAATCGGTTGTACCGCGTGCACTGCACGTCTGATGGGCATTATGTCTCCTCCTATGCACAAAGAATAATATTCCTAATGTTTTTGTGTGGTTTCTGGTCATTCGGAGCACGTTTTCTCTGATTTCGACCGTCTCACGCTGTTTTTGGTGTTTTATGACACCGGAAATGCGTTTCCGGTCACCGCCCTCAGACGACACCTTTGATTGATGTTTCGTCGGCACGACCATTTCAAAAATCATGAAAAGGCTATTATCGTACGGTTTCATGGAATTCTGAGGTTGTTCGGGCAGTTTTGACCCCCCATCGCGCCATTTTAGCGCACGCCGAGCTGCTGAAAATGACACAATCAGTTGTACCACACGCACCTCGGTTGTACCACACGCACCGCATGTCTGATGGGCATTCAGTCTCCTTCTACACGTCATTAATAGTATTCCTAATGTTTTCATGTGGTTTCAGGTCATTCGTAGCACATTTGCTCCGAATTCAACTGTCTCACGCCGTTTTTTTGTGTTTTATGACACCAGAAATGCGTTTCCGGTAACTTCTGTCAAACGACACCTCCGATTGACGTTCCATCGACATGAACATTTCAAAAATCACACAACTTCTATTGTTGTATGGTTTCATGTAATTCTGAGGTCGTTCATGTGGTTTTGACCCCCCAACCAGCCATTTTAGCGCGCGTCGAGCTGCTGAAAATGACACAATCGTCCGTACCGCACGCACCGCACATCTGATGGGTGCAACGTCTCCTCCTTCACGTCACGAATAATATTCCTAATCTTTTCGTGTGGTTTTAGGTCATTCGGAGCACTTTTTCTCCGAATTCGACCGTCCCACGCCGTTTTTGGTGTTTTTTGACACCAGAAACGCATTTCCGGTCACCACCGTCAAATGACACCTCCGATTGACGTTTCATCAGCACGAACATTTCAAAAATCACACAACGGCTATTTTTGTATGGTTTAATGGAATTATGAGGTCGTTAGGGTGGTTTTGTCCCCCCAACGCGCCATTTTAGCGCGCACCGAGCTGCTGAAAACGACACAATCGGTCGTACCGCGCGCACTGCACGTCCGATGGGTACACCGTCTCCTCCTACACGTCACGAATAATATTCCTAAGGTTTTTGGGTGGTTTTAGGTCATTTAGAGCATGTTTTCTCCGAATTCGACCGTCTGACGCCGTTTTTTTTTTGTTTTATGACACCAGAATCGCGTTTCCGGTCACCGCCGTCAAACGACACCTCCGATTGATGTGCCGTCGGCACAAACAATTCACAAATCACACAACGGCTGTTGTCATATGGTTTAATGGAATTCTGAGGTTGTTCGGGTGGTTTTGACCCCCCAACGCGCCATTTTAGCGCACGCCGAGCTGCTGAAAATGACACAATCGGCCGTATCACACGCACCGCGTGTCCGATGGGCATTCCGTCTCCTCCTACATATCACGAATAATATTCCTAATGTTTTCGTGTGGTTTCACGTCATTCGATGCACGTTTTCTCCTAATTCCATAGCCTCACGCCGTTTTTTGGTGTTTTATGACACTAGAAAGGCGTTTCCGGACACCGCCGTCAAACGACACATCCGATTGTCATTTCGTCGGCACAACCATTTAAAAAATCACACAACGGCTGTTGTCATATGGTTTCATGTCATTCTAAGGTTGTTCGGGTGGTTTTGACCCCCCAACGCGTCATTTTAGCGCGCGCCAAGCTATTGAAAACGACATAATCGATCGTACCACACGCACTGCACGTTTGATGGGCGTTCTGACTCCTCCTACACATCATGAATAATATTCCTAATGTTTTCGTGTGGTTTCAGATCATTCGAAGCATGTTAGCTCCGAATTTTACAGTCTCATGCCATTTTATGGTGTTTTTTGACACCAAAAACGCGTTTCTAGTCACCGATTTCAAACGACACCTCCGATTGACATGCTGTCGGCACGGCCATTTAACAAGTCACACAATGGCAGTTGTCATACGGTTTCATGGCATTCCAAGGTCGTTCGGGTGGTTTTGAACCCCCAACGCGCCATTTTAGCGCGCGCCGAGCTGTTGAAAACGACACAATCTGTCGTACCATGCGCCCCACACATCTGATGGGCATTATGTCTCCTCCTACACGTCACGAATAATATTCCTAATGTTTTCATGGGGTTTCAGGTCATTCGGAGCACGTTTTCTCCAAATTCGACCGTCTCACGACGTTTTTTGGTGTTTTGTGACACCGGAAACGCATTTCTGGTCACCATCATCAAACGACACCTCCAATTGGCATGTCGTCAGCAAGAACATTTCACAAATCACACAACGGCTGTTTTCGTATGGTTTCATTGAATTTTGACGTTGTTCAGGGGGTTTTGAACCCCCCCCCCCCCAACGGGCCATTTTAGCGCGCGTCGAGCTGCTGAAAACGACACAATCCGTCGTACCATGCGCACCGCATGTCCGATAGGCATGCTGTCTCATCCTATAGGTCAAGAATAATATTCCTAATGTTTTCATGTGGTTTCAGGTCATTCGGAGCACGTTTGCTCCGAATTCGACCATCTCACGCCGTTTTTGGTGTTTTTTGACACCGGAAACACGTTTCCGGTCACCGTGGTCAAACGACACCTCTGATTGATGTGCCGTCGGGACGAAAATTTTAATAATCACACCAAAGATGTTTTCATACGGTTTCATGGCATTTCGAGGTCGTTCAGGTGGTTTGGACCCCCCCAACGCGCCATTTTAACGCGCACTAAACTGCTGAAAACCACACAATCGGCCGTACCGCACGCACCGCATTTTCGATGGGCATTACACCTCCTCCTACACATCAAGAATAATATTACTAATGTTTTCCTGTGGTTTCAAGTCATTCGGAGCATGTTTGATCCGAATTCGACCGTCTCACGCCATTTTTGGTGTTTTATGACACTTGAAACGTGTTTCCAGTCACCACCGTCAAACGACAACTCTGATTGATGTGTCGTCGGCACAACCATTTCAGAAATCACAAAATGGTAGTTTTCGTACGGTTTCATGGCATTCCGAGGTCATTCGTGTGGTTTTGACCCCCCAACCTGCGATTTTAGCGCGCACCGAGTTGCTGAAAACGACACAATCGGCCGTACCTCGCGCACTGCACGTCCGATGGGAGTTCTGTCTCCTCCTACACATCAAGAATAATATACCTAATGTTTTTGTGTGGTTTCAGGTCATTCGGAGCACGTTTTCCCCGAATTCGACCATCTCACGCCGTTTTTTGTGTCTTATGACATCAGAAACACGTTTCTGGTCACCGCCATCAAACGACACCTCTGATTGACGTGCCGTCAGCATGACCATTTAAAAAATCACACAACGGCTGTTGTCATACGGTTTCATTTCATTCTGAGGTCGTTCGGGTGGTTTTGACCCCCCAACGCGCCATTTTAGCGCGCGCTGAGCAGTTGAAAACGACACAATCGGCCGTACCGTGCGCACCGCATGTCTGATGGGTGCGTTGTATCCTCCTACATGTCACGAATAATATTACTAATGTTTTCTTGTGGCTTCAGGTCATTCGAAGCACGTTTTCTCTGAATTAGACCATCTCACGCCGTTTGTGGTGTTTTATGACACCGGAAACGTGTTTCCGGTCACCGCCGTCAAACAACACCTCTGATTGGCATACCGTTGGCATGACCATTTCAAAAATCACACAACGGCTGTTTCCGTATGGTTTAATTGCATTCTGAGGTCGTTCGGGTGGTTTTGACCCCCCAACGCGCCATTTTAGCGCGCGACGAGCTACTAAAAAAGACACAATCGGCCGTACCGCACGCACCGCACGTTTGATGGGTGCGTCGTCTCCTCCTACATGTCATGAATAATATTACTAATGTTTTCGTGTGGTTTCAGGTAATTCAGAGCATGTTTTCACTGAATTCGACCGTCTCACACCGTTTTTGGTGTTTTATGACACCGGAAACACGTTTCCGGTCACCGCTGTCAAACAAAACCTCCGATTGACGTGTCGTGGCACGAACATTTCAAAAATCACACAATGGATATTTTCCTATGGTTTCATGTCATTTCAAGATCATTCTAGTGGTTTTTACCCCACAACGTGCCATTTTAGCGCGCCCCGAGTTGCTGAAAATGACACAATCGGTTGTACCGCACGCACTACATGTCTGATGGGCACGTCGTCTCCTCCTACATGTCACGAATAATATTCCTAATGTTTTCGTGTGGATTCAGGTCAGTCGGAGTATGTTTACTCCGAATTCGACCATCTCACGCCATTTTTGGTGTTTTATGACACCAGAAACGTGTTTCCGGTCACCGCTGTCAAACGACACCTCCGATTGACGTGTCGTCAGCACGACCATTTCACAAATCACACAATGGATGTTTTCGTATGGTTTCATGGAATTCTGAGGTCGTTTGGCCGGTTTCCCCCCCCCCCCCAACTCTCCATTTTAGCTCGCGTCGAGCTGCTGAAAACGACACAATCGGCTGTACCGCGCGCACCGCACGTCTTATGGGCGCATCGTCTCCTCCTACACATCACAAATATTATTTCTAATGTCTTCGTGTGGTTTCAAGTTATTCGGTGCACATTTTCTCTGATTTCGACCATCTCACGCCATTTTTTGTGTTTTGTGACAGCAGAAACGCGTTTCCGGTCACCGCCATCCAACGACACCTCCGATTGATGTCCCGTCAGCACGACCATTTCAAAAATCACACAATGGATTTTTTTCGTAATGTTTCATGGCATTCCTAGGTCGTTCTGGTGGTTTTGACCCCCCAACGCGCCATTTTAGCGTGCGCCGAGCTGCTGAAAATGACACAATCGGGCAGGGGAGGGCTGTCCGGGGTGCGGGGGGCCTGTCCGGGGTGCGGTGAGGGATGTCCGTGTTGCGGGGAGGGCTGTACGGGGTGCAGGGGGCCTATCTGGGGTGCAGGGAGGGCTGTCCGGGGTGCGAGGAGGGCTATCCGGAGTGCGGAGAGGGCTGTCTGGGGTGCGGGGGGGGGGGGGGGGGGGGGCTGTTCTGTGTGGGGGCATGTCTATGGTGCAGGGAGGGTTGTCCGGAGTGTGGGGAGGGTTTTTCGGAGTGCGGGGAGTCTATCCTAATTTTAGGGGGCCTATCCGGGGTGCGTGGAGGGCTGTCCGGAGTGCAGGGAGGGCTGTCAGGGGTATGGGAGGGCTGTCTGGGGTGCGGGGAGGGCTGTCCGGATTGCAGGGCGGGCTGTCCGAGGTGCGGGGGGGGGGGGCATGTCCGAGGTGCAGGGAGGGATTTCCAAGGTGCGGGGAGGGCTGTCCGGGGTGCGGTAGGGCGGTCCGGGGTGCTGGGAGGGCTGTTCAGAGTGCGAGGCGGGCTGTCCGTGGTGCGGGGGGGCATGTCTGAGGTGCGGGAAGGGATTTCCGGGGTGCGGGGAGGGTTGTCCGAAGTGCAGGGTGGGCTATCCGGGCTGCCGGGGGGCTGTCCGGGGTGGGGGGGGGCATGTCCGGGGTGCGGGGAGGGCTGTCCAGAGTGCGGGGAGGGATGTCTGGAGTGTGGGGATGCGGTCCTAGGTGCGGGGGTCCTGTCTGGGGTGTGGGGAGGGAAGTTCGGAGTGCGGGGAGGGCTGTCCTGGGGGTGGGAGGGCTGTCCGGGGTGCGGGGAGGGCTTTCCGGGGTGCGGGGAGGGTTGTCCGGGCTGTGGGGGGCATGTCCGGGGTGCGGGGAGGGCTGTTCGGAGTGCTGGGAGGGCTGTCTGGGGTAGGTCGGGGAATATAAATAGTGAACTCAGCTCATTCATCAAAAAAAAGTTTATTGGTTTATATTAGGAATCACATGTTTATTTTTCAAAAATATTATAGAACATGGAATTCTAAACATTGAAAATTAAATGAACAAAAACTATCCAAATCAATAATCAGTTTCATGGTTACTTCTCAATTCGTGCACACAAATATTGCATGAGGCCAAAACACACATGATACCCCCAAATCACAAAAAAAAACTCACTAGAAACCCAACATAAATATCAATAACAACCCCACCATTAAAAGCAGAAACACACCTCGTGAATATGATGTGTCATCCGTGTTCATCACTGACCTCCATCCGGTGGACCAGGGGCCTACAACAAATAAACATTATGAATATTTTCATAACAAAAATAATTTAAATTAAATAAATAAATACAGTATAAACCTGCATCGTATGATCCCCTGCACCATCACCTAGATTCACATATTCCTGCAGTGCTCTAACCTCAGTAGAAAATTGCACATTTGTCTCCTCAGAAGCCCGCAGTCGTGCCTCAAAATCAAACAACTATTGTGTCATCTGAGCAACAATAGGACCGACAACCGCAGCGCGTGACACTACAGAACGAGGAATCCATGTTCCATAGTGAAACTATATACATGCATGTCCCGACCAATGATGCAATGAAAGATCTCATCCCGTCGCATGGGAAGCTATCGCTGGTCCTTTGGAAGATGTTCTAGTTCATCTTCAAATTGAGCATGTGAAATATTTAAATATATATACATATATTAATATACAGATTTTATGTAAGTATTGATAATGTGTACAAGCACTTACTATCAATGATGCAGCCTCAGGATCATTGCGATCATGAGTCCTCATCCACACCTACTTTTTATCAGTTGGTGCACCTTGTTCCCACAACTATATATGAATATAATATAAACACAAAACCATATTAATTAAAAAATTTAAAAAATGAATAATAATTTCCTCATGTCGGATCTGAGACATGTGACGAGTCCCGAGCCTGTGAGTTGGTCCCTACAACGCTCGATTCTCATAATGGCGTGTAGACACCTCTTACATTCAATTCATTCAAATATCAAAAAAATCACACATTCTTGAAAATATATATATGAAAATAAATATACAAACTGCAACACCCACAGTAGACCAATATGAAACTAAGTCTTGCCACTGAGCTGGGAGGATACCTCTCGGGACTTTTTCCAGAATGTCTAGGGCACCCACATTTGGTACCCAGTGGTCCCTCTTGACTTTTCCATTATAGTCTTTCCACATCTTACGACATTTTCTCATACACACTGGAAGAAACTCATCTGGACATACTTTTAAATTTTTCTATTAACGAAAAATATCACATATGTTATTGTTGTTTATAAATAGGGAATAAAGTAAAATGGTCTTCTTACCTGAACCTCCCTCTAAACACGATCTAATATGTCTTGAGGGATAGAAGCCCAGTCACACGTGGTCAATAGAAATCGATGTGGATCACGTATGATATGACCTAGATGACTAATAAATGCAGGGGCATTCCGTCCCACAGGATGAAATACCTCATCAAATAAAACATCAAAAGTCATGTCAGAATTCCATTATAATATGCCACGACCAGGGCCTCTCTTGCTAGAGGATGAAGCAGTCGAGTCTGGTCCTGTTGAAAATGTTTTATATAAAAATTTATAGATGTTATATATATATATATATATATTAATTACAATAAAAATAGAGACAATGACATTCCAACATACCTCGACCCTGAGACGTAGATGCCTCAGATGGATGATGTGGATCTTCTGCCTCTTCCCCTGACATGCTTGCAGTCATGGAAAACATTAGTAAGGGGACTATACAAAGTGTACAAATAATAAATTGTATTGTTTTAAAAAAAAATCAAACTTGTAAAATTGTTAATAAAAAAGGTATTGAATAATTAGTTTTGAATGAATTTTATAAAATCAGAAAGTTCACAAAACAGATATACAAATTATGTACAAAACCAATCAATGCATAGCCAAATTTCAAATTGAATTAATAAAAATTCAAGCAGAACATGAACCAAATGAAGAATACCTCAGTGGGAAGATACACCAACAATAACATCAATATAACATGAGTTAAATCACCCAAAATATTTATAAATGAATAAAATTCCGAAAGTGGGGATTAAAACATACAATGATTTATAAAATGGTTAGATAATTTATGATATCTTAGGCTGAAAAGAGGGAAAACAATTATACCTTTTATTAAGCATGCAAATCGACCGTTTCTCCTTCAACAGCCGCTCTGACCCAATAAATATCTTCTTCATGTTGAACTATGGTATGTTGATCAAGCTTTTGGGAAACAAAAGGAACAGTCTTGGGTTCATCTTGTTCAAATACAAACAATAATCGCCAAAACATTTTGACAACAACTTGTCAACTTAGATTCGAAGGAAAAGTAACGAAGAATACTTGTCCCGCTTGTGATGTCAAAATGAAAGGTTCATTATCAACTCGTTCATTTCTGTATTACATATAGTTAAAATTCACTAATGAAAAATGATATTGATCGAATTTACATCCATGCACTGGATCAACCCAATTACACTTTAACAATATGTACTTCAACCCGTGTGTGTATACAACTTCAATGATGTCTATCAATTGACCATAGTAATAACCAGAATTGAAAAATGGAAAAATGATGCCACTGTTTTGTGTTTCTCGTTTTTCTTCAAAATCTTTAATGTGAAATTGAAAACCATTAGAATCAATAGATTTATAACGACGAGCTGTTATAGATGGACCCACAGCCAGTTGGATAAATTCTTTGGTTAGTGTGGGGTCCCCTAACTCCCTCAGCTTATGAAACGAAATAATTCATAGAATTCAATAATAATATATGAAGAAAGAAATTATTATAATACTTCACTCATAATGAAAATCAATTTATACGTACATAATCATTGAACCAATCATGAAATGACGCATAATGAGACTGTTGAATTTTCAACTCAGTCGCACAATACATCTCTTCTTTTATCACATTAATGTGTTTTATACAAATGATAACGTGATGTTTAAATGATCAAATTATGAAAACAAAACATGTAAAAGTTAAATAATAAAAGTGATAAGATACATACTGCATTAATGGTGCAACTGATGGAGTATTGAACAAGATATATCGATGCACCTGTATCCACTCGATGTTATCCATATCATATGTGGTTCTTTCTCCAACTAGACCATCCTGAATCTGAGAGGGATTATCTAATTTTGTTTCAACATCTGTAAGATATTCTTCACAAAAAGTAGTACACTCATCCATCAAATAACCATTGGCTATTGATTCCTCCGGATGAGCTCTGTTGTATACAAATCTTTTCAATGTACTCAAATACCGCTCAATAGGATACATCCACCTGAATTGCACTGGACCAGTATCCATTACATCATCAGTTAGGTGCACTGTCAAGTGGAACATAACATCGAAAAATGAGGGGGGAAATAGTTTCTCAAAGTGACGAAGCGTAAGTACAATTTGGTCCTGTAAACTTTTTAAATCACCCATTTGTTGATTTCTTAAACAAAGCTGTCTAAAAAAATTAATCATCTCAATCAACAGCTGAACAACATTGGGGGATAAACAATCACAAATTGCGATTGGAATCAACTGCTGAAGTAGTATGTAATTTTCTTGAGTTTTCAACCCTTACAATGTCTTGATCGTCAGATTCACACACTTTGAAATACTAGAAGAGTAACCATCAGGAACCTTGAGCATCTTCAAAATGGAAAGAAATTTCTCTTTCTCCATTGTAGTCATCGTATACTGTGCAGAAGGAATATATGCATTGTTTTTCTCAGCTAACTATAAATGCAACTGCTTCCTTAAACCCATTTCTTCCAAATCAGAGCGTGCATTAACTTGGTACTTTGATTTCCCACTGACACCTAAAATGATCCACAATATGTTGTCACAAACATTTTTTTCAATGTGCATGACATCCAAATTATGCCTCAGCATGTTAGTTTTTCAATACGAAAGACTATAAAAAATAATTTTCTTTTTCCAATTGTGATTGCGCTGCCTACCCGCAGCTTGAATATTACATACCGGAGGAGCCACAAAATCCTGAATTTCATATACCGTGTGGAAGGTTTTTCCTCAATCTGCGATAACATTTCGACTCCTATCATGATCTTTGGTGCTAGGCTGAACTCTTTAGAACCCTCAAATTCCACTCTTTCCTTTCTGAACCTGTGCTGAGGGGGGAGAAAACGTCTGTGACCCCTGTATGCCCATTTTATGGAATGATTAATCCATAGTGATTTTTTACTTTTGTTGCAACAAGGGAAAGAAAATTCCCCTTTCATACTCCAACCTGATAAATTTGCATAAGCTGGGATTTCATTGATTGTCCACAATAAATAAGCCTTCAGTTTTAACATTTCATTCTTTTCACAGTCATAAGTTATCACACCATCACCCCAAAATTCATTCAACTCATCAATCAATGGCTGAAGTTAAACATTAATCTGATCCCCTGGAATTTTAGGTCCATCAATAAGAGTGGAATGTAATATAAAGTGTTGCTTCATACAAAGCCACGGAGGAAGATTATACAGAACCAACACCACGGGCCATGTGCTATGAGTTGCACCAACCATAGACTTGAATGGATTGAAACCATCTGCTACAAATCCCAATCAGACATTATGAACATCTTCGGAAAAGTTGGGTTGTCTCTTATCAAAATCCTTCCATGCATGAGAGTCTGCTGGGTGGGTAAACATATCACTTTCATGAACTCTTTCTGCATGCCATCTCATTAAATTAGAAACTTTAAATGACATAAAAAATCTTTTCAAACTTGGTTCAATTATAATGTAACACATTTTCTTTACGGCAATCGGTTTCCCCTGTATCCCAATATGACTTTGATGAGTCTGATTTCCCCTATTCTGTTTCCACCTGGAAGCACCACAAACCATAAAAATATCCAAATGGGATGTTTCCTTTCTAAACAATATACTGTTTTGTGCACATGCATCTATGGTCTCGTATGTAAAACCTAAGTTCTATGTCAGCTTACGAGCATGGTAATACGACTCGGGAATCATAGCGTCGATAGGAAGAACCTTTTTCATTAACACCAACAGCATGTCGAATGATATGTCTGACCAATGATTCATAGTCTTCAAATGCAACAACTGCACGATAAACGACAATTTATTGTAAGAAGCACATCCATGATATAATTCTGTTTTTTCATCATCAATTGCTTCATAAAACCTCCTCGAATCATGATCTGCACCAGTGTGAAGATTTATCTCACCGGTCTCAAGATTCTGGATGTCAATGCCTTCAGGATCCAGCCCATGTACCATTTCAGTAATAATTTAATGAATTGGATCATTCATCATTGCATCAAAATCCATCTGAACTGCATCTGTATTTTCACACCGAACATATTCTTCTCCATGATGAGTCCAACTCTTATAATTTTTCAGAAATCCATTAATGAACAGATGCTCCCTCACAGTATCTCGTGTGAATTGATATCTGTTAGGACATTTTCTATATGAACTACTAATATAGTCACTTTCAAATCCTCTGGTAAAGTCAATAAACTGCATAATTCCATTGAAATACTCTCTAGACGTTCGATTTGGAAGATCAATCCAACTCTTATTCATAATAAGATCCCTATAACAAACATTAACACAAGACTTATTACATTTTCATTTTTCATGTCAAATATATTAAAAATAAATACTAATTAATTGTTTGTGAACCATTTATAAAATAATAATGTTAGTGAAATCCCATGTCATACCTGATTGCGCTACAAACCTGGAAGGGAGGGGAGCTGAAGGCGGTGCTGCGAGGGAGAGGAGAGGCAGCGGTGGGGAGCTAGAGCCGGAGCTGGTTCGGCGAGGGAGGGGATGGTGAAGGAGGGGATGGGTGGTGGTGGTGCGGTGAGGGAGGGGATGAAGACGGAGGGGACGGGGGTTGGTGGGGTTCGAGGGGGGGGTGTTCAGGGTGCTGGGTGGAGGGATGAGGGGGCGGAGGGTGGAGGCGGAGGTCAGAGGCCAGAGGGGCTGGAGGCCGAAGGACAGAGGGCGGCCGGAGGGCTGCCCGAGGTCTACCGGGCTGCCAGAGGTGGGTGGTGGGAGGCCCGAGGGCAGAGGGAGGCTGGAGGGCGGCCGGAGCCAGTGGGCGGAGGGTGGCCAGACCCGGAGGGTAGAGGCAGTGGAATCCCAGAGGAGATGGAAGGCAGGGTGGAGGGCAGCTGGATGGAGGAGGGCAGCCGGCGGGCGGAGGGCGGAGGGCTTCCGGAGGAAGGCGGGGCTGGCGGAGGGCAGCCGAAGGGCAGCCAGAGGGCGGAGGGCAGCCGGGGGAGGGCGAGGCCGGCGGAGGGTGGGGCCGGCGGAGAGCAGGGCCGGTGGAGGGCGGCTGGCCGGAGGGGGGGGGGCGGCTGAGGGCGGGGCGGGAGAGGGCGGGCCGGTAGGGGGTGGGCCGGTGGAGGGCGGGGCGGCGGAGGGTGGGGAAACGGGGAGGGCGGGGTGACAGGGAGGGCGCACAGTGATGGAGAGGGCACGAGCGACGGGGAGGGAGGAAGGGTTCAGGGGGCGCTTCGCGAGAGGAGGGTGGGTTTAGGGGGGCGAAATCCTTTTTTTAGGGAAATGTAGCGACCGCCATTGGGGGTCACTATTGGTTACCTATAGCGATCTCCATTGGCGGTCGCTATAGGTAAAGTGGCTCAAAAGACCATATTTATAGTAGTGATTTCATATTGCTGAAGAATGGCTACCCATCGAGACAAGCACCCAGTCAACATTGGGAAGCCATGCATGTACTTGAGTGGATCAATACAATATAATAGGTGGACTTCATAGTGCTGCAAGTAGTGCCTCAGCTTTTTCACTATGATGATGAGTGTGAGTAAATTGTTCTCAACATTGGAGTATCGAGTCTTAGTACCAATAATGGTTTGACTAAGGTATTAGAGACTATTCTCACTCCCCACATCATTATTATATGAGATAATGGTTCCCAATGAGTGTTCCATAGAGTCCACATATAGATGACTCGACTCCCTTCCACTGAAGGCATCAAAACTGGTAGGTGTAGAAAATATTTCTTGAGGATTTCAAAGGATTTCTAAAATTCATTGTTTCATTGGTAGGGGACTCCCATATTCATTAACCTAGTGCAGGGGAGAGCCTTTTTGGTCATGTTTTCTATGAATCACCGAATATAGGTGATATTCCGTGGGATTCCACATAGTTCTTTAAGGTTCTTGGGGGTGACATTTCCAAAAGTAGTCTGGTCTTCTCTGGGTCAACCTCAATGTCATGGTGGCTTACCACAAAGGTGAGGAACATTCCTGAAATTACAACAAAGGCACATTTCATTGGGTATATATTTAAACTATGTTTTCATAGCGTGTCAAATATTTCTTAGATATCCAGGAATTGATCACATTGTTGTCGGGACTTAACGACCAGGTCATTGACAAAACAGTTGACTATCCTTCCCAAAAATGGATTAAATATGCGATGTATGGAATGATGATATGTGGATACCGTATTCTTTAATCCAAAGAGCATAACCTAATAGCAGAACAGCTCTTGAGGTGCTCTGAAGGCATTTGATTCTTCATTCATAGGGGCCATCTTGATTTGGTTGTACCTTGAGTACCCATCCATGATGTAAAGGGCTTGGAAGCCAGCAGTTGAATCGATCAAGAGTTCTATAATTGGTAATGGTAAATCTTCATTTGGGAAATTCTGATTAAGATCACTAAATTCAATGAAGACCATAATCTATCCATTCTTCTTCTTGATGGGGATGATTTTGCCAATCCATCTTAGGTATTTCACTTCTCAAAAAAATTTTTATTGATAAACCTGTCTAATTTAAATCTACATTGGTGGTGTGGGAGGGGTGAATCCTCCTAGATTCATTATTATAGCCTTGATGCTCATTAGGCAAGCTGATATGGTGTGTAGCCACATCTAGATTCAATCTGGAAATTTCTGTATAGTTCCAGGAAAACACATATCAATGCTACTACATAAATGCAATGTACATCACTTTCTATTCGAGAGGCATGGAATCACTAATGAAGATAGGTAATGGGTCTTCTTCTATCCCCAAATTTATCTACATGGGCTCATCTATTATACTATAGATGTCTTCCTCAAATACTAGAGGGAAATTCCTGAGATCTTCCTCATCTCCCTCCATTTATGAGTCTATGGAGGCATCTTTATGTGATGGTGGAAACCTAGAGGCCTCTCTATCACTATCTGGAGGAGGGAATCCAAAATAAGAAACATCACCATACCTTTCCATATGAATTTCTACATAGAGATGCTCGAGATTATTTTCACAGAAGAGATGAGAGTTTTATACCTCTAGGTTTAGATCTCATACTTCGAAAATGGTTATGGGGGGAACTTAGTCATCATCAAACATACTCGAGGGATTCACAGGGGTGGTCCCTAATCCATTGGGGGTTGCAACCTGTATATCATCATTCTCCATTGGTTTTTTACCTTCCTTATTATATAAATATTTTTTACATATCTGGATTTTAAATTCTCAAATGGGATATTTTCACCATTTAGTATGCCTAACTTTCCATTGTTGGGGTAATTCAGTCATTGATGGAATGTTTATGGTACTGTAAGGTGGCTATAGATCTAGGGCCTTCCGATAAAAACATTATATATAGTTTCTTATTGGATAACCAAGAACTCATCATCAGATGTGATATCCCCAAATTGGTATTTTAGTATGATCTTTCCTAATGGTCTCTTCAAATTATTTTATATCCCTAGATAGTCAGTCTTATAGGGGACAAGTCCCCTTCACTATACCCTAGTAGTCAGAGGATCTGTATTGAGATATGATTGATCCATGATCTGTTATAAATCAGCACCCTTTGGACAATGACATTATTGAGTCTACCTAAAACATATAAGGGTCTGATGTGCCCCTTGATGGCCTCCTCCTAATATTTATCAGTGAACAAGATGGTGACATGATAGTAAATGTTCTTCAGTCGATATTACCTGGAGACAATGACTTCTATATCCAATTCATGTGGGCTTCAGAGGGCTTCAGAAAGTGACTCCCTGAATTATTTTGACAGATAGAGTGCACCTAGTACTGATAGATTGGATGGGACCATAGCTAACAATTTCATAACATCATATTTTTTTCTCAAGAGGTCAGCTCTTCTCAATATGGGGCTACACCTGGTCATGTGGTTCAGGAGCAGAAGAATATGAGGCAGATGGACATGGTTCTTGTGTTAAGGCTGAGGGGGATCTTCTACCAGTAGTGTAGGTTTCACTAACCTTCATCATTTCTTCGTTTGGTCAGACTGGACCCTTTCTAGGTGTTCATTCAATACAATAATATTTGGGAGACAACTAGAGGTCTCTAATGCACCTCCTCACCTCTTATAAGCATGCTAGAGTGCCCACCCATGAGTATCGACAACATATATGTCTTCTATGGGGAAATGAATAGAATATTGAGTCCGACCATGTCCACACTTCCCCCTATACTTTTAGATATGGTGCATGCATCCTCCTGTTACTTGGTTTTATGTGGGAAAACGATGTTTGGGGTATACTCATCGTCAGAGAAGGGTTTTTCAAGTGTATTGTGTTGAAAAAACTAAAGAGTAACTCCTAATGACGAGGATTCCAATTGATGCGGTGGTTCCTATGCCACCAATGTTTCGAGAATGAAATCATCCCGGGATAATGATTACTTTTGAGTAGAATATAACTCTTCCACTTCTCTTTCATTCCTCCACTAGTGGTCACTCTAACCTTTGGGTGGTGCATCTGATGCCTCTTTCGAAGGTGGTGGAGCTGTTGTTGGCATGTGAAACTGTGATCTCAGAGTGGAATGGGATCAATCAACTATATTCTAAATCATCCAGTGGTTGAATTTTTGCACACATCTGGTTGGGATCCCCTTATAATGATCCTCTTCTTCTGTTTGGACCATGTTTATGAAATGCCCTTTCTCTCCGGAATTATCCAGCATAAATTGTTCGGAATTGATCATGCCATTACAGACATCCTTGAATATGAAACAATTATAGATATTATGACTTATACTTCCTTGGAAAGGGTAGTAATTGGGATTGTTGGTGAGGTTGACCTCATCAGGCTTCCTAGGTTGAAAATGTGTGAGTAGGATATTATCCATGGATTCTAAGAAATAATCAAGGACTTGTTCATTTTAAAAGAAGTACAGCTTATTCATTTTTTCTTCAAATCCTTGATGACCCTAGTTTCTCAGTGCTTCAGGATGAGGGTGATTCTATAGTTACCATCGCTTGATAGGAGGTGTTGGGTTGTATTGGGGATACTTGAGCATCTAGATAGGTCTCACTACTGGCTTGATAGTGATAGCTATAACTTCCATTCTATCCAGACTTTTCCCTATGTCGTGGGCAAGAGTCAATATTTAGATTGGGCCTACATTATTGCATCTTCAAGGCGTTTTGTTGTTTCAAAAAATTTGTGAAATCCACATAGATATTTCATTGGAATCAGGGGTGTCTACAAATCATCCCTAATATTTTTGTAAAAGAGTTCCCGCAACTAATCATGGGAGAGAGGGATGTTGAGTGAATAGGTCAAACCAGTCCCCCTTACAATGAAATTATACACCCTCTCATTTTCATGTTATTTGCAGTTTTTAGGTTGAATATCATTGTCTTCCTCGGTGTAGAACTGAATTGGTAAAGGAATTCATTATGGAGGTCTTCCCATTATGACACAGATCCTGGTGGTAAACTTCTATACCAAATGAAGTTTGTCCCTATCAGAGTCTGTTCAAAACACCTAATCTTAGTCACCTCTTATTGATCTCATGGGCCCATCATCGGCCCACATTGGGACACGAAGTGTGTGAGATGCTATTCTGGATCACATTTTCCATAAAAGGTAGAAATGGTGGGACTTCCAATGTTGGGTGGAGGTGGAGTATCATCTACCCATTCAAGATATGGCTTCTTTTTAGGTTTCTTAGGTGTGCACCGCCCTTCC
Source organism: Viscum album (assembly GCA_963277665.1). Classification (NCBI taxonomy): domain Eukaryota; kingdom Viridiplantae; phylum Streptophyta; class Magnoliopsida; order Santalales; family Viscaceae; genus Viscum; species Viscum album. Next base: position 2,083,172,016 of record OY728165.1, on the reverse strand, counting down.
ATGGAATCCATTCAAGTGTCAAGGGACTCAATGATGTTAAAGAGATATGGGGGCACTATTTCCTGGACCATCTCCCACCCATGGGGAGACATAGGGGGTTGATGAGGTGGCCCCATTTGTATCTCCCTAAAATTTTCAATTATTATAAAGACTGAATGGTTATCCTAGTGTGGAAGAGGATGTTGCCACAATAGAGGGAAGTCACATTCATTTTCTATTTCCTCAGTCATGTGGGTTGGTTTCCAATACCTGGAAACCATATGATATTCAAAATATTCCCTTGATTATGGATCAACTGTAGGAGTGAGAACATTTTTCTCTTCATGGAGATGATACACTGTGGGGATATTTCACCTAAATAACTCCTCATTAGGTTCCTGAAGATCTTTCATTTCAATCTCAAATTGTGACAATAATTCCTCTGGGGAAGGAACCTTATTACTCCCAGGAGGTGATTGATATGTGGTTGTACCCTTTCCCTTGGAATCATTTCATCAAGGAGGTTGAAACTCGATAATAAAAATTTCCATGTTTTGGATCTGTCTTTGGTTCTTGGTGCACGCAGCCTTATTTGGAGCATTCAAGTCACCCACCTATTGATGTATGTTTTCAGTGTCATGACCTCTTATATTTTTGTTTTCATCAGTATCTTCCAAGTTGATAGTGACAAAATTCACATTGGCATATCGGGAAATGGTGGTCATGCCATTGCTTTCGACGCAACAGGATGATTCTGTACTACCACCATTAGGATATTTATTCAAACCCTTGTCCTTATTGGGTATTTTTAGATTGCGACCCCAATGGGGATTAACCGTAGTCACTGCGCATTCCTCCCTTATTGGTCTATGAATAGTGATCTTGAGGGAGTTACCAATCAATGTCTCCAAATGGGCCCCAATCAAGAGAGGTATGTCTCGCAGTATGTGGGATGTCGACCATTGATTCATTTCTCTTAATCTTGAGAAGACTGATTCCCTCTATAGTGGTGATGATGATGAAAATTCCTATAGTCCTATAGGGTAGGATTCATTCATGGCCACAATTGGAACTGATTGGTCCAATTTTTTAGGATCTAATGTCTCTAGTCAGGGATTTGATCACTCTCAGGATGTAAATGAAGATATAAATTCCCTCATCCTAGTGGGATGGGGTTTTTTTGGGATCACTAATGATGTTTCTAAGGCCCTCTCAAGGGATGATTAACTTGGGGATGGTGATTGAGATATAAAAACTACTATCTCAGTAGGCTAGGGTTCACATGCAGCTGCTTCTAATGTATCCAAAATCTTCTTAGGAATCAATGATCTAAGAGTTGGATGTGGTGGTAGATGTTCTCCCAGCCCAACGGTCTAGGTATTCTCGTGGATGGATAATATTACAACTACCGTAGCGTCCCTATTGATGTGGCATAATTATTCTCACGTAGGAGATGGGTATGATGGCAACTCATTATGAGAATCATTTCTCACCAGATGTTTTATAGTTGATCAAAAATTTATTCTCCATATTAGAAATGTCATATTATAATTTCAAGGGCCTCAATTTGAATTCTTATTGGATATCCTCCCTCTCTGTTCATAATGTCTAGGCACTATTGGAGCAGAGGAATTTTGTTGCAGTGACCACCTGTCCCAATAATTTCTTAGTCCCTTGATCTCTCTAGAGGCTATAAAATTTCAGAATGTCGTATATGAAGGGTTATTTTATTATAGGGGAGTGAAGAAGTGTAACTCTCCATAATTTTCTCATCCTCAATTGTGGATTACTAATGTAGCATTGTAGATCATCTGTCGATGTGTCACTATGCAATGGTAGCGAGCATGTTGCAAGTTTGCATTGTGCATTTCCAGTTTTGGATATCATGCTAAGAAGATAGAATCTAGGTTGACCTAGCAAGATAGTATGCTAATTTTATAAAGGTGACACTTGTATCCAGGATAAGGGAGATATCATTCCTTTAGTCACTAATGAGTTGAGAACATATTATTGTGTAGATAAGGAATGTACTCTTTTTCTAGCTCATCTGGAATCTCATAGATAGAAGTAGCGAGGGGCCGGAACATGATGGGGAGGTTGTATCCAAATAACTATATCCATATGTAAATTCCAACCTCCTACTCCTCAGACATACATGCCTCCACCCAGTTATACCATAGAAGATGGCTCTGATGGTCTTCTACTGACCGGAATGGATTGTTTCTGGAAGTTGATGGGGAACCATATACAGTTGACCCTGGGGTTTCTATCACCTATGTAACACCTTGAGTTTTCAAGGACCATTTTTCAAATAAATTAACACTTTCATCTTAAAATGACCTAAGTAAAAGATTACTTTCACACTAAGCCATCTTTTTGTGCATTACACGCAACATTGGGTTGGTGTACGATAAAATCAACTTTGAGTTGGTGTACGATACATGCAACACTGAGTTGGTATACAGTACACACAACACTAAGTTTCTACAAAACATAATTTTATTGTTCAAATAATATAATCATAAGATAAAGGTTAAAAATAATTATATAAATATTAATAAATACTTTTCAAATATGTTTTAAAATTGATTTATATAAATAAAAAATATTGATAATGAAAGATATGATGTTTGGTAAAGTCATTTTATATTTAAAAACATCATTTTCACGAATAAACCACTTTAAATAATAAAAATAACTTTATAAAAATTTATAAATTTAATTTTAGAAAATAAAAATCAGTTTTTAATTAAGCATTTATAATTTAGATTAGGGATATTTTTTGTGATTATTCTATGAAACTTCATTTTTTGGATTAATAGTAAAAAATACCAGATTTTAATTCAAAACTGATTTCTAATTTAATTTATTTATAAGGTTAAAATATTTTTTCATTTGAGAAAAAAGATGAATTAGATAATATTTTTAACAAGTAATAAAATTTAGTAATTAGAACCATTTTCATATTGAAATCAGATATAAAGACTAAGAAATGTTTTAATCATTTTTTCATTAAAAACTAGATGCGTCGTTTCGACAATAAGAATAATTTTAAATTAATTTGTAATACTTTTGTGATTAGAATTTTTAAAAACAGATTCCATATTTAGATTCATAATAATTAATAATTTTTATTAAGGTCAAATTTTTTGGTCCAAAAATATTAGTGAAAGTGATTAAAATTAATTACATCGGTTAAGAGAAAAATTAGGCTAATAAAGTACTAAACCATAAATTTAATTCCCAAAATGACCTATACACTTGTCCAACACCCAATGGTTGTCCATATTTATACCCTATCATAAATTTTTACAAACTCGTTCTATTATGGGATCCACTTGCAACATGAAATACTTGATTGGAATTCTCTCTTAAAATATTTACAAGAGTGTCACTCCACCTCCACTATAAAAGAGCACCACCTCTACACATTACTCACACCTATCAAACCTATTATGATTGGAAAATATCAGCCCAATAAGCCTCTAGAAAATCCTCCCTTTAAACTAGAATAATCTTTTAGGGCATAAATCCTCTCAAGGAATCCTTTTGTCACCAACAAAAAAGAGTTTCCGGATTTAGAGGTAACATCTTCTCTCAAACTCTTTTCCTTTATTATCCTTATCCACCTCCTCCACTCTATTTCCCCATTATTGTGTGAAAACTGTAGTGAAATCACTATAATAGTATTTTTATGATAATATTTGGACCTAAAATTACACACACCTCCATATAATGGATATTAAACAAACTGATTTTGTGTATGGGTAATTATTGCCTCACGAAAAAATTATTGTTCATTTTTCATTTACCACCAATCATGGTGGCCATTATGATGGAAAATATATTTATATATGTAATATATTGTATTTATTATTTTTGAAATATTTTTTATTCCTTTTACAACACACATCTTTTTACTTTCCATTTGGTATTAATACGATAATATTGTTTGAGGAAGTGAGGACTATAGCCCCCTCAAAACGATGTGATTCGTTCACACGCCACATGGAATGTATTAAGGATGGGTATAGTGAAATTATATTATATATATTTTTTATTAACTATATTCTAATAGTTATATATATCTATATATACATGTTTCATTTACTTACTTTCTTTCAATATGACAATAAATATGGAAACAACATTCATGCGTACGTACAGCTTACCGTCTCCATGAGCGGTGTATTCCATTTTGTACTCCTATATTATCTAGATTATTATAATATAAATATAATGTTTATATATGATATTTATATAATTTTATACATTCTGGAATGATGAAATAAGTATATGTACCAATGATGTAACAAATTAAGACACATGTGAAGAACAAAACGAATATTACCCAAAGTGAAACTTTAACATAGGATCGTTAACAAGCGGGTAATATAAGGTCATAATAAAAACATATATGGTAATATATATAAGAATATTATTCTATAAAATTTTTATAATAAAATCATATTTATTATATAGGAATATTTTACGGGTACGGAGAGAGTCAAGACATAAGGTAAGGGGAATTTCATCTTACTTTTAATTATTTTGAGATTAATGTTTTGTTCACCACTCATTACTTTTACATGGTGTACATACTGAACATAATTGTATTATATTTATATTATACTTAAATTTATGTGTATTAAAATATTCATTCTATTATCCTTATTTTATGTGTTTTAACTTTCTAAAGTTACCAAATTAGTAAAATAGTTTTGCCTCAAATTGCCTTCTTTGAGATTCATGTTTTGTTATGTACCTAAACTCTTTTACAAGGTGCATATACTTAAATTTTACATTTTAAATCCTGAATATCATTATTTTCATGATATATTAAGATTAATTTAATTTACATTTCTTACATGGAGAGTATTATCCCAAGTTACCATGTTATAAGAGTTTATTGAGACAATATCACTGCTTTTCGAGATTGTTTATGATTATGATTACGTTGTTGAAATATTATGATCCATCTCTCAGGAATATTTATCATTTTCCTTCCCCTGTGTTTATTCATGATATCCTCTATTTTTATTACCATTCATTCACTCTTTGGTATTTAAGATAATGTTTTTTTACTTAAAATTTGATCGTCTCTCTCTCATCGGTTGGAAATCTATTGTATTCAAAAACCATGTTTTAGAAAATGTTTTCAAAATGAGTTAAAAATATACTTGAAGATAATTTTCAAGGAAAAATTATTTTAAAAATAATTTATTTTTATTAAATATTACTTCATAATTTTTAAATGTTATTTTCAAATAAATATGTTTTCAAAAAAAAATTTATGTTATAAAAAGATTTTTTCAAAGAAAGGATATTTTCCTCAAGAAATGTTTCTAAAACATCATTAAAAATTATTTCCCATCTAGGTTAACATCTGTTGGTGTTATTCATGCCTTTATGGGGAAATTATTCAATGTTTCCATTAATATTATTTCTTTTAATGGATTATTTTTTTTGATGGAATGATTCTTATGAAGCCTGTATCTCTTTCACGGGTTATTTGCTTTTGAAAATCACTTATTTTCAAATAATGTTCTTATGATGAAATGATTGTGAAACCTATCTCTTTCCACAGGTTATGTTATTTTTTCATGTTTATGATACCCATTTCATTTAGTGGGTTATTATATACATATCTATTATCTTGTGGAACGTGTATGTATGATTTCATTATGTGATGGGTGAGACCTATATCTCCCTCAAATGAATTGGGTAGTGTTTTATATGTTGTGAGATAAACTAAGATGGTATTTGGATTGAACCTTGAATACTATAATGGAAGTTGGAGTGAACCATGACTACTAAGATGGTATGAGTATTTAACTCTTGCTACTATGATAAACATTAGAGTGAACCATGATTACTATGATGGTATGGGGAGTGAACTGATACTACAATGATGGCCTTGTAACCAATTCCTTGACTAATATGGAAATAGTTATATACTTCTGTGTTTCCACAATTCCATGTCTTACTCCTATGTTATTATTTTATGGCTTATGTCCTTTACTTACTTTTTATTCATGTCTTATGAACTGCCAATATTTATGCCTTGGTCACTGTTATGATCTTTGTTATGTAGGTTATGATCTTCTATCTTCATGATCATGTTCTCTTGCCCTTATGATCATGATTATGCTAACATGTCTCCCTTGTTTACCCTTACTGATCATTTTAGATGGCCCCTTTTATGTTTATTTCCCTAGGTTGTGAATATATGTATTATGTTTGATGTGTCTAAGAATGGTTATAGTCAAGAAGAACATAGTGTGAGATAATGTAATCACATATGTATCAGTATTTTTATTTCCATGTTTCCAAAGGCATTATACCAACTACAGTCATTAGGTTTTTGTTTGTATATTGTTTAATTATTCCAAAAAATTTATGTAATGTTAATGTTTGAAAAGATAGTGTCTCTATGTTTGGTATCATAGAAATAGTATAGTTAACCTTTGGAAGCTATGATGAGAATGCCTTAGTGATAACCCTAGGGACCTGTCTAAAGGATAAGTCTAAGGATAAAGAAATGTATAGGAAATATCCTAGAATTTTGGTGAAGAATATGGTGAGTGGTTTCCTAGAAATATATCCCTATATCGATACTACAAGTGTATTTTACTCTGGAATAGATGTAACTAGGGGAAATAACTCTAAAAATATGTTCTTGTCTTGACATGAGGTAATTAGGTACACAACAATGGGCCTTTTTTCTCACCTGGTTTGAAATTCCCAGGGGATATGCTTTGTGAATTCACAAACTCTTCATGAACCATTATAAATATTTTAAATTTAATTTGGATATGAATAACCTATGATAAACCTAAGGTGTCATATATTAATGATGGTGTCATAATTTAGAAATCCTAAAAGTTTGTTTTCATGATTATGTGGTTCCTCATTATGATAACTATTTATTACTCTATTCTTTTGGTTTTAGTCAATGGATGGAACAAAAATGAACCATGCTAATTACTATTACAATGAACAACTGAATGACTTTACTCCAAAACAAATGAATGATATGGGAGATGGAATTCAAAACCTCGTTTTTATGCTCTCAAAGCTTTCTCAAGCTATGAATCATGGTGGACTTACAAATGAGAAAAGGAGGGAAAAGATTTTGTTGAGTCTTTCATGAAGAAACATCCACCTTATTTTAGAGGGTATCTTGACTCACTTATTGCTGAACAATGGATTAGTACCATTGAAATTATATTCACCATTAATTAGTGTTCATTACTTGAGAAATTTATTTTGGCTGTTTATCAGTTAGAAGGTGAAGTAGATCAGTGGTGGACTCTAATCAAGAATACAAGGCAGCATGATGAGATTGAATCTATGGTTTGGTATGAGTTCAAGAACTTATTTTTCAATAATTACATTCCTTTAACTATTTATTCCAAGATGGAGAAAGAGATTCTATAGATTAATAAAATGGATTATGAGTCTATTGGTACATATGAGGCTAACTTCATGATACTTATGATGTACGCTTTTGGAATTATCATCCAACCCAAAAGTAAAGTTGATAGGTTATTCAGTGGCTTAATGTCAAGTCTCAGAAGGTCATTGTCCATAATATACTTTATTATATATGAATATATCATGCATTGTGAAATAAATATATAAATGGAGGTAGGAGTCACATATCAATTTCATGGATTTGAAAATAAGAGGAAGATGTAGTTTAATGGAAACTCTAAAAACCATGGAGAAAAGAATATGAAATTTCTTTTATACTCTATGTGTGGGATGAAGCTTGGAGGAAATTTCCTTAAGAGGTCTAATAAATGTTTTAGGTGTGGGAAATAAATTCTATTAGGCAATTGACTGCCTAGGTAATGAGAAGAATTTGGCTCAAAATGCTAATAGGGAAAATGCCTCACATAATGCACCTCCCATGATTCAGTGCTACAAGTGTAAGGAGAATGGGAATTATAAAAAATACTAACCAAACCCAAGGTTTTGTGATGATGATTGACATCAGCAACCACTTAATCCAAAGGATAAGGTTAAATCTCAGGCAATCATTATATCTGATGAGGGGTGTGATAACGACATGATAAAATGTACACTTACCATCCACTGTAGAACTGCTAATGTCATATTTGATTCAAGATATACTGACTCTTTCATATATAAATAATTTTCTAATGTTGTTAAGTTTCCTAAAAAATAATTACATGTGGAATTATTAGTGAAAACCCCTAATGGTATGATGATTTCATTTCAAGTATCTGATTCTTCTCCAGTTGATGTTTGTGGGAATGTGCTTCCTACAAATATTTTAATTTTTTCTTTGGTTGAATTTTATTTCTTCCAAGGAATGGATTGTCTTTCTATGCAAAAAACCCACATAAATTTTCAAGGAAGGGAAGTTAAGTTTGATATTTCAAACCCTCCTATGATCATCCATAAATGGTATGATAAGTCTGAACTTCCTATGGAGATTATATCCAGTGTATGGGTCTTAATTCACATTCAAAAGGATTTTTTATCTCAAATGGTTGGGTATAATATTAATATCAATGATATTCCTATTTTTTGGGATTTTGTGGATGTATTTCTATATTATTTTCTGGGTCTTCCCCCAAAACATGAATTTTAATTCTCAATAGAACTTATACATTGTTCCAAACCAATTTCAAAGACACCTTTTTGAATGACCCCGATTGAGTTGTATGAATTAAAGTAGAAATTCTATTAAAACCTTGATAAGGGATTCATTCGGCCAAGTTTATCACCATAGGGATCATCGGTTCTTTTTTTAAATAAGAAATATAGATCTATGTGACACTGCATCAATTATCAGAAGTAGAAAAAGATCATAATCAGGAACATGTATCCTCTTCCCCATATTGTTGACTTTTCTGATCAACTGTGCATATCTCAATACTTTTCCATGATTTAACTTCATTATGGATATCATCAATTGAGGGAAAATAATGTGGATATACCCAAGACAACAGTTTTTACAAGGTATAGTCACTATGAATATATAGTTATGACTTTTGGTCTTACTAATAATTCTACAATCTTTATGGATTTAATTAATAGAGTCTTTAGAGAATATCTCAAATATTTTTTAGATGATATTATAATATATAAAAAGAGGAAGGAAGAGAATAAATATCATAGGATAATTGTACCAAAGATCCTAAGAAAGGAGAAGTTGTAGGAAAATTTTATAATGTGTGAATTTTGGCTCTAAAAGATTTCATTTTTGGGTCCCCTAATCTCACGATAGAGTATAACCGTAGATCCATCAAAGACAGATGCTTTTGAAAGCTAGTATAGAAGAACCATAATGAATAAGATCCATAGCTTTCTTGGTTTAGCTATATATTATTGATGGTTTCTAGAGAATTTTTATGACTATCTAATCCTCTTACCATGTAAACTCGGAAGGCTCTTAAATTTCTATGGATAGAAAAATGGGAGGAAATTTTCAAGGAACTGAAAATAAGGTTGGTCCATGAACTTTTTCTTACATTACACTATAGTAGAGAAGGGTTTGTAATTTATATTGATGCATCCAGGAAGGTATTGGGATGTGTTCTTATGAAAAATAACATGTTCATAGACTATTCCTCATGACATTTGAATATTCATGAGAAAAATTACCAACTCATTATTTGGAGTTAGTGGTGGTAATTTTTATGTTAAAGATATTGTGCCATTATCATTATAGGGAAAAGTGGGATATATATACTGATCATAAAAGTATGAAATATACATTCTCATGGAAGCAGTTTAACATGCACCAGAGAATAGGGTTAGAGTTGATAAAGGATTATGATTTCTCAATACATTACCACCCTAGGAAATAAAACAAGGTGGATGATGCTTTGAGTCGAAATAAATCATTCTATCTTATCTATATTGATGATCATATAAGATCCAATATTACTAGATTTGAAAAGTATGGATCTATAAAACCTGAAGGAATGGGAAAATTTTATCTTTCATAAATGAATGTTCAATCCTCTATCCATGTGAAGATTAAAGAGTCACATAAGGGAGATGAAGAACTAAAAAAGGTTAGAAATGTTTATGATTTTAACCTTGACCAGGATGGAATGATAAGGTTTAGAAATCGCGTATGCGTTTCTTACATGCCATATTTGAAGAAAGAGATGTTAGAGGAAGCTCACCGTTATTCATTCTCTATTCATCCTAGAAGTATAAAGTTGTATAGGGACTTAAATGAATAATTCTAGTGGGATGGAATACAGAAAGAGATCACAGAGTCTGTATCTCAATGTTTAGCATTCCAGCAAGTTAAGGTTGAATGAAAAATCTCTAAAGGGATATTGTATCCATTAATAATACCAGAATTTAAATGGGAGAACATCACTATGGATTTTTTCATTAGACTACCCAAACCCTGTAATGGGTTTAATACTATATGAGTGGTAGTTGATCACCTTTCTATGTCAGCACACTTCATTATGATTAGAGAAGATTTATCTCTTGTTCATCTTTCCAGAATATACATTAATGGAGTGATAAGGTTTCATGGAGTACCACATTATATTGAATCCAATCAGGATCCATGTTTTACGTCAATGTTCTGGCGATTTCTTTAGAAATAAATCAATACAAAAATTGAGTTTCAACACTTCTTATCATCCTCAAACAGATGACCATTCATAAATAACAATTCAAACCCTATAGGATATGTTGATATCTTGTTATCTATATTTCAAATATTGTTGGGATCAACACCTTACTCTAGATGAATTTTCAGAAAATAATATCTTTCACTCAATCATTCTGATGGAACCTTATAAATCCATCTATGTTAAGAAATTATGACCTCCAACCTATAGGGATGAGGTAGGATAAATAAAGCTATTAGGACTTGAGATCGATGAAGAAATGGCCGAGAAGGTTAAAACCATTCAGTGGTATATCAAGGAAGATCAAAGTTAGAAAAAAACTTATGCTGATAACTATTGGCCTGATCTAGAATTTGAAGTTGGTGAATCTTTTTTTCTACAAATCTCACCCTGAAAGAAATCTATGAGATTTAGGAAGAAAATAGAAACTTAGCCCAAGGTATATTGGTCCCTTTGAAATTATTGATTGCATTGGGATGGTATCTGATCCCTTGGAACTTCCCACAAATCCCTCTCAAATCCATGATGTGTTATATGTATCTCTCATGAGGAAGTACATACCTAACTCTTTACATGTACTAAACTCAGATGTCATACCGTTGGAGTAAGATCTTTCTTAAGAGGAGAAACCTATTGAAATTAAGGACCGATCAGAGAAAGTTCTATGAAACAATTCCACTCACTTGGTTAAGGTTTTTTTTTGGAGAAATCACTAGTTAGAAGAAGCTACATGGGATCTTGAGGATATGATAAGTATAATTATCCCCATTTTTACCTACGTAACAAATTTTGAGGGTGAAATTCATTTTAAGCGGGTAGAATGTAACACCCTGAGTTTTTTTGGACCTTTTTTTGAATAAATAAAAATTTTCATCTTGTAATGTAATAAGTTTGTGATTCCTTTCACACTAAACCAAATTTTCATACATTTCATGAAACACTGATTTGTCATATGATACATGCAACACTGAGTTGGAGTACAATACATCAAACACTGAGTTAGCGTACGATACACGCAACGCTGAGTTTTTACGAAACATCATTTTACTATTCAAAAAAGATAATCATAACCTAGCTGTTAAAATAAATCCTATAAATAGTAATAACTACTTTTCAAATATTTTCTACAATTTTATTATATAAAAAAACATATTGATAAAGAAAGATCTGATTTTTGGTAATGTCCTTTTTATGTTTAAAAAAAAAATTTCTCGAATAAAAAAATATCAATAATAAAATTAATGTTATACACATTTTGATATTGAGTTTTATAAAAAAATAAAATTTTTAATAACAAACATAAAAATTATATTAGGGTTAATTTTGGGATTATTCTGAGAAACTTCATTTTTTATGATTAATGAAAAATACCGGATTTTAATTCAGAAATTATTTTTAATTTAATTTATTTATAAGGTTAAAATATATTTTCATTTAATCTCCAAGATCAATTAGATAATATTTTTAAAAAATAATCCAATTTTGGTCACTGGAATCGTTTCTATATTGAAATAGGATATAAATACTAAGCAAAAATTTGATCATTTTTACTTTAAAACCCTGCAGCCTTGTTTCGACAGCGGGATTAATTTTAAATTAATTTCTTCCACATATGTGATTACAATTTGGGAAAATGGATTCCATATTTGGATTCATAATAATTTATAATAACTAATAAGGTCGATTTTTTTGACCAAAAAGATTATTGAAAGTTATTAAAATTAATTACATCAGTTGAAAGAAAAATTTGGCTAATAAAGTACTAAACCTTGAATTTAAGACCCAAAATGATGGAGACACTTGTTAAAAATACATTGGATGTGATTAGATAGATCTTATAATTGTATTTATAATCTTATTTACATTATTGGATCCACCTGCAACATGAAAACATGTCTAGAATTCTCTCTTCAAATATTCATGAGAGTGCCACTCCACCTCCACATTAAAAGGCCACCACCACAACTCATTCTCCACACCTCTCTGAGAACTTATGTTCAGAAAATATATGACCAAGTAGCCACCAAAAAATCTTATATTATATCTAAAAGAATACCTTATGGCATAAATTCTTTTCAAGGAATCCTTTTGGTTCAAACCAAAAGGAGTTACCTAATTGAGAGGTAATGTCTTCTCTCAATCTTTTTTCATTTATTTTCCTTCTCCACACCGCCACTATTTTTCCATTATTGTATGTAAAAAAACGTTTATCCTCAATATAATAGTATTTTTTATGCTAATGGTTAATCCTACACTTATACACACCTCCATAAAATGGATATCGAACATATTTCTACTGTGTATGGCGAATTACTGCATTGTGAAACGATGATTGTTCATTTTCATTTACCACCAATCATGGTGAAAATTTTTATGGAAACTATATTTATATATGTAATATATTGTATTTATTAAGTATTTAATATTATTTATTCATTTTAGAACACACATCTCTTTACTATCCATTTGTTGTTAATACAATAACCTCTTTTGAGTAAATGTGAACTACTGCCCCCTCAAAGCAATGTGATTCATTCACACACCACATGGAATTTATTATGGATGGGTATAGTGAAATTATATGATATATATGATATAGTAATTATAATTGAATAATTATACATATATATATATACATATATATATATTTCATGTACTTCCTTTCTTTCAATATGATAATAAAGATGGAAACAATGTTCATGCGTACGTACGGCTTACCGCCTCCATGAACGGTGTATTCAATTTACTAATACTATGTTATATAGATTATTATAATATAAATTTTCTATATATAACTGATATTTATATAATTGTATACATTATTTAATAATGATATAAGTAAAAGGACCAATGATATAACAAATTAAGACACATACGAAGAAACAATCGAATATTACCTGAAGAGAAACCTTAACATAGGATTGTTATCAAGCGAGTAATATAAGGTCATAATTAAACTATATATGGTATTATATATAATAATATTATTCCTTAAAATATTTATAACAAAAATATATTAACTATATAGTATGATTATTTGAGTACGTAGAGAGTTAGGACAAAAGGTAAGGGGAATTTCATCTCACTTTTAATTTCTGTGAGATTCTTGTTATGTTCACAACTCTTTCCTTTTGTGTGCTGTATTTACTGAACATGATTGAATTATATGTATCTTATACTTATATTTATGGGTATCCACATATCCATTCCATTATCATTATTTCAATGGGTTTAACTATCAAAATATACCAAATCGGTAAAACAGATTTGTCTCAAATTGATATCTTTGATATTTATCTTTTGTTATGCACCTAAAGCCCTTTTCAAGGTTTATATACATTAATTTTACTTGTTATATCATTAATATACTTATTTTCATGATATATTAAGCTTCATTTAATTTCATTTTCTTAAATAGAGAGTACGATCCAAATTTACTATGTTAGAAGAGTTTTATTGAGACAAACTCATCACTTTCCGAGATTATTTTTGTTTATGATTACCTTAATGAAATATTATGATCCATATCTCAAAAATATTCACGAGTTTCTTTCACCTATGTTTATTCATTATATCCTATATTTTTTGTACCATTTTCCCACTCTTTGTTACTTAATATAATTTTTTATATAAAATCTGGTTGTCTCGATCTCTTTAGTCGGAAATCTATTGAATTGAAGAACCATGTTTTTGAAAATGTTTTCAAAATGAGTTAAAGAGATCCTTGAAGATAATTATCAAGGAAAATGTATTTTAATTTTTTTTTTATTATTTTAATATATTCCTTTATAAATTTTCAAAGCAATTACCAAGAAAAAAAATTCAAAAGGTTTTATGTTATAAAAATCAATTTTCATAAAAGAAAGGATATTTTCCTCAAGAAATGTTTTTAAATGGACATTTAAAATTTTTTCCCTTCTAAGATAACATCATTTGGTGTTAATCATTATTTTATGGGTAAATTATTCAATGATTCCCTTCATATTATTTATTTAAATGGACTATTTTTTTGATGTCATGATACTTATGAAGCCCTTATCTCTTTTATGGGTTATAGGCTTTTGAAACTCGCTTATTTTCATGGGCTGTGATTACGATGAAATTATTGTGAAACATGTCTCCTTCCATGGGTTATGATATGTTAACATGTTTATGAAACCCATGTCATTTCATGGGTTATGATATGTCTATTTATGATATTGTGTCACATGTATGTATGATTTCATTATGTGAAAGGTGAGACCTATATCTCCTTCTAATGAATTGTGTAATGGTTTATATCTTGTGAGATAACTAAGATGGTATTGGGATTAAACCTTAAATACTATAATGTAAATGGGAGTGAACCATGACTACTAAGATGGTATGAGGAGTGAAATCTTGCTACTATGATGGACATGAGAGTGAACCATGAATACTATGATGGTATGGGGAGTGAACCCATACTAGTAAGATAGTCTTGGAGCCAATTCCTTGAGTAATATGGAAATGATTTTATACTTATGTGTTTTCCACAATTCCATGTCTGACTCCTATGTTATTATTTCATGGCTTATGTCCTTTACTTACATTTTATTCATGTCTTATAAACTGCAAATATTTAGGCCATGATCACTATGATGATCTTTGTTATGTAGTTTATGATCTTTTATCTTCATGATCATGTTCTTATTCCCTTATGCTAATGATTATGCTTACATGTCTCCCTTTTTTACCCTTAATAAGCATTTGAGATAACCCATTTTTATGTTTCCTTCTCCAGGTTATAAAGATATGTATTAAATTAAATGTTTCTAAGAAGGGTTCTATTTAAGAAGAACCCAGTGGGAGATAATGTATCTCACATATGTATCAGTGTTTATGTCTCCATGTATCCAAAGTCACTATACCAAATGTGGTCTTTGGGTGTTTGTTTGTATAATTTTTAAGTATTAAGAAATATTTACATAATTCTAATGTTTGAAAAGCGAGGGTCATTATAACCTCTTTGTACGATGGTTTCAAGGTTTGATTCACCTCTCTGTATAGAGGTGTCTGGACAAAGGGGCATTGCCTTTCCCATGGGAGATATCTTCGTGGGAAGGTTGACCATGGTGGATGTTAGGAGTAGAGTACCTATGATACATCATCACACAACCACGAGGAGGACTATAATGGTAATGAATGCCTCCTTCTTCTACTTCAATATAAGAGTTTAAAGACCCTTCTGGAATTGAGAATGTGTTTCTAATGTCCCCAAGGACATTGGAAATGAGAAAATTTGGGGTTTGAGCCATGTTCTACATTGTGTTCAGAATATGAGGACCTGCCTTTTGTAGTTTTTTAGGAGTATATGCATAATGTATGATGGTTTTTAGAACTTTTATATAACATTAATGTTTCGTGGGAGTATGAACCCATTCTAAAGAATCTATTGTAATATGTCGATAAGTTATCTCATTATTGATAGGGATATGAGCTCATCCTTAAGGCATATACAATTACACTTGGTGAGCCTCAGTTAGGATGGGAGTATGATCCCAATCATGATCCTTTCAAATCTACTACTCGTCTTTCATGGTAGAATTATGAGCCTTCCCCATGTCATGTGTTGCTCTCACCTGATTTACACTAGTTGGATTAGGAATATGAGTTTGGTCATAATATGAATTCCCTATCAGAATACGATGATGGGCCTCTAAAATGGGAGAAGGAATATGACCCTTCCCCTGTATTTCCTTAGAATGATGCTGGATCATTTATTTGTCAGTAGATGTAGGTATGTGCTCCTAACTTCGATGATCTATCAGAATATTTCGTATGGATCAATTTATAAGAGTATGAGCCTGTCAAGAGGCTTGTTCCATTCCCACTTGGTCAGCCTCAACCATAATAGGAATATAAACCTGCTTTTGGTCCTTTAGATTATGCTATTGGTCTTCTTTTACAATTATGTTGCCTTTTCCGGAGGTGTGTTCCACTCTCACCGTGTTGGAACCAGTTGGAACTTGGATATGAGCCCGATCTAATGCCTCTCCCTTCATCTAAATATGCCAAAAATCCTCATGGGTAGGATAAAGGGTGTGTTCATGATTTAGTATATCCACATGTTCGTGATGATCAGAGTGTTATGTTGTCCAGGATGTAGGGATGTGATTATGCACATATCCCTTCATCTTCAATAGTTTCGGAATATGCTGGCAGAGTTCGTCAGCTGTTGCTAAAATGTATTGGTATTTTATCAAAGTGTGTGCAGAGATATAAGACTTCAAATTTTATATCTCCATGATGAACTAGAATATGTATTCTATTGAAGTGGAGATATATTCCCACTTTAGTACTCTTTATTCCATCGGAGTATGCTTATGAGATTCATATATATGGCTATGAATATGAACCTCCCCCATGATTGCTATGGGAATATTTCAGTAGAGTTGTTCAGAGTGATCAAGGATATGAGCCTGTTGGCAGGTCCCTACCTGAGTATATAGGAAGTCATCATTGGTAGGAGTGGGTATAATCCCCTTCTCCTATATATAAAACACCTTTCTCCTTTGATGATTTTTCCCTACATTCTATGCATGGGTGTTAGAAGGCGTTGTATATCGAATGGTATCCTTAGCATGCGACTGAGGGGTGCCAGTGGGATGGAGTAAGCGACGACGATTAGAAGTATCCATACTAGGAAACTATTGAACCTGAAGGGTGACATATCCAGATTCATGATCCAAATTCCTCATATAAGTAAGGTGGTAGTTTTTATGCTCCGGGGATAAGCTCTTGAAGCTGTTGGTTGTGGCAATAAGGGCCACAGGTTCAGCAGCAGCCTTTCCCAGGTGATGTGGGATTGCGGGATGTCCCATCTGGGGGAATTCATGAGCAACCTCTATTGTAGGGATAATACTATATCACATTTACTCTATAACCATCATATTATTTACTTTCCATTAAAGTTTCTATGCAAGTGAGAATATTTTATGAGTTGTGGAAGCTGTAGTTGTGGATGATTTTCCAGAACGAATACTGGATGATGATGACATCATCAAAAATCGGGATTTTGAAGTAGTATCTTCTATTGTTTAAATGAAACAGAACAAGGTTACTGATTAGTGCATTATCGTAAGCATAATATTGTTAATAAAATATGCATGGTTGACTCATTAGTTCTTTTATTCCCGATTTTACCATTCCACTTATTTGGACTTATCAAAATGAGTATGGACTTATGTGAACCCTAGATATAGAGGATAATTTTAAATATTATGCCATACATATTTATTTTTTTATAGGGGTTTCAAAACAAAGTGGTCTGTTGCATTATAACCCAATCATCTTGTCATTAGATAGCTTCACATCAGGTTCACCATTTTTGTTTCATCGAGAAATGTGGTGAGGAATGGGTTTCACTAGTTGCATTATTGTTGTCACTTTTCCCTAAAAATCCCAATAGTTCCCTCATTCGTAGCTAGGTATAGAACTACTTTCCAAAGGCCAACGGTTATCTAGGTTTTCAGGCCCAATGAATCTTAGGGACTTGGATTGGTTGAGAGGATGTGAGGTTGGGCTCATCCCACCCTTTTGGGGGGAATTTTTTCCTACTATGGGACTCTCTTATAGATTTAAGATATGTTATTTAATATCTTCCTAATCTCTATATGGGTATGGTTACCCTAATGAAATAACTTTAGGCTAATTTTATTTTAAAAGAAAAAGATCAAGATCTCTTGGCTGAGTCCCTATGTATGTGTCCTAGGTTCTTCGTCATTCCCCGATAACAGACGGCTATTTATGTATGAATAGTATATAACCAAGGGCTTCGGAACATGATCCCATATGTGGAGGAAACTAATATTACAAGTATGGTATGGATCCATTATGAGGCATCTTACATATCCAGGTTATTATAGGATTCAGAACCAACATAGTTCGTTTAACCCATATAGTTTTATGTCATGTGGAAGGACTTATATGGACACCTTTAAGCTCGGGTCCCAAAGCGACATCCTATATAGTCTGAAAATAGTGAGAATCATATTTGTCATATTTCATTCCTCCAAGACTTATATATTGTAGTTTCTTATGACATTATAGAGACTTGGGGTGAATATGAAATGATTACCGCAATTCCCTAAGCTCATGTGATCCATTCTTGGTGTGAGAAACAAGGTATATAATGTAATCATTGTTATTTCTTTGAGAAAGGGACTTTGATGTTGGGATCACCATGAATGAACAATATGGAGCTTAAACCTTGGAGATTGGAAGACTATATATCCTTAGTATGGTTGTAATCAGAGTCATCGTAGTTCCCTTTATGTGGGGGCTTACATACTGATCTTTCCCTACATGATGAAGATTTATGATGCTAGTGAGGTGTTCGTTGCATCCCCCTAAGCCCACATGATCCATGATTGGGGTGAGAAGAAAGGGGGAGAATATGATTAGCCTCATGGTTTATGGATATGGGACTTATATATTGGAACAGTCCTTAGATAGTTTGGTATAGATCTCGGGCCTTAGGGAAGAATCCTACTTATCCTGGTTTTGGCAGGAATTAGATTTATTGTAATTTATTTTATATTGGGGATTACACACTGAGGTTTCCCTATTTATCGAGGCTTATATGCAGAGGAAAAATATAATTTTCAAATCCTAGGATGACCTGGTGATCTAGACCTCTTGTTTGGAAGACATCACAATACCCATTTGGCACATCATGGGAGCTATCACATGACCAGGCTTGACACATATGGATTTTATCACGAGAGCTAGAGTGTCATAGTCCAATAGATTTCATGTGTCTCAGCTGATACCTCTGGAGAAAATTTCGAGTCTCATCTGACAAGAGTAGAGGGTGTCGCATGGGGCTTGGTTTTCATTCCCATATGCTTTAGTGAGACTCATAAGACATGAGAATTAACCATTATATAAGCCAGGAAATGTGTTAGGAGGGTGTCACATGTCCAAGGTGATAGACCCATAGGGTTTTCAAGATCGAAGTGTCACCTGTGGGGGCACTATATGATGTGTCCGGACATGTATGAGGGGCTTTGTGTGTCCAATATGACATGTTGAAGGGGTTTTGAAATTCTGGGTGATGTTTCTTGGTGTTGTCGTGTGACTTTAGATAACACATGTGAAGAGCATGAGGGGTAGCAAGCATGTCTTTTGAATAATCCTTTTTTCTTTGGTCTTGATTATAACCCTTGTATTGTGAATTCATTTGGTTTCATTCAATGTAAGTTTCTTTGAGTATCGTGTGATTTGGAGGAAATGTGGTAATGTCTTCACATATGCAGCTTGAATTCCATCACGTGATCTATGAGTGATCATGTGAAGCACCTTATGTCTAGCACATGACTACCCCAACTTCCAGCTGTTATAGTACCTAATGAAAATCTCGATGGAGATGTGATCGGTCGCCCCGTGAATTATATAGAAGTCAAGAGTAGAATCCCATAAAGCATGGGTGTCTGGTTGATTGAAAATCCAACCCTTTATTTTTTGGGGTGGTGAATTTATAAGCACCACCACCCCTGATACTCACCAGTTTGTGTGGCCTATCTATTGCAAGTCCAAGATGGAGTCACCAAAGGGGCCTAGCACCTCACATTTTCATGAGTCTCTTTTGTGGACAGCTTCAATAACATCTCCTTATTTTTAGTGATCATGAGTCTCCTTCCCCAATTCATCCTTTATCGTATTATTACCAATTATTTAAGACTTGTTCAATCATTTCATTGTGTCAAAGGACTTCCATGTTGTCATTCTAGAATGTATGATGGCCTTTGAACCATTCCAATTCTTATGGAAAGACACATTCAAGACCATGGGTGACTTGTCCTGGGGTCTCACGAGACAATGTTGTAGGTGTTCTGGGTGCATCGTATGTCTTTCAGTGACCGCGAGTACCTCTCACCTCCTCCTTTTTAATCCCATTAATTCGATGTAACAAAGGTTGCGAGTCATGCAATATTACATGTGTGTTATTGAGGGTATTTCATCTATTTTTTTGGATATGTGTTGCATGACCAATATGGGTCTTACAAGGGTGTACGAGAATTTAACGTCATTAATATAGAGATGATAATCCAAAAGGATCCCCTGAGACAAGGCAGGCATGTATCTAAGGACTTGCAATGCCTTGTGGGTTTTAGGGGTGTGAGTTGCATGTACTTCAGAAATTTCAAACCCCGATCACCTCCTCTACTTTATCTCTATCATTTTATGTGGTGAAGTCTCATAGGAAGTGATAGATTTCTTTGATATCACCAAGGGATTTTAATCTTCTTAATGATGAACTGGCGCATGAGCTTCATGACTATTGGGAGTCTCCTCCTTTCGAATTTTATCCCTATTTACTTTTGATGGATTTTTTATTGTTTGATAGGAACATCCCAATTAAAAACCATGTGTTCTAGGGGCAGAGATTTAGTTTTATGGGAGGGGAATTTGGATGAGTAGGTATGTTTGTTAAAGATGGCTCTACGGTATTATCTGTGGGAAATGTACCATGCATGGGGCCTTCGTGTGACCTTGAAATGGTCACATGATTATGAGTCTCTCATAGGCTTCATGACTCTTTGACCATACCCTTATTCCTTGCTTTCATGAGGAAAATAATACCCATGTTCAGGTATTTCTTCCCTTTTGATTTTTTCGCTGCTTATTTGATTGGCATCAATAGTGGGTCTTCCTAGAAATACATCCCTATCTAGATACTAAAAGTGGACATGGTTCTGGAACAAATGTACCTAGGGCTAACAAATCCAACATGGTGTCTTCAACCTGACTCAGTATAACATGGCACATGACAACTAGCCTTACTGTTCACCTTGTTTGACACTCCCATGGGATATGCTTAGGATAATTCACATTTTCATTATAAATAATTATGATGTATTTGAATATATAACCTAAGTTAAACCTAAGGTATTTAGATTGAAAATAAGGTGTCGTGATATTCTATAAGTGATTATATGTTTTTATCACTATGACTATTATTACCCACACTATGATTTTTAGTTTTAGTCAATGGAATGAACTCAAGGTATTAATGATAACATTGAACATGATGGAAAAGTTGGTGGAAACAACCAAAAAATGGGATATTGATCGAAGTGAAAGATATTGTGATAATGCCTAATCAGTTTTCATGAAATACTATTAACAACAAATACCTTAAACAACTCCAAAATTCACCATAAAAGATAATAATAGTGTTTTCTAAGATCTCCAGTGATAGAGATCATGGAGGAAAGAAGGATTAATTTCTATCATCAAAGGAATGTTTTAGGAGAAACTCAAGGAAAGTGTCTCAAAAAAATAGAGATATTTTTTATGTGGGGGAATGAAGGACATAAAGAAATTAATTATCGAGGAAAAATGAAGAGTACAATAGATGTAAATAAAACTAATCCAAATAATCCATTTGAAGTTATTTTATATAAATTTAGGAGACTTAGGCATTACCCATATCGAGTCCCTATTCTATAGGTTATCCTCTAGATCATGAAAATACTTTTTTTGAAATAAATATATGATGTTTTTATGTATTGTGGTTGTATTGAAAATAATTGTTAAAAGAATATTTTGTGACTGAAATTATTTCAATGATATCTATCATATTTATTTTTGAAGTCAGATGGTTTCATAAAAAGGAGAACCCGTCACATTCGGTAAGTGAACAGAGTTTGAACCCACAAACGAAGGGCGACAAGGGTGAAGCACCTACCACTAACCTATGTGAAGTCCTGGTTATAGTGATTTTTAGTTAAAACATATAATTGATAAGTATTATTTTTTAGGTACTTTTTGTTTTACCAAATAGATAATTTTTGGATTGGAAAATGACCTAGTGGTTATGTAATTATTGTTGTTTGGAAAGAATTTCACAATTTTTTAGAATCCAATAAGATTTTTGTAAATATAATATTTTGAGGAATAAATGTTGAATTTTATTTTACATTCAAATATTCTTTTATTATGGACTTATCGTGATTCAGGTTATTTATGTATATAATTAGAATAACTTGGAGATTATGTGAAAGGGGAAATTAAGTTTTTAGTGTTAGAAATTAAGTGGTATCTATGTAATTTTGAAAACAATATAAACAAATACTTATGGTTTTTGGGGTCACAGTCTAGAGTTTTTTTATTGAAGAATGATAGTAATTTTCAAAGTGATATATGTTGAACTTTTAGTTTTACATATGAATTTTGGAGGTTGAAGTTTCTTTCATTATATAAAGGTTTATTATTTTTAGGAAATTATATTATCTTATCCTAACAATTTTGGATTTTGTTAATATATAAAGATAAGAGGAATATATAATAATACTTTTGTGGAATCTAGGGTCTATTTAAGTTGATTTGAAATCTTCAGGTGTGAAAAATTCATCTTGAGCGTTCATTTCTAGGTATAAGGAATGAAGTGGAAATAGATCAAAGCCAAAAAAAGATGATATTGTAATTATTACATGGAAAGTAATCATGTACTTTTAATTTATCAATTTCTTATATAGATAATAATGGAATCCCTCAATTCTAGTAAAAATATTTTGTAACAAAAATGTTATCCATGTAGTTTTCCTTCTGAGAAATAAATGGTCTTTTAACCGGGCACATGATTTATGACTTTGTGATGGTTAAAATTCTAATGAACATGTTCTCTATCACTCCCAATAATAAAATCATGGTTAGATTATTCTTCAATGTACATATTTTTACTTCACAATAATGTTATCCCCTTTGAATGCATAGATTTGTATCAACCTATTCATTTTCCTTTCCCTGTTATTAAGAGGATATTTTATTAACCCTATTTCTAATGTGGGTTTCCCACAGGTTAATTTTCAAGAATAAAACATTAACTTTCGAATTGTAATTTTAAATTGTGATGATGAGATTTATTGAAGGAGGGGATAATTTAATACCCTAAGGATTTACAAATAAATTTAATGTAGAATGTAATGCACACAACACCAAGTCTCTGTGAAACAACACTTTGTAATTATAATTATCTAAAAATGATAGTTATAACTTAGCCATGAAACATAATTTTTACACATCTATGATTTGAATTTCAAAAAAATGGACATACATGGTTGTGATTGTTATGAAATTTTTTTTTCTAATATGGTCAACTTATTTTTTGTTAACTGGTAACTTAACCATTTTAAATAGTAATATTACCCTTATGAATAGTAATATGGCCCTTATGAATAGTAACATCACCCATGAATGTATAAATAAAATTTTATCATCTTATAAATGTAATTATGATATAATTATATAGTAGTGTAAGTAATTGAATATTTTAAAAATTAATATTTAAGTGTTGGAACTTTTATAAGTCATAATTATTTAATTAAAATTTTATAATGATTTAAAAGAAAATTTATTTTCATAAAAATTATTCATAAATCAATAATTTTTTTGTCCTATGATATTAGGATGATTTTATGAGACCTTATTTAATTTCTGAAAGTGTTATAAAATCTGTTATAAATTTAAAACTATATTTTGTGAGTAAATAATGTTTTTAATTAAAAATTAAATTTCTGTTATTTAGAAAATTATTTTAATAAAATAGATTTCATTTTTGAATTATACACTTTGAAAAATGTTTATGGTGTATTTTTTAGATTTTTATAAAATACTTGAATTGATATTGAATAGTAAAATACGGTAATTTATAGTATAAATACATTATAAGCTAAATACACTATTCTTAGAGTCATTGATGATTTAATCAACCTTGGTTACAACTCACATGAACGTATTACTATATTTAGTTCAAATAATCAATATTATTTCGTATCTGGATCAAAATAATAAAATAATTAATTAAATATTGAGAAATCACCCCTTTCCTCCACTATAAAATCCACCCCTCACCCCCTCTTCTCCTCACTCCAATAAGCCCTTAATCTTGTCAAATTTATACCCAAATCCACTTACCTAGTCTATCATAACGTCTATGAGCTCTTGGTCTTACCAAAATACCAAAACCCCTTTCATTAAGGAGTTTCTCAAGGAGGAGTATTCAAAAGGTAAAATCCTTTTCCTTTTCCATTTCTTTTCTTTTCAAGTTGTTTCTTTTATTATACTATACGCACCTACTATGTAAAATTTATAATTATAACTCTAGTATCATATATATATATATTGTAATTATATCGTGTTAATGTAATACCAATCATCAATATCCTTACTCTCTCTCGTTTATTTTAAAAATGAAATCATCATCCAGGAGGTGCAATTTACAGCTTAATGGAAGAAGAACATTTGTTTTTCAATTTATTATTCAAGGATGGTCATGATATAAATTTCATGGTTAAAAAAGACTATTATATTTGTATTATAACCTCTTTAATGTTCTTAAACTAGTATATATACACAATACTAATTCATGTGACTAGACTAGTTCCTGATGATCAAAAACTACCAAAATAATCTAAATAATAATACACAATATTTTATCTCCAAACTCAGCATCATACCATATAAAAAAATGAATTATGTAACCATTTAATATTTTTAATGTCCATTAGTTTAATATATAATCAATTGTGTATAATTATATCCATTCCATGTGAACTCCATTACTTATAAGCAAGAGAACTTATCATGAAACCCAGGAAAATGAATGCTCTAGAATGATCAAATTAAACTTTATAACTCATAAATAAGGCCATAAATGAACTTAATAAAACTATATTTATTATAATAAATGTATAAATATTTCATAATTAATTAATTAATGGATTTAATTTTAATATTTAGTACATTAAGGTCATGTTAAGAACACATTCAGACATAAGGTAAGGGTTTTCTCATTACAATTCCATTTTTGGGAGATATTCCTTCTTCACCACTATTTATTATGTATGGTGTATGAATAATAACCATTTATGTATCATATCATGAATATATTTATTTTCAGGGTATTAAATGTATCATTTTATGAATATGAAATGTGGGGAATATGATTCAGTTGATTACAAACTCATAAGGGATTCTACTCGAACCCCCATTTTTTCCTTCGGGTTAGTCTTTCACTTCCTTTACTCAAATGTAATGCTTCATTTTATTGTATACTTTTTATAAATTATGTGTATATGTTCAAAAATCATATATCCATATCATATCATCCTTATTTTATAGTTATATACATGTTTTAAAATGGTTCCCTTCTCAATTATTCCTGATAAAGAGGGCAGATTAAAGAAAACTTCCCGAATTCTTAACAATTTTCAAGTACACTATATAACTTATTTTAATATATATGTTTTTTATAAAATATCAAGTATTGTAATTAAAAATATAATGGTTCATTTATAATTTTATTAAAAAAATTATGCTTTTTCTCTTTAAAATCTCTTTAATATTTTCCTTAAACCGCACAAAAATGTTTTATTTCTAAAGTTTCTCAAAAACTCTTTATACTTGATTTCACTTTAGTGGGAAATTTTTTTTGCCTAAAATATAATTTCAATGTAATTACATTCTATTTTATGGGATATACATATTTATAATCTGATTTTATGAAAAATAAAAATTATTTTCCAAAATAACTATTATTTATAAAGTAAAAAAGGTGTTTTCTCATCTCACATTTACCTCTGTGCGATATATACCTTGCTCACCACTTATTACTTATTTGTGTGGTGTATGTACTACCCTTTGATATATCATATCAATAGTATCCTTATTCTAATGATATTATAGTGTATTATTTTTTGAATTTTTAAAAGTGGTATGGGACACTTTAAAATGTTTAACGATTAATTTCATAGAGAATTTTTCAATGGTATGTTCATCTATATCAACTTAATTTGTTGAATATTGTACTTCATTATGTTTTATCTCTTATGACACCATCTAACATATTTTTTTAATGGATTATGATCAGTTTTATAGTGGTTGTGTTATCTTGATACCATATATAGATTATGGTTGAAGTATTCACATTTCATATGTTGTTTTTCAGTACAAATTTTAATGTTTATGTTTTTTATATTTCACCCATTCATATAAAGAGTGAATTAGACTTAGTAAGAGACATTTGGGGCCCATTATAGACCCCTGATTCATAATTTGGTCACATGAGACAAATTGGTTTGGGTTTTTACACGTTTATGAATGTTCTTGGCACAAGGGCTTGACGATATAATTGTGGTGTCCGACATTATTCATTCCCTAATTATGAAACTAGTAATTCATAGTCCCTTTGATTATTAAAATAGTATAATATACATGGTTATATTGTATTATGTAATTATTTAATCATATTTTATTACTTCTATATTATTCTAAATATTATCTTTTAATGGAATGTGTACTTTTATTTAATCACCATGCCTTATTATTTATGCCTTTGTTGTACTATTTACCCTTACTGAGCACCTGATATCACCCCTTTTCTATGTTTTATTTTTTCTCCAGGATGTTAAGATGAATATTATGAATTTTTTTAGGTATAATCTAGGAATTTTATATGTTTCCAATAAAATTTATATATTTTATTTTCTTTTGAAGTTATATTGTAACAATTATGAATGAATATAGTTTTCCAAAACTACAAATAAATTTGGTCATTTAGGATGAGACTCCATGTATTCATACCAATGTAGTACAGTAAGGCACTAAATCTAGTCTACTAGGTTCAGGGTATTTATAGTTGGTATCAGATAAGTTTTAGTTGAAACATTAGAAACTAGATTTAGCAACCATAAATTATGGAACATAAACCTAAGATAGACTTTGAGGATAAGAATAGAAGAACATCCTAGAATTTTGGTAAGGAAAGGATTATGTGGGTATTTCAATAAATATATCCCTATTTGTATACTACATATGGACCTGGTTCTATCATAGATGTACTTAGGGGTAACAACTCTTGCAAGGTGTCACAGTCCTGACTAGGGGTGACCTGGTACACGACAACAGGCCTTACTGCACACCTAGTTTGACACTATTAAGGGATATGCTTAGGATAATTCACATTATCTTTAAAATTCATTATAAAAGATATGAAATATAACCTAGGTTAAACCTAAGGTGTTTAGATTGAAAATAAGGTGTCATGATATTCCATAAGCGATTGTATGTTTTTCTCACTATGACCGTTGTTACTCACACTATGCTTTCTAGTTTTAGTCAATAGAAGGAACTCGAGGGATCCATGTTAACATTGAACATAATGGAAAAAATGTTGTAAATTTCCAACCAAATGGGATATTTATAGAAGTGAAAGATATTTTGATCATTCATAATTAGTTTTCTAGAAATATTATTAACAACATATACCATAACCAACTCCCAAACTCAATAAAAAAGAGAAGAATGGTGTTCTCTAAGATCTCTAGTGATGGAGATAATGGAGGAAAGAAGGATAAATTACCATAATTCATGTAATTTAGAAGGTGACACCCATAAAATTGAATCAATTGAATAGATAAATGATTTATGGGAAGGAATGACATAAATCAAATAATTGTCGAGGAAAAATGAAGAGTTCAACAATAGGAAATAAAACTAATCCTAAGAATACATTTTTAGTTATTTTTCATGACCTAGGAATTACCCAAGTCAATGCACTATCCTACAGGATAACCTCTAGACCAAGAAATGACCTTTTGGAAATAAATGTATGATTTATTTATGTATAGAGGTTGAATTTAAAATCCTATTTAAAAGAATGTTTAGTGATTTAGATTATTTCAGGGACATCCATTATATTTATTTTTGAAGTTATATGGTTTTATAAAAAAGACAACCCATCATATTCATAAAGTCCATGGAGTTTGAACCCATAACCGAAGGGTGAAAAGGGTGAATGACCTACCAATAGCCTACATGAAGTCCTGATTACCATGAATTTTTTTAGTTAAAACAACTAATGGATAAATGTTTTTTTATTTTACGAACATTTTTTCTCAATTAGATAACTTTAGGATTGGAAATTGATTTAGTGATCAAGTAATTAATGTTATTTTACAAGATGTTTTCAATTTTTGGAATCCTATAAGATTTTGGTATATATAATATTTTTAAGAATAAATGTTGACTTTTATTTTAGATTCAAATATGATTTTGTTGTTGAATTATAGTGATCTAGGTTATTTGTAGAAATATATAGAATAAATTATAGATTATCTGATAGGGGAAATTGATTTTTTGGTATAAGACATTAAGAGTTATCGATGTCATTTAGAAGACTATATAAACAAATCCTTCTTATTTTTGAGGCTACAGTATAGAATATATATTTTTGAAGAATGGAAGTAATTTTCAAAATAATCTATGTTGAACGTTGAGTTTTATATTTTAATTTTGGAGATTAATTTTGTTTTTCAACATATAAAGTGTTATTATTTTTGGGGAATTAACTTATATTATCCTAACCATTTTGGATTTAAATAAGATATAATGGTAAGAGTAACATATATTTATAATTTTGTGGGATTTTTGATTTTTTGAAGTTGATTTGAATTCCTTAGGTGTGAAAAAATTATCTTGAACTTCATTTATAGGTATAAAGAATGAAGTGAAAATAAATTGAAGTAAAAAAAAGGATGATATTATTCTTATGACATGGAAATTAATCAAGTAATATTAATTTATCAAGTTATTATCTAGATATTTATAGAATATATCAATTCCAGGAAAAATATTTTGTAACAAAAATGTTATCCATGTATTTTTCTTTCTGAGAAATCAATTTTCTTTTAACCGATCACATGATTTACGCATTTGTAATGGTTAACATTCAATTGACCATGTCCTATATCACTCTCCATAAGAACATGATTTTTATATTAATATTCAATGTACATATATTTACTTCACACTAATCTTATCCTATTCTAATGCATAGTTTTGTTGTAACCTATACATTTCCCTTCCCCTCTTTTTAAGAGGATATTTAATTAACCCTATTTCCGTTGTGGGTTTCCCACAACATAATTTTCAAGTATCAACCATTAACATTTGAATTTTAATTTCAAATTTTGAAAACCCAATTTATTTAAGTAGGGAAAATGTAAAACTGCATAGATTTATAGATAAATTTAATGTAGAATGTAATTCCCTGAACACTGAGTCTCTACAAAAAAACACATTTTTATTTTAATTATTGAAAAAATATAGTTATAACTTATCCATGAAACATAATTTTTCCACTTCTATGATTTGAATTTATAAAGATATATCTATATAGTTTTGATTAGTATGAAATTTAGATTATGATAAGATCAACTTATTTTTTTGGTGAATAGTAACTTGACCCTTGTGAATAGTAATATGACCCGTGAAAGTAAAAATAAAATTAAACCCTTTTGAATATTAATGTTTCTATTATAAATAGTAACATCACTGATTAATGTATAAATATGATTTAGATATCTCGTAAATTAAACTATGATATGATTATATCATAGTGTAAGTAAACAAATATTTTAAAAATTAATATTTAAGTGCTAGTATTATTGTAAGTCATAAATATTTAATTAAAATAATATAATGATTTAAAAGAGAATTCATTTTCATAAAAATTATTTATAAGTAAATATTTTATTATCTTATGATTTTAGGATAATTATATGAGACCTTAGTTAATTTTTGAAAGTGTTATAAAATCTGTTATAAATTTAAAACTGTATTTTTTGAGTAAATAATGATTTTAATTAAAAATTAAATTTCTCATATTTAGAAAATTATTTTCATTAAATGGAGATCATTTTTTTAGTTCAACACATTAATAAATGGTTAGGGGGGATTTTTTGAATTTTTCTGGATTACGTGAATTTTTAGTGATTAGTAAAATACGGTAATATAATATAAATACATTATAAGAGAAATATACTATTTATAGAGTCATATATGATATAATAAACCTTGGTTAGAAATAACATTAACTTATTAATTTATTTAGTCATAATAATCATCACAATTTCTTGTATTGAGAAAAATAATAAAATATTGAATTAAATAATGATAAATAAACTGTCTCCCACACTATTAAAACCACCCCTCTCCCCATCTTCTCATCACTCCTCTAACCCTTGAAGCTTGCAAATGTCGTATTGAAAACCTATTCCCTAGTGTATACCAATATAAATTATCTCTTGGTCTTACAAAAAGACTAATACCCCTTTCCTTAAGGAGGTTCTCAAGGAGTATTCAAGACGTAAAATCCTCTTCCTTTTCCTTTTATTTTCATTTCAAGTTCTTTATTTTATTATAATATCCTCACATATTCTATAAAAATTATCATTATAAATCCAGTATCATCTATATATTTTAATGATATCATGTTAATGTAATACCAATCATCAATCTCCTTACTCTCTCTCTCTCTCTTTTATTTTAAAAACGAAATCATCCCCCAAGAGGTGCTAATTTACAACCTTCATGGACGATGAACTTTAATATTTAATTTATTATTAATGTACGTCCATGTTGTAATATTTATGTTTAAAATAGAATATAATATGATTATTATAAACTATTTAATGTTCTGTAACTTGTATATATACACAATACTAATTCATATGACAAAACTAGTTAGTGATGGTCTAAAACCGTGAAAAATAATCTAAATGATTATCACTAATATTTTATCTAATAAGTCATTATCATACCATAAAAATTAAATATATAACCATTTAATATTTTTCATGACCATTATTTCCATATAAAATCAATTCTAATGTATTATATGAATTCCACGTGAAGTCCATTACTTATAAATAAGAGTACTGATCATGAAAACCTAGTAAACAAATGCTCTAGAACGATGAAATTAAACTCTATAACTCATCAATAACAAAATAAATTAACTTAATAAAACTATATTTATTATAATAAATCTAAAAACGGTTCATAATTAATTAATTAATGGATTTAATTCAATTATCTAGGACATTAATCTTAAGTATAGAACACATTCATACATAATTTAAGGGTTTTCTCATCTCACTTCCATTTTTATTAGATATTCCTTATTCACCAATATTTCTTGTGTATGGTGTATGTATACTACCCATTTATGTATCATATAATGAATCTATTTATTTTTATGTTATTGAATTTATCATTCGATGAATATTAAATTTGGGGCTTATGATTTGATTGATTACAAACTGGTAAGGGATTCTACTCAAACCCTCACATTCCTTCGGGTTACTCTTTCACTACCTTTACACAAATGTAATTCTTCATTATTTTTGTATGTTTACTCTAAATTCTGTTTATATTCTCCAAAATCATATTTCTAGATCATTTAAATCCTTATTTTATGGGGATATACATGTTTTAAAATGGTTCCCTTCTCAATTCTTTCCGATAAACAAGTCTCGTTAAATGGAATTTCTCGAATTCTTACCCATTTTCAAGGGAACTATATAATATTTAAGACATAATTATTTTTCTAAAATATAAAACTTTACAATAAAAAATATTTTGGTTAATTTATGGGTTTATAAAAACAAATATTTTTTTTCAAAATCTCCTTAATATTTTCCTTAAACCGTCCTGAAAAGTTTTATTTCTAATGTTTTGTAAATAATATTTTTACATGATTTCAATTTAGTGGGACATAATTTATGAATAAAATATAATTCAATGTCCTTTTGTTTATTTTATTGTATATATATGTTCATAATATGATTTTATGAAAAATACAAATGATTTCCCGAAAGAACTCCTCTTTCCAAAGTAAAAAATGGTTAGTTATGTCTCACTTTTACTTTTTTGAGAAATATGCCTTGTTCAACACTTATTCCTTGTGTTTGTGGTGTATGAACTACCCTTTGATATATAATATCAAGAGTATCCTTTTTCTAATTATATTTTTCGGTATTATCATTTCAATGTTTCAATGTGGTATGGGACACTTTGAAATATTTAAAGATTAATTTCCTCAAAAAATTCAATGATATCTCCATCTATATTGACTTCCTTTGTTGAATCTTGTACTTAATTGAGGTTTATATCTTATGATACAATCTACCATATTTTTTTCAAGGTGTTATGATCAGTTTGAATTTGAATGCGTTATCTTGAAACCATTCATATATTATGGTTTAAGTATTCACATTTCGTATGATAGTTTTTCAGTACTACTGCATATGTTGTTTATGTTTTACCCATTCAGATAAGAAATGTATTTGACTTAGTAAGTGATGGGTTGGTCCCTATATGGCCCCTAAATTAATTGATAGGTCTCAAGAGAAAAAATAGTTTGGGTTTTTTTCCCATTTATGAATGGTCTTAGCACAAGGCCTTGAGTGTATGGTTATATATCCTTCATTATGCATTCCTTTATTATAAAATTACTAATTGATAGTCCACATGATTATTTGACTAGTACAATTTACATGGTTTTGTTTTATTATGTAATTATTTAATCATATTTTATTCCTACCATATTATTCTCAAGATTATATTTTAATGGAATGTTTAATTTTATTTATTCACCATGTCTTATTACTTATTCTTTTGTTGTACTATTTACCATAACTGACCACCTGAGCTCAACCCTTTTTTATGTTTTATTTCCGCCAAGGATGTGAAGATGAATATTATGAATGACTTTTAGGGATAATATAGTACTTATAGATGTTTCCAATGGAATATATATACTGTATTTCCTTTCAAATTTTTATTGTAACAATTATGTATTTATCTGGTTTTCCAAAACTACTAAACTATTCGGTCCTCCGGGATAGGATTCCTTGTAAAAATACTAATTTAATAAAGTAAGGCACCGACTCTAGACTACTATGGTCAAGTTATTTACACTTTTTGATACACTTTATGAACCAAACCCACCAAAAAATTATTATAAAATTCCTTATATATATTCTAGAGGTTATTTTATTCTTAAAATACCAACCCCAGGTCCCTTAAGGAATGATACAAAGAGGGTTCTTCAAATATGAGGTAATCATCCTAACCAATAATTTTCATTTTACTAATTATTCTAACTCATTAATTCTTATCCTAAACATTAAAATATAACATTATAAATATATATCATATATTAATATATTAATATATTAATTTGATAACCATATTCATCTCTCTTTCCCATAAAATGATAACTGAATGTATCACTTGTGCGTACATGTGGACTGCCACCTCCATAAATCCATACTATTCATTTTCCATCACCACCTAATGGGTAAATTTATAATTATGTATTTAAAATACATATAAAATTTATTATTTAATTATGATTCTCTAATTATAAAATATTATTTATCTTTTTGTCTATTTTTTATTATAAAATGAAAACGATGTTTATGCATACGTATGGACTACTATCTCCAAGAATGGTGTAATTAATTTTTCGTTATCTACCTTTTATTTATGGTTATAAATATTTCTATAGATAATATATATAATATTTATATCATTATTAACATTATTGAGATGATGGAACAATGATCCATATGTAATAAATGGAACTAATAAACCCAATCATAAATAAAAAATGAAATAGTTAACACTCTGAAAGGAAGGTTTAATAATGAATTATTTGTAAATGGGTGTTCAAATGTGTATTAGATGCACCTCATTGAGGCATTATTGATGTTATGAACCTATATATGTTTATTAGGTTTATATACTTTCCATTTTAATTGTTATATAATTGTATAATATAAATTCATATTACTTAAAGTTAAAATTGATATTATTTCATCCATGGGGTTTTATTTGGAAGTTACCAAAGTGGTAGGGGTTTATCATCTCAAAATGTCTTTTTGGGAATAGGTAATGTTACACACATATATTATTTTATGAGGTGCATCTACTAGACATTTGATAATTTATAATATGAATATAAATATATTAATTGTATAAAATGTTTCTTTTGATGTTATTTATTCCATGGGGGTTATGATTCCAAATCTTACAATGTGGTAAGGGTTTATTTTACAATATCATTTCTTTTCAAGATTGTCTATGCTAAATTTCCGTTGAGATAAATTATGTGGATATTATCCTTTAAGCCCAATATATTTTATTTTAATATGGTTATAAATATAAATTGTATGTATTAGTTTCATTTTCATCACGTTTTCACTTAAAATGATTGAAAATATGTTTTTAATAGAAAATTTTACCTTTTTCTATTTTAAGAGAGGAAATTTTCTTCCACAACCATTCTATTCAAAAAATAATTGTAAAATTTATTACCTATATTTTAAATGTTTTAAAAATGACATTTTTAAAACCATTGAATTTATTTATAATTGTTCTAAAATTAATGTATCTAATTTTTTTCAAAAATTTCATTTTATACTTTTTTCAATTGTGTGAAAATATTGATTTCTTTTAATGTATATGGCATGAAAAAATTTTACCAACATTATGACTATTATTTTCTTTAAATATTCCTTTAAAGGATTATTTATTTATTTTTTATAAAAATTATTTTCTAAATATTCTATGAATTTTTAAATAAAATTTTATAAAAGTAAAAGTATAATTTTTCATATTTTTAAAGAAATTATTGAATGATATTTTGAAGGTATTTTCCATTTATGTAAAAATCCTTTAAGTTTTGTTATGCTTTATCGAGGATATGATCTAATAATACCATCCACTTTATTTTTTATATATATTTTAATGCAGATGATTTATGGACTATTCTATGAAACCCATTTATTTTCCATGCGTTAATTATGTTATCATGAAATATTAATGAAATACAATAATTTTCACGATTTATATTGTGTTGAAATGATGGAATATTTATGAATCCCATTTATTTTCCACTGGTTATGAAATGGTTAAATTATGGAATGTTTATGAAACCTATTTTCTTTTCCAAGGGTTATTATATGATGATATTTTGAATTTTTTATTATTATTTGGGATAAATAAATATATATATATAAATATATATATATAAATATATATATATATATTCAAATTATGTGATGGGAGGGCCTGAAATTATATAACCCTCCAATGGATTGGGTAATGATAACAGAGTAAACAAGATGGAAGTTACTCCTATGATAATATTGGAACCAATTTGATAGGATTTTCCATTATTTATTTATATCCACTAAGAAATTATGGTATTTTCAGTGACCCTTGACATATGATTTCTATGATTATGATTATTCCACACATTATTCCACTCTTTTATGACATGAAAATATGTTTTTGATATGTTCCCAAGGATCATGAATCTTGATTATCTTATGATTCATGTCTTATGAACCACTAATTATTACTCTATAACGTATGATTATGATCTATGAATTCTTGCATGTGATTCTATATTTTTATCCTCATGTTATCATACCCTTATTCTAATGTAATACTTATAAATGACCATTGACTAGTATCTCCTTGGTTTAACCTTACTGGGAATTTGAGTTCACCCTTTCTTATGTTTTTTAATCCTGAGGTTATAAAGACTAGTTTTGTCACGACCCCCCTTCACCAAAAGGAGGGAAGGGTCAGTAGATTTCCAGGGCCTTCCTTCTTCAAGTTGAAGGAGAGATAATGACCCTCAAAACCCAC
This sequence comes from Viscum album, assembly GCA_963277665.1. Taxonomy (NCBI): domain Eukaryota; kingdom Viridiplantae; phylum Streptophyta; class Magnoliopsida; order Santalales; family Viscaceae; genus Viscum; species Viscum album. The sequence continues at coordinate 2,083,135,870 of OY728165.1, read as the reverse complement.
CTTCAATAGGTCCCGGAGTGGTGACAAGTGCCAAGGGTATAGAATTGCTTACTAAATGGAATGCATTACCCTTTTTCTTTTAATAGGACCGGGAGACAAGATAGTAAAATCCTACAACACAAAAACTAAAAGTGAAAGAAAAGCCAAAACAACCATTCCCATATGCATGTTCTAAAAGTAAATACCAAAAAGTACAAAGTGACTACAAAGATAATGTACCAAAGAAAGAAAAATAGAAACTGCAACTGTCCCAAAGGTATTATGCTAGTATAGTCACGCGTGATCCCCGAAGTCTTCCTAGAAACCTGAAAGAAGTCTTATATACGTAGGGTAAACATACAAGTATACTCAGTAGGGAAAAAACAAAGACTCTCATGAATAAGTGGGGGAACGTACTAAAGTCCCATCAGAAGTACACACCCAACACTATCAAGGAGTTCAACCATCCCACTCACCGGCCACACTCACCAAAAAACACAAACAAGTAATATATAATAAGAGCAAATTGATTTTTGGGTACCCCACGCCACGTTCCAACTGGTTATTAAAGACATACTACGCATCGAACTAATCCCGACATTCTCACCATCGTCCCACTTCCATACCCTGCCTGCACACACCTGGGCCACAAATTGACATGTAACCACGCCTGCAAACACCTAGGCCAGAACAACCATCGCCACGCCCGAAGACACCTGGGCCAGAAGATCTGCTGCCATTCCCGAAGACACCTGGGCCTCATAATGGACTTCAGGCCATCACAGCCTGCCTGAAGATACTTGGGCTATCCGGGAAAGGGAGAAGAAAAGATCTAATAATGAGCCGCTAATAAAAGTGTTGGAAAAAACACCCACCCCCATGAAATGGGGTTGTTCTGTACTAAGTGATAAACTTGGGTGGGGTGTGAATAAGAAACACAAAACTACAAGTATATGTATAAGTAACAAGCACTCACCCAACCTGGGTTTTTCTTCGGCCACCCTAAAGAACACAAAAAGCTCCCAAGTCACGACTCACACCAACCAAAACCCATTTTTCCAATCCTTGTTTTCATGTTCAGTAATGATGTTTAAATGAGTTTCTGCACCTACTTGGGAAACTAGTAATCATAATCACAAATCAAGGGAAAGAAAACAGTCAAGCATCAACTACAACACCCACACCCGGTTCTCTTGTAAAGCCACAACATCCAAAGGAAAACCCCAAGATACAGCCCCATTTCCAATATCGAGGAGCCAAAAGGTATCTTAACAACAGAGGATCCCACCCCAATTCATGATATAACAGAGGATCCCATCCTCAACTTCGCAACCATCGAGAGTATAATAATAGGGGATCCCATCCCCACCCACATCACCCATCAATCGGCCCGTGAAGAAAAAAAACCCAACCAAAACTATCCACAAAGAGCAGGCCCATGCCTGTATTTTCAGATTTAAAATATTTAACACACTCCATGATTTCAATTCCACTATACTTTAACCAGGGTTATCACAGAAGAGGGATTGATCCTAGTGCTTTCAATATTGTTTAGCCGAATATATGTGATTAACCAAATTCCTTTACACAAAAAGGGTCCTCAACCACAAAAAAAATCTATTTGAACATCACTAGAGGTAAGGGTTTATTATTGCACACAGAAAGACCACCAACGGCCATGATTTTCAGAAGGCGTAAGCCCACACAATTTAGAAATCATAAATCAGGGAAGATCATAAATCAACGAATCATCGATCACAGCCCTCCCCCAGTATTTATAATCATTTTATATCTTTATTAGAGGTTGGTTCATCCAATTCTATAGAAGCAGTAGCACACCCACCCCGCATGATACACAAAAAGGAGAGACAAAGGATAAATTACCTAATTGTTCATCAATGATGGACACTAATCCTGGGTGTTGAATTCCACAGATAGAGATGTGGCTCCTCCGAGCGAAGGGTACTCCTAGCACATGGTGATCAAGAAACGAAACCAAGAGAGAAACCTTAGGTTTTTAACGATGGGGACGGTTGAGATAAGAACGCGAAACTGCGTAAGGCGCGGGGTCGTGGGTTGACCTCGCGGCCCCACACATCATTAAAGGGTAGAGCGGTTTAAACCGACCCACACACCAAGTTAATTCATTAAATATTTAATTAAGTGACATTTATGGCCGTTAATGGGCTTTAAAATAGGCTTTAAAACAATTGGCGCAAAAAGGTACTGGAAAAACCCCGTGGGGTAGGCGAGAGCCACCGGTAGCTAAGAGCTACCGGTAGGTTACATGTACCAGTAGACAGAGCTATCGGTAGTCCTACTACCAGTAGGCTAAGGCTACTGGTAGGCCTGCTACCTATAGGCTAAGGCTATAGTTAGGCCTACCATTTGGGTCAAACTTCACCGAACACCCAACATCAGATTTTTCACAAATTAATGGACCCCCAAAACCCAGGACATTACATCAGATACCTCTCAACTGATTCTCGTCCTCAAGAATCAAAAAAAAACTAGAAGGAAAGAGAGGGTCTGAACAACCACCTCCACCTCCAAATATACCTCTCAGGAATGAACCTCATTGTTGACTAAGAACACCTTCCTCTCAAGAACCATGAAACATAACACATCAGACAGCCCAATCTGTGGGTTTGGGAGTCTCCCTCCCTATGTCAAGATACTATCCGCTTTGGGCGGCACTGACTCACCCGCACGGGTTTAATCACATCCACCTTAATGCATCTTGATTAGGGTTTGGGTCCTCCCCAACCCACATCCAAGACTCTTCAAACTCATTCAGAGGAAATAAAAACACATACTTCATAGAAATTCAAGACAAAACATTCTACCAGAGAAGGTATAACAGAACATCACAAAACTCAAAACAACTCTGGGTACTAAGAACTCATCTGTTCTTCCCTCTCCCACGTACTCTCCTAAAGCCCACCATGTCTCCATAACACACGAACCAAGGGAATGGCTCTCCCACGAAGCACCTTCTCCTTGCGATCCTCGATCATCACTGGTCTCTCCACAAAAGTTACATTGTCCTCGATGTCCAGCTCTCCCCAGCCAAGGATGTGTGAATCATCGTGAAGATACAGGAAGAGCTGGGACACATGGAAGAAATCATGTATCCTCAGTATCGGCAGTGGGAACGCTATCTGATAAACCACCCCTCCGACTGGCAGGAACACTTCGAAGGGTCTGATGGACCTGGGAGAAAGCTTACTCCCCTTGCCGAAGCTCCATTACCTACGCCGAGGGGAGACCTTCAAGAACACATGCTCTCCAACCTCAAACTCCAAGGGCCTCCTACTGGTATCAGCATACGACTTCTGTCGGTCCTGGGCCGCCTTCATCATTTCCCGTATAAGGTGAACCTTCTATATCGTGCTCTATACCACCTTTGGGTCAAGGATGTCTGCCTCTCCAATTTCGGTCCAACACACAAGTGAGCGGCATGGTCTCCTGTACAAGGCTTCAAACGGGGCCATACCAATGGTAGAGTGATAGATATTATTGTAGGTATACTCTAACAGAGGAAAGTATCACACACATGATCCTTCTGAGTCCAGAACATATGCCCGCAGCATATCCTCTAAGGTCTAGATGGTGCGCTCTATCTATCCATCTATCTGGGGATGGAAAGCAGTGCTAAGACGTAGCTGGGTTCCAATAGCATGCTGCAATCCTCTCCAGACAAGTGAGGTTAACCATGCATCTCTATCCGAGACTATGGACCTTGGAACTCTATGCAACCGCACCACCTCATCCACATACCTTCGTGCAAAAGCATCCACTGCACTCGACACCTTGATCGCCAGAAAGTGATCCGATTTCGTCAACCGGTCCACTACCACCCAGATGGAATCGTATTCCCATTGGACCTTGGGTAGTGCCGTGACGAAATCCATCGATATGTCATCCCACTTCCATTCGGGGAAATATAGAGACTGCAGTAGGCCGCCTAGAACTCGGTGTTCAGCCTTCACTTGTTGAGACCCTAAGCACTTGGCCACAAACTCTGCCATTGCTCGCTTTACATCGGGCCACAAAAACGGTCACTTCAGTCCCTGGTACATCTTGGAAACTCTTGGGTGTACCTCTAGGGGTGAGTTGTGGAAGTCACTGTGAACCATGCCATGCATAACATCTGGAACAAACAACCTTCCCTGGAAAAGCATTCGGTTATGACCATCCTCCATCCACCCTTCCGGAGTATTCCTCTGGTCAACTCGGTCACGCATCACTTCTCACTCTGGGTCTCCCCACTGAGACTCCTCCACTCGCTGAAACAGAGATGACTGTACTGCCATCTGATACAGGAAACCTCTACCGCTATCCATCCACGCATCTAGGTGTAAGGCAGCCAACTCCTCTATTGCCTTCCAGGTGTCTGCCAACTCTGGGACCACATCCTTCTTGGATTTCCAGCTCAAGGGAATAGCCATTACATTCCCCTTCCCTGAAGTGTAGGAAACCTCGAAGTCATAATCCTGGACGAACTCCACCCACCTTCGCTGCCACAAGTTTAGGTCCCACTGGGAGAAGATATACCTCAAACATTCATGATATGTGAAGGCCACAAAGAGTTTTCCAATGAGGTAATTCCTCCAAAACATTAGCGAAAAAATGACCACTACAAGCTCCTGGTCGTGGGTGGCATAATTACGCTCATGAGGGCATAGCGGCCTAGACCCATAAGCGATCACCCATGTTGCTGCATCAACACACATCTGAGACCTTGCTCTGAAGCATGACATAACACCTCATACACCGCCCCTTATTCTGTAAATCTCATCACTAGGGCACTAACCAACTTCTCTTTCAGATAGCTGAAGCCTGCCTCGCACTGCTCACTCCACACGAAAACCTAGTCTTTCTTGGACAAGGCTGTCAAAGGGGCTGCAACACAGGAGAAGTTGGGTATGAACCTCCGATAATAACCCGCCAGCCCGAGGAAACTATGGACCTCTCCCACATTCTTGGGTGTTGCACAAGAAACAACTGCCTCAACCTTTGAGGGGTCCACCACTAACCCCCGCTCAGACACCACGTGCCCGAAAAAGTGCATTTCTCATGTCCTAAATTTTCATTTTGACAACATCCGATAGAGATGATGTTGTCAGAGGACCTCCAAAACCATCCTCAGGTGCTCCGCATGTTCCTCCTCTGATCTCAAATAGATCAGGATGTCATCGATGAACAAAACCATGAACTGATCCAGGTACTCCCGGAAGATGGAGTTTATAAGCCCCATGAACATAGTTGGGGCGTTCGTAACACCGAAAGGCATTACCATGAACTCGATGTGCCCATATCTGCACCTGAATGCCATTTTTGGGATGTCACTCTCCTTTACCCTCAATTGGTGGTACCCAGAACACAAGTCAATCTTCGAGAACCACCTTGTCCCTTTCAGCTGGTAGAAAAGATCTTCTATCCTCGGAAGAGGGTAGCGATTCTTTATTGTTACCTGATTCAGCCTCCTGTAGTCTATGCACAACCTGAGACCACCATCTGCCTTCTTCACTAATGAGACCAGAGCACCCCATGGTGACGCACTTGGTCGAACATAACCCCTCTTCATCAAATCGTCAATCTGAATCCGCAACTCCCGTAGCTCCGAAGGTTCCATCCGGTAAGGAGCCATCGAGATTGGACAAGAACCAGGCTGCAGGTCTATCCCGAACATGATATCATGTCGAGGGGGTACAGTTGTCACCTCCTCAGGAAAGATGTCCATAAACTCACAGATGATCATTGGAACCTCCACCATTTTGGCAACTACTAACTCTACTGAAAGCTCAACTAGCAAGGAGAGGATGGGTTCCTCTCGCATGCTGCCCTTCTGACTGCTCCGCTCCCTGGTTAAAACAACATGGCGGCCAACCATGTCTGAGAACACAACACTTCCTCGGAAGCAGTCGATGATGGACCACACATGGAACAGCCAGTCTATGTCTAGGATGACATCATATGGCTGTATCTGTAGTAGAAGAAGATCCCTAACCGACTGATGTGGCCCTATCATCAGTCTGCATCCTTGAAAAACATATAACAAGTCGGTCTGACCACCAACTAGTGTTCTCAGCACCAGTAGAACTAGAAGTCTCTCGACATCTAGACCCAAGGCACGGGCTATACTGGGTGCAACAAAGGAGTGCGAAGATCTGGTATCAAACAACGCATAAGCAAGGGTGCTAAACAAACTGATCTTACCACAAACGACCTCCAGACCTGCTGGAACTGTTGCCTCCGTAGCGTGTAACTGTCCACGCCTAGCTTCTCTACCCCTCGGCTCTTGAACACCTCCCTGACCATGTGCCGGATGAGGTCCCTGATGTGAACCCTGAGGTCGGCCTCCTCCTGCTACGTCTGCCCTCGAAGGAGCGAGAGCTCACTGTCCCTGTTTCTGCTGCTGAAAAGGCCTAGCTGGAAGCTGCTACTGGGGAGGGTTTTGGGGCTTCCCACCATCACCGTACTATACCTGGACTGGGCACTAACTCTGGATATGTCCATGGCTCCCACAGATGAAGCACCGCGATCCTGGGCCAGAATGAAAAGGGAGAGGACCAGGGGACCGGAACTGAAACTGCTGCGGCCTACTTCCTACTGGTCGGAACCTGGATGGTCCTGATGCTGGAGGGCTAGTGCTGACGGCCTTCCCCTTTGATGGTCCCAGCTGGATCCCCTCTCATGACACACCACCTAGAGCATGCATACTCTCTACCACTTTGGCCTTCTTCTGGACCTCCAAGTACGTCGGCAGGGTAAAGGGGGTAACAGCATACTGGAGGGAGGGTCAGAACGCCTCTTCTAAACATCTTTCCCGAGACTCCTCTTCGGGAAAGAGGTCCAGATAAAAACGTAGGAGGTCCTTGAACTTTATTCCCATCTCCCTCACTGACATACCCCCTGCTGGAGGGAGATTATCTCATGTCACTTTTCCGCCTTCATCGTCGAAGAGAGGAATTCCGCCCAAAACTCCCTCTCGAAATTGGACCATGCCACCTCAGCCTCTCTCCTCTAGCCTAGGTAAAGTGTCCACCATTAATGCACCGCTCCCTGCATCTGGATGACAGCCATAGTAACCATGTACTCGGTCGGGGCTTGAATTAGGCTGAAAGCTATCACCAGCTCCTCTATCCAGCCTTCCGTCTTCATGTTATAGGTGTTGCCCTTATACTTCTCGAGGGTCTGTCGCTGGAAGGACCGAAGAGTATTCGGCCACTGGTCGTACCCCTCCTCTCGATCAACTCTCTTTCGATCGGCCAAGGTAGTCTTTGGGGCCTCGATCGCCCGCACCACACGTGGTCACCTTCCAGGTGCCATAGCTGCAAGGTAAACAAGGAATGCCTAAGCCCAAGTAGTGGAGAATATTGTTTTTAAAACATATTTAAATTTTTATTTATTCTTATTTCCCAAGACACCACAGATACACAAGAAAACAGGTCATTATGATGCATGTACCTTCCCTAGGGTTTCTACCCTTCAATCAGCGTATCCTCACTTGGTCGTTTGGTAGGTCAAGCGTCCTTGCATCGGATCATGGGGGCCCTAAAATCTCGTGTCCTAGCCGGTCTTTCCTGTCCTAATTCATGCACCAAGGTCACCCAACATTGTTGCCCTACCATCCCATGCAATCCTCACTGTGCCTAACTCTAGACTCCATCCTATCTCTCACACTGCCTCTGATACCATTCTATCACGACCCGCCTTTACCAAAAGGAGGGAAGGGTCAGCATATTTCTAAGCTCTTCCTTCTTCAAGTTGAAGAAGAGATAATGACCCCCGAAACCCGCCTTCAATAGGTCCCGGAGTGGTGACCAGCCCCAAGGGTATATAATTACTTACTAAATGGATGGCATTACCCTTTTTCTTTTAATAGGATCGGGAGATTATATAGTAAAATCCCACAACACCAAAACTAAAAGTTCAAGAAAATCCAAAACAACCATTCCCATATGCATTTTCCAAAAGTAAATATGAAAACGTACAAATTTACTACAAAGTTAAATTACCAAAGAAAGAAAAACAGCAACTGCAATTGTCCCAAAGGTACTGTGCTAGTATAGTCCAGCACCATCCCCGACGTCCTCCTGGAAACCTGAAAGTGGTTTTATATATGTAGGGTGAGCATACAAGTATACTCAGTAGGGAAAAACCAAAGACTCTTGTGCACAAGTGGGGGAATGTACTAAAGTCCCGTGAGAAGCAGACAACCAACACTATCATGGAGTTAATCCATCCCACTCACCGAACACACTCACCAAATAACGCAAACAAGTAATATATAATAAGATCACATCGATGTTTGGGTACCCCTCTCCACATTCCCACTGGTTATTGAAGAAATCCTATGCATCGAACCAATCCCTCCATTCTCACCGCAGTCCCACTGCCATACCCCGCCCGCACACACCTAGGCCACAACCTCACATGTAACCATGCCTGCAAACACCTAGGCCAGAATAACCACCGCCATGCCTAAAGACACCTGAGCCAGAAGATCCATTGCCACAACCATAGACACCTGGGCCTCATAATGGACTTCAGGCCATCACAGCCTACCCGAAGATACTTGGGCTATCCGGGAACGGGAGAAGAAAGGAGATAATAACTAGCCACTAATATATGTGTTTGGAAAAACAACATCCCCCATGAAATGGGGGTGTTCGGATCTAAGTGCTCAACTTGGGTGGGGAGCGAATAAGAAACACGAAACTATACGTATATTTATAAGTAACATGAACTCACCCAACCTAGGTTTTTCTTCAGCCACCCTAAAGAACACAAGAGTCACAAAAGTCACGACTCACACCAACCAAAACCCATTTTTCCCATCCTTATATTCATGTTCAGTAATGATGTTTAAATGATTTTTTGCACCAACTTCAGAAACTAGTAATCATAAGCTCAAGTCATGTGAAATCAAATAGTCAAGAATCAACTACAACAACCACACCTGTTTCTCTTGTAATGCCACAACAACCAAAGGAAAACCCCATGATTCATCCCCAAGTCCAATATCCAAGAGCCAAAAGGTTTCTCAACAATAGAGGATCCCACCCCAATTCATTATATAATAGAGGATCCCATCCTTAACATCGCAACCACCGAGAGTATAATAATAGGGGATCCCATCCCCACCCACATCACCCAACAATCGTCCCATGAAGGAAAACAACCCAACCACAACTTTCCATGAAGAGTAGGCCCATGGCGGTATTTTTAGATTTAAAATATTTAACACACTCCATGATTTCAATTCCACTGTACTTTAACCGGGGTTATCACGAAAGATGTATTGATCCTAGTGCTTTCAATTTTGTTTAGCCAAATATATTTGATTAACTGAATTCCTTTACACAGCAAGGGTCTTAAACCAAAAAACAATCTATTTAAACATCACCAGAGGTAAGGGTTCATTAGTGCACACAGAAAGTCCACCAACAGCCATGATTTTTAGAAGGCGTAAGCCCGCACAATTCAGAAATCATAAATCAGGGAAGATCATAAATCAATGTATCATCGATCACAGCCACCCCTCATTATTTAGAATCATTTTATATCATTGTTAGTGTTTGGATCATCCAATTATACAGAAGCAGTAGCACACCCACCCCAAATGATACCCAAAAAGGAGAGACGAAGGATAAATTCCCTACTTGTTGATCAACTATGGACGCTAAGCTTGGGCGTGGAATTCCACAGATAGCGGTGCAGCTCATCCGAGCGAAGGGTACTCCTAGCACAGGGTGATCGATAAAAGAAACCTAGGGAGAACCCTTAGGTTTATAATGTTGGGGACGGTTGAGACATGAACGCAAAATTGCGTAAGGCGTGAGGGTAGTTGGTTGACCACGCGACTCCAAATGACATTAAAGGGTCAGGCGGTTTAAACCAACACACAAAACAGGTTAATTTAATAAATATTTAATTAAGCAACATTTATTGGTGTTACTAGGCTTTGAAACAATCCTTAAATGATTTTGTGCAAAAATGTACTGGAAAAACCCCGTGGGGTAGGCAAGATCCACCGGTAGCTAAGAGCTACCGCTGGATGACAGCTACCAGTCGGCTGTAGCTACCGATATCCAAGAGCTACCAGTGGCTGATAGCTACCAGTAGCCAAGATACTGGTAGGCCTGCTACCGGTAGGCTAAGGCTACCGGTAGGCCGACCATTTGGGTCAAACATCACCGAACACCAAACATCAGATTTTTCACAAAGTAATGGACCCCAAAAACCCTAGCCGTTACATGTTTAAAGAATGTTAAGCCTCAGATGGGTGATAGTTGTATAAAACATATTAGGATATGATGATTATTTTTTTATTATCATGTTATTTATGTTTCTATGTTTCCAAAGTCACTAAACCTATGTGGTTCTAGCATGTATTTTAATGATATTTAATTAATACTCAACTAATCATATGGAATTTTTTTGTAAGAAATTATTTGGTCACTTAGGTTAGCATCATAGAAAGGCTAGTAATTTTTTGAAATAATGATGAGGAATATTTCTTGAGAACCTTTAGGAAAAGAATAAGTACAGGAGAATATCCTATGTTTTGGTAATAAAAGGAGTGTAGTTTTCATATAAAATAAATCCATGTTTTTATACTAGAAAGTTGATGCAGTTGTAACATAAATGCACCTAGCAGTAACAAATATAAATGGGGATGATAGGGTTTTAACTCAATCATCACCAATGTATTATGAGTGTTCCTAACAATGAAATGGATAGAAACATAGAGGGGATAATATTTCTGTTATTTAACATTTTCATTGTGAACCATTATGATGGATTTTGATAGATGATAACCAAGGATGGTATAGAGACCCATACATTACATACATGGTTAATACTTCAAAATTGAAGCATACTTATTACAACATATAACAAAACCATGAAGGGACAATATAGGTATAGTGTCTTTAAAAATTGGGAAAAACATAAACAACTGGTTCATAAATCATCTACATTGTCTCCCATTTATTTCATCATATCTAGAGTGCATTTTTGGCATACCCTACTTAATATCCTTCTACCTGTCCTGGGGAAAATAAAACATACAAAAGGTTGAGTTCAAATGCTCAATAAGGGTAATCAAAAGTAATATCAAACATATCATATTTTTAAGAACCTAACATTTTGAAAATCATATCCTGTAAAAAAGATCATAACATGGGATAAATCATAGAAGTGAAATGTAATCCCAATAATCATAACATAAAACTTGAAGCTTTGTGGAATACACATATAATCATAGAGAATCATTTCTTATTAGTCAAGACTCATTTCCACGACTATCTTAGTGGAAAAAGTCCATTTCTGAACCGAGTTCATTCCTCGTTTCAGTCTTGTTTCATTGAACCGGTTTAACCATCCGTTCCAGCCAAGTCTCTCTCATGAGCTATAAAATCTTTACCCAATGAATTGGAGGGAGATATAGGTCCCACCCATCTCATAATGATACCATTCTTATGTGTGGCACAAAATCATAAACCATACATCATATCATAACCCATGTAATAAAAATGGGAATCTTAAAAATCGTTACATCATAAAACAATTAATATAAGATAAAGGAATTCATAAAAATAATTACATCACAACATAATCAAATCAATGTGATAATAGGGATAGAAACAGAACCCCTTATTATCTTAGATGGAAAATAAATTTGATAGAACACTTGAACTCAATTCTTGAGGAAAATATCCTTTCTACTTCAAAAAAACTTTTCCTTTATTAACATGTCATACAATTCTAAACTAAAAGAAGTTGATTAAAAATAAACATTAACACTTCTAAAGGAATCTTATTTGAAATAATGTTTTAAGAATCCATTCATGCCGTATAAGTTAAAAAAACATTGTTCTCGTACATTTGTCGGAAAAGTCAAAAAGTACCTCGTACGAAAAATTACAAAAGATTCCTTTTATATCTTTTACTAAAAACTCACCAAAGGGTAAAATTGGATTTAAACAATTGTAGGTGGACGGAAATAACATTAAATATTGAGGAAACATGGATGTGGATGATAAATATTCCCCTGTAAATTCTGAAGTATAAACAATCTCAGATAAAAAATGAGATTGTGAGATTTTCCCTTACCTTAGGTCCGATATGCTTTGTACATGTCCGAACCTCCTATATAATGATTTAAATAATGTAATTGGCTTATTCCATAATCATATTCATTTTTATGATATCATATATGGTCATATTATTAGCTTCTTATTAGTAATATTTCATTACTACTTGTTATTTGGGTGATTATTACTTTTTGTTCTTATGCGTGTTTTGTCGAATAAATTATTATTATTATTTATAGGATATAGATAAATTATTTACAGAATGGTATTAGTGTAATATATATCATATTCATTCAATAAATTCCTTTATATAATCATTATTCAATGAAGATCGTATAGAACGAGTCGCATCACATCGTGGAGACGGTAGGCCGTACGTACGAACGAGCGATGATATCGTTCCCATGATCGTGGAATTGTATTTAAGTGTATGTATACTATTTCAAAATCAATATAACCTTAAAATAATCATATATAGTTATTATTTACACCATTATACCCATCCAAGTAAGGTGGTGGTGGAAAACATATTACGCCACGGCGTGGAGACGGTATTCCGTACGTACGCACGTGCCGTGATTTCATTTTCCGTAGGATGGATAAGAGGTGAAATAGGGTTGTTTCATATTTATAATAACATATCAGTATATGATGGATAGTGATGTTATTAACTCATAATGAAACAACTAAATAAGAGGTAGTAGAAGAATAATGGAACTTGAAGAAAATGGTAGAAGGTATTACCTCTTTCTCAAAGTGTCTCCTTTAAACTTTCTCTTAAGGCACTAGCGTTGGTCTTTTGAGAAGAACAATACCTCTAGTAGGTTTGTAAGGAAGTGGGTAAGTGAAATTTTCAGGGTTTGGTCGATCTTGATGGCTCAAATTGGTGTGAGGAAGAGAGAGAGGAGGTGCCTTTTATAATGGAGGAGAGGGGGACCATTGGATAGTGTGGAAAAATTATTTTATTATAAACTTATCGTCAGTTTAAAAAGGTCCAAAAATAATTAAAGATGAATATAAGATGAATCATGGTCGAAATAAAATCATCCAATAAGAATTGGATATGTTTTGGAAAATATTTTAATCGTTATAATCTTATTTATTTAATTCATTTATTAATGAGGTAAATAATTCATCATTATTGTGTCATAAATAATTTAATTTATTTGGTGTCTAAAAATTATAAAAAAAATTATTATGTAGGAAATTGTTTTAGCTTTCTAATGAGTATTTGTAGTCGAAAATATAATTTATATAACCCCTTACAAAAATTAATTACTAATATATTTTTGTTAATGTCAATTTTGTCTATACATTAAATTAATTAATCCAAATTGTCATTGTCACTACCAAGTTGCTCAATGGGGTCCCACAATCGACCCAAGGATGCCCATGGTCGGAAAATACTCATACAATAAGGATAGTATAAGTGTCAAGGTAATTTTGAATTATTATAATATTCTTTTAACCTTGAATTACCCTATTTACCTTTAACCGTAGTAAATAAAAAAAATTATCGTAGTTACTATTCATAATATCAAAAATAAATTAAAATTAACCTATTAACATAATTTGGACCCACGGATTCCAAATATGGAATCCATTTTTAAAAATTCAAAACATAGATGTTTTAGTAATTAATTTAAAATTAATCCAGTTGTTAAGAAAACAGGTTTTAAAAGTTAAAACATTGCCAAAGATTGAAATGTTTTTACCTATGAATTAAGTGTAAAATTAATTCTAATGACATAAATTATATTAAATGGTAAAAATATATTCTATTTATACTTTAAAAACATTCAATATTATAATTTGACCATGTAAATTATTGCGATGAAAAAGGTTGTTTTTAATTAAAATATAGCATGTTTTTACTATTCATTAAAATATGAATTTTATCATAATAATATGAAAATTTTATCCAAAGTAAATTTTTATATCTTGATTACAAAGTAGAATTTTATTTTGTCAAATTGAACATATAAACTTGTCAAAAACTAGATTTAATGTGGGTGCGCCATCAAAAGGCGGTAAAACTGCATTTTTTGAAAAGTACTTCTTTTATCCAAAAAACTAATTTTGTTTTCAAACCTCATTCTAAAAAATTTATAAGATGAATTAAAATGTTATAAAATTCAAAATTCTATTAATACTATTCATAATAGCTAATATTATAATATATCATTGTTTAGTGAAACTCGGTATTGCGTAAGACGCAAGCTATCGATGAAGGCCGTGATTGTGTGTAAAGATAGCCAAACTAGTGTTGTGTGTAGTCAAAGATTCCTTTTTATGAACAAAATATTTCTCATAAAAGTCTTGGGTGTTACATTCTACCACCCTTAAAATGAATTTTGCCCTCTAAATTCGTCACTTCGTAACAAACAGATGAGGATACCTCTCCCTCAACATATCCTCAAGTTCCCATATAGCTTCTTATAATTGGTGGTTCCTCCATAAAACTTTCTCAAGCAAGTGGTATTGTTCCGTAGGACTTTTTTGCAATGATCCAGAATCTCTATCGGCTATTCTTCATAAGAAAGATCTTGATTGAGCGGTACAACTCTTGAGCTGAGTACATGTGAAGGATCAGGTATGTACTTTCTCAGGAGAGATACATGGAACACATTGTGAACTTGAGAGAGATTCGGTGGAAGCGCCAATCGATTAGCTACCTTCCGAACACGATCCAGAATTTCAAAAGGACTGATATATCTAGGGCTCAACTTTCCCTTCTTTCCAAATCTCATTACTCTTTTCCAAGGAGATATTCGTAAGAACACTTTATCACCCACTTCAAACTCTATGTCTTTTCTTCTATTGTTATCATAACTTTTTTTCGACTCTGACTGCTCTTATGTGTTGTTGAATAGATCTGAACTTTTCTACCATTTCATTAACAAGATCAGGTCTTAATAGATTTCTTTCCCCAACTTCATCCCATCAAGTTGGAGTCCTGCATTTCTTTCCATAGATAGCTTCATAAGGATCCATCTAAATACTTGAGTGAAAGTTATTATTATAATAAAATTCCACCAAAGGTAGGTGTTGATACCAAAAAACTTTGAAATATATGGAGCAAGCTATCAACATATCTTCTAGAGTTTGAATTTTCCTCTAAGACTGACCTTCTGTCTGATGATGATAAGTAGTGCTGAAACTCAACTCTTTATCTAGAGTATTCTAAAGACTTCACCAGAACTTCATAAATCTTGGATCCCGATCAGATATAATGGAATGTGGGACTCCATGCAATCTTACCACTTCCTTTACATATATCATGGCAAGAAGATGTAGAGATAAATCCTATCTAATAGCAATGAAGTGTGCAGACTTTGTATGACGATCAACTATGACCCTGATAGCATTATTGTCTTTGGATGTTTTAGGAAGCCAGTGAAAAAGTCCATAGTGATGTTTTCTCATTTCCATTATGGTATGGGTAATGGTTGTAACATCCTCTTAGACTTCTGTCTCTCAGCTTTAACTTGGTGACAAACCAATCATCGAGATACATATTCAGCAACATCTCTTTTCATGTCATCCCAGCAGAAGTACTCTTTAAGGTCCCTATACATCTTCGTGCTTCCAGGATGAATAGACAATGATGAACTATAAGCCTCATCCAGCAGCTCCTTCATTAATTTGCGGATGGGAGGAACACAAACCTGATTCCTAATCTTTATTATCCCATCACAATCAAGGTTGAATTCATGAACATTTCACACGTTCTTTTGAAATTCGACATCTCCTTTCAATTCCTCTTTAATCTTCACATGTATAGATGGTTGAACATTCATTTGAGAAAGATAAGAATTTTCTCCTTTCATTATAATTCCAAGATCCATCCTTTGTAAATCCATAAATATTGGATCTTTTGTGATCCTCATCATGGATAAGCTAGCATGGTCTTGTCGACTTAATGCATCTACCACCTTGTTTGCTTTCCCAGGGTGGTAATGAATTGAGCAGTCGTAATCCTTAATCAGCTCCAACCATATTCTTTGGCACATATTCATCTCCTTTTGTTTGAAAATATACTTTAAAATTTTATGATCAGTATAAATGTCACACTTTTCTCCATAAAGATAATGCCTCCAAATCATTAATGCAAAGATTATCGCAACTATCTCTAAATCATGAGTTGGGTAATTTTTCTCATGGATTTTCAACTGTCGTGAGGCATAAGCTATCACCATATCATTTTTCATAAGAACAAACCCCAATCCCTTCTTGGATGCATCACTGTAGATCGCAAACCTTTCTCCACTATAAGGCAGTGTGAGCACAGGTGCACTAGATAACCTTCTTTTCAACTCCTTGAAATTCTCTTCACATTCCTCTGTCCAAACAAACTTAACTCCTATCTGAGTCAACTTGGTGAGTGGATTAGATAATCGTGAAAAATCGTTCACAAAACGTCGATAATATCCATCCAGACCAAGAAAACATCAGATCTCAGTTACTGTTGTTGGTCTCGACCATCTTTTGATATCCTCTATTTTTGCTGAATCCACATATATCCCCTCTTTTTAGATTATGTGACCCAAAAATGAAACTTTTTGAAACCAAAATTCACACTTGGTAAATTTGGCATAAAGATTCTCCTTTCTTAGGGTCTTTAATACAATTCTCAAGTGATATTCATGTTCTTCCTTGGTATTTGAATAGAAAAAAATATCATCTATAAAGACTACCACAAACTGATCAAGATAGTCTCTAAAGACTCAATTCATCATATCCATGAAGATAGCTGGGGCATTAGTAATACCAAATGGCATCACTATAAATTTATAGTGTCCCGACCTTGTATGGAAATCCATCTTTGGTATATCATCCCTTTTGACCCTTAATTGATGATACCTAGAACAAAAATCAATCTTAGAAAAGTATTGAGCTCCACGTAGTTGTTCAAATAGATCATCAATGCGTGGGGGGGGGGATATTTGTTCTTGACAGTGATCTTGTTAAGTTCTCGATAATCAATGCAGAGTCTCATTGATCCATCTTTCTTCTTAACAGACAGAATAGGTGCTCCCCAAGGTGATGCACTAGGGTGTATGAATCCTTTATCAAGATTCTCTTGGAGTTGCTTCTTCAATTCCTGCAACTCAATTGGGGCCATTCTATAAGGAGTCTTTGAATTAGTCAAAGTACCTGGTACGAGTTCTATTGAAAACTCAACTTCACGATTTGGTTGAAGGCCAAGAAATTCATCCGGAAAGACATCTTCAAATCCCCGTACAATGGGCATATTATTAATCGTGAGTTTCTCTCCAACCATTTGAGATAAATAACCGTCATTTAGTGGAATCAAGACCCATAAGATAGAAGAAACTTCCACTGGAAGTTTATGTTCATCCTTGCATAGATAGACGATCATAGATTGATCTGGAATATGAAATGTGACTTCCCTTATTTGGAAATTGATATGAGATCCATATAAAGAAATCCAATACATTCCATGAATCACATCAAACTCCACTATAGGAAGGATCACAATATTTGCAGGAAGCACTTTCCCACAAACTTCAATCGGGGAAGAATTGTAAACTTTTGATGTGACTGTTGTGCCATTAGGAGTTGTCACAGCCAAATCAAAATCTAATTATTGAGGAAATACGGCGATACCTATAGAAAATTCTTCAGAAATAAAAGAGTGGGTGGATCCAGAATCAAATAAAACATTTTCTACTTCAGTGTGGATTGTAAGTGTACCTCTCACAACTTAGTTGTCATACTCCACATTATCGATAGTAATTTCATGTGACTTTCCTTTTCCTTTGGCCTTAAGAGTTTGTTGATGTCGATCATCATCATCAACCCTTGTATTTGGGCATTGATTGGCATAATGCCCCATCTCCTTCCACGTGAAACATTGAAGTGTAGTAGGTTTATTCTGTGTATCCCTTCCTTTTTTTGCATCATTAGACATCTTCGTCCAATTATTTCAACATTCAATTTCCTGATGACCTTATTTTCCACACTTATAACATTTTCTTGTCCCCTTAAGACAATTTCCTCCATGTTTCTTTCCACACTTTGAGCATAAGGGAAAGATCATCTTCTTTTCAGTGTGCTCTTTAGATTTTCCTTTGAATTCTATTTTCCTATTCTTATCAAACCCATGTGACCGATGGGTTACACCAAACTCCATCTCAAACTTGAGATCACATCGAACAATTTCCTCATAGCTATTGAAGTCTCTTATGGATAACTCCCTTCGAAGACTTGGTTTTAAGCCACTAAATAATCGATCGATCTTACTCTCAGGTTGGATAATAATCCCGGAAGAGTACCTTGCATGTCGTGTAAAAGTTTCTTCGTAGGTACCAACAGATTCATCATCCTTTTGCTTCAGTTCAAGAAACTCCTTCTCCATCTCTGTTCGAAGAATATAAGGGAAATACTTATTGAAAAAAAGTTGTTGAACTTGTCACATTACATGGACTCAATTTCATCCCTTTGACTCATATTCTCAATAAGATTCCACCATTGATCAGCATCACCTTCCAAATGATACACTGATAAGAAGAATTTATCATGTTCAGAACATTGAAGAACTGAAAATATATTTTTAGTGGTAATGATCCATTGTTCAGCCACTAATGGATCAAAAGACCTGCTTAATGAAGGTGGGCGCTGCCTCATGAAGGATTCGACAGAATTTTGCTCCTTCCTTTGCTCATTAGGAAGTCATGCATGATTCATAGCTTTAGAAAGTTGTGTGAGCATGGCTACAAGATTTTTCATTCCAGCTCCCATAACATTTTCTTGCTCAGAGGTACAATCATTGCATTTCTTGTCGCATTCTGCATTAACACACTTTCTTCGTGTTCCATCCATTGACTAAAACCAAGAAGAATAGTGTGAGAAACACTAATTATAAAAGGAAAACCACATAATCAAGAATAAAATTTCACACTTAAGGTCTTATCATAGGTTGTTCAGGGCCATTTCTAAAACACTATGATTGTGTTCTATGCTTAGACTTATCCTTAGGGTTCTTACTAAGGCTTTCACGTCCTAGTTTCCAATGGTTGATTATACCTTTCCTCTGATACCAACTACAGCGTCCCATACTTTACATACATGGTTAATACTTCAAAATTGAAGAATACTTATTACAACATATAACAAAACAATGAAAGGACCGTATAGGTATAGTGTCTTTAGAAACTGGGAAACATAAATAACTGGTTCATAAATCATCTACGTTGTCTCCCATTTATTTCATCATATCTAGAGTCACTTTCTGACATATCCTACTTAATATCCTTTTTCCTGACCTGGGGAAAATAAAACATACCAATGTGAGAGCTCAAATCCTCAGTATGGGTAAACAAAAGAAATATAAAACATATCATATTTATAAGAACATAACATTTTGAAAATTTTATCCTGTAAAAGAGATCATAACATGGGATAAATCATAGAATTGAAATTTAATCCCAATAATCATAACTTAAAACATGAAGCTTTGTGGCATACACACATAATCATAGATAATAATTTCTTATTAGTCAAGACTCATTTCCAAGACTATCGTAGTGGACAAAGTCCATTTCTGAACCGATTTCATTCCTCATTTCAGTCCTGTTTCACTGAACCGGTTTAACCTGCTGTTCCAGACATGTCTATATCATGAGATATAAAATCTTTACCCAATGCATTGGAGGGAGATATAGGTCCCACCCTTCTCATAATGATGTCATTCTTATGTGTGCCACAAAATCATAAACCATACATCATAGCATAACCCATGTAATAAAAATGGGAATCTTAAACATCGTGACATCATAAAACAATTCATATAAGATAAAGGAATTCATAAAAATAATTCCACCACAACACAATCAAATCAATGTAACAATATGGATATAAATATAACACTTTATTATCTTATATGGAAAATAATTTTGATAAAACACTTGAACTCCATTCTTGAGGAAAATATCCTTTCTACTTCAAAAACACTTTTCCTTTCTTAACATGTCATACAATTCTAAACTAAAAGAATTTGATTAAAAATAAACTTCAAAAATTGTAAATGAATCTTCTTGGAAATAATTTTTTATGAATCCATTCATACCGTATAAGTTAAAAAAACATTTTTCTCGTACATTTGTCGGAAAAGTCAAAAAGTACCTCGTATGAAAAACGACCAAAGATTCCTTTCATATCTTTTACTAAAAACTCACTGAAGGGTAAAATTGGATTTAAAAAATTGTAGGTGGTTGGAAATAATATTAAATATTGAGGAAACATGGATGTGGATGATAAATATTCCCCAGTAAATGCTGAAGTATAAACAATCTTGGATAAAAAATGAGATTGTGAGATTTTCCCTTACATTAGGTCCTATATGCTTTGTATGTGTATGAACCTCCTGTATAATGATTTAAATAATGTCATTGACTTATTACAGAATCATATTCATTATTATGATATCATATATGGTCATATTTTTAGCTTCTTATTAGTAATATTTCATTACTACTTGTTATTCGCGTGTTTATTACTTTTTGTTCTTATGCATGTTTTGTCGAATAAATTATTATTCCTCTTTATAGGATATAGATACATCATTTACAGAATGGTATTGGTGTAATATATATCATAATCATTCAATAAATTCATTTATATAATCATTATTCAATGAAGATCATATTGAACGAGTCGTATCACATCATGGAGACGGTATGCCGTACGTATGCACGGGCGATGATATCGTTACCATTATCGTGGAATTGTATTGAAGTGTATGTATACTATTTCAGAATCAATATCACTTTAAAATAATCAAATATGGTTATTCATTACTCCATTATACCCATCCAAGTAAGGTGGTGGTGGAAAACAGATTACACCATGTCGTGGAGATGGTATTCCGTACATACGCACGCGCGGTGATTTCGTTTTCTGTAGGATGGATCAGAGGTGAAATAGGGTTGTTTGATATTTTTAATTACATATCAGTATATTAGGGATACTGATGTTATTACCTCATAATTAACCAACTAAAGAAGATGGAGTTGAAGAAGAATGGAACATGAAGAAAACAGTAGAAGGTATTACCTCTTTCTCAAAGTGCCTCCTTTAAACTTTCTCTTAAGGCACTAGAGTTGGTCTTTTGAGAATACCAGTACCTCTAGTAGGTTTCTAAGGAAGTGAGGAAGTTAAATGGTCAGGGTTTGGACAAGCTTTAAGGCTCAAAATATTGTGAGGAAGAGAGGGAGGAGGTGCCTTTTATAAGGGAGGAGAGGGGCACCTTTGGAAAGTGTTGAAATATTATTTTATTATAAACTTATCTTCGGTTTCAAAAGGTAAAAAAATCATTAATGATGAAGATAAGATGACTCATGGTCGAAATAAAATCATCCAATCATAATTGTATATGTTTTTGAAAATATTTTAATCATTATAATCTTATTTATTTAAATCATTTATTAATGAGGTAAATACTTCATCATTATTGTGTCATAAATAATTTAATTTATTTGGTGTCTAGAAATTATAAAAAAAATATCATTATGTAGGAAATATTTTTATCTTTCTAATGAATATTTATAGTCGAAAATATAATTTATATATCCCCTTATAAAAATTAATTACTAAAAGATTTTTGTTAATGTCAATTTTGTCTTTACATTAAATTAATTAATCCAAATTGTCATTGTCACTACCAAGTGGCTCAATGGGGTCCCCAAATCGACCCAAGGATGCCCATGGTCGGCCAATACTCATCCAATAAGGTTAGGACATGTTTAAAGGTAATTTTGAATTATTATAATATTCTTTTAACCTTGAATTACCCTATTCACCTTTAACCGTAGTAAATAAAAAAATTACCATAGTTACTATTCATAATATCAAAAAAATAAAAGTAACCTATTAACATAATTTGGATCCACTGATTCCAAATATGGAATCCATTTTTCAAAATTCAAACCACAGATGTTTTAGTAATTAATTTAAAATTAATCCCGTTTTTTAGCAAACGGGTTTTAAAAGTTAAAACATTGCCAAAGATTGAAATGTTTTTACCTATGAATTAACTGTAAAATTAATGATAATGACATAAATTATATTAAATGGTAAAAATATATTCTATTTATATTTTAAAAACATTCAATTTTATACTTTAACCATAAAAAGTATTGTGATGAAAAAAGTTGTTTTTAATTAAAATATAGTGTGTTTTTACTATTCATTAAAATATGAAAGTTATCAGAATAATATGAAAAATTTATCCAAAGTAAATTATTATATCCTGATTCTAAAGAATAATTTTATTTTGTCAAATTGAACTTATAGACTTTTTAAAAACTAGATTTAATGTGGGTGCGCCATCAAAAGGCGGTAAAACTGCATTTTTTGAAAAATACTTTTTTCATCCAAAAAACTGATTTTGTTTTCATACCACATTCTAGAAAATGTATAAGATGAATTAAAATTTTATAAAATTCAAAATTCAGTTAATACTATTCATAATGGATAATATTATAATATATCGTTGTTTAGTGAAACTCGGTATTGCGTACGATGAAAGCTATCGAGGAAGGTCGTGATTGCATGCAAAGCAAGCCAGACTAGTGTTGTGTGTAGTGAAAGATTCCTTTGATGAACAAAATATTTCTCATAAAAGTCTCGGGTGTCACATTCTAACGCCCTTAAAATTAATTTCTCCATCAAAATTTGATACTTCGTAACAAACAGATGAGCATACCTCTCCCTCATCATATCCTCAAGTTCCCATGTAGCTTCTTCTAATTGGTGGTTCCTCCATAAAACTTTCACCAAGCGAGTGGTCTTGTTCCGTAGGACTTTTTTGCTATGATCCAGAATCCCTATCGGCTATTCTTCATATGAAAGATCTTGTTCTAGCGGTACAACTTCTGATCTGAGTACATGTGAAGGAACGGTTATGTACTTTCTTAGGAGAGATACATTGAACACATCGTGAACTTGAGAGAGATTCGGTGGAAGCGCCAATCGGTAATCTACCTTCCCAAAATGATCCAGACTTTCAAAAGGACTGATATATCCAGGGCTCAACTTCCCCTTCTTTCCAAATCTCATTACTCTTTTCCAAGGAGCTATTCGCAAGAACACTTTATCACCCACTTCAAAATCTAGGTCTTTTCTTCGGTTGTCGGCATAACTTTTTTGTCGACGCTGAGCTGCTCTCATGTGTTATTGAATAGATCTAACCTTTTCTGCCATTTCATCAACAAGATAAGGTCCTAATAGCTTTTTTCACCAACTTCATCCTAGCAAGTTGGAGTCCTTCATTTCTTTCCCTAGAGAGATTCATAAGGAGCCATCTGAATACTAGAGTGAAAGCTATTATTATAAGAAAATTCCACCAAAGGTAGGTGTTGATCCCAACCACCTTTGAAATCTATAGAGAAATCTCTCAACATATCTTCTAGAGTTTTAATTTTCCTCTCAGACTGATCGTCTGTCTGAGGATGATAAGCAGTGCTGAAACTCAACTTTGTATCCATAGTATACTGAAGACTTCACGAGAACATCAAGGTAAATCTCGGATCCTGATAAGATATAATGGAAAGTGGTAGTCCATTCTATCTTAACACTTCCTTTACATATGTCCTGGAAAGATGATCTAGAGATAAATCCTATATAATAGAAATGAAGTGTGCAAACTTTTTAAGACGATCAACTATGACCCAGATACCATTATTGCCTTTGGATGTTTTAGGAAGTCCAGTGACAAATTTCATAGTGATTTTTTCCCATTTCCATTCTGGTATGGGTAATGGTTATAACAACCCCTTAGACTTATTTCTCTCAGCATTAACTTGCTGAAAAACCAAGCATCGAGAGACGTATTCAGCAACATCTCTTTTCATGTCATCCCACCAGAAGTACTCTTTCTGGTCCCTATACATCTTCGTGCTTCCAGGATGAATAGAGAACGAAGAACTAAGAGCCTCATCCAGCAGCTCCTTATTTAATTCATGGATGGAAGGAACACAAACCTAATTCCTAAACTTTATTATTCCATCATAATCAATGTTGAATTCAGGAACATTTCCCACCTTCTTTTGTAACTCGACATCTTCTTTCTGTGCCTTTTTAATCTTCACATGTATAGATGGTTGAACATTCATTTGAGAAAGATATGATTTGTCCCCTTTCATTATAATTCCAAGATCAATCCTTTGTAAATCCATAAATATTGTATCTTTTGTGATCCTCATCATGGATAAGCTATCGTGGTCTTGTCGACATAATGCATCTACCACCTTGTTTTCTTTCCTAGGGTGGTAATGAATTGAGCAGTCATAATCCTTAATCAGCTCCAACCATCTTCCTTGGCGCATATTCAGCTCCTTTTATGTGAAAATATACTTTAAACTTTTATGATCAGTATTAATGTCACACTTTTCTCCATAAAGATAATGCCTCCAAATATTTAATGCAATGATTACCGCAGCTAACTCCCAATCATGAGTTGGGTAATTTTTCTCATGGATTTTCAACAGTCGTGAGGCATAAGCTATCACCATATCATTTTGCATAATAACACACCCCAATCCCTTCTTGGATGCATCACTGTAGATCACAAAACATTCTCCACTACAAGGCAGTGTGAGCATAGGTGCACTGGATAACCTTCTTTTCAACTCCTTGAAATTCTCTTCACATTCTTCTGTCCAAACAAACTTAACTCCTTTCCGAGTCAACATGGTGAGTGGATTAGATAATCATGAAAAATCTTTCACAAAACGTCTATAATATCCAGCCAAACCAAGAAAAATTTGGATCTCGGTTACTGTTGTTGGTCTCGACCATCTTTCGATAACCTCTGGTTTTGCTGAATCCACCAATATTTTCTCTTTTGAGATTATGTGACCCAAAAATTCACCTTTTTGATGACAAAATTCACACTTGAAAAATTTGGCATAAACCTTCTCCTTTATTAGGGTCTTTAATAAAATTCTCAAGTGATCTTCATGTTCTTCCTTTCTCTTTGAATAGACAAGAATATCATCTATAAAGACTACCACAAACTGATCAAGATAGTCTCTAAATACTCTATTCATCAGATCCATTAAGATAGCAGCGGCATTAGTAAGACCAAATGGAATCACTATAAATTCATAGTGTCCATACCTTGTATGTAAAGCCATCTTTGGTATATCCTCCCTTTTGACCCTTAATTGATGATACCCATAACGAAGATCAATCTTGGAAAAGTATTAAGCTCCGCATAGTTGGTCAAATAGATCATCAATGCATGGGAGAGGATATTTTTTCTTGACAGTGATCTTGTTAAGTTCTCAATAATCAATGCAGAGTCTTATTGATCCATCATTCTTCTTAACAAACAGAATTGGTGCTCCCCAAGGTGACGCACTAGGGCGTATGAATCCTTTATCAAGATTCTCTTGGAGTTGCTTCTTCAATTCCTGCAACTCAATTGGGTCCATTCTATAAGGAGTCTTTGAAATAGGCAAAGCACCCTGTACAAGTTCTATTGAAAAATCAACTTCACGATTTGGTGGAAGACCTAGCAATTCTGCCAGAAAGACAACATCAAATTCTCGTACAATTGGAATATTATTAATTATGAGTTTCTATCCAACCATTTGAGATAAATAACCTTCATTTAGTGGAATCAAGACCCATAAGATAGAATAAATTTCCACTAGAAGGTTATGTTCATCCTTGCATCAATAGACGATCATAGATTGATCTGGAATATTAAATGTGACTTCCCTTCATTGGCAATTGATATGAGATCCATATAATGAAGTCCAATCCATGCCATGAATCACATCAAATTCCACTATAGGATGGATCACATGATTTGCAGGAAGCACTTTCCCACAAACATCAATCGGAGAAGAATTGTAAACTTTTGATGCGACTGTTGTGCCATTAGGAGTTGTCATTTCCAACTCAATTTCTAATTGTTGAGGTAATACGACAATTATGTTAGAAAAATTTTCAGAAATAAAAGAGTGGGTGGATCCAGAATCAAATAAAACATCTGCTACATTAGAGTGGATGGTAAGTATACCTCTCACCACTTCGTTGTCATACTCCACATCGCCGATAGTATATGCATGTGACTTTACTCTGTCTTTGGCCTTAAGAGTTTGTTGACATCGATCATCATCATCAACCCTTGGATTTGGGCATTGATTGACATAATTCTCCATCTCCTTGCACTTGAAACATTGAAATGTAGTAGGTTCATTCTGTGTATCCATTACTTTTTTTGCATCATTAGACATCTTCTTCCCATTATTTTGACATTCAATTTCCCGATGACCTTCTTTTCCAAACATATAACATTTTCTTGTCCCCTTAAGAAAATTTCCTCCTTGTTTCTTTCCACACATTGAGCATAAGGGAAAGATCATCTTCTTTTTAGTGTGTTCTTTAGATTTTCCTTTGAATTCAATTTTCCTCTTCTTATCAAGCCCATGTGACTGATGGGTTACACCAATCTCCATCTCAACCTTGAGGGAACATCGAACAATTTCCTCGTAGCTATTGAAGTCCCTTATGGCTAATGCCCTTCGAAGACTAGGTTTTAAGCCACTTAAGAATCGATCGATCATACTCTCAGATTGGATAATAATTCTGGAAGCGTACCTTGCATGTCTTGTAAAATTTGCTTCGTAGGTACCAACGGATTCATAATCCTTTTGCTCCAGTTCAAGAAAATCCTTCCCCATATTTGTTTGAAGAATATGAGGGAAATACTTATTGAACAATAATTTCATGAACTCATCCCATTCAATGGACTCAATTTCATCCCTTTTCCTCATATTCTTAATAAGATTCCACAATTGATCAACATCACCTTCCAAACGACACACTGCTAAGATGACTTTATCATGTTCAGAACAATGAAGAACTGAAAATATCTTTTTAGTGGTACTGATCCTTTGTTAAGCCACTAATGGATCAGAAGACCCGCTGAATAAAGGAGGGAGTTGCCTCATGAAGGATTCGACAGAATGTTGCTCCTTCCTTTTCTCATTTGGAAGTCCTGCATGATTCATAGCTTAGGAAAGTTGTGTGAGCATGGCTACAAGATTTTTCATTCCAGCTCCTATAACGTTTGGTTTCTCAGGGGGAAAATCATTGCATTTCCTGTCGCAATCCACATTAACACGGTTTCTTCGGGTTCCATCAATTGACTAAAACCAAGAAGAATAGTGTGAGAAACACTAATTATAATAGGAAAACCACATAATCAAAAATAAAATTTAACACTTAAGTTGTTATCATAGGTTGTTCATGGCCATTTCTAAAACACTAATATTGTGTTCTATGCTTATACTTATCCTTAGGGTTCTTACTAAGGCTTTCACATCCTAGTTTCTAAAGGTTGACTATACCTTTCCTCTGATACCAACTATAGCGACCCATACTATACATACATGGTTAATACTTCAAAATTTAAGCATACTTATTACAACATATAACAAACCCATGAAAGGACCATATAGGTATAGTGTATTTAGAAACTGGGAAACATAAACAACTGGTTCATAAATCATATATGTTGTCTCCCATATATTTCATCATATATAAAGTCCCATTTTGGCATATCCTACTTAATATCCTTATTCCTGGCATGGGGAATGGAAAACATACAAAAGGGTGAGCTCAAATTCTCAGTAAGGGTAAAAAAATGAAATATCAAACATATCATATTTATATGAACATAACATTTTGAAAATCTTATACTGTAAAAGAGATCATAACATGGGATAAATCATAGAAGTGAAATGTAATCCCAATAATCATAACTTAAAACATCAAGCTTTGTGGCATACACACATAATCATATAGAATCATTTATTATTAGTCAAGACTCATTTCCAAGACTATCTTAGTGGACAAAGTCCATTTATGAACCGAGTTCATTCCTCGTTTCAGTCCTGTTTCACTGAACCGGTTTAACCTGCCGTTCCAGCCATATATATCTCATGAGGTATAAAATCTTTACCCAATTAATTGGATGGAGATATAGGTCCCACCCATCTCATAATGATACCATTCTTATGTGTGCCACAAAATCATAAACCATACATCATAGCATAACCCATGTAATAATAATGGGAATCTTAAACATCGTGACATCATAAAACAATTCATATAAGATAAAGAAATTCATAAAAATAATTACATCACAACATAATAAAATCAATGTAATAATAGGGATAGAAACATAACCCTTTATTATCTTAGATGGAAAATAATTTTGATAAAACACTTGAACTCCATTCTTGATGAAAATATCCTTTCTACTTCAAAAACACTTTTCCTTTCTTAACATGTCATACAATTCGAAACAAAAAGAAGTTGATTAAATATATAATTTAAAACTTGTAAAGTAAGCTTATTGGAAATAATGTTTTAAGAATCCATTCATGTCGTATAAGTTAAAAAAACATTCTTCCCGTACATTTGTCGGAAAAGTCAAAAAGTACCTCATTTGAAAAACGACAAAAGATTCCTTTCATATATTTTACTAAAAACTAAGAGAAGGGTAAAATTGGATTTAAAAAAATTTAGGTGGATGGAAATAACTTTACATATTGAGGAAACGTGGATGTGGATGATAAATATTCCCAGTAAATTCTGAAGTATAAACAATCTCGGATAAAAAATGAGATTGTGAGATTTTCCTGAAACATAGGTCTGATATGCTTTGTACGTGTCTGAAACTCATGTATAATGATTTAAATAATGTCATTGACTTATTATATAATCATATTCATTGTTATGATATCATATATGGTCATATTCTTAGCTTCTTATTAGTAATATTTCATTACTACTTGTTATTTGGGTGTTTATTACTTTTTGTTCTTATGCGTGTTTTGTCAAATAAATTATTATTCACATTTAGAAGATATAGATACATCATTTACAGAATGGTATTAGTGTAATATATATCATATTAATTTATTCAATTCATTTATATAATCATTATTCAATGAAGATCATATAGAACGAGTCGCATCACATCGTGGAGACGGTAGGCCGTACGTACGCACGGGTGATGAT
This sequence comes from Viscum album, assembly GCA_963277665.1. Taxonomy (NCBI): domain Eukaryota; kingdom Viridiplantae; phylum Streptophyta; class Magnoliopsida; order Santalales; family Viscaceae; genus Viscum; species Viscum album. The sequence continues at coordinate 2,083,106,720 of OY728165.1, read as the reverse complement.
ATCGTTCCCATGATCGTGGAATTGTATTTAAGTGTATGTATTCTATTTTAGAATAAATATCACTTCAAAATAATCCTATATAGTTATTCTCTACACCATTATACCCATCCAAGTAAGGAGGTGGTGGAAAACAGATTACACCACGGCGTGGAGACGGTATTCCGTATGTACGCACACACGGTGATTTTGTTTTCCGTAGGATGTATAATAGGTGAAATAGGGTTGTTTCATATTTATAATAACATATCAGTATATGAGAGATACTGATTTTAATACCTCATAATGAAACAACTAATGAAGAAGGATTAGAAGAAGAATGGAACTTGAAGAAAATTGTAGAAGGTATTACCTCTTTCTCGAAGTGCCTCGTTTAAACATTCTCTTAAGGCCCTCGAGTTGGTGTTTTGAGAAGACCGGTACCTCTAGTAGGTTTATAAGGAAGTGGGTAAGTGAAATGGGTAGGGGTTGGCCGATCTTGAAGGCTCAAATTGGTGTGAGGAAGAGAGGGACGAGGTTCCTTTTATAAGGGAGGAGATGGGCACCTTTGGAAAGTGTGGAAATATTATTTTATTATAAAGTTATCTTCGGTTTCAAAAGGTCCAAAAATATTTAATGATGAATATAAGATGACTCATGGTCGAAATAAAATTATCAAATCAGAATTGGACATGTTTTGGAAAATATTTTAATCATTATAATCTTATTTATTTAAATCATTTATTAATGAGGTAAACACTTCATCATTATTGTGTCGTAAATAATTTAATTTTTTTGGTGTATAAAAATTATAAAGAATATATAATTATGTTGGAAATATTTTTATATTTCTAATGAATATTTATAGTTGAAAATATAATTTATATAACCCCTTACAAAAATTAATTACTAAAATATTTTTGTTAATGTCAATTTTGTCTTTACAATAAATTAATTAATCCAAATTTCCATTGTCACTACCAAGTGGCTCAATGGGGTCCCAAAATGGACCCAAGGATTCCCATGGTTGCCCAATACTCATCCAATAAGGTTAGGACAAGTTTCAAGGTAATTTTAAATTATCATAATATTCTTTTAACCTTGAATTACCCTATTTACCTTTAACCGTAGTAAATAAAAAAATTACCGTAGTTACTATTCATAATAACAAAAAAAGAAAAATAACCTATTAACATATTTTGGACCCAGTAATTCCAAATATGGAATCCATATTTCAAATTTCAAAACATAGAAGTTGTAGTAATTAATTTAAAATTAATCCTGTTGTTAAGGAAACGGGTTCTAAAAGTTAAAACATTGCCAAAGATTGAAATGTTTTTACCTATGAATTCAATGTAAAATTAATTATAATGACATAAATTATATTAAATGGTAAAAATATATTCTATTTATACATTAAAAACATTCAATATTATAATTTTACCATATAATGTATTGCGATGAAAAAAGTTGTTTTTAATTAAAATATAGCATGTTTTTACTATTCATTAAAATATTAAAGTTATAAGAATAATATGTAAAATTTATCCAAAGTAAATTTTTATGTCCTGACTCTAAAGAAGAATTCTATTTTTTCAAATTGAACATATAATCTTGTCAAAAACTATATTTAATGTGGGTGCGCCATCAAAAGGTTGTAAAACTGTATTTTTTTTAAAATTCTTCTTTTATCCAAAAAACTGATTTTGTTTTCATACCTCATTCTAGAAAATATATAAGATGAATTAAAATGTTATAAAATTCAAAATTCAGTTAATACTATTCATAACGGCTAATATTGTAATATGTCAATGTTTAGTGAAACTTGGTATTACGTACGATGCAAGCTATCGAGGAAGGCCGCGATTGCGTGTAAAGCAATCCAAGCTAGTGTTGTGTGTAGTGAATGATTACTTTGATGAACAAAATATTTCTCATAAAAGTATTGGGTGTTATAGATGGCCTAGAATAAATATATGGTGTTATAAATTTAAGTGAAGGTTTCATGATTTAGACATCCTATAAATTATTTTTCTGATTATACGGTTTATCAATATGATTATTTTTTCTAAATATATTATTTTTTGTTTTAGTAAATATGACATCCCAAAATTTTATAACATAAAATTTTCATTACATGGAACAAAATTCAGGATCTTTTAAAATTTAGTTTCATGGAAATTAGGTACATAATACATGAAAAAAAACAATCTTCTAATCCACATAAAATAAATATTCATGGTTTCAACCTAGGTTACTTTTATTTCATCTCATATCCTAGGGGCATACATCAATTGAAAGGGAAGAGCATGAAGCCTAGTAAGGGAATAATCATGGGAGAAATATAACATGTGATCATGAAACATGTCTATAATAAAATGAGGCATAAAAATAAGAAATGAAAAATATACATATAATAATAATAAGAACATGAATCATAACATGTAAATTTGACTAAAACATTTAAATCATACATTCCTAAACATATCACCGAGGTTTCATAAATACAAATTACCAAGGTTATTCACCATGGTATTGTAAAACTTTTCATCTCTAGAAATTAAATTCTTTACCAAATTAATTGGAATGATGTCAGTGATCCCCCTTAATATAAATTAATTTCATGTGATCCACAAACATCATAATAAATCATTTCATTAATAAACCTTGGAAAATAAATAACAGGTTTCTTATCAAAATCATGGCATATAAAAGTGATTAAAGGTTTGATCATTACATCATTATTAACCCATGAAAAGTGAATTTGGGTTAAACATATGTAAATACTAAAATAAATAAATACTTTTTCACTTATTTTAATACTCATGGTAAATTAATATGTTTGTGTAATGTCTTGTATTTCGAATCGAGTCAAAAACCTCTCTCGTTTTGAATTGGTGGGTATGCCAAATTATTTTTAAGGGCATCATAACTCAATTCCAAGAGTTTAATCAATCCAATATCCATATTTTATATATTTTTATATTTTTATCTAACCAATAGGGTGTTCAAAATGGGTTTAGGGAGTATTTTATTCATGATGGCCATGTTTTAGAGTTGCGGGTCAAGACGCACAGTTTGGGGAAAACCATGTGGCCTATTGTAGCTAAATGTGCATCCCCTTTTCTCAATGAAAATGGTTTGGGGAAAACCCTACATGTGGGGAACACATATTTGTATCCATGTATGTGGTTTTTTCTGAGTACTTCCACATGGTTTGGGCATGTTTAGGGAAAACCGTGCGTCAAGCTGCACGGGTAGTTCCATATAGGCAGTACCTTCACACTATAGCCTGCACAGTTGTCACACAGTTTAGATAATCGTGAGAGCTAATCATGTGGCCTCATTAAATGTGTAATATTACCTTTTATACCCTATCCTATATTTCTATTTTATCCTTCTTTTTCCTCCTTCTTCACTAGTGGGTCGCGCACAGTAGGAGGGTTTCCTTCATCTTCCCTCCTCTTCTTCCTTTGGTCCATCACCTCCTTAAGTGATCCATTCTTCAAGATGTTAGTTGCATTGGAACAATAGTAGTAAGCCTTATCAAACCCATGCCTCTATTTCATTTTTCTTTTTCCTTACATACTGTTAAATCCATGTGTGTTATTTTACCCTATTTTCTATATGTTCGATCGAATCGTCGATTTCTTCCAAACCATTTTGAATAAGAGGCTAATACCACATGTGCCTATGTCTATGAGTCTAAGGTAGTGGGTACATTAAATTCATTAGGTTTTACTAGTTTTTTATAGGTTCATCTTTTAGCACACTATTGTGTATTTTAAAAAAAATACTCTTCTTAAATTGATTCCTTGATGTTAAAGTGATCGTGTGACTTTATGGGATATCATTGGGAATTCCCAAACCACTTTTTCTTGTGAGAGGTTGGGTTAGAGGTAACTGAACACATTAGGTAGTTATTTCGGGGTGTGTTCTGGGTTTAATTGGAATTTTTTAAATTAAAATGGTTTGTTTATTTGAATCTGAGATATTCAATTCTTTTATATTGAATTGTTTCTTTTTGAATTGAGTTGTTTAATTCAATTCAATTGAATTGTTCGCTGATAGTGAATTGTTTTAAATATATACAATGCTTGTGATATACTATTGTGACCCATGGGGTCATAACAGGCATGGCCAGAGGGATTGAGGTGGCATGGATATCAAGATTGAGGAAACACGGTCATCTGGTTAGGCTTGCCACAAACTTTTGAGTGATATTGATCACATGATTGGGCATCGTGGATATCAGTTTGAGGTGTAGAGGTTGTTAGTTTGAGTTAATAACCCATGTTATTGGATTTAATGTCTATAAAACTTGAGTGACATGGAATTATGGGAATGAGGTACCAGTTGGATGTTCCTTAGGTAATAATTTGGTGATTGCCTCTCACCTATGATGGATAATGAACCACTTGGAGTAATGTTCTCATAGGTTTACTCAGTGATGAGGTGGTTTTGACAACCAGTGTGGGTAGAGGCCGCCGGTATTGAGGATTATATATTGGGGGGGGGGGGGGTTCTTGTCATATAAATCCATGGAGAAGGTGAGTAACCTTCTAATGATAGCGTTGAGGATATTAGTTGGGGGATGAGGCTCACCGTATTGAGGCTATTGGGTCTGGACTATTTTGGGAGGACTAATATTGACTTTCCTTAGGATGTTGTGCAATGAGATGATGGTTATTTTTTTGATTACAGGTATAATTATGCCCCTAGATGTTTGTCATCAAGATGACAAGTGCTTTGAATGGGGGTTTGTGGCACCATTAAATTTTTGATTAGATGTGCCTTTGGGACATCGATGATTTGTTTTAGACATGGGGTGTCATGAGGCATGAGGTACCAGGTTTCTTATTTAGAGGTGGAACTTAAGGGTTCACTTGGTATATTCTACTTAATGGGACACCTTGGGCTAGGGCTAAGGGTCCTCTCCTCTATATATATTCCAGCATTGGTTGGGGTAGGTAAAATATTCCTAGTGGATGTTGAGCACTATATGATATTTTTTAAAATGAATTTCATTATGATGATTTGTTTTTTTTTATATTTAAACTTATTAAACAATCATTTTGGGAATGCACATGTTGGTGGTAACATAATAATATTCATTCTCACACTATACATGTTCCCTTAGAGACACATGTAGACTTTATGATTTTATATTTAGGTAAATGTTCAATCATATGAGATGGAACATTGTAGTATTTTTGGAATGGGATTTTTGAAAGGGACATTTAGTTTTATGCTTCTGTAGGAGGTACCTTTGAATTTTCCCTTATTTTATTTTCTTTATCAGCATGCCTATATATGTATGTATTGTACTGAGGTTAGCCATTAGAGACCTTTCTGGATATTGTGAGTATGACCTGTACTATATGCATCATCTCTTTTAGTGCTACAAGAAGTATGTTTTTAATTTTTATTTATTTTAAATTATTATTTAATTATGATTCTTCTATTGCTTATTGTTGAATGTGATTCCACCATCGGCATATCTTTTTTGAGTATGTTGAGACTTTATTATTTTATTTCATGTTATATAAATTTATACAGACCATTATTATATCCTACTGTAAGGTTGTAGTCTCCCCACTATTATTATTTTTCACCCTCACTACTAGTTATCAGCCTTTTTCATATGGGGAGGCATGCCTAAGGCCAATTTCACCAGGTCCAATATAATTTTTTGGGTTGTTAATAAGGTTATGGATGCTAAAATTGGTATCACAATAGTTATTGACTAGGATTTCATAGTAGTGTAAGGCTGGGTACGAATGAGATTGAGATTCCTTCTATTTTTCTTCTATGTTGGTCTTATTTTTTTTGGTAGACTAGATATTAGGTGTGGTTGGAATTGGGTTTTTAGCTCATTTTTGGGTGTCGGCATCCCCATGCATGGGGGATAGACATAGTTTCAATGGGTGTGAATGTTCTATTTTTCTCATTTTACATATTATATAATTTTCACCTTCAGTGTTATTCTTGAAATTTTATTGTTATATATTTTGATGTGTGAACCTTGTCCTAATATGGAAAGGAATGATATTTGGATATTGTCCTGGTGAGGAAAGGTGTGTTTTTTTATTCTTGGTTATTCATTTGATTTGGCACATATTAGGGTGTTTTAATTATGAATATGAAAGTTCATGTGATATGAAATTTCCTTTTGAAATGTGATTTTCCATGTGATATACATATATAAATTGAATGTGATATTGTATGGGCCTGGATATTATAAGAGAAGACAGGGATAGTGAAAAGAGGTGAAATTGGTTACGAGGATGGGCAATGTGGTCTTTGGGTTAAGGTGATGTGGTTCGTCAAGATGGTCCTGGACAAGGGTAAAATTGATACTAGGATTTATTGAGGGAGGGTAAGGAGTCTATGAGGCTGGGATATCATGTGGAATGGTTGTGGTAGGAAAGGGTAAGGGTAGTGAGGATTCACTTCTTATTACTATTTTCCATGCCTGTGTTTTCTATATAATTGATATATGGGTTGTCTCACCATGTATGGTATTCAGTGGGTTTCCTCCTAGACAGCTCTTATGGAGCATCAAGCGGGAGATGGTTTAGTTCGCATGAGCATGAGTAGGTTCATACCCACGAGGGTTAGGAATAGTACGTACATGATTAGGGTCAGGCTCAGGCATAGATTCCAGTGTAGGCAGGGTTGCCACCAGATCTTACAGCATTTGGGTCATGTCATGATGAGAATCTTATATCAAACCTAGTATGTGTGATCTAGGTTATCTATAGGTGAGATAAAGAAGGATATCCATCTATGGAATACCTTACTCGAGAGTTCCATTCGTAGAACCCACCACTTTTCCAGAGTTTGGGTGGACCATAGGTGGATGAGAATTAGACCGAGTCCATGAAGATGATCTTTGAGAAGTTAGAGACACCTCCATGGTGGAGGGTGAAACTGGAAACCTATATGTTCAGAGGACCAACAAAGCACCGGAGGGATGTGTAGGTTCAGGGAGGATGACATGAATTACTTGACTTGAAGGACTTGGAGTCCAATTTCTTCGAGCACTTCTTCCTAGAGACGCTGGGGGCAGAGAGAGGTTGGTATTTCTTGAGCCTTCAGCTGGTCGACATGTACCTCATAGACTATGCAGTGGCATTCACTGAATTTTCTCTCTTTTCACCCAGCATGTTTAATGACTACACCTCAAGGGTGAGGTGCTTTGAGGATGGTATAAGGAATACCATTCAGGTAAAGGTGAACGTCTTTAGGTTTGCCTCATTATTATAGGTGGTGAACCAAACGCTCATAGATAATTGATACTTAACAGATAGGTCTTCCTCAATCCAGAAAGTGTCCTTAGGTGATTTTAATTGCAATATATCAAATGGAAGTAAAAGAGGTCTATATGAGCTCCGGTAGGGTAATCCGGCCATGGACTCATCTAGACCACCTTGTAGTACGTCATAGATGGTTTTTTCAGTATAGAAAGCAAGGACGTGTCTGAAATAAGTGTTAGTGGCCTCAAAATGTGTTTCAGGAATGTGGGAATGTCAATAATCTTAAGAGGTTCTATAGGAATCCATCTAGGATAGCCATTAGTAAGGGCACATGGCGGACTAAGGATTCCGAGGTTGGATCAGGATTGGTACCAAGTGATGGTAAATGACCTTCAACTATAAATAGAGGAAATGGAAGAGATATTGGGACCCATTAGTGGGTTCAGTTGTCATTGGATGGTGAAGTAGTGCAGCAATTTCAAGGTTATGGAAGTTGATATTTAGGCTAGGTACATGTCGTGGAGCTGTCAGGTGCTGAGAAGTATGATTATATGACGATGGTCAGAGGTATGTCGTGGACATGACCAAAACGTACTTTTGTTTTTATTTGGAATTTATTATTGATGAATTTCCATTTTGTGTACACAAGGTACATGGTAGATGTATATGAACTAACCAAATGCTGGTCAGTAGGTTGGCACCAGCTCGGGTGCATGGTGTGTGTGTTTGTGTGTGTGTGTGTGTATCCGTTTGGTTCATGAAACATGATTTTTTATGTGATCATTGTTGGGTGTGTGACAACTAAGGTTCTTGGCATTGGGGTATCGAGGAGATGCAGGTTACTGGATATGCATTGGCATCTGGGAATCATTGTGATACGGTACTTGATTGAGCTGTGAGGCACTGGGATTGTTTTGAGAATCTATTGAGATACAAGACCTTATGGGTTCAATGTGATCCATGGGCATGAGGAGGGAATCTATGTGGTGCACTATTTTTATGGGTGTTAGTTATGACACAAGAGCACATGATGAGGTGTGGGTGTCAAGATGTGTGATAGGAGAACTTTTGATTCTGATAATGTTCGATGGACTATATTCTTTATTTGGGATTTGGGTAGAGATGGACCAGGGTAGGTAACTCCTAAGTTAGGGATCCACCCCTACCCCTTGAGAAGGTTGACATGTACCTTTGAGAGAAGGGAAGTTTGGGTTAGTTTTATTGGGATGTGTATATTCAATACCATCGCCAAGTTTTGTTTTATAATTTGAGGGTGATCTATGGTAAAGTGGGGAGATTTTAATGTCCAATATTTTTGAATCAGGTGGAAAACCTCTCCTGTTTTGAAATTTTTAATTGGTGGGTAGGCCAAATTAATTTTTGGGCATCGAAACTAAATTATGAGAGTTTATTTAATACAATAAATTTATTTTGGATGGGTTTATATGTTTGCCTAAAGACTCAGGTGTTCAGAATGGGTTTTTGGAGCGTCAGAGTCCCTAAGGACAACTTTTAGTGTTGTTGGTCAAGCTATATGGTTTGGGGAAAACTGTGTAGCCACTTCCAGCTAACCGTGTGGCCCCCTTTTTGCACTGAGCACAGTTTGGGGGAATCTGTGAGTGTGGGTCAAAAATCCATGCATCCAGTTCTTTAGTTTTTTCATTGGGATTTTTCTTGTTATTCTCAAGGTTATGAAAAATCATGTGGCAAGACACATAGGTTGTTCCATATAGGAAGTACCTTTGCATTGTAGCTTGAATGGTTATCGTACCGTTTGGAAAACAATGAGAGCTAACAGTGAAGCCTCATTAAAGGTGTAAAATTATATGTTTTCCCTTCTCCTCTATTTCTCTTTTAACCTTAATTTTCATCCTTTTTCTTCTTTGGGTTGTTCATAGTAAGAGGGTTTCCTCCATTTTCCCTCCTCCTCTTCCTTTGGTCCATCACCTCTATTGATACCCTATTCTACAATTCGTTAGGTGCGTTGAAACCGTAGAGGTAAGGCTTATTACACCAATGCCTCTATTTAATTTTTATTTTACCACATGGATATGTAGATCTGTATTAGTGATATTACCCTATTTTTAGGGTGTTCGATCGAATCATTGATTTCTTCTGATGTGTTTTGAGTTAGAGTCTAACATTGGATGTGCCTATATCTACGAGTCCAAGGTAAGAGGTGTATAACTTTCTTCATGATTTTTTTTCATTTTGGTGGAATGGATTTTATTGTTTCATTGAGTATTTAAGAGATACCCTTTTTAAATTTATTCCATGATGTTATAGTGATCATGTGACCTTATGGGATTTTTTTGGGCATTCCTAAAACACATTATCTTGTGCAAGGTTGGGTTAGAGGTCATCGAACAGCTTGGGTAGTTTGGTTGGGGTGTACTCTGGGTTTAATTAGAATTTTCTAAATTGAACTATTTTGTTTATTTGAATCATATATATTCAATTATTTTATATTGAATTGTTTATTTTGAATTGATTTGATCAATTTAATTAAATTTATTTTTTCATTCATAGTGAATATACTTACATATTTACAATTTTTTGATAAACTTCATGATAGGCTTGGAATAAGGTATTGAGGTGGATTATCCATCATGATTGAGGTAATTAGATCATCTAGTTGGTCTTGTATAAGACTTTTGAGTGATTTTGATCATAGGATTGGGCATTGTGGATGTCAGTTTGATGTAGTGAGGCCATCAGGTTGAGGTAATAGCCCATGTTATTGGATGGCGTGACCATCAGACTTGAGAGACATGGTCTTGGGGGAACGAGGTGCTAGTTGGATGTGGATTAGGTACTAATTTTTTATTTATTCTCACCCATGATATCTAAAGTGCCGCTTGGAGTCGTGTGCACACGGGTTGGCTCAATGATGAGGTGGTTTTGACCACTCATGTTGGTAGATTCCCCTGGTAGTGTATCTTAGTTATTTGGTTTGGGGTACATTTCCATAGAAATTAATAGGGAAGGTGTGGAGCCTTCCGATGATAGTGAGGAGGCTAACAATTGGGGGATGAGGGCTCATCATATTGAGGCTATTGAGTGTTGACTGTTTTGGGAGGATGAAGATTGTCATTCCTTGGGACGTCATGCTATGATCCGATGGTGATTTTTATTTTATTACAAGTCTCATTATGCCACCGAATGTCATCAATCAAGTCAAAGAGTTCATTGAGATCAGATTTGAGTGATCACTTACTTTTTTCATGGGTGTTCCTTCAAGACATCAATGATTTTTTTGAGACACGAGGTGTAAGAAGGAATAAGGTGTCTGGTTTATTATTTGGAGGTGGAACTTCAGGGTTCACCTGGTTTAATATACTTTAGGGGATTCCTTGGGACATAGGATAAGGTTCCTATCCTCTAAAAATATTCTAGTTTTGGTTAAGTTAGGTAGAAGCATTCTAGTGGCTATTGTGCACTACGGAGACTTTTTTTTAAATCAATTAGAATATTATTATTTGTTTTCTTTTTATATTAAAACTGATTAAAAACTTATTTTGTGTTTGTACACATGGGTTGTATTTTATTGAGACTCATTCTCATACCCTACATGGACCCTTTAGGTCACATGTAGAAATTATGATGTTATTTTTATGTAAATTTTCAATCTCAGAAGATGGACCTTAGTATTGTTTTTGTTAAGGGATGTTAGAAAGGGACCTTGAGGTTCTTTCTTATATAGGACATACTTGTGAATTTTTATTTGTTTTCTTTTTCTATATCAATATTCCTATATATGTATATATTTTATTGTGGTTTTATATTAGAGACCATTATGGATACTATATGTATGACCTATATTGTATGCATGCTCTGTTTTAGTGCAACAAGTGGTATGTTAGGCATGTTTAATTATTTATGATGCTCATTTAATTATGATTCTTCTATTGATTATTGTTGAATGTTCTTATTCCTTTAGTGGGTCTAATTTGAGTCTATTGAGTCTTTATTCTTCCACGGTATGTTATATAAATGTAATCATCCTATTATTATATTATCCTTTGTGGGTATAATCTCTCCACTATTACTCTTTTACACCCTCACTACTAGTCTGAAAAATTGGGGTATGGGGAGGCACAAATAAGATCAGTGGAACCCAGTATGATAGCATGTTTTGGGTGGAAAATCAGGTCAGGGATGCTAAATTTTAGGTATTCAAAAAAAATGTTCATTTCTCAAGTAAAATTTAGAAATTTGATAATTAAATTCGAAATCATGGAGGGTATAAAATGTGGTTTTAGAAAAGGATTAAATGAGAGAGGATTAAGGTATCCCATTGATAAAAAAATATTTTATCCATAAGAGTATGGTAAAAATAATATGAAAATAATGTAAAATACACTTTAGAAGACATTAAAAAAAGAGTTACTCAAATAATAAAGAAGATGATGAGAATTCCCTTACCGTAAAATATTTCTCCTAAATATTTCAGGATTGGATCCTTGGGGACTAAACACACATTGGATGGACTAATTTGGGGGTAAATATCACTATAACTTCATGGATGATGGATTTATAGTGAAAGGTAATGGTAAAATGGGTGGCTATTTATATAAAAAGTGGGGGAATTGATTAATAATTTCCAAATATAGGTCTTGGAAATATGGGTTGTGGGAAATGAAAATCTATTGGAATAACCATGGTTTTTCCTCATGGTTTGGGGAATTTGAGTCAAATTTTTTGTTATTTTAATACACCATAACAGAACAACATTTTAAATGTCTCTTTGGTCATAGAAAATAAAATTCTTCATAAAATAATGTTTTTAAAAACAAATTTGCAATTTTACAATCTGGGATGTCAATTATAGGTTTTAGAAATAGATTAAAAGAAATTAAAATTCATAATAATAATAAAATAACAAACTTTAGGTCTTTTATTGTGGTTAATTAATTATTATATCATTATTACATGAGTATTAAGTCATATAAAATACTGAAAACTCATAAAATTATTTTCACTATTCATAGAGAAAATTAATATTTTAGAAAATTATCATAAATTCACACTATCCTAATTTAAATGTAATTAATTAAAATATAAAGTTTTTTTTAAAAGAATAATTCTAAAAATATGATTATTTTATCTTTTAAATTTAAAAAACCTTTTTTGTTGAAAAATAGTCATTTTTAAGGCATAGTAAAATTTTTACCACATATAAAAAATCATAGAAAATTATAAAATTATGTTATCATTTATATTTAAATGATATTGACTTAAAAGTAAATTTAATTAAAAAAAATATTATTCTCAATATGTGAGTTTGTTATGGAAGTTTAGGTGTTTTCTAAAAAATACAATTATGTTTTATTTTCATCCAATAATCAATTTATTAAATTGGTATTACTTAAACATATATTTTATTAAAAAAAATTATTCTCAAATTTAGAGTGATTAAGTATCCATTTTTTATAAAAATAAAATTACACTTCAAGGAATGTAGTATTGGATACATAACCCCTTATTACAGACATATACTCCCTAAGGGTAAGGTGTGCGAGGGAGGTAGTTTCATGGGGTGACTTGGTTAACATTGATTGAGTGGTAATATACACTAATATAAATGTATCCCATAGGTGATTTATTTCATGATTCACTTGTTGATGCTCAACTTGGTCTTGGTAAATGTCAAAAATGAGTGATGTTACCTCCCTCCCATGTTCTAACAAACGGGCTTCAAATTGTATGAATCTAATGGTTGAGGACATAGTTTTTCCTTTCTGCATCAATTATACTTTTTAATTACTACTTATGAACACTAAATATAATGGTGAAATTATCACCCATTTGTATAGTTTTAAATAGTCAAATTAAACAATGTTTTTATTGACCAGCCATCATATTTGACCAATGGTTGTATAACAGTTAAATCCAAACTTTCACATTTCCCTTTATTCCCTACAAATACTACTTCAATCATTCACTAAAATTACTCATAAGGTTATATTTTCATTTAAAAAGATGTTGAATAGTTTACTAATATTTGTTTCATTTCTATAGTGTTGGCCATGGGGGAGATGGTTCTCGTATATTAGAGAGATCCATATTTTCCCATTTTATCTATTCTTGTTTATATATTTTTTAGTTTTAATGTTTGGAATTTTGATTGGATTCATAGATGACTAATGTAATAATCATTATTAGTGAGATAAAAATTTTTTGGTTTATTCATATTTTGTATATTTATATTATTATATAAAATATAACTCATATTTATTAAGGAAAAAAAGATTTTAAAAATATTGGGTCATTACAATATTCTCCCCGGAATAAATTTCATTCATAAAATTTTGACGCATTCTCTCAATTGAGAAAAGGTGTGGGTACTTCAATCTCGTTGTCTACACTGGTTACCATATCGGTTCTTCATAATTAGTGTTCCTCCACAACACTTTTACACGGTGATTTGTCTTTTTTTATAGAAATTTTTCTCTGCGGTCCAAGATCACAATTGGATACTCCTCATAAGATAGGTCATGTTCTAGATGTTCCACCTCTAGATTCAATACATGTGATGAATCAGGTATATACTTTCTCAAGAGATATATATGGGATACATCATGAACATGAACTATATTTTGTGGATGTAAAAGCCAATAGGTCACTGCTTATATGCGATCAAGGATTTTAAAGGGTCCAATGTACCTTGATCTAAGATTTACTTTATTTTGAAATTATATAACTCTATTCCATGGTGACATCCAAAGGAAAAAAATTATCCAAAATAAAACTTCCCTTTGATGGTTATTAGCATAGATCTTATATAGAATCTAAGGAGCCTTTATTTGTTATTGAATGGAATGAACCTTTTCAATCATCTCTTTCACAAGAGGAGGATCAACAAACTTTCTATCACCAAATTCATCCCAATAAGTAGGGGTTATACATCAATTCTCATATAGATCTTCATAGGGTACAATTTGAATACTTATGTGGAAGCTGTTTTTGTATGAGAACTCAACTAATGGGATGCGTTGATCCAACACATCTTTAAATTCCATTGATCATGTTCTCAAAATATACTTGAGTATATAAATATTCCTTTTAGATTTTCCATCTGTTTGGGGATGATAGGATACACTAAAATTCAATTCAGTATTCAGATCATGTTAAAGACATGTCCAAATGATATATGTAAACCTTATATCATGATCAGAAATGATAGAAAGCAGTTCCCCATATAACCTCACCACTTCCTATACATATATCATGATAAATTGTTCCATATAGAAATCATCCTGAATAGTGATTAAATGAGACGTGTTGGTGAGTCGATCCATTATAACCCTTGTCGCATTGTTTATTTTATATTCTCTTGGGAGACAAGTGATAAATTCTACTGTGATATTTTCCAAATTCCATGTTGGTATAGGTAGTTATTGAAATACCCCATTAAGAAGTTATCATTTTTCCATCACCTACCGACACAACAAGCACCTTTCAATATAGTCCGTAGTCATTCTTTTTATATCATCACACCAGAAATGATCATGAGAGTACCTATAATTTTTTTTTTTGATTATAAGATGTATAGAGAATTTAGATCTATGAGATTAATCCATCATCTCCTCCGTTATCTATGGGATAGATGGGACACATAGCCTTGTAAAATTTTCAATACACCTGCATGGTCAATATTGAACTCAGGAAACACCTCATTATTCATAGACTCTATCTTATTTTGTATCAAAGGATCATCTCTTTGAGAACTATTTATCTTATCTAGTAATGATGATTGATAAATTGTTTTGGATATGGTTGATGATGTCACGTCCCTTATGATTCCCATGACCAACCTTACTAGGTCTTTGATCAATGGATCTACTTGAATCCTCATCATTTCTAGTGTAATTGGTTCCTTCCAACTTAACACTTCAATGATTTTTTTCCTCTTTTATGGTGATAAATAATTAAACATTCATAGACTTTACGAAGATCCAAACATCTCATTTTCCTCATGTTTTATTACTTTTTTGTGAATATATACTTCAATTTTTTGTTGTCTTAGTATAAATCACATTTCTTCCCATAAAGATAGTACATCCATGTCATCAAAGAAAAAATAACTGCAACTAACTCCAGTCAATGTGTAGGATAATTCTTCTCATGATTATTTAACTGTTGAGATGCATAATCGATCACCTTGTCATTTTACATGAGGACGTGCCCAATCCATTTTAGATATTCATCACTATAAATAAAAAATCCTTCTTCGATAGATGTTTGACTTAATACAAGTTTAGTATCCAATCTATTTTTTAGTTCATGGAAACTTTATTTACACACATTTTCCTAGATAAACTTATCTCCTTATCGAGTTAACTTGGATGGGGGATTATAAATTTATGAAAAAAAAATTCAAAAACCTCCTATAATATCCTACTAAACTAAGGAAACTAAAAAATAAAGGTAACTATTTTCGTATGAGGCCACTTCTCTAAAACCTTTTTCTTATAAGGGTCAAATGAGATTACATCATTGGTTACAAAGTGACCTAATAATGAAACTCAGTGTAACTAGAATTAATATTTTATGAATTTTTAAAATTGATTATCCTTCCTCAGAGTTTTCAATATAACCCATATATGATCCTCATGCTCCACATGACTTTTTAGAATATATGAAAATTTCATCAATAAAAACTACAATTAATTAATCAAGGTATCCCTTAAAGACTCATAAAATCAATAAATATAGAAGGAGTATTAGTCAAGATAAAGGAAATAACAACAAACTCATAATTACCATATATTGTTCAAAAGGAGGCCTTTGGAATATCTACTTTCTTCAACCTTAATTAATGATACCCATATTAGATGTCAATCTTGTAGAAGAATTGAGAACCATGATGTTTTCCAAAAAAATAATCAATCCTTTGGAAAGGGTGAATTTTCATCATTGTGATCCCATTAAGTTATCTATAATCAATTCATAGACACATTGATTCATATTTCTTCTTTAAAAATAGAAAAAACTTCCCCCTATGGAGACACACTTGGTCATAAAAATCCATCCTCCAAATTATCTTGAATTTTTTTCTTTAATTTAGCTAACTCTATATTTTACATTCTATACTGGTTCTTCAATATCATCTCAAAGAAAGGTATGATTTTAATGGTGAACTCTACCTCTCTTTCTAGGGGAGGTCTATGTAACTCTTTAGGAGATCTGTCAATGTAATCCTAAATTATTGGTACATTCTTTATCTTTATACTTTCATTTCCATCACCCTTTCACTAATCATATCCAAAAAGAAGGATATAGAAGGTGATTCTAGAAAAATATGAGCTCAGGATATCTATCCTTTAAAAATAACTATAGGTTTCCCATTTATGAGTACTAAAATTTTCATACTTCTATAGTTGATCTTAGCATTATAATTTGGAATCCAATCCATCCCTACTATATTGTTTAATTCATCCATGGTAATGACTAATAGATTTTTATTGAGATCATACTCAACAAAGTAAACAATAATGTTTATATATAGTGTTTATTATGGGATAATCCATAGAGGAGTCTTTAATGATAACTCTACTTCTAGCAGCACAATGATTTAATCTATATTCTTTTAAAACATAAATGAAATAAAGGAATCCTGTAACACCCCGAGATTTTATGAAAAATATTCTTTTTAATTTCACTAATGTCTTGTGTTGTACGCTACATCAAAAGGAGCTTGCATAACATGCATCCTTGATTTGCCTTTCATTACACGCAATCGCGACCTTCCTCGATAGCGTGTGTAGTACGCAATAACGAGTTTCACTAAACAACAATACGCTATTAAAATATTATTAAAACTAGCCATTATGAATAGTAATAACCACTTTTTGAAATTTTTTAATTTTATTTTTCAAAATGGAATTCATTTTTGGATTCATAATATCGAAATTAGCTTAGGGTGAAATTTTGGTACTTTTCGGATAACTTTTATTTTCTGATGAATAGTGAAAATTACTAAATTTTAATTAAAAACAACTTTTTTAATCGAAATAATTAATAGTGATAAATTATTAATTTGAGTGGTTTTAAAGTATATTTAGAATATATTTTTACAATTCAATACAATGTTGGTCATTGGATGTAATTTCACATTTACACCAGACATAAACAAGTGTTAATCTTTTGATAGTTATTATCTCTTAAAAACACGCTATTTGTTGTGACAGCGGAAATTAATTATAAAATTAATTAATTCAACTTATATGTAGGGAATTTTGTAAAATAGAAATCATTTTTGAATTCGGAATATCAATTATAGCTTAGGGTGAAATTTTGGCATTTTTCTGAAAAACTTCAATTTTTGATGAATAGTGAAACTACTAAGTGGTAGTTTAAAAAATTAATTTTTTCATAAATCTTAATTTTACCGCTTCTGTGAATGGAATTTCAAAAAACCGAGACACATGGTTGATGTCAGTAAGTAAAATTTGGTTCAATGAGATGAAAATAATTTTTGGTGAATAGTAACTTATTACTTTTATTTACCACGGTTAAAAGTAAATAGGGTAATTAAGGGTAAAAATGATATTAATATTACCTTAACACATGTAATAATCCTATTGGACAAGTGTATCTCGACCAAAAACAACCTTAAGTGTAAAATATTATCATTTAGGCCCACTTGGATTAGATTAGGACATTTATTATTAATTTATTTAAAAAATGGTTAAAATAGTTAAAATCAATGTTTAATAAGTAAATCATTTTTAATATGGGGTTATACATAATATAAATTCGCCTATAAAAATTCATTAGAAAGCTAAAAATATTTCCTACATTATAGTATTTTATTTATAATTTTTAGACATTAAATAATTTAATTTATTTATGACACAATGATGATGCAGTAATTATCTTATTAATGAAATATTGACATAATTGATGTTATAAACACCAAAATAAATGTAATTTGAGACTTTTTATGAATCCCACTAATTTTATAGGTTACTATGATATATTATTGTTGATTTAATCAACTTGTTTCGAACATATAATTCTGTTATGAATTTCACAAAAATCATATATCAAATAGTGTCAAAATTGACACAAAATAGTTTTTAAATAAAATATTATATTATTAATTGTTATTTTATTCTTAAAAATCTAAGGTTCTGCCAAATGACATAGATAAGGATATATATATTAATAATAAACAATTTGGGGTTCGTTTGGCATGTTATAGTAAGTGTATTAACCATATAGTGTAAGAAAACAAAAAGACACGGTAAAAGTTAAATTATTTAACTTAGAGTTAAATCTAATTGATAAGGTTAAAATAATAACCAAAACTTGTCTAAATCCTATTGGATGATAGTATTTCGACCCATCCCAAATTTATCTTCGAAATAAGACCCTTTGGAACCATTATAAACCGATTTTGACTTTAATATAAAATAATATTTTGAGATATTCCTAAGGTGCCCCTCTCCTCCCCTATAAAAGGGCACCTCCTTCCCCTCCTCCTCACACCAATTTGAGCACTCAAGCTCGGCCAACCCCTGCCAAAATCCCTTCTCCACTTCCCTAGAATAATCCTAGAGATACTGGTCTTCTTCAAAGACCAATCTTAGTTTCCTAAGTGGAGGATTCAAAGAGGCGTTCCAAAGAAGAGGAGGTTCGGACACTTACGAAACAAATCAGACCTAAGGTAAGGGAAAAATCACAATCTCATTTTTATCCAAGATTGTTTATACTTTAGTATTTACTGGGGTGTATTTTATCATCCACATCCATTTTTCTTCAATATGTAATATTTTTTCCATTCACCTAATTTTTTTTAAATCCAATTTTACCCTTTGGTGAGTTTTTAGTAAAAGATATGAAAGGAATCTTTTGTCTCTATCGTACGAGGTACTTTTTTACTTTTATAACAAAAGTATGAAGAATGTTTTTTAAAACTTATACGGCATGAATTGATTATTAAAACATTATTTCCAATATGCTTCCTTTACAATTTTTCATGTTTATTTTTAATCAACTTCTTTTAGTTTAGAATTGTACGACATGTTAAGAAAGGAAAAGTGTTTTTTAAGTAGAAAGGATATTTTGCTCAAGAATGGAGTCAAGTGTTTTATCAAAATTATTTTCCCTCTAAGATAATAAAAGGGTTCTGTTTTTATCCCTATTATTACATTGATTTGATTATGTTGTGATGAAATTATTTTTATGAATTCCTTTATCGTATATGAATTTTTTTTATTATGTCATGATGTTTAAGATTCCCATTTTTATTACATGGGTTATGAAATGATGTATGGTTTATGATTTTGTGGCACACATAAAAATGGTATCATTATGAGATGAGTGGGACCTATATCTCCCTCCAATGCATTGGGTAATTATTTTATATCTCATGAGATAGACATGGCTGGAACGGTAGGTTATACCAGTTCAGTGAAACAGGACTGAAACGAGGGTGACTCTGTTCAGAAAGGGACTTTGTCCACTAAGATAGTCTTGGAAATGAGTCCTGACTAACAAGAAATGATTCTCTATGATTATGTTTGAATGCCACAAAGTTTCATGTTTTATGTTATGATTATTGGGATTTCATTTTACTACTATGATTTATCCCATGTTATGAAATTATGCTCTCTTTTGCAGGTTAAGATTTCCAAAAGATATGTTCTTATGAATATGATGTGATTGATTTTTCTTTTGTATACCCTTACTGAGCATTCGAGCTCACCCTTTTATGTTTCCTTTTCCCTAGGATATAAAGAAAGGTTTTAGGTAAAAAAAGGGAAGATCTTTATGGGAGATATTGAAGATCTTTCACCACGATTAGAAGATTACGTTCCGAGTTTCCAAAGACACTAAACTATTACGATCCTTGTGTGTGTGTTTTTTTATGTACTAAGTATTCTGCAAAAGTAATGTAATGTTCATGTAGGTTAAGCTTCGGGTCTCTACAGTTGGTATCAGAGGAAAGGTTTAGTCAACCTTTGGAAACTAGGATGCGAAAACGTTAGTGAGATCCCTAGAGATATTTCTATGGTATGTCTAGGGATGTCCCTAAGGATAAGTATACATATAAGATACAGTCCTAGAACTATGGTAACGATCATAGAATTTAACCTAAAAAGTTAGATATTGGGGATACTCCCCCTTTATAATGTTGTTTTCCCTATCATGATTTTTTCCTCTCACACTATTCTTTTTGGGTTTTAGACGATGGCTGGAACCCGAAGGAACCGTGTTGATCAATGAAATGGACAATGCAATGATTGTCCTCCTCAACAAACAAATGTTATGTGAGATTTAGTGCAAAATCTTATTGCTATACTTACACAAGCTATGAATCATTCTGGACTTCCAAATGAGAAGAGAAGGGAACAATATTCTATTGAGTCCTTCATGAGGCAACGTCCACCTTCTTTTAGTGGGTCTTCTGATGCACTTGTTGCTGAACAATGGATCAGTACCACTGAAAAGATATTTTCAGTTCTTCAATGTTCTAAACATGATAAAGTCATCTTAGCAGTATATCGTTTGGAAGGTGAAGCTGATCAATGGTGGAATCTTATCAAGAATACGAGGAAAAGAGATGAAATTGATTCCATGGAATGGGACGAGTTCAAGAACTTGTTTTTCAGTAAGTACTTCCCTCGTATTCTTTGAACGAAGATGGAAAAGAAGTTTCATCAGCTGAAATAGAAGGATGATGAATCTGTTGGTATATACGAAGTGAATTTTACAAGACTTGCAAGGTATGCATCTGGCATTATCATCCAACCTGAAAGTAAAGTTGATTGATTTTTCAGTGGCTTAAAACCAAGTCTTCTAAGGCCATTAGCTATACGAGACTTCAGTAGCTATGAATAAATTGTGCGTTGTGCTATGACGGTAGAAATGGAAGTTGGTGTTACATATCCATCTCATGGTTTTGAAAAGAAACGAAAGATGGAGTTCAAGGAGAAATCTCAGAATAATGGTGAAAAGAAAATGAATGTTTCCTTATGCTCAAAGTGTGGAAAGAAGCATGGTGGAGATTGTCTTAAAGGGACTAGAAAATGTTTTAAGTGTGGAAAAGAAGGTCATCGTGTAGCTGAGTGTCTAAGTAATGGAAAACGGGTTTCTAATGATGTGAACAAAGAAAACACTACAGAGAATGCACCACCAACACTTCAATGTTTCAAGTGCAAGGAGATGGGACATTATGCCAATAAATACCCTAATCCAAGGGTTAGTGATGATCAACATGAGCAACCACTTAAGGAAAAGGACAAAGGGAAGTCACATGCGATCACTAGTGGCGATGTTGAATATGACAACGATGTGGTGGAATGATTAAGTGTTTATTTAATGGGATTCCAAAATAGTGTTGTATATAGTATCGTGGAATATTGGAATATTTATGTATTGGTCTATTGTGGTTTTCAATAATTTTATGGTACCAGTAACCATGGAAAGTGATTGAGATATTTTTGGAAAAAGAATGATATGCGCATAATGATGGGAAAATGAGAAAATTAAATATTTGACAGTTTTCATGAGCTCGTGATTGATATAAGGACCAAGTGATATCATGGGTTGAGTATATAGAATTCTGAGGATTTTGGTATGTGGAAAGTGTTAACTTTTAACTGCATTCATGTTTTCACTAAGGTTCGATGGGTATTCAAGAGAATACATGATTAAGGCCTTTGAATGTTTGGAATGTGACCAACAAAACATATCTTATGATATATGGGGATCAACGATGGTATTAAATCTCTGGTAATCGTTTTCACTATGTTATGAGAGTGGACTGCTGTATTATGGATAAGCCTAAAGATTTAAATGGATTATGTTGGACATAAGTGAGTATTGTTTAAGGATAGAAGTTTATTTTTGATATTATTGATGTGATGTTATAATAATTTAGTTTTAGAAAAAGGACAACCTGCAGGACGGGAGAAAGCCCATCTCTTCGGACAAGGCTGTGGGAATCGAACCCACAACCGAAGTGCGACTAGCCTTTATCGCCTACCACTGGCCTACAGGAAGTCCCTGTTTAGTAGAAACTAGTTTTATTATATTAAGCAGTATGATATATGAAGTATAAGTCCATTTTATTAACCATATATGATTAATCTCACTATAGATTGACTTATGTATATAAATTTTGCTAACATTTTGAGACATATGGAATGGCCCGTCATTCTATCACATGATCTGCTAACACTTCACGAATAACAAATTCAACTTCATTTATTTAAGAGATGAAGTAGAAATTGTTCAAGGCACGAACAACAGTGAGATTGTACCAAAATAAAGTAAGTATTTATTCTAATTCAAACTCTTCGACGTTAGGAAAACGATCTTGAAAACCAAAAATGTTGTCCTAGTGCCCTTATATCCGATGAATCAGATGGTACCCTAGATCGTCACAAATTTATGGCTTTGTGATTTCTGGATTTTCCATAGCCATGTTCTCTACCACTCTCCATCAGAACATGATGGTTAGATTTCTCTTCCATATCCATATTTTTACCTATGTGGAAACCCAGCGATTAGTTTATTTGGGTAACCTTTACATTTCATATTTTCGTTTTTAATGATTGGTTTTGGTATTCCTTTTTACGATGTGGGGTTCTATTAAAGAAACTTTCGAATAGTAAACCATTTATTTTTCCTTATGGAGAACCAATATATAAGGTGAAACAAATATTTATGAAAATTTTCAATAGTCTAAAATATATGGGTGAAAAGAGTCTTGATGATGAAGCTCTTGTGAACAAGATAATTGATATAATTCCTAATGAATGGGAATCGAAAAGGATAGCAATAGATGAAAACGGGAAACTTACTCAAATAACTATTGATGAGTTATTTCGTAATCTATTACAGCACAAGATAAGAATGAAAATAGATACCAATTTCAATAAGAATAATAATGTTAATGGAAGTGTAACCTTTACTACTATATCCAAAGCTATGACACTGGAAATCGTATCTAGATCCACAGCTAAGAAAGTCGTTGTCATGTCAGAATCAAGTGATAGTGATCACTTAGAAAATTAGTTATCCAGTCTTGCTCAAAGTATGAACAAGATTATTGGAAAGGAATACATTCAATACAGATTCAAAAATAAATATAGGAAGGACAAGAAAGACACATACGAAACATGTTTTGAAGTTAAAATAGTAGGTCATATTAGACCAAATTGTCCTTTAATAAAAAGAAAATATAGTAAGGACAAAGATTATGAAAGAAACAAGAAAAAGTATTAAAATTTAAAGACAAATAACATCTTGAAGGAAAATTATACTTGGATTGAAAGGGGTTGTGATTCATTAAATGAATCCTGAGAGTAAGATTCTTCTAATCAGAAAAATATAAGGCTCATAGCCAGGATACCTATTCAAAATCATTGTTTCATGGCTAAGGTACACAATACTAAGTCTCTTACAAATGTATCATTAATAGAAAATTACTTGGATGAGAAACATACTTACTCTTCAGATGAAGAATATTATTCGTCAAAAGAAACATTACCTTCTTTTGAATAAGTATCTAGATTTTCCTAATTACTTGAAAGTGAATATTCTAAACTCATGAAAAAATTTTATAAGGAAAATTCTAGAACATCTATTCTTACTAAATAAGTATCAGATCTTTCAAAAGATCTGGACAATTAAACTCTTTATTTTTAAAATATTTCAAAAATCATTAAAGAAGTATGTTCAATGAAGAATAAACTTTCTAAGGATTTTGAACAAGTTGTTTTAAAGAAAAACATTTTTGAAACTAAAAACAATTTCTTGTGGGAATAATAATTTATCATTAGAAAAAAATTAGAAATTTTTTCAAATAAAAAACTTTTTTCAATATTTTATATTGCAAGGAAATAATTTGAAAAAATTTATACTCAAATTCACTCTCTAAAGAATAGTTTTGGAATTGGATACACTCACTCAAAACTGATTTTTAGTCATAAATATTTTGTTCCTTAAAATTCTCCTTTATTCACCAAATTTCAATGTGGTGGGAATTGGGAAAGAAATTTTTCTCCTAATAAAACTCAATCGTTAGGATTTCATAAAGCTCATTTTTCAAAACAAATGTTGATTCCTAAAATTCTTTTATCTGACATTTTTGGATCCAAACAAGTTTGGGATCCGAAAAAATAATTATTTCATTTTTAGGAAAACAAGAAGTGTACCAATAATAATAATATTTGGTACATGGATAGTGGTTTTTCTCAATAGATGACCGGAAACAAATATTTATTCAAAAATATTATTAAAATGAAATTTGGAAGAGTGGCCTTATAAGATAATTATCAGGGAAAGATCATTGGTATAGGTAATATTGTTCTTTTAAGAAAAGTATTAATTTCAAATGTTTTGTTTATAAAAGGTCTAAAGCACAACCTTATCAATATAATTCAATTATGTGATGATGTTTACCTTGTGAGTTTTAGGAATGATAAATGTTTAGTTCACAATTCCAAGGATAAATTCAATATTTATGACCATAGGCATGAGAATGTATACACAATCAACTTAGAATATCTTAGGAGAGAGGACTTACCTTTATTAAGTGAATTGGATTACCAATCGTGGTTATGGAATTGAAGGATAGTACATTATAACCAAAGGAAACATTGTAAACTCTCAAATAAAATACTTGTTAAGGATCTACCAGATCTATGTGATGATTATTCAAAAGTTTGTGACCCTTTATAATATGGAAGGCAACATAGTACTAGACTTAAAAAAATAAATGAAGTTTCAACTTCTAACTCATTATAGTTAGTGCACATGTATCTCTTTGGTCCTTTGCAAACTGGAAGCATTGGAGGCATGTAATATGTATTTTTTTTAGTGGATGACTACACTAGATTTACATGGGTATATTTTCTAGGAAAGAAATCTAAAGACTTTTTCAATTTCAAAACTTTTAGAGACCAAGTAAAATATGAGAAAATCCTACCACTGATAACAATTCGTAGTGATCATGGTAGAGAATTTCATAATTTAGATTTTGAAACCTTTTGTTGTAAGAAAGTTATTACACAGAAAGTTTTAGTTCCAAGAAACTCTCAACAAATTGGTGTTGTTGAGAGAAGGAATTGTGTTCTTCAATAAATGACAAGAACCATGTTGAGTGAATACTCAATTGCTAAGCATTGCTAGGTAGAAGCTGTTAGTACTACATGTTATACTATAAATTCTATTTCAACTAGAATTTTTTTTAATAAAACACCTTATGAATTGTGTACTGGCTGAAAAATTAAAGTCTCTAATTTCAAAGTGTTTGGATGAAAAGAATTCATATTGAATACAAAAGATAATTTACATAAATTAGCAACAAAATATGATGAATGAATCTATCTTGGTTATTCCATAACATCTAAGGCTTATATTGTTTTCAATAAAAACACATGTACTCGTGAAGAAACCGTGCATGTTATGTTTGATGAAACTGACCCCTTTGTTTTAAAGAAATCCTTAAATACATCAAATGATGTTTTTTCACAAATTTATAATCAACCTATGATTGAAAATTTATATGATGAAGTAAATACTTAAGAAAATGGTTATGGAAGTTTTACCCTAGAAGACTTTCTATCTTATGTTGATGAACAGAATTTAAAAAACCCAAATCAATTGTTTCTTAAGAATCATCCCAGTGATAATATCAATGGTTATGTAAATAAAACTATAAGAACCAGAAATTCCTTGAGAAATGAAATAGAACATCTTTATTTTCTATCTCAATTAAAAACCAAAACTTCTAATGAGGTCATAGGTGATGAAAATTAGACTAAAGAAATTCAAGGTGAACTAAATGAATTTGAAAGTAATCAAGTCCGGAATTTGGTTAAAAGACCTAACAAAACAACTATAATTGGTGTAAAATGGGTTTTTTATAAACAAATACGATGAAATGGAGTCATTATAAGAAATAAATCAAGACTTATTGCTAAGGGTTGTAATCAACAAGATGGAATAGACTATGAAATAACCTATTCTCTGGTAGTTAGGCTTGAATCTGTTTGAAATCTAATAGCCTTTGCAGCATACTTTAATTTCAAACATTTTCAAATGGATATAAAATGTTAATTTTTTAATGGTTTTGTTCAAAAAGATTTTTTTTAACAAACTTCTGGTTTTATATATTCAAAACATCCTTATAATGTTTTTAAACATACCAAAACATTGTATGGTCTTAAAAAAACCCCTAGAGAATGGTATGATAGAATCATAGGATTTATTTTACAATACAATTATGCAAAACATACTTCTGACCCAAATCTTTTTTTAAAATGTGAAATCAAAAATGTTTTGATTCTTAAAATTTATGATGATAACATTATATTTGGTTCATCTTAGAAATAATTAACTGGTTATTTTGAGAATCTAATGAAATCTAAGTTTGAAATGAGTATGATGGGTGAGTTAACATTCTTTTTAGATTTTTAAATATCTCAAAAACTAAAAGGAACCTATATATCTCAGCATAAGTGTATTAATGACTTACTCAAAAAGAATGTATATGATAATACTAAAAGTATTATCACATTAATCAGTAACTCAAATATACATGATCTTGATGAAGCTGGGAAACCAATGGATCAATCAACTTTTAGAGGAATGATGAAAATCTTGTTATACTTGACAGCTAGTCAGCTTGACTTAACTTTTTCAGTTTTATTATATAAAATATGCCAATATAATCCAAAATAATCTCATTTAAATGTAGTTAAAAAATTTCTAATTAAATGGAACTTTGGATTTATTATTATTCTAATCTTCTGGAAATGATTTTGTTTTAAAAAGTTTTTCAGACGCTGGATTTCGTGGATGTATAATGGATAGAATGAGTACATCTGGAACATGTAATTTTTTAGGAGATTCTTCAGTTTCTTGTTCATGCAAGAAACAACATTCAGTAGCACTTCCCACTACTGAAGCTGAATATGTAGCAACTGGAAGTTGTTGTTCTCAGGTGTTGTGGAAGCAACACACACTCACTAACTATGGCATGACTTTTTCTAAAACTCAAATACTATGTGACAATACTAGTTCCATTTCTCTTAGTAAAAACCCTTCACACCACTCACATGAAAAACACATAGATATTAGGCATCACTTTTTTAGAAATCACACATAGAAAGGACATATTGTTTTACAATTTATCAGAACATAAGAACAACTTGCTGACATTTTCAAAAAAACCATTATCTTCTAATAGATTTGAATATATTAAATAGAAACTAAGAATGATCACTGTAAAGTGATCATTCACATCTATTTATTGTTTAAACTTTCTCATTACATTAAGTTACTCCTTTTCAAAGGTGGAGTATACATATTTTTATCAGTTTCACCTTTAAATTTAATGTTTATCGGTTTTAACCTATATATTTTCCAGTTTTATTTTATTAGTTTTACTTATTAGTTTTACTTATTAGTTTTGTATGTATCAATTTAGCATGAATCGGTTTTGAATGAATCAGTTTTTCTATTAAACAGTTTCACTTATTTGTTTTATAGTTTAACAGTTTCACTATAATCAGTTTTAGTCTTTTGTTTTTCATTGTATCGATTTCATAATTTTATTGGTTTAATGACTTTATCTATTTCTGAATTTTATTGGTTTCATGTTTTTTGTTAGTTTCATGTTTCAGTTTCATAATTATCGGTATTATATTAAAATATCGGTATTATGATAATTTATCGGTACTAAATTATCATCATTGAAATACTTTATCAGTAGTATATTATCGGTATTGGTTTACCTTGTCGGTACTGGACTATCGGTATTGGATAATTTTATTGGTACTAAATAACAGGTATTAGCCTATTTGATTTTATCGGCTTTATAGGTTTTATCTTTTTTTTTCATTTATTCATAATAAAAATATGTTGAAACCAATACATCTATCCCTGTACTCCGACGGGAATATTTTATAAAGTTTTTTTTGGTTGTTTCAATATTTGTTTCTAAATTCTTTTAATTCCTAATTTATTTCTATCTAAACATGATTTAAAGAAAACCTCAAGAGTTCTAAATCATTATTGACCATTGGATCTCTCAGATCTAATCATGACCATCAATTTCTTTTTAAAATAACTTATCCTACATCGAACTCATTTGTTTTTTCTTTAAGATTAGTTGCTCTATAATTAGTCAGCATGGTATGAAATCGATTCCTAACTCACTTATTTGTAATCAGAGATCTACTCAGCTTTCATAATACTCAAGATCTTTATGGTGCGAGTTATTCATTCATGACTGATTCTACTGCTTCATCTCTAAAATAAATGTCTCCAAAAGAATTATCTTCTAAGACCTTTTAGGGTGAATGGTTAGTATCATGAGACTTTTATAAGTCTTTTGATACATCTTTAAAAATTATTATAAGTTTTCAAGGCTAGGAATCAATTTTTGCGGAAATACCAGATTATAATCAAGATTATTTCTATCAAAATGAGGTGTTACAATTTTATGAATCGGTCAAGATAGACAAGGGTCTTAATATTTCTTTCATGA
Organism: Viscum album; assembly: GCA_963277665.1. Classification (NCBI taxonomy): domain Eukaryota; kingdom Viridiplantae; phylum Streptophyta; class Magnoliopsida; order Santalales; family Viscaceae; genus Viscum; species Viscum album. The sequence continues at coordinate 2,083,077,971 of OY728165.1, read as the reverse complement.
TGTATGACAAGACGTATACAACCTTCTCAAAAAAAAAGCAGCTATATTTCTAGGTATTCCTTTTGAAGGAGATGCATTATTTCCTTCTCATAAGTTACTAGAAGTTGATAAAACTTTTGATAGGTTTAATGCTGAAGAAACACTGTTTGAAATTCATGAAGACAAGATAAAAGTATGTTATTTATTATGATATGATAGACTTATAGCCCTCTGGATGCAAGGGTATTTGATGCCGAGAAAGGGTGAAACGGAAACTTTGAAATTTTGTGATGTCTATGTTCTTGATTACTTATTGAACATGAGTATGTTTAACCTTATGGATTTTAAATTCCATACAATTATGAAGCTCAAATATGGTGGTATAAAATCTTAGCTGATCATATTTCCTACCATTATTAGTGAGAATCTGAAAGAATGCATGGGCTTGTATAATATTTCAATGAAGTCAAATCCTACTTCCTTCAAGGATCCCTTAATCAATAAGGATACGATAAAGAGGATCAAGTTATGATTCAACCCTGAATCAAAAATGTTTGAGACATATATGGATGCTGAGAAAGAAAAGAAATTTGTTGAAGGAAGTGAGAAACCTTCCAAGCCATGAAATACTACTTAAAATAAAAAAAGGTAATTAAGACTACAACCCGAAACCTCCAAAGAAACAAAAGACTGTATCCGATGAGGTTTCTTCTAAATGGAGAATAAAAAATCAAGATTGGAAAGAAGGGGATCCTCAGTTTGGTTTGGATCCTACTATAGCCTTTGATTTGAATGTAAGGTCAGAAGAAAACTTAAAATAAGAAGAGAGAAATAAGATATTGAAGAAGAGAAATTTTAAATCTATTGACATTGATAGTCTTCTAAGAATAGATGGTCAACTAAAATCTGGAATTAATATAAGGGAACTATCTGGTAAGACATAATCTGTTCTAGTAGAGAAAGGCAAGGAAAAAACATGAATCTCAACAATTGGATACACAATATCTTGATCAAGAATATGAAGAATTGGAATAAGAACAAGAATAATAAGTGGGAACATAACATGATCAAGAAGAAGAAATGGAAGAAGAATGGGGAAAAGAGGAAATATAAGTTGAACAGAAAAAAGATGAAAACAAAATAATTTATACCATAGAGTCATAGAAAGTTCCATCATTTGTTTATCCATCTCCAGATCCATATCCATCTAAGAGAGTATCTCAAAATGTTTCCTCTAATAGATTAATTTTGAATTCAGAAAAATAAGAGGAATAAGAAGAGGAGGAATATAATAATAATTTGAATCATCCATCCCATGTGATCGCCACTAAAACTCATTTCGGTGATCTCCCACATTGCACTGAAGACACAGATTATGAACGAAAAATCAATGTGAAAGGGGTTCAGTACATTGAACATACCTTGAATAGATAAGATAACTTTTTACCGTTCATTCCAAGAGTTGAAGCCAAGATGGAAATTCATTCAAATTCCCTTTATGATAGAATGGATTATGTTAAGGTTTTTATGGACATATTTCTATGTCTTGAATCCTATTTCATGATTTTCAAGGAACGTGCTACTGAGCACAGCAAGGCTTGAAATAAATTTGTGAAGTGGTATTATAACGTCAATTATAGCCTCAAGAACCATCTAGTCATGCAAGATGATTTTCTATATCAGGGAAATGTTCTAAGTAACGTGTATCAATAGTTTTTTTCTGATTTGAATGAAAATATTTAAAACATAGCCTCAAAAGAGCTTGAGAGTTTAAAGAAAAAGTAGTAAAATTAAATTAATGAGATTTTATCACTTTCAAATAGAGTTTTAATCATAGAGAAATCCTACAATATCAGGTTGATGATTTCAATAACCAAGAAGCAGGGCATAAATCATAGGAAGTAAAGCTTAAAGCCCAAGAAGAAATCAATCAGTTTCTACAACAATGGATTAAGAAGCAAGAAATGGTAACTACTGAACAAGATATAAAGTTGAAGGTTCAGAAAGAAGTTTTTGACATGATCATGAAGGAAAGAAAGTAGTTCAAAAATATAAATCTATTGATGTTTAATCTTTTAGAAAAACAAAAGGGGAAACAAATGAAATTTTAACTCTTATTGTAATGATATTTTGTTTCAGGTAACAATTGTTGTTTCAAACTCTGTTTCCCTAACCTTTTTCTAGAAATAAATACTTTCCATTATTATTTTTTAAAATCATAAAACGAGAGAATATTTGGGAAAAGAATAATTCTTATGAATGCCTTCTTAGAAGAAAAATTCAACTAAAATAAAATAAAATACGATCCCATGTGAGTTGTTTTAAACCATGGGTGGAGTTAGTCATATTAACTATTACATTTACAATAGTTATTAAACATAAGGGGAGATAATCTATTTGTTTATTATTTTTGTTTTTTTTGTTCTTTACAAAAGGGGGGATATTATTGAGCCGAAAAAATTTCAACTTTCCCATCAAGAATTGGTTTTGGAAATGACAAACCATACATATCATAATCATTTATATTGTTTGTCATGTGTGTTGTTTCACAATCATAATCAATCACATTTTATTTATTATATGTTGAATTCTTATCATAGACATGTATGTTGGTCACTCACATTGTTTTATATGTTGTTTCACAATAGTAACTAGATTATGTCTTACATCATAATCAGGAATCGTAACAAGATAATGTCTTACATCGTAATCAAGAATCATAACCAGAATATGTTTCACATCATAACCAGGTCATTGTAACCATGTTCATCATGATTAGGCTATGTACTACATCATAATAATGTATCATAACTAGGTCATGTATCATAACCAGATCATGTATTGTAACCAGTTCATGTATCGTAACTAGGTTATCGTATCCATGTGCATCATGACCAGGATAAGTACCGCATCATAATTTTGTATCATAACCATGTTAATTAGTGTATCGTAGTCAGGAATCATTACTAGGTAATGATTTTTTTTCTTATTTATGCATTGTTTTTAAGTATCGTAATCCGATTAAATATCATGCATTATAACCATGTTAAGAGTCGTAACCATGTTAAGAACCATAAATAGGTTATAAATTGTAATCTTGGTATGCATTGTTATCATGATAAGCATAGTAAAAAAATTATGTATTGTACTTTTAAAATTATTTACATTCTTATCATAACTTTTATACCAATTGAATGTTATCATACTCATTATTTCATATCTTTGTACTTGCTATTTTCTAAATTAAAACGATGTCATTGAGTTGGTTGTTTACCAATCAAAACGATGTCGTGTATTCTATTTGTTTTGATCGTTGTAATGCCAGGTGTCCAAGTCCCTCTTAGTTTTTCAGAGATATATGATCATTGGAGGAAATACGACCATTGGAACCTAATTCATATAAATAGATGGCCATTCGAACTTGAATAGATAAATTTTTCTTCTATAAAGTTCTAGAGAAAGATGATGTGACCTCTCTCTTGCATCGTGAAAAATCCATGAAGATACAAGTATTGAACAGATTTTTCCATGACCTTGTATTTCTAATTTCTTTTTTCTGCTTGGTGAAACCAATCATTGTGATAAGAATTGAGGGCTTCTAGGGATAGGAAGACGTGGTCTCAATTATCATATCGAGTGTCACAACCCGCCCTCGGGGTCCGTGCCGTGACTACCCCAAGCCCGCCTTCTATAGGCCAGGGGCTGGCGACTAGCACCAAGGCGTAAATCCTGGTAAAAAGGGAAGGCATTGCCTTTGTAAAGTAAACAAACACCACAGAGTAAGCAAGCGGAAAGTAAACACTAAGAAAAAGCAGAGTACAACTGAAAGTGCGGAAAAGTAAAAGGGCCCGTATACAAACCCAAACTGAAAGTAAAGTACAACTCGAAAGGAAAAACAGCAACTGAAAAGAAAAAGCCGCTACACCGAGCTGTCCACTGGAAATACTACCTGAAGGGTGGGTACAGATAGCTCCACTGCTCCACGGGTCCCGCCGTCCGCTCCGAGCATGTCCCGCCCAGTGGTCCACATCCAGGTACCGTCCTGCTCTGCAAGCCTCAGCTAAGATCAATTCTGTCCGTCGTCTGCAACCAACACAACGTAGTGCGGGAAAAACCAGTGCAGGGGTGAGTATAAGCTACTCAGTAGGGACCCCGAGACCCCTGAAGGTCTCTCAAAATCCACAAAGGATAAACCACGAACAAAGGTACAATCACGAAGTAACAACCGACACTGCTTAGGTATATGCCCATACATATACCTAAGTCATCAATTTCAAATACGCTCCAACCTCCGATCCCAAGTACAACTCAGTCCACACAGGAAAGTAAACCTATTCCACACAGGAAAGAAAAACGTAATCCACACAGGATAGCACAACACAATCCACACAGGAAAGCAACAGGATTCAGCTCACACAGGTATACTTCTTTGAAAAACGATAAACATGATCTCTGGTCCATCTAAGTCGTTGGACCCACGAAGGATCGATAGGTAACTAACCCCCGCAAAAGACCCACACAGGATCGGGCCCACGTAGGACATGTAGGCGCTGGTTCACACAGGACCGCTGAGCGCAAAGACCCACACAGGATCAGACCCACACAAGATCGGGCCCACACAAGACCTGTAGCACTGATCCACGTAGGATCGCTGAGTGCTGTAGTCATCATCGTCGAATCCACACAGGATCTCTGTACTGTCGTCGTCGCAGTCACAGTAGCAGTAGTAGCAGTAGTAGTCACAGCAACAGTCGCAGCCAGCACTAAGGTTCCCCCACACAGCAAGCTCATTCGGAGGGCCCGCTCCATGAGCAGAGAGGCTGATACATCAACTGTCACAAAGTCCAGCGTTGATGTATCCAAATGTTCTGTATCGTCAACAGGAACTCAACGCAACAGACGGCGCGTCGATCGGACGCCCGATTTGAGAGTTATTGGCATTTTCGTCCCCGGGGCCCGGTTGGTTTTTAAGGCAAAACCAACCCGACCGTACTCCACCTACGTCCAAACCTTGGTATGAGTATGCCAAAAGATCCGTCTCACTAATAGAAACACAACAAAGCTGAAGGCACGTCAATCGGACGTCCGTAGCTCAAGATATGAGTGTTTCCGCTCTGAAGGCCTGGTTGGTTTCGTGAACGAACCAACCCGGATGAACTCAAAGTGTTCCGAAACATTGAGTGCGATATACCGAATCGACTGTCTTGATCCAAGAATCGTAATGCCGCTGACGGTTCGTCGATCGGAGGTCCGTGGCTTAAGTTATGGCCAAAAGACCGAAACTGATTCAAAACGGGGGGTCCGGGTCCGGGCCGACCCGGCCCAACCCCCCCTGGGTTGACCCGACCCGGGTCCGACCGGCCGGCCGGGGGCGCGGCGGCGTGGCGGCCTGGCGGCGCGGCGGCCTGGCACCGCACGGAGGCAGCGCGCGGGGGGCAAGGCCCCCGCTTCCAGCAAGGCGGTGCGGCTTAAGTGCCGCTCCTTTTGGAGATCCGGCCCCCCTCGTGGGGGCCTGCTTGAAGAAACCGGGGGGCCGCCTTCCCCCCTCATGGGAACCCCCCCCCCCCCCTCATAAATGGGGGGGGTTTAGAGAGTTGACCGGGGGAATAAATTCCCCCGGTCTTTGACCTTCCGGCCGGCCACCTGGTCGGCCGGTTTTTCTCCAACAGGACCGGCAAGCCGGTCCCCTTCCGGTTTCCAACGTCGGCGGCCCGGCGTGCCGCCGGTCTTCCTGTCTCGCTGCGGCCCGGAACTGGCCGTGGTGTTCGTTGTCCGGCACGGTGCGACGGCACCGCGCACCTCTGCCGCGCCTTTGATTCCCTTCGACGCGGCGCGACGGCGTCACGTTCTTGATGATTCTTCCATTGCGCGGCGAGACGACGCCGCGCAATAACATCGTGCGAATAACCACGTGGTGCGACGACACCATGCCATTTTGTTTCATCCGCAATATAAAACATCAAGAACAAAAGAGGGGGTTCGGCCGTGTTCATGCGGTCCGGCCCCCTCACGTTAAACAATAACACATATTTAAAATCCTCACGTTAGTCATGCTAGAACCACAAACAAGGATAAATAAATAAACAATTAACAACAACCCCTACCTTGGGTATAGGTTCGAATATTTGTCAACGTCCCGCGGAAGACAACGTCGCGGAGGTCGGGTGTCGCGGTAATCGTTCGTCAAATCCGATGATGAAGAGGTACGCCCGAAGAGGTACGTCGTTGGCGAATCTTCGTATGCCGACGAAGGAAGTCCGAGGAGGAAGCGGCGTTCCATTTCGTTGACACGGAAGACGAAGAAGAGAGGAGCGTCGTTCTTCGTCGGAGCTTGAGCGTTCTTCGTCAAAGCTTGAGCGTTCTTCGTCAAAGTTTGAAGAAGAAAGAAAAGCTCTCAAACCTCTCAAGATGGCTAAAAAAATCTAACCAAATAAAATAAGCTAAGAGATTATTTTATTAACTCAACCAAACCTTTTTGAATTTCAAAGGTTTGAAAAAGTTTAAACAACTCAATCTCATTAATAAGCTAAGTTGTCAAAACAATTAAAGAGGTGTTAAAGCGAGTTTTGAGAGATGTTGAAAAGTTGGGTTTCGTGTGGGCCCCACCACACTTAATCCTCCCAAGGGAGGTTAAGTGGATGTGGGTCCCACCTTAAACTCCCATTGGGAGAAGTTAACTAACATAAAAAATAAAATAAAAAGTGTTCCACATTTTTATTAAACTTTTTATAATTCTCCCAAAAATTAACTTTCGTCCTGCAATAAACGCAACTTCGGTAAAGGTCTCCTTAAGCGAATATCGACGTTGCGAGTTCATCGGTGTTCTCGGATTTCAATTCCGAGAACCGGATCAAAAGTTAGAAATTCACGCTCGTTCGTTCACTGAACGTACCCGAGCCAAACTTCGGAAATTGATTCCGGGCACACCGGGCCTCGGAATCAGGTGCCGTCTGAAACCGCACTCTTGTAAAATTCCAAAGAAAATTAAGAAAAAATTTCCCTTGAATTTTACGGGTATTTACATTACTACCACCTCAGGGCTTTACGTCCCCGTAAAGATACATCAAAAACTAGGGAAACAAAAGAGGGTACTGAGCACGCATCTGAGCCTCCCGCTCCCATGTTCTCTCCTAGAGATTCCCATGCTGCCATCTGATGCGCACAAGAGGAATCGATTTCCCACACAGGACCTGCTCCTTTCAATCCTCTATCTCCACCGGGACCTCCGTAAAAGTCGCCCCATCGTCAACGTCAAGCTCCCCATGGTCAATGATGTGTGTCGGGTCGTGCACGTATCTCTGCAGCTGAGACACGTGGAAGACGTCGTGCACCCAGTGCAACTGAGGTGGTAGAGCCAGGCGATAAGCCACCTCACCAATCCTGCTGAGAACTTGGAAGGGTCCGATGAAGCGCGGAGATAACTTGCCGCCTCGGCCAAATCTTTGAATACCACGTCGAGGTGAGACCCGCAAGAAGACATGGTCACCATCCTCGAACTCTAGTGGCCTCCGCCTCCTATCAGCGTATGACTTCTGCCGGTTCTGAGCTGTCCTCATCCGCTCCTGGATGACCTGGACCTTCTCTGATGGGTAAGAAGTGTTCCAACTTGGTGAGTCGGTCAACAATCACCCAGATGGAGTCGTGACCTCTGGAAGTGCGTGGAAGTCCAGTCACGAAGTCCATAGATATTCCGTCCCACTTCCACTCCGGAACCTCCAAGGGCTGTACCAAGCCTGCTGGTACCTGATGCTCTGCCTTCACTTGTTGGAAGGTGAGGCATCGAGAAACGAACTCTGCTACTGCCTTCTTCATGCCCGGCCACCAGTGCTGTCGTCTGAGGTCCTGGTATATCTTCGCCACTCCAGGATGTACCGCCAAAGGAGAAGTGTGAAACTCTCTCAGCACTTCCTCTCGCAAAGAGACTGGTACCATGGTATGTCCTCTGAAAAGGATGTCGTGCTCTGCTCCAAGGGAGAAACCATCAGGTGCCTATCCCGAGGATATCTGTGCACGCCGTGTCTCACGGTCAGCATCATCACGTTGTGCCTCTCTGACCCGCTGCAGTAGTGGAGGAGTGACTGTGAGAGACTGAAGGAAGGATACTCCATCTCTATCCACGAAGGATGTCTGCAAAGAGGCTAGCTGCTCCGTCGCCTCCTCAAGTAGCTGAATTCCCGTCCTCCTGCTGAGGGAATCGGCTACTACGTTCCCCTTCCCAGGAGTATAGACTATCTCAAAGTCATAGTCCTGGAAGAACTCGATCCATCGCCGTTGTCTCAGGTTCAGGTCCTTCTGCGAGATGATATACCTGAGACACTGATGATCGGAAAAGACTGTAAAGCGCTCTCCCATCAGATAGTGTCGCCATGTCTTCAGAGCGAAGACCACTACTGCTAACTCCAGGTCATGGGTAGAGTAGTTCTGCTCATGCGGCCTCAACTGACGTGATCCATAGTCGATCACTGCCCACACCTGCATCAGAACACATCCGAGTCCGGTCCCCAATGCATCGCAGTAGACTACGTACCCTACTCCCTCCTCAGGCAACCTCAAGATAGGTGCGCTAGTCAATCTCTGTCTCAGATCCTGGAAGCTCTTCTGACATCTGTCTGACCACACGAAGGGTTTCCCCTTCTCCGTCAAAGCTGTGAGTGGTTCCGCAACTCTAGAGAAGTCTGGCACGAATCTCCGATAGTACCCAGCTAGACCCAAGAAACTCTGAACCTCAGTCACGCTCCTGGGTGGCTCCCATGCTAACACAGCCTCGATCTTTGCGGGATCCACTGCAACTCCCGCCTCAGAGATAACGTGTCCTAAGAAGTGGACATCACGTATCCAGAACTGTCACTTCGAGAGCTTACCATAAAGCTGGTGCTCTCGGAGTGTGTCTAGTATAACTTGCAAGTGATAGGCGTGCTCCTCCTCAGTCGTAGAGTAAATCAGAATGTCGTCGATGAAGACCACGACAAACCGATCGAGGTATGGATGAAAGTCCTGTTAATGAGATCCATGAACACTGCTGGAGCATTGGTTACACCGAAAGGCATAACCAAGAACTCATAGTGGCCATACCGACATCTGAAGGCCGTCTTCTGCACATCCTCGTCTCTGACTCTGAGCTGATGATAGCCTGACCTGAGGTCTATCTTCGAGAACCACCGTGCTCCCTTGAGCTGATCAAAGAGGTCATCAATCCTCGGTAGCGGATACTTGTTCCTCACTGTCACCTGGTTCAGGCGACGATAGTCAACACAAAGCCTCAAGCTCTCGTCCACCTTCTTGGCGAACAAAATCGGGGAAGCCCAGGGTGAAACACCGGGTCGGATGAACCCCTTTCCCTGCAAGTCCTCCAACTGTACTCGTAGCTCTCGAAGCTCGGCGGGGGCCATCCGATATGCTGGAGTGGATATCGGGGTTGTCCTGGGGTACAAGTCAATATAAAAGTCTACCTATCTACGAGGAGGTAGCCCTGGAACGTCGTCGGGAAAAACGTCCGCAAACTGATCCACCACTGCAGGAAAACCAGGACTCCTCATGTCAACTGCTCCAAGGATGAGGCTAGCCAACTGATGAGTGATGGGCTGTCCTCTCCCCCGCGGAAGTCCATCATGTGCTTCCAAGGCTTCATTCTCGCCGGTGAAGGTGAACCTGCTCCCGTCGGTGCGTACACATCGCACCTTGAGCCTAAAACAGTCAATCTGTGCATGGACCGTAGATAGCCAATACATGCCCAAGATGACGTCGTAAGGCCTCGACGCTGCTACAAGAAGATCCCAGCCGAAGCTATCGACTCCTAGAGTAAGCTCACACTGCCGGCACCAGTGCGTAATCGTCGAGTCTGCTCCTGTAGGAGTCTCTTGCCGTAAGGATCGAACCAACGGCTCTGTCGGAATCTCCGAGCTCCGAACAAGGGCAGCGGCTATGAAAGAGTGACTCTCTCCTGTTTCTATAAGAAGTACAGCAAGGGTGGAGTAGACACAGATAGTACCTCGAATCATCTTGGGTGCGCCGTGGTCATAGGCTACTGCTGCCTGGAGATGTGCATGTCTCTGCCCGCTAGCTCCCTGTGGTCGGGGTGGACCTCCTGGTGGTGGTGGTGGCAGAGCCTCAAAGCGTCTCCCACCACCGGCTGCTCGTCCAGCTCCTCTGCCTCGTCTGCCTTCTCCCTGCGGACCACCACGGTCGACCTTCTGCCTCTGCCTCGGTGGTCCCTCAACCGACTACTGCTCCTCGGCACAGCGGGTCGGGCAGTCACGAGCCATGTGGCCCTGCCCGCCGCACGAGTAGCATTGTCTGCCTCTCTAAAGACTGGCTCCGCGCTGTGTGCTCCGCACTGCTGAGCCAGTGTCCTGAGGTCGTCTGCCCGAATGTCTGGTCTTCCTGGACCCCTGAGTCATCCGTCGACTGCCTGCTGTAGATGACTCTGCCACGTGCCTCCCTGCGGTGGGTCGCTGCGCTGGTGTAGACTCAGCAAGGAAGCTCTCGATCAGAAGGGCCCCCTCCAGTACTCCTGTCTGAGTCGGTATGCTGAGGGAGATCAGCGATGCCCTGATCTCGTGTCTCAAACCTTGCTCGAAGGTCCGGGCCTGGAAGAATGGGTCCCGTACCGTGTCGGTCGAGTAGCGCGAGAGATTAGTAAACCTCACTGAGTACTGAGCGACCGTCATGCTGCCCTGCCGCAGCTGAAGAAGCTCCTGGATACGCACCGCATGAAGGGTGGCTGGGACGAACTCCGAGCGGAAGAGGCTCTCAAAGTCCATCCAAAGTAGAGATGCCTCATCGTGTACCTGGAGAATCAAGCTCCACCATCGTCCTGCTGCTCCGTGTAGTAGGCTCGCAGCGAGGATCACCATGAGGTCTGCTGGTGTCCTCACTAGCCTAAACACACGTACCACTGCCTCCAGCCAGTCCTCGGCTGCCTGGGGGTCTGGTTCCCCACGAAACCTGGGCGGTCGCTGGCGCTGAAACTCATGTAGTGCGCTGAGGTGACGTGCATCGTCAGCGGCTGGTGCTGGAAGCATCGGGGGCTCGGCGGGTAGAGCAACCGCCGGTGCCACTGCTGACAAAGGGCCATGCACCGAAGCCTCGTCGCTCGGTGGGCTGTCGTCACACTCGACTCTCGGAACCCTAGCTGGCTGCCGTCGTGGGGCCATTCTGAAAAGGAAACAGGTGCACCACGGTCCGAAAAGTATACCTGGTGAGATGATATAATTAATCACAAAGAAAACTTGAAACACACACGCAACCAATGTTTTCGTGCATTAAGTCGGAAATCAGAAGTCAGGGTCCTGGTGTACGGATACGTCGGCCGCCGCACCAACACCGGACTCCCTGGACTGATAACCACACTCAATACGCTAAACATTATTTCTTCACATAGAAAAGATCAGAGTTCACGGTAGAACCGAACTCCTTTGATACCAATTTGTCACAACCCGCCCTCGGGGTCCGTGCCGTGACTACCACAAGCCCGCCTTCCATAGGCCAGGGGCTGGCGACTAGCACCAAGGCGTAAATCCCGGTAAAAAGGGAAGGCATTGCCTTTGAAAAGTAAACAAACACCACAGAGTAAGCAAGCGGAAAGTAAACACTAAGAAAAAGCAGAGTACAACTGGAAGTGCGGAAAAGTAAAAGGGCCAGTATACAAACCCAAACTAAAAGTAAAGTACAACTCGAAAGGGAAAACAACAACTGAAAAGAAAAAGCCGCTACACCGAGCTATCCACTGGAAATCCCACCTGAAGGGTGGGTACAGATAGCTCCACTGCTCCACGGGTCCCGCTGTCCGCTCCGAGCATGTCCCGCCCAGTGGTCCACCTCCATGTATCGTCCTGCTCTGCAAGCCTCAGCTAAGATCAATGATGTCCGTCGTCTGCAACCAACACAACGTAGTGCGGGCAAAGCCCGTGCAGGGGTGAGTATAAGCTACTCAGTAGGGACCCCGAGACCCCTGAAGGTCTCTCAAAATCCACAAACGATAAACCACGAAGAAAGGTACAATCACGAAGTAACAACTGACACTGCTTAGGTATATGCCCATACATATACCTAAGTCATCAATTTCAAATACGCTCCAACCTCCGAGCCCAAGTACAACTCAGTCCACACAGGAAAGTAAACGTATTCCACACAGGAAAGCAAAACGTAATCCACACAGGATAGCACAACACAATCCACACAGGAAAGCAACAGGATTCAGCTCACACAGGTATACTTCTTCGAAAGATGATAAAGATGATCTCTGATCCATCTAAGTCGTCGGACCCACGAAGGATCGATAGGTAACTAACCCCCGCAAAAGACCCACACAGGATCGGGTCCACGTAGGACCTGTAGGCACTGGTTCACACAGGACCGCTGAGCGCAAAGACCCACACAGGATCGGACCCACACAGGATCGGGCCCACACAGGACCTGTAGCACTGATCCACGTAGGATCACTGAGTGCTGTAGTCGTCGTCGTCGAATCCACACAGGATCTCTGTACTGTTGTCGTCGCAGTCATAGTAGCAGTAGTAGCAGTAGTAGTCACAGCAACAGTCGCAGCCAGCACTAGGGTTCCCGCACACAGCAAGCTCGTTCGGAGGGTCCGCTCCACGAGCCGAGAGGCTGATACATCAACTGTCACAAAGTCCAGATTTGATGTATCCAAAAGTTCTGTATCGTCAACAGGAACTGAACGCAACAGACGGTGCGTCGATCGGATGCCCGATCTGAGAGTTATTGGCATTTTTGTCCCCGGGGCCCGGTTGGTTTTTAAGGCAAAACCAACCCGACCGTACTCCACCTGCATCCAAACCTCGGGCGGAGTATTCCAAAAGATCCGTCTCACTATGAGAAACACAACAAAGCTGACTACACGTAAATCAGACGTTCGTAGCTCATGATATGAGTGTTTCCGCTCCGAAGGCCCTGTTGGTTTCGTGAACGAACCAACCCGGCCGAACTCAAAGTGTTCCGAATCTTTGAGTGCGATATACCGAATCGACCGTCTTGATCCAAGGATCGTAATGCCGCTGACGGTTTGTCGATCGGAGGTCCGTGGCTCAAGTTATTCCCAAAAGACCGAAACTGATTCGAAACGGGGGGTCCGGGTCCGGGCCGACCCGGCCCGACCCCCCTGGGTCGACCCGACCCGGGTCCGACCCGGACCGACCAGCCAGCCAGTGGCGCGGCGGCGCGGCGGCCTGGCGCCGCACGGAGGCAGCGTGCGGGGGGAAAGGCCCCCGCTTCCAGCAAGGCGGCGCGGCTTAAGTGCCGCGCCTTTTGGAGATCTGGCCCCCCTCGTGGGGGCCTGCTTGAAGAAACCGGGGGGCCGCCTGCCCCCCTCATGGGAACCCCCCCCCCCCTCATAAATGGGGGGGGGAGTTTAGAGAGTTGACCGGGGGAATTTATTCCCCCGTTCTTTGACCTTCCGGCGGGCCACCTGGCCGGCCGGTTTTTCTCCAACGGGACCGGCAAGCCAGTCCCCTTCAAGTTTCCGACGCCGGCGGCCCGGCGTGCCGGCGGTCTTCCCGTCTCGCCGCGGCCCGGAACCGTCCGCGGTGTTCATCGTCCGGCGCAGTGCGACGGCACCGCGCCCCTCCGCCGCGCCTTTGATTCCCTTCGACGCGGCGCGACGGCGTCACGTTCTTGATGATTCTTCCATGGCGCGGTGCGACGGCGCCGTGCAATAACATCGTGCGAATAACCGCGTGGTGCGACGGCACCATGCCATTTTGTTTCATCCGCAATATAAAACATCAAGAACAAAGGAGGGGGTTCGGCCGTGTTCATGCGGTCCGACCCCCTCACGTTAAACAATAACACATATTTAAAATCCTCATGTTAGTAATGCTAGAACAACGAACAAGGATAAATAAATAAACAATTAACAACAACCCCTACCTTGGGTATAGGTTCGAAGATTTGTCAACGTCCCACGGAAGACAACGTCGCAGAGGTCGGGCGTCGCGGTAATCGTTCGTCAAATCCGATGACGAAGAGGTACGTCCGAAGAGGTACGTAGTTGGCGAATCTTCGTATGCCGACGAAGAAAGTCCGAGGAGGAAGCGGCGTTCCCTTTCGTTGACACAGAAGACGAAGAAGAGAGGAGCGGCGTTCTTCGTCGGAACTTGAGCGTTCTTCATCAAATCTTGACCATTCTTCGTCAAAGTTTGAAGATGAAAGAAAATCTCTCAAACCTCTCAAGATGGATAAACAAATCTAACCAAATAAAATAAGCTAAGAGCTTATTTTATTAACTCAACCAAACCTATTTGAATTTCAAAGGTTTGAAAAAGACTAAACAACTCAATCTCATTAATAAGCTAAGTTGTCAAAACAATTAAAGAGGGGTTAAAGGGAGTTTTGAGTGAAGATGAAAAGTTGGGTTTCGTGTGGTCCCCACCACACTTAATCCTCCCAAGGGAGGTTAAGTGGACGTGGGTCCCACCTTAAACTCCCTTTTGGAGAAGTTAACTAACATAAAAAATAAAATAAAAATTGTTCCACATTTTTATTAAACGTTTTATAATTCTCCCAAAAATTAACTTTCGTCCTGCAATAAAGGCAACTTCAGTAAAGGTCTCCTTAATCGAATATCGGCGTTGCGAGTTCATCGGTGTCCTCGGATTTCAATTCTGAGCACCGGATCAAATGTTAGAAATTCCCACTCGTTCATTCACTGAACGTACCCGAGCCAAACTTCGGAAATTGATTCCGGGAACACCGGGCCTCGGAATCAGGTGCCGTCTGAAACCGCACTCGTGTAAAATTCCAAAGAAAATTAAGAAAAATTTTCCCTTGAATTTTACCGGTCTTTACATCGAGGGCTTTCAATTTCGTAAAAGATAGAGGTTTTGATTACCTTCTTGATCAAGGGATTCCAAGGATAGAAGGACAGTCATTCCAATCATCATATTGAGGGATTACCAAGGCGGTGGTAAGATAGACCTTTTATGCTAGGTGAAAGGATACCCTACTCTTTAGGAAAAAATAATTGTAATACTTTTATGTTTATGCTTCTATTTTTATTAGAAATGGAATTATATTGTTTCCTCTTTATTTTCACATTCATTTCAATTATAATTGTTTAAATTACAATTTTTAATTACATATTGTATTAAGAGATTCTATATGATCTATGGCAGAATCAATCACTTTTATATTACTCCGATCATTGTATTTAATTAAAATGAAATTGTATTAAATTACTTATAGTATTTCATCATATTATATCTATCAGATTCAAGACCTATGTGGTAAATTGTTTTGACTGTGAATTGTATTAGTTTAATACTTCTTAAACTAAGCAGTTTCTTAAGGGTTTAAATGAAAAGTTTTTTAAACCTAAAATTCACCCCCCCTCTTGTATTGTGCCATATAATATACGTATACATCTATATTACGATCAAACAATAATTCCATAACTCTAGGAAAATAATCTTAAAACCAAAATGTTGTCACATTACGAACATTTACAATTAATTGATTTTATTTTCACCCATAAAAAATTTAGGGTTTTATAGCCATTGAATTTATCTTAAATAAGTTCTCTATCACTATTTATTGTTTATTTGGTATTAGTTTTTTCTTCCTTGTCCATATTTTCATTTCTCACTAAGATTCTTCTATTTGGAAACATAGTTTGGTAACAGCCTTTGTACTTCCCTTTTATATATTTTAATTAATATGTTTTATTAACCCTTTTTGTGATGTGGGTTTTAAATAAATATATTTTCATGTATCAAAATATTAATTTAAATGGGGGAAGAATGTAACACCTTGAGTTTGTAAAAGAGAAAATAATGTTCAACAGTGTATGCGATACATAACCCTGAATCCAAAAAAAGAATGATTATGTAAATATGACCATTTAAATTTTTCCATTAAATTTCAAGATATGATTTGGATTAACTAAGTTATGATATGTATATATATCCTGTATATATTGATAAATTCTTATTAAATAATCAATCAATTTTCTGTAATGTCATTTCATTCTTAAAAAATATGTTTTCTTCAAAAATGTTTTTTAATTATTTTTATAAATATTATAATTATTTTATATAATATTTCGATGATTTATTTGATAAAATAAAATAAATTTTTATTTCATCATATAAAAATTAACATAGGGTGAAAATTTTTAATTTTTTGGAAAATATAGATTTTTTAGTGAATAGTGAAAATATTGTTTCTAAGTAAAAGTATCATTTCATTTTATAAATTATGTAATATAAAAGAAAAAATATTATTTTAATTTTATTTCAAGGTAAAATAAGTATTATTTAATTATATTTATTTCTATTAATTAAATTTAAATCATTATTATACATAATTTTAGTATAAGTTCATTTTTTGGATTAAAACGCATTTTTCTGAAAACTATTTTAAAATGCATAATGTTTCTCCATTATAATTAATTTAGATAACCCATAATGAGAAATTCAATAAATAAAATTTTAATATTATATATATATATGAATTGAAATTCATATAATGAATATTATTGGTTATAGAGTTAAAGTAGAATCATATTTTCCTTAAAAATTATATTTTTTTAGAAAACTTATTTCCATCATGCTTGTGGGTTTTTTATTAAATTGAATTATTCCACCTATTTCAATTTATTTTGATAAAATTTATTCTATATTAGGAATCATCATAATTAATTTTATTAAAAAATTTCTACTGAATTTTTGAACATTATGAACAGTAATAGTAGAAAATATTTTTTACCATGGTAAAAGGAAAATAGGTTAACTAAGGGTAAAAATATGTTAGCAGATACTAGAAACAAAGTCACCCTAACAGTATGGGTATTTATATTTAATTTTTATTAAAATAATAATCATATTTATTCCTTTTTTTACTTTTTAAATTATTAAGTAATGATTTTGATAACAATTATATTTTGATATGATAGAACACAAATTGTATTTTTTTGTAATATGAATTTTCAATTAGGACATTTATTTTGATGAATTAATGGATTTTTTAAATAAATAAAATATTTTTGTTAAATAACATTTATTAAATATAGATGATCATATAATTTTTATAAAGTCAAAAATAAATTTTATAAGGGTTCAAAAATGGTCATTGTCAAAAAAAACCTAGCATTTCTCAATAAATGTAAATTCTATTTTAAAATTTAAAATTCATATATTTAGAAAATTATTTTGATAAAATAAATATTTTTTTTGGAATCAACACATTGAAATTATCCAATGGTTAATTTTTCATTATTTTCAGAGACTATCGAATTTTCATGTAAAAATTAAATACGGTATAAATATATGGTGTTTATTTTGACATCATAATGACCCAAAAGTGATGTAATAAATTTTATAAAACCTATCCAAGACCAAATAAATATTTACACATTAATATCATGTTTTTTATATTATTTTATTAAATTTATGAGTCCATTATGGATCCTCCAAAACCTATATTATATTTTGTTGTTTTAAAATCATTTCTTTATAAACATGAATCACATCCACATCATCAAGGGTTATATTTTAATAATTCCAGAACTTGGACCTATAAAATTATTAAAATCACCTCTATTTTGAAGAAACCACGGTCAAAAACCATGGGACGGTTTTCAGTTTTTATTATTATTTATATAGATTCCAAAACCTTTTTTTAGGGAATAATAAAGAACTCCCCTCCTTTTTCCAATATAAACCCACCTAAGCTCCCATTTTTCTTCACTAAAATACATGGATCAAATTATTACTCTTGTATCACATATCTATATTCCTCCAAAAATTCCACTAATCTCCAAATAATCTCCTCCCAATCTTTTGAAATCACCCTCTCAAGATAAGGGATTCCACTTCTCCCATTTCCATTAAAGCACCTTCTTTGCAATCAGCTTTTTTAATATAATTTGGTTATATTGTGATTTATTTATAATTATCACTATAATTTAAAAAAATTTATATAATAATGATATACCATTAATACCCTCTCATCATATCATTTATCTAATTTGTTACCATGATGAAATTTAGTAAGGGATCTCCAACTCTATTTTTTTTTCTACCACCTCTTTTATGTTATGTATCTTAATTTCCTTTCTTCATGTTAGGAAATTTTATTACATATCCCCCCTATTATCCATTTTATTTCTAAATTATTATATACCCCATTTTAATATTTTTTATCCTTCCCATTAATCTTTTTGTACAACTATTTCCATATTAAATTTTGTAAGGGGTCCTCTCATTCCCCTCTTTATCAAAGTTTCTTCATTATCTTGTTCCTTTTGTCAAAAATTATTAAAGATGGTATATGTTCTTCCATATCACCCTTACTATAAATTTTATTTCTAAATTATTATATACCCATTTAACTCATATTTATTCCTTCCATGATCATTTATACACCCTCGTTATGCTATTGAAATTTCACCATGATTTTCCATGCCAAAACAATTGTGTAGTGAATACCATACCTATTTTCTATCAATGATGTTCACCTGTATACACATATACATAATTTATTTTGGACTTACTTGTATTTATTCTACACTCATTTATTTTGGAATAAAATTTAATTATAAAGTATTCCATGTTGTATGATCTTTGTGACACACTTAAGCTTGAAAATGAAATGGAAGTGATAGGTGCACTGAGAATTGTATAGTGCTCCAATGCATTGGGTAATGTTTTAGTCTTAGGAGACACCATGAAAGGGATTAAGGATTGAACCTAATACATCATGGTACTTTTTATATCATGATTTCTTTGTGGTTTTCATTTACCTATGTTTATGACGTAGTTTTTTATGTTGTTACCATGTTTCCCATGTTTCCTTTATGTTATCATGTTATATCATGCCTCATTGTTCGGGTTTATGATTCTAACCCCTTTTATGTGTCATTTATATTCCTATTTCCAAAAATTTATCACTTTATTCATGTTATTTCATGTTTATTCCCTTATTGTGATTTATATCTCGCCCCTTTATTATCTATACCCCCAGGTTATCCCCTTCAGTATTAAAATCTATGAAATTTTAGAAGCATGCTATTATTTCAATAATGATGACGTTTTTCCTATTTTAATTTGTTATATAATGTACTTAATTCCAAAATAAACTATAATTATTGATCATATAAGTTTTATTATGTGTACTATTCTGTAATAAATCACAAATTAAAGTGTAATAAAGAGAAGGGTTTTCATAATCAACTACTTATGTAATGGTTTATATTAAAATTTTGGCTATTATTACTAGGGTTTTAGATATTAATGTATTATTTCATCATATTAGATTTATCTATATTGGATAACATGTGCTAGCCATTTTCGTTTTGGTAAATATCTAGAAACCAGAGGAATATATTTTTATTGTTTTATGAATATAATTATCAATTAGAAGTTAATTTAGTGCTTCGGGAAAGGTAAATTCATCTTGAATATTCATTTCATGGAGTAGAGATGATGTGGAAATTGATCAAAGAACATCCAAAGATGCAATTGTTATTATGAAATGGTAAGATATCATATAAGTATATTTTCTTGTGTTGTCTATCTTTATAGTAAAATAATCTCTCAACTTTAAGAAACAGATATTAAAATAAAAATATTATTATTTTATCATCCTTTATGATGAATTTATTGTATTTCTACCCATTACTAATTTATGGTATTGTAGTCATTAACATTATCATTAGCATGTTCTCTATCACTCAATATTATTCCTAGGATGTTATTTTTCACCTTCATATAAATATTTTAAATTACATATAATGTTATCCTTATATTTGAACCCAATTATGTGTTATTTCAAGTGACCTTTATATTACACTCACCGTTTATAAAATAATTTTTATTATCCCTTTGTATTTTATGGGTTTTCAATAATGGTATTTCAAAATCTTGAACCTTTAATGAATGAGATAAAATATTGAGGGGCAGACTAATTTAATGGTGGAGAATAAAACACATAATTTTTTTAAATGAACAATATGACTAATATATTTCAAAAAATTCAACACTGAGCTTTAAGTTAATTGTGACATACTATAAAAATATTATTATTCAAATGTGGAAATCATATCCTAACTGTTGAATTGGGGGGTGTGAATATGAGTAACTTCATTATGAAATATATTTATAATATTCCTACTCAATAAAAAAAAATTATTAACTCTTAGAAAATAATAACTCAATTTTTAATCAAGTCATTTTATATTTAAAAAATTGTTTTTCTTTAAACAAATGGTTTTTATTTATTTTTTTGAGTAAATATTATAATAATATTATAAAAATTATATTAATTATATTGAATAAAAATTATATCATTTTCAGATAAGAATATCAAAATTAGTTTATGGTGATATTTTTAAAATTTTCCAAAAATATTATTTTTACTCTGAATAGTGAAAATAATAATTTTATAAAAAAATGCACTTCTATTGAAGTATTTACAAATTCCTATTTTTTAAAATTAATTATAAAATTTTATTAATACATTTTGATTAAAAATAATTAAACTTATATCATCAAAATTTTAATTATCATTATTTTTGGTATAAAAACATTTTTATTCTTAAAACTTCATTTTTCTAGAAAACCATTTTTTATCACTTTTTTCAGGTTTATTTTGATTTTATATTCTAACACTTATAGGTATTGAATTTGATAAAATGTATTAAATATTTGGAATCCTAATTTTGAAATTCGGTAAATAGTTTAACATTGTTTTTGGTTATTATTAATATTAATAGTAGTAAATATCCACTTGATAAGGGTGAATGTTGGAATGAAGGGTTCTCATAGATGGAAATAGAATATTTTTTCTGTTTGTTGTCAATCCACATTAGGTTGATTGAGGAGTTTTCAAGAGAAGTTGTCTTATGGTTTAGGTGGCTTCGGTGTTTATGGTGGTGTCATTTACCAATGTTTTATAAAATATTTGGGAGCAAAATTTAGATGAATGACCATGTTTCTCAAAAGTTTTATTTCTAGAGATTCCTCATAAAAATATTCCAAAGTAATTCAATTAAAAAAATATTTTTGTTTCGGAAAATATTGGTTAATCAAAAATGTTTGGTGTCTTGAAGGTTTGATGATTTTTTAAATAATGTCTCATGAAAGATGGTTGATGTGTGAAGAAAATATGGAAATCTAGGAAACTATTAGTAGAATCATGAATGGAAAATTTCCATGAATGCTTCATGAAGAAATCGAGTTTCACAAATATGAATGAAGAGATTAAAAAACTTGGTGGTGAGACTAAAAGTTTCATGACAGGGAAGAATTATCTATAAATAGTATATTGATCATCACATGTGGATTTAAATGGTTTTGGATAAGGGATGATCTCTCTAATTTCATGATGGTTTCACATGAACATAATTCTTATGTGAATCAATAACTTTACAAAAACACAAGTTTTATAAAAATAATGGTTGAGAAATAATTGAGTATATGTCATTTCAATGATGGAGTTTTGAAAAAGTTGATATTTTCATGATAGTAAGAAGTTTTATGAATGTTAAGAGTTTCTTTAATTTTGGGAGTTTCACAAAAGTGTGTGGTTTCATGAAATATGAATGTTATTTTAAGAAAAAGGGTCCTTTGTTAAAAATAGTGTTTCTTAAATGATACTTACACAATCATAATTGAAATTGTGGAAATATTTTGTAATGTTTTGAAGCATCATAAGTGGTCCTACATGATTAAAAACACCACCTTCATGTGATTTGATATAGAAGTGACCTTCAACTCAATAAACTGAGAAAATGTTAACCCAAATCAATGAGGAAGGGGGAGTCGATGGAAGTGATCTTGGGGAGGTAGTGTATGATCCCCAAAATTATTATAAACGCAATGTACCTAGAATAAAGTTATCATTTTTGAAAAACATTAATCCCAAATATATAGTGAAGCTTAGTGGATTTAGGTATGACTAACACATTTTCGGCGTATTCTCTGTGGACTATCCCTTAGTGGTGAACTATGTTAAAATTTTGTGTTGTATTTCTATTTATTCATACGGTTGTTTGATAATTTCATGATTCCATCAGATAGGTTTAACAAGTTCCTAAAAATTTGTAGACAAGATCTATATCATTCAAAGAAAAATTTGATGCCTTGATTTACCCATCCCCTCTCAGGGTGTTCTAGGGTATTACAAGTGGTATCAGAGGGTACATGTTTTAGGTGTTAAATATATCATCAATTTTATTTTTATGGATAATTTAGTGAATGTTAGGGGAGTTCTCCTTTTCAATGGAAGTAACTTCCAGATTGAGAAGAATTGAATGATACCTCATCTACGATCTCTTGGTATGGAAATTCTTTATACCAAAGTTCAAGGGATTTAAGTCAGTGATGAGACATGTCTTTTGATGACGGAAACAGATAGTAAAATTATTTATATAAATGACAAAGCTAAAAATGATCTTACAATAGAATAATCTGATCAAATCTATGTGGGAGAAACTAGAAAATATATATGATCATGATAACAAAGTGAATGAGGCCAAACACAAATATTTTACAGTTAGTTTTATGATCTAAAAAGTCATCAAGATGAAAATGAAGATAGCTTCTTTTATAGAATTAATGAAGTTGTTAGATAAATTCAAGGAATTAGGGATGAAATTAAGCATATTTATGTTGTGAATAAAATCCTGAGAAGGATTCCACCTCTGTATAATCTAAAAGTGTCAACTTTTAAGGAAATGTATTTGTCTAAGATTTCACTTGATGATTTGCTAAGCAGTCTGGTGGATTATGGAATTAGAGTCAAACCATATGATACAAAAAATTTATTAAGCAATAAAATTAAATTAAAATCCACAAAAAAACATTACATTTACAATGTTAGTGATGATAGAGATGATGTGTATTATGATCTCCTCTCTCTTTTTTCTAGAAAATTCAATTGATAAAAATGGGGATTTAAAGGCAAATTTCCCCTGGATATTTTTCAGTGTGGTAAAGTTGAAAAAAAATTTATTAGTGTTAAAGTAAATTTTATGATGTATAAAGTTAAGTAGAAATCAATAAAATTCCATAGAGTATGTTCCCATAAAAATAGAGACTTCAAATTATGAAAGAAATTACATAGGAAGATCGACTTTTTTAAATAGGAACAAGATGATATAGTTTTTTTGGAGGATGCAAAAACAAAGTTTAAATATGATATTGAATATTACATGATGGATATAATTGAAAAGGTATAAGCTAAAATGGAGTAAGATAACTAGTCATATGGTATTGTCGATCTCAAGATGGAACATGAGGGTAAACATGATGATATTTACATTCAAAGAAAAAAATAAAACGATTTGTGATTTGTGGAAAGAGTCACCAGATCATGTATATTACCTTGAAGAAGATATTGGTTGACCATAAATAGTGGCATAAGAACATGTCATAAATATATAAAGATTAAAAGAGGTCATGAAGTTTAAACTAAGGATTGAAGAGCTGGAATAAGTTATTAATGAACATACATCAATATTGGAAGAATAGGCTCAGATATTTGAGGTCCTTGAAGAATAATTCGTTTCTATAATGAGTGAATTAGAAAATTAATAAAAATTGAGGTAAATATATAAAAAAATATAGTTTGGAAGGTTTTATTATTTATAGATTTTGTAAAGAGGTAAACGTGGTTCTGAAGGAGTAAAGAAATCCTTGAATGATCAAAGATCTAAATTTATGGGAAGAATCGGAATTGTCTATGAGACAAAAACATCGAAATCTAGAAATGAGATGATCCAAAACAAATGGAAGTAGAAGGTAGGACATATTAAAATGTATTATAATGTCCTAACTGGTATAAATTCAAACCAAATAGATAATAGAGCTAAAAATAATCCTCAATTATCTATTGATGATCCTCGATCAAATACCTATACAAAAGAAGGGTACATGTGATGGCATTGATGTGAGAAGATATTTCTTATTATGAAATGTCAATTTTATGAATTTAAAGGGCATACCATGTCTTACTATTAATAATAAAGGATTAATCTAAATGAGGAATCACCTATAATTAAACAAAGGTGAATGTGACCATATCCTTCATTATATAGAAGAAATAGTTTTTATGGATATTTTTTTAACTATTCTAACTTTTTCTATAAATCAATTCATTGCAAGTAGAAGAAAGGTGGAAACCATAACTATATAACTCTATGAAAAGTCAATACTATTAAACCAAGTATAATTACCCTTGAAAATAAGTATTCTACTCTATAATTAGAAAATTAATATGATTTAACGATGAATATTAAAAATATATTGGAGGTGATATCTTATGCCTCCACTAAATTAGGTATCTAATATAAGGAAAAGATGAATATTGAGAAATCCAATATGGAATAGGTCACTCTAAAATCTATAAAGAGTATTATTACCTAGATTATTGATAAAGGATTCCCATCCCACATTATAGGAGTTGTAGTTTTTTTAAAAAAAATTAAACAAAGGGTTGATGGGATAGTGAGATTCAGTTATGATGGTTCCTTAAAGATAAAGGTTAATTTAAATATAGAATTAGAAAATGATGTTATAATTAAAATATAAGCTCTCTATATGGATGTATCGCATCATATTTTTCTAAATGTGAATCGACTCTATGACTTGGTACTAGTAGTGACATTTAATCATAAAGGGTGCTCTATCAAAGGCAAGACAAGTAATTTTATCATGAAAGGTGAGAGGATAAATAGTAATTTATTCTAGGAAGATAATAAATAAAACTCATTTTCTTAATAATTAAAGAGTAAAACAACTTGTGGAACTAGAGGTTGAGTCGCATTAATAAACAGAGCATAGAATACATATCTAAGATAATGGCTATTGTGGATATTCCCAATCTAAAGCATGATCGGGAAAAGACAAGTGATTCTTGAATGTGAGGAAATATAGTCTAAAATTCTTACTAAATGGGGAAAAAGGGGCATTGAATCTACTTTATATAGTTCTCACATATTTGTGTGGTCCGATGAATGTGACCATCACATATAGAAATATTTACTTCATTATTTTTATTTATGATTATATTAGAATGACATATGTTATGTTTACACAGTGTAAACACAAAGTGATTGACATCATGAAAAGATGTATCAGAAGATTTGAGAATTAATTTATCCACACAATTAAAATATTATTATATAAATAAAGAACATAATATAAATATATTTAATTTGAAAATTATCATGAAAAACATGGGATCAATCATGAGGTTTCTTCATCAAGAATACCTCAACAAAATGGTGTCATTGAACGTAGAAATTTACAGGTGAAAAATATGGCTAAAAGTATGTTGATTGAGAGTTATTTTTTTCATCATTATTGTAAAGTGGATGTTCAAGTTACATTATAAACACAAAATCAAATAAGTATAATTATAGTAGAGGGAAGGAATCCATTTGAGATATGGTATGGAAGGAATCCTTTAATAAATTATTTTCATGTTTTTTGAAGTATATGTTTCCCTTTAAAAAAGAGTAGGAAGTCAAGGAAATTATAGTGTTGTTGCAGATGAGGTAATATTCCGTGGATACTAAATAAATATTAAATATTATAAATTCTATAGTAATAATCTTAAAAATATTTTGGAGTGAAATTATTTCAATATCATTGAATATAAAACTATGAATAACTCTAGGAAATCCTATATTGATATGATTGAAGATGAAGACGAAAGTGGAGAAGGGGTAGATTCAAATATTTAAATTATGGTAATATTTACCAATATGTAGGGCTCTCAAAATTATAATGATTGAGAAATTAAATTAGAATAGGAAACCCTGACATAAGAAACTCTATTAGAGCATCACTAGAGAAATAAAAGAGAATAAATTGAATAATACAACATCCTTAGGGATTTGACTGAACCTACAAAGACAAAGAGAACGGGGAGTGAGAAATATTATTATATCCTATCAATTGTGTAACCTACCTAATTTTAAGAAGAATAAAAGGATAAATCAAGGGTGAAGGACCTTATTGATGAACTGGATTAGATTGATTAAAATAAGAATTGTGATATGTTAAGTGACTAGAATATCACATTGTGATTGAAATAAATTGGATCTTAAAAAATAAATGAGATAGGAAATGTTATAAAAAATAATTCATTCTTGTTTTTTAAATTCTATGCATAAATTTAAGGCATTGATGTTGAAGAAAATTTTTCCTTAGTAGGCCAACTGGAGTTGATTAGGCTCTTCCTAGACTTTGAAATTCAAATAGGGTAAAAAAAATTATCATATGGATCTCAAAATCGAATTCTTAAATGGTGTTCTTGAAGAATAAGTCTACTTTGAAAAAATAGTAGTAATTTTAATATATATGATAAAAAAGGTTTATTGATAAAATAAGGATCTTTATGGTCTAAATAAAGCACCACAAGCAAGGTATTATTGAATGGAATCATATATGAAGAAGCAAAAATTTAAAGGATTAGGTGTTTTCCATAATGTATATGTTAAGAATTAATAGGAAGATAAATTTACGGTGATTATGTATGTGGATTATATTATATTTTGAGGAATAAGGCATGGATAAGTTGAGGAATGTTATAATCACATGAAATTAGAATTTGAAGTATTCATGATTGGTGAACTCATAGAATTTCTGGGGTTGTTGGTGATTCAAAATAATGACTACACCTTAATTTATCAGGAAAATTATGTAAGATAAATCATGAAGAAATTTAAAATTCATGACTCTATAGAAATATTAACTTTGATTGTGATTAGGAAAAAACTAGGAAATCAAAAGGATGGGAAATCTTTGGATCCTACCTTGTAAAATATGATCATTGTATGATTATTATATTTGACTTAAACATGTCCAAATATCATCTTTTCAGCATGTTTGGTGTCTTGCTTCCAATGTAATCCAAAATAAGAGAATTTTGTATCATTTAAAATAATAATGATGTATATTCAAGGTAATATTAACATTAGATTGTAATTTGTAGTATGAAGGGATATGGGATGGATGTGGTGGATTGAAAGTCCATATGTGGGGGTGAATTCTTTGTTGCAAAACAATTGTGGGCTAGTTAATCAAGAAACAAGAAAGATCATCTCTTAGTATGGATGAAGAAAAGTATATCTTTGTGTAAAAGGAATGCACTCATCTATTGTGGGTGTAATAAAAATTTATTGATATTGGTGATGAGCTGAAACAACTGATGGTGATATATTGTGACCACAAGATCTTGATTTATCTCATAAAAAATCCATTTCAACACTCCCATAAAAAACATATTGAGATAATATATCACATAATCAAAGAAAAAAAATTAAACTAGGTGTGATAAAAATGAATCATGTTTGAACTAATAACCAAGGGCCTGAAATCCTAACTAATTCATTTGCACCACCAATGTTTGAGAAACATCGGTTGAACCTCAAGGATTATCCAAATCCCATTGCATGATGAGGTTAAAATTTAACGCCTATCCCCATTTTTGTTAACTATTTTAATATTTTGGTAGATGCGACGTAGGTCTCTAGGTCTGATATGATCAAGGGGTTTTTTATCATTATGGTTCAAATATAGTTTATTTGGGTTTATTTCCAATGGGAGAGAATGAAATGGATGAAATTAAATAGATTTTAGGATACAAAGATAGGCTGGTTACCTCTTGAGGTATAGGTCACTGGTCTCTCAAGGCATGAAATCCTCTCTTGACAATGATGTTTTCTACACCAATATTTTATCACATAGACTTAGACTGGTATATGATTTCTTTCAGGCCTATCTAGATTTTTAGCCTAGTGCTTTATTAAATTCCTCTATAGATTACCAATAAACCCAAAGGGGTATATTATTGGAACCAAGGGTTTCCATAGATGGTGCCACCAGTTCACCAAAAAATAGGTTGAACCATAATCAAATGAACTAGTGAACATCATGGTTGTTCTGAGGTTAGAAAAATGATGTGAATGTGATCGAAGAATCACGCAACTCTGTTTTCATGATTCAATATGGATATTCCTTTAAAGAACTATAAATTAATTTCAAATATTCCATTTAATCTCAAATGTTATGGAAGAAGAGTTTTATGTTATCCTCATTGTATGCACGTGATCTATTCACCACAAAAGAGAAGGCCACTCACAAAGTAGAAATGCCATGATTTCTAGAATATCTTTTATCTGGGTTTTATGATATCAAAATATGAGGATCCAATCTATAAAAATCTATGATTTAAAAAATATAACTTGTGGGATTTTAATGTATTGTATGATGGAGATCCTTGTCTATAAAAGGAGAGGCATTGATGTCGATTAAGCTTCTACTTGTATATTCATGAGAGATCTCATTTTCCTTGAAAAAACATAGCCTCTCAAATCTTCTATTCCATGAAGGGAAAGTAGGGTCGCATGAGCCTTCAAGGATTCATGAAGTGATGATCCCTTGGGACTTTGACAAGTACAAAGCACTCTCGAATGGGCTTCATGAAGAACAACATTCCGTGAAGAAAAATGGATAGTGCAAATGCATCTCCCTAAATTTTGAGAATATCTAATATCCATGAAGCCTTCTGAGTTCAAAATTGTTCTTTATATTCCCATGATCTAATTCTTTGTTCAATTAATCCAACAATGCATCAAAATAAGATGGTTCTATGAAGCTTCTACAATATTTCTCAAAAAAGCAGTCACATGCTGTTGTGGTTTGTGAAACGTTTGATGCAGTCGTGCTAAACTCATGCATGAAGGAGTGAACTAGAGTTTGAGTTCACAAAGAATAATACACTTCCAAACATCCCACCTATGTTATATGAATTAAAATATAGTGATCCACATTTTTTATGGTTTGTGCATAGAAGAATAGTGTTCGAGGCAAGGGTAGTGTTTTTGCAAAGGGTTTCATCCATTTGGGTGTGCACGAGTGAAAATGGAGAATGAATACACATGAACTCATGCATAAACAAATTAATGAAACTCAAAATAGAAAGAAAGAAATAATGTAGTGTGTGTGAGTGTAATTTTTAATATGTAAGGAGTAGAAGTAAAGAGTTTATGCATACTTTCATGGATATGTGAAAAGTAAATTGTTTGATATACCTAAAACACTCTTGAATATGGAACATAAAATATCAATAAAAAATTGATTCTTGTGATATAATTGGGTTATAATTAAATAACAATAATTAATTGTGATGACTTCAATCTGATCTAATCTTCATTGATTTGATAATCACAAAGGATGTTTGTGATTCTATAAAGAAGAAGAAAAGGAGGTCTCAATGATGTTGATTTTTCACCGAGGAAGAAAGTGAGAAGAAGAAGAAATATTTTTTGACCCAATTGTTATCAATTGATTAGAATTTATTTCACTGAAAATTTATTGTTCATCAGTCCACAACGCATTCATATTATTGAGATTTAAGGAAGAAGAATATTGTGCAGTTATCAAGTTTGTTGTTGGGAGAAAGTAAGTAGAGTTACTTGCATGATGCTAAGTGAGTAATAAGTGAAGATTAGAAGAACAAATCATAATTGTGACATAATATATGACTCAATAGGTAGATTAATTTCTTATTATTAGAAACCCTTATCAATAAGGACATGATTTTCTTGGGAGGCAATATAAAGATCTATCCAAGAGATATAAAACTTTCACTATTGGATTTTTTTCAAATTAAATCATGAGTGTAAGGGAATATCCTACTCGTTTTAACCACATTCAAAGGATTATTCTCTAATCGTCGTGTGGTCAAAATTAATTCTGACCATTCTAAGTACTATCTACTCTTATTATATAGTTAACCTTGTAAAAATATCACGTTCTTGTTTTTACTTCTTTAATATGATTACATGCTATAGGAAAAATATAATAAGAGAATTGTGATCCTAACAGGTCAAATAGGTAAAGGGATAAAAATTTTAATTGGATTAAAAAATACATATCACTAATTCACCCCCCCCCCCTCTCGGTGTTAGGCATATCCCAAAATGGTCCATAAAATTGGTATCATATGGATGGTTCACCTATATTATATTCTCTATAATGAAGTGATTCTCTTTTTAAGACTTCAGTTTATTTATTAATTCAACAATGAAGTGCTGTTTTGGTGAATATTTAGTTAAATTTGATCAAAATTCTATATCTATCAGGACCATGATGAAAAGTCAAAATAATGATAAGAGAAGGTTGAAAAACAATTCAATCTTATATAAAGAAGATGAAGCATCAGTTTCTCCATACCTTACAGATAATGAAGACATACCATACTTGAAAATTAATGAGCAGGTGGGTCAAGATTCTACCAAGGAGATGGATAAACTTCCTACCTCTAGTGATCTAGAGGTTTTTGTTAGCACATTTAAAAATTATTCTCAATATAAACATTATCGAACAAGTGGTGATGATTTATCTACAAATTATCAAGAACTATCAGATGATAGATTAAGAGATATTCTACATGGTATTTTTGAATAAAGTCCATCCCTTTCTTATGAAGTCTTCAAGTGTATTCAGTAATATATCACCCAGTAGGAATTAGAAACTAATGTTTTGGAGAATGAATTTCATGTAAAAATTGTTGAATGATTAAAGATATCTGGATAGGTAGGAACCTTTGAAACAACAAAGAGGGAATTTGAAATGATTTCCTCAAAATGGATCAAAGAAGTTGAATATAAAGAAGGGGTAAATAAGAATCTATAAGAAAATATCCATGAACTTGAATATAATTTGAAGAATAGCACTGATTTCAAGGGTTTATATTTAGAATAAACATCCAAGAAGATTAAGGAACTTGACTCTTTGTTACAAAACAAAGTT
The DNA here is from genome assembly GCA_963277665.1 of Viscum album. Taxonomy (NCBI): domain Eukaryota; kingdom Viridiplantae; phylum Streptophyta; class Magnoliopsida; order Santalales; family Viscaceae; genus Viscum; species Viscum album. Next base: position 2,083,047,213 of record OY728165.1, on the reverse strand, counting down.
AAGATTCATGGAGATGAATTTGAAATAATTAATAAGTCTTGTGAAGAGAATATTATTATAATTAAAGATCATAAAATCATTCTCAATATTAAATGTCTATAATTGGAAGGTTAGTTTTCTAATCTTGATAAGACAAATATTGAAACTTCATAAAAGTAGTAAACAGTTTCTAATAGTACTCAATGTTCATTGGAGTATTCTCTTGTAAAAAGAACTCCTATAAGTGATAGGAAGATCATGACTTCATTCAATAATATATCAAAATAATATAAGAAGGAAAAGTTACCATCCGTACCATCTTATACTCATATTTATGAATATATTTCCATGAGTAGTGTAGGTTGGAATAAAATTTCAAAACAAGTATAGATTAATAAAGATTATGAGATACCTACCACTATGTCTAGGGTCGATAGAAAGAAGAATGTGAAAGGTGGTTCACCAAGAATAGAACAAAAAATCAAAATGAATACTCTAAAATCTAATACATAAGATGTCAATAAATAATGATTTTTGAGTCAATGTTGGTACTGCAACATATTTGGGAACTATGCATTAAATTGTTTCTAAAATCCTCAAAATGTAAAAATGAAAATGAATCCCATCTGAGGGGGGAGAAATCCATAGAATAAGAATCAACATCCATAGATTAATAAGAATCTGTGAAATGAAAACATATTTGGAATACTTGATAACATCTCTGATTTATTTAATGGTATTGGTCACAAGGTTGGTATATGGTCATATCAACATGTATCCAAAGATAATAAGAACATACGATCACAAAATCTGATTAGGAATGAAGAAGTAATATCCATGTGAAGGTATTAGAATATTTTTATTAAAGAAAATTATCCTAAGGAAATTTTAAGAAGGAAAGGTGAGATAACCATGGATTTTAAATCCAAGAAATTGAATGGTAGTGCAACCAAAATATCAACTAAAAGGGATGACACTCTTAAGAACTCATATGGAAGATCCAAGAATTCTACCAAAGTTCCTAATGACATGTTAGTTATCTGGCTTCAATACTTGGAAAAAATAATAAAACATGAACATACACAAGCTGATGATAGTGGAAAATAAATTAAATGATTCAACATGATGAATACAAAGTGAATGAGAGGTTAAAAAAATGGAAACTATTGTTCTATTGAAGTTTTGTGTGGTAGATGAAAAAAATATGATCACTTTTCAAAAGGATGTTTAACCTTACTACCAGAGAAAGAAGAAATCCTTAAGAGGAGTAATAATGTATCATCCATGAAGGTTGTTAAAAACATAAATTATATACACAAAGTAGAAGAGAATGTAAATAGATCCATGTTTCCTAAAAATAAATTAGAACAGATGTTTAGATGTGCACGCATGAATATTGGAGAAAATGGAGTTACTTAGTTAAAAAAATCTCAACCTTGTTGTTCATATTAATGACGAAAGGATGATCCAACCTATTCCCATAAATATTTTATTATTTTATTTGTGATTATAATACTTGGAATTGAAGGTGAAGCAAGTTCTTAGGGGGAGAACCTGAGAAGTAGTGAGTGCTATCAATTCTTGATAGAAAAGTTAAAGACCCATTCTGGTGTATTCTCCATACTATAATTTCATGAAATCCATTCCTAATAAGATAAACCATTATGAAGATATTGAGAAGTATTTCCCTTGAGGGGGAGACAAATGAAGAAGTTTCCAGAATTATTATTTTAATTAGTATCAAATCAAATTATTCTATAAATTTCTTCAATATCATGTTATAATCTCATCCTTGTTTATTAAAAATAAAAAAAAACTTGTTACAAATTGGTAGAAATTAAATTATTCGGTGACATAAGAATAAATGAAGTGCCCCAAGGTCACTAATCTTTCCAATTGCACTTGGTAATTTTTATTCCATTTATTGAAGTAAGTGAAGGAGTTTCATGTTGATTGTGCTTAAAAAGATTCATCTCATAATTAGTAATTTTAGCATCAAATGAATGTAGAATCATACATAAGGAGGAGTATTTTCTTAAGGTATCATGATCAGTTGGTAATGGATAGGTTTTTTGTCTAAATCAAATCCTCTTATTTTTTACCATGAGAATAACTCAAGTAGACTTAGAGTGAAATTATTGATGGTACATTTATTAAGTATGTATTGATACCCTTTTTCTCATGAACATTGTATTTATTATCAATAAGGTGGATAGAAAGTGTAATGAAAGTTTAAAAAGAAAAGGGTAGAGAAAATATAATAGTTCTATATATTGAAACAATCATTTGGAAAGAACTTTAAATGTATCTCTAACAAATACAAATGGGGGGATTGAAGAGCCCACTTTGTCTATGGATTGTATTTGTTACCAAATGATTTTAACTAGGGTAAAATTATGATCAATGAAATAGAAATATTATATTGATGTAAATATGATTATGAAGATCCAAAGTTAATGTGAATGGTTTGAAGACTTTGAGTTTCATGGTGATTCCTGTAGAATTATTATGGATTCATTGAATTGGTTGTCACACTTTATCAATTCTCCATGTTGGTAAATAATATGATTTTTTAACTGGTTCTAATTTCAAAATACACATATCAAATGTGATATGTTGTTTACAACAGTGAATATGGTTTACATACCATACATTTGAGGAGGAAGAAGTACAATGGAATTTTTATTCCAAAAAGAATAGAAGAAGAAGAATGATGGTTGAAGAATAAGATTTGGTTAGATGGATTTTTATTTGAATAAAAAAATTTGAAAGGGATTGGATATCTTATTGTGGAGGTGTTCATTCATTTCATATTTAATTCCATTATATACATGGTTTTTTTAACTCTGTGTTTATATGAAGTTTATTTAAAAATTAAGATGATCCCACTAAGATGGACATCCAGCCTCAACCAAGGGTATATGTGGGACATTGGGTCGATCTCACCCATGGGAGTCTAGCCATGACTGCCTGTATGTGGCATCCAGGGTTGTGTGTTAGCCCACATAACTGCATGGGTGTACCTGTGCAAAGTTTGGGCCAAGGGCCCACAGAGTGGTGGGAGCATAACATGCCCACATAACCGGTATGGGGTAGTACCAGTAGGGAGGAGGAGAATTAAAAACCCCACCCATAGTTATTGATTAAAAATAACGGAAAAAATGGGAGGAATTTTTATGTGGGGTGAGTTTTTTAATAATTGGAGCAATCTTTCCCATTCATCAAATCTTGTGCCCCGCTCTTTTAATCAGGGTTGTCCAATCTCCTACGGCTCCTGTATTTAGAATCTAGTGTGTGTGTTTCATTTTCACTATCATCTTACTCTCTCTTCCACTTGACAGTGTCGTTGGTCAACTGAAGAAGAGTTTGAACCACCATAAAATGAACCAGTGAACACTATGGTTTTTCTGAGGTCAGAAAAATGAAGAGAATGCGATCGAAGAATCATGCAACTCTATTTGCATGATTCAATATAGATATTCCTCGGATAAATAGAAAATGAAGTTATAGGATTATATTTAAGATCGGGAATTTGGTAAGAATATTTTCATGTGATCCCCATTGCATGCACATGATCTATTCACTATAAAGGAGAAGGCCTCTTGTAAAGGAAAACGCCATCATTTTCAGCGTATCTTTTATCCAGGTTTGAATATTTCAAAAGATGAGGATCTTGGATATTCAAACGGATGATTTAAATGAAATATCTTGTTTGATTTTAATGTGGTGATAGATATTGATCCTATTATATAAAAGGAGAGGTAGTGAGGCCATGAAAGATGCTGCTCATATAGTCTTGAGATATCTAGTTTTCCTTGAAAAACATAGCCTCTCTAAGCTTCTATTTCACCAAAGGAAAGCAGGGTCATGTGAGTCTTCAAGGATACACAAAGAGAGGATTCCCTTGGTCCTTCAACAAAGTAAAATCACTCTTTAATTCACTTCTTTATTAACATCATTCTTCAAAGTCAAAGGGATAGCGCAAACATGTATCCTTGGCTTTTGCAAAGATTTGAGATCTGCGAAGCCTTTTTAATTCATGAAAAAATCATCGAAGTCCCATGATACAATTATTTAATCAAGGAATACCACTCTGAATCACGAATTGATGATTTTGTGAAGCTTTAATATTCTTTATCAAAAAATAATAATGCACTATTATTGTTTTCACAAATATTGATACAGCCATTCTAAACTCATGCATAAAAAAGTAAACCAGTGTTTGAGGTTGCAAATTATAAGTCACTACTAAATAGAACACTTGTGTTACACAAATTACAAGATATTGATCCTAATATGTTGTGGTTTCTACATAGAATTATAGTGCATAAGGAAAGGGGTAGTGCGTGTGCCAATGGTTTCATCCATTTGGGTGTGTGCAAGTGACAGTGGAGAATGCATACACATGAATAAATGCATAAACAAATGCATGAAACTCAAAATAGAATTAAATAACTAAGGAAGTGTGTGTGTGTGTGTGTGAACTTTTGAATAATTAAGAAGTATAAGAAAATAGATTATGCATACTTGCATGCATACATGAAAAATGAACCATTTGAGATACACAAAACACTCTTTAAGATTGAACGTAAAATATCAATATAAAATTGATTCATGTGATCTAAATGGGTTCTAATTCAAACATAATAATTAATTTTGATGATTCCAAGCTTAGATAATCTTTACTAATTTTATAATCATAAAGTAATATTGTGATTCTAGAATGAAGAAGAAGAATAGGTCTCATTTCAATTAATTTTTCACAGATGAAGAAAGTGAGAAGAAGAGAAAATATTTATATACCAAATTGATATCATTTAATTTTAATTTAGGATAGATAAAATTCATTTTTCATCATTCCACAACACATTCATTTTATTATGACTAATATAAGAAGAATATTGTTCATCTATCATGTTTGTTGTTTGGAATAAGTAGAGTTACTTGCATGCTGCTAATAAAGTAACATGTGAAGAGTGGAAGAAAAAAGAAGAAATGTAATATCAGACAAGACTCTACAGGTATAGAACATTCCTAGTGTTAAAAAACCTTATCAACAAGGAGAATACTATCTTGGGAGGAATTATAAAGATCCAACCAAGGGCTGTAAAACTTTGACTATTGGATTGTTTTAAAAGATCCTCATGAGTGTACGGGAATATCCTACTCATTGTAACCACAGTCAATGGATTTTTTTCTAGTTTTCATGTGGTCATGATTATTTCATACCATTCCAAGGATTAGATACTCTTATTGAGTAGTGAACCTTGTAAAAATGTCATGTTCTTGTATTTACTGCTTTAATATTCTTGTGTTATATATAGAAAATAAAAAAAGGGAATTGTGATCCAAATAGGTCAAAGAGGAAAAGGGATAAAAATTAGAATCAGACTAAAAATTCCCCAACACTAATTCACCCCCCCTGTGTTAGTCATATCCCAAACTGGTCATTATAATTTGTATTAGAGGAAAGGTTTTCCTCTATCATATTCTCTACAGTGAATCAATTCCATTTTAAAGTCTTGAGATTCTTTCCTAATTCAACAATTAAGTTTAGTTTGGAAAAATATTTAGTTACCTCTAAGAAGAATTCTATATCTAACAAGACCACGATGAACAAGAATAAGAAAAAGAATATAAGGTTAAAAAAGAATTCCCTCTTATCTAAATAAGAGGAAATATTTATTTCTACATACCTTGATGACAAGAAAGACATACTAGACTTGGAAAGTAACGAGCAGGTGGACCAAGATTCCACCGACGATATGGATAAACTACCAACCTCTATTGATTAGGAGTTATGTGTTAGCACATTTGAAAATTATCCTCAAGATGAAAATTCTAGCACCAATATTGATAATCGATCTATAACTTCTAAAAAAATATCAGTTCAAATTTTAAGAGTTATTCATCATGGTATTTCTAAAGAAATAGCATCCTGTGGTTGAGGAGTCTTTTAGTGTATGCAGGAAGATATCACCAAAATGGAAGAAGAAAGTGATTTTTTGGAGAAGGGCTTAAAATAAAAAAAATTATTGAATGTTTAAAACTCCCTATATAGGTTGGAACCTTTGAAGAAACAAATAGGGAATTTGAAATGAGTTCTTCAAAATGGATCAAAGAAGTTGAAGAGAAGTAAGGAGTCAATAAGACACTAGAAGAAAAGATTTATGTGCTTAAATATAATCTAAATAAGAGAACTGAATTCAAGGGTTTATATTTAGATGAAACTTCCAAGAAGATCAAGGAACTTGAATCTTTTAAAAAAAACAAAGTTAAGTTGGATGAAGATGAATTTGAAAGAATTAATAAGGATTATGAAGAGAAGATGATTATGATTGAAGATAAAAAAATCATCCTCAGCATGAAATTTCTAGATTTGAAATCTCAGTTGGAAAAGCTTGATAAGACACATATTAACACTTCAAAAAATAAATAAATTTTTTGTACTGGTACACAATTTTTGTTGGTGGATGCTACTATCAATAAAAATACAACAAGTAATAATAAGATCATGACTTCATTAATGGATATATCATAAGTAGATAAGAAGGAAAATGTACCATCCATACCCTCTTGTACTCATGTTTCTAAATATGTTTCCACAAGAGGTGTAGGTTGGAAGATAAATTCAAAATAGTTATGAATGAAGAAAGTGATGAGATACCTACCACCATGTCTAGGGTGGATAGGAAGAAGAATGTTGAAGTATTTACCCAAAAAGAAAAATAAATCATAAAGAAGACACAAAAAATATACTACAGAGGATGTCAAGAAATCATGATTTGTGGGTCAATGTTGGTAATACAATAGATTTGTGAAATGTGTATTAAATATTTTGGTAAAACCCTCAAAATTTAAAAGCACAAAGGAAGCCTATATCAATGGAGATAAATCCAGAGAAGAAGAAGCAACATCCATAGGTCTAGAAGAATTTTTACACTGCAAATAGATTTAGAATTCTTGATAACATCTATGATGTATGAAATGGTAGTGATCACAAGGTTTGTAGATTTTCATGTCTACATGAATCCAAAGATGATAACAAAATAAGATCACAAAATATTACTAGGAATTATGTATCATCAACCTTAAGAAGTTATCAAAAAAATGTTGTGAATGACAATTATCAGAAGAAGATTCCAAGAAGGAAAGGTGAGAAAATCATGGATATTGAATATAAGAAATTGAAGGGTAGTGTATCCAAAATATCTAATAAAAGGTATGACAGTCATAAGAACTCATGTTGATGATCCAAACATGCCGCCATAGTTCTTAATAACAATTTAGTTTTCTATTATGAAGACTTAGAATGAATGGAGAAACGTGAATATGCACAAGCTAAGGATAGTAAAAAAGAAAATGGAAAGATTCCACATGATTAATACAAAGTGAATGATAGGATGAAAAAAAAAGTAGGCTCTTGTGTTTAATATGTTATATTCAATAGATGTAAGAAAAAGATCACATTTCAAAAAAAATTAACCTTAATACCCAAACAGGAAGCAGTCCTCAAGAGGAGTAATAATGTATCATCCATGAAGGATATTAAGAAGAAAAAATCTCCAGAAAAAGTAGAATAGAATGTAAAGAGATCCATGTTACCTCAAAATAAATTATAATAGATGTTCAGATGTGAAAGTGTGAATACTGGAGAAAATGGGGTAACTTAGTTGAGAAAAACATTTCAAACTTGTTGTTCATATTAATGAATCAAGGAGGATACATCTTATTCCCTTAAATATTTTTGTATTTTATTTGTGTTTATAATATAGGGAATTTAAGGTGAATCAAGATCCTGGGTAGAGAACCTAAGAAGTAGTGAGTGATTTTTCAATCCATGATAGCAATGTTGAAGACCTATTATGGTGTATTCTCTTTACTTTAATTTCTTGAAATCCATTCCTGATGAGATTATCCATTATGAAGATGATGATATGTTTTTTCCATGCGGGGGAGAAAAATTAAAAAGTTTCTTGAATTATTATTTTAGTTAGTATCAAATATAATTATTTTTTAAATTTCTTGAAGATCATTTTAATTTATCATTCTTGGATATCAAAAATAAAAAACATGTTACAAAGGGGGAGAAATTGAATTATTTAGTGATAAGAGAATAATGGAAGTGAACCAATGTCACTAATCCTTCTTATTTCACTTGATTTTTATTGATACATTTATTGTATTAAGTGAAGGATTTGTAGGTTGATTAATCTTAAAAATATTCCTCTCACCAGTATTAATTTCCTTCTACAATGAAAGTGAATCATACATAATGAAAAGTATATGAGTTATCATTTCTTAAGGTATCATGATCATTTGGTAATATAAAACATTATTTTATGAATCAAAACCTCTTATTTTTTACACTAATAATAGATCAAGTAGACTTGGAGTGAAATGATGGATGGAATGATGCATACGTATGCACTGATACCCTTTTTTCGATGAAAATTGAATTTCTTGTCAATAAGGGGGAGAGAATGTGGAATGAATGTTTGAAAAGAAAAGGGTGGAGAGAAGATAATTTCTCCACATATTGACACAATCATTTGGAAAGATCATTGATGGTATTGATAACAAATACAAATTGGGAGATTGAAGATCACACTTTGTTATGTATTGTATTTGTTGTTAAATGATTATCACTAGTGGAAAATGATGATTAATGCATTAGGAATATTACATTGATGTCAATATGATGATGAAGTTACAAAGTTAATTTGAATGGTTTGAATACTTTTATTTTCATAGTTATTCTTGGATAATTGTTATGGACTCATAGCATTGGATGTCATGCTTTCACAATTCTCTATGTGGGTAAATCAGACCATTGTTGAACTAGTTCTACGATTAAAACACATATATCAAATGTGATGCATTTTTTACAACAGTGAACATGTTTCAAGTACCATACATTTGAGGATGGAGAAGTACTTTGGAATTCATTTTCCAAAAAGAATATAAGAATATGAATGTTGGTTAAATATGAAGAGGTGATTCGATGGATTTTTATTTGAATAAAAAATAATGAAAAGGATTGAAGTTCTAAGTGTGGAGGTGTCCTTGCATTTCACATCTAATTATATAATATACTTGGTTTTCTTAAGTGAGTATTTATATGGGGTTTATTTATGGACATCCCACTAATCTAACCAACCAACATCAACTGAGGGTATATGAAAGACACTAGGTGGACCACGTCCAAGGGAGTCCAACCAAGCCATCCTGCGGGTGACATGTAGGGTTGTGTATAAGCTTATAGAAGTGCATGGGTGTTCCCATACATAGTTTGGGAAAAGGGCCCATAGAGTGGTGGGTGAAGAGCAGGCCCATAGAACTAGTATGAGGTGATATCAGGAGGGGTAGAGGAGAATTCTAAACCTCACCCCACAATACTTGATATATAAAGTGTGGGGAAAATGGGAGGCATTTCAATGTGGAATGGGTTTTTTTAATGAATAGAGTGATATTATATTTTCATAAAACATCATGTCCCTCTCTTTTAATCAAGTATATCTAATCTCCCAAAACTCCTATATTTGGAATTTGCTGTGTGTTTTTCATTCACACCATAGTATTTCTCCCTTCTCAACTCAACGGCGCTACTGGTTCGCTGGAGAAGAGGCTGAACCACCATAAAACGAAGTAGTGGCCACCATGGTCATTATAATGTCATAAAAATGAGGTTAATGTGATCAAAGAATCATGAAAATTCATTTTCATGATTCAATATGTAGATGCCTTGTCTGAACTGTAAATGAACTTGTAGGAGTCCATTTAATCTTAGGAGTTCCAAAAAAAGATTTTCATGTGATCCTTATTGCACACACATTATCTATTCACTGTAAAGAAGAAGGTTTCTCATGAAGGGAAAACACCATGATTCGTGGTGTATCTATTATATGGGTTTGAATATTTCAAAAATTGAGGATCTCCAATATTCAATGGAATTATTTCAATAATGTACCTTGCGGTATTTTAATGTGGTTCATGATAGTGATCCTCATCTATAAAAGGAGAGGCACTAAGGATGAGAAAGATTATAATCATATATTCTTGAGAACTCTCATTTTCCTAGAAAATCATATCCTATATGAGATTCAATTCAGAAAATGGATTGTAGGTTCCTATGATCCTTCAAGTCTTCATGAAAAGAGGAGTCCCACGGGCCTCCATTTGGTACAAATCACTCTCGAATGTTCTTTCATGATGAACATCATTCCATGAAGCAAAGGGATAGTGAAAACGCATCTCCCATGCTTTCAAAAATATCTGAGATCCATGAAGCCTTCCTAGTTCACAAACAATATATAGATTCCCATGATCCAATTCTTGAGTCAAAGATTCCCAGCCTACATCACAAAGAGATTGTTATGTGAATCTTTGACAAGATTTTTCAAAGAATCAGACATGCAGTTTTGTGGTTTTCACAATAGTTGATACAGTCATGCTAAACTCATGCATGAATGAGTGAACTAGTGTTTGAATTTGAAAAGAAGAAGACACTTACAAATAGAACACTTGTGTTACACAAATAAAAACATGGTGATCCAGGTCTATTGTGGTTTGTGTACAGAAGAATAGTGCACAAGTAAAGGGGAAGTCTGTGCACAAAGGGTTTCATCCGTTTGGGTGTGCATTAGTGATAGTAGAGAATTTATACACATTAATGCATGCATAAAAAATTCATGACACTCAAAATAGAAATAAATAAATAAGGAAGTGTTTGTGCTTACTTGAGAATAAGGAAGGAGTAAAATTGAAGAGTTTAAGCATTATTTCATGCATATGTGAAAAGTGAACAATTTGAGATACCCAAAAAACTCTTGAAGATTGAACATAAAATATTAATAAAAAATTGATTCATGTGAACTAAATAGGTTATAATTCATGAAGAATAATTAATTGTAATGATTCAAAGATTATATGATCTTTATTGATTTGATCATCACAGAGGAATATTGTGATTCTAGGGAGATGGGGAGGAGGAGGCCTCAGTTTAGTTGATTTTTTCCTGAGGAAGAAAGTGAGAGGAAGTGAAAAGATTTGTTGACCAAACTGATATCAGTTGATTATAATTTGGTTCAGATAAAATTAAGTTTTCATTAGTCCACAACAAATTCATATTATTAGGAATAATAAAATAAGAATATTGTGTAGCTATCAAGTTTTTTGTTGGGAAAAATTAAGGATAGTTACTTGCATGATGCTCAGAATGTAACAAGTGAAGAGTGAAAGAACAAAGACAAATTATAACACCAGATAGGACTCAATATGTAGAGGAATTTCTTTGGGTTACAAACCCTTTTCAACAACGAGAAGACTGTCTTAGGAGGCAGTATAAAGATCCATCCAAGAGCTATAAAACTTTTACTATTGGATTTTTTTCAAAGTGTTTCATCAGTGTAAGGGAATATCCTACTCATTATTACCACATTTGAATGATTTATTTTCTTGTGGTTGTGTGGTCAGGATTACTTCTGACCATGCTAAGTACTAGATACTCTTATTGAGTAGTAAACATTTTAAAAATATAATGTTATTCTTTTTAATGCTTTAATATTCTTACAAGCAATGGGGAAAATATAATAAGACAATTATGGTCCTAACTGGTCAAAGATGTAAAGGGATAAAAAATATGAGCTAGATTAAAAAGTCTCTAACAATGATTCACCCCCCAATGTTAGGAATATCTCAAACAAGTCCTTATAGAGTGACCTTATAAATGTATAATAAACTGTCATATAAGTAAAATAATCATTACCTCATTTTTTAATATCAAAATATCATCCTTGAACATTATACAGTGTTATGATGATTCCATGAATATCAAAATAGGAATTCAAATAAATACTAAAAATAATATGGAAAATTCTATAAAAAATATCAATTTCTTGATAATCATTGAATAATATCATTATAAAAAGAATCAATAAAAATAATGAAAAACATCTAATCAACTCTATCTATCCAAGGCCAACCTAACATTCTTCAAGAGATTCACCAAAACTTTCTGCATATTAATATACCCTAATTTTCTTCATAGATTTTAAAAATTGGGCTCTTAGGATAACTCCCTTATCTATATGGTAACAATTATTATTTCATAATAAATAAGATATCAATTATCAATAATATATAGTGTACAACCCACATCTCGGTAATGGAATTTTGAATCCATTGAGGGAGTAACTAATCTTATTAGTAGAGGACCCACACTCTGAATGTATGTGGGGTACCTGAATATAATAATGGATTAACCACAACACTTTCATTAAGTGAGAACCTATTGTGGATAATAGAGGTCCTACTCTCTTGTTTTCATGGGTGTACCTACTCTAGATGATGGAAGATCGACTTCTTACTCATTATAGAAATACATAATTCTATTGATGGAGGACCCATATAGAAATAATTGACAGAGAACCTACAACCATTTATCTTATAATAAACATATTTTTTCCAATGATTTAATGATTAAGGGATCACTTGATGTTATCACCTCTATGGGGGTCCCACACATAAATAAAGATAGACCGAAATGGGAGTTTATAAACCACTACTTGTACCAAGCATTGATGGAAATCAAGACCCCTATCCCAGTGTTTTATACTAATAAAATAATCTATATCATGGTCTTTTATAATATCATGTAAATTATAACTATGAAAACATATATTAACATTCGTATTTTTTCTGATTCCATTATTCATGGAGGGATTATAGTGTTCCCTTAATAATACAAGTCAATGAGGTACTCTACACCCTCACCATTCAATGACATCACTACTATTAGTATGCCATATCCATAAAATAATAATTCCCTAAATTTTATATGATGTATGAACCAACATAATTGTACTCTATGAGAACTAATATAAATAATTTATTCAAAAAATATAATATCATATTGCTTATGTATAAATGTTTCAAATTCCACAACTTGGAGATAGTTTCTATGGTCTAAAAATTTCAATCAAATACCACCAACATTATTACCATAGATTTCAAAAATCCAATATCATAATTCTATTATATCAAAAATATGACCCTAAGAACAATAGGCTAGCTCTGATACAACCTCGGCATGACTCGACCCATTGGTACCCTTCATTGTCCTAGAGCTAGGATAAGTATACCACCTAAATATCAACTCCAATATTATAGGGGTTGGGGACTAGTATGAAAAATGAACAACACACCACGAGGTACCATAACCTGTGAACCTATAATAAAACTATACATTTACACTCCTTAAATAATTTCAAAAACTATAAATCCAATATTCCAACTACAGAATAATTTTCATGAGAAAAACAATAATATATAACAATGCAATGGGTAAAAACTCTATAAATATTAAAAATAATAAGATATCATCATTATAAAAATTAAAACATGCATGAAATAGTGAAACTGGTCCTTTTTAAATAGGAACTGCTAACATGAGCACCGACCTTTTCCATTTATACCAAGAAATACTATGAATTAACTCCATGATCTCCATGATCTGCATAATCATCCACACATGGAACATCATCTTCGTAGAGAACAACACTTATGGTTGAAACACTGATTCAAGGGTGAGTACAAACATACCTTGTAGAATAACTAAATAAAAATTGTATTACCTTCAATATCCAAACACCTCAACTTCCAATATACCATTATATCTTTCAAATTGAATAATAAAGGAGAGACCTTATAAAATCCTTTATTTATTATGGTAATAATCCAAGAAAAAAACCATCCCAACCCTGAAGGAAAATCCATAACTCTTTTCACACCCATGACAAGAAATGAGTGAAAAATATATCAACCATATGATAAAACCACATCCTAAAATATCAACTTTTTTTAAAAGGATAATAAATACTAAAGAACTCATGCATGAAAGATCAATAAATTTATGGACAAAGACAACCTCACTAAAGGAACATCTCACTTTATAAAGGATTTATGAAGCTAAAAGTGTCAACACACCACTAATTTTAGGAAAAACAAGTAATAAAATTCACTTTAAGAAACTTTCATGGTTTTAATATCTATAATGGATAACTTATACCACATTGAGTAGTCATATATCGATTAATAAAGAACAAACCCATGGATGGAGGCTCATATTCTATCTAGTGGGGGAGTTCCTAACCCAATTATACATATATATGTACCATGAATTATCGATAGTCTAAACACCAAGGGAGATTATAAACTCCATATCTATCATTAAGGACCTAAATAGTTCCCCACAGGGGAGTACCATAACTACTAGTTTATTATAAACCCACAAATTATGAGTGATATAATGACTAAGGGAGTACCTACCCATGGTTTAATATTATAAAAGTCTCATGATCATTAGATACTAGTGAAATTATTGAAAGGTTATAACTAATTTTATTCTAAGGAAATGTATCACACTCTCACTATCATAGTAATCCGAACAACACTGGAAAAATTGAGAGAAATAATTTATCTTCATGTTTTGTGTCAATAATTAAGAATAGGATGTATAAGAAACCAGTAAATTATATCTTACTTATATATTTTATTCAAAAATGTTCTAAAAATGGATTATATAGAAGGAATAAACATTATATATTCCCATAATCATTCCATAATTATCCTTCAACATTAGTTTTCCTATAGGGACACCATAGAGAAACTTATCTGACCCCGTGTTTGAAACGGATGACCTGCACCCTTAGTAAATGGGGGGAGTATTAAACTTCATATTATATATTGTATACTATTAACTGATCATAATTACAATCCCATATGAGTATATAACCCCATGTGCACTCCAATCAATCTATTAAAACCCTATTATCAACCCTATAAATCTAAAAAATAATATCTACCAAAAAATCCTATAAATGGTATCTGATATAAAATTTGATCAATGTATCACATTTTAGATGAAAATACTATAAAAATTTATAACTCCATTTTCAAATTCCAATATTTAAGTGAGAAAGTGTGAAAACACCTATAAGGGCACATATCGGGCTGAAGTTTCCAATTTCTAAAGTTGATATCTAGTTTAAATTTACAATTTTATGACCTTATGGTATGAAACCCAAAACATTAAAATAATTATAATTCCTTATAAAATTAAAACCTTGAGTTTATATTTATAAATTTATGACCTATAGGAATAAAAAAACAAAAACTCATTATGTGACTCGGTTGGAATGATAAAAATAATATTTTTTCAATTTAATAATTTATATGAGTTAAAAACCTGTGTCGCACACTTAAAATAAAATTTAAAAGGAAAAAATTTATTAAAAATATATTAAAAATGTCCTTAATATATTTTATACCTAAAAGAAAAAATCACGCATCAATCAGATACATGGTTTTTTCAGAAAGACATAAAGTGTGTTTTTTTAATTTAAAATTGTTTTAATTTTAAAAACATAGGTCACATTAAATAAAATTATAATGATATCATATTTTTTTTAAACATTAATAAAATTAACTCTAATTAATTTGAGAATTTTAATTGGAAACCACACATAAATCTGGACTTTGATTTATTCAGAATGACTAAAAGATTTTTTTTGAGTTTACGTTTATATTAAAGAAAAAAACATCCATCACATGCTCAAAAATGACAAAAATATAATGTATCATAATTAAATTTTGGATAAATATCTTTGATTAATTTTTAACTTATAATATTAAATAATACATCATTTAAAGATGTGATATGTTAAGAATGAACAAAATTATCATATTCACAATTTAATACTCTTTTCAATGTTAAAGACATTTTCCACTTACTCAAGCTAAGAAAATGAGATCTAATTGTTTTCAAACTTAAGGGAATTTATCTTTTCCAAATTTTTTAACATTAATAAAAAACTAAAAATCAATTTCACTTTCTTTTTCATCGAAATAAAAAAGGTGTACTTTTTGAATTTTAAACTTCTTTAAAGTTAAAAACATGCATAACATTCTCAAAATAAATCAAATAACCAAATATTATCATTAAATGATAGTAAAAAAATTAATTTTTTTCGTATAATAATTAATCTTAGATCAATTTTTCATTTCACTTTATCAGAATACCCTAA
This sequence comes from Viscum album, assembly GCA_963277665.1. Lineage (NCBI taxonomy): Eukaryota > Viridiplantae > Streptophyta > Magnoliopsida > Santalales > Viscaceae > Viscum > Viscum album. The sequence continues at coordinate 2,083,031,149 of OY728165.1, read as the reverse complement.
TGTGTCTTTTTTATTTTAAAAATATTTTTAAAGTAAAAAACATGTGTTACATGTTAAAAATTGATAAAAATTATATTATTAAGATACTGTAGGAAAATTAACATTGATAAATTTTTGACTTTTAGTAATTGAATTATCATTAATCTAATGTGTGGTTTAGTCAAAAAGACCAAAGGGAATTTTTTCAATTTAATTTTAAAAAAAAAACTGTCATAAACTCAGATCGAGAAAATGAGAATTTATTTTCAGGAAGGTATTGAAGAAATATATTTCATTAAATTTTATCCTACATGAAAAAAATTGTGTACCTTTCAATATGTGGTTTGGTTATAATGGATAAAAGTGTGTTTTTGTAATTTAAAATTGTCTTTAAATTTAAAAACAAGTGTCACATGCTTATAACTATTAAAATGAGCTCATGTTATTGTGAATATATAAAAAAAATTATTAAATTTTCACCTATATTGATAATATGAACATAAATATAATTTATGGTATATTTATAATTACCAAAAGTATATTTTTAAATTTAAAATTGTTTATAAATTTGAAATAAAACTTCAGATACTCATAACTACGAAAATGGGTTTATATTGTTTTAAAACCATTGTAAAATTATTTATAATTATTTTTTAACTTTAGGTAAAAAATATTTTTCAGTATGACATGAAGATAGTTGAAGTGATTTAAAATTAATTTTTATAATTAAAATCCATTTATAAAACTACTTAAAATGCACTATTACATGAAAATAATCATATATTGACTTCAAAATTTAGGAAAATATTTGTTGAATCATTTTTGAATAGTAGTAATTAATCATGAAAAAATATAATTTTTTATATTTTCAAAATTATCTAAATTTTATTTCCACCAGTAAAATTTATTTTAAATTTTTTGTTTTGTATCAAATGATTTAAAATGAGAAAAAAATAATTTTATTATATAAAAATAAATTATAAAAAATGTTGATTAAGTTTATTATACATATAAAGTTCATATATAATATTATAATTTACAATGATGCTTATTTTTTAATGTAATTTACTTTCTGTTTTATATATTTTATTTTTTCAAAATTTCAATAATGGAAATGTAAAATTCTCTTTTACATATTATATTTTGTAATTTATAATTATGATTTTTTAAGAACTCAAATAGTTTTTAAAAAAATGGAAAAAATGTTAAGGAAAATACTAGGAATCTCATGTTTATAGAGATATGTGTTCTAAGATCTTAGTCAATGCATGAAAAGTTTCAACTATGATGAAAAAAATATTCACTTTCTCTAAGACCTTGCCTTTATAAACTACACGAATTTTCTTTAAAATGATCATTTGAAATCCCTTTTATAGGGATGTGAGGAGTAAGATAATGAATAACTAATATATAGTGAACCTAAATATTATTAATCCTTAACTTTATGATCCCGAAATAAGGGCATGACCTCCCACATGTGATTTAAAAATAAAAACCAAATAGAGATAAGAAAATATGATTCATTTAAAGGTTTTATCAATTGTACCTTCATAAATTACCATTTTTGCAAGTTTGAAAAGATAGACTATTGATAAGGTCTCTACTTTAACTCAATTATAAATCTAACTTGTTGAAACATGTCCTTACCCTACCCTCATATAATATAATATCTCTTTGTAAAGGTCTCAATAACCAAAACCTAATATTTAATCATCATAAATATTACCTTCCTTGGTGAAGTTAACTCAATTTACCAAGTGTCCCACCTGAACTCAATTTTCAAACAGTGAAAATGTCTCATCATCAATAGGGTAGTTTCTATAGGGTCCTCACATATGAAAATCATATTTCCCTTATGAAACATGGAATTAAATCCCAAATATGTTTTGACTTATTCTGTTTTAAAACACTTTTACCTTTTTGGACAATATTAAACATCAATATAAACCATTTCACTTTATTTGATGGCATTAAACTTTTTTTAACTATTTTTTCCTTCCAGGATGATAATAAAATCTATCATATCCATTTTCACCTTCCATTATTGAACTAAACTCTAGTGACAATTTTCACCTACCAAGATGACAATAAACTCTAGTACCCCTACTTTGACATATTGAATGACACGGAACTCCAAGTAACAATTTTTTCTCATTAAATACCCTTTTTAAATTATTATATGGTACTAATAATGACCCTAATATCATACACATATTATTACATCATTTATAACATAAATATCCATAAACAAACCCAAAAAATATAGATGTCCAGTGTATTTGGGAGATTAAATAAATAATGCATGATGTCAAAAAAATACATCTTATTTTATTTATATAATTATAAAAGATCCTAGATATAATCATTCTTATATTATTGAATATGATATCCTGGGTGTATATATATATATAATAAAATGTTAAGATATAAATCATAATAAAGAGATAATAATCATAAAACTAAGATATAATCATATGTTGTGATCATAAAAGTTGAGGATTATAAAAACTCATATAAGAACATAAAATAGGAACAATGAAATAATATGAACATATAAATAAGGTGAATCATATTAATTTATCACATACGTAAGAAATTTTATCATACTCATAAGTTTAGGATCATTTACAATACATCATATCATATTGTTTTATCCTCACTAACCATACATCACACATAGTATCTCAAGAGATGTAACAATTATTAATATGATTGGGAGTGTGTGGAATTTTTGGTTCACCTAACACATCATTATATTTAATTCATATGATATCCACATAAAAAATAGAGATACATAAAACATGAAATAACTCAAGAGAAGGAAATGAGTTACATATTGATGTAAAAAATAAAAAACATTTGATATATCACATATGTTTTGAAGAAAATAAGGGATATAACATGTTAGATATTTATAAATGAATAAATAATCATAGGTCATGGAATAAGTAATAATGGTTAAGTAAATATCATAAGTATAATATGGGAGTGTTTTAAAAAATAAATCATTTACAAGAATATTTTAAAGTCAGTGAGGATTCAAAAAATTGATGAAAAGATATGAATTTATGTATAATAAATAATTTCAAAGTAAATAAAAATATATTAAAAATTAATTAAAAGAGAATTTTTTAGAATCAAAGGAAATATAAATATGGAGATAACATGGACCAAATCAAAAAGGGAAGAGTTTGAGAGTCCCCTTACCCTGAGCCCCAACTCACTTAGACACTCTACCAAACTACTTATTAGTTTTATTGCATTGGTTAATTTAAAAATTGGAAGCTTTTTTAATTTTTATTTCATATTTTGTTATTTATTTATTATTATATTTTATTCATTTATCAGATAGATGTTTTTCTTGTCATCCATTTGGGGATATTTGGTTAACTATTAAATAATTGATCTATTTTTTTAGTGGTTAATGGTGTTTTAAAATGGTTTCAATATCTATAGAAGTGTAAGGGTATGGAATATTTTTCATTATAGTATCACAAGGATCCAAATTCTAAAAGATAGTCAAAATTATTTTAAAACATGAACTATTGGTGTAGGTGGCCTGGAACTAACTAATTTTTACTTTATGATAAACTTGTATTCATGGATTTGAGTATTAATTAATACCTTATCGCATATTGATAGTTCTTCTGCATGAAAATGACAATGATAATGTCCTAAGCATAGTTGTTGCACTAAAGGGTCTTAGTGTATCCCTACAATGATGAGAACCTGGAAGTTCCATAACACTATTCTTGAATATATGTTCTATGGCCGGATGATGTTACTTGAGAGAAACAAATAATATAGGCCATTATGGTTGAGGACTCATAAAACATTGAGGAACCATCTCATGGTGTGTGACCTTGTTAATATATAGGAGGATATTATGAAAATGTGACCCTCCAGTAGGAAATACACATTTTATAGTGTCATGGGATGTTCCTATCTGTGGACGTGTGTATTGTTTCATAGACTGTAAGATCATTATTAATGGGTATTACAAATCACACACCATATTGATGAAAACTACGATGAATCACTTTTTGTTGTGAGGTAGGATATGTTGGGTTCATCATGAGTAAAATTTCATTATTAGATAATGTGATAAAGGATTTTTCCCTTCTATTCCATATTGAAAGTTGATATCTCAAGACCTTAGATGGAATTGATATAGCCTAAATAGATCCATGTCTATGGTGAGGAATGGGAAAGTTCAATTCTGGGAGGTCAAAGAAAGAGTAATCAATCGCATGGGTTAATGACACTAACATACAACCCACTTGATTCGAGATATCGAGACAAAGGGATTACATTACAAGATAAGTATTCATATGAGGTGATATTTCATTACAGTATAAACTTATTTCTCTATGGGTTCCATGGAATGTTTCAAGATTCTAACCTTTAACATAAGGCATACTCTTTCTAATTCCTCTAAGAAAGAGTCCTATTGTGCCACACACTAAGTGTATCCATGTATCTTAGTTAAATATTCATTTAACAAGTTGAATAAATATTATGCCAGGTTTTGGTTTAATAATTATTAAAGGATTCCAGGTCGCATTTATTTCAACTCTAGTTATTCGAGAAAATATTTTGTCAGAGAAATAATATATTTATTTGAATATAATTAAATGATATGTTAATTATTTAAGGTTTAATAAATGTGGTGGAGGAAATAAAGAAAATATAAAAAAAATCAAACACCATGTATATTAATATAAACATTGTGTAGTTTTTTTGTGGATTTGTGAGAAATAATATTATTTATTTAATTAAATGATATTGTGGGTAATTTGTTTGGTGAATGTCAAGTTATAATAATAGTCAAATTTTATTATTATACATGGGTTCTTACTATGAATTAAATAAAATGAATAAATTCTTTTGGGTAATTAATTCATTTTATTATTCTAAGTAATATAAATCCCAATTACATTATTCTCATTAGATATATTCATTCTCTATGGTTGTGCACAATGTATCTTGAAAAATCTCGCAATCCAAGAGAAAATTCTTTTCCTCTAAGAACACTGTCAAGTTATGCGATAGATCATCCTCCACTGGATTAAGGAGAGTGCTTTGGCAGTGGCTCTCATGGCGATTGAAGGTGTACATATAAAGTGAAGGATATTTCATGATAGCACTTGGGGATCCCTTCGATGATGTCCAGATATATGTGAAGCACTTGTGGATCACTGCTAGAAGAAGCCTACACTTGGCTTCTATTAAGCAATGATGGATCACATTGGATCATGATCAGAAGCATCAACAGAGAGATAATTAAATCAAGGTAATTATTTTATTTTAATTAAATTAATTATAACCAACATATGATGATCCTATCTATGGGTCTGGGACTTTTCTCTTTCCTTTTTATTCATAATTCTATTCCAAAAATCTGGTGTTTTATCATCATGAGGGATCGTAGATTGATTGTTGTTAATGGTAAAATTAAAGTTGGGTACACCCATCCATGCACTTCTACTTTGCCCGAAACCTACAAGTGGTATTAGAGATGTCATATAGTTGATTATAATTATTTATTTTTTTAATTGACGATTTACGCATTTAATAATTTAGTTTTTTCAATTCATGTTAATCATTCAGTAAATATGAATCTTGTGATCTTTTCCTCCTCTTTAATTTCTCGTTCACCTTACAGAAACAATATTTCCTTTTAATTTTGATTTAAATAAAAGTAGAGGATATCATATAGTGGTGCCAAAGGTCCCTGGACATACAACACTAGAACACACATTGTGTATTCTACCTCACATTCTATATATTAAAGGTTCAATACATCAGGATTGGTCTATTAAACCAATCCATCTGTTGGAGTTTATCTGAGTCTTTATTGATCTGTGTGTTGAACAGAAATAGGTGACACACGATTCTTGTATTAAATTTTGTGTGGCCCACTAGACATACCATGTAGTCCCTTCGGGATAGGGTTGGACTGTGTAACCCATACATGGATTTCCCAGTTAGAGATTGTGTAACATGGATACTACACGGTGTGTGGCCCACTGGACATACAGTGTAATCTGAATAATTCTGAAGTACATATATATGTCAAGACCTTAGGAATGTACTTTGGATGGATGGTGAACGATATAAAATTTCATGTAGTAATAACTACACACCATGTACTCATCCAAATGATGCATATTTATTAAAATTTATTACTATATTATAGTAACACTTGAGATGTGTACCATGGTGTGGGTGTAAAGCTGGGGTACAACCCGTGATAGGTGTTTTATGCATATGTGTTTAATTTAACTTCTATGTAATGTTCATTTCTACTCATTGGGTAGTTATGAATGGGAATTCACCAGGTTGACTCCAAGGCACAAGTTATGTACAAAGATAAATTTAAATTAATTTATTTGTTTCAAATTATTATTGATTATAATCTCAAGGAAATTCTTAAAATGTTTTAAGATAAAAGGATTGATCAATTATAGATAATGGTTAATTGATTCGACTGTGATTTATCTTAAACAATAACGATTAATGAATTGAATTCTAATTTTTTTTATGTATAAATATCATTGCATGTATGGATGATCATGACCTATAACCGGACCTTTTGTATGTGGATGGTTTATTTTAATTTATTTATTTAAATTAAAATTGTTGTCATGTGAGGCTTCTTCTCATTAGTATGTAGGGCATGTGTGCCCGAGGTTTATATTATGTAAAACCCCATTTTACCCCTCACCTATGTGTGAGATAAAATCATATGTAATTGATGTAGCTCCCAAGATAATGGAGATGGATCAAGTTAGAAGCCAAGGAAAAACCAATCCAAGGATATACAAAGGTTCGTAGGTGGAAAGTTGTAAACACAGACACAAAAGGTTCAATGGGTTTTCTCCCATAGGTATTGAGTTAGTTTATCAACTGCTAGTTGAACTAACCAACAGAAAAATATCATGATCATGCCATTTATTTTATTTTATTTTTCAATTTCCTGGTTTATATATTGTGGGTGTGTTTCCGTGATCACATAATTAAAGAATTAACCAAGCATGCAAGATGGAACTAAAATAAGACCAGCTTATGCATAAATATTATCTTAGACATAGTTAATCACTTAATTATATCCAAATTAATATTAAAAATTATGTAAGAAAGACAATAAAATGGAAATTTACATATAATAATAAAATCTCTCTAGGAAATATTAAGTCGGTATAACATTCCATAATCATGGTTAGAATCGAACAATAGTTCAAAGTGCTTGACCAACCCTAGTTGCGGTGTTTTCAATTATCAGGGAATTATAATTCATTTATTTGGGTTGAATTGAATTTGTTCACATCAAGGGTTGAGTGCCACGGTAGGACTTGTTGTGGACAAGAGGCAAATGTTGAGGAAATCAAAAATAAAAGGATTTCGGGATTGGGGAGTCCACTTAGTGGATCAATGAGATGCAGGTTAATGCAATTAGCATTTGGAATGCCTAACTAAAACCTTTAAAGTTTCTTGACCAACCCTAGTTTGGTTAATTCAAAGGGAAATATGGATCCTTTCAACTATAATATTCAGGCAACATAATATTCCAAAGTCAATGGTGAGGGCTATTGGAGTTCGATAAAATATTGGGTGACTAATAAGTATTAATTGATTTATTTATCTCAGTTTTATCATGATAATGTATGAAATCTTTTCTTATATTATTTTATAGAAATTTAATAAAAATGAAATCAAATATATCATTGTGAACCATACTCAAGAAAGAAAACCTTCTCACCAGCACCAATTTCCAGGAGTGGTGGAGATGTTTACGAGTCATCCTTCGCCATGTGAGGAAATTGTATGGGCTAGAAGATCCTATTCCAGTTTCACCAAGAAACAAGTCCAGTGATAAGGAAATATATCTCTATATGAATCATTTGTATGATTCCACATATGTCCAATGTTTCATTCTATTAGCAATGCCTAATGAGCTCTTGAAGCAACTTGAAAACATGGGCGTGTATAACATGATGTATTACCTAAAGGCTATATATCAAAAGAAGGTGAGATAGGACAGATATGAGATCTCCAAAACTTTTTCCACAACTTAGCTTGGAGTGTCTGTACCATCTAGGCCCCATGTAGTCAAGATTATTGGCAACATCGAATGCCTGGACATCTTAGGGATTAAGTTCCTAGATGAGTTGTGTATAGATCACATTATATCATCACTTCCCAAGACATTCTCTAGATTTATTTTCAACTACAACACAAGAAATAATGATAAGAGTCTATTGTAACTTCTAACCTTTATTATATAGGTAGATAAAGACATTGGGCATGAAAAACCTGCATTCTTTATAGTGAAAAAGAAGTGGAATGACAGGTCAAAAGAGCCAAGGATTTATAAATGGTATGAAGCCCCAAAGAACCATCCCTCCAAGAAGGGGAATATCTAGAGGTAGGGAAAAGAATGGGAGGTATTATGTTTTTCATGTTGCAAGCCATGCCACTGGAAGAGGAACTACACCAAGAAGCGTGGGGACTCTAAAGGTGTGTTTTTTATTTTGTGTAATATTCTCATTTTTATATATTGGGTATTATATACAAAATTTGGGGCTCACATATACATTCAAATACAGGAACCAAGTATATTTATAAAGATTTTCCAATGAGATGTGGATCTTCGAGCTACCAATTCCATGAGGCTGGATGTGTTGGCCATTAGTGATTACCATATCTCATTGCCAACTAAAATGATTTTGGTTTTACATAACTGTTATTATGTACCTAGTGTTACCAACAACATAATTTCTATATCATGTTTGGATATGGATGGATTTATTTTCATGTTTGGAAATAAGGGTTGTTTATTTTATAATAACAATGTATGTTATGGTATGGCACATTTAAATAATGGTTTGTATGTATTAAAATATGAAAACCATGTTTTGGAAATCGATAACGAAACAACCTCACATGACTCATACAACACCCAGTTGTGGCATCACCGTCTCGGTCATGTAAACGAGATGCGCTTGACAAAACTCTGCCAAGTTGGTTATTTAGAATCTACTAAGCTAAAACCACTTGATAGATTTCATGTTTGTTTATAAGGGAAAATTACCAAGATACCTTTCAGTGGACATGTTGAAAGTGCCACAAAGCTTATAGGATCGATACATGCGGATGTGTGTGGACCATTTCTAGTAGAAGCAAGAGGTGGATATTCTTACTTAATTAATTTTACTGATGATTTGAGTAGATATGGATATATCTACTTAATTGTGTGAGTAAGAGTCCTTGGGGAAATTTAAGGAATTCAAGAATGAAGTATAGATTCATATTGGTAAGAATATAAATAATCTTTGATTGAATCGAGGTGGAGAATATCTCAACCAAGAGTTCATAGACCTTTTATGGGAGTATGGGATTCTATCTCAACTCACTCATCCTTATACACCATGGTATAATGGTGTTAATGAAAGGAGGAACCGAACTTTGTTGGACATGGTGAGGTCAATGATGAGTCATGCAGATCTTCCATTATCATTTTGGGGATATTCTTTACAAAATGCATCATAAACATTAAATTGAGAACCAACTATGGTGGAAAATGGATTTCCCTCCAAGTTATAGAATACAAAAAATCCCATTTTGTCGCACACACAAGTGTGGATATGTGTGGTATTTGTTAAGGCCTTTATGGGAAACAAACTACACCCTAGGTCACGAGGTGTATCTTTATAGGATATCTCAAGGGAACAAAAGGATATTACCTATATAGACCTTCATATAAGAAAGTGATTATTACTAAACAAGTCATCTTTTTTGAGAGGGATCACATCCTAAAAAAGGATAGTGGGAGAAATATTGACTTAGATGAATTTGATGCTCAAGATACATACGAGTTGTTATAGGAATAAGTTCCATAGGTCCCCATGGAAGAGGTTCCAGGAACACAAGTACTATGTAGGAGCTCAAGAGAGGTATGGGAACTAGAGATATTTGGTTTATGAGCCACTGAGGATGGTGAATCATTATTGTTGGAAAATGATGAATCTCTATCTTATAAGGAAGTAGTAGAGAGCTCAGAAGATGCAAGATGGCTACAAGTTATGAATTCTGAGATGGATTCTATGTATCAAAACCAATTATGGGTTCTAGTCAATGTTCCAGTTGATGTAAAGCCTATTGGATGAAAATGGATGTTCAAGAGAAAGGTTGACATGGAAGGTCATGTTAGCACCTATAATGCAAGGATAATGGCTGAAGGATTCATAAAACATCAAGGAATTGACTAAAATGAAACCTTCTTGCCAGTTTCTATGTTTAAATCCATAAGAATCATACTTTCCATATTATCTTACCAAGACTATGATATTTGGCAGATGGATGTCAAAACAGAATTCCTTAATGGGAACTTTCAGAAAGAAGTCTATATGACACAACCAAAAGTGTTTGTGACCCTGGGTGAATCCAAACAGGTTCGCAAGTTGCAGAAATCCATTTATGGATTAAAGAAATCAGCCATCTCATGAAACATTTGATTTGATGAAGCCATAATGTTTTTTGGTTTCATTAAGAATGAATATGAGCCATGTTTTTATAATTATTTTAATGGGAATGTAGTATTTATTTTAGTCGTATATGTTGATGACATATTACTAATTGTAAATGATGTACTAGTATTATTGTCAGTTAAGGATTTGTTGAAGAAGTGTTTCTCTATGAAGAACTTAGGTGAAGAAGCCAATATTCAAGGGATCAAAAACATTTGTGATAGATCCAAGAGGGTGCTTGGACTAAGTCATGGTACATACATTGATTACATACTAAAGATATTTTGTATAGAACAATCCAATAGGGGATTGGTTCCAGTGTCACATGGCCTACAACTTTATAAGAGAATGTGTCCTCAGAAACAATGGGAGAAAGATAGGATGAGTAAGACCCGATAATCTTCAGCTATAGGATCCATCATGTATGTCATGTTATATACCAAGCTTGATGTTACCTATGCTCTGTGCATGGTGGGAAGATATCAAGTAGATCAAGGAGAATAGCCACTGCTAGAAACCAAGTCTATCCCAATGGTTTAAAACTGTTGGGATAGGTGGCCAAACCATTAGTATATGTTATACCAATAGGTTGGAAAACCATTGGGTGATAAGGCATGGGGATAGCCTTATACCGATGGTTACAAGGAAATTGTTGGCTTAGACTAGTAAAAAATCCAATTTCCCTATGGTTTGGGGCAACTGTTGCAATATAGAATTACCAACAGTTTGTAACCATTGGTAAATATAACTCTATAACCTATACCAGAGGTTTACAAACCATTGGTATATAGGTTTACCAATGGTTTTTGTATAACCATTGGCATATATTATATATAGAACCTGTATACCAAAGGTTTTTGAACCATTGGTATAGTGTTTTACCAATGGTTCTTCTAAATCCATTGGTATAGAAGAATTTATTCAGATTTATACCAACGATTTATAAACTATTGGTATATATTACTCCAGGATTACACAGAATTATACTACAACCTTCCCTCTTTCCTACCCTATATATAATTACATAGAACGATACCCTGTACCGAATTACACATCAACCTACATCCCCTTGTGCATCCCTTCTGCAATATATATAATTAACACATGAAGATACAACAAAGACAATATATAATAATTATCTAACAAATAAAAATAAATAATTTAGAAAAAAACTCATTCCCACAATACAATGTATAGTATTCAAAAAAAAAACACTCGTGGAGACAACATATGGAAACACACTAAAACCAAAGAAGAAACACCTAAAAAACCCAACACCCTTGAAAATATCTTCCTATGATTATGGGATCTATCTCCTCCATTCATACCATTATATGATATTCATGGATCTTATTTTATGTGAGAGGGGCTATCCAATGGGTTGGGGCTGTATAGGTGGGGGTTGTCCAAGGGGGTGGGGGTGTCCAGGGGGATTTGGTAGTTTTCCATGGGGGTGGGGGTGTCCATGGGGTGGGGAGACCAAGGGGTTGGGGGTTTCCAGGGGGTGGGGGCTGTCCAGGGAGTTGGGGGTTGTCCAAGGGGTAGGGGGTGGGGTATCCTAGGGGTGGAGGGTGTACAGGGGGTTGGGTTGTTCGGGGGGGGGGGGGGGGGGGCTGTCCAGGGGGTGGGGGATGTCCAAGGGGGTGGGGTGTCCCGGGGTGTTTAGGGGGTAGGGGTTTCCAAGGGGTGAGGGTGTCAAGGGGTGTCCAGGGGGAGTGGGGGATATTTAAGGGGGTGTGGTGTCGAGGGGGTGGGGGAATGTACATGGGGGTGGGGGTGTCCAGGTGTGGGGGTGTCTAGGGGGTGGGGGTGTCCAGGGGGTGGGTGTGTCCAGGGGGTGGGGGTTGTTCAGGGGGTGGGGGTGTCTGGGGGGCTGTCTAAGGGGGTGGGGGTTTCTAGGGGGTGGGGGTGTCCTTGGGGTGGGGTGGTGTCTAGACGGGTTTTCCAATGGGTGGGGCTATCTAGGGGGTGGGGGCTATCTAGGGGTGGGGCTATCTAGTGAGGGTCCAGGGGTGGGGTGGTGTTTAGGGGGCTATTCAAGGGGGTGGGGGCTGTCTAGAGGGTGGGGGATGTCCTTGGGGTTGGGGGTGTCCAGGGGGTTGTCCATAGGGGTGAGGGGTGTCAAGGGGGATGATTTCAATGATTCACATGATCTTTACAAACCATAATAAAGTATCATTTATTATTC